>CM073736.1:121296800-122599300 GCA_037113605.1 Calophaca sinica | reverse complement strand
AGAATTTTTTGTAAAATCAGCTTACCATTGTATCAAGAAATGGGAAAAATCAACTCAGGTGCAAAATTCAGATTATGCAGCAACTAATGAAGTGTGGAAGCAGTTGTGGTCCCTCAAAACTTTGCCAAAACATGTACACCTTTCTTGGAGAACTCTTAATAATGGAATTGCTGTTAAAAATAGACTTCATGAAATAGGTGTTTAATGCGATACAAGCTGTCCAAGATGTGAAGGTGAGACTAAAGACATTGATCATGTTTTTAAAAATTGTGCTTGGGCAAAAATGGTTTGGTTTTCATCCCCACTGAATGTAAATTTTGACAATGTGCATGACTCTTTTGTATCTTGGCTCAGTGAAGTTATAAAATATGCTCCTGTTGAGGTTGTTACTCATACTTTATCATTGTGTTACGGATTATGGTGGGCAAGGAATAAATGTTGCTTTGAAGGAAAAACCATACAACCAGCTGAGATTGTTAGAAAAGCTTGGCACATCATTGAAGATTTCCAATCAACTTTGAATTCTTTTTTTTTTGATAAGCAAAAAAATATAATAAAGAGGAGTACAAGAGGTACTCCAAACCCATATTTACAAATGTTTGGGGAAGGGTGTGCCTCGTTAAAACCTCTCAAGGCCAAAACTCAGTGAGAAAAAGACCAGGAGAGGAAAAAGAGTACACCACCCAAACCCACCCAAAGACAAAATTGCCACCAAAAAACTGAAGAATTACACAGTGACATTCCATTACATTCAGAAACCAAGAGAACATGAATCGGAAACAGACTTTGCAGGCCAACTGATATAGTAGCTTCTGCCAAAGACCACCACAGAACACATGCAACCCATCCAATGAAAACGCAAGTTACATCTGCAGACTCCACCAAAAGACTTGTTGCAACAAATCACAGCTGCTCCACCAAAATTAATATGCCACCACTCCACAAATGTAAATCCACGCTACTTTATAATCCACTTGGAGTCCACAAAACCAAACCCACCATCCAATCACAATGAGAGTAGCAGCACTTTGACCAAAAACTCCAAAGTAATGCAAACATGCTATGGAACCTTCCACCAAAGAACCCATTTGTACCGCCTAAGCAAACAAGCTCCCACCAGAAATTTTAGAACTGAGCACCCCACCCAGCCAAGCCGAAACAAGCACCAACAACAACCAACCCCACCTGCATCCCAACCCCGAACAAGCCGAGCTCAACTACCTGCCACCACCGCCTGAGACCCACATAAGACACCCATTGGGTTCACACACCAGTCCGAAAATCTCCACGAGCAGCCCTTGCCCTCTCTAGCCATATACCAATTCCAAGATACTTGTTTAATTTGGGCAACCAGAGTAGAAAATTCAGCCGTGCTATCCTGAAACAGAATTTTGTTTCTCATACCCCACAAGCACCAGATCACGGCACACCATATCAGGTGTTTAGTCTTCTTGAGCCTTTTACCATGATAACCATGTATGTAATCAGAAAATTATCAACCGGGTTCGATGCCACACCCACACCAACCAATCCACTCATATATAGCATTCCAAACATTGTAAGCAAATGAACAAGTAAAGAACAAGTGACTCATAGTTTCATCCTCACGAAAACACATTACACAAAGAAGAAGTATGATTACCTCGTGAGAATCCTCTCATGAATTAGCAAATCTCTAGTCGCGACTCTATCACGCAAAAGCCTCCAAGCCAAAAAAATGACTTTAGATGGGATAGTCGTCCTCCACAAGCACTTGTATGCTTTTGCCAAATTTTCCTCCAGAACCGTTGTGTGAGGGCCACCAACCACCATTAACGCGGAATAGGCACTACTCACCGAGAACCCCTTCAGTGGATCATGGTTCCAGCGCCATTTATCATGCGGATCTAATGAAGGGAACCAGCCATTTATCAAAGCGTTAAATTCCACAGCCTGTTCTTCTTCCCACGCCAACAATCTTCTACGCCACATCACCTTCCACACCCACCTATCGAGAACCCATTCACCACAAGAAGCCACCTTAACATCCTTATTATCTGACAGATAGTATAACCTAGGGAAAAGCTCCAACAAGCTACCAGGGCCCAGCCACCTATCCTCCCAAAATCTAGCCAAATTACCATCCCCCACCTTAATTGCCACAGCGTTACAGAACCAGACTTGTTTAGCCAACACCAAATCCTTCCACCAGATAGAGTGATGCTGCGAAATCACCCCATCATCCAACAAAGCTTTTGAGAGCGGGCCATACTTTTGAGATAAGAAATCGAACCAAACCGCGTTTGTATCCACAAGACACCTCCATTTCCATTTTGCCAATAGACTCAAGTTGAAAATCTCAAGATTCTTTACTCCCAGGCCACCTTCCTCTCTGGGTTTGCAAACATCATCCCAACTAACCCAACAAATCTTCCTGGACTCACAATTGCCTCCCCAAAGAAAGTTTCTCTGAATAGAGCACAAAGTGTGCAAAACCTTTTTGGGGGCCTTAAAGAATGAGAAAAAATACAGGGGTAAACTTGACAACACAGAATTAATCAAAGTCAACCTGCCACCGAATGAGAGATGTGTCCTCTTCCACGAGTTAAGTTTACTGCGCATACTTTTAATCACCGGCTCCCAAGTGGAACATTTTCTTGGATTTGCACCGACCGGAATACCAAGAAATTTAAAAGGAATAGAACTTATAGAGCAGTATAAAAAGCAGGAGGCCGCCCTTAGGAAATGCTCATCCACATTGATACCAAACAAATTACATTTTGCAAAGTTAACTTTAAGCCCAGAGCATAATTCAAACCCTCGCAGAACAGATTTGATGCACCACAGGTTATCCCAACTTGGTTCACAAACCAAAATTGTGTCGTCCGCATATTGAAGAATAGGGAACATAACATCCGGAAAAGCCTTATAAGGTGCAAGATCACCAGTCTCCACCGATTTATTTACCAGCCCAGTTAAGCCTTCCGCAGCAATCAGAAACAAAAATGGTGCTAATGGGTCCCCCTGACGCAACCCACGCTGCATAGGAAACTCTTCAGTTGGACTCCCGTTTACCAACACTGACATATGGTTTGAGGAAATACAAGCCCTAATCCACCTCCTCCAGCTAAAACAGAACCCCATTCTAGTCATAACATAGTCCAGATACAACCAATCAACCGAATCGTATGCCTTCTCAAAATCCACCTTTCGTAACATGCATTTATCTTTCCTCCTCTTGGCCAAGTCAATAACTTCATTTGCAACTAAAATCCCATCGAATCACGCCTCCCGGGAGAAGCGATTGACATGGAGAAAATTATATGGCCCAGGACCAACTTCAATCTAGATGCCTAGGAGCTTAGCAATAATTTTGTACAACCGATCAAACAAATAGTGCGTAATCATTTAAAGTCTGAGGGTTATTGGATTTTGGGATCAATGCCAAGAAAGAAGAAGTAATAGCTCTCGGAAGTCTTGCATTCAGCTGAAACTCCTTCACAAACTGTAACAGATCTTCGTTCACCAACTCCCAATTTGCCTTGAGAAAATTGAAATTGAAACCATCCGGGCCCGGGCACTTGTTGCCATCACAACTCCAAACTACCTCTTTCAATTCCTCCATGAATTCTGACGGCCGTGAGCGGGAATGACTATCCATGGTGAGACACCGCCTAAAATCCAATCCATCCAAAGTTGGTAGCGAAAACCCAGCGAAGCAAAATGTTCATTAAAGAATCGCTTCACCTCACCTTTTACCTCATCCACCGATTCTAACCATACTTCACCAGATTTCAATGCCACCAGCTGATTCTTCCTCCTACGACCCAGGATGGAAGAGTGAAAGAATCTAGTATTTGCATCGCCTTCACAGATCCATTTTACTCTAGATTTTTGAAGCAGCAGACTCTCTTTAATGTGCAATTGATGCCAAAAATCATTAGATAAAGTTCTCAACTGGTTCGAGTCTAACACACAACCCCCTGCAGCCGCATCTTCAATTATATTCATGTCCGCCACAAGTTGTTCGATTCTAAGATCCACCACACCAAATACTTCATTATTCCACCGTCTAAGTTTTTCTTTGAGGGCTTTAAACTTTTCTTTTAATACAAACCCTTTCCACCCATGCACCTGACACTCCTCCCAACACTGTGTAACTAAATCTTTGAATTCTCTGTGCTCCATCCAACAGTTATTAAATCTGAAAGGCTTTGGCCCCCAATCTAATTCATTAACTTTAAGCCAAACTGGGCAATGGTCTGAGATATCCCTATTGCCAATCCATTGAGCTGCAACATCAACTTTGAATTCTTAAACATATCAGGGAATTAATGTGGCATCTAGCAGCTATCAGACACAAATTTGTTGGATTGATCCACCTCTAGCTTGTTATAAAATTAATGTTGATGTGGCCGGCCCATTGGATGGATTTTGGGGTATTGGAGCCGTTGTTAGAGATAATGTGGGTTGCATATATGCTGCAGCAACTTGGAAGCTACCAGGCCTACCAGAAGTTGATACATCAGAAGCTATTGGAATGCATCATGCTCTTACCTTTGCCCAGGAAATGGGATTTCTAAACCTCCATGCTGAAACTGATAGCCTACAGGTGGTTTTGGCCATGAACTCAAGAAAGGTGAATCATTCTTATTTTGGAAGGATTATTTTGGATTGTATTGAGATGTCAAATTGTTTCAATAACTTTTTAGTTCTTCATGTAAAGAGGGAAGGGAATATGGTAGCTCACAAACTTGCAAAATTTGCTTTAGCTAATCCAGACTCTGTTTGGCTAGAGGAAATTCCTCCTTGTGTTGCCCTTGATTTGGCCTCTGAGTTTAGAGGTTCTCTTTGAATGAATTATCTTCCCCATTAAAAAAAAAGAATATAGCATGATAAATTCGGGATTTCCATGTACAAAAAAAAAATTCCGGGTTTTCCATGTTCAAGAACGAGGATTCATGCGTAAAAAAAAGAACGAGGATTCATGAAATCTCTCTCTCACACACATATTTTAAATTTCTATATCAAATCAAATCAATGATTATTTCAATTTTTTTTTTGACAAAATTGATGAGTATTTCTTTTTTTATATTAAAAAATAATGATTATTTCAATTAGCTAGTCAAAATCAAATGAAATTATTAATTTACTCAATTTTTTAATCAAAACTTTAATTTCTGCAATCAATTAAACACAACGGGTTTAATTTAATATTATAGCATTTTATTTTATAGGTTAAAACACCTTTTTGTCCTTTGTAAAAAGCACGTTTTCGGTCTTGTTTTTTATTTTCACTTTATTCCCTATAACTTTTAAAAAGTTTCAAATGGATCTCTTATATTTATTTTAAGATTCAATATGGTACTTTCTGTTTAAATTTTATTACGAATATAATCACATTGATATAATTTTTGTAAATTAAAAGACAATTTCAAAACAAAAAGAATTACACTAGTATAACTTTTACTAAGTAAGAGATAAGAGATTATTTTGGAACAAAAAATAATAAAGGGAACACATTGACACAACTTTACAAAATAAAAGACCCAATTCAGATTTAAAAAAAATTAAAGGACCAAAGTGAGGCTAAAAAATATCAACTATCAACTATATTATATAAAAAAGAGTTTTCATTTTTTCTCCAAAACATATTTTATTTATTTATTTATTTATTTATTTATTTATTATATTATAGTTATTATTTTAATATGATCATTATTAAAATATCTTAATTGATACTAATTATTATAAAATTTCAAAATTTTCCTAAAATGAATTCTCAATTTTAAACTATCAATCGTTCAATTAATGTTAGTATAATAGGAAAAAGAACGTGAAATCCAATAAAAGTTAGATATTAACATACTATTTATAGAAATGTACAATTTTGATTTTTAATATATCATTTTTGTTCTTTAAAAATTAGAAATATATCTTTGATATTTTTTCTATCTTTTAAAAAATATTTTTATCTATTCAAATATTAAGAGAACATGAAATGCAATAAAAGTTAGATATTAACATACTATTTATAGAAATGTACAATTTTGATTTTTAATATATCATTTTTGTTCTTTAAAAATTAGAAATATATCTTTGATATTTTTTTCTATCTTTTAAAAAATATTTTTATCTATTCAAATATTTTAAGTGACTTAATAAATTTTGAATCTCACCCGTGCATTGCACGGGTTAATACACTAGTTTATAAAAAAAGGTACTCCTTCCATCCCAATATATGTCACATTTACAAAAAAAAAATTGTCAGAAAATATATGTCATTTTCTATTTTTAATATAATATTAAATATTTTCTACCATTTTTACCCCTAATATTAAATATTTTCTGCCAATGTCACGTAATACTAAATGCTTTCTACCAAGGTTAACTTAGTAAAATTGTTGATCTCTTTTTTTATTTATTATTTTTTCTTAAACCGTGTGATTTAGCCAAATATGACATATATAATGGGACAAAGGAGTAAAAAATAAGATAAAGATAAAAAGATAATTTAGCCTATTTTATAAAATAAGGGATTATGTTGCTGAAGAGATTATGCTGCTGAAGAGTATCTCTGAAAGAATTTATCAACCCCTGATGCATAAAAAGTATTCATGCTAATCTTTATATATAAAAGTTGTTGCTAATATGAATAAACCAAAATTCCGCCTAAAACTTTAGCCTAAGATAGAGACAAAATCGCCACTTTACACCACTCCATTTTCTTTTTCTTCCCTCTTTAATTTTTTCTATCTCATTTAATTCTCATTAATTCTCTCTTACTACACTCGAAGAGAAAATAGAGAGATAAAAAGCAAATAAACAAAAAATAAATAAAATGAAGAAGTTTATATCTGTCCAGATAGAAAAATTAAAAATGTAAGTTTTTTTTCCTTATTATTTGATTTAATAAAAATGAGACAAAAGGTGTTTATATTTAAAAACCTAAATTGAGGGTATTAACATAAATTATGATTTGTTAGCCATTATTTTTTAATCAGTATTATTATATTATTATTTAGTATGAATTGACTTCATGACAAATAGTCATGCACTCACCCTGAATAATCAATCAGCAGAGTTGATAATATAATATATGATAATATTTAATAATGAATAATAAAATACAATAAAAAAATAAAAAACTGAATTGAAAAAAAAGTAAAAACACAATTAACGAATTGTATTAATAGTAATTTTACAACTTTGATCATATGTCTGATTTGATTTGAAGACTCAATTTTTTATTAAAAAAAAGTAAAAATACAATTAACGAATTTCATTAATAGTAATCCGATTTTTCTAAAGCGTGCAACCTTGCACGCGCTAAGGTGTATTAAATAACTAAATTTTCAATTAATTTAGCATAGTTAATTAATTAAGATTCTCTCAAAAATATGGTTATATCTCTCATCTTAATTTTGAGGATTTTTCTCCCCTATAATATTTCTATTTCAACCAAAATATAATAACTATTTAATTCTTGCTTTTTATTGTTTGCACTCTCTCTTTCAAGACCCCCTTTCTTTTTTCATGGCTTTTCCTATATTTTCAAAACTTTCAAAACCAAAATTTCTGGAATTTCTTGTAGGACAATCATCATCATCACCGTCAAGAGGAATGTTACAGACACTCTCTCTAAAACACTCTCTCAATAATATGGCCACGTCGCACTTTTTTTTTCAAAATCAACTATTGGATTGAAAGATACTATCATATAGATCATATCTGTAAATTTTAACATTAATCTATGATCATTTGCTATGTCATCAAGATGTGTCAAGATTAACATCAACGGTGTAATTATAAATAACGTTAATCTTAACGCATCTTGATGACATAGCAAATAATCATAGATTAATATTAAAATTTACAGATATGATCTATATGATAGTAACTTTCAATTTAATGGTTGATTTTGAAAAAAAATGTGGCGTGACCCAATTATTTAGAGAGTGTTTAAGAGAGAGTGTCTGTAGTATTCCTCTTACCGTCAATATCAAAAAATAAGGCCCTATTCTGAGCAGCCCTCCTCCAAAGCATAAAGGCTTTTTTTAATAAAAGGTACCAGTATCAAATTAACTAAAAAGACCATAAAAAAAATTAACTAAAAAGAGTTGAAAATATCCGTAAATTTCACAGGCATACACAATAGAATTCATAATTGTCTCCTGAAGAACACATTGTTGGAAATCTCCAACATCCATAAATTGGAAAAGAAATAAAGTGAAAAAATGGATGGCAGTGTCGAACAATAAAACTGGAAAAAATGAGCATGGCACTGGGAGCAAGAGGAAGGGGCCAAAAAAACCCCAACGACAGATGGTCAGCCATGGGGCCAAAAGAAGCAATTCCACGTGCTGACCATTAAAAAATTGAAAATATTAGTGTTTCAATTAACAAGATTCATGCATCACCCATATCGCTCCTCGTATATGTATGCATCTATCCATCACAACTGAAAAGCAGTTATAAGTCAAAAAAACCAATTGAGTGAAAGTGAGGTTCGGTTTCCCATCGTCAACGAAAAAAAAAACCAAAGAGCATATTCATTCAAGCATGGTGGTCGCTATGGCTTCTTCTCCTTCTCCTTCCGTCACCAAGGTTATGGGTAAGATAGAGCAATCTACAAATTAACTTGTGGTAAGAAGTAGGATCCTGCAGTGGTGTGCCTGTGTTTTTGCCAATTTTGAGTGTAGGTTCCATTGGAGTAGGAGCTGGTTTGGCAGCTAACAGCTCAGTATCTTGAAGCAAGTCAAGCGTATATTTGCACTGACAAACATTGATACCTTCTTGTGTCCTTGCAACTTCAAATCCCAGGAAATATTTAAGCTTGCTGAATTTGGCATGTAGTAAGGCTTTGACTTGCTGAATTTCAGTGAGATCACTACCCGTGAGTATCAAATCATCAACATATATTAGAATGGCTGTGAAACCAGCAGAGGTAACCTTGGCAATGTAGACAAGAGCGAGATCCTACTTAGGAGCAGAGAGGGGTCATAGGAGCGTAAAACGTGGGTTCTTAGCACGGTTCGTAAGATCCTACCAAAAATATTAAAATACATTTTAAAATAAATATATAATAATATACATAAATAATTTCTATTATATAAACAATATATGTTTATATTTACTAGTATTTATATTTTTTAAATTTTATTATAATGTATTAAGCAATATTAAATGAATTTTATACTAGTTTAAACAAATAAATTAAATGAATTTTATATAGATTAAACAAATAAATTGTTATATGTGTTGTAAAAAAAAGGGTAGGTGTCACTAGTTTATTACTGTTGGGCTTATTTTAAGGCCCATAACCCATTACCAAACCCTAAGCCTCATCCCTTCTACTACTTCTTCTCGGAAACCCTAAGCACGCAGCAACTTGCAGCGCAGAGGGCAACATCAGGCCAAAGCGCCGCCACGACTTAACGGCGGCAGCGACGAACTCAGGTGGCGGTGATGCTTGTTCGACTCTGCGTTTCTTTTCTTCTTCCTGCGTGTTCTTCCTTCTTCCAGGTAACTATGATCCATCCTCTCCCCCATCTCCACCCTCTCCTTCTTCTTCATCCTCTCATGCTCCATCTTCTCCTTCATCTTCATCCTCCCCTTCATCTCCATCTCCTCCATCTCCGTCACACACAAAATCCGAGTTTTAAAGGAAACCGGGTCGCGAACCCAAAAACACAAAAAACAGAGATTTTGGGGGCTTTTACAGGAGCGCGAGTTCGTCGAGAGCGACCGCTCCTACGCCTCTCCGAACGCTCCTGAAAGCGAGAACATCGCTCCTGCCAGTGCCCTTGCAAAACACGATCCTGCGTGGGTGCGAGATCGCTGAGGGGTAGTAGGAGCGTAGGATCGTCCGCTCCTACGATCCGGAGCGTGCTCTTGTCTACCATGAACCTTGGTGATCAGCCTTGGATTGTAGGAAACCCGAATCAATGAGAGTTTGAGTTAACTTAGCATTCCATGGTATCAGAGGTCTGATCCTAGGGGCTCTGATTACTGCTGCTCTCTGATTGAGTTTCACTTCTTCTCATTGGTCGTAATTTGTTAAGGTTGCTCTCAGTTCTTCAATTGATTTGAGTGCTCTCGGATTCATATTTGATCTACGTTAATTGATCATTCTGTTCATTGAACATGGATGTGTTGATTGAAGATGCAAATGCGAATGCACATGTGATTGATGATCTGAATGTTTTGCCGAACGTAAACGCAGTGCTGATTGCGAATCAAAATGCGCAACAAATCCTGAATCGAAATGCAATTGTGGACCTCAACCCGTTTTGGGTTCATCAGCAATGGTCTCGATCCATGAGATGGTTTTGAAATCAAAGAACAAACTTGCGTTTGTTGATGTTTCTTTGTCTAAACTGGATCTTGATGATCCTAATTTTCTTGCTTGGGATCGGTGCAATACTCTTGTTTTAGCATGGTTAATTCATTCACTTGAGCCTTCTGTTGCACAAAGTTCACTGTACCGCCGAAAGCTTACCATTTAGTATATATTATGGTAAAATATTCAACAGTCATTATCAAGAAGAATGAAGGAAGGCAATGGTTAAGGATGGCTGCAAAAGGATTAAACATTAGAGGGATAAAAATAAACGACATGGACATGGACTTGGACTTGGACATGTTAGTGTAGGACTTGAAACCTGCCTCCCTCAGTAAGCTACATTCACCAATATGCTGTGTAGAGTGTAAATTTTTCCCGTTCCCTTCAACCCCAATATTGTGATTAGTAATCTGTAAGAGACATTAGAAATTGATCCAGGAACATTACGATATTAAGTAGCACACATCTTTGCTACCAATGAAGGGAACCATTCCATGAACAATATATCTTCCACTAGCTCAGCTTTAATAATGATAATCATAGTTTAGTTATAGTCTTTGTTGTATTGAAACTGACATCCTCAATACAAAATGCACTTATGAGAACCCCATCAAAATCCATATGCTTTTTGGGGACAATGAGATGGGGTATTTCATAGGACCTTATCCAAGAGAGGCCCCAACCGTACTAACAAGTCCTACTCTTGTTTTAGCATGGTTAATTCATTCAATTGAGCCTTCTGTTGCACAAAGTGTTCTAGGGTTTATGTACCATAACAAAATGAAGTGATAGGCAAACTAACTATTGACACGCATAACTGTCAATGAACTAATTCTGTTAAGCTAACTTACTCTAGTTAAAAAAAAAGCTAATGCTAACTAACTCTAGTTAATAACATAGTTAAATATCAACCGACTTCAACAATAAGCTTGACTGGTGGAGGGAATAAGCTTGTGGTGGTTTATGCTTAAATGTAGTTATAGTTATTTAAAGCTTGTGGTGCTGCAACAAAAGCAGTTGGGTTTTTTTTTCTTTTCATTTTTTTATTATGAAGGGTGGAGTTTTGTGTAGAGGAGGAAAAGAGACAGCACATAAGTGGTGATGGGACCCTCCAAAAATAATTAGACAGAAGCAAACCTCAACTGTACAAATTTGAAATATAAGCACACTGCACGAATAAAGTATCCTGATGCTCTTTTTGATCACTTTGAGTCACCACTGTGTTATCTCTTTGTATATAATAGACCTGAAATTTTCAATGACTCTTAACTACAGTTCCACTGGTCAGTCATCTGAGCCTTAAAAATTATTTGGACTATAAGTATAGGTGGAAAAGATTTTCACTTTTCTGCTGCTGCTTATATTTAACTAAATGCTTATCCTTAAGTTTTCTGCAACATGTTCTTATTTCCGTTCTTATTTGAGCAAATGTTTCATACTGTTATTACCATCTTAGCATGCCAAAGCCAAAGTTAATGCATTTTTGGTTTGGTTTTTGTCAATGATTGGTACTGTTTAAAGATTTATTTCCATGTGAAATTGAATGAAACACTTTACAATGTGGCAATACCCGAAGATTTGCTCACTAGCATAATGTATGTTGTAGTCATGGCACAAGAAGGTGGCAGGAGGAAGAGGCCAAATATTCTGGTTACAGGGACACCAGGGACAGGAAAGACCACCATGTCAACTACTCTGGCAGAAGCCACTCAGCTCCGCCACATCAATGTTGGAGAATTGGTCAAAGAGAAGAACTTGCATGATGGCTGGGATGATGAGCTTGATTGTTATGTTCTTAATGAAGACTTGGTAAGCTACCAATTTATATACTTGAAATCATTCTTGTATTATTTTGTTTGGTGTAGTTAGTGGTGCGGTGTATAAGAATTTGAGTTCAAATTGTTAGTACGGTTGGGGCCTCTCTTAGATAAGGTCCTATGAAATACCCCATCTCATTGTCCCCAAAAGGCATATGGATTTTGATGGGGTTCTCATAAATCCATTTTGTATTGAGGATGTTAGTTTCAATACAATAAAGACTATAACTAAACTATGATTATCATTATCAAAGCTGAGGTGGTGGTAGATATGTTGTTCATGGAATGGTTCCCTCCATTGGTAGCAAAGATGCGTGCTACCTAATATCGTAATGTTCCTGGATCAATTTCTAATGTCTCTTACAGATTACTAATCACAATATTGGGGTTGAAGAGGACGAGAAAAACTTACACTCTACATAGCATATTGGTGAGTGTAGCTTACCGAGGGATGCCGGTTTCAAGTCCTACACTGTACAGTTCCTATCCCCGCCTTGGATAACATGTTCATGTCCATGTCGTTTATTGTTACTCCTCTAATGTTCAATCCTTTTGCAGCCATCCTTAACCATTGCCTTCCTTCATTCTTCTTGATAATGACTTTTGAATATTTTACCATGATATATACTAAATGATGAACTTTCAGCGGTACAGTTGTGATAAAAGACCATTGTTGTTCATTTTGTTTATTTACCTGATATATATAGGTTTTATGAATGCATCTATCATGGTTTTTGTAGGTCTGTGATGAACTTGAGGATGTTATGGAAGAGGGGGGGAACATTGTGGACTATCATGGCTGTGATTTCTTTCCTGAGCGATGGTTTGATTATGTGGTTGTACTTCAAACTGACAACACCGTTTTGTATGACCGTTTGAGCAGGAGGTAAAGGAACATTTGTTGATATTGTTGAGTGTTAATTTTGCTATTCTTTTATATGTTTCGGCATTAACTTACTTTCTCCATCTACGCGACAGAGGGTACAGCGATCCAAAGCTTTCCAACAATATTGAGTGTGAAATCTTTCAAATTTTGCTTGAGGAGGCTAAACAAAGTTACCCGGAGGACAAAGTGGTTGCAATGAAGAGTGATACTATTGAAGACATCAGTAGAAATATTGCAACTCTGACTGATTGGGTCAGAAATTGGCCTTCTCTGTCCTAGTGTGCATACCGTGTTTGAAGGCATGATAAAGGTTATTGTGGGTTTCTTGATGAACTGCTACCCGAATCTGCAGTGTTGTTGAATTACTTCTTACAAGGTTTTAGACATTTTTGTTATGGGTTTTAAATTAGATGACTGAAAGATTGTTCAACTTTTACCACGTTTTTTTATACTGAATTGTAATTGTTAAGGAAGGTTCAAAACATACTAAGATGGAATATGGTATCAAAGAATTGATCTAAAATTCTGGCAGTTGATGGAACTTTGTGTGACTTTTTACATGCTATGATGTGTTTGGAGCTGCGGTTGGAGTCGTCTAAACACACGGTAGGAGTGAAGCTAACTTCATGTTGAACACGTCGTGGGTAGCGAAATCGACGTGAAAGCAAGTACGCTATACACCCATCCTCAATTACCACATTTAACCTATCTGGAACAGTTTGGATGTTCCGGGAGAATTCTGAGAAATCCTTGAGCTCAAACATAGTCTCCAATGGATGAATAGAGTCTGGTGTAAGAGTTCACAGAGAGGAAATGCAGAGAAATTGATGAGATAAGAGAATTGGGAGAGGAAGTAATTGTTATTGTTTTCATTGATAATTGGCCAAATGGCTCACATGGTTTACATATAGTCAAGCGCACATGATGAGAGAAGAATATCCTAACTAACTTGGACGCCTTAGCATTACTAACAGCAAGCAAGAGACATGCCAATTAGCTAATATTTGTATAGAAGTAACTTATGATAGTATTATTTAAACTAAGACATTGGTAATTCTGTAAATGCTGTGAAATACTGTGACAATACCCGCCCCTTCAAACATTCTTGTCCTCAAGGATGAATATTTTCAAGTACCATGTTTAGGAGGTAATGCCTTCCATTTGATCAGAACTTTAGCAGTATCAACACGTCCCCTCTTGATCATTTTCCTATGCAAAATAGCCATTGAATCATCCCATTTTCGATCTAACAAAGAATGCATTGGTAACGGTAGGTCAGTAACAAAAACAGGTTCCACACAGAGTTTCAGTTAAAGCAAATGGAACATTTGTGAAGTTAGCAATTGGGGAGAAGTTCAAATTGATCAGCAACAGCACTATATTCGTCATGGGGTGCAGCAACATCAAGAGTGACCACAGTCACAAAATTTCTGGGCTTCTCAACTTGTTGCGTTAGCTCCTTCGTTGTTACAAAACCCAATCCATAGCACTATAGGACCAATTTTTCTGCCAAAGATATTGCACTTTCACAGATTTTAGCAACTTGAACTACAAAGAGCAACAAGACATAAAAAGTGGTGCATAGGCCTACCACAACAACCAATGTTGATATGAACAAATGCCCAAACTGTTTTTGGAATGCATTCTCAACAGTGTTTCCACCCCCATTCTCTTCTTCAAAATTGTCCAAGGCCAAAGACATCACATATTTGTCTGCGCGTATTGTAATAACTGGTATACTGTCTCTAGTCAACGCCTCAATCTGTCATGGCAGTCTTTATTAATGAGGAAAGGTTTGATTTAAGTGTAAAGGAAATTATAGAAGTTAAGCAGAATAAGTGATTGTTTTGTAGATTATTTAGAAGGATGAGATTGGCATTGGCTTCGTAGAGAGATCTTTATAGAGATTCGATTCGGGATTCGGTATGAAAGGACGGAATGGAGCACTATTTATCAGTTTGCGAATATTGGAATGAGTGGTTGTTACTGTCATATATACATGCCTTGATCAATCTTTGTGGATATGGTGCTCAAACCTGTGTCACAATGTACCATTGATGGTTTTGATTATTTGTTTCTGGACAGGGTGCTGATATTTATTATCCATCCATGGAATACACATACATTGTTTTTTAGTAATTATCATTGATGCCATTCTCTGATTTATTTTATGGAATACGCATACATTATTTTGATTGGCTCATAAAGTAGACTAGCAGCTACTGCAATTAAGTTTGTTATGATGCATTTGTTGCTAAAGTACGATTGGTATTTGGTTACATAAGATTCATTTTTTGTATGAATTATGTTCAAATAGAAAAGGATGAGGAAATTTTGTGGAAACCTGACACAGTGACACTTGAGAGAAGAATGAGGAAGTTGCTGCCAAGGGATATTTATGTCTGAAATAGATTCTAGCTATTGTAATATCTTTGTCTTCTTATTTTCAATGGATTCAAACTGGTCTGAGATAAACAAACTGATATGAAATAAGCAATTAAGATAAGCCTTACTAATGTTTCTATATTGCTACATAAGCAATTGAGATATGCCTTATTAATGTTTCTATATTGCTACTGCCATGATAATGTAGGTAATGGTTAAGAGATTCCATTATCTTGAATTCCAATGTCAATAAAGCCATTGTCATGATAATGTAGGTGGAATAAGCCTTATTGCATGTTTCTATACTTTTTAGCATTGACATAAAAACTAATTATTTGGTAAATTACATGTTTTGCAGCTTGATTGGCATCAAAACCACAATAAAGGAAGCATATTTGGAGTATAATAAGCTAATACTATGTGAGATCATTTGACATGGTTTTTGACTTATAACTAAGCAAAACATGATTTTATAGTTGAATTGACCCAGACAAACTTTGCTTTTGCAGAAGTCGGTACGACTCTGATAGCCATCTCATGTCTCTTTTTTATTCAACCATTTGATGTCCTGAATCATAAAGTAGCACTACGCCATCTTTATTTGTAATATTGATTGACCCAGACAAACTTTGCTTTTGCAGAAGTCAGTACTACTCTGATAGCCATCTCATGTCTCTTTTTTATTCAACCATTTGATGTCCTGAATCATAAAGTAGCACCACACCATCTTTATTTGTAATATTGAGACATTGTTGGAATGAAAGTTGTGTTTGGATGATCTTGTGTGTTAGGATGATCTTGCAATCTCAATGTTCAAAACATAAATAGGGTCCAACTATTACAATACAAGGGTAAAATCTGAATTTTAAATTTTTAAATATTTTTTCATATTTTTGAAAGGTTGACATGTATTTAAGAAAATTGTTTTGAAATCATTTTCTTATTTATTTTTATTAAATTATTTAAAGAGTAAAATATTAAATAGGAGCCATTTTATTTTAACTAATCTTTTTTCCAAGTTATTATAATTACAGGATATATAATTTAACATATTGAATTTAATGAAGATGAAGTATTTTATTTCCTATATTTTTATTTTAAATGATTAATAAGTAATATATACCTTTAGATTTTTCGCCATTGCATTTTCCACTCTTCATATATGGACTGATAAATACTGGACAGTGAATCTCATTTTCCAGCATTTCTTTGAAGGTTAGTGAATATTTATCTCAGAGGTAAAAAATGTTTTAAACATCTTATTTTGAACCATAGGAGCTGCATGATTTCTTTATGTTGTTCTGTTGCATTTGGCGACGGTGAAATGACAAGGTGTGGAAGGACACAACAGGCCCGATGGCAGCAGCAGTGGAGGCGGCCAAGATCTACACTACCAACTGGAACAAAGTGAAGAAGAGAGAACCATTCCATACTTGGCGCATCGACAGCAATGTGGACTTGATATGGAAGAAGCCGGATATTGGTAAGTTTAAATGTAACTCGGATGCAGCTTTGTTCTCTGCAGAGGGAGTCTTTGGAGTGGGTATTTGTGTTTGGGATGATCAAGGTGCCTTCGTGATAGCTAAATCTCAGTGGTTTTTTGGAAGTCCTGCTCCAAAAGAAGCTGAGACTATAGCTTTACTAGAAAGTATCAAATGTGTGAAAGAAGTAGAGATTCCAAACACCATTTTCGAGTTAGATTGTAAAGGAGTAGTGAATGATTTGATCACATAGCAATCTTACAACAATGAGCTAAGTACCATTTTGGACTCTTGTAGAGAGCTTTTGAAAAGTTTTCAAAACTATGAGGTTAGTTTCATTAGGAGACAAGCAAACTCCGTTGCTCATAGCCTTGCTAGAGCATCTAGGCTTTATGCTAGCTCCCAAGTGTTTAATTCAATTCCTCCGTGTATTTTCGGATTATTATTGTATGAAATGAAGTACGTTTGTTGGTTTCAAAAAAAAAAAACTTATTTTGAACCGTCAAAATTTATGAAGGTGGCATTGAGGAAGTTAAGACTTTGATGCCGAGTTTTTAGGATTAGATATGATAAGAGATCTTTCAAATAATTAAACTGTAAAATTCTCAAATAATTTTATTTTGAAGTGTTCTATACATATATCCCGTGAACAGATATCACCCGTGCATTGTACGGGTACAATAACTAGTATCTACACATATAAAAGACATTTTTGTCATCTGTTTGGAGATGGGGACCTCGCGGGACAAGGGCCAATATCCCTGCCCTAGTCCTTATACTATTATTGGGGGGATTTTCTCCCCCATCCCCATCCCCACAGGGAAAAAAATCTCTGCCGTGGGGCCTTGAATAGGGCAGTCCCCACAGGGATCTCCACTAACGGGTGCAAATTGATATCCTTAAATAAGATTAGTGTTAAAAAAATAGTGATTAGTACTCAGTGATTAAGAAACTAAAAAGAAATGTACCAAAAAAAAAAGAAACTAAAAAAAAATTGAGTCAAAAAAAAATTTCTTTTCAAAAAATAGAAATTATGATTCCTTTATTCAACACCGATAAGAATTGATTCAACTAATAAATTAGAACTGCTTTAACCATAAACAAAAGTTCAAAAAGGTCAATTTTACTATTTAGGTGTTTGTTTCCTTGAAAATATTATGTAATGCAAACGTCAAATTACCAATGTTTTAAAAACCGAACCGGACATCGAACCGGGGAGACTTTAGAGTTATGGTTCAATCGCTCGGCACGAAACATGATTGAACCGCCAAAATAGCAGGACGTAAACAATGCAGGTTGAGTTCGCGGTTAAGCTAAATGCAAATGCGATTCGGTTTTCAAAACACTCCAAATTACTTAATGTGAATGCCTTCTAGACATTTCAACGCAAATGTGACGTAACAGAACTGGTCTAAGTCACTTTTGCAACGTCCAACACTATATTTTGTCCTCATTTATAGTTAAAATGATAAAGTAAGTTTAAAATACAAAAATGATAATAAAACAGAAAAATAAAAAATAAAAGCACCAACACTGCACGTGCTGCTCGGCCATTTTGGACATGCAGCAGGGCACTCTCCCCTCCTTTTTTCCAATTCTTGTCCTTGCAGTGCAGCCACTGCTGCCTTTGCAACTTTGTATAGCTCTCCAGCAGTTTGGTAGGAGTAGGACTTCTTTTTTAAGAACAACAATAGCGGGAGCAACTAAATATATGAAAGAGAGTTTCTTAAAAGCCACGCGGCTCACTTTCTCCTACGTGGAAGTTTACAGTCAACAAAATTTTAGCTTGCGTTAACAATAGAAAGAACGGTGGCGAAATGATTGCGTTGAATACAGGTACATGGCCCACCAGGAAAATGTAAGACACGGCCACTAAATAACGCCCGCTGTAGATGCTCTAAGAAGACAGATCAGGCGGGCGATTATTTTATTTTTCTATAAAATAAAAAGTGGAGACAATGTTCATTATTTTATTTTATTGTTGGGCATGACCACTATTATACCCAACAACAGACTCAATAACTTTATCCATCTATTTGAAGGCACACGGATCAAAGACAGGAAGCATATGCAGACATAAAAGACTTCAATCCAACGATAACATTTTATTCAATTTCCCATCCGGATTGTGCCATTCCTCTGTAAATGTGGTGTGTCTCAATGATACATGTAATCCAACGGCAATACAAATACACAAGTATATGGATGAAAAAAACTTCCGCTTGAAGGGGAGCTTATGTGGTCCAAGAATGGCTTGATAAAGAAACCCGAGTATCACTCAAAAAGGCCTGATGTGAATAAGACTCACACTAATGTTGGATATCCAAGTGTGAGTAATAAAATAAAGAAATCACATTCCCTAGTAATAAAAAAAAAATGAAGAGTATATAAGAAGCTAGACTCATTAACTTAATACCATAAGGTTTTGGGAACAATCATGGTTAAAATCTCTTGGTGCTCCCCTCTAGAATTCCCTACACCATTATCATTTTATAAAGAGCCAAGAGAACTTCACTATTAGTAGACCAATTCATGCAATGGTCTGAGTTGCTTGTACAAGGAACGTGACAGAGACTCGATTGCCATTTGCAACTCTGTCATCGGGGAATTCATAAACCTTCCAACAGCTACTGAGATAAACTTTTTGAATTTTATAGTTGTAGGCCTGGGTTTTAATCTAGAGCTAATGAGTATAAAATGGTGTGGATATGGCACAAGAGTCTTGACCTAAAGATATATGATGATGGTGCCTTCATGATGATGAAAGATTTGAGTGTTTGGCTGAAGTTTACACTTTGGGAACAAAAGACCGGAGAAATGTGGTTGAAATTGATACTTCCACCGATATTCCATCTATTTGAATGGATCAGTTCACATTGTTGGTAAGTATCTTAATAATACAATATCAATTGTCTGTTTCAATCTTGAAACGGAGAGATTCGAATCATTTTGTACGAAGAGATTCGAATCATTTTGTTCTCCTCACGGCGTACTTGAACTTGGAAAGAGAGATTTATCTAAGGATAACTATAAGAGATTTAAGCGGTTGCATTTACTTATGTCAAACACTTTACAGAATTGTTACTGGGTGGATTATGGGGAATTACGGAAGTGGAGAGTCGCGGACCAAACAATTCAGGTTTGATTATACTTTAACCAAAAATCGACCTTGGTGTTCATATTGGCCACTGAAACACCATAAACAGGTGGTCTGTTTGTGTTGTATAATAAATACAATAGCCTATTCTACCATGAACACGAAAAGAATAGGTTCAAAAGATTTAGGATCAGTACTCACTTGAAGTCGAACTTAATTGAAGTAATTCCTGATGTTCCAAGTCTCCTTCATTGATATAAGGCTTGGAACGTGAGAAATTACATCAATTAAGTCCGACTTCAAGTGAGTACTGATCCTAAATCTTTTGAACCCATTCTTTTCGTGTTCATGGTAAAATAGGCTCTTGTATTTATCGTACAACACAAAAAGACAACCTGTTTATAGTGTTTCACTGGCCAATATAAACATCAAGGTTGATTTTTGGGCAAAGTATGATCAAACCTGAATAGTTTGGTCCGCGACTCTCCACTTTCATAATTCCCCATAACCCACCCAGTAACAATTCTGTAAAGTGTTTGGCATAAGAAAATGCAACCACTTAAATCTCCTATAGTTATCATTGAATTATAGATAAATCCTTCTTTCCAAGTTCAAGTATACCGTGAGGAGAACGAAATGATTCGAATCTCTCCGTTTCAATATTGAAACAGACAATTGACATTGTATTATTAAGATACTTACCAACAAAGTGAACTGATCCATTCAAATAGGTAAGATATCTAAGGTACATAGTGGAAGCATCGATTTCAACCACATTGCTACAGTCTTTTGTTCCCAAAGCGTAAATTTCAACCAAACACTCAAATATTTTATCATCATGATTAAAGGCCCCATCATCATCTATCTCTGGGTCAAAACTCTAGTGTCATATCCGCACCACCTTATGCTAGTTCTAGATTGAAAACCCAAGCCAACAGTTACAAAATTCAAAAAGTTAATCTCCATCCAGCTCTTCATATTTCTTCAATTCAAGATCATTAGTAGGAACTAGAATCTTGAATCTAGGCAAAAGTTTAACTCTGTCGTTGCAACCTCTCTCAAAGTAGTCTTCAATGAAACACAAAGTTCTCGACACTAGACTACAATCACTGGTCCAAATACAGAGACCGATTGGTGCCCCCTTGAAGTGTGTTTTGGCAAATGTTCCGTGTTGATGGGAAGCATCGCTAAGATGCTGGTAGTGACGTCTGATGGCCCCCTTTTGCCTTCAAAGGTCTGCCGCACTGAGGTGCAAACAGTAAAATAAAATGTATGATTTTGACCAAAATAGTTAAAAAAGGTACTTCATATATAAGAAAAGATGGTTCAATAAGTACTGTAAGACTACCTCTGCCGCTCTTTGACCAAATTTAGAACAAGCTCCTCTACGGAACCAATGATTCTGTTGTTTTGTACAGCAAATATGGTCTCATCATGCCACCATTTAGCTCCTTCAGCAGGAGACAACTAACCCATACAAAATGTAATCATCAGGAAACGTAAAAATGGAAAATAAATATGAATTAATTTTATGTTTCATGCATGGTAGTGATTCACTTCTCAAGCCACAATAAAAAATGCATGAAAGAGCAATAGAGCATGGATGAGTAGTAATTTCTGCTATATGAAATTACATACAGCTAATGCATCACAGTGGAGACCATCATAAATCAGCATCACCCTCTCAGAATAGTTGTTTTCCTGTTAAAAGCATTCAGCAAAAAAAGAGGATTGAAAAGTTCAGCTACAAAGGGGTAGACAAAACTCGAGAGCATATAAAATTCCATAAAAATGACTAACCTGGCCATACAAATGACATTGTTTTGTCTGGATATCATACGCTGCAATTACACTCCCATACCAATTTGCTAATGATGAAAGTTCAATTGCACCTTCAAAAGGAATATAGTTTCATTAGGACTTCAAACTATTGAAAAACTGATAGTGCTTTATTGCTAAATCTGTTGCCGTGAAAGTTTAAAATTCCCTTTGAAACTCATTCTATAATCATCAACCACAAAATCAGAACCCACGAATCTAATAGTACGTTATTGTAGAAACAAAACAAAACAACTGAAGTTTAAGAAACTTCCAATTGTTGCAGAAGATTGTCTGGGTATCCAAGTGCTTCAATGCAACTTTCTTAATTTAGTCTTTATGCCTCTTAAAGTTTCAGGATAATAAATTATTGCACTCATATATACTTGGTATTATATTTATGTTGCCAAAGTTTATTAAAAGCAAAGATGTTAGAATTATATACACTAAATCAACCTAAATTTGAGTAAGTTTGACCGCCTTCCAAGACGCACTTGACTAAAAGTAGCAGTTCCAAATTGCAAAGCAAAAATTGAAAGCTATTTCCATTAAATATTTTTTATAATTAAAACAGACATAACTAGAAAGTCCTACAGTTTTTTTTTTTTCCCATTAGCTAGAAAGTCCTATAGTATATGTACATACTAATTTTATATATATTGATTAGTACCTACGCGTGCAAAATTCTATAGTAAGAATTCAACAACAAAGTATATGTAAATACTGAAAAGTGTTTTAAAAAATAATACATGTATATTAGAATATGAAACGATAATGCACCGACTATTATGCTTGCAATAACTAAACTTTTATTATCCTTAATCGATCGAGAAGGTAAAAAAAAGGAGGTGGAGAGAAAGAAACTAAAAATGACAAAATATATAGGAAAAATAGAATATTGCATTGCAAGAGCCACTAATGCAGTCACTCACGCCACTTTTGTTTGTTTTCGTAACAGAACGAGACAAAAAGACACCTCATCATCACTATTCAGCCTAGCTAGGGTAGTGGGGAAGTGTAAAGAAAGGAAAGGGAACGGAGAGGAAGGGCTAAGTAAAGAGGTTGCTAAGAGATCAAATAAGGAGGAGGTCGACCATTTTCTGAAAAGCAGACAAACAGGTAACCATTTCCACGTGACACACAAAAGAAAACAAAAACCATTTCATATGTATACTATTAGTTTCTCATCCTATTCATCCGCGTACGTCAAGAACCTCTCTTTGCTCGTGCTTGCTAATCATTCTTGCGCTCAAGCCGGTTTCTCTTTCTATATATAGATATGCATATTTCATTGTTCGTCTCTCTTGGTTCTTGTGATTCTGTCTTTACTTTATTTTTTTCATTATTGCTTTTCCATTTCCCTAAACGAAAAAAATATTGCATATTTCTTGAAGTTGGATTTCGTTCCAGTAAGAATTCGAACCTTATTTATTTTTTTATGTTTTGGTTCCTTCTCTGTTAATTATGTGTGCGCATAGGAAGTTCTTTTTTCTCATGGGGTTAGTGATGAAGATTCGGACTTTAAATAGAGTTCACATTTTTCATAGATTAATAATAGTTCTTTTGAATTTTTAAACAGCACTGAGATTGTGATTGATTTTCAGGCTACTAGATATCTACATAAGGAAGGCATTATTGTGAGATGGTATTTTCTTTGGCTTTGTTCGGATAGCGAATATCTCTTCAAAGCAATTCAATGAGTAATGAAGAGTGCAACCCCTTTTCTTTATAGCACCAGCTTGCCCTCTTTTGGTACAAATGATCCCACTTGTAAAATTCTTTTCTCCATTTTGTTATCCTTGCTCAATTCAAATATGTTATGGATTGTGGAACTGAAGTTGCTTGGATGAGACATTTACTCTTTCTTTTGTATTTTATTTGCTATGAAATTGCAATGTGCATACTGTTATCTGATTGCTTTAATTTATTTGTTAATAACGTTCTTAAGTAGAAAACCAGGTACAAGGAGTTCTTTGTGTAGCCAATGATGACTGAACCTTCATTTCTAGCATGTGAAGTTTTGTTTCTGACTATTTTTAACATTTCAATTACAGGGCTAATGTGCTACACTATGCAATTCGGATGTTTTATCCAACTTAATTGATTTATTTTGGTTTACATATCACTTTCCTTGTTTCAATTTTAATTAGTTTTTGAAACATCATTTATTCATGCTACACTATGCCTAGTATCTTTGCATTTTGGGTATGTTATCAACATCATTTATTCACATATTTTGTTATGTTTGACATGCTATAGCTGGACAAGTTTGCATGCATTTCTTGTTAACAATCCACTTAATATATTGTGCAATTGGCTTCCCAAGAAATGCTTCAGAATATTTCCCAGGATCACTTGCTATTTGTCCAGCTACAAACTTTAGCATGTCAAACATAGCAAAATATGTGAATAAATGATGTTGATAACATAACCAAAGTGTAAAGATATTAGGCATAGTGTAGCATGAATAAATGATGTTTCGGAAACTAATTTAAATTGAAACAAGTAGAGTAATATGTAAACCAAAATAAATCAATTAAGTTGGATAGAACATACGAATTGCATAGTGTAGCATATTAGCCTTGTAAATGACGATTAAAATGTTAAAAATAATCAGAAACAAAATTTCACATGCCAGAAACAATCATTGGCTACACAGAGAACACCCTGTACTTGGTATTCTACTCGAGAACGTTCTTAGCAAATAAAATAAAGTTCTTAGCAAATAAAATAAAGCAATCAGATAACAGTATGCACATTATAAATTCATAGCAAATAAAATACAAAAGAAAGTTTACATGTCTCATAGATTCAGTTCCACAATCCATAACATATCAGAATTGAGCAAAGATAACAAAATGGAGAAAAGAATTTTACAAGTGGGATCATTTGTATCCAAATAAAACCAAAAGAGGGCAAGTTGGTGCTATAAAGAAAAGGGGATGCACTCTCCATTACTCACCGAATTGCTTTGAAGAGACAATCGCTATCCGAACAAAGCCGAAGAAAATACCCTTCTCACAATAATGCCTTTCTTATGTAGATATATAGTAGATATCTAGTAGCCTTAAAATCAATCACAATCACAATTCTATTTAAAATTTCAAAAGAACTATTATTAATCTATAAAAAATGTGAACTCTATTTTAAGTCAAAAAATTCGTTTTTCTCAACTCTTCATCCATATGCAGTAACTAACCCCATGAGAAAAAAAAACTTGCTATAGGCACACATAATTAACAAACAGAGAAAGAACCAAAAAGTAGAAAACATAAAATAAAATAAAAATCAAGGTTCAAATTCTTACTGGTACAAACCCCAACTTCAAGAAGTAAAATATGCAGCAAAAAACTAAAGGCAGATGCAGAATCACAAGAACCAAGAGAGACGAACAATGAAATAAGCATATAGAGGAACCGGCTTGAGCACATGAATGATTAGCAAGCACAAGCAAAGAAAGATTCTTGACGTAAGTGGAAGAATAGAATGAGAAACTAAAAGTATACATATGAAATGGTTTTTGCTTTCCTTTTGTGTGTCACATGGAAATGGTTACCTGTTTACTGTTTGCCTGCCTTTCAGAAAATGGTCGGCCTCCTCTTTATTTGATCTCTTAACAACCTCTTTACTTAGCCCTTCCTCTCAGTTCCCTTTCCTTTCTTGTTCTTCTCTCTCTCACACTTCCACTTCCCCACTAACCTAGCTCGGCTGAATAGTGATGATGAGGTGCCTCTGGGTGTGTCCCCTTCCAGCTTAGCTAACCGTATGCTGCTGTGCGAGGTGCAAAAACAAAAGGTGGTTTCCGCAATCTGCAGATGCGGCCTTTTTGCTTTTTAACAGATTTCTTTTTGTCTTTACGAAAACAAGAGTGGCTGCATTAGTGGCTCTTGCAATGCAATATTCTATTTTTCCTATATATTTTGCCATTTTTAGTTTTTCCCTCTTTCTCTCCCTCCCATTTTTTTAACCTTCTCGATCTTGGTCGATTAAGGATATTAAAAATAAAAATTTATTTATTACAAACATAATAGTAAGTGCATTAAATCATTTCATAATTTTCATATTCTAATATACACGTATTATTTTTAAAAACACTTTTTAGTATTTACATATACTTTGTTGTTGAATCCTTACCATATGATTTTGCGCACATAGGGGGGGTGTGTGTGTGTGTGTCTATTATGTCTTGCAATTTGAGACGAATTATAAAATTCAACCAGCAACTAATAAAGTAAAACTGTACTCATTCAATTTAATTGACACTGACCAGACATCCAAAGCCAATTAGCCAGCCTCAGATTTGTCAATATCGTCAATACATTTAATTTATTTATTTACACATTAGTGTGTTTAATAGGGATTTTAGAGCACATATGTAATTAAACATCTTAATGAATCAATTTTGTATTAGAACTAATATTGGTCGGTCGGGTCATTTAATTATTTTGTTTTCGGAAAGACCAACTCAAAACTCTGTCGTTTTGGATCGATGTACAAAAAAGAAAGAGACATCACAATCACAAATCTGAACCGATTCGATCAAACAAAATCCAACGAAAAAAATATACAAGGAAACGTATGTTTCATGTTATCTACATTGACTTATGAGAATAACTTTATCCAAAAAAAATAAAATGATCATAATCCTATTTCTAGATATATGTTTTTTAAAAGTGTTCGGCTAATATTTTTTTTACTCCTAGAAATCTTTTCATATAATTCCAAAAAAAAAAATATCTAAACACATGTTTGGTTTAGAATGTGTATCTCTTGGAAGTTGGAATTAATATTATAACAAGTTGGTACGATCAAATCATTGTGATATGCTATTGCTAACTTCAATTTTGCATGTACTCAAGATATAACCATCAAAAACTAAGAGAAGAAACTAACAAGTGGTTCACTAGAAAAGTAGCAATTAATGAAGAATTCTAAGAAAAATGTAAATGCACATAACAAAGAAAATGCCTTACGTCTTTAAAAATTATATTGCTACTGACAGCTCAAGATTTAGTTTTTAAAATTGCATAAGGATGTGTTAAACCTGTGTGGAGTTTAGAGTGCCTTAAAATCATGTTGGAGATCATTGGAAGTTATAACAATGAGTTTTCAACAGGTGTGAATCGAATCATGGATCTCTGGAATCGATTCATGACGTGCCTTGGAGCCTTGGAGAAGTTTTAGACTTTCTGTGAATCGAAGTGAAGGACTGTGAATCGATTCACTGACTTAGGATCACAAAACGCGTAAGATTTATATGTGTGAATCGATTCACACTTACTGGTGAATCGATTCACCACTGCTGTTTTTATACCAGAGCGTGTTTTTTCATTCGCGACGACGTGCAGTCTTTCTAGGGTTGTGTGCAGCCGTTCTTGAGCGTCTTTGTGAGGTTTTTGGGGGCTGGAAACACATTGAAACACCTTGGGGTCTTAGGAAATCATAGAGGGAGGATTGAAGGCTTTCTCTATTGTTGTTCTTGAGAGGTTTTTCAGAGAGGAAAAGAGATAGGGATTGGGAACTCTTGGGCTTGTTCTTCTTGGACATTTGGAAGGGGTTCAAAGCAATTGTAATCTCTTGTAAAAACTCTTTGATAGTGAAACGGAGGGC
The DNA here is from genome assembly GCA_037113605.1 of Calophaca sinica. Lineage (NCBI taxonomy): Eukaryota > Viridiplantae > Streptophyta > Magnoliopsida > Fabales > Fabaceae > Calophaca > Calophaca sinica. The sequence goes on along the minus strand of CM073736.1, from coordinate 122,571,882 downwards.
TGCTCTCTCCCGCAGACGTAGGTCATCTTTTTGGGGCCGAACTGCGTAACCAAATAGCGGTGTTATTCTTCCTACTCTCTACTCCTTGTTTGATTGACTTTATTGCACTGTTTTGGTTGCTATTAAAATTTAGTATTGGTTGCCTTTGATATTTGTTCATTTATTCTTGTTAGTAACTCAACAAGTGGAGCCGTCTGTGGGAAGGAACAAATAATTCAATTGTGCACCATGGGTACTAAATGGGACATCGAGAAGTTTTCCGGTAATAATGACTTCGGTCTATGGAAGGTGAAGATGGAAGCAATCCTTATTCAACAGAAGTGCTTTGAAGCCTTGAAGGGTGAAGCAAGAATGCCGGCCACCCTGTTTCAAACGGAGAAGAAGGAGATGATAGATAAGGCAAGAAGTGCCATTATCTTGTGCCTTGGCGATAAGGCATTGAGGGAAGTTGCAAGAGAGAAGACCGCGGCTGAGATGTGGGCAAAGTTAGAATCGTTGTACATGACCAAATCATTGGCTCACATGTTATGTCTGAAACAACATCTCTACTCATTCAAGATGGTAGAGACCAAACCTATTGTGAAGCAACTAACGGAATTCAACAAAATTATCGATGACCTACTGAATATTGATGTGAAACTCGATGACGAGGATAAGGCTTTACTCTTATTGAATTCATTGTCTAGGTCCTTTGAACACTTTAAGGATGCACACCTCTATGGCAAGGAGTCCACTATTACCTTGGAGGAGGTCCAACAATCAATTAGGACCAAGGAGCTAACCAAGCTTCAAGACTTAAAGGTGGAAGATAGTGGGGAAGGCTTGAGTGTCTCAAGAGGAAAGAATGAGAGTAGATGAAACGGTAAAGGAAAGCCTAAGGCGAAATCCAAGTCGGAAGGGGACAATAAAGCTAAGTACAAATGCTTTAATTGTCATAGGGTTGGTCACTTTAAGAGGGATTGTCCCGAGAGAGGGGGCAATGAAGATTCCGTGGAAGTTGCGATTGCTATGGAGGATGGTTATGAGGATGCAGGGGCTCTAGTGGTTACAAGTTGGGAACCAGATAGGAGTTGGGTTATGGATTCCGGGTGCTCTTTTCACATGTGTCCAAGGAAGGAATATTTTGAAACTTTGGAGCTCAAACAAGGTGGAGTAGTTCGCCTTGGTGACAACGAAGCGTGCAAAGTTCAAGGTATGGGTTCAATTCGTCTTAAGATGTATGACAACCGCGAATTCCTTTTACAAGATGTGAGGTATGTTCCTAAACTCAAGCGAAATTTAATTTCTATAAGCATGTTTGATGGATTAGGCTATTGCACTAGTATTGAGCATGGTATGATGAAAATTTCGCATGATGCATTGATAATAGCTAAGGGGACTAAAATGTGTGGTTTGTACATATTAGAGGGTTCAACTATTATTGGGCATGCATCATTAGCTAGCCAAACCTTGCATGATAAAACCATGTTATGGCAAAATAGGTTAGGGCATGTTAATGAGAGGGGTTTAGTTGAACTAGCTAAACAAGGTTTGCTAGGTGGTGATAAATTGGATAAGCTAGAATTTTGTGATAAGTGCATACTAGACAAACATCATAAGGTTGAGTTTGGGGGTGGCATGCATCATTCTAGTAAACTCTTTGAGTACATTCACTCGGATCTTTGGGGTCCGGCTAGAGTGAGTACTTATGGGGATGGTTCCTATTTTCTCACCATGGTTGATGATTTCTCTAGGAGAGTATGGGTCTACATTTTGAAAAGCAAAAATGACACCTTTAAAAAGTTCAAGGAATGACATACTCTCATAGGAAATCAAATAGGAACTAAACTGAAAATTTTAAGGACTAACAATAGCCTGGAGTTTCTTTCAGAGCATTTTGATAAGTTTTGCAGGAAACAAGGTATTCAGAGGCATAGGACCGTGGAAGGCTCACCGCATCAAAATGGCCTAGCAACATGCATGAATAGGACCATCTTGGAGCGGGTGAGGAGTATGCTTTTGGCAGCTGGGTTACCTAAAAGCTTCTGGGGCGAGGCTATGAGTACAACAGCATATTTGATCAACAGATGCCCATCAACAGCGTTAGACTTCAAGACACCTATGGAGGTTTGGAGTGGGAGACCGGCAGACTACTCCAAGTTGAAGGTTTTCGGAGCTTTGGCTTTTGCGCATATCAAGCAGGACAAGCTTGATGTTAGAGCTGTGAAATGTGTCTTCATCGGATATCAGGAGGGTGTGAAGGGATACAAGTTGTGGAATTTGGAATCTGGAGGTCAAAGGTTATCATAGCGAGGGATGTCACTTTCGATGAGACGCATGGGGATGAAGTGCAAAGACACGGAGGATAATAGCTTCGAAGTGGAGGTGGAGAAAACTTCGGTTTGAGGTGGAGTCTACCACTAGTGAGGCAGGGAATGATGAAGAGGAGGATAGTCCTCCACCATCGAGTTCTAGAGGAAGACAACAAACAGTGGATCCTCGACTATCGGTTGGCAAGAGATAGGGAAAGGAGGAGACTGTGGCACCAAAGAGATCTGGTATCTTGATCTTGTTTGTTATGCTTTGTTTGTATTGAAGAGGTTCAAGACTCGGGACCAAGGGACTTGATGAAGCAATGGGAAGCATGGAGAGTCGAAAGCGGTTGAAGACAATGAATGAAGGTTTGAATTCATTGGAGAAGAACCGGACTTGGGAACTTGTGAATCTACCGGAAAAGTCAAGGGTAGTTGGATGCAAGTGGAACTTCATGAAGACGGAAGGTATTCCGGAGTTTGAAGAACCAATGTACAAAGAGAGGCTTGTGTGTAAGGTCAATCTTGAACTGGAGAGTGTGAATGATATTCAAAAGGCAAATTCTAGCAAGGAGGAGATTGGTATGCTCAAGGGGAAGTTAGCTTTTGGATTTGAGATGAAGGATCTCGGCATTGTGGAAAGGACACCTGGAACGAATATTGGGAAGAACCGGAAAAGGAGGTATGGCTCTTTGAAAGGCGGTTTGAAGCATGCGAAGACAACTCAAGGTGGAGTCGCAATAAAGAGTATGATTGGTGAATTGGGGATTACGCATGGTTGTGAGAAGTTCATCAAGTATCTTCCTAGATCAAGGCTCAAGGATCACTTGGACTTGATCATTTGCGTTGAGACGTAATTTCATTTTATGGAGAGAGCAACTAGTGGTTGGTGGATAAAGTTGAGCATCACCACTGATTTGAAGTCAAGGTGGAGAATTGCGGAGTTTAGAGTGCCTTAAAATCATGTTGGAGATTATTGGAAGTTATAAAAATGAGTTTTCAACAGGTGTGAATCGAATCATGGGTCTCTGGAATCGATTCATGATGTGCCTTGGAGCCTTGGAGAAGTTTTGGACTTTCTGTGAATCGAAGTGAAGGACTGTGAATCGATTCACTGACTTAGGATCACAAAACGCGTAAGATTTATACGTGTGAATCGATTCACACTTACTGGTGAATCGATTCACCACTGCTGTTTTTATACCAGAGCGTGTTTTTTCATTCGCGACGACGTGCAGTCTTTCTAGGGTTGTGTGCAGCCGTTCTTGAGCGTCTTTGTGAGGTTTTGGGGGGCTGGAAACACATTGAAACACCTTGGGGTCTTAGGAAATCATAGAGGGAGCATTGAAGGTTTTTTCTATTATTGTTCTTGAGAGGTTTTTCAGAGAGGAAAAGAGAGAGAGATTGGGAACTCTTGGGCTTGTTCTTTCTTGGACATTTAGAAAGGGTTCAAAGCAATTGCAATCTCTTGTAAAGACTCTTTGATAGTGAAACGGAGGGCTGCTCTCTCCCGCAGACGTAGGTCATCTTTTTGGGGCCGAACTGCGTAACCAAATAGCGGTGTTATTCTTCCTACTCTCTACTCCTTGTTTGATTGACTTTATTGCACTGTTTTGGTTGCTATTAAAATTTAGTATTAGTTGCCTTTAATATTTGTTCATTTATTCTTGTTAGTAACTCAACAACCTGAACAGAACCAAAAACAAAAGTAAAAGTGAAAAGTTAAACGCATACCTGAGCAACATAAGGATTAAAACTTAATCCAAGTGACTGTACAAACTCTTCTGCAATGCAAGGCCAGTTAACATCAGGATATGCGACAATATGTGCATTGTAATTTCCAATTGCACCAGCAAATTTCCCCAGTATCTCAACCTGAGATAGTTCCTTCCTTTCTCTGCTTATTCTCACAGCAAGTAGCGCCATTTCCTTTCCCGAAGTTGTTGGTGAAGCTGGCTGGAGAATAGTGCAGAAAAAACACCAAGTTCAATCAAGACTGTTTAACAATGAAGATCTAGCAACCAATAATTGAAAGCATAATAATGCTAATGAATGAACTGCAAGATTATTTACAAAGGATTTGTCTAACATCTTTGAAACAGGGCAGAGGAGGGTGAGGTATTTGTAAGGGTACCCGAGGGGTATTGTCAGTCCCTCCTCCACCGGAAGAGCACTCACCGCTCTCTATCCTTCTTACCGATCTACCATTATCTTCGTTGTTGTTGTGCTCATCCATGGTGGTTCCAACCAGTGAATTGTTTCATTGAAATCATCAACGGCCCACTTCGTCACTTCAAAAAGGCCTGGAGCTTCAACCCTCCTGGTGCTTCCCACTTCGTTCACGGCGCTCTCTAACGCCACACAACTCAGGAGCTTCAACCCCCTCACAACCAACCTTCAAAGATGACTGAGGTAAAATGGTTGCTGAAGCTTTCTCAAATTCCTGAAATCACTGAGGTTCCTGCTTTCAGTGAAGATGCTAAATCTTGCTTACAAGCCCTGATTGATGACTTTAGTGTTAATGATGCCTTGGAGATTAAAAACATTCAGAAGGTCACAAATCATGATGTTAAAGCAGTGGAGTATTTCTTGAAACAGAAATGCCAATCAAATGCCGAAATGGCTGAGGTTGTGAAGTGATTCACTTTATGTGTGTGTGTGTGTTTTTTTTTTGAGATTATATACACTATTTTCTGTTTGACATCATGAGTTCTGAGGAGATTACATCATTCTTAAACAGACCTTTTCAACAGGTGCTTGAGTTTTTTCACTTTGCTTGCACATCCGAGGATATAAATAACCTTGCTATGAGCCTTGATGCTAAAAGATGCAATGGATTCTGTCATGTTTTCCTGTCATGGATAAAATAATCAAAGCTTTGTGTAATGTGGCCAAAGACAATGCTCATATCCCTATGCTTTCTCGCATTCATGGGCAGGTAAGCTGATCATTGCATCAGTATTTAAGAGCCAATGTGTTGTTTTTTGCTATTGCAAATGCTCCAACTTAGGAAGTAAGGAAGTGACAAACAATTGTTTTTTTAACTTGAACTTTACAAATACCTCACCCTCCTCTGCCCTGTTATGATGCTCTAGGTACAATGGTAGATCGAGAGGGCTTTTCTTGCCTAAGTTCCTGATGTTGTCTTCAACTCCCTGACCGACAATGGTCCAAGGCGGATAGTGGTGGAGGAGCTCCTGCGAGGGTTTCAGGGTAGAAGGACTTGATCTACTTTTCAGTTCGATAAACTTTCTAGTTCTGTGTACAAGAGTATTGCTCAGGTGCTCCCATGTGTTTTCTAGTCTATGTAATCCATAGGGAGCAAATACCAGATGCTGTTGGATCGCTATTTGCGGTGTAGCCCATTGGGCCGTTTCCTTTGTTATAATGGTAACATGAATTAGTTTCTGACAAAAAAAAAATTCACAGGTTGGAAAGTCGAGAAGAAGAGGTTTTATTGACCAAAAAACAAAGAAGAGGTTCTGATCTTCCCATTCCCCCCTAAAAAACTGTTTTTGCGTTCACTCTAGAGGCCACCACCATAAAGAAAAAAAATAAGTTTGCATTTATTTGCTACTAGAAGATGACACATGTGGTACACCCATTTTTAAACGGTGCATGCATCGATATAATATATAGTACTCTTTTTTGTCTGAAATATAAGGGGGGAAAATCTACTATTAATGGTTTAAATTATAAGCAAATATGAACTAATTTTACTCTATTTAATGATGTTATTCCAAAAAATATCCTTAAATTTATTGAGATTGTCTTTTCCAATAAAACATTTTACTTTAAAGCAATAGTACTTTAGGAAATTGAATTATTTTTTTGATAACTTTAAGAATATTAAATGAGAATAACCAATGTTTTTAATAAGTGAGAAATAGTTTTTTTTTCTTATATTTCAGATCGGAGAGAGTACTACAATAACTAAATTAGTATTTAAAGAAAAAATATACCAATTCAATGGTTATAACATATGACAAACTGGTGGACAATTTAAAAGTAGATGCACTATAAATGCTCCTTTGTTAGAAAAGGACCATGATCCACTGTAGTCGCTGCCTCCTGCATTCACTGTAGTCACATGGATGAGAACCATTAGATTCACTCAAGCTGAAATCATAGCCCTTGAATTATTTTGTCTTAAAAAAATAAAAAAACGGTATTTGAAGACAGAAAGAAACAGGTGAACGCAGAGAATCTAGTTCCGTTAGAAAAGCGGTGTGCTTCACTTCTCATAACACTTTGGTCCCCTCTCAAAATTAAAAACTGTTAGTCAAAGATTGCAGAGTGAATGTGAACAATGAAGAAACAAAATTTTTTATGCCGATTGGTTTGCCTATAGTCCCACGATCGATGCTGAGATATTAATTCATTTATCTTAATTTCCCATAGATCTTCGGAAAAGATATTTCGACAACCTTTTGGTTGTTAGACACCGTATGAACATACGGTTTTTATTTTTTAAATATTTTTTCTCTAGCGTCGGTCAGATCAAGGAGCAGTGTTTTGTGTGTGTGTTTTTATGGTGCCTATTTTAGTTGTCAATTTTCGGTTGTCGAAATAACATAGCTCTAGATCTTTGTAGCTTTGTGGGGTCGGATGCCCGGATGTTTATTTTTCATTTTCATGTACCTAAACCTTATTATTATAAATTCCATCATCCAGCCACCCATTAAATCTCTCTCTCTCTCTCTTTCTTATATCATCCTCACATTCACATCATATCGGGCTTGTGAGATTATAATTTTGAGTAAATGCCTAAATTGGTCTTTGAGAAAAAATATGGAGATCTATTTGGTAGAGCTGTCAATTTTGATCAGGCCCGGGCCAAATGACTTGCATTTTAGGTTGAACTAGGCTCTCTAAATATTGGTCAAAAACTGGGTCTTTTTTGTCCAGTCCGATAGGCCCAATGGGCCCATATTTTAGGCCAACATTTTAGAAATTGCAAAATACATAGCTTGATAGAAGTTTGGATTGGGTCGGCTTGACCTGAATGACCTACATTTTAGGCTAGATTGGGCCACAAAATTCATAACCTGATAGAAATTTGGGTTGACTCGACCCGTTTCTTCAATCTAGCCCATTGGCTTGGGCTGGGCAGCTCGATTTGATAGCTCTACTATTTAGTCACTGAGAAATGAAAAGTACCATTTAGTCTTCAAAAATTTTAAATGCAATCAAATTAGTCTTTGTTAGGACTTATGATAACTTTTAAGGACATCTTAGTCCCCATTATAGAGACCAATTTAACTTACATTTAATATTTTTGAGGATCAAGTTGTACTTCTTATTTCTAAGGGACCAAATAGTTTCTCCTTGTTTTTACACAATCACAAGCACGAGTCTAGGTCTTTACTCATGCTTTTACCTCTCTATTGACGTGTTTGTATTCGGGACTGAATCATTTCCGGTGACTCGAGAGTCTGAGTTAAATCAGGGCCGTAAAATATAAGGGGGGAAGGGGTTTTAAAAATAAAAAATGGGTAAGATAAATTTTTTAAGTGTGGATATATTGGGCAAATGAGAGAACATGAGAGAGAGAGAGGGGGGGAGAGAGAAAGAGAGAGTCCTTTCCCGTCTGTATTGGGTTGAACATTTTTGCTGCAATATCTGGATAGGTGCACAGCGGAATTCTTTAAATTTATATTTTACACATCGCTAGCTGGTACTAACATCAATTTTGCTCTTACTGAACAACAAGTGGAGCATACAAAATATTCCACTTAGCTTCTATTATGGTTGGGGTCAGCCTCACATAATCATTTTATTGTTCTCGAGAAAAGTTAATGAACTTTATTAAGTTAGTTGAAATAAATGATCAGTTTGATTTGAAGACCGAAGTAAACCGAGTAGGAGTTGGAGGTAAGTGCATGTTTATTTGTAAACCGAGTAGGAAGTAAGTGCATGTTCATTTATGACCTTCCAACTTTTATTACTACCTCTGTTGTTTTTTTTAGTATATTTCGGTTTTTAAGAAGAAATTTGTTTTTTTATTTGTCATTTTGATAGTTTAACGTTACATTAATTACTTGTTTTTCAATTATATCTTTAATTATTTATTGTAGAGAGAAATAAGTGTGATGGATAATAAACGATCAAGGGTATCAGAGGAAAAAAAACTAATAACTTTATAAAAAACAACAAAGTTTATTGGTTTCATTGATTTGTGTTAAACAATCTGATTCGGGGTGGATTTCAGAGGTGGCCGGAATAGGATCACGAACGACGGAGCACGGCGGTGGTGGTGTACTTGCACAAACTCTGATGCATAAGTCAGTATCAGAGTAAGGTGAGGTAAAAAAATGAACAGTGTCTACATTTATTGATTAGGTCATGAATCTTTTATTGGTGAGGTCAGGATGCTGACGTGGGGATAGTATCAAGTAACCCTAGATTGATTGTCAGCCGCCGGATGTATCCGACGGTCGATGTCGATTCTAGGGTTGTGTGCGGATAGGGTTGCTTTTAGGGTTAGCGCCGTAATGTTTTATGCTCTAGGGTTTCGCGTCGTGGCAGTGTGATTCCTAGGGTTTGTTGCCCGAGGAAGGAACTCCTGGGTCGGGTCGTACGACCGAACTTGGCCTTGGGCCTATTCGGGTCTATGTTGTCATTAGGTGGACTTCCCTTGTTGGGTCGGAGTGGGCCTTTGGCCATTTCGGATCACAACCTTAAAAGATAAAAAGGAACGAAGGTAATAACTGAGCACAAAGTACTATATCGATTTTAATTAACTGAGTATAATTCACTAATTCCCTTGTATGCTATTTATTCTAGTGAAGTCTATCTCTCGTCCCTGATATAAGAAGAAAATAAAAAAATAACTAATACTAATAATGACTATTTAATATTATAAAATTAAAATCTTATCCCAAATATACCTCTAGCATTAATTATTTTATACCCACAATGTAAGCTTTTAGAAAACATACATCTCACATAAAATATGGGTATAAAAAATTCTAACAAATAATGCACCTTGAAATAATTTTATTTTTCTTATAACTAGTGTATTAACTCGTGCGATGTACTCGTGAAATTTGAGGGTTATATATCGAATCACTTAAAAAAATATGCAGTCAAAAATATTTTCAAAAGAAAGTAGAAAAAAGAGAATAATTCAGTTTATAACGTAATAAAACAGTAATATGATTTTAAGGTAAATTCATAGTAGAAATTAATGATAAAAATAAAATAATTAGATTTATGTTAGCAAACAAACTTTTATCGTTAAATATTAGACAAAATATGAAAAACATTCAAAAGAGAATAAAAAAAATTAGAAGCTTATGGCCGAAATTAGAATCTTAAATGTTAGAATAAACTTTTACTGTTAAATGTTAGACAAAATTTGAAGTTTAATTGAGAAATCTTCATGGTAACCATTCGTGCATATGAAATTAGTAAAATAATCCGTGAACGTATTGAGCTTGCATTTATGCTGTTGTATTTAATCATACATCAAAATTGAACAAAAAACAATAAAAATGAAAGAAAAGGGTAGCAATTGACTATTTTAAAAGGAGAAAAAAAATAACAATAGTCAAATAGGTATTCATTTTTGTTTCATAAATATGTTAGTATTTTTTTTTTGCTTAATGAATATGTTAATATTTATAGATTAAGTGATATTTTTAGTATGATGTTTTAATTAATTTCAATATGATTTTATTTAAATTCAAATTTGAATTTTGAATTCAAATTCATTATGAATTATATAATTGATAGTGAATGTCAAATTAAAAGTTGACAAATTTATATAACAAAAAAAAATATTAAATATAGATTGATTACATTAATTCATAATCGGCAATTCATTTAAGAGAAGATAATTATGTTTTTGATAATATTTATTAATTGATATTTTGTAATAATAATAATAATAACAATAAATTATTTTAGGGGAAAAAGAATGTAAGTGGTTTTGACACGTGACATAATTCTACATGGCAAAATTCTATTTTATATAATATAATATAATATATTAGGATAAAAAAACTACACCAAAAATTTTCTTATAATAGGGATCAGAGGTAATAGTTACTTTTGGACAATGCTAGCTAACTGGTACTATTTGGAATGAAATTTAAGCAAAATTAACAAAATTCATGCTAATTAATAATATTAGTTAACTTTAAGTTTAAATTTGTGGTTCTTTAAGTTTAAGTAGGAAAAGAATGTATTACTGCTTTTCTATTCATTTAAGTTTTTATGAGAACTTGTTCAATGAGAATAAAAAAATGTTATTAAAAAATATTATTCGAAAGATATTTTGGAAATGATGCCATTAAATAAGGTGAAAAATTAGTTAGAATTTGCTTATATTTTAGATCATCAAACACGGTTCTTTTTTTGCTTATATTTTATTTCGGAATGAGTACTTGGGTAGTAAGTGTTTTTAAGATACTTAAACAATTTAAAATAAAAGTTTTATTTTTTTACGAGAGAGTAAAATTTTTCATTAAAAATTATAATTTTTAATATTTACATAAAATGATATAACTTTTAATAAAAAATATTTTTATAATTGTAATCAAGTACTTTCTCTGTTTTTAAACTAATGATTTTAAAGGTTAATACACATAACTTAATAATTTTTAATTGATGTAAAATTTTATTATATCTGGACTAAAGTATCATTGTTAATTTTATCTCATGATTTATCATAATTTGCATTACAAATTTTAATATTTTTTTCAACTATTCTGTTTTACTTCCCTATTATTTGTTACTCAAAAAAAAAACTCCCTATTATTTGTCATGAGTGAGAGAGAGACAGGGACGGATCCAGAAAATTCAATAAACGGGGGCAAAATCATATACTATAAATATTTATATAAAAATATATCAATGCATAAGTAATAAAATAATAACATTATTGTCGTTACGTAAAAAATTAGAGATTACAAAAATATAGCATTATATACCCAAAAAATTGAAGATACCTCAACCTCTACGAATTGTAACTTTTTTAAGTGTCTTCATATTTTGAAATTGTTTCTTCACAAAATTCATTATAGATAAATTCCTTTCAATAGTTGCAGTTGCCACAAACAAAATCAAAGCTAACTTCAGCGATCTGCTAACCTACTCAGGCAAATGACTAAACACATGGTGCACATATATGAAATATGGTGCAACATGGTGCAAAAAAAACTTACTCAAGCAATGAATGAGTTGTAAATAGAACCCAAAAAACTAAAAGATTAAAAATAAAATGAAGAACATATGAAAGGAAAGATACCAGTAACAATATGAAGTTGAGTATGGAAAATGAATGTCGAATAAGGAGAGAGAAGACAGAAATAAAGAGACAAAGATAAAAAGAGTAAAAAAGATTTATACTTTCTCTTAAAAAGAGAGTAGATAACGCTTAAAAAAGAATAGCTCAATTACTATTTTTTGCTCTTTAGTAGGGTCAATAATTAATTTTTAATGGGATAAAAAACAAAACAAAAAATAAATAAATTAGCGAGGTCAAGTACCCCGATTTGATGCACTTGGAACTGTCCCGGAGAGACTACACTAGGGAGTGAGTTAAGTTTAATTAATTTACGGTAGAAAGGAGAAATAATATTAATAATAAAAGAGAAAATTAATAGGTGAAATAAAGAGATGATATAACAGTGATTAGTTCGTCAAAAAAAATGTGATTAGTTGAGATAATTTTGAAATAATTGGGTGTATAGTTGAAATATGATCAAATCATAAATTTTTAAAGCATAAATATGTTTAAAATATAAAATATCAATTAAATAGAGAGAGTACTTAAATATTTTATTATTTATGCAAAAGCATTCTTCAATCACATTTTTCCCTTGTTTTTCTCGTATCATCTATGCGGCTATGTCTTTTTTGTTTTTGTCTACATTCACGCAATCAACAATCGTCAATTTGTATTGTCGAATCAATATCAGATAGTTTACGCTCCAACGTTATATTTTGAACCTGGTTTACCAAAATTCAAAATGTGAGCCACTCGATCTTAATCTGACGATCTAGATCGTGTGAGTGCGTCAAATGCTTGATTTCATGACTGCATGGAATATGGATCTTTCGTTTCATGCTTAGCCTACATTGACCTTTGTATGTACGTAACCAATATTTTCTAACAAGTTTAGTGTCTATATTTTTTGTCACTTTTACATAATTTATTTAAAATGAATGTATTACATTAATCTCAATTCCTTGTATTATTTTATATTTTTTTATAAATAATTAAAACTATTATGAATTTGTGTTTTGTTCTAATCTCGTATGATATCAATATTTAACTTGTAACTTATATATTAATATTTTGTGAAATTTTTTTGTCTTGTGTGATGAAAATATTTACTCCTATAATTTTAATATTAACACATTTTTAAATAAATTTTTTATCATCACATATATGTGTTTATATTTATTTTAATATAATGATATCTCCATGTATCCTATATGAATATTTATCTTTGGGATATATGAGCATTACTATACTTTGATGCAATATTTTGAACTCTATATGATGTATATTACGATGTATACGTTTTTTAAATTTAAATTATAATATATTTTTATGTAAAATTTATAATAAACATTCGTAAAATTTATGATAACATTAGTTACTAATTTATCAATTTTATCCTTATTTTTATCTAATTAAATAAGAGAGAAAAATATATAAATATAACTTATTAAAAAGATTAGGACTTACTAGAAAATAAAATATAATCTTAATATAAATGAAGATATTAATTATAATTCTTAACACGCGTGTTATTATTTAAACAATTTAAACAACACTTAAAAAATAAGCAATTATATTGCTAAATAACCCCCATGGGGTAACTATTTCTGAATACGGATTTGGCTCCTCTATTCTGAGTGCACTGTATAGAAGATTGAGACAGCTATTCAGGGCCGGTCCGATACCCGTTGAGGCCTAAAACAAACTCTAAATAGAGGACTAAAAAAATTCTAAATAGAGTCTCAATTAAAAAAAATTGCAACAAAATCAACCACAGTACGGTTTGAATCCAAAACCACAATGTAAAATATATTATATTATATCGTCTGAGCTAGACAAATTTGTTATAAATTAGTGGATTTTAGTCATTTATATTAAGTGAAAATAAAATTTTTGAGGCCTTTTGACGTAAAAAATTTTGTGACCTAAAGCCCTTGCTTCACTTGCTTGGTTATTGGGCCGGCCCTCCAACTATTACTTGTAAGTTGGAGTTTGTTGTCTATTAACACCCTGTCATGTTAATACAAACAACATAAAGCGTGTGTTTTCATTTAGTCACGAAAGAAATGGAAAATAGGGAAAACGAAAATGAGAAGCCATAGATTCGTGAATCATCTTAAGGCTTCCATGCAAACTATGTGCATTTGAACAGCCATATCAAATGATTAAGTGTTTACCAAACCACCAAATGAAGATGACATGAATTGGTGTACTAACCGTCACACAAAAAAAACAGAGCAGAAAAAAGAAAGAAATTTCTAAGAATATTGAAGGTTTAATTTGTACCGAAGTCATGCCATTAAATTTTGATTTAGTTTCCCTCTGCCTTAACCTACCTCGAATAATGCCTTGTAGAAAATAGCTATTTTGGTACATATGGGTCTTACTTCTTAAGCACAATTACCACAATATTAATGTCAAATATGGCTTCATTATATGGCTTCATTTAAGTAGAAGTGACATACAACTAACTTGTTTCATTAGTTAAATCAAATAAACTAGTATGTTCTCATCATGTGTATTGTGTGTAACTGAAATGTAGGTAAAAAAAAATCACAACTACACTTATCAAACGGGGAACTATGCAGTCACAAATTTTACGCATTCACATGGTTAGCAACTCTGATTTTAAGTAGGGTAAATCGCCTTTAAAACAAACTTAAAATCAGAACCGTCCAATCTTATTCGGTGACTCCCATATCCTAACTACGTAAATACGTTTAATATCTGAATATAGGGAATCCAAATTCATCAAATAAGATAGTATATATTTATTTTAAAAAATGTAATAGTTACCGTAAAACTCAGGTGTATTGTGCAATTAAACTCATAATCCACCAAATAACCGATCCATTTCAAGTATGATGAATAATAGCCTTGGGAATATGTAAACCAAAACAAAAGTCAAATAGTGACAGTCTACCTACAATAACAATAGTAGTAGTAGGAGTCAAGGGCAACAAACAGTTGATACCGGAAGGAGCAATTTGACCAAAGATAATTATAAAATGGGGTATTGAAAAGTCAATTGATCCAATGATATGGGTGATCTAACTTGCTATTGGCCCATATGGACAGAAAACTGCAAGAGAAAAATGGAAGGATTGGGATGAGAATGTTGTTTGATGAGAAAGGCTTTGAAGAAGATACACACAAACCAATGTCATTTAAAATTGGTACTAGTGAGTACATTGTGTGCATGGTCTAACTTTTTCAACTCTCAAAGGCGGTCACCAACATTTTAACCTACCTACTGTATTAGTTGTCAGTGGCCAAGCAAAGATTATTACTAGTATATATCTGGCACCAACATGTTGAGAGCACCTGGATGAAAGGAAAAAAATGCAAGCAACAATGCCAAAAAGGAAAAAATTAAAAGGATTTCAAAAGATAAATGTGAAAGGTGAAGTTAATGCCAGCGGTGTGGTTAACCAAATGCTACAATCACACCCTTTAATGACTCTATAAATATTACTCCTATCTTCACACTTTGCTCTTCACCACAACATATACACACTCCCAATTCCCACCCTTCTTCCATTTACTTCTGTAACCCTCTCAACCCTTTCCTTTTTTTTAATTTTTTTTTTTTTGCTCCTTCTCAAACATCATCAATTTTGGAACAGCATGATGTTCCCAATGGTGCTTCTCAGGCTTGTAGACTTGGTTTTGTACCAGCTGCTTGCTAATTCATGCTATAGAGCTGCAAGGAAAATGAAAAGTTATGGTTTTCATTTAGGATATTTGGCATCTAAACCACCACACCAACCTTCCTCTTTTCCTAGTATAACTAAATGTGATTTGGAGGGTAGAGAGTCACAAACACTTGCTTGTGACATTCATAGAGTCTTGTTAAGGTCTCACTCTTTCTTTCCTTACTTCATGCTGGTTGCCTTTGAAGGTGGCAGTATTTTGAGGGCATTCCTCTTGCTTTTATCTTGTCCTTTACTGTTAATTTTGGATCATGAGCTAAAGCTTAGAGTCATGACCTTCATCACCTTTTGTGGCCTTAAAATAAAGGACATGGAAAGTGTTTCAAGAGCAGTTTTACCAAAGTTTTATTTGGAGAATCTCAATCTCCATGCTTGTGATGTTCTTGCTTCAGCAGGGTCTAGTGTTGTCATCACAAGTATGCCTAGAGTGATGGTAGAAGGATTTCTCAAGGAGTATTTGAGTGTCGGTGCTGTTATAGGCACAGAGTTGCATACTGTTGGTTGCTACTTCAGTGGTTTTCTCTCTGCCTCTGGCTTGGTGGTTAAGCATAGAGCTCTAAAGGATTATTTTGGTGATAGAAAGCCTGATATTGGAATTGGAAGCTCAAGTGTATATGATCATCTTTTCATTTCCCTTTGCAAGGTAAGTTAATTTGAAGTTAGCTCCACTGTTTCGAAGGCTGTAGAACTTAACTACTACTATGTCCTAAGCTAATCAACTCTTGTGTATCAGTGTTCTTGACTTTAGTACTATCCACTAAAGACCTGAAACCCCTGATCACAAGCCATACCAAAAATAGAGAGACAACTTAAAACAAACAAAAAATTAATAGCTTGGCAAAGCTCACCATAAAACCTGTTCCTATTTTTTTTCTTGTGTACATTATTGTTTCCTCTTTTGGAATTTTTAATTTTTTTTAGTACAACATAAGCATAATATCAATTTAATTGCATTTAGATTATAATTTAGTAGACATGTTTTGATTTTGTTGATGTGTTGTTATGTCTAATTCCAGCTGCATGATAATGACAGGAAGCTTATGTGGTGAGCAACGAAGAGGGAAAGAACAATCCAAACTCAGTGATGCCAAGGGAAAAATATCCAAAGCCCCTAATATTTCATGATGGAAGACTAGCATTCTTGCCTACACCCTTAGCAACTCTCAACATGTTCATGTGGCTACCAATTGGAATTCTTTTGGCAATTTATAGAATCCTTCTTGGTATTCTCCTTCCTTACAAATGGGCACTTATAATGGGAGTTTGGAGTGGTATAGATCTAAATGTCAAAGGCTGTGTCCCTAAAAGATCAGAACCTAACAAAGGGGTACTCTATGTT
Source organism: Calophaca sinica (assembly GCA_037113605.1). NCBI lineage: Eukaryota > Viridiplantae > Streptophyta > Magnoliopsida > Fabales > Fabaceae > Calophaca > Calophaca sinica. The sequence goes on along the minus strand of CM073736.1, from coordinate 122,555,304 downwards.
TGTTCCCACAGAACTCTCCTTGATCCTGTTTTCCTAAGCACATCATTGGCAAAGCCTTTGACTGCAGTGACATATAGTTTAAGCAAAGTGTCTGAGTTGATAGCACCTATTAAAACAGTGAGACTAACAAGGGACAGAAAACAAGATGGTGAAACCATGCAAAGGCTTCTTAGAGAAGGGGATTTAGTGGTGTGTCCTGAAGGAACAACTTGCAGGGAGCCATATTTACTAAGGTTCAGCTCACTGTTTGCTGAGTTGGCTGATGAGATTGTGCCTGTGGCAATGAATACTCATGTCAGCATGTTTTATGGGACCACAGCAAGCGGATTGAAATGTTTGGACCCTATTTTCTTCTTGATGAATCCAAGGCCTAGTTATAAAATTCAAATTCTTGGGAAGGTGCCTAAGGAACTTACATGTGCTGAAGGAAAGTCAAGCTGTGAAGTGGCTAACTATATACAGAGACAATTGGCTGATGCTTTGGGGTTTGAGTGTACCAACCTTACAAGAAGGGATAAGTACATGATGCTTGCAGGGAATGAAGGGATTGTCCAACAAGTGAAGTGGAAAAAATGCTCTTGATGATATATGGAGGTTGGGGTTTCTAGCAATCCTTTGAAATTAGTCCATCTTGTTTTGTATACTTGATTTTTTTTTTTTGTCTCACCTATTAATTTGTGGTCTTGTTTGTTCTTGTTGGATATGACATTTATGATTGTGATATCAAGGAAATGAAAGGGTCTAGCATATTCATGTACACTGTGACTGCCCTATTCAAGTTTGCTTGATTCCTAAATATACACCTTGAAAGTTATGAAGGTTACATTTTAGGAAAATTATATTTTAGATGTGTGTACACATTTTTTTTTTGTCTAATGGCCCAATAGCCTACAACGTATTCCTAAGAGCAAGGTTGTCAAGATCGAGATCTTACCTAGGATCGGGAGGGGGGTAACAAGATCGTAAATGGTAAGATCGTAACCAGGATCGAAAGATCCTACCGCAAAGATTTTGTAGGATCGGGAGGGGGTAGCAAGATCGTAAATGGTAAGATCGTAACTAGGATCGTAAGATCCTACCAAAATAAAAATTATAATAAATTACTTATTACTAATAAAGTTTAAACATAACACAACCAAAACTCCAAAGGTCTACAAAAAAAAAAAAAAACTCAAGGCCTAGGCATTATAATTTAGATCAAATCACAAATGCGCCAATCAACCATATCATCCTCCGTAACATCAACGTTTTCATCTTCATTAATCTCATCATCTTCTCCTCCATCACCACCTCCATCATCATCTTCATCGTCACCTCTATCAGCCTCTTCATCGCCACCTCCGTCATCATCTTCATTGTCATCATCACTTTCGACATTAGGAACATCCAATTCATCTACAGCATGCATACGGTGATGTAACATTACTACCAGCTTCTTCAATAGGAATTGAATCTTCGCTTTTGATCAACCATAGCCACATCTTCCCCATCCGCATACCACTCATCATCAGAATCAAATTCATCAATGTTTAGATCTCGTGGTCTCCTTTCAGACTTCTTCTTGCCCAATCTTGAATTTGTCATCACATACACAAGATCATTCATAGTCTTTTGCTTTAATCTGCTTTCTTTTCTTGGTGTGGATCTAATCAATAAAAATTAAATTTAAGTACTTGACACATAATAGCTAGCCTATGAACAATTGAACATAATGAAATTGAAATCATACCATCTCAAAGGCGCCCAGCCTCCTCACAAATGTAAGAACCGCAAGTCAAGCTCAACACACGAATGGCAAATTTTTGCAACTCAGGATGACCATCACCATAAGATTCCCACCACTGTCTTTGGTGTTTTGTTTTTAAGTGCAAGTTGAGCTATTTCATCACCAAAAATCCCACTTTACCCTTGAAATCCTCAGTCGCCATCAATCTGATTTACTAAACTCATATCTCCTCCCATCATCCTTTTAAACAAGCATATAACCCATCCTTAACCTCCTTATCGCCTTTAAAATTAGGGCTATAATGAAATATAGGATTAAGATAATAGCCCGCAAAGATGCAAAGGTTTATGCATTTGTCGTCCCATCTCTTATCAATAATTCTCCATAAAGGTCGATAACTAAATAATGAAAATAGATTGAATTAGATTATAAACAAGACTATAAATATAGTAATCAACCACTGGAAGATATTCCATATTTCTATAAATTTACATACCTTTTCGTTCTATTATTGAAGACTTCTGCTATCTTCTCTTTAGCCCGATCCATTTCTTCATAGATGTACCCCATGGTCGGCTTATCATCACCATCCACCATACGCAACACTTTAAGTAATGGATAAGCACCCTTATGCAAGTTAATAGATTCTTCCGTAAATCCTTATCCAAGACTATATCTTCAACTATCTTCCCTCTTTAGCCTTTGCAAATTGACTATCCTTCCATTGCTTGAAGTGAACATCCTAAACAATGCTCCCTTATTTTCATTCAAGCATCCCAAACACAAGTAAGATGTGGCAAACCGTGTGATCCCAGGTCTAATCAATTCACCTCCATTTGTAAAATGATGCAACAAAGAAATAAGACCAGTCCTAGCATAGATGTAAGTTGTGATCTTTCTACCCGATGTAATGGTCTCTTTATGCATTTGTATCTTGTCCTCAAAATCCTCCAACATTAGATCGATGCAATGAGCTGCACAAGGAGTCCAATAAAGCTTCTGCCTCTTCTCCATCAACATTTGTCCGGCCAACTTGTAATTTGCTGCATTGTCCGTGACAATTTGGACAACGTTTTCTTCACCCACTTCCTCAACAATGTCATCCATCATTTTGAAAATTTTATCCGCAGTCTTAGAAATATCAGAAGCATCAATTGATTTTAAAAAGAAAGTTCCCTTTGGGCTATTTACCAGAAAGTTTAGGATGGTCCTCCTCCTTTGGTCAGTCCACCCGTCAGTCATAATTGTGCATCCGGTCCTCTTCCAAACAGCTTTATGCTCCTCCAAGATTTTATTTGTTTCCTTCACTTTTTTCTTCAGAAACCTCACTCTAACATCATGGTAAGATGGTGGCTTGTATCCCACACCAAAACGAGCAACCATCTCACACATCTTTATGAAATCTTCATTCTTTGCCACATTAAAAGGAATAGCATTGTTGTAAAAAAAAGTGGCAACTTATAGGTCAATGTCCTCCTTCAAACCCTTCTTGAAAGCAGTGTTGATCGTTTGTTGAGAGCATACTCCCCTCTTGAAAATATCTCATGACTCGGTAATTCTATTACCTTTTTCTTTTTCCATCCCCACTTGTTCATCCTCACTAGTTTGAGTTAAAGCGGTTTGAGTCCTATTTTTATGCGATTAGCACGCAATCCATAAACAATGTCCCATACTTGCTTTCTAACCTCGTCTGGGACAGCCCTACACTCTTCAAAGATCCTTCTTGGTGCATGCTAAATCTGCTTAAACCGATAAGCACCTCCAGAAACAGTTTTTCACAATATTTGCATTTAATTCTTCTTGGATTCCCATCCACACTAATACCATGCTGCCATGCCACATCCAGTCTTTGCCCAGGAGCATTCTTTGGAAGATTTCGTGGTCTCTTACTCCCAACAAGAGCCGCATTTGAACTACTACCACCAGTATCACGACCAACCGTTGAAGGAGTCCTAGTACGCCACCTGGCCCCGATCCCATCACCAATAGCCATCTACTACGAGTAGAAATTAGTCAATAAAAAAAGTGTGTGATCATGCAATATGATAAAGAATAAGAGAAGTAGAATTTTCAAATCATGTTCACCAAGGCTCTATGCAAATAAACAAATGTGTCAAGTTTAAAATTCTATTACTGTTAATGTGACAATTTGGAAAACAAAAAATGTTTTCGAAATATAGGAAAATATAGGCTACATAAATACCACACCCCACTGTGAGTGAAAAATATAGGAAAATAAATAAATAAATGCTTTTGAAAAAATAAAAGCAAGCCCCAGTGCCCCACACACACTCGGTGTTAGAGGAAGGGTCGAATTGGGATTTGGGAGACTTTCCATCTCATCAGCAGCAAAATAATAAATAATAAATAATAAATAATAAAATAGAAGCAGCAACAAAATAACAAACAAAAAAAAAAGTAAAACAAATATGAGAAGAGACGAAGCAAAACATAGCAGCAGCGAAGAACAAAAGCAGAGCAGAAGAGCAGAAGCTGGAAAAGGACCACACCTTGTAGAAGACGACGAAAAAAGAGCAGCACCGCGCCGGAAAAGCTGCAAAGGCCGCACCGGAATTGTGAGCTTGGGAGAGGAAGAGAGTTTCAAGAAGGAATAGTCGCGATTTTGGAGAGGGATTCAGTCGCGAATTTAAACCCAAATTTTTTTATGGTTTCAGGCTTTTTTCTTCAACCGGGTCCAAATCCAAACCCGAAAACGAATTGTAGAAGAAAACGCATCGCGCGAGATCGTCGCAGGAACTTTCCAGAATCGCAAAATCGACCCGACCCGAAAACGGTGGAGAAAATCACGCATCGCGGCGAAATCGTCGCAGGATCGTTCCAGAATCGCGAAATCGCAGGATCGTCAGCAGGATCGTACCGATCTCAACGAAAATCGATCTTGCTCATAATCGTGGCTCGCTGGTCTCAGGTAAGATCGTAAAATCGTCCGATCTTACGATCAAAATCGCGATCTTGACAACCATGCCTAAGAGCACTGAAAGGGGGCGTAGTGGGTTTGAACTCACGTCCAAGCGTCCAAGCGACAAATACTTTGCCAGTTATATTAAGCACCACAGACGATGTGTGTACACATTTTAAAGATGAACTTTTCTCAAAACTTTTTTTTTTCTGTCCGTAAAAAATGTCTTTTTTTTTCCTTGTTTAAATAAAAGTCCTGTTTGAATAAAAGAAAATAAATAATCTACTCCATATAGTATATTGTCAAAGAGTAGTACTAATGCTACTCTAATTGCTACTCTAATGTTGTTATCAAAAAAACAAAAATGTTACATTGTGTGTGTGTCGTGTGATGTTGACAGGTAGGTAGATGCATTAATGTTATCTTATTTCATGGGCAGTATTTATGTAACATTGATCGCTGCAATTTAAGGTACTCATTTGTCCTTTAATATAAGATTTTTTTAACTATTTCATGTTTTTTAAGAAAATAAGTTTTGTCAGTTATTAGTATTAAATTTGTAGAAAATATGTGTTATTTTTTTCAAGTTATCCTTTCCATCTTTCAAAACTATTAAGAGAGAGAATTAATGCACTTTGATATAGGGATAATTTTGTAAAAAAAAAATTAATGTACCTTGGTTTTTGTAAAGAATTTTATATTACGGGATAAGAAAATTTTACAAAAGAGTCATATATTAAGGGACGGATGAAGTATTTAATTTGGAATTGTGATGTATTGTCGGTATATAATTTGTTAAATACGTTAAAAATTAATAATATACGTCACATTTATAAAGTAGTGTGATAATGATACTATAAAACATTTTCATTTTTTGTTGTTGTTGTTGAACACTATAAAACATTTTCATATTAACAAGTAATTTGTCAAAAAAAAAAAATTAACAAGTAATTCACACTAAATAGTTTAATAACTTTTTGAAAACAAATTGATTAATTTAACTCACTAATTAAAAAAAAATCATGAAACAAATTTAAAAAGTTTTTTTTTGACAAAAATTAAATTAAAATTTTTTTTGGATAAAAAATAAATTTAAAATGTTAAAAAGGGTTTTTCCAGCAATGTATAAAATAGAAGGATCGAAAATTGAGTTTTAGTAGTAGTAGTAAGAAAAATTGCTACCTTAGGCATGTACCAAAAAAAAAAAATTGCTACCTTAGTCTTGAAATAAAAAATTGTGATTCCTAATCTTACAAGAGGTTGCACAACAACCTCAGCGTCTCTTTTCTCTCACTCTAAATTCTCTATCTTCCTTCTTCCTCATCTATCACATCTATCAGAGAGCTAATAGTGATCACCGCCAACCTCATCATCATTTTCTCTCTACAAATGACTCATGAGTATGTGGTTCGATTGGTCATATTCGAGACCACTATTTTGGCTGTTAGGATTAAGATAGCTTGGTAATGCCATATTGGCTTTTGTTCTGATTAAGTGTTTCATTGCCGTGTACTTGGCTGACTTAAATATTCGTGTTGATTTTAAATTATGGATGAGAATGCCCCAACCAGTGTTATTAAACCCGGACCGGACCAGCCGGTTCGACCGGGAACTGGACCCAAGACCAGTCCAGTCTTCCTTTTCGATCAGTTGTGCGTATGACCCGGGCATGACGTCATTAACTCGGGCGGTCGAACCGGTAGACTCGGGCGATCCACCTGCATCAGAAAATTTAAATTCGCAAATTCGCAACAAAAGATAGAACCCAAGTCCTGGTCATTGGAAACAAGGCTTTTACCACTGTGCCAGCCACATGTTTTAGTATATCTGCGACAAAAACTTTATATATAGCTAGACAGAATTTTTTTTAATTAATATTTATGTAACCGGTTCATGTGGTTCAATAAGTGACCTACCAGTCCGACCAATGACCTACTGGCCCAGTACCCCGATTGAGTCAATGACCAGTCTGGGTTTAATAACACTGGCCCCAACACATTCTGTTCGATCTGGATGTATTTATCTTTTTTTCTAATTTTTGAATGAAGTTTGATTTCCGTAAAAAAAAAAAATTACTACCTTATTCTGGCGTAAGCTGGCGTTGTTAGGCTGGACATTTTTTGTGGTTATCCGGATTCGACCTCAGAATCTCCACTTTACGTGTGTGAGTTTACAGGTGATACTTGTCACTCCCTAAAAAAAAAAATACTCGGCCGTATCCGAGAATTGCGCTATGTTTTGGGACGTTTGGGATTCACACTTTAATTTCACCAACCATACTAACCAGCAAGACTAGCCACACCAACCGTTTTGTCCAATCAGCAATAAATATAAAGACAACGTTTTTCCCATTATACAAAGATATTAGTGAGATTTTTTTAAAAGAGACAATTTCCTCGCCCTCAAGGTTATATTTGGATTGTAATAACTATGTTATTTGTCAAAAAAATAAAAATAACTACATATGTTACAGAGACAATTTTATAAGAGTTTAACAAATATGTATGACAGTGTAAAAAAGTTTTACGTGGTCATCCAATCATATTTTACCACGTAGATGTTTGTTGAAATGTTTTACAAAAAAAAATATAATAAAGTGGCAACATGATAATATATGATTGGATGCGGTGAACATAATAATTGTTCAGAGTCATTCAAATATGAAGTTTAGGATGTGGATGAAGTTATTAATGTTGACGGAGAGTGAAATTGAGGATGGATCACTGCGAGCAACAGTTGAGGTGACAGAGGAGACGATGGTGGTATTCGTGTAAGGATTCTGACGATCTAGTCAGTATTTTAGAGAGAGAGAGAGAGATGACAGAGTTTGAGAGTTAGAGTGATTGTGTACCTTGATATAAGCTGAAGTTGTGCTTATGTAGGTTGGTTTCCCGCACAGGGGAATAACTATTTCAGTTAGAGTGCTGACTTGGCCAATAACCGCCTAACTGTTGGTGGTTATTCCCTCGGTTGGGTGAAAGTTTAGATGGAATTAGGCTTGGACCACAGTTGTAAAGATTGGGCTTGAGGAAGAAAGGGTCTGTCCAAAACAATTTTCCCTAGGTCAGGTATTCATCATTCATTTTGGCATGGGCGGTCGACTTGTAAGAATTTGAGGTCCTATAGCCTTTAAACTTGAGATTAGTCGGGGTCTTCCTATGGTTGCGACTTGTGTCTGTCCTCCTGCCTACTCTTATGCTTGTTGTTTGGTCTTATAGGGCTCTTTTTTAGTTCCAGGTCGGTCTACAATTTATTTAAATCATTGGGTCGTGAGTAGGTAGGCCTATGATGTGGTACGAGAGCTGCTGATTTCGCGAACGTTCCACATCCCATCAATGCTCTTTCTAATTTTGAAAAGTGAGAGGTAGAAGGTCGCATGTAATAACATTTACCGTTTTTGTGCTTCAATTGCATGTTTCAGTCCTTGACTTGTCATTTGCCTTTTTTTATCTGCCCTCATTTTTCCCTTGGTTTTGTTTATCTACATAATCCTTAGTACTAGCCCTTCTACAAAATTCGTTCATACAAGCTCTCATTCTTGTTCTTCCCTCTTACTAGCGGGTATTTCTTTTTCAACTGTTGAAGCTTCTCACGAGAATTTAGGTATTTTTTTTCTTTCTTCGTGTGCACTTCTTCTTGTAGTAATGGAATCTTCTCCCCCAAATCCTTTTGCTGGGAGGGTTACTATTGCAAGTGAGCCTCCTTCTTCTACCTCAGAGGAAGGAAGGTCCCTATGTGGGGATTTTCCCTTGGTGTTTCCGAACAATAACAATTTTCCTGAAGTTTTTGATTCTATGCCTATGACCTACGTCCCTAACAATGGTTTTAGGATTTTCTCTATGGCGTAAGTTGAATGGGAGTTTCCATCTTGCAGTTTAGCAACATTAGGCTGATATCCAGACATGAGGCTCTGGACTTCCCTTGTCTGGTGAGGAATTGTCTGAGGTTCTCAACTTCTACTCTCCAAGCTCGACAATGACATGATTCCAATTTTTTTACCCATGTCCAAGATGAGCAAACAAAGAATCAACTTGTCTTGGTATAATTAAATTATTGTTTAATCTTGATATACCCATTTATCTCCTTAATATGTTATCCTTGCGCAATTCATTCTCTAGGATCTGGATCTTCTGCAGTGTTGCACACGGTGCAACCATTGTAGAACATTGGATATACACCTAGATGGATCTATACCCTGATCTAACGGCTCTGCCGTAGTTGCAACACTGCAGAGGTTCCACGTTCTTTATTAGTTAATTAGGTGAATAAAAAGATATAATTGATAAAATAAAAATTAATATTATTTTAAAATTTGAATGTGATAAATAAATAAAAAACAAATTTTTCTTCTAAAACTATTCTGTTACCCGTGCATACGCACGAGTTTCGTTGTGTTGCGTTTTCTATCTTGTTTGTAAATTATAAAGTTGATACTCCATAGTTAAAATTATAGATATAGACTTAGCAAGGTAAAAAATCAAGACATGTGTATGATTTACAAATCGTTAAAAATGCTGTGAATATTCAGTTTATGTTGCCAATGTTGGTTAATTTACAAAGAATACAATCCATTTTGCATGAAATGCCAACTTGGCAAGACATACTACTTAACACAAAAGGGTCCAAAATAAAACAACATATAAGCAGTGACATATCCACAAAATAATGTCGTTGCAGTAGATTATAGTTTGGAAATTCAAAACAGAACTATTAAAGTCTAACTAACAAAACTTAAGTAGTAACTCTATTGTTGACAACTGAAACTTTATTTTCCACCCAGGTTAGAATTGAGTAGCTCTACAAAAGCTTTTCCACCCCATTCCAATGTTGGTGCTATTCTTTGGGACATCTCTAATTAATAGGCTAGAACTTGTTTGTGCACCATAGGGACCACGTAGCAACAAACTGATAAATCCTTAAGTCATAACAAATTCAGTAAATTCTTTAGGTAGGCTCTGAAAAAAAAAAAAGTCAGAGTCAAAAAAGATCAACAATAGCTAAGTAATAAACAATGATCTATGGTATTATATTCAACCAATTGTCTTAACTTCTTGCAACCACCATTAATCCATGGAGATTCCATATCTTTGTTAAATCGTATTTGGTGTCGCTTTCATTGATCATCAATCAAATTCCATAGTGGAGGAAGGTCATGAAAATATTTCCAATTGAACTCAGACTGAATCTCTCCATAACACTGTCAAATATAAATATAGTTATTTTATTACAAAGGGAGGTGTATTCTTGTGAAACACTTTTTTCAATTTTATGTGTCAAGGGATAGATCTTGAAAATAACCATATAACAAAATTGACTACGCAGCACTATAAAGCACATAACCAGAGGGACTGAATAGTGTAAAATGTCATGGAGGGTAAATTAATTAGACATACGAAAAAGTTTGAAGGGCTGCATTTAATTTGCCCAGAATTTTTGAGTATTGACCGTGCTTTATGTTGGCTATGTGTTTTCTCTTTGAATCATTAGCCAACATGACAGTAGTATTGAGGAAGAAACAAACGTAGCAGATGTGTAGAACTTTTCCTGCATTAAGAGATTAGAATTTTTTTTTTTTGGGGGGAAAAAAGTTAGTAGAATAAGAATATAGCGGTCCTTGTCTCATTTATGAGGTAATTAAGTTTTCTGTTAGTCGCTCTGGTTATTGGAACAAATAATCAATTGTATCCGTTTAACTGCCAAGTAGTTGAGGAACGAACAGAGATAATTGAATGTGTTTTTTCCTCTGGCCTTACTAGTAGTATACTCCCTCCGTCTCATTTTATATGTCATTTAAGGTTATACACAAGAATTAAGGAGTACAATTAATGCTATAAAATTTTAAAAAAAATACCACTTGATTTCCTAATATACCCTTATTAATTAAGTCTACATATAACTATTTTTACTCTTTCTCATGAAAACACATTAACACTAGTAAAGGGTAAAAGAGAAAAACAAATATTTAATGTTCATTGAAATTGTAAAACGACAATTAAATTGGGACAATGATACTTTTCTAAAATGACATATAAAATGAGACGGAGGGAGTATATTTATGGGTCATGCTAACAAGTGCCCTAAGAGCATTGTTTAAGGATTCTGAATAAGGTAAATACTCATTGAAAAACTAAGTTAATCTCTTCTCAATGTATTAAATACACAATTTTCTATAAAAATTTACGTCTTTGAACTTCTTAAACAATGCCTTTAGGGCACTCATTAGCATTTTCCTATATCTATACATTGCTTCTATTACATTTTTACATCACTTTAATTTTGGATAATAAAATAAATAAAACACATTTTTAAGAACATTTATTTTTTGTTTTAAAAAATTCGCGCGATCGTAAAAAAGACAAAAGATATTTCTTTTGGTATTATATGTAACCACACTTATTTGTTGTAAAATACAATTTAAAAATTTGAAAAATAAATCTATCCGTAAACTGCAACTCAAGCAGTTAATCTGAAACTGCAAACAGAATAAATAAGTTTTTTTTTTTTCTCGCTACAAAGAATAAATATGTTGTGTACTGACTGAGAGTATAGTGGCTGATGAAATGGATATAAGTGTGCACGTGACAAGTTCTGATTGCTGAGGTTGCCAAGTTACAAGTTATTGTTGGGCAGAGATGGCGTCCCTCACCAAATTAACCTCTTATATGACCCCGGAGTAGGACCATGGCACACAGGTTTTACTCACTCTGGTTTTTCCCCTGCAATTGGGCAATGCATTGACTTCAACTGTCAGATTTTATATTAAGATTTCATCATAAAATATAAATGACATTAGGTTAAATTTTTCATTTAAAAAGTAACATTAAATTATGTTATGTTGATTTTTCAAAGAAAGTTAACATTAAATTTATCCTTAATAAAAATGAAATTAATTTAATCCTTTAATTAAATTAATACATTTCTTTTGAAATATCAAATTGATATTGTTTGTTTTAAAGAGATTGAAATATAATTTATTCTCATTTTAAAACTCTTTTTCAAATTTAACAAAGCTGTATGAAAAAGCTCTCAAACATGTTTAGTGTAAACAATATTTACGTGTAATCATATTTTATTTCATTATTTTGTTACAATGTAAATATATTTTAAGAGAAAATATTATGGTGAGATTAGATAAGATAATGAAATTTGATTGAACTGTGTAAAACCTATTTACACTGTATAATTATTAAATTCTATTTATATATACAACTTTTTGGTTTCGAGTTTCCTTTCAATTATAGTAGCCGATAGAGGAATGTAAGCTGTTTGTTTGGTCATCAATGATGGATAAATCAGCAGCAGCTTCATAAATAAAGGCACAATCACGGTTGAGTTAAGCTAAAACCAGAGACCCGGTTGACTGTTTTAGCATTCCCAGCCTCCCAGGCGCATTCCGCTTTTTGATGGCGCAGCGGCACAAAACCACCAAACCAACAGAGTTACCTGTAAAGGGGCCCATTGGTTTTCTTTAACATTATTATTAATTAACATTTTTTTTATAAATGTTATCATAAATTTTCATTCTTAGTTAACTCTCGCAAATTTTAAAATTAGTTATTATTTTCTTATTTTCATTTAATTAATCGATAAGAAAAATAATTATGAATATATATTTTTTTGGCAAACCAATGCAATTAGGGTCTTTAACCCAGTGGCACCTGGGGTATCACCACAACTTCGATTCTTTGAAACTGCTATGAGACTAATTCTTAGTTTGGAACTTAAACACACTTAAAGCTTATCGCCCCTCTCCAATAGTGTGTTTTGTGAGGGTCGAACGGTAGTCCTCTCACCCAGTGGCAGATCGAGGATCTTGAGTCAGTAGGATAAAATATAAAAATATATAAAACTGGGAGTAATGAGTTCAAATATATAAAAATAGAGGAGACAAAATACAAACACTCAAAATATTATATGTAATTTTATCAAAATTACGGGTACAGTTGCACACCCTAAAATGAATGTAAGTTTGTCACTGATCTCATCCACAAACTAAGTATGTGTTGCCAATTGAGTCATACCGATTGGGTTTAATTATAATTTATAGATATTTCATATGCTGCTTGCACCCAAAGTGAGATGGCCTGTCACCCGTGTGCTTCTTGGAGCGAGGCCACATCTTTTATTACTTATCAAGTCAAAGAAAGTTGTTGCATGGGTTGCGGATGAAAAGGGTAATGAGTTATTAGGAAATGGAACTAGATTATTTGTTTTCCTTTTGCCCTCGATGCAAATTTGAGTAGAGTGGAGTGGAACTATATAAAGGGATGAAGCTCTTCTTACACCTACTTTTTTTTATAAAATCCTAACTTGAGACTTTACTTAAAAAAAAACCAAACTTCTAGTCACTTGACGCAACATGCATCGGTTGAAATTTCATGCCGTAACACAAGTTTAATGAAAAAATTGTCACTTTAGAAAAAGTTACCTCATAAAATTGACCCGACCAATAAATTTCAATTGCTATTGTGGCTACAAATTATTAAGTCACAATGAGTGCATGGGATATAGTAAATGGTATGTGAACAAATTACACTGGGGAGAAACAAAATTTGACACCCACCAATATACATATCTAGTGATGTTTTGTGACGGGAACATTATTCTGTTAGGAAATTACGCAAAATTTCCCCATAGTCAGATTAGTGGAAGAGCGAAAAATAAATGCGGAAGCACACACACAAATTGATAACGGAGTTCGGCCAATAATGCCTACGTCTCCGGACTGCTGCAGACCTTATATTGAAAAAGGAAATACACACTGTGTTTACAAACACTCACACTCTCTCACAAAACCCACAACCCAATTACACCCAAAATATTTCTCTCTAAATATTTTTCACAAAAACTCCCTCACTGGAATTTTCTCTCGGTGCTTACTCTCTCAACTTGGAATGCACTCAATGTTGGAATATATCTCCTATCCTACAATGTCCCTATTTATAGAAGCCATTGGTAATGTGAACACCTACTAATATGACTGAACCAATTTTCTTTTCTTCATTCGGTGGTGTTGAAAAATTGCACCCAATTTGGAAAAATGCACCAATTTTCTTTTCTTCATTCGGTGGTGTTGAAAAATTGCACCCTATTTGGAAAAATGGAGATGCACCATTTGGTGCAATTAATAAGGTTGTTGGGGAGGTGTGCCCCTTTGACTAACAATCTCCCACTTGAAGACTGATTTCAATCGGTCTTCACACCTCGATCAATGCTCTGACCTTCCTGCAGTGCATTACTCAGCAGCTAATCAAGTTGAGCACAACTTCGCTTTGTCGATAGTCACCACCTTTGTCAACATATCTTTGGGTTCTTACTTCCTTGAATCTTCTTCAACATTAACACCTCATCCTCAAGCAGATCCGATGAAGTGATAACGAAGACCAATATGCTTTGTTCGAGTGAAATGTCAATTCTTTGCCGATGTATCGCACTGACTATCACCGCAAAACACTCTTCTCCTGTGTGAAACCCAACTCATTAACAATCCCTCAAGCCATATCAATTCTTTGTTGGCTTCATCGCTACATACTCACCTGTAGTGGATAAAGCAACAATCTTCTGTATCCGCGACATCCAACTAACTACTGTAGTACCAACAGTGAATACATAACCAGTGGTACTTCTTCGATGATCGACTTCACCTGCAAAGTCTGCATCTACGTAGCCTTGTACTTTTATTTCTCCTTTGCCAAAGTACAAACACTTCTCTGTGGTGCCTCGTAGATACCTCAAAATCCATTTCACTGCTTCCCAATGAGCTTTTCCTGGATTTGACATAAACCTGCTTACAACTCCCACTGCATGGCCAATGTCTGGCCTCGTACAGACCATCGCGTACATCAAACTTCCAATGGCTGAAGCATATGGAATCTTAGTCATGGATTCTCTTTCTTCCTCCGTCTGAGGTGACTGTTCCTTGGATAGGCGAAAATGACTGGCCAAAGGTGTGCTAACCGGTTTGGCGTTGCCCATGTTGAATCTTTGCAAAACACGGTTGATGTACTCACCGAGATAATCGCAAAATTCTCTTTGCTTATCTCTCGTGATTTGCATTCCAAGGATCTTCTTTCTTTGGACCCAAGTCCTTCATGTCAAATTCTTTTGACAAATGCATCTTCAAGTTTCGATCTCGCCCATATCTCAACTCGCTACTAACATATCATCGACATAAAGTAACAAAATGATATAATCGGACTTATATGTCTTGAAGAAACAACAGTGGTCTGAGTTGCACTTCTCTGGAAACCTTCCTTGTGCATGAAGTTATCAAACTTCTTGTACCATCGTCTCGCAGCTTGTTTGTGCCATACAAGCTCTTCTTTAATCTGCACACCATATTTTCATTGCCTTTCTCCGAGAAGCCTTCAGGTTGGTGCATGTAGAGCTCCTCATATAAGTCTCCGTGAAGAAACGCAGTCTTCACGCCTAATCGCCAAGATAGAGCTCTTCACTGGCAACAATACTTAACACATACCTGATAGTATTGAGCTTCACAACTGGAGCAAAAATTTCGGTGTAGTCAACTCCTTCCTTTTGCTGGAATCCTTTGACAACTAGTCGGGCTTTATGTCTCTTGGAGCCATCATTCTCCTCCTTCACCCGATACACCCATTTGTTGTGAAGTGCCTTCTTTCCCACGGGTAACTCAACTAGTTCCCATGTTTGATTGGAGATCAAAGACTTCATCTCATCTTTCATGGCAAGCTCCCACTTGCTGGCATCTGCGATCTGACATGCTTCTGCATAATCTTCAGCTCCTCCATCGCCAACAACATGTAGTCCATGTATCTCTGTTGGGCACAGGAACTCGAGAAGACTTTCTCACCGCCGAGCCGGAGTAGGAGGCTCGTGCATCGATCGCCGTTTCTATTGATTCCTCGATTGAGGATTCTCAAACATAGGACTTTACGGGACATCGCCCACCTCTGCATATACCGCCCACTCGCTCGAAGTTCTTGGTGTCCGTGCTATGCATGTCCTTGTACATCACTCTTTCATTGAAGATCACATCTCTATGCAAGACGCCTTTTTGTTTTCATCATCCCAAAGACGGTAGCCAAACTCATTTTCACCATAACCGATGAAAGTGCACTTCTTTGATTTGGGATCAAGCTTATTCCTACCTTGATCACTGATATGCACATATGCTACACAACCGAAAACTCTAAGATGTGAGAGTTTTACCTCTTTTCCGCTTCCATACCTCTTCCGGTATTCTCAGGTCCCAATGGTACCGATGGACCTCGGTTGATCAAGTAAGTTCTTTGTGTTGATCGCTTCGCCGTAATCGCCTTGAAGCTCGATCGCACCCGCAAGCTTCGCTCTCTCTGTCAACGCTCGATTCATACGCTTAGCTACACCATTGTGTTGAGGCGTACTGCACGGTTCTTTCCATTCGATCCGTGCTCATAGCGTAACTTCTTGAATCTGGTGTCTTCATATTCACCACCATTGCTTGCCTGAGCTTTTGATCTTCCATCCTGTCTCATTTTCTACCATGGCTTTCCACATCTTGAAAGCCTCGAATACTTCAGACTTATGTTTCAGAAAGTATACCCATACTTTCCTAGAGTGATCATCAATAAAGGTCACGAAGTATTGCTTCCCACTAATGGATGAGACAGTCGTTGGACCCCAAACATCAGAGTGAACAAGCTCGAGTTTCTCTTTCTTTGGGGTTCTTCCACTTGTCCAAAGCTAACTCTTTCTCGCTTCCAAGTATGCAGTCTTCACACATGTCAATTTCTACTGACTGAAGACATGGCAATTTGCCCTTCGAGTGCATGATCTTCATCCCTTTCTCACTCATATGGCCTAGTCTCTGGTGCCATAGATTGTGATTTTCATTTGTCACGAATCGCAATCAAATGGCATGCTCCTATTGTCTTATAAAGAGTACCACTCTTTCTCGCCGCGAGCAATCGCTATTGCACCCTTTGAAATCTTCCAATGATCGTAGTGGAAGACTGTTGTGTAGCCGCCATCGCCAATCGGCCTCATCGAGATTAAGTTCTTCGTCAGGTCGAGAATATGTCTGACATTTTTCAATTCTCATACAGACCCGTTCAACTTAATCTTCACTACACTTTTGCCAACAATCTCACAAGACTGTTCATTACCAAGGTAAACTTTACCAAGGTTTCCGGGTACATAATTCTCGAAGAATTTTCTATGCGAAGTGGCATGAAAAGATGCTCCAGAGTCTAACACCCAAGACTCTTCCTTGCTTTCCAAAGAGCATATCAACGCATCACCTCCTCCTGAGGTGGAAGCAACATTTGCCTCGTCCTTCGCCTCCTGGTTCTTCAGTGCACTCCTGCACTGATTTTTGTAATGCCCGGTCTTCCCACAATTCCAACACTCGATAGTCTTCGAGTTGGAGTTTTGAGAACTATGATGATTTCTGGATTTGGACCGCCTGCCCTTTGATTTGCCACGTCCATTTCCTCTGGTTGAATTTCTTCCCCTTGACTCTGTATGCAATACTGAAGAGGATGAAGATTCACCCGACTCTCTCCGTCGGATCTCTTCACTGAGAACTAGATCACGAACATCGTCTGATTTCAACTTATTGTTTCCCGTTGAGCTACTCACAGCTGTGACAGTAGCATTCCAACTCTCTGGAAGAGAAGACAAAAGTATCAATGCTCGTACCTCATCATCAAATTCAATTCCAACTGAACTCAACTGGGTTGTGACTAAGCTGAGTTCATTGAGATGTTGTGCCACCGATGCGCCTTCCGTCATCCGCAAGTTAAACAACCGCCTCATCAAATGAACTTTGTTTGAGGCCGACGGCTTTTCGTACATGTTGGAAAGAGCCTTCATAAGATCCGCCGTGGTCTTTTCTTTTGCAATGTTGAACGCAACATTACGGGATAACGTCAACCGGATAACGCCGAGGGCTTGTCTATCGAGAAGGATCCATTCATCTTCCTTCATCTCCGCTGGTTTCTTTCCTGTGAGAGGTTGATCTGACTTTTCTCGATCTGAGATAATCCTCGATCTGCATCTTCCAAAAGCCAAAGTCTGCACCGTCGAACTTTTCAATTTTCACCTTTCCTTCGTCTGCGGCCATCACTCCCACTCGAGTCTGACTTCTCAGGATCGTTTCTGACAATTTCTGCGAACCATCGTGCTTTAGAACACCTCCGTGGACAAATTGGTAGTGCCGACCAATTTTACTATTCACAAAAAATTACTATTCACGTGAACAATATCCTCACCAAGATTTAGCAGAAATAACCAACTAGCTTTGATACCAGTTGTTAGGAAATTACGCAAAATTTCAACATAGTCAGATTAGTGGAAGAGCGAAAAATAAATGCGGAAGCACACACACAAATTGATAACGGAGTTCGGCCAATAATGCCTACGTCTCCGGACTGCTGCAGACCTTATATTGAAAAAGGAAATACACACTGTGTTTACAAACACTCACACTCTCTCACAAAACCCACAACCCAATTACACCCAAAATATTTCTCTCTAAATATTTTTCACAAAAACTCCCTCACTGGAATTTTCTCTCAGTGCTTACTCTCTCAACTTGGAATGCACTCAATGTTGGAATATATCTCCTCTCCTACAATGCCCCTATTTATAGAAGTCATTGGTAATGTGAACACCTACTAATATGGCTGCACCAATTTTCTTTTCTTCATTCGGTGGTGTTGAAAAATTGCACCCAATTTGGAAAAATGCACCAATTTTCTTTTCTTCATTCGGTGGTGTTGAAAAATTGCACCCTATTTGGAAAAATGGAGATGCACCATTTGGTGCAATTAATAAGGTTGTTGGGGAGGTGTGCCCCTTTGACTAACATATTCTGATCACAAGTAGGAAAAAATAAATAAGAAAAATTAAAATTAAAATATTTGTATATCTTACATAATTAAAATAATACTAATAACATACTCTTTTGAATACACTCTTATGTTAATCACATGCACGATTTGAGTCAGATTGGGTAATCTGGGCTCGAATCCGACCGAACCCAACCATTGTCCAACCCTACCTTAGAGTCCATGTCAATAAATCATATCCTTATATATATAATTAAAGAGATAAATGCAATTTCAAATATACATTCTTTTCTAAGTTCTAACCATAGAAAGGAAAAAAATGTGGACAACACAAAGAGGGGGGAAAATTTATACGCTACAAATGTCCCTCTTAGACTGCTTGTTCTTTCTAGTTGGTGTTTCTACAATGTATGTCCTGTTAATGGTTTTGTAGCTATTTTCAGTTTCCAAATAGCCCGTAAAAGGGACAATTTTTTTTTCCCCTCAATTGGGTTGAGAACAGCAAGATCTAGTTCTCATCCATTTTTTCTAAATAGATAATTAGGGAAAAATTATTTTCCAAAATTGATAATACCCATAGAAGGACACAAATATCTGCAAAGCTATTTAATGTGTGAGGGGCCGCAGAGGGAGATGGATTGGTGGGTACTGGAACTGAACCAAATACGTTGGCACCACTTGAGTTTGTCGTGTTCAAGATTGATGAACTTGTACTGCAATTTTAATTAGACTCCAAATTAATATGAAAAGACTTTTCATTTCAATTTGTGTGGCAAGGAAATGAAAAAAAGCAGATATATATCATATCATATCATATGATATGGGTAAGGAAGAATGATAACCTTGTGGATGGATATTGACATGTTCCAGTGCCTGCAAAACACGTAAATGCGATCATCAAAGGTTCTCAACAACCAAAAATAAATAGTCGATCTATCAACAAAAAACAACAAAATAATTTTTTTTGAAGTGATAATGTAGTAATCAAAAGTTTTAAAGGACTAATATTGCAATGCATGCAATTTTAAAGGATTAATTTGGTATTTACTCTTACATTCTTTTTGGATGTAGAGAGAAAACAAGAGAAAAATTAAGATATGAAAAAAAGGAGTTAATTTTATATATTCTTTGAATGGAGAGAAAATAGAAACATTATTTGTTTAGAGGGATCAAAAAATAATAAGAAAGAAAATAAATAATTGATGATATTTTTTTTACTCTTGATAAAATGAGAAAAATAAAACAAATTCACTCTAGACAGAAGCAAATAGATAGATATAATTGAAACGCTTATTTGAAATTGGTGTTTTCTCTTCACTCGAAGAGAGAAAACCTAGCTAGTATCCATGTCAATTTTATCTACTTCCTCTCTATTTTTTTCTCCACAATTAAACGAATGAAAACAATATATAATTCTATTTACCTAATATCTCCACTCCCATTTTTATGCCCAACCAAAGATAGTATTGATGCTACTACATTTTGAATTCAAGTGACATTATTTAAATACCTTTTTTTTTTTGATGATCAACATTATTTAAATACTATTTCCTCTTTACCATTCACATATATTCATATTAGTTATTTATGCATAATTTATCGGGAAAAAATGTGATCAACAGACAGCAATACTTCCATACATTTGTGACAAATAAAGGAGGCTTTTTAGATACTGCTTCCAACTAAGTAGAAAAAGGGGAAAATAAAGTTTGACTTTTTTATAGCTCAGGTGTTACTTTTGTAGCTTCCTATTTCCCAAACCGCAAAATCTATTCAAAAACTTCAAAGATGCAATAAAAGTTTCTTTTCTATCTAGTCTATTCAATATGGAACCCAAGAATCCTCCACAGGAACATATGTCTGATTACCAATCAAACGCATCAATTTGGTACAGATTAGAGTTCTACTGCTTAAAATTTCTATCATTCTCAATCTACACTCTCATTTTCATATTAAGTGTCGTTTAAGGTTTTTTTTCCACACAGATTAGATAAACAGTAAATAAGATAATGAGTAGAATAATTTTACTAAATTGTCCTTATTAACTATTGATGTATTAAACATTGTCATAAATACGTAATGGAGTATAATGACTTGATAGTGATGCACATATATTTGAGGACAGAGTTGATAGAAAAAAATTAATGTTACAGAAAAAGAATAAAACGATAGCTAAACTGATTTTTTTTTTATTTCTCTGAAACAATAGTCAATTAGAAAAGGATGGAGTAATAATTAATTAACATGTCCATACTTCTGCATTTGATTTAAACATGCAATTAACATTACTAAAATAGTTGGAAAAAAAATAATAATAGCAAAAGCCTTACTTGGGTTTGTGCTAGTGATGACAGCAGTTCCACCAAAATTGCAACTATTAGGAACAGGGCTCTTTTGATAATACTTATTGAATGCATAAGAAGCATGGTCACGGATAGAATTTGGGTTGTAACAGCTTCCACCAGGTTGAATTGCTGAACAATCAGATCCACCATAGCCACAAGCATAGTCCAATGCAACTTGTAAAGCAGTTTGTGATGCAGTTGGGCTTGCAACACACCAGCTTGAACCCGAAGAAATTGGAGAATTCACTGTGTTTGGAGTGGTAATTGGAAGTGTGGAGGCTGGAGAAACTGTATCTGGGTTTGAATTAGGATTCAAAAATGGAGGTGTTGAAATGGTGGGAATGGTGGGGACTAAATTAGGAATGGTAGTGATGGGAGTGGTAATATCCTTTTGGACAGTAGAAATTTGGTCAGTAAATTCTGGTTTCACTTCATGTCTTTGTACATTAACATGTCTTGGTGCTTCCTTTTCTGTCCTACTTGAACCTGTATTTGAAATGATAATTGAATTACTTTGTCTGTTCTCTGTCTAAAGCATGTGAAGAGAGAGAGAGATACCAAATATTGATTTGAAATCAAATTTAAGCCTTTTCTCTTTAAGTGGCATAAAAATGGATAGCTGGGTTCAAATTGTACCTATAACTTTCAACATGACATGAAATTAAAAACTGTTTTGCTATTCATAAGAAAAGTTTGAGAAATTTTCCTTCAAAATTTAACTAATTATTATATTAGGCCCATAGACCATAGAGCATCTAGAGGGGCAAATACAGACAGGTAGGGTATCCTATGTACTGAGACCCCATATATAAGTCAAAGTAGTTGGGCCCTCCCTTGTATCTTTTCAAGAAACTGTGGAACTGCAGAGAGGTTGGATACAATGCAACTGCTCTATGTGAAACCCCAGAAAGAAGAGCATGAAAACGACTTGTTTCAAATTTCTACATGGTGTGGCTCTATAATTGATTGGAGGATCTGGTTAAACAGCCAAGCAGGGCTAGTAAAATATGTAACCAAACAACAGAAAAGACAAAATTTTGAGCATGAAGATTTGTTTATTTATTTATTTGTTTATTTTCCATAAAAAGAAGAAATTCATGGAAAGAAAAGGTGCTCAATTAATGAACTATGTTCCAACAGAAAGAAGCCAATATGGACATATCAAATTGAAAAGTGAATTGCACCCAAACAGTCCAACATGTAAATCCATGCTAGTTGAACTAAAAAACTAGGAGAATAAAGCAACTGAAATGCCAAAGCCAAACTTCATAGAAGGAAAAGCCTTTTGTGGTTTAAGAATTCAAAACATGTTCACAGGGTCCAAAAGAATACTAGTTAAAGAGAAAAAGCAAAGAATGGATGCAATGCAAAGAGAAGCAATTGAAAACAGAAGAAAATGTGAAATACAAGGATAGTGAGAATTAAGAAACAATATCTTTAACCAGTAGCAACTTTGCCACCCAAATCAGAACAGAACTGAGGGAGCTAGACCAAAAAAAGAGGCAAGATAGAAAAACCATAGAATTAACTGGTTAAAGAAAATTACCCGAACATAGGATTTGACCAACCAGGAGATATATTACATAGTAATATACACTCCTTTCCATTCTTTAATCTTATTGTTCTACTTATGCAGCTTTTCCTCCTCCTCCTCCTCTCTTACTTTTTGTTCAATGTGGTTCCACAGTTATAGTAGTTAATGAAAGAGAAAGGAAGATATGATAAACCGGAGATGGTGAATGATCTAGAGAAAAAAAGGGAAGGTGTTTTGTTGGCTAATCAGTCAAGTTCAACTAAAAGTATATATATTGGTAGTGGTAGACAAAGGAGATGATTTGAGAAAGCAAAAAACAAGGGGTGGTGTAGAAGAGAGTTGGAGGGTGAAGGAGCAAAAAAGAGGGAAAAGGTGGGGGAAGAAGGTTGACAACAAAGTAAAGGAAGAATTGTTTGGAATATAGGTTCGGTGTGTGGGCTTCTAAGTGATGATTGTAATGATGGCGCTGATGTGTACATTTTGCCTTTATTTTTTCTATTCTTCTCTTTTTACTGTTGGACAATATGTGAATGTGACTTGTTCTTCTCTTCTTCTTCTTTTCTTTTTCTCCTTTATTCTTAGCAGGATGTAAAGCTCAAAATATAACATGTCATGGAATTTTTTACTTATTCGGCACCTTGTTTGATAATTAACCAAACTATTGTTGTGAATGTTTTAAATTGTGTAAAAATTAAAATTGCAAGTGCTTGTTTTTTTGTGATCCTAGAGTATTCCACGTTCAGGGACCAAAAACAATCCTTCGAGATATGGAGGTCTATTTAAAGTGCTGACTTCTCTCAACAGATGATCTGCCATACATACGAGTCTGAGATCGAACCCTTGACCATATGTTTAAAGGATCATGCCACAATACACTAGTGAAATTGCAAAGTGGCTTATTTGCAATACTTGAAGAAAGACATTGTTTCTCCCCTAATAGATCTTCTATGTATAAATTGTTTCTCTTCTATTCTTGTGTCTTGTCCTTACATTAATTATTTTCATACATCAAGGGAAAATGAAAAATGAAAAAAATCTTCTATATAGTTCATATGTTGTTGGTTTTTAATCAAGGTGTGATATGGTAGGGTTGTTACTTGACTGTGACATCTATGCACAGGAGCAAAAGTGCCATTACTTATTACTGCTATTTGATTGTACTATCATCTTCTTTTTCAAAATTTTCCCTTTAACTGATTCCATGTTTGTTGTAAAGAAACGCGGTGCTTATGATGTTGCATCCCAACTCATGTCTTATGTCACTATTTGTTCATCGGTAGATAAGTCAAACTTTCTTGGACTAAACTGATTGTGGCAAAGTCATTGAATTCCCACCACAGCTTACTTGGATCACGGCATTGAAGAAGAACTTGACAAGATTATTTGTAATTTCATACTGCTTTAGTTGCTAGTGTTTCTTGGCTGGATTTGATCATAAATTAAGGTCAAGTTAGTGTAGCTGTAACATGAATAATTAACACGCAAGACTAAAATGTAATAAAACCCACAGTAACACTTATGCGTATCTTTTGTTTATCATTATAATTATAATTTGGAGAAATTATAGCCCTCCATGTGGGTGTGGACCGTGTGTTCATCGGCATCAGGTTGTAAACCAAATTGATATGACGTATTTGAAAGATGAGACCAATAGCCTAAAAGGTAACATTTGAAAGCTCTATGCTGCTATCCCAATATGCACTTTACACCAACTGAATCATCACCCCATAATTTTTCATTCACCCTAATAAAAATGACATTTATTTTGTCAAGGATGTATTTATATTTTAAGTAACACATTTTATATTTTTGTAATATTGTTAAATGAGTTAAAATCGAAAACAAAAGATCATCAGTTATTAAACTAATTGATACTAAATATGAACTTATACGCAAAGAGAGTAAATTGACACTTCTTCCGTTCTTTAATATAAGATCCTTTCGTAAAAATAAAATAAAAAATTGTCCTTTAATATAAGACCCTTTTAAAAGTCCAAGATGCATTAAATTTCTTCTTTACAAAATTACCCCATATACTAAGGTGTATTGATTTTCTCTCTCTTAGTAGTCTTGGAAGATGAGAATGGTAACTTAGAAAAAATAACACATATTTTGTACAAATTTAATACTAATAACTAATAAAACCCACTTTCTTAATGGGTGTAAAATGGTTAAAGGGAGTCATATATTAAGGGACGGAGGGAGTAAATACTAAAAGATTTAGCTAATAAATCTTTGAAGTATTTTGTCTAGTAAGAATAAAAAATTGTGGGACAATGAGGAGGAAGTGCCTGCTGCTATTATTTACTGTGGGTGTGATTTGCTTGAGGCTTGGAATGGAGCAAAAAATAAAGAAAATTTTGTGTATAATTATGTGGCTCATGGTGACAGTGTCTGTTGGTGTAGACCATTGGTTGGAAGAATTAAGTGAAATATTGATGCTTCATTTTCATCTAATAATAATAAAGTTGGGATTGGTTTGTGCTTAATGGATGAGTTTGCTCTATTTATGAGTGCTAGAACTCATGTTTTTGAACCATTGTTGGATGTTAAATATGGAGAAGCTTTGGGTTTATTGTTTGCTATTAAATTGATGCTGGAGCTGAATTTTGAGGATGTTATTTTGGAGATGGACTCGAAAATAGTGGTTGATAGTTTTAATTCTTGCACAAAAAATAATACTGAATTAGGAGCTATTATTAATAAGTGTAAGAATATTCTCTCATCTTCTTGTAAAAACTCTAATATGGAGTTTATTAGGAAGAGTGCTAATAGGGTCATTCATAGCTCGGCTAAGATGACTTTATTTGATGTTAGTCCTCAATACTTTTATAATATTTCAGCATGTATTGAAACTATCATTTATAATGAAATGAATTGATTTTCTTGAGTAAAAAAAAAAAGATTATTTAAATCTTAATTATACTATTTTTATGTTTGCAGTGCTTAATATATAGTATCACTTTTTAATGTAACAAAATTTTTCTTTCACAGGAATTAAAAGGAAAAATAGAAATGTTACCACTTGTACAATTATACCGCATACTTACAACACCCAAGACCATTTCCATTTTCCAGCACAGAAAGTGGGTTGTGGAGTCCACTCATGATGTAGTTAGTCCGTGACTTTTGTAGTGTGGATTCCCTATCTGCTTCACTGTTTTCCATCCAAGTACCACAAACAATGCCAACTCTTTGTTCTGCACTTTCTCAATCCTCACCACCACCACCCCCCTCCATATCCAAGTTCATCTCTGACCAACCATGCCTCACCATGCTCCAAAATCACTGCACCAACATGAAAGACTTCAAACAGATTCATGCCCACATCATCAAAACTGGCCTTTCTCTTAACCCCATTGCTTCCACCCGTGTCCTCTCCTTCTGTGCCTCTCCATCTGGTGACATCAACTATGCTTACTTGCTCTTCACCCGCATGCCAAACCCAAATCTTTATTCTTGGAACACCATTATCAGAGCCTTCTCTAGGAGCTCAACCCCACAATTTGCTATCTCACTTTTTGTTCACATGTTGTATTCTGCAGTTCAACCCCAACACTTGACTTACCCTTCTGTTTTCAAAGCCTATGCTCAATTGAGTGCTGGCCATGATGGAGCTCAGCTTCATGCCAGGGTAGTAAAATTAGGGTTTCAAAAGGACAGGTTTATTCATAATACTATCATTTACATGTATGCTAATAGTGGACTATTGAGTGAAGCTAGAAGAGTTTTTGATGAACACATTGAACTTGATGTTGTAGCTTGCAATTCAATGATTATGGGACTTGCTAAGTGTGGGGAGATTAATGAATCTAGGAGGCTGTTTGATAATATGCCTACAAGAACGGAAGTTACTTGGAATTCTATGATTAGTGGATATGTTAGGAATGGGAAGCTAATGGAGGCATTAGAGCTTTTCCGCAAGATGCAAGAGGAAGGGGTTGAGCCTAGTGAGTTTACAATGGTGAGCTTGTTAAATGCTTGTGCTCACTTGGGAGCACTTCAACATGGGAAATGGGTTCATGATTATATAAAAAGGAATCATTTTGAGTTGAATATCATTGTTGTCACAGCAATAATTGACATGTACTGCAAGTGTGGGTCTATTGAGAATGCTATTGAAGTTTTTGAGACATGCCCCAGAAGAGGATTATCATGTTGGAATTCCATTATAATTGGCTTAGCCATGAATGGTCATGAAAGAGAAGCAATTGAGTTCTTCTCTAAGCTTGAATCTTCAAAATTAAAGCCAGATAATGTAAGTTTCATTGGTGTTTTAACTGCTTGTAAACATTTGGGAGCAGTTGATAAAGCAAGGGACTATTTTGCCCTTATGATGAATAGGTATGGGATTGAACCATCAATAAAACACTACACTTGCATGGTTGAAGTGCTAGGTCAAGCTGCACTCCTAGAAGAAGCAGAAGAACTCATAAAGGGTATGCCTGTAAAGCCAGATGCCATTATATGGGGATCATTACTCTCATCTTGTAGGAAGCATGGGAATGTACTGATTGCAAAACGCGCTGCGCAGAGAGTTTATGAGTTGAATCCAAGTGATGCCAGTGGTTATGTACTTATGTCTAATGTTCATGCTGCATCCAACAAATTCGAAGAGGCAATGGAGCACAGGCTTTTGATGAAGGAAAGCTTGACAGAGAAAGAACCAGGATGCAGTTCAATTGAATTATACGGAGAGGTTCACGAGTTTCTAGCTGGGGGAAGGCTACATCCTAAGACTCGAGAGATCTACCATTTATTGAATGACTCCAGTTTTGCACTTCAAGAGTGATCATCTCTGGAATGATGAACTCATGAAATTTTAACATCAATCTGTATATAGTAATATAGAAGTAGAAGCCTTAATATAGAGAAGATTTACAACAGATGAGAATCACACAGTCCAACCAAATATCCAATTTGCTTGTGAATACAGTTAAATAGCAGCATTTGGATTTACTGGGATTTATAGATTTACAATTTTACAAAGAAAAAGAAAGTGCCTGAAGCAAAAAGGTTATTGTTAAAAGGAGAAGATTGGGTCATGGCATGAAACTAAATTTGTTTCCTCTCTTTCTACCCCCTCCCAAAATTCATAATATTGCTATATTTTACAGTCGATGCCAATCTCACTGATGATTGAAAGAAAGAATTCCATTTCATTATCATCTTGGTAATTTACTTTCAAATGTTGTGTCTTACAAAAATTGTATAAACTTGAATTTAGTTCTGGCTTACTTGTTGATGATGCTTTATATTTTACTCATTGCACTATCATATGGATGCTTACCATTACCAATATGCCTAGTGAAGTAACCTCAGATTCTGTGCTGCATGCATCCTTTGACATTCTAACACCAAATGCTCCATATAAGATATCGAACTATGAAAAGTAGACCTTAACATATTTAAAATCATATCATAGTACTAATATAATTTGTTTAAATCAATTGATAATACAACAGAATAAGCATATCATGTTGTTTAGCAATGTCAACCTTCAAATACCCTTGCCTACTATAGTGTATTTTGTAGAAGTGGGACAACTACTAACAAATAGTATGCTAAAAGTTTCAGGTTTTTGACAAGTTTCGCCCTGGTGCCCAGGAGTATACTTCAGGAGGCATTGCACCATTCATGAGGAGGTTCTGTGGCATTGCATATAGGTCAGAGATATCAAGATGATGGGCGCGTCCATTTTGGTAATGCTGATTCTGCATTGCAGCAGCAAGTTCATCATCTTCCAGTGGAAGACGATCGAAAGTAGCATGCATGAATGATGCAGCCATGATCACAACAGGACCTGAAGCAATCAAAGCACCAACTACAGCACCTCCAACAACTTGTCCTTGAGCACCTGCTAAGTAAATTGTAAGGCCTGTGATTCCTGGTGGTGCTGGTGGGGGAAGGATTGACCCCAGCAATGAGAGGATCTCAAATCTACCATGAAGGGTCACAATGGCACCAGATGAGGCTGGCTGGCGCAGTGTCACATTTGTTACACAGCCAGTTCCATTAAGTATGCAAAGGCCGCGTTGCTTTCTCCTTGCATAGTTTAACAAACTCTCATTCACATCACAGCCAGAGCTCACTTCCATGGCATGAGCTTTCAGTGCATTAGCACTATCTCTTGTGACAATTATTGGTGGCTTAGGCTTGTTTTTCGATCCGGCTGGCCGGCCACGTGGTCGCTTTAAGGTTTCCCCCTCAGCTGCAGAAGAAACTGGTGAAACTGACTTTGGGACTTTTGGAGATATTAGAGTAACATCGATGCCAGACATGTTCTGGCTCCCCTTGTCTTGTTCTTGCTGTCTTTCCATTTCACCAAACATAGGATCCTTTTGTATATTGCTTATGCCAAATGAGCAGTAAGAAAGAGTAAATTGCTCTTTCCTGTTACATTGAAGCTTTAAGTAGTTGTAATATGATAATAAATTTTATAGGACCCCAAAAGAATGATCACATTTTAGGATGGAGTTAAGTTATACCAACTCCACAAAAAATTGTTGTTTTTTTGCAATACTCTGCCTAACTCCGACTAACTTTGCCTCATATTAATTGCCTTCTCCAACAGATATCTCATGGCATATAAATATAATTATTACTCTTTACTATGCAATATATTTGCCTACCTACACTATCTTCCTTACATTATAATTATACTTGTTTTAGGGATCCCCCTTCAGTGAACTTAATATAGAAATGCATGCATTCGTAACACGAGAAGAATCTTTGAGCAAACCACGGAAGGCATAATCAATTCTCTATAATGAATGCACAATTGAATTGACGCTTAAGCATCTGAACGATAACAACATCCCACTTCACCTTCGAAATTCAGTTACAATCATTCCCTGTGGAAGTAAAAGGAGGAAAATATACAGACAGTAAATTGTTAGTGGTTTCTTGGCTAAACAAATGGAGAAAAGCTTAAAAGGGTGTATTCTGTCAAGGATAATGGTCAATAAGCCAATGGAGATGACCAAGCATCCAATATATACACAATAACATCAAAAATGCTAGCGACACAATCTGCAACACTCTTTTTAACACACGGTTCAAATTCATTTAGGTCTCACCAAATTTTGTGGGACCCACATAATTTAGTGTGACCTTGGTAGAACATATTTAAATTTCAACCAATAAGAGAGAGCGCATCAGAAAGAGTGTTAGAGAATGTGTTGATTACACTTTTCGTAAGAGTATTTTGATGTGTCCCATTTTCAGTTAAGAGTCCCACACTTCAAACAACAAACATATACCCACAAAAAATAGTTTTTTTTAAAAAAATAATAATAATAATAATAAAGGAGTACAAACAAAGTAATCATGCAAGGTTTAAACAACTAGCATCATCTAATAAGCAAAGACCAAGCAAAGGAAATACTTTATCAACAATAACCCAATCATACGAAGAAAAGTGTCCCTTGTTAGCTAATAAGTCCACGCGACGATTTGTTTAACGATAGACATGCATGACTGCAATCAAGCAGTTAGACAAGATTAGTAACCTTATCTAGCAGAGGTTGGGGGAAAGCATTGGAGGTAACACCAGATTTCCCCATGTTAACAATAACTCTAGAATCCATCCTAAAGATCATCCAATTGAGAGAGTGAACACGAGCCAGCTTGATTCCCAAACGCAAAGCTCGTAGTTCTGCCGGCAATGCATTACAAGAGCCCATATAGTTGGAAATTTTGTGTGTATTTCAAAAGTTTTAAAGATATATTGGCCCCAATATTGCTAAGCAAAAAATATTCAACAATATTTTTACATTAGAAAATTGATTTATTATTTCTTGATTTGTGATAAGTTTTGACTTATCTTTTTCTTTGACTTAGTCTAGCGCACTAACTCATTATCTATGGCAATATATATAACTCCTTTCCATAAATTGGGGCTGCACTGCATACATAGCTGTATTGTATATGTCACTAACCTGTATGACTTTTTGATCATTCTACCTTACTTTTCTAAATTTCAATTTCACATTCTTATAATAATTAGGCTTAATTATAGTTTTGGTCCCCTATTTTGACCAATTTACGATTTTGGTCCCTCTATTTCTAAATTCGGACATTTGGTCTCCCAATTTTCAAAAATTCAGACATTTTGCCCAAATGCTATATTGACCACCCAGAGTCTGTGACGTAGCATCACTTAGGCTTATGTGGCACATGCCACATCATTTAATTACACCATGTCACTTATGACCATAATCCATGTCACAATATTAATCAAATTCTGAAATATTAATATATCATTAATATATCAAAATTATAAAAACAAAAAAAATTTCTGAAATTCTTCGCAAATCAAATTCTGGAATGCAGGGCATCACCTTGAAACAACAACAAGAGCAAGAAAAAGAACAAGAGCAAGAACAACAACAACAACAACAACAACATCAACAGCACCAACATCATCATGTTCAACACCACGAACACCAAAACCTCTCTCTCTCTCTCTCTCCCCATCTATAGAACAACAACAATATTAATATGTGAACCCTAATTTGCAACAGAACAGAAATCTCTTCTTCTTCCTCGATGCCTTCAACATCATCTCCCTGCACATTGAGCTAGGAGGTTGGCTCCAACAACATCATTGCATTCTACTACTCTTCAAATAGCAACAACAGTGGTACTCCAACATTATTGCTCAGAGAAATAAAAAATGTCTCCACTACCGCAGTAAACATTCTCCTCTAAAATCGGCACAGAGAAATAAAAAAATGCAGAATCATCCCAAATCTCAAATCGTCCTAAATTCCAAAATCATCCCAAACCATGAAGAAACCAGAAAAACAACCATGAAGAAACCGAAGATGAAGGTGAACAAGCACAAGGAGGAAAAGAGGAAAACGAGGATCCGAGAAAACCCTAAATCTAAATCCTCATTCCTCGGTTCTTGCTTCGTGTCTCAAATCTCAGCAATGGCTCTCAAATTTCAAAACCCACTGTAAACACGCCTGAATCAACAACCATCCCCCTCCTCCTTGCTTGCGGCGGTGGACGACAACCTGAAAAGTGACCATGGAAAAGCGATCCATTTCCAAGAGGGCTCCTTTCGGAAATCTACTTGGATAGATAGAAAAAGGAGTTTGAGAGGAGGAAGAATATGTAATTATCTTGGCCAAAGGTGGCCGGAGCAAGGTGATGGACGCCAGAGAAGGTGGCGGCATCTTGGAGCTTCCATGTGAAAGCTGCTTCTGGTGCACGGAGGCGCAGGAGCTTCTTCTGGCCATTTAACATTTTAATTAATTTATTAAATAAAATTTTATAATTAAAATAATGAAAAAGAATTAAAAAATGAAAAATGGTGACATGGAAAATAAGTGGGTGAAATAGTCCACACCATATCAGCACCACATCAGCTACGTCAACACCACGTCATCAAAATTGAGAGTAAGTTTTCAGTTGGGCAAAATGTCTGAATTTTTGAAAATTGGGGGACCAAATATCCGAATTTTGAAATGGGGGGACCAAAATCGTAAATTGGTCAAAATAGGGGACAAAAACTATAATTAAGCCTAATAATTACACCTCCTGTCATGTGTAACTCTTTAAGAATTACGCTTTTATTAGGCCTTGATCAAATTTTAATTCAATGATTATGATTAAGATAGATATATAATATATAAATCATATATTTTTATTTAATTGTCACAAAATAAAATAGACTCATGAAAATTAGGCTAAACCCTCGACATCTTTTGTATTTTGATTTCTTATAATATCTACCAGTCTTTGAAATTAAGTGAGGTGTATTAAATTAGGATTTTAAAAGATTTTAGGAGACTTTTTTTTTTGATAAAAAAAATCTTGTGGTATTCAATCAAGACATTTAAATAGAGAAAATTAAACATCACGTTGCAGACATTTTCCAAAGCTTGAGCATGTTTAAAATAATAATGTGCCTTAGACAGTGGGGCGGAGTGATGTTCTTATTAGGTGGCTGCCACCACCTACGGATTTTGTGAAATTAAACTGTGATGGATCTGTGTGCGACCGTGGTGGTTAAGCCCAGCATAGGCTGTTATCCGAGTAGCAAAAGATCCAATTGTGCTTGGTATAGCGACTCGAATGGAGGCATGCAATATCATGGAAGCTGAGTTGAGAGCCATCTTGATAGGTTTATATGCGGCTACTAGGAGAGGTTTCAAGCGTATTTTGATTGAATCTGACTCTCACGGGGCGGTGAGACTTCTTAAGTCTGGGTGTCCTCCTCTACGCCTTCTTTCCAACCTGATGGACGAGATCCAAAGCATCATGGCCATAGACGGGAAATTTGTCATTGAGCATATTCTCAGAGAAGGTAATCCAAGTGGCAAATGGGCAAGCTAAATTTGGGCTAGACCTGGAGAATTTTAATGTTTGTTTTCTAGGAGTTCCGAGTTTTATTTCGCTAGTTGTTAATGCCGACTGTGCCGGGGTTGTTTTCCCGCGTGGCTTCTAGTCTTGTTTTCCGTTCCTTGGGGGCTTGACCCCCTTGTGACCACAAAAAAAAGACTTTTAAATAAAATAAAAAAGTCTCGTAGTATTTAATTAGGACTATCAAGACTCTTTAAAGAGGTTAACAAAATCTTGTGTTATTCGATTGAGACTTTTTACAACTTAAAAAAAAGTCTTCTGGTATTCAAAACCATACCGATTTCGATATATTGTTTTCTAAAACAGATTTTGCTGGACTTTTTAGCTACTTTCTTCTAATAAAAAGTATTTCCCTCTCACGTGAGATTTCTGAGGATTCTTTCTCTTCACCTTGTATCTTTTCATCTCTCTCTCCTCCCTCCATCTCTCTCCTTTCTCTCCCTTTTCTCTCCCCCTCTCCCCCTCTCTACATGTGTGTGTTAGAAAAATGAACATACCAACAATTTATAACAAATCGTAATTTTTTTTATCAGAACAATATATTCAGACATTAGCAACGTGTATGTATATAACATGTATAATATATATATATATATATATATATATATCATAGATTTTATAAATGTGTAATATAGATATAATTACATATATTATATATAATATTATATGTTGTAACTACAGTCATATTATAAAATCAGCAAATCATTCTTAAATGTTTATTTTTTATCAATGGTCAGGATTGTCAACTACAGTCAAAATGACTACAGTAAATCCATTTTGGTATCAAATGCACCGTTGGCTATTAAAGAATTGAAAAAAAAATACATCTTCTTTATCCAAACCTTGTTATTTCTTTAATATCTTTTATATAGGCTCTTGTAACTTTGGTTTTTGCTACAAATCTTTGGAATCCTTTCAAATCTTATAAATCCATATAGCCCTTTCAAATCTTATAAATTCTTATTATATAAATCCATTAAAATCCAAACTATAAAATATGGATTGTAAAAGTCTTTTAAAATATCCTTATAAGTCATTACATTCATTCATAATCTTTTAAAATCTACAAGACTTTTTTATACTAAAATAGTCTTTTAAAATCTCAATCCAATACACTCCCTAAATAACTGAATACAAATGGAGTTCGATATTTTTGGATAAAATATTATATAAATTTTTGTTTACAATTTAAAAAAATGTTAAAATGAAAAAAAAGTAACAAATTCCATTTTTTTAAAAAAAATAAATTTAATTCTATATTATTGATTTTGTATTTTTAATTATAAAAAATGTTAGTGAAATAATTCCAAATTTATAACAATTTGAGATAAAATATTTATTTTAAATATATTAATTAAATTTAAATTATTTTTTTAATATTAAAACAAAAATGAATGTGATACTGACACATGACAAAACAACTCGTAACAAAATATTCATATATATATATATATATATATATATATGTTATAGAAGATAGAATAAGTAATAGATTTGAAACAATTATATAAATTATATTGCATAAAATTTAAAAATTAAATTTTTAAATTTTATTAAATGATATTTTTATTTTGAGTAGAAATCTCTAATTTATATATTATAGATTTAGATATTTTGAATTTAAATATTTAAAAATTTTATATAATATAAAAGATAATAGAATTTATTTCAGAAAAATATTATAGATTTAGATATTTTGAATTTTAAAAGTTTAAAACTTATAAAATATAAAAGATAATAGAATTTATTTCAGAAAAAATAGTTAATAAATTTCAAAATTATATTTCTAAAATTTTACATAATATAAAAGATAATAGATTTTCCACACTCTTATCTCTTAGCTAGGCTCGGGTTCCTATCTCTTGATTACTATATATACATGACAGCATTGTGATAGTGCATAATAGAATCGATTTTCCATCTCAATTTTGATAACATTTAATACTTGCGTACGTGCATATGGATTATGGTAGCAAGTAATTGTTTTTTTTGCAAGCTGTTTCTCGAGTTTATCATACACGCATCCTCCTGAATTAAGAAAATTAATTTGCTTTAACGTTAGAATGAAGATAATTTAGGTGATGATGAACAAGCTCGAGAAACACCTTGTGAAAAAAATGATGACTCTACGATTCCCCTGCTCCTTCATTTCATTGGCAAGCGAATCTGAATAATCTTCATTCAGAAAACTTTATTAGCAAAGGATGCAGAGATACAAAATTTAGTTTTAGACAAAGAGGTTTGATATTCAACTCGTTCATTATGTTTATCATTTCTTATTTCTATTCCTCTTATGATTTTCTGGCTTTTTTGAAAATAATCAAAAGGCTTTAACGTTTTGAAAATAATCAATTCTGACATCAACTACCATTAGTAGACCAGAGCATGTATGAAAAGAAACATGACAATGGTTGTCTGATGGAATCCTATATGATCAAAGAAAACTGTGCAACAACCAAGGTATCGTTTATGTTAAAATTAGTAACACTATATCAAATTATGTTGGCTGACTTTAGGTAAATATGGATGCTTTCTTACTTTAATTTTCCTATTGTCCAGACCTGAACCTTAGCAATGAAGAATTGCAAAATTTGACTTTATTAGATATTGAGAAATTAATGTAAGCAAACCGAAGAAGTCTTAAGGAATACCCATCAATGCCATATCCAAAGGGTTATATCACAAGTCAACTAGGAAATAGACTCATATATGCAGAAAGAGATTATGATGTAGTTGATTTATAACGTCAATTCAATGAATATTTTGCTACTCTTACAGGTTTTATACCTTTCTTCCACTATAAGTGTTTATTATTATGATATGTCAATTCTTTTGTAAACTGTAGTTTCTAACTAAATTTGTTTAATTATCTTACAGATGAGCAAAGAGGTATTTTTGATACAATCATGCAAGCAGTCATTAATGATACAGGTGGTGTGTTTTTCCTCTATGGTTATGGTGGGACCGGAAAAACATTTATGTGGAAAATTTTAGCTGCATACTTGCGTTCTCAAAAACACATTGTGTTGACTGTGGCTTCCAGTGGGATAGCATCTCTACTATTACCAGGAGGAAGAACGGCACATTCAAAGTTCAAAATTCCGGTACCTACATTGTACTTCTCAACATGCAACATTCATCAAGGAAGTGAATTTGCTAAGCTATTGAAATTAACAAAGTTAATCATCTGGGATGAAGGCCCGATGTCACATAAGTTTTGTTTTGAGGCTCTAGATAAGAGTCTAAGAGACATTATGAGTGTAGATAAACTATTTGGTGGCAAGGTCGTTGTTTTTGGTGGAGACTTCAGACAAATACTACGAGTCATTTCAGGAGGAAGCCGTTCTGACATTGTACATGCAACTATCAATGCATCATATCTATGGGACAACTGTCAGGTACTAACTTTGACAAAAAAACATGCGTTTACAAAATAATGCAATCAATACCAGTGCTTCAGAACTTGCTAACTTCTCCAAATGGATACTGGACATTGGTGATGGAAAATTATCTGAGCCAAATGATGGTTATGCAGAAATAGATATTCCTGAGGAATTCTTGATTACCAATTTTGATGACCCTATTGAAGCTATAGTTAAAAGTACATATCCAGATTTAATGCACCAATACAAGAATGAACAGTATTTGCAGTCTAGGGCTATCTTAGCATCAACTATTGAGGTTGTTGATCAAATCAATCAATATGTCCTTAATTTAATTCCAGGTAACCCATTCAACATATTTTACATGATTCATTGATTACTTATTCATTATTTATTAGTTAGCATAATATTGACTGAATTAACCCATGTATGATGAGTATAGGGGATGAAAGAGAATATATGAGCTCAGATTCTGTTGACAGGTCTGAAGCTTATGAAAGTGAACCATTTGAGATCCTTACTCCATAATTTCTACACTCTCTTAGAACATCAGGTTTGCCAAATCATAAAATCAAATTGAAGCCTGGAACTCCAATAATGCTTTTGAGAAATTTAGATCAGGCAGAAGGTTTGTGTAATGGAACTAGGTTGATTGTAATTAGACTTGCAAATCATGTTCTGGAAGCAAAAATAATGTCTAGAAAGAACATTGGAAACAAGGTATATATTCCTCGAATGGAAATGTCTCCATCCCAATCACCATCGCCATTCAAGCTAATTAGAAGACAATTTCCCATTATTATCTCCTATGTTATGACTATCAACAAATCTCAAGGTCAATCACTTGAAAGTGCTGAACTATACTTGCCTAAGCCAGTGTTCAGTCATGGTCAACTCTATGGGGCAGTTTCTAGAGTTCAAAGCAAACAAGGATTGAAGATTTTGATATGTGATAATGATAAAAAACCATTAAAAACAACAGCTAATGTTGTTTTCAAGGAGGTCTTTCAAAACCTTTAACAGGTAAGTATGTACATTTACAATTATCAATCAGATTTAGTGCCATATTGTATTACTTAAACTTGTTATTAGAATTGGAATTTTTATAGGTAACATTGAAGACTAAACTATCCAGGTTCTACAATCTGCTGCTTCAATACTTTATGTTTCCATTTTTTGAGGTATTGGTCATCTACTCAAGTGTCACCGTAGCTTAATAATTAAACTAACTTTTCCAATAACCTTGGCAGTGTTGTTAACTTCTTATTTATATTTACTTTATGTGAAGTTACTGATACAAAATAGTGCTACTTCAATGGTTTCAAGGCATATAGATGTTTCCTCTCATTTTTTGGATTGCAAGACATACAAATATTTCCTCTCATTTTTTGGATTGGAGGTCTGTATTACTTATAGATACCATTGACATTGTTGTAATGTCTTATATGCTACAAATATTTTGCAAGGCATACACAAGTTTGCTTTCATTATTCAAGATATGTGAGATACACTTAAAACTCATTAGTGTTATTTTGTTATAAACATAAACCATTTCAGATCCTTGATCCAGTGTTCTTATAGTGATATTAAAGATTAACAACTCTTCCTGACTGTGTTTGGTTTATTTATTTTTTTACTGATCAAAATATTCACATGCAATTTTGGCTTTGTATTTTCTTATAGAAAATCAATTTGTCAAGATGCTTGATCCTTGATTTTAAAGGAATTGATTCTTAGTTGTTTAGTTGTATATGTCCTTCTGTTATCATTTTGAAATACCCATCAATAGTATTTTGTTATTTCCGACGGCAATTACAAAAACAACTTAGCCCCGTTATGTTATAGCCTTGTTGTATGGAATACCAATTAGCCGCAGATCGGCTGAATTCCAAAAACGGTGATTCTCTTTTCTTCAAACGATTACGCCAAGGAAGGAACTCTGTTCCTTAGCTATGGGTCCCTTAACTCACTTCAGAAAGGTTTAAGTCGATGAACTAAGATAAAAACTGGGACATAAAGGTAAACATAAATGCGACTAAATAAAAGATTGAACGAAAAATAAGTTGTTTGATTGATTGATTGATGTCCCTAAAATTATTTACAACTTGGGTATTTATAGTAACAACTAAGAACTACCCCTATTTGCCACGTTCAGCTGGCTAACATTGATAAACTCCTAGTTGACAGTTATTTGGCTGAGTAGTGCCATATTCCACTAACCACGATCCTAAAATCTAGGCGCCACTTCACATCATGGCCACGTCTCAGCCAACGTCTGTTTCAGCGTGGATCTTATCCTTCTGTTCCCTCGCTCAGCTCCTAAAAACTTGGAGATAATTCTGAATTTGATTAATTTTGAATTTAAATTAATTCAAAATCAATCTCCATAACTTTCGACTCATGGAGCAATTCAAGAATCTGACCCAGTGAATGACTTCACGCTAGCCCAATAGGCCCAATATCTTCATATTAATCCAATAAGCCTAAGGCCCTTGCCTAGCTCTTGGTTTTCTGCTTTTGGCTTTATTAGCTGCAAATTCGGCTGTGTGCAATTCGGCTGACGCCCAATCGGCTATTTGATCCATTCGGCTGTGGCTGGCTTTGGCTAAGTCTAAGGAATATTTTTAGGTGTAAACACATGCCCCCCTACGCTGTCTGTAGCCGGTAACTTTAAATTTAGGCTGAAGCGGCGTAATGATTCAAGTCAAATCACTCCTTTTCATCATAAATGCAAGGTAATCCATTTGCAACAAACTTTTAAACAGTGCAACGGTTCGCCTCATCCATCCGATTTAAGCGCCTTCAAATCCCACTATCAGTGATTCTTCCATCTCTTTAAATACTCACTAGCCGAATTACCTCTCACGTTTACTACCAGCCCTAAATCCTGTAGCTTTCACCATCTTCCAACTTTCGTCTTTCACCTACAAACCAGGCCCACCATGTCTTCTGCTTCTGATTCTCAAAACCAATCCCATGACGCGATAGCAACAGTCTTCTTCCTCCTCTGTGAACCTTGACCGCTCCTTAGCCCCCGAGGCTCTTGATTACGCCTTCAATCTCCTGCTCGAGATCCAAGACTCTCTTTCTTTGGCTCCTTCCACTTCAGATATGAGTGAAGGAGCGGTCTTTCTGAAGGAGTACATGGCCCCTTCTCTCTACGCATTACCAATCTCCTGTGATTGGTTCACCACGAAGTCCAAACCCACCGACCTTCGTTCATGGCCTCGTTCATCTCAACCCTATCTTGATTGGGTGGATCGGCTGAAGGCTGCCAAATCTGATAAATGGAAACAGTGGGGTCTCTACGACATGATTATGTTGTCGACTCAAGACATTCCCCTTAACCTGGAGTTGCTTTATGGCTTCTTCGGCTATTGGAGTATTGCTACCAACACCTTTACCTTCCCATGGGGCATGGTTTCCCCTACTCTCCTGGATGTGGCGGCTATTCTGGGGCTTCCGATCACAGGTGATGATGTCCTCTCTCACTATTCCTTCAAAATTCCAGAACTGGGATTCCACTTCTCAAAGAACACTTCCGGGTATTCCAATTTCCTTGCCAATAATGCCAAGTCGGAGGATGCGTGTCGATCTTTGAACACAACGCATTTCTTCTGTACTGGTTCAGCAAGTACTTTCTCTGCTCCAGTTCTATTGCCGTGGTTCAAGAGTTGCAGCTTTATGTAGCCGCTGTCAACTCTGATGGCAATTTTTCCTGGGGAACCCTTTTCCTTTCATACCTCTACCGCTGCCTGTTTTC
This sequence comes from Calophaca sinica, assembly GCA_037113605.1. NCBI lineage: Eukaryota > Viridiplantae > Streptophyta > Magnoliopsida > Fabales > Fabaceae > Calophaca > Calophaca sinica. The sequence goes on along the minus strand of CM073736.1, from coordinate 122,515,451 downwards.
CATTATGGATCGGCTGCAAAGAGGCGAAGATATTAAGAACGTTCAGGGACCACTCTGGTTCTTGCAGCTCTGGATAGTGCTCTACTTTCCAGAGTTCATCGACTCACGTTTCAACCCTAGCATTCTTCCTCGAGGTGCAAGCGTTTTGGGTACCCACTTGGTACTCACTCCCTGTGAGCCCTCTTATGCTTTCACCGTAGCCACCAAACTCTTTGGTCTGACCCGAATAGCCACTGACTGGCGTCCTGTCTTGGAGAAAGGTATTGGGCCTTTCTGGATTTTCTCTACAAATGATCCTCTCCCATTCGAACAACAGAACCAATTAGAGCTTAACTGGAGCTCAGTCTTGACTTCTCGTGACTTGCTCTGTGGCCTCAAACCCACCTCATGAAATAACAAGTTTTCGGCTGAATTCTACCTCCCCAACTGCGTAGCGAGGCAGTTTGGGTTGTTACAACATATACCTATGCCGTACAACTCTATGGTAGGGAGCCTGGGTCGGCTGCCATTTGGTGCCAATGATGTAATGGAGGTGGTCTCTACCAACTTCAAAAGGACTCAGGCTTTCCGTTTCATCCCTTTCACTCCAGTATCTGGTGAAACTTCTGCTTTCGCCAATTGGTGGCCATCAGTGAAGGACAGACTGTTCCCCAATCGGCTGGACAGATATGCGACCCGATTAGTACTCACTGATGTATCCGAAGCAATGAGGCCATTGACCTAACCAAAACACACTCCCGTTAAAACCAAGCCTCAGGTACAGGCTCAAATCCAAAAACGGACTTCCACCCGGATGAGAACCCCGGTATACCAACCAAGTAAGTACCTTTACATTCGGCTCTTTGCGGTTTTTGCTTTTAATTCAACGTAGTCTCTTACTTTTCTTGTCTTATGGCAGCCACCACCACTACTCCGCAATTTATTGTCGTTGAAGATGACCCTGTTAGTCCTCCCTCCAAGAAAAGAACAAGGGCCCCAGGCATTGTAATAGAAGAACCTGCCCAGGTTCAGGCCAAGCCCAAAGGAAAAGCACATTCGGCTAGTAAAGAAAAACAGCCGAAGGTGAAGGTAAATAGATTATCCTTATCCCCCTTTTCTTAATATTCTTTGTTAGCCTGTACCTAACCACCTTGTTTTCAGAAACCACGTGTGGAAATTCCCCTTCCGTGCGCTCAAGAATTTCTTCAAGGCGCCACTCTCAATTTCCCCAATGGTACGGTAGATTTCTTATTCCTTTCAAAGATATATTGTTTGCTTACTCAATCGGCTAACCATCCTCTGTCCCAGGATCCCTACTCACAACCTGAAGAGGTCATCCATGAGGCTCCCCGGGTGCCTTCGCCTCCCATAGCTCCTGCGGTGGCTATCTCAGAGGAGGAATTGACAAAGTATTTTACCTCGGCTGACCCCTATTCAATGGCTTCCTCTCCCATCTCCAACCACTTGGAGAGAGTCAATGCCGCATTGATGGGGGAAATACCAACCAACAGGGAACAGATTGCTACTTTAAGAACTTCTTTGTTCAAACTAGCCAATTCGGTTGATATCCCTGCAGCTAGCCAAGAGGTGTACAACACTTTGGCCCTCCAACTGAGCAGTTTATCTCAGCAGTACGGGCGCTCCCGGGAAGTTCATGACATGACGTCTCATGACCTCCAACGATTGAGGGACCTCCAGGCGCAAAAAACTCATTTCCAAAAACTCCTTCATGACCTTGGAGAAGGATCGTCAGGAAACTCTAACCCAACTTAAGGACACGGATGAATGGTTATCCGTTTTGTCGGCTGAATTAGAGAGGGTTAAGAAGGAGATAGCGGAGTTGACCCCTCAATCGACTGCCTTAACTGAGAAACTCCATTCTAACTCTCAGCAACGTTATGATCTCTTCAAGCAATCTTCCTCTCTAGACCGTGACTTGGCAGTATTAGGTGCTCAGAGGACGTGTTTAGAAAAAGATCTTGAATTTAGCTTGATCTTTGGGTTAGCCGAGGCCACTCAAGCCTGGACCTCCTTTAAGCATCGGTGGATGAGGTTAGGAGGCGGGAAGGCTGTTGTGGCGGCCAACCCTCCACCACCCAACAAGGCGATTACGAAGGTGCTATTGTCCCACCAATGGGAGCATTAGCTGACGCACCAGCATCTGAGCCCACCCTAGATGTAGGCTGCAGCTCGCCACGATCGATGCTCTGCATCGTCCACCGATCCAGGTCCTGCCCCAATTGGAGAAAAATCAAGTGATGATCCTGAGGCTACAGCTTCTTAGCTTTTATATCTTGTGCTAAATTCTTGTAATTTTGGCTAGGTGGCCAGCCTGTGGTCACCAAAAACAATTGTACTTTTATGTTAATGCAACTACTTTTAATTCTCCAATATGCCTTCCCACATAGTGGAATAGTATCTCTTAAGATGTTTTCCATTGATGCTTCTATTTAGTTCTTCGCCTTGCATGTTAACTAGCCGATAAGCACCACCATGATAAGCTTTGCTAACAACAAATGGTCTTTCCCAATTTGGTGACCATTTCCCAAATTTGGGATCTTTGATCCCAATAGGTAGTATGGTTTTCCAAACGAGATCTCCTTCAACAAACCTTTTTGGCTTCACATGTTTATTATAAGCCCTAGCCATTTTTTGCTTGCTATGCTCAATTTGGTCTAAAGCCATGAGTCGATCTTCGTTAACCGAATCTAACTCCATTAACATGGCCTGTTGATATTCATCCAGACTCAGCATGTTTTGCTTTGCTACTCTTAATGAAGTCACATTTATCTCTAAGGGTAACACCGCATCTTGACCATATGTCGGCCCGTCTGACGGTAAAACCAGTTACCTTGCACTTGGAATTCCTCACAGCCCATAATGCCTTATTCAGTGTTTCATGCCACTTCCTTGGCTTATCCTCAATGTTCTTCCTGATTATATCAATAAGAGCTTTGTTGGTTGCCTCTGCTTGTCCATTGGCTTGAGCATAATAAGGGGATGAGTGAATTAACTTAATCCCAAATTGTTGCGCGAAGGCCACCACTTTCTCCCCAGTGAACATAGTACCTTGATCTGTGGTGATGGTTTCAGGTATCCCAAATCTATAGATAATTTGGCATTGTATAAACCTAATCACCTCATCCTGAGTCACATTCACCATTGGCTGGGCCTCTACCCATTTGGTAAAGTAGTCAGTCGCGACTATGATAAACGCATGCCTCTTGGACAAAGGTGGATAGATTTTGCCTATTAAATCCATGGCCCATCCCCTGAATGGCCAAGGCTTTATCACTGGGTGGAGGTTTTCGGCTGGAACCCTTTGAATTGGACCATGCAGCTGACACGCCTCACATCCCTTGGCATACTGATAACAATCAGCTGTCATAGTAGGCCAATAATATCCATGTCTCAGATATTAGCCATTTCATTGTGGGTCCATACTGTGAGATCCACAGATTCCTTCATGTACTTCTCCCATGACCTTCATGGACTCTTCTTTGTCAATACACTTAAGTAATACCCCGTTGATGGTTCTCCTGTAGACTTCATTGTCTACTAATACATATTTAAGTGCCTTCTGCTTAAGCTTGAAATCAGTACTGCTTGAAGGATCTTTAAGATAGTCGATTAACTCTTGTTTCTAGGAGTCGATCGTTCCTACGGGTGCACACTCCCAGGTTGGGTATTCTTCCTGTTTTACTTCGACTATCATGTCTTTGTACCCTGAGGCTTGTTGAGCCAAATCATTAGCCTCTTCATTCTCTTCCCTAGGAATGTGATGTACTACTGCATCAGCAAACAAACGCAATAGCCTGCTAGCCGTTTCATAGCACTCTTTCAAGTTAGGGTTATTACATCTATATTCCCCAGTTAGCTGTTTTATCACTAACTGTGAATCTCCCATGACTTGAACATAATTTGCTTTCATGGCTGCCAGGATCTTAAGCCCCAAAATCAGGGCTTTGTATTCTGCCTGATTATTTGAATTCCCAAGATCCAGCTGACACATGAATTTCCAACTTTTCCCTGCCGGGTCTGTAATGGTGATGCCAGCACCTACCCCTCTTTGCGTTCTTGACCCGTCAAACGTCAGCACCCAAGGTTTCAAGTTAATACACGCAACGTGTTCGGCTAACGGGTCATTGACTTCAACACAAGGGTGTTGAGCCAAGAAATCGGCTACTGCCTGACCTTTCATTGCTCTCAATGGAACGTATTTCAACGCAAAAGCATTTAACTTAATGGCCCACTTCATTAATCGACCCTGTAAGACAGGCCTATTAAGTAAATACCTAATAATATCAATTTTGCACAAAACCAATACTTCCTTAGGCAACAAATAATATTCAAGTTTTGTACAAGCATAAAACAACGATAAACATAATTTCTCAATAGGGGTATATCTGGTTTCGGCATCATTCAAGATGCGGCTGAGATAGTATACAGCTCTTTCAGTCCCATCATCAGCATCCTGCGCGAGCAGGCAGCCGATTGACTCTTCTTCTGCAGCTATATACAATTTGAGTGGCCTTCCTGACACCGGAGGTGTTAGCACAGGAGGTCTGGCCAACCCTTGCTTAATTTGATCAAAGGCCTGTTGTTGCTCTCTACCCAATACCATATCCTCCGTATCCTTTAATTTCAGCAAAGGGGAAAAAGCCTTCATCTTCCCAGCCGAATTAGCTATGAACCTCCTTAGGAAATTGATCTTGCCAATCAAACTTTGCAGTTCCTTCTTGTTCCTAGGAGGTCTGGCCTCCAGGATAGCTTTCACCTTGTTCTTGTCTACTTCTACTCCTTGATGGTGGACCAAAAATCCTAGGAAATTGCCAGCTGCCACTCCAAAAGCACATTTGGCAGGATTCATTTTTAGCCCATGGGCTCGCATCCTCTTTAGGGCCTGCTCTAGATCTACTAGGTGGCTTTCAAAACCCTCAGACTTGACAACCAAGTCATCTATGTACACTTCCATGGTCTTGCCGATCAAGTCATGAAAAATGGAATTCATGGCCCTTTGATAAGTGGCTACTGCGTTCTTGAGCCCGAAAGGCATGACCACCCATTCATAGATCCCCAATGCTCCTGGGCACCTGAAGGCTGTCTTGTGAGTATCTTCTTTCGCTAGAAAGATCTGGTTATATCCTGAGTATCCATCCATAAAGGTGAGAATACCATGTGTGGCTGCCGCATCGACTAACATGTCAGCCACATGCATAGCATATTCATCCTTTGGAGTGGCCAAGTTCAAGTTTCTGTAGTCAATACATACTCTTATCTGGCCATTCTTCTTGATGACAGGGACTATATTAGATAGTCATTCAACATACCTGGCTGTTCTTATAAAGCCTGCCTTCATTAATCTTTCAATTTCAGCTTTAATTTGAGGCATCAGCTAGGGATTGAACCTGCGAGGCGCCTGCTTGAAAGGTTTGTATCCTACTTTGATAGGCAACCTGTGTTCCATCAGTTTCCTCGCCAGACCAGGCATTTCGAAGTAATTCCAGGCAAAGCAATCTTTGTACCGCTGGATTAACTCGACTATCTTACCCCGTTTGTCTTCATCAAGCAGCCCACTCACCTTCACGATTCTGGATTGTTTTGGAGTACCTAAATCGATCTCAATTAAAGGATCCTCAGCCTCAAAAGCAGGAGCCGTCTTGTGAAGAGGGGAGTCCAATTCCATAGGCTTAGCTGCACACGCCTTATCAGGCTCAGCTGCCGCACCTTCCTCCTTGGAGAATAGGACCTCCTATTCCTCTTCAGTATCATAGTCTTCCATCATGGCATCCATCACTTTGGACTCGGCCTTAAAGATTTCTAGCCGACCCAAAAGGTCTTCGAGTACCTGTGGTGCCCTATTCATTAGTCGCCTGCGCATTAGGCCGTGGCTCGGCCTGAGATTTTAGCTTGAATCCCTCATTAGTAAGATTGCATGCTCTCTAGGTGCCTTCTTCATAATCCTCTGGGATGGCAATAGGACCTAGGTGTGGGGAATAGAATAAGGCTTCTAGCATATTTACTTCAGCCGAAAAAGGATTCTTGTCTGCTTCGACTGTCTCAACATTGTCTCCAACCCAAAACATAAGCTTCTGATGAAGTGTGGAAGGAACACACTGACTTGTATGAATCCAATCCCTTCCCAGGATTACGCTATAGGAAGGTTTTCCATCAACCACAAAGAAAACTTCTTTGATGGTTTTGGGGCCTACCGTAACTTCGGCTATCAAGACTCCAAGTGCTCTGGAAGGTTCCCCCAAGAAATTAGACATTTTCATGTTGGTAGGGACTAGGTCCTCAAGACTTTTTCCAAGTTTCCTCATGGTCGTCACAGGCATGACATTTAGCACAGCCCCTCCATCCACGAAAACTCTTCCAAAGATCTTCCCGTTGATATAGGCCTTGATATAAAGGGGCTTCAGATGTTTCACCATTTCTTCTGTAGGTTTCTCAAACACTACCTTGGTAACCTCATCAGCCGGTGTATCGGCTAACGTGGCCCATTCTGTCTCCTCGGCAAACACGTCTCCCTCCAAACCTCCTGGTTGTGAGTTGTTTGCCCAAAACTCTTCTGGGAATAAGCTAATAGCCTCTATCTCAGCCAGTAGGCCATCAGCTTCTTCATTGAACAGGAGATCCAACAAAGAATCTTCCATGATATCGTCCTGCTCCCAATACTTCTCTGGGATTACTGAACCTTCTATAGTGATTGCCTCTTCGCCTACGTCGACTGAGGCGATAAGACCCTCTGCTTCAGGAACAGGTTCCTGTTCAGTAATCGGCTCTATACTTTCGGGCACTTCCTCTTTCCCAGCTTCCTCAGCCTCCAGCTTTGGGAAGGCCTTATCCAGTGCTTCATTCACATTTTCTAAGGGAATCTCGCTCTTTTCACTGTTCTTTACCTCGGCTATCATCTGCAGAGTTTGTTTCATCTTCTGGACGGACCTCATTCTCTACATCCTTCTCTTTTGAGTTCTTGATAGTACGGCTGGTACTGCCTTTTTATCTTTGGCATACTTATTCAAGAACCAGTGCCCTTCTTTGACGTTAGCCGGAGGTTTTAACATTCTCTGAGTCCTCAACTTTTCATCATTCCTTCTTTGTTATCTTCAAGGAAGACATGCCCCCTTCTACAGTGAACTCGGCTACCCTTCTTTTATCCTTGGGGACAGGCTCCTCATCCACCTTGGGCAAAGATAGCCTACCACTTTCTCTGAGGGTTAGCCGATCTTGCCCCCCAGTTTTAGCAATGGGTGCCTTACTCTTCTCCTTGTCAGGTTTCCCGGTTAGGGCCTAGCCATGTGTAATGTACTGTTTTACTAATTCCTGGGTAAGCTTACCTGGTTTAGGTGGCTTGCCCCCTGCCTATGTCCTACCTCTGGTTGGGGTTTTCCCAATCTGTCAAAGACGGAAATCCTGGCAGCCTGAGGTTTCAGTCGATCAATATGGGTTGAGTCGGCTGATCCCTTTTTTGGCCTCCAGACTTGTTGTACAGATATCCTGTGCTTGTGGCTGGGTCCTTCGTCATCGACTCCTGAGAATGAGACCATGCTTATCCCAAGGGCAGGGAATGGATCAGTATCCACTGTCATTTCAGCGATTCCTTTGTCCGCAAGCTTGAACCTCCCCTCTTTTATCCCTTACGAATGGCCTTCACGAAAACCATGCAATTTAGAGTCGCATGATTATAAGAGTTGTGCCACTTGCGGTATTTCTTATCTTTTAACTCCTCGGCGGTGGGATCTTGTGCCCATCCGGTAGAATCTGCCTATCCTTAAGCAAGTAGTCAAAGATCTGGTCTGCCTTGGAGATATCAAAGGAGTATTCGGTCTTGCCGTCTCCTGAACTTGGTTCCTTTCCTTTGGCTGCTCTTAGGGCAGGGCAGGTATAACCTTTACCCTTCACTATTTCAGCTGCCTTGATGTCCGCCGTGGAATCGGCTGAATCATCATTGGAGTCTTCAGTTTCTACAATGGACACCAACTGAGGACCTCTTCCTCTATTGGCTCGCTTCTTTTCCTTCTCCTGGATAAACTGCTCAATGCGTATAGCCCTTGAGACCAACTGCTTTAGGTCAGTGCAAGCTTGGCCTACTAGTTTTTCCTTGAGTTGAGGATGCATGCTGCTAATGGCCATAGCTGCATATTACGTCTCGAGGAATTGCTGAACATTTCACCATTTTCCTGAACCTTTTCACAAAATCAGCAGCCGATTCATATACCTGTTGTCTCAGGTTCATGAGGTCAGCCGCCGTGACTTCGGGTTGGGGCCAATAGAATCTGTCATGAAAGCACCTCTCCATATCTGACCATGTTTGTATGGAATTAGGTGGTAAAGAGGAATACCATGTAAATGCTGTCCCGGTAAGTGACAAGGGGAACAGCTGCAACTTGTGATATTCATTCTGGTTCCCTTCACCACATTGGGCAGTAAACCTACCTACATGCTCCATAGTCGATTTGTCATCCTCTCCGGAGAAAGTAGCGAAATCTGGAGTCTTATACCCTCTGGGCAGAGGTACCAATCTACCCACCCACTCAGGGTATGGTTTCCTATAGATTGGACGATCCAAAGGCTTCAGTTGCACCCCAAAGTATTTTTTGATGGTGTCTGCAATGATGGCTGGGTCTAGCAGCTGTGAACCCCCTGGCCTTACTTCTCCCAAGTTAGGAGCATTCGTTTGTGGTTGTTGTCTCCAAGTTGGGGGATGTGCCTGGGATACTTGTTCTGGAGGATTGGGGTAGCCTGGTTGATTAAACGATGGAGGTGGGTAAACCCCCCATGGCTGCTCCATGTTCCCTTCACCAAGTGCCCTGTATTGAGTTCCAGGAACACTTGTGTTAAATGGTAGAGGTGGGATCTGTCCCTATGACTGCTCCGCCATCAAACCAGGTGCCCTTGGAGGAGTTGACCCCATTTGGCGCTGCGGACCGCCCAGGATAGGATGGAAAGGCGAAAGGTTAGCCGTCTGGTGTAACATTGTTCCATGACTGGCGACTGCATATCCCAGGTGGTCTTATACCACCCATTCCTGGCCAAGAGTTTTCCCAGGTGTCTTGTGGGTTAGTCGCCGCGACAAAGAAACCATAAGGCTGAGCACATGGCATAGCTTGCGGCATACCAATCGGTCCCACTGCATCCGGTGGCCTCCTAGCCATCTGCACCTGTCCAAAATGAAGATTAGTCTGGTTAGTCATGTCATTCGCCACCTGTTGACCTCCAGTGTTCAACGTGGCAAAAGCACCATCTTTGGGAATTACTTGGATTAAAGGTACTGTACTATATTAATTTGAACTCGAGTAGGTCTGCTGAATGTAGGTAATTTGAACTTTCTTGTGCACCTGTGTGAGTCATGTTCAGTTGAACCTGAATTGGTCCTGCCTGAGCTGCACTCGGCTGGGTGACGAGTCCTGCCTGGGTAGGGTACCCCACTTGCGTTGGGATAGCAGAATTGATAGAGCTTTCACTTGCGTGAGCCCTCTTAGCCTCTATCTTCCTGGCTTGCTGCACTTCGTTATGTACCATGGGTTTCACAATATCGGCCAATTGTTGTGACACTTGGTACATGATATCATTGATTCCCAAATCGAGTTGTTGGCGTATAAACGAAGTGGTCATCACCACCGGGGTCTCATTGGGCTCGTTGGGTTGAGTTTCAGCTCCTATCTCCACTTGTATTTGCTCTGCTGGTGGAACATTGCTTCCGCGGGATGGGCTTCCTTCAATCGGTTTCCTGGGATTGCTTTTTGCAGTCATATTGTTCAAACTTTTGCCCGAACGCAAGTGCATACGCCAATGGTAATCCTGACCTGGGGATTCGAACGTGTTGATTCGTTCACCTTGGGTCCCACCGGGCGTGCCAATTTTGTTGTATGGAATACCAATTAGCCGCAGATCGGCTGAATTCCAAAAACGGTGATTCCCTTTTCTTCAAGCGATTACGCCAAGGAAGGAACTCTGTTCCTTAGCTATAGGTCCCCTAACTCACTCCAGAAAGGTTTAAGTCGATGAACTAAGATAAAAACTGGGACATAAAGGTAAACATAAATGCGATTGAATAAAAGCTTGAACGAAAAATAAGTTGTTTGATTGATTGATTGATGTCCCTAAAATTATTTACAACTTGGGTATTTATAGTAACAACTAAGAACTACCCTTATTTGCCACGTTCAGCTGGCTAACATTGATAAACTCCTAGTTGACAGCTATTCAGCTGAGTAGTGCCATATTCCACTAACTACGATCCTAAAATCTAGGCGCCACTTCACATCATGGCCACGTCTCAGCCAATGTCTGTTTCAGCGTGGATCTTATCCTTCTGTTCCCTCGCTCAGCTCCTAAAAACTTCGAGATAATTCTGAATTTGATTAATTTTGAATTTAAATTAATTCAAAATCAATCTCCATAACTTTCGACTCATGGAGCAATTCAAGAATCTGACCCAGTGAATGACTTCACGCTAGACCAATAGGCCCAATATCTTCATATTAATCCAATAAGCCTAAGGCCCTTGCCTAGCTTTTGGTTTCCTCGCTGGCTTTATTAAATTTATGAAATTCGGTGTGTACTGATTAATTCCGGTGATAAACTATTTGATCCATTCGGTTGTGTCTGGCTTTGGCTAAGTCTAAGAAATATTTTTAAGTGTAAACAAGCCTTTTGATGGTGAACACTTGTGTTGAATATTTCTATCCTTATGTAGAAAATATGATATTAATTCTGTACTTTTATTAGTTTGTTTGTCAACGCAAACTAATTACCAATAGCGACGCCCTACCCGTGCGTATGCAGGGGTATGTTACTAGTAGTTAGTTAATTAGTTAACCGTTAATATTTTATTTTATGTTATTTGTTTTAAAAAAAGTTGGTAGTGTCCTAAGTTAATAGAAAAATGAATTGCAAAACTAATTGGATATATATTTAGTTGCAAAAATAAATAAATAAATAAATAAATACTAGAAAAGCCGTCAGATGAAAGGGGGAGGCATAGTGGGGTGCGACCACGTGCGCGCCACCGTAGTTCCGTTGCGGTTCTCCTCGTCTTTTTCTCTCCGCATGTACAATGCAAGTGCAATCTCCTTTTCTTCCCTCGATTCTCTGTTTTCATCTGCTCAACAAAATTCTAGCAAACCGCAAATCATGTGTTGCTGAATATTGAGGTTCGTGTTCCATCCTCTTTGTGCACGTTCTTATTTACCTTGCATGCCAATTTCATTGTTCTCCGTTCCCTTTTCACATCCTCCTTGTGATTGATTTAGGTTGATTCTCTCTATTTGTTTATTTAAAATCATTTCCAGTTTCTTATTTTAGCAATGCTATCATTACACTTTTCAATACATTCTTCGTTATTTAGTGAATTTTTGGCTGGTTCTATTAAATAACGTGGATTCCACTCCTTATTTGGTGGGACTCACTCCTTAATTACTGAAACTCAGGTGAATTTCAGTAAAAATAATGTGGTGTAGTATTTTTTTTTTAACTAGGTTTTGTTCTGTTGTGTGTAATGAAATACTATTCTCAAAGTTTAATTACTGAAACTCAGGTGAATTTCACACATATGAATAAAGAGTGTGTTGATGAAGAGTGTTATAAAAAGAATTTATTGGAGTATATATATATATATATATATATATTTTTACTAGGTTTTGTTCTGTTGTGTGTTATGAAGTACTATTCTCAAAGTTATACATTGTTCGTTTCTTGTGATGGTTCAGTGATTTTATGGCGTTTTAATTAGTATTTGAGTCTCGCATCAATGGTAGTGGAGGCTCTAGTTCCTCTGCTTGAGTATGATACGCAAGGTGTGAATGAAGATTATTCAGCTTCACTTGGCAATGAAATGAAGCAGCAGGGGAATCACAAAGTCCGGTGTTCTTCTAAAGATAACTTGTTGGTCGGGGAACTTTGGACTGATGGACTTATTTGTGCTTTCGAGTTCATCCGCGGGTCTCGGAAGATGCATTCCGCAGCAGCAGTTAGAGAGGTGGCCGAGAAGAAGGGCAACCAAATTAATTCCTTAGAAACAAGTCCTACTAGAAACGGCTTTCATGAGTCATCGTTGCCAGTTGAACCTGGAGTTGTGGATCTCGATGATTTCGATAACAATCACTATTGTGGCAAAGAGGGTCTTCCAAGAAGTTACTGGAAACCAATTGGTTGGGCCAGAATTTCTGAACTTGTCCTGGCTGTGCATAGTGATGCTAGCTGGGCCTCACAGCCGCATGATTTCACAGATGATGAAAGTGATGTTCCTGTTGCAGATGTAGCAACTCCTTACTGGGAAAGGCCAGTGGGACCAACCTGGTGGTGTCATTTGGATGCTGCTCATCCATTTGTTACTACATGGCTTGGTAGTTCTCAGTGGTTACATCCTGCTATTAGCATTGCTTTGCAAGATGAAAGCAGGTTAATAAGCGATCGAATGAAACATCTTCTGTATGAGGTAAATAAACTAGTTATATATGAGAGTACAAATTGCTAATTTTTTCTTTTTAAAGAAATTCCAACTTGTTTTTACCATTTTGAAAATAGGTGTCTTCGCACATATTTTGTTGTTGCTTGTGTCCTGCATTCCTGGTTTTTGTGCTTCTTTCAGTAAAATCAATGATTCAATGTATAGATGCAAAAGCATTCAAATTTGTAAAAAAAAGCTTTCGATGTTTATTTTGACAGGTTCCTGTGCGAGTCGCTGGTGGATTGCTATTTGAACTTCTAGGGCAGTCTGCTGGCGATCCATTTGCTGAAGAAGATGACATTCCCATTGTGTTACGAGCATGGCAGGCACAAAACTTTTTGGTGACAGTTTTGCATGTTAAGGGCTCTGCATCAAACATCAATGTGTTAGGTATTTTAGAAGTTCAGGTTAGTTAGTCAACCAAAAAAAATAAAAATAAAAAAATAATCAGAGTTAATAGAGAATATGATGAGTTCTACTCCTAATTCACATTAATTTTCAGTTGTATCTTAGGATATGAAAGGCCAGCACTAACTCAAGATATGAAAGGCCAGCTTTAATTTTATAGAATAAGAAAGGCCAACCTTAACTCTATAGAATTTGGATGGCCAGCTATTATTGTATAAATAGAGCATCATGCTCCATTTCAAATCAATCAAAAACTGATTCACATTATTCAAATTTCTGAATCTAATATGGTATTCAGAGCTTTTTTGCCACCATAGTGGCTTCTAGATCTGCGTCTTCGTCTTCCAAACCGAGATGGCGAGTCCGTCATCAGCGGCTGCGTCTACGACATCCAATATTCCTTTCGCTACTTTCAGCTACAAATTTCTTGAAAAACTAGATGATAAGAACCTATCTAGTGTGGCTGCAACAAGTAGAACCGGTGCTCGGCGCACCCGTCTTCACCATTATTGTGCGTTGCTCCTCAATTCCTGCCCGATGCTTGTCGAAGAAGATCGTCTTGCTTCTAACGTGAATCACTGCATTCCGCATGCGTGGAGGTGCAAGATCAATTGCTCCTCGTGGCTTCAATCGTAAGCTCGCGCTTCACTAGTGTCATCAACTGGTGACACACGTGGCAGCTTTGGGATCTGATTCACGAATTTTCACTCTAAGTCAAGCGCTGTGACACGACATCCGAGGCCGAGTTCAGACGCTCAGAAAGGTACGAACAACTTATTCTGAATTTCTCAACAAAGTGGCAATCTGCGATTCTCTAATGTCAAATCGGTGGAATTGGTTACTACGGTGAGCAATTGGATGTTATTCTCGAAGGATTACCGCTTGAATACGAATCTACAGTTACTCTCATTAACGATGGGTTGATTGGTTCGATCTTGATGAGATCAAAGCATTGCTTTAGCATGAGCAGTCAACAAAAACAGAAAATTGTTGAAGAAGTTGCTTCGCTAAATGTAACTCATGCGGCGTCTTCAAGCAAGCGAATGTTACTCTCAAGCAAACTACCGCTGCTGAAACTTCGATCAAATGACAACTCTAAGTCGGCGTCTGTTACGGTCGTAGTTTTTACGGTGGAGCGTGGTGGCGTGGCGGGCGTTTGGCGTGGTGTGATCGTGGATGGTTGGCCGTGAACTGTTAGCGTGCCAAGTGCGCTTCTGGTATGGCCATAATGCATCCATTTGTTACCATAAACGAATACACTGTTCGCTCACAAAGGTCGATCTATCCTGCTCGCAACATGGTAACTCTGGTAATCCTGGCGAATCCTTATCGATTATGTGAGACTGGCTGGCTGCTTTGCAAATTACATTGCTAATGCTACATCTCAACCCAGCGACTTTGTTGCTTGGACTATGTGCCAGGTCACTCACCGCCAGTTTCCTCGAGCTATGTTTACCAATGCTACTAGCCCATCTGGACTGTTCCTTTCTTTGATCTGGTGCTGCACACAATGTGAGTTCCCGGCTGACCACCTAACAATCGAGTGCCGCCCCCTCTCACTTTTTAGAAAATGTCTTTCTAGGAAATAGGCCAAGGTTTGCGTGTTCATTCCATTAGCTACAAGTCATTTCCATCTCCTATTAATCCTAAAATTCAATTGCATCTCAAAGATATTCTCATGTTCCTTGATCACTAAGGACACCGTTAGTGTTCACAAAATTTGCTTATGATAATAGCTGTTATTTTCAAATTCACCCGTTCCACTATGTTGTAAAATCACAGCCGATAATGCTCCTACTCCTTGAGGTCGATGGTGTCAATGGTCTATATCCTCTGAGCATAGATTTCAAGTCTGTTTAAATCACGAATAATGTTTCCCTCCCCAGTGAATTACCTGTATCCTCCACACTTCGCTCTACAATCTCTCTGGCATAATCGACCAGGACATCCTAGTTCATTACTCTAAGTCTGTTTTGAAGTTGTGTAATCTCAACTGCTTATTCCACGAAATAATCTTGACTTTTGTGTTGCTTGTTGCATGGGAAAGTCTCATTGGGTTACCTTCTCGAACCTTCTAAGGCTGTTTATCTTGAGCCTCTTCAACTTGTATATTGTGATTTGTGGGGTCCGCGCCAATGGTGTCTTCTATGGGATATAAGTACTATGTGTCCTTTATTGATGCCTACAATGCGTCGTACATGGATATATTTTTTAAAATCAAAGGATGAAACATTGTCTAAATTTAAGGAGTTTAAGAGTACGGTTGAGCTTGATTAAACACTAAGCTAAAGGCCATACAAGCAGTTGGGGGTGAGTTTAGACCTTTCAAGCAGTTCATAGTCGATCTAGGCATTGTACTGGACTTATTTGCCCTCACTCACCATCGAGCAGGGTTGTTGAAAGGAAACATCGAGATATTGTTGAAAAGTCATGCCGTCTTGTCTCAAGCTTCGCTTCCACTATCATTTTGGGATCATGCATTCCATCTTTGCGGTTTATCTAATTAATAGGTTGCACACTCGCCTGATAATCTAATTCTGTCAGTTTTGTTTAAAACACCACCCATTATGCTTTTCTCAAAGTGTTTGGTTGTGCTATTTTCCATTACTTAGACCTACCTTGATCATAAATTGCGCGAGGTCCTGAGTGTACTTTTTTCTGGCTATTCACCCCTCGCATAAAGACTCTGAATGCCTTGATTCTATCCGCGAGCTATTCATCTCAAGGATGCATTGTTATAGTGCGTTCCCTTTAACTATCTCTGACTATCTTCACGGTCCAACCTGCCTCCTCCACACCTCGCTCTCTCTTGGGTTGTGTGTACACTCTGTGTCATCTACACAATCCACTAGTCGATCAAGCCCGATCCTGCTGCCACGCCTCAACTATACTCACTGTTCCATCTCACCAACATCCTACTCACCTCCTTGATAGTCACAGCTCCACCTCTGCCATCTACGATACGGCCTCAAGTGGTGTTTGATTCCTGCTCGAGCCCTCACCACTCTTGCTCCTATTAATCACCATCCTATGATGAGGTTCTCCAAACAGGGAAATCTAGACCCGTTAGTTTCCTACCACCTTGCTTTTTAACCACCACGTAACCCTACCCTTTGCTCGAAGCAAGCCCTTACCTCACCTCGATGGACTCAGCGATGAAATCGGGTATAATGCTCTTATGGCAAACAACAACGGACTCTAACTTCTACCGCCTTTGGAAGGCTCGTGGGGTGTAAATGGGTTTTTAGTGTCAAGAGAACCCCATGGCTCTGTGAACAAATACAAAGCAAGGCTTGTAGCTGAGTTACCTTCAAAAATAGGGTGTGACTACACCCGAAACTTTCTCACGGTTATTGTCAAGCCCATCAGCACGCGGATTATTCCTAACCATTGCTCACACACAATTGGCATCTTAGGCAAGAGTTGTGAACAATGCTTTCTTAATGGCTATCTTGATGAGGATGTATACATGACCACTGACCTCACGGTTTTATCTCCAGTGATTCCTCTGCGGTTTGTAAACAACAAGGCAATTTATGGGTTAAGCAAGCCCCGAGGGCATGGTACGATCGACTCACCAAGCGTTGATTAGTTTTGGTTTTATTGATGCAAGTGTGATCCTTCTTTGCTCATATTAAACAAAAATGCCGCTTTGCCTCTACGTACTTATCTATGTCGATGATATTATACTCACGGGTTCTCATCTACTATGATTCAAGCATCTCATTACCAAAGCTGACAAGATGTTTTCTCTCTCAACAATTTGGGTGATCTAGACTATTTTCTTGGAATTGAGGTTAAGCGCACTTTCAATGGTAATTTCTTTGTTGTCTCAAGGAAAATATGTGAGAGATCTCTGCGAAGCGAGAGATGGATGGCTGCAAAGTATTACTACACCTCACTCTTTTGATTAAACTCTCTAAAGTGGTGCTGATTTCTTTGAAGATCGGCCTTTATAGAACATTGTGGGTGCTCTACACTGATATGTTACAATCACCGGACTGAGCTAGGTTACTGCGGAATAAGGTGTGTCAATTTTATGTCTCACCCTGGTTTCCCATTGGTCCACTTGATAAAAGAGGATTCTAAGGTATCTTAAAGGTACAAGTGACTATGGTTTGGTGTTTAAACTTGACTAGTTCTGCTTGCTCTATTCATCTCAGGAGACCCTCTTGTGATGCTGATTGGGCATCGGATATGGATAATGACGCTCAACTTACGGTGCTTGTGTATTTTTGGGGCCTAACCTCATCTCTTGGTGGTCTAAAAAGCAAACTCTTGTTGCCAAATCTTACGCTGAAAGCGAGAATATCGCAAACCTTGTTCTTCTTCGCTACGAAATTTTAATGGGTTCAATCCTTGCTTCAAGAATTGTGTTTGTCTATTCTACTCTGTTATCTCTTGTGATAATCGTCTGATTGCAACTTAGCCTGACCACAGTATTTGCATTCAAAGACGAAACATATGGAGTTAGACATATTCTTTGTCAGGGAAAAAGTACTCAACAAATCGCTGATAGTGGAATATGTTCCTGCACAGTTTCAAATTGCAGATATTCTCACTAAATCTCTGGCTCGTCCTCAGTTTTGTTTCCTTAGAGACAAACTCAGAGTGTCAAACACCACTGAGTTTGTGGGGGGAGTAATAGAGAATATGATGAGTTCTACTCCTAATTCACATTAATTTTCAGTTGTATCTTAGGATATGAAAGGCCAGCACTAACTCAAGATATGAAAGGCCAGCTTTAATTTTATAGAATAAGAAAGGCCAACCTTAACTCTATAGAATTTGGATGGCCAGCTATTATTGTATAAATAGAGCATCATGCTCCATTTCAAATCAATCAAAAACTGATTCACATTATTCAAATTTCTGAATCTAATAAGAGTTATGCTGACCGAAGCATGATTTTTGTTTATCCTTAGTTACCTTCAACTGTGTTTTACAGGAATTGCTGGTTGGTGGAAGTGCTAACATTCCTCGCAGCATTCATGAGGTTGTAGCACACTTAGCATGCCGTCTTGCACGATGGGATGATAGGTTAATATTATTTACATCTGGTTACTAACTGGTTGGACATCAGACTGGATAATGGGCCTAATGGCTTTAGCTCCAGAAATAATTTGTGGATTTTGCTTATTTCAATTTGATGTATTTAGAATGTATTTGGTCGTAATTTCATTCTATATTCTCCTCTTTCTCTTTATTTATATTTAAAAATATTTTATCGAACGGATTAATTTCCTATTCTCAAAAAATCTGGTTCTAATAATTAATAGGCTATATGAATCAGTTTTCTTGGACTGAGAGAAGTTTTCGATCTTTATGAATAATTGATTTTTTAACATTCTATTGTGATCTTAAATCATACTTTAGCTCGGATCATTTTTAATATGCACCGTCATCATTTTATTTGTTACTAATGCACATGATATTACAGGTTGTTTCGTAAACACGTCTTTGGGGCTGCTGATGAGGTTGAATTGATGTTTATGAACAGGTGATTGCATGTGCTTTGGACCATTATACACAGGAACTTGAGTGTAAAATAGGTGGTCATTTTATTTTTATGTTTATAATAACTTGGATACACACTGTTCTTTTCCTTCCTGTTAGGAGGAACCATGAGGATTTGCATCTGTTCACTATAATATTGAATCAGGAAATTAGAAGATTATCAACCCAGGTAATTTTGCATATAGTTTTGTAATGGTTAAATCTGCCATAAACTTGTAATATAGTTTTGTAAATTGTTTTTTTTTTTTTAATATGCTGGAGAGTTTTATATTCAAAAGGGAAAAACTTTATTTGGTCGTTGCAATGTGTTTCTTTATTTTTGTATTACCCAACAACATGCTTGTGAGTGCTTGGTTCATATTGTTGCATTGAGATTTAAGAAATTATTCTACTGCCCCCCTCATGCGTCTTCTCTACCTATTTATTTTGGTCCCTTTTCTGACCAAAAAAAATTGAATCAGTTGCTGTAAGAGTGAATGGATTTTTTCCCTTCAAAATTGTTTGTTCTCTTGTCAATATATATACCTTGCTTGTTAAATAAATAAGAATGCTGTAGTGAGTGAAACTTCACATATCACACAAATTAATTGATTGCACTGCTGTAGTAGTCATTTTAAATTGTTTTCTATAAAAATGATTGTGTAATTTTATTCTTGTCCACAAGTAGTTATGTAAGTTGTGTGCATTGGCAATTTTTAGACATATCTTTATCGGTTGTATGACCTAGCAGGTTATAAGAGTGAAATGGTCACTCCATGCAAGAGAGGAAATTGTTTTTGAACTTCTTCAACAGTTGAGAGGAAATGTAACAAGAGCATTGCTGGCAGGAGTAATGAAGAGTACAAGGCAAATGATTGAGGAGCAAGAAGCAGTTCGAGGTCGCCTGTTCACAATCCAAGATGTAATGCAAAGCGCAGTCCGCGCATGGTTGCAGGTTTTTGTAATCTTTACCAACCGCTGAAATTTAATCTGTATATTAGTGACATACAAATGTTTCATTGAATTCATTTATTAGATATCCGTAAGTTTCATACAATTGCCGGTATAAGTGTGCAAAAGATTTATTTGGCACTCTTGCTGGTACCTTTTTACCCCCAACAAGGAAAAGATGATACTGCACCCTGATTGGCCTATGTATCTTTGGAAGACTAATTTAATGATTTGGTCTGAAGTTTCTTTGGATTATTTAAAATGGGACTTGCTGTAGCATTCAAAATTAAATTCAAACTAAAACTTGTATTGTGTGTGTGGAGTTTGTAGTGTCAGTTATTCTTTAGATCTTTGGGACATCGAGCTCAAGCTTTGCAAATTCAAATCCTTTTGTCCCTTCTTCCTCTCCCCTAATAAAACACTGTCAACAAAGATAGAGGAGAGGGGACAAGATTCAAAAGAAGTAATAATTCAAAAGAAGTACTACCTCTACTCCTATTTATAAGAGACAAATCACTTTTTTGGTTCATTGAATAACGTGATTTGTTTCTTATAAATAGGAACGGAGGGAGTAATATTTTGTTTAGTGGAAGTATTTTTGTGGGAGACAGGATCAAGAACAAGGCAAGGAGACAAAATTTAAGTCCAATTTTGTCATACTATATTAATAACAGGTATATATATATATATATATATATGATGTGCTAGGAACTGGATATCAGGTACATATGTATCCTATTGTGTGGATCAGATATCATTTCTTTAGCTTGCATAGAATCTGCCCCAGTTGGTGATGGGACTTTGTCTGGTCTCTAAAAACATGACATAGTTGCCAAAAAAGATGAGCTCATACTTAAGAGTAGTATGAAATTTGTGTAGAGAGAGATCATGCATTGAATTCCAAGAATAAGAGAAGACAGCTGATGTTGGATACCAAAGGAGCTGTTATAACAAAGAAATTAAACCAAATTTGACTATTCTCTGTTTTATCCTGTTTAAAATTTAAAATTTGACTTTTTATCCAATGTTAGCATTGTTTGTAGCTGTACTGACTGAACTACAATATGTTGTGTAAATGTAAATCCTATTCTTTCCTAGTAGATTTCAATAATTTCAATTCCTTCTTTAGAGCTGGATAGGTCTTTGCTTGGCTTCACACTCTTGCTACTTCTTTTAGGACAGAAGCCTCACGGTTACACATAACTTGGGAGTGTTTGGAGGTTGTGGCCTTGTTCTTTCCATCATCACTGGACTATTTGGCATAAACGTGGATGGCATACCTGGATCTTCAGAAACTCCTTATGCGTTTGCTTTATTCTCTGGACTCCTATTTGTGTTAGGAGCAGTGCTAATTGGAATTGGATTGCTTTATCTTGGGCTGAAGAAACCCATCATTGAAGAAAATGTTGCAGTCAGAAAACTTGAGCTTCAAGAGCTGGTTAGGATGTTCCAACACGAGGCAGAAACTCATGCGCAAGTGTGAAAAACGGTGCCTCACAAGGATGTTCCTCAAACTGCAGCAGTTAGGCCACCGAATGGTGCAAATCGTCGCTTCATGATGTCAAAATTGTTCAGTCTATAGATATTTGTGGTGCAGTTGTATGGTTACGAATGGTGTATCATGTTATATCGTTCTTTGTTATTACTTACTAATACTATTAGCCTTTTAGCCAACGCCGATGTCTGTTAAAATGTAGAAGTTGATTATTCCGATTTAAGATGATTTATCTGATGAAATCTTTGTTTAAAAAAGAAATTTTCACATCGCTTCGATGAAAATGGTCATGAATGAATCTATGATGCCCCTTTTTCTTTTTCTAATGTCAATTGGTGATTTTATCGTTGAAGGAACTATTTTGGGCAACTTGAAAAAAGTAAAAAAGAAATGACAAAATGGTAGACATTAAAGATGTAGAATTCTATTAACCTTTTATTGATATTTATAAAGAGACGGATAGACATAAAAATTTCGCAAAATATGTTCATGTGAAATTTTAATATAAGATTCAAATCTTACGATTGTCTTTTGATGCCTTCATCAACCATCCATTGCATTACAATATCACCAGCGAAGTGCAGATGTAACATACTTTTGCTTTTAGTCTTTAAGTTTCCACCGTAGATCTTAATATATCCACACCTACGTTTGTTAAAATGAGAAATGATAACAATATACTGCTCCCTCCGTCGCTTAATATAATACTATTTTGTAAAAAAAATTTGTCCCTTGATATAAGACCTTTTTTAAAGACCAAGATCCATTTTTTTTATTTTATTTTTTTACAAAATTACTCTATACCAAAGTGCATTAATTTTCTCTTTATAGTCTTGAAAGATGAGAATGGTAACTTGAGAAAAATAGCACATATTTTGTACAAATTTAATGTTAATAACTAATTAAACCCACTTTCTTAAAAGACGTGAAATAGTCAAAAGAGTTTTATATTAAAGGACGGAAGAATTATTTTTTATAGCACACTACTTATGCTTGGTCCCTTTTTTTAAAAGGCAATACATGTTTAAAAAGTAATCTCTCTATTTCATATTGAGTTACGTTTAAGGTTTCTTAACAAAGATTAAGAAAAACAATAAATAGTTTAACGAGTGGAATAATTTTACTAAATCGTCCTTATTAACTATTGGAGTATTAATTATTATCATAAATTTATAGTGAAGTATATTGACTTGGAAGTGATATACACACTGTTTATTTGGGGTCAAATTTGGAAGGAAAAAAATTAATGAAGTATTAAAAACATAAAATGACAATTAATTTGAAATTTTTTTCTTTTTCTAAAGTGATAGTCAATTTGAAATGAATGTAGCAATTAATTTTCAAGACAATGTGTTGACTTTTTACAAGACCAATTATAAGAAGTGAGTTGAAGAGAGTGTATTATTAGTATTCTTCTTTCTAAAATTTTCATCTATTTTGGCTTGTCGAATAAAGGGGTTCTTGTTCCACGTAGTTGGGAACACCAGGAATATATAATGGTAGCCACGTGAACTTTAGGGGGTTCTAGTTGGGGCATTGAATAATGTGGACTCTTTGAAATTAGTTGTGCATTAAATTTAAATTAAAAAATCTCCATTGACTATAATTTTCACCTTATCAGAATAAATTGTGTAGGTAAAAGACATCTAACATTAAAATGAAATTTTGTTAATATATACTACCTCCAGTCATATTTGTAAGAGACAAAGCTAAAATTTTTTTGTTCATTGAATAACTCATGTATTTGGTCCATCGTATTTATAAGAGACAAAGCTAAAAAAAATTTGTTCATTAAATAACTCATGTATTTAGTCTATAAATAGACCAAATACATGAGTTATTCAATGAACCAAATTTTAGCTTTGTCTCTTATAAATATGACCGGAGGTAGTATAATTTTAGTACATACTATGAAATAAACCTATGCATAAACTCTCAGTGGAAAGAGTTAGATCAGTTAGCAACAGTTATGCATGAAGTCTTTTCTGACCTACTACAAACAGCTAACCGCCTTTCCTCTTGTTTGACTTGTAGTTGAATGAACCTCTGATACTTAGCTTCCTAGCATTAGTCTCCAACACTGACACCTGATCAATATGCACCATGCAAGAGCCCCTCCTCAGCCTTTTCTCCAAGAAAGGAGAAGCACACTCACCCAAGGAACAATCTGTCCATGATCTTGCTCCTTCCCCAACACTGGCTCAATCAGATTCTCCTCATATGATCAATGAAGCCAAGAACCCTCCTTATATTAATCTCATAGCCAACTTGAGCATCATGAAAGGGAAGATTACTCATCGCTCCCGCTCCGCTCCATCTGTATTATTCACTGACATGAGGGTAGATTTTCATGAGCCCTCTGATCACAGACCTGCACCGAAGTCATCAACTTTAATAGTTAGAGTATCTTTCATTGTTGTTTTCTTATATGTGGCAATTGGGGTTACAGTGTACATGACTAGTGGGAGTTTCAAGGGCACTACCACATTCAAGCCTGTAGATGCTGTCTACTTTACAATGGTAACTCTCTGCTCTATTGGGTATGGAGATATTGTACCTGACACCATTTTTACCAAGATGTTTACCTGTGGTTTCATTTTGGTGGGTTTTGGATTTATTGGGTTTCTGCTCAATGAGTTGGTTGTATACATTTGTGATACACATGAGGCATTCTTATTGAGCATGATGGATGAGAATAGGTATAAGAAAATTCTGAGGACATATATGGTTGATGAAGAGAAAGGAAGAATGAGGATAAGAACCAAAGTTTGTGTTGCTTTGGTTGTTGTCATTGTCTGCATTGCTATTGGAACAGTTACAGCACACTTTGTAGAGGATCTGAATTGGGCTAATAGTTTTTACCTCTCTGTTACTTCTGTTACAACAGTTGGTTATGGAGATTATTCTTTCAGAACTTTAACCGGAAGATGTTTTGCAATTCTGTGGCTTTTGGTAAGCACACTGGCAGTTGCCAGGGCTTTTCTATACCTCACTGATTATAGCATGCATAAGAGAAGCCGTGAAATGGCGAAAAGGGTTCTTCAGAAGAAGATAACCTTATCAGATTTAGCTGCTGCAGACCTTGATAACGATGGATCAATCAGGTAATTTTATATAATATCATTCCTTGTACTTTTAAAAATGAGATTTGAGTTTCTTCAGTCAGAAATAACCAAAACAACAAAATGAATTAGAAAATTTGAACTATCTGTAGCTGAAATATAAAGTCAGTTCAAATGCCAATATTTAGGATCTCAGGAAGCAAAATGACATAATTCCATTCTGTTTGTTTTA
Organism: Calophaca sinica; assembly: GCA_037113605.1. Lineage (NCBI taxonomy): Eukaryota > Viridiplantae > Streptophyta > Magnoliopsida > Fabales > Fabaceae > Calophaca > Calophaca sinica. Next base: position 122,491,374 of record CM073736.1, on the reverse strand, counting down.
CAATGTCTTTGACTATATATGTTGCATCATAGAAATTGAAGTTCTGATTTGAGTAAATGAGAATGCAAACGTAGCAAAACCGATTAAAAAAGGGGAAGAGATTATGTAGTTGCCAACAAGCCTATATCTGCATGCAAAGATGATGCAGAAATTTAATAATCAACAATGGAGAATACTTAGTTGTATTCCTCATTCACATCTTAGACTTGAATAACCATTGCAGAAAAGACAGTGTTTCTGTCTAGTACAAGACCGTGGATCATGGTCACATTCTGTGCAGCTGATATTTGTTCACATTTTTCAAGTTTCATAACATATAAGCTTCATTTTTGCCTTTTACTTTTGTGCAGTAAGTCTGAATTTGTCATATACAAGCTCAAGCAAATGGGGAAGATTACTGAGATAGACATTCTGCAAATTAGCAAACAATTTGATTCCTTGGATCATGGCATGTATGGCAAGATCACTCTAGCTGACCTCATGGAAACTGTCTAATTCAACCATCTCTTCACTATTCTGGATTTTTTTTGGGGGGGGGGGGGTTGGTGTTGCCCCCATGTTTTCAGACTTATCCCATGGATGTTTCAGCAACTAAAACCTGTGACCATCATCAAGTCCCAAAGATAACCTTAATGTTGGATTATCTTCTATTCTTTTTTAAGTGAAAAGGGTAGTATTCTATGTAGAATCATACTCCTCCCATATTTTTACGAGGATATGTCATATACCACTAAAGCCAGGCCTCCTTAGTTAATCCTTTATTAAAAAATGTATAAATATTTTTCTGCTCTACATGAATAACTCCTCTTGTGATGGCCGCTATATATGCCATATATTGGATATTGAGTTTAGTAATTGCACTTATAACAACTCAATCATTTTATTCATAGAGGCCCTGGGTTAAAACATACCTTGCTTCACACTAACACGTTTTAAAAAAATCTGATACGCGGTACAGGACATGAACATCTTATACAAGAAAACTGCTGAAGATGCTAGCAGAATCAGTACACTAGTTGACAATAGTGTTACAATTCCCTGATATAATATGAATACAACTTCATCTCAACATTCTGCAAAGCATTTCATGCGAGTGGCAAAGTTTCAGTAACAAGTCTAGAATAATCAGAGTAAGCAAATTTAGGATTGGAGCATACATCCCCATAATGGATTTAGAAATTCCACAGCTACAACAATGATGGCAAAAACAAATCGTTTAGTCAGTCAGTCAGTGATTAATAAATGAGTAAAACACTTGGTCACTTAGTATAGCTTGTATTAACACACTTCACAAATCCCCAAAAAATGGAATTTCATCCTTAGTTGCAGAAGCTCATGATATCATAAGGTATCAAGACTGCCAAATATTCATATGAAGTATACATTGATTGTGTAGACTCAAACACATGATTTGTATTTATGGTATGGCATGAAGCAAACATATAATATGTGAATCTTGGAAGCCATATTTATGAACTCCAAAAAAGCCTGATACAAAGTAGATGTGTGACTTAATATACTAATTCCTCATGACAATAATAAGACCTTTAGTTGGAAACCTGGAGGCTAATTCTAAGGATGCTACATTACTTCACACACAGTTTCTTCTCAGGGAGTCTTCCTCCAAATACTTCACTACTACGTTCATTTATGAGACAGAATAAAGTCAGAAAAACTTTGTGATGCATGCTAAAGGCATGGATGAGCAAGTCCACTAAGCTATCCTTGGTCCTCAGGGAATTTATCCCAATCTGCTGCTCCTGTATGAGCAAACATATGATCTCAGGCTAGAAGGACTAGGGGTAAATCGATACATCAACACCTCTTTGCATTGTAATCAACTAATAATAAGCATCTCAAATGTGTCTTTCCTGTTCTGACATGAAGTAATAAAGGGCGAGAAGAAACTTGTGGCAGATATTTTTTATGACTCGGGTTAGTTCTCACCTGGCGGTAGAAGATCAGTTGAACAAAACAATTGTTGATCAAGTCCTCACTTTTGCTTCCTTGTTGCTTCTGATTCTGTGAGTTTGGAAATTTTACAAAAGCCGTATCAATTTTCCCCCCTCTTTATATGAAAATTCTTAACAACAAATTAAAATTAAAACCACTAGAAAGCACCAAATCAAAATTGATTTTCGTATCTAAATCTTTAACTGAGACGCATCATGCATTGATAGATTGAAATGCTGTACCTTTGTCTAATGCTATGGATGCTCTCAAGGAGTTCCACCGTTTGTTGCAACCTGGAATTCTTTGGTCTCTCTTCACTATCCAGTACTAAGGTTGAGACATTCAAAATAGTAACTAGTTCAGCTTCAATCTCACGGAGCTTTTGATCTATATATTCCATGAAATCCTCATAAGAAGATATTTCCGACAAGCTGCTGGGTATGTTTTTTTCATTTCCACTGCCAGAGCTAAGGGATCCCTGAAGATTCTGTGTCTCCTTATCATCCAGCGGATTCCCTGGAATTTCCAACGAAAGTTGCACATCTTGAATATCACTGAATTTCATCACTTTGGGGTCAGAGTGATCCTTGGTAAAATCCTTTGGAGCAATGATTCGAACTGGACTTGAAGCATCTTCTGTTGTGTCTTCAATGTTCATAGTGACATTTCCAATTAGCTGACTTTCTTTCAAAGATATTGCCTGAAAACAAAATACAGTGCCTCTACTTGTAAACAAGTCATACATTTCTCACAAACGCTTGGAATGAATTTTTATCTCATGTATATTGGCCATGCATTAGGTTAAGAATCTAATAAACTAACGAAATGGACAATTTCTAACTTAGCTAACATCGCTGTTCTTCCTCAACGTAAGGGTATTTATGATTATGATGACATCATGATCATGTCAAAATGGCAATGAAAAAAGTAACTGTTAAAGTGATACTCTGGTATTATTGATGAATTTACTTTACCTCACTTAGCTTTGTGGAAAGCTCATCAAGCAATTCAATGCGGCTTTTAGATTTCTCCAAAGCCTGCAACACCTTTTTCCTTTGAAAAAGCATTTCCCTTGAATCATTTTCCTCCCCTTTCTGTATGCTTATAGCTGCTTGCTTTTGAAGCTTCTCTGCTGCCTCTGATAATCGCAGAAGCCTCAATCTAGCACTATTTGCTGTGTTAATTACCACACACAAGTTTTATATTGTTTCAATGAGTTTTTGTCTTGAATTTGGATATGCTTATACTCTAGCAAAGGTCAAATGGATGAAATTGAAAATCATAAATATGGATTCATAAAGCAAAAGAGTGAACAGTTTCACAGAAATCATGTAACTAATATTTATCAACCTATTAAACAAGACCGAGTGCACTTTTTAAACATTGCACAATTTAAAGACAAACTAATAATATTCCTAATATTAAGTAGGACTCTGAAAGAAAATTTAGAGTGGATAATAGTTGTCAGAATTTATATAATGTTGTCAGGGTCAAATACTTTTTATCTTGAAATTCTGTGGTTCTAAGATATTTGGTTAGTGATAGAACTCCTGTTTTGCATCTTATAGCTAGAGAAAAGATTGAAGCTCTGTATCATTGTAATTCTTAAAATGAAAAGGTCATCAGGGTATATAGGTAACATCCACATTGAGAAGTTTATGCCTAGGAAGTAGAATCCATCTGATATTTGCTTTCCATCATTTGAGAAGTTTATGACTATAATTGTAGTGAAAAATAAATAAATAAATAAATAAACTAAATTTTTTACATAATTCATGGGGTTGACCATAATGGGTGTTTTCAAGGAAACATTGGTTGATTCAGAGAGAGAAACTAATTTATAATCAAATTAAGCATAAAGAAAAACTGATTTTTCGTCAGTTAAATGAGCAATTTGATGATGAGGAGAGAGAAAGAGAAAGATGGGTACCCTTGGTTCTAGTTGTCTCTGCCTCCGCATGAAGTTGATCAATTTGAGAGCGTAGCTTCTCTGTGTTGATGGTTGATGAAGCGCAGCAGCAGCATACGGGTCTCCTCATTCTCAATGAAGGAACTGCCATGGCTGTCACTGTCACTCTAACACAGTTCAGTATCATCCCTCCCTACACCCAACCAAACCAATCACAATTTCTCTTACCTACTAGTAGGAGGATAACTCAACATTTCTCTATTTATTATTATTATTATTATTATTATGCTTAAGTGCACTTTTAGTCTCTCAGTTTTCTTAATTTAGTGATTTTGGTCCTTTTATTTTATTTTTTTACGGTTTTGGTTCCCTAACTTTCTCAATTTGACGATTTTCGTCTCTATGTTTTTTAATTACACTTTTGGTCTCAAAAATCGTGGATTGTACACTTTTGGTCGACCACTTTCCCAAAATCCAAGACTTTTGGGGACAAAAAGTGCAAAAAATCCATGATTTTGATAACCAAAAGTGTAATTAAAAAGTATGGAGACTAAAATCGCTAAATTGAGAAAGTTACCAACCAAAATCGTCAAAAATAAAATAAAATGATCAAAACTGTCAAATTGGAAAAAGTTGAGGACAAAAATACAATTAAACCTTATTATTATTATTTGAAATACAATATATTTTGGGCACTGTTTATATTTTTTTTGGGCACTGTTTATATATATTATTCGTTTTTTTATTGTTTTAATTTACCAGATATTCATTTTTATTTTAAAAAAAATTGCAGGGAGGCAAAAACGACGTCATTTTGTGAAGTGGGTTCTCACTTTCTTGTGCAAGGGTCAAAGCATTTGATGAAGCTGCAGACCCTAACAAACTAGCATTTGATAAAGAGTATAGGGTGCTAGAAACTCGTTCTCCCTCTCTCTCTCTCTTGCCATCGCTACTATGGCTACGCAAAGCGGAATCGGGATCTCCAAGATCCTCATCATTGCCGGAGCTGGTTACATCGGCACCGTTCTCATTAAAAACGGCAAATTGTCCGAATTAATTGATCGGGGAGCTCCAGTTGTTGGTGAAAGGATTAGAAAAGTCTGGGGATCAGGAGGGTGAAGGTGAAGGTGAATATGCTAAATTTCCTTGCGTGGAAGGGAATTTCATTCTCAGATCTAATGTACGCGACTAAGCGTAATGTGGAAAAAGTTGTTGCAGATTTCACAAAAAAATTGCACCATGCCTCAGATGTAATTGCTGACGCCAAGAATCATTTGGCTCAGAGATTTCAATATTCCGGTGAGGTTTCTGGAGTTCAAAGTACTATTACTACAACTTTCCAATTCCATGATGACGGCTTGATTTTATTGCATCAAACAATACTTGAAGATATGATCTATTCTTCACATGGGATGTTCTTAAGGTTATTAGTATGTTTCTAAGGAATTTGTGACAGCTAAATTGCAATTTTTATCCCTTAACTTTATTTTAGTTTTTACTTTCGTCTCCTAGCTATTTTATTTTTCATTTACGTCCTTTAAGTTATGAAAATATGACACTTTCGTCCCCTAGCTATTTTAATTTTCATTTACGTCCCTTAAATTACGAAAATATGCCACTTTCGTCCCTTAAGTTACGAAAGTTACACCAAATTCGTTCATTCCGTCTGTAATCCCTTTAAACAATAAAGTCAAAATCACGCCCTATCGTAGTTATCACGTAAGAATACGATAAAAGGTAATAGAACAAAAAAACAGAGTATCAATGACGTATACATACATAATAAAGGGATTACATACAGAAGGAACGAAAGTGGCATATTTTCGTAACTTAAGGGATGTAAATGAAAAATAAAATAGTTAGGGGACGAAAGTGAAAACTAAAATAAAATTAAGGGATAAAAAGTGCAATTTAACCAATTTGTCATCGGTTAAGACTTTATCAACTGTTTATCGATTTGTTTGTCTTTATCTTCTAGTTTAACAGGTTTATAATTTTAGGAGTTTAATTTTCCTATTTTTCTTATACAATTATGTCTCAGCTCTTTATAATATCATGCTAACTGAAATGCACAAATTCATTCTATTTCTTAATATTTTTTTGCCTTGTTTTTTCCTTATAACAACGAATTGGTATCTATAGTCTTAATTAAGGGATACGTAAGTTGAGAGAAACCAAAATGCGAAGAGACGCATCTTTCATAACAATGTTACCATCAACTTTTTATGGTGAGAAGTATGAGTTATGAGATGCAAGAATGACAACAATATTCAGGAGACCGTAGAAGAAGACTGTCAAGTCTCCCAACGTCACCATTCATCTTGAAGCATTGGATATCCGAGAGGTTGTAAAAGAATGCGAAGTCTCCCAATTACCTAAAAATCCTACAACAGCATAGCTAAAGCATCACAATGAGAGAAAGACAAGAAAGACTAAGACTAAAACTTGTCTTTGTTCTACGGTTTCAAAAATCATACTTGCAAAAATTCTGAATTTGAAGAATGCCAAAACCAGAGTACCAAGGCAATGAAAAAACCAAAGGTGTGCAGGTGCTCAACTTGGTCAAGGAATTTGAGATGTTAAGCATGAAGGAGATAGAAACTATCAAAGGTTATACTAATATGCTGTTAAACATTGTAAACAAGGTACGACTCCTTGGTAAAGATTTTTCTACCGAAAGAAAGTACAAAAAAATTATTGTTATTGTAACTAAAAAATATGAATCATAGATATCTGCATTAGAGGAGACAACAGACTTTTCAAATATCACCTTGAGATCGAGAATTGATAAATGCTTTACAGGCACAAGAATAAAAAAGAATGATGAGACAAGATATGACAATACAAGGTGCTTTTAAAGCACAAAACTCGAGAGAAGACAACAATAAGGAGAAGTCAACATTTCAAGTAAACATAATATTAATTTTCCACTTTGTCCACACTTCATGAAAACAAATTACCCTAAAGGAAATGTTGGTGGAGGCCTAATATTAAGTGCGGGAAATGTGGCAACATAGGGCATGTGGAAAGAATATGCAAAACTCAACAATAAGGAGAAGTCAATGTTGTTGAAAATCAACTAGAAGAATAACAACTATTTGCAATATCATGTTTTATAACCAATAACTCCACAAAAGGCAGGCTAATAGACAATAGTTGTACAAATCACATGACTCATAATCGAGAGCTCTTCTAAGAGGTCAACAAGAAATAAGAAAAGGGTCAATTGGTCTTTTTGCCTAAGGCCTTTGTGAATTTGAAACTCCTTAGAAGGAGTACTACCATTTACGAGACTTGAGACATATCAAATAAAACACAAGCCTTGATATCTAGCTCTTTCATTTATCACAGAAACTCATCCTACTATACCCCCATCATGTAGTTAAAGAAACTCCAACTATAATAGAGTTACAAGCCTCTTTGAAATCTACTTTGAAAATAAGGCAACCAGAGCCCGCCTTTTTTTTCCCTTAATCCACCACTTTATTTTAACTACTAAAACCCCATTGAGAAATTGCCTTTTTGAAAGAAATGTTGTGTGACAATTTGAAATAAGAGGACTAATAATAGACTTTAACCTTAATGTTAGTATTCTAGAGATTAATTTATGGATACTACTTAATGTTAGTATTCTAGAGATTAATTTATGGATACTATGTATAAGAGAAATAGTTCTAATTAAAATCTCTTAACGATTTTGGATTCTCTTTCTTGGAAATAAAATTTAAAGTTACAAAAGATGAAATAGTAACTTTTGGAAGAATATATAGCATTCGAGTGAAACTCATGAATCAGATCATTAACATCAAGCTTTTAAATGTTAAATCTCTCACAGAAACTTTCAAAAGAATTTGACATTATTAATATATACAATATCATGATCTTTGTTTTGTTCAATATTTTTGTCAAAAACCTTGTATATGGATTTAAGAAACATGGATAAAAAATTTGTCAAAAAAAATATGGAAGATATCATATATTAATGTATAGATTAATTATCAAAACTATAAGAAATGAAACAATTAACATATAGTATATAAAAATGGTTTTAAGAATTTAATAATATAGTGTGTAAGGTTGCACACGTTAGAAAAATCTATAAAGTTAATATAAAAATATAAATTATCACTTAGAACTAAAACATTGGTAAGTGTTTCATATATCGGTGGCAGTTACAAAATACTACATCCGGTCCCATATATAAGAGACAAATGCACTTTATAGGTTCATTGAATAACTGATGTATCTGGTCTATATGTATTTGGTCTATATTATAGACTAGATACATTAGTTATTCAATGAACCTATAAAGTGCATTTGTCTCTTATATATGAGACCGGATGTAGTATTATTATTTATATATGACACAATATTTTTTTTTTTGATAACAAAGGGAAACAAACTAGACAATTATAAGAGAGGAACAGACTCTCCTAATGTCATCTTCTACCAGTAAAATAAGCAAAGAAAAAGTAGAATCAACAATTGTCCAAGAAAATGAAGCAGAGTAGTCTCTATGGTCAAGGAAATTGACACACTTATTAGTTTCTCTATAAGGACAGTGCTCCAATCTGTCAAGCAAAGTAGAGAAAAGGCCTCATCAAGAGGCTGTAGAGAGGCAATAAGGGTGCATCTCAAATTCACAATGTTAACTACTACCATAGAAGAATCCAATTCAATATGACTCTTTTAAGAGCAAGACCTCTAGCCAATTTAATTCCCAATACCAAGTTTGCAGTAGAAGTCTTTAACAAATTTCCCATCATCATCCACGTTGATTTTAGCATTGATGTTTCTTATATTTGAATTGAGAGAAATGAAAAATCTAGGGGGAAAAAATCAATATATAATTTTTTTTTTGTTCGGCCGAGTAAAAATAAGAAAAATTAAACTTCAAAAAGTGAAAGTCCCAAGAAAAAATAAATGTGCTTTTCTTCTAATTTTAAATGTCAAATGTTTATCGCCTAAAGTCTTTTCATTCTGTTTTCGTGTATCATCTAAGCGAAGCGAAAGGGATCGAGTAGGAAGGATGGCAGTTCGTTCGTAAAATGAAATCCTTTTTCCATCAAATCAAATCAAATTATAAACTGTCCTTTTATTGACGTTTCTTTCAGCTCTGTGGTTTTGTGGGGTCAATTTTGAATGTGTTATGATGGTTTAATCGGTGGTGGTCATTGTTGGGTTCGCACCCACCATACAAAAAGTCTTTGGTTTACCAACTTCTCAGAACTTTGATCTATGACCATGATGAGAGGTCATATGTATATATGCTTGCAGACATTCAGTATACCCTATCTTTTAAGGGATGATTATGATGATGATGATGATGAATCGGTTTGTCGCGATTAGTAGAAAAGCAGAGCCTTTTTTTTTTGAATAAAAAAAAGAGGTCACAACTTTCATGTTTGCAATCATTATAGTAGCAAAATTCAGCTTGAGATTGGGGGACTAGTGGCACTACTGATGAATGAATCTGAGGATTGAATTGAGGTTTTTGTTTTCACTTTTCAGTATTACTATATTGTCGGACAGTTAACCTTATATTCAACGAGATTAAATTTGTCTTCTTTCTTTTTGGTCAAGTTCCTGGCTGTATTTTGAAATGCTACTATTGTTATTACTACTACAAGATAAGATAAGATGCCCTATAGAAGAAAAGATGAAAAATAATTTGATACAAATTTTTAATATGACAATAATTTGATATAAAATTTTAATTAAAATGACATATTTGTGTTTAATCAGCTTAATTATTTTATTTTTATCAAAATACATAATTATAATCAAAATTTTATTAAAATAGTTTTATTTTTAAAAAATATATATATTTAAGCTAATCTAAAGATATATATAGTGAGTCCTTTTTTCATGAACCTTATTAGTTGCACTACCACCTTTATAAAGACAAGACAAAAGCAACAACAAAAAAAAGGAATTGCACCATTGGCTTGGTGATGAAGTTCATGCCTACGAATTATGAATATATTATTTCCTCATACATCACTATTTTAGAGTCTCCTAGTCTACAAGAAGCCAAAAAATAATTCTTCAAAAATATTAATCGAACTGAAAAAGAAAACCAAAGGCATTCATAGCTCATAGGAGCTATATACAAAAGCAAATAGACTAAAATGTAATTAGAGGTTGTTTTTTGCTTTTTATTATATATCTTAGAAACTATTCGATGTTAGATATCTTTTCCACAAGAAATACCGGTTTGTAGCACTTGAAGGGACAAGATTTTATCGTAAGTGATAGTTGAGTTTAGCGCAGTTATGACTACATAACAAAATTAAAGGGTACGTAACAAAATGAAGGCTTAATTTGAATCTACCCATGTTTCTAGTTTCAATTTTCTGACCTTATAAGAGAGGAGATGAAGCATCCAAGGGGGCAGCCCAGTGATGGGATGTGGACATTTGAGAGGAGACTAAGAGGTCAGAGGTTCGAACCTTGCTCCCTTTACTAACACTGACAAAAAAAAAGAGGAGATGAAGCTTTGCAAACTAAAATCCATACACAAGCAACATCGATGCTTACACACGCCAAATGTCACATAAATAAGGAAACATTCAATAATTTTGTTTTCATAAATCCATACACACCTAAAGTTAAAGTAGTACTCCCTCTCAAATCCGGAATGAATTATATACAAACAAAAGTCAGCTCAGATATTTTAGTGAAATATAAATAAAATGCCCCTCATTTAATAGTAATATCTCTAAAATGCCCCTCATTTTATTTACTCCCTCTGGTTCTTTTTATAAGGAATAAAAAAGCCTTTTTCCTTGTTTCTTATTATAAGAAACATATATCAATTTTCTAATGCATTAATTGTTATTTTTCATTTTTACTCATATTTAAGATGAGACTTAACATTAATGATGCAACTTCATTCGTTGGCAAAAAAAGATGCATTTCATACTCACAACTTTGAAAGTGGTATATGTTTTGAACACTCGAAGACCAATGGATAAAGATGACGAGACAATTACTGAAACTCGCGAGAGACAGAAGTGGGACAATGATGACTACATATGCATGGGACACATCCTCAATGGCATGTTTGACTCCTTGTTCGGATGTTTATCAAAGCAAAAATTCTGCAAAAGAACTTTGGGACAAACTTGAAGCAAGATACATGAGTGCACATCTCAACAAGTAATAAGTTTCTTGTTTTTCGTTTTAATAATTATAAGATGGTTGATGGTAGATCTATTATAGAACAATTGCATGAAATAGAAAGGATTCTCAATAAACACAAACAATATAACATGCATATGGATGAAACCATTATTGTCTCCTCAATCATAGACAAACTCTCTCCTTCATGGAAAGACTCCAAGAGAAGTTTGAAGCATAGAAAAGATGATATATCTCTTGAGCAATTGAGTAATCACCTTCGTTTAGAAGAAGAGTATCGAAAACAAGATGATACTAAAGACCAATTTACTCATGAGAAAGTGAATGTGACGGAGGAAGGAAAGACTAACAAATCTCACAAGGAAAGTGATCGAGATTGTGAAGAATCTCATGACAACAACAATGGGAATAACCAAAAGAAAAAGAAGAAGAAAGGGAGTTGCTTCCATTATGGCATACCGGGACATTACAAGAATGAATATTGTAGATTCTTGAAGAATGAAAAGAAAGAGAAGAACTCTAGTGCATCAAAGGATTACTTTGAAGCATAGTATTCACTTTTGGAAAAAGTGATTATTCTCAAGAATATATGTAATATACTTGATGAATTTATCTTATATACCATTACTTAACAAGTATGGTTCATGTGTGTATTTGAGGGAGACAATGTTATCCTCAATAGGAGGGTATGATTATAATAATAAGATTTATGTATAAGAACTTGTTTAAACATGTTGTAATGTGTTTTATGTAATTGATAATGATATTATTAAATTTGTTTAGTGTTAAGTTTTATGACTTATTCTATGGAGACATATTAGTTTTAGAAATGCTATTATAATTCTTATTTAATATTTAAGAAGTAAAATTTATGATGCATGAATAATTTGTATGCTAATTAAGATGACAATGCTTCTTTAATAGAGTTGACATAAATTCTAAAGTGTTAGAATTAATTTGTTACTATGTATGTATATGATTTACATGATTAACTCACCTTGGTATTTAAAGATAGTTTTGATCTTCAAATATGATTGTACTACTTGTTATGAACATTTAATGCATTCATTTCATGATATCTTAAATGAATTAAGATAAATAAAAAAGAAGTAGAATTTCATAATGAAATGAGTATTGCATGTTTTAGTAGCAAAATTACTTGGAAACTTGTTGTGTGATATATATCAATTTGGTAAAAAACCAATGACATAAGTATACTTACATTGTGATTGTCAACACAATCAAAGACATATATCCAAGTGATTAATGAAAAGTCAATGGGACAAGCGGTCCAATTTTGTGATAATTATTCAATACTATCAAGAGTACATTAACTAATGAATAGGAAAATGTCATGGGACATTGGACTAAGGCATAGCTATGTGAAGAAGTTACATTTAAAGTTTATAAGAGAAGTAAAGAAATCTTGCAATCCTTTGACGAAAGGATTGATAAGGGATATGATGTCTTTGAAACATCATTGGGGATGGAACTCAAGCCTATATCTAACTGATCATCAATAGTAGAAACCCAACTCACACTTGAGTAAAATCAAGTCTTGAGTTCAATGGTAAAAGTATACTATCAGAGTGATTGCAAGTACTTGTTAATAGATACATCCCAAGGTTAGAAAGTACTTAGACCATAAAAATAAAAGGTGGAAGGTTGAGCTTTTTGCTCTTAATAGACATATAGCATATATTTGCTGAGATGCATATTATGGGGTGCATTTTTGATATAGTCTACCTATATGAGAATGAAGTGCAACCGTTTCATAGAGTTAAAGGGCTTGACTCTAATAGTTCTCATGAAAAGGTACATGACACAAGGTCTTATCAAATGTGTCATCTTTATAATTCAATCAACGATACCGAGATTTCATGTGTGAGTTATGCACACTTGTTCTAATGAATAGTTGGTTCAAAGCTTGTCTACCAATCTATTTCGGGATAAGTGAAACCATAGCTTACTAAGTGAAGGTTCAAGTCGTGAGACACCTTTATCTGAAATCATGAGATTTCTGGAATAATGGATTTAGATCTATTTTGAAAAATAGTGGGGGGTTGTAAGGGATTTTCCAAAATATAAGTTGGAAGGTTGTATATATATATATATATATATATATATATATATATATATATATATATATATATATATAAGTTAAGAACAATGACCTCATGGTGCCTTGGTCTAGTGGTTAAGTGATTGAATCGTGGCTGTTTGTTACATGGTTCGATTCTTAGCGATTGTGTTCTGAACATTTTTTGACAGTTTTAAAATAAAACGGAAATAAATGGCAAAAGATACATTCGCTGGATTCGAACCCACTGCCTCATGGCTAAGAGGCGCAAACCAACATGTTGGTTGTGTTGTATTGTGAACATGAATAATAAATATATATATATATATATATATATATATATAGGGGTCATATCAGGTGAGAGGACCTTTTTATGTGAGAGTGAGAGGAGCAAATCTAGGTCATACAAACTATATATTGATGGTCAAGATTAAAAGTTAGTTAGAATTTAAAAAAGTTACATGCCAACTTAAAAAAGTCACATGACTTTTTTGTTTTAATATTGATTATTCATGATTAGATCTAATGGCTAAGATTTGCTCCTCTCACTCTCACGTAAATAAGGCCCTCTCACTAGATATGTCTCTCTCTCTCTCTATATATATATATATATATATATATATATATATAATGTTTCTAATTAACAGATACTCTTGGAGAGTTATTTCCCTTCACTAAGAGACATGAGTTACTCTATAAATAGAGGCTCTATGCATGCTGGAAAACAGACGAAATTCATTGATTTTCCTTACCATTATCAAATTCTAAATCATTTTTTTCTTCTCTATTGCACGAGAGTTAGTGAGGAAATTTTATTCTGTAAACTATTATTGATTGATAGGCTTCAAGTGTGTGTGCAAACCACTTCAACGAATCCAAAGTATCCTAAAGATGATTCGCCGAGAACCCTGTTGCATCCAATTCATCAAGATTGGTGGGGGCGAATCGAACCTAAAGCTTAGTGTTTCACACACGCTTTGGATTTATTTGTGCAACAATTTTTCTCTTTCATTGTTCAGGTACTGCAACATCTCTCACAACATCTCCATTAAGTCAAGGTTCTAACATTTTCTATGCAAGTGAGATGATTCATTAATTATACATCATTTCATAAAAGGGGTAATTTTGGAAACAAACGTAATTTTTATGAGCATTAATTAGAAAAAACAGATTTCAATACAATTCATTGGTCTGTGTGAATTAGGGTTTTGTTTTTTCTAATAAGAACAGGAGAGAGTAACATTTATTTCCAATGTATAGCAATGCATGAAATGAAGAAAGGGTAATTTAGACAATAAAATCAATATTTTAAATGAAATTAAACAAATTAAATGTGATTAACTAATTATCTTAATAAACATAATTTAGAGTGACTTTTGCTAATAATTCATTTTCGAGGGAGTGGTTGATTAAAACAAGACGCGGACACGAGAGTGATCACAAATTTACTAGCGGGGTAGATAAAGAGGGAGGGAGCGGGTGAAAGCGGTGGATGCATCACGTTGACCATCTCCTTCTCATTTTTCTCATTGATTTTTTTTTTGTGAGTAAAAAAAAATTGATTTGATTTGATGCGAATGTGATAAGGCACGCACAAGGGAGGAAGTTTTTTTTTTTTTTTTGACGGTAGGGAGGTAGCTTTTTTTTTGGGGGACGGTAGGGAGGTAGCTAGTAAAAGGAACTAATTGCGTGCCACAAACTTCGGGCAGCAATGAAAGGCAAAAAAAAAAACAAAAAAAAAAAAAGGTGACGTGAAATCCACTCAGCAACACATCGCCATGTACTATGGACAAGGCGTGATGAGAAACAGCACAATTCTTTCTTAGGCGTTATAGCCTATATAGGAGAAAAATATTCGGCTTCAAATTTTTTGACGCAATAATACTATCTCAATATTCAGTGATGGCCATGAGCATCAGTGAGATAAGCGACTGCCCAGGGCTTTACTTTTTGGAGGGTACTAATTTTGTTTTACTTGGTAATATACACATTTTGAAGAGCTTATAAGAAAAAAAAATATTGGAAAAATATTTTAGTGAAGATAATTTCTTTTGTTAAATATCTTGCTAAACAAAATTCAGCCTTTCGTGAAAAAAATAAGAGGATTAATGTAGAAAACAATAAGATTTTTCTTTCTTTGGTTGAAATAATTGCTGAATGCGATCATGTCATGTAAAAACATTTGATCGCATCAAGCACAATGAATTAATTCATTAATATTATCTTAGTCATAAGATCCAAAACGAAATGACTAATATGTTAGGTAATGAAGTTAAAAGTGAAATAGTCCAAAAACTCAAAGAAGCAAAATATTTTTATGTGATTATTGATTGTACTCCTAGTGTAATCAATTGGCTCACTTAGCTCGCTTGATTATACTTTTAGGATTAATTATTTTTTATATATTGTAGATTAATCAATTGGCTCACTTACTAAAAGATTTGAGCAGTATAGCATATGAGGAGTTTTTTAGTTTTTGTTTAGTATTGAAAGACTTAGATAATTTTCTGATAAGGACTTGAAATCATGTTGCAAACATGTTGAATTAAACTTACAAAAGCAATGATAATTCTTATTATCTTATTGGTGAAATTCTATTTGAAAAATTGAAAGTCATTAGAGAGGTTTTAACAATTGAATCAAAATCAAGCTATATGATATTGAATTCTTTGAAGACATTTCATTGTTTTCCTAATGCATGCACGCACGATTTATAGAATAATATTAACTATATATCCTTATTAATGTTGCATCTGTTGAAAGAAGTCTTTCTAAATTGAAATTGTTAAAATCTTATCTACGATCTACTATGTTACAAGATAGATTAAATAATCTTGATTTGATTTCTATTGAAAATAACTTTTTAAAGAACCATGATTATGAACGAATTATTAATAATTTTGCAACAAACAATGCAAGGAGAATAATATTCAAATAATTACAAAGGCACCATTTTCTTGGTTCGGCCAGGACACCCAAAATATAAGGATCCGCCCTGTCAATATTATATATAAGTATATACATATCTAAGTATATAAACTGATCAAAAAAAATCGAAGTACCTGTCAAAAAAAAATCTAAGTATATACATATATTTATTAATTAATAATTAATAATTAATGGGTCAATGTTTATTGACACCAAGTGTCAAACTTAGCATAATGACACCTTGAATAACTTTGTGTAGGTAATGCAAATTTCACTGATCAAACCGTTGAATCATGTTATATTAACTCGATAATCATTTATACAATTTTTTAATTAATTTGGACATTTACAGGTATGTAATTAAATAGTACACGTTTACTTATATTTTAAATATAATTTTATGCGTCAGAATAAAGTGATCTTGTAAAATATCAAATAATTTTAGAAATATATGAGTTTTTATAAGTTTGATCTATTTACTAAGAACTTTCAATTCAACGGTTGAATCGGTGAATTTTGCATTCTACACAAAGTTATTTGAGGTCTCATTATCCTAAGTTTGACACCTAGTGTGAACAAATCTTCACCCCATAATTTTTTTTGTCTAGAGGTCTTTTATCCCGCTCTAGTGTTCAGGGAAATAGGTCTTAACTAATCCGGAGTTTAGCTGAAAAATAAGTAAAATTTGACTCCAAATTATCTCATCACCAATGATTAAACTCAGGTATTAATCGAGTCTATTAAATGAAGTGCGTTAACCATTTCATAATTAATAATACAAAACAGAAGAATTTATTTTTACCCTTTTTAAAAAAAAAAAGTAGAGAAAAATTTGCGGAGGAAGAGAAGCACACTAACATACGATTCTCTCGCACGTGCCATTTCACCGGTCAAATGGCGGTGCCCAATCGTAAAACACGTGTAGGCCTAATCCTCCCAAATTTACAAAAACAAAAGGTGTAGTCGAAATTCTTGACTTACCCCCACTCCCTTGTTAACAACGTGACTACGACCCTCTACAACACTTTTCTCTTTCTCAAAAAATATCTTTAACAATGACACTAATGATAATAATTATATATGTATACACATCGTATCCTTTTATATAAGAGCACGAGGAATTTTTTTTTTTTATCAAGGATCTAATTATCTGGCATATTGTGTCACGTCGATGTGCCTTCAAGGACCCCCATATATACTCTAACATCCTACCAAACCATTTACGTGGAGCTCAAACGATCACAAAATGCTAATTATTCATTTTTCTTCTTATATAGAACATTGTAAAGCAAGCCAAAACCTGATTAAAAAAATAAAAAATGGTACTATCCTAACATCAATTATCATTTATAGAAAATGAGGAAAAACCCATCTTGTAAGCATGCATGCATTAATTACTTAACTTGTTATTTTTCTTTCTCTTTGATTAGATTTAATACAATCAAATAAATAATTAATGAGAAGTCGCTATCAGCTAAATAGGAGTAACAAGTCTTTCAAACAATTGACTAATAATCGCTAAGCCAATTGGCTTTATGGACATAAATATACGGTTTAATAATAGATCAACAAATCACGCCATGAACAGATATAGCAATTATTTCTTTCTATTTTTCAAAAAGAAAAAAGAAAATAAATGTTTCCTTTAAAATAAAAAAAAAATAAAAACATAAAAAACACACTGACCTTATAGAAAGTTTGGGATAGAGAAACACTGCTCAATCAATTAAAGGAGGAGAGTGTGTAAAAGTAGAAGGAATAAAATCAACCCAAAAAAAAAAAAAAAGCTGTAAACCAAAAAGCTCCCCTTCACATAACAAGCAACCATCTAATCAAAGTCTTAGCTGAAATTTCATTCTCAAAGCTAGCTTTATTAATTTTCTGGTCCTTAATTTATTTCCTCCTTCAGCTCCTCCTCCTTCTCTCTTCTTTCTTCTCTCTTTCCTCTTCCATGGAGAATGAGAATAAGGACAATACTAATTACAATCCCTTCTATCAAAACCACCATGATGAACTCAATCACTCAAACTTTTCATTCCTTAGGGAAAACCACACAACACCCTCACAACAAAACTTTCAAGGATTTGATCCCTCTCATGCTAGTTTCACCGACTACTTACATGGTTCCATGGACTACAACACTCTCTCAAGAGCCTTTGACTTGTCTTGCTCATCATCTGAAGTGATGTCCTCCAATATTGATGACAATAATCCCAAGAAATTATCTAGTGCAGGTGACGCACTAGTGGGGATCAGTGAGAACCAATCAACACACAATTCCTTAGAGTCTTTGTCATCTAATGAAGGTGAAGAAGACTCAACCAAAAGCAACAAGAAAGATAAGCAGCCAAAAGGTTGTGATGAATTAGATGGAGATGAAAAGTCTAAGAAAGAGTAGGTTTTAATTTCCACCTCTTCTTCTTCTGTCTCTCTTAATTTCTTCATGCTTTTCTGATAGATCAATGAAAGGGTAAGAAGATTTTTCCTCAAATAGTTTCTCTTTCTCTTTATTTAATTGATGAATGGGATGGAATATATAGAATCTGATTATCTTATTTTGTTGTTTACTTTTGAGGTAGAATTTTGAATTTTTCTTTGAATTAATTACTAATGCAATTATATGTCTTTTCAACTGCTTATGACATTAATTTTACAGTGTCTCTTATGCAATGAACTTGGTCAATCTTGTCTATACTCCATCTCTTAATACTATACGTACCTACAGTGGTGTGAACGCAAAGTAGCTAGGTTTTAAGTATATGACTAATGACTAACATTGGTCCTGGACCATATTAGGCGCCACCATATATAGGCACTTAACCCTAATATATTTCTTATCAGTTTTTTTTTTTTTTTTTTTAATTTGCTAGATTTATATATTATCATGTGAATTTGACTGGTGTTTTTGGAGTGTTTAAGGAACAAGCCGAAAAAGAAAGAGAAAAAGGCAAGAGAGCCACGCTTTTCCTTCTTGACTAAAAGTGAGATTGATCATCTTGAAGATGGATACAGATGGAGAAAATATGGACAGAAAGCAGTCAAAAATAGTCCTTACCCAAGGTTGGTTATTTTTCCAATTTTCAATTTTTGTTATGATCTACTTACAAAATTAACCTAATCTCAGAACAACATGATGAATGTTTGTAGAAATTGGGTGCCAAAATCATCAACATATATATTTACATGCACATTCTTTTTAATTATTATTTTTTTTCCATATTTGACGTAATGATTCATATGATCCTTGTCATATTAAGGTTTTGTTACCGCTTATAATTTCTAAGCAATAATTGAGGCTTGTTTTAGTTATCAACTATCTAATAATGAAATTGTAGACTATCATGTACTTATGATCATATTACACACGTACATATTCAACATTATAATTAATTAACACAGAAATTAGTTTCACGGGATGCCTCTCATTTCAACTATTGCATATTTTAATTTGCAGTATAAACCTAACGGTACTACTTTTTTTTTTTTTTTTTACTGAGACAAATGTTAGTTATTAGTATATTATGTTAGTAGACAGGGTTTGAACACTGCATTTCCTACTCATACTCTCGTTATGGTATTACAACTTAACCACTTGAGCTACGTCTCGGAACAATCTAACATATTACTACCGTTTGTTTATGATGCAGGAGCTATTACAGATGCACGAGTCAGAAGTGCATTGTGAAGAAAAGGGTGGAGAGGTCATACCAAGACCCGTCAATTGTGATGACAACATATGAAGGGCAACACAACCATCACTGTCCAGCAACACTCCGGGGAAATGCTGCAAGCATGTTGTCAATGTCATCACCATCCCTTTTTGGTTCCACATCAATGGGATTGGGGCAAAGCTTACCCCAAGATTTCCTTGCTCAGTTCCTTCCAAGTTATAGCCAAAGTAATAATAATGAGCAAATGTTGCACCAAAATCCTCCCCAGCAACAACAGCAGCAGCAGCAGCACCAACAACAGCAGTTCCAACTCCATCGTGACTATGGTTTGTTGCAAGATCTACTACCATCATCATTCCCAGGCAAACAAGAGCCATGAACTTATTACTAAAGAGCTTAATTATTATTTCATTAATCAGTAGTATATATATATATCCATAAACTCTATGTAGTAAGTAGCTAGTAGCTTCCCTAGTTCCCTTTACTTGGTCTACTCCTCTTTCTAAGTCATCCTAGATTTGTATGAATGACATGCAGATATTAATAGCAGTGGAGATCTTATCAGAGAATTGTTTTAGAATAAATTACTGCAGAAGATGCATGATCATATGGATCTAATTAATTCTCAAATATAGCTTGGTAAATTTGGTAAAAAATAAAATAAAATTGTCAGAGATGTTTTTTGATCAGTAGTTTCAAAGTCGTGAATATGTTTGGAGAAAGATGCTTTGACAAGACAATTAGCGTACTATATACATGTATATGTATGCATAATTGATCTTTGTCAGTGAAAGGTATTGATAGGACATTCATGGATCACTAACTTAGTTAAAAGGTGGTGAGGTGCAAGAATACGCAACTAAAAAAGGGAAGGTTTCAGTGGCAGCATGCTGCAACATCAACTAAAATTGCAGCTGAGTTCAATTCATATCCATTTTTGCAGCCTCTATTATGTGTGGTTATAATTAAAACCTTTTTCGGTTATAATATTATAATAAATTGTGGGGGGTTTGTTTAAGAACCTAGCTATATGTACATATGGAAGGTTGTTTGGAAGGAAACAATTAATGTATAGGTATTTCAGTTTCTATGGTATATGTGTTTGCGTGTGTAACTATATATACTTTTGGTTGGATTTGTGGATGCATACCTAACTTTGAGGCCCGCTTGATATTTTTTGGGTAAGTCAATATTATCAGTTCAAAAAATACTGCTTTGTACGAAAATCTGCACAAATTGGTAGGAAAAAAAAACAGTGGTTGTTATATGGTGCAAAAACATTAATTCGCACGAACCTTGTATGAAGAAAAACGTGAGTTTTTTTTTCCAAACAATAAATATTAACCAATATATATACTCCCTCTGTCCCTTAATATAAGACCCTTTAGTAAAATTTGGTTCATGAGTTATTCAATGAACCAAATTTTACCAAAGGGTCTTATATTAAGGATAGACCAAATACATGAGTTATTCAATGAACTAAATTTTACTAAAGGATCTTATATTAAGGGACGGAGGGAGTATATATGAAATGTAATATGTGTTGTACAAAAAAAAAATGTAACATGTGTTTGACGAAATGACAGCCAAATCGCTGTATGTGTTTCTAATTTGTTACCAGAAAGCTTTTCTCATACTACTTTTTTAAACTTGCATGTATATTTTCATCTTCCCATATATTCTCACTTCTCGCATGATTGGTTATTTCATTTCATCTTTGATAATTTCTTCGCGCGTCAAAATTCAGTGGGAATGCTTAAAACAGCAGAGCCACTTAAAACAGCGCGTCAAAGTGCTGAAGGGGAATACAGTGGAAATCGATATGGGACGGCACGTCGTGTAGCAGAAGAAAACATTGATGTTGCTGGCTAATTATGGTGTCTCAGCTGGCCGCAATGCTATAGATCGGAGAAGGAACAGAGCCACTGTTATATTTTGTAGAAATAACAAACACTATGTCATATCGGTTCCAAGACAGCACAGAAATTATAAAGAAGGACATCAGATGCAGGGTCCAGGTTGTTGTTACAAGGATAAACTAGCAAGATACTCGCACGGCTCACTCAATTTTTATGCATTTTTGAAATACACTTGTTTGTAAAATTAAATTTTTAAATTGTAACAAATATATTTAGTAGTTTTAGTTTTTTAAAAATGCAGAAAGATTGAGAGTATTTAAACAGAGAAAATAATTATATCAACAACATGTAATGTTTCTCCGTTGAGATTTAAAACTAAAATAATCATTTATAAATAATAAAAAGATTTATAAAATTGTTATGTATTCAAAGACAATAAAATTATACTAACATGTTATGTTTTCCGGCAGAATTCACAAAGCAAAAAAATTATTTATAAATAATTAAAAAGATTATAAGATTGATATATGCTAAAAGACAATAAAATTATACCGATAACAATAATGTTTTCCTGTCGAGAAATAAAAAAAATAATCATTTATAAGTAATAAAGAGATTTCTAGAATTGTTATGTGCTAAAAAACAATTAAATTATACTGATAACATCTAATGTTTCCCCGTCAGGACTCAAAAAGCAAAATAATCATTTATAAATAAAAAAATATTATGAAATTGATATATGTTGAAAGACAATGAAATTATACCGATAACATGTAATGTTTCTATTCGGGACACAAAAGCAAAATAATCATTTATAAATAATAAAGAGATTTATAAAATTATTATGTGCTCAAAGACAATGAAATTATACTAATAAGATGTAATATTTCCCATCGTTACTCAAAAATAAAATAATTATTTATAAATAATAAAGAGATTTATAAGATTGTTATATGCTTAAGTACAATGAAATTATACCAATAACATGTATTGTTTCCCCGTCGGGACTCAAAAATAAATAATCATTTATTAATAATAAAGAAACTTATAAATTTGATATGTGCTCAAAGACAACAAAATTATACCGATAACAAATAATGTTATCCATGGGACTCAAAAGTAAAATAATTAATTATAAAAAAATCTAAATATAAGAAAAATAAAAAAAGTAAAAAAACACAAAAAAGTAATGCTCAAAGACAATAAAAATATACCGACATGTAATGTTTCCCGTCGATACTTAAAAAGTAAAGTAATCATTTATAAAATTTTAAAAAAAAACTTTGTTGGGACTAAAAATTAAAATAATTATTTATAAATAGTAAAACATTTATAAAATGTGATATATTCTAAAAGACGTTGAAATTATACTAACAACATTTTATGTTTCTCTCTCTTGATCCAAAAGAAAAATAATTATTTATACCGATAGTATGTAATGTTTTTCCCTATTAAAAAATCAAAAGTAAAATAATCATCTATAAATAATAAACAATAAAAATATTTATAAATTTTGATATGTGATCAAATAAAATAAAATTATACTGACAATATGTAATTATTTATAAATAATAAAAAAATTCTAATGATAAAATAATAATAAAAAAATGAAAAATTTAAAAGTAGAAGAGAAATAAAAATAAAAGAAGAAAGAGAAAGAAGATATAGGAAAAAAAAAGAGAGAAAAGAGGGACAGAAGAAAGACAAAAAGTCAAAAACAAAGAGAGAGAGAGAGCGCGCACATCACGTGATAGAAAGAGAAGAAAGAGAGAAAAAAGTGAAAAGTGGGAGATAAAAAATTAAAAATGGAAAGAAAAATAAATTTTTTATATGTATTTATTTTTTGTTTTAAATTATTTTTATTTAGATTGACATATTTATTCCTTGAAATAATACGTGTCAGTTAGATGAAATGTTTAATTTTGGTATTTTGGTAGGTATTAAGTTGTCTATAGATATATAGTAGATAGATTATGAGGTATTAGCCAAGAAGGCGACGTAGGTGCATGAGAGGCACTGTGGGAAGAGTAAGTTGGAGGCTAAACAGGGGTGATTAGCCTGGAGTTTTCAAGGAGGTCACAATGTAGTTGGATAATACAGTAGGAGTGTACACTGTTTGGTGGGTTATGTTGGCCTTAACTTGAGCCCATATAATCCATTATTATTCAATTAATTTTTCTTTTTCAAAAAAAAATCCAATGGCATTTTTAAAATGAATATAGCAGTGGTGTCAGAAAACTCTTGCTCTTTATTAGATCCTTTATATAGGATTGAAAAGTAGATAGGAAGAGAAAAGAATTCAAGGGATTTATTCCTCCCCTCTTCCCCTATTAAAACCAACATTTTTGCTTCCAAAAGTAGGTGAATTAGGAAACTAATTAAAAACTTTAATTAGGAACTATTATATATGGTTTCGTTTCATATTTTTTCAGATCTTAAACACGGTAAATTTTAAATTATTTGCCGAACATAATACTCAAGGGCCTCTTCTTTTCTTTTATGCACCTTTAAGATGAAGTTTGGACAATCACATTAACGTGGGTGAACATGACCAGTGACATATATATATATCGATTTTTTTAACGTGTACAACCATGTACACGTTAAGTCTTATTTAACCTTTTTCTTTATTAATTATCTACTTTCTTGAGCATGACATATCTAATGTGTTCATCTATTGATTATTTTGAAAATAATTTTTATGCCATTGATGCGATGTGTCAAATGGGGTTCTAACAAATATATTAAATTGTAGGCTTAATTGTATTTTTGATCTCTCTATTATATGCATCCACGAATTTGATCCCTCTATTTTTAATTTCGGAATTTTAGTCTCCCATTTTTTAAATTATGCGTTGTTGTCATGGATTCAAAGTGTTGACACAAGAAATTTCCATGATATTCCATTCTCGGTGGCCGTTGGACATAGATGCCGATTAATTTATGTTTCGGATACACCAAAAAGTCTCATATTGCTTGGGAATCAAGGCCAATGAGAGTTTATAAACATTCACATGCCTTAACCCATTGAAGCGCCTTTTAAGCACAAAATCATGAGGGCCAACATCACATGTGACCCAAAGTGGACAATACCTCGTAAAACGATGTTGCGGACTTAAGGTCGAAACATTCAAAAAAGTCCCACATTGCTTGGGAATCAAGGCCAATGAGAGTTTATAAACCCACATGCCTTAACCCACTGAGACGCCTTTTAAGGACAAAACCATGGGGGCCCACATCACATGTGGCCCAAAGTGGACAATACATCGGAAAACGATGCTACAGACTTGAGGTCGGAATATTGGCGCTAAAAGGAGGGCCTAAGCCACACACGAGGGCTGACGGCCCTTTAGCCCCTTGGCCTTAACTGGGGGGCTACTGTTCATTTTAACTTGCTAACAAGAAGATGATAGGCTTTAGAAATGAACTATTGTGATGGAGAGAAGATGGAATGCTAGCTAGGGAGGATGTATTTTCAAAAATAATGAAAACAGTTTTTTTGGCATTTTCATTGTTTTTCGAAAATAGAGACAATTTTTCACTTCAAGAGTCTCTCATCTCCTTGTTAACAAGTTAAAATCAACACAAATTTTAAAAAATGAAAATAGAAAATGTTTTCCTAAAGTAAGCATGCCCTTAATTTCCGAAACACAACACATTCTGAAAATCAAAATTTTGAACTCCATAATTATGCTTTCCAAAATGTATTTTGTGTTTCGAAAATTAAGTTTCGAAATTCATTTGAAAATAAAAAGTTTACTACCAATAATAAATTTCTGGAAAGGGGTATTTTGAGTTAAAAAATATTTTGCGTAAAGGGATCGTATAAAAAATGGGGGTGCAAAAAGCAATCCCCTTATGTAAGATTCTAGTAGTTCGAGCCCAAATTCGAATAGAAAACATTTTTTCACCGGCCCATGATTTTCCCACCTCCCCATTTTAATTTTCCCACCTCCCCACTCCCCAAAATGACAAAAATACCCTTATTAATTTTCCTAACCCTCCCCTCCCGCTTCTCTCTGAAATCGGTCGAACCTCCCCCACCTCCCACCTCGTTGGCGCCACCACCTCCCTCCTCCTTCCCTTCGCCACCTCCCTCCGTCCATCTTCTCTCGTGACATCCGCCACATCCCTTTGTCCATCGTCGCTGTCAGTACCTATTCCATCATCCCGTTTTTGCTCCAAACTGCGTAATTTTTTTTCTGCAAATTTAGTTTCTCCGGATCCTTATTTCTGGAAACTACTGACAATAAGAATCCGGACATTCAAATCTTAGTTTTGAAACAACCCAGAAACAAGTTCCCGGAGTAATACGGCAACAAACATCCAGTAGTTTTAAAATCTTAGTTTTGAAAAAACATACAGCCCGGAAACAAGTTGTCGGAATCAACCGGCAACAAGAAGCCGATGGTTATAAAATTTCAAAATATCTGGCATCATGTTGCCGGTTGACTCTGGCAACTTATTTCCGGAATGTATATTTTTGCTAAATCTTACAGAGGTATGCTTTGCTTCTTTCCAAATTCTTCCAATCTCCATTCATCTTCATTCCAAACCAAATTTCAACGAAATTAAAAGTTCAAACACAAGGATTGAGTAACAACATATTCCAGATCAAGCCAAATTAAAAATTTCAGATCAAACCAAATTAAAAATTTCAGAATGTTGCAGAGGCATAAATTGGGTAACAACATATTCAACATAAAAAATTCATAATCAACACCAACCCATTTCTAATCATATTAGGTGACCAAAATCAGTTTACATAGAATTCATGAGCAAAAACCTACTTCAGAAAATTCCATAACAAATTTATGATGTGTTTATACAAGAATAGGACTCAATCAACAACAGTTACATAAGATTTTGTTCTGGTTAGTAAAAATATCAACTTCCAATCTTGCATGCGATGCGCATATACAGTCTCTCATTCCCTAGCTTTGTCGCTTCTACAAGTTTCCCAAAGTCGATCTGAAGGTGGTATTGGAGCCTCATTCTTGAAATATACCTGGATACATGTCATTTTTTAACAAAATTAGTATTATCATCTATCAAAGCCAATTAAATGTCAGAAAACTAAATAGGACACACAAATGTCGTATCTGTATAAAATGTCGCATTCTATATATATATACCCAATGCAAATGACGCGGTGGGTGTAACACCCTGAGCCGCCACCCATTTTTAGGCCGTACCACAGTGTGCCCGACCCACTGCCTCAGCGACACATATGGGGCCCATTGACCCCTCTGTAATGCATACTACAGTGTCCGATTCACTCACAGGACTTCACCACCCCCTTTAGATTTAATCCAAATTAATGGTGTTTTTGTCTTCACTAGGAATCGAGTCATGTACCTAGAGGTTAAATACAATGGTTTTTGATTCCTAGTACCAACCAATTGAGCAATTGGTCTAGTGGTGATGGGGAGATGCTTTCCATTACCTTTATCCCTTTCGGTGTGGGTTCGAACCTCCCATGAGGCAAAAATATTCCTTAAGGGGGAATAAAGTCCTGTGAGTAGCATGCTCAGCATTTCGGTGGGCTAAATGCTGCACCGAGTAGCTGGGGTGTTACAATAAAATGCGCTTTTTATTGTAACACCCTGGGCCGCTACCCATTTTTTGGCCATACCACAGTGTGCCCGACCCACTACCCATTTGCAATGTGCATACTACAGTGTCCGGTTCACTCACAGGACTTTACCACCCCCTTTGGATTTAATCCAAATTAATTGTATTTTTATCTTTTCTAGAAATCGAGTCATATATCTAGGGGGTTAAATACAATGGTTTAAAGCATAATGCACAAGTAATTAATTTGAAAACATAGTTCCAGTTTAAAGTGCTTAATTACGTATGTTCCAGCTTATAGCAGCTTAATTATCGAACTAAAAAATCAAATACACGTGTAAATATTTTATAATGATGCTTAGGTGCCTC
The DNA here is from genome assembly GCA_037113605.1 of Calophaca sinica. NCBI lineage: Eukaryota > Viridiplantae > Streptophyta > Magnoliopsida > Fabales > Fabaceae > Calophaca > Calophaca sinica. The sequence continues at coordinate 122,463,888 of CM073736.1, read as the reverse complement.
TTATTAAAAATATATTTTTTGAACAAAGTTATAGCGTAAATCATTTGTTTAAATATTTTCTTCTTTTCACATATATTATATTTACCCAGATGATTAATAGAATATTTTCTTCTTTTCTGCATAATCCTTCAGTAAAACTGTAGAATAGCCAATAATTTGATAAATTACTGTCAAATTTGATAAATTGGATTCAGTACTGTCAAGAGTCAAGACAGCACGCAATTATCAATTATGCAGTCATCGGATTTGCACTGTTGGATGATTCTTTTACTTGTATTTTTCCCTTGTAATAAAAAAATTGTGTGAAATCTAATGGTGTATACTCATTTACCGGGTGAATGTGTGATCCCTTGACAGCAGAGAATCCAAATCCGTGGCTAGCGTGCTAGATTAGCATCTCTGACGGTGCTACAGGCTACAGCCTTGTATTTCTAAGGGAGGGTTTTAAAAATAAATACTATAGCAAGATAGTTATATGAGGACCACTTTTTAGTTACAACTCCATGTAGTATTCAATTCAAACACATTTTGATGTTTATTTTATTTCATAGTTATTCTTTGAGTGATCACAGTTAAACATACAAGTTTTATTTTTACAAGTAAACATACATGTTCACGATGTTTATTCATCGCAAACTTCAATTTTAGAGTAATTGTACTATCAAAAATTTTTAAGTGTGGTCTGAGCAATCCCCTTCAAATGGTGTCACTCTTATGTCAGTAAATTTGGCTTGATGCCTTTTGTTCTTTCTCATTGCTTCTATATATAAGGATTACAAGACTACAGGTAATTACCGCTAATAATTACAATTAATGGAGATCAAATCAATTCCTGATTTGTCTCCTGATTTGTCTAACCTAAAATAGGAAAACTAATAACTATAATTACAGAGACAAGTAAATTCATTATTTCCTTATTCACATCCCCCCTCAAATTGATGCGGGTCATCAAGGAGCATCAATTTGCTAGCAAGAAACTGATGGCGCGGACGAGGAACAGCTTTGGTCAAAATATCTGCAACTTGAAATTGAGTACTGATATGAGGGATGGAGATAACATGATTGTCATAGGCCTCACGAATAGCATGACAATCAACCTCAATATGCTTAGTACGCTCATGGAAAACCGGATTTGCAACAATCTGAATGGCACTTGTATTGTCAGCGTAGAGAGATGTCGGCTCGGTTTGAGGAAATCCAAGTTCAGCCAAAAGACCACGAAGCCAAATTATTTCGGAGCATGCCGTAGACATAGCACGATACTCCGATTCAATTGAGGATTTAGAGACTCTTCCTTGCTTCTTACTTTTCCATGAGATCAACGAAGAACCAAGAAACATGCACCAACCAAAGGATGCAGGCCGAAAGTGTCGACACCCTACCCAATCAAAGATCACTATAGGCAATCAACTTAGGAGGGGTCCCACTAGGAAATAATAAGCCTCGTTGAGAGGTACCTTTCAAGTTGCGAATTATACGACGAACCGCTGCCAAGTGAAGATGACGAGGAGAATGCATGAACTGACTTACTTCTTTGAACAAAGAAACGAAATGTCGGGTCGTGTAATGGTCAAGTAGTTAAGACTACCCACGAGCTGTCGATACAATAAAGGATCGGTGAAAAGTTCACCCTCGTCACGGTGGTATTTAACATTAACTTCAAGAGGAGTATCCACAGGATTAGCTGATTGGAGGCCAGCCATAGCAATAAGGTCTGTGGCATACTTATGCTGATGGAGAAATATACCCTTAGAGGTAGAATGAACCTCAAGTCTAAGGAAATAATGTAAAAGACCAAGGTCTTTCATTTGAAATGAGGCTTGAAGCTGTTGTTTAACTTCCCGTATGGATGCTGCATCAGAGCCAGTAAAGATCATATCATCAACATAAAGAAGGAGCAGAACAATGCCCGTAGATGTGCGGTGAATGAACAAAGACGAATCATACTGACTTTGAGTAAAAGAGAACCCAAGTAGAGTGGAAAGAAATTTCTCATACCATGCTCTGGGCGCCTGTTTCAAACCATATAGAGAGCGTTTGAGCTTGCACACCCCCTTAGATGAAGAGAATAGGCCCTGAGGAGGAGTCATATAAATATCTTCAGTCAGGTCGCCATGAAGAAATGCATTCTTCACATCCATTTGGTGGAGAGACCACCCGTGAGAAGCAGCTATAGAGAGCACCATTCTAACAGTAGTCATTTTAGCAACTGGTGCAAATGTCTCATCATAATCAATGTCATATTCCTGCTTGTTGCCTAAAGCAACCAATCGAGCCTTGTACCGATTGAGAGATCCATCAGAATTCAGTTTCACAGAATACACCCATTTACAGCCTATGGGTTTGATATCAGGAGGGCAAGGAACAATATCCCAAGTGAAATTGTCCTGAAGGGCCTGGAGTTCCTCATTCATGGCATTTACCCAACACACATCTTTAACAGCCTGCGAGTAACAAGTAGGAATAGATGTGCCAGATAGAGAAGCAGTTAAAGCAGTATGTGAGGAATCAAACCTGTCTGGTGAATATCTATCAGGTGCTCGCGACGTTCTACTAGAACGCCGTGGTGCAACTGGTACAGGATCAGGATCAGGTGGCGGGTCAGCGTCGAAAGGGCAAGTGGGAACCTATCTATTGCATTGTCTGACATATACAAGTCCTGGTTTGAAACGTTCTATAGATGGAGACAAGGTAGAAAATTGGGGAAGTATAGTAATATCATTTAGACCAGGAGAAGGGCAAGGAAACATAAACTGATTATCAAAAAATGTCACATTCCTAGAAATGCGAAAACGATGGTTAGAGACATCATAACACACAAAACCTTATGAGAATGACTATACCCCATAAATGCACATTGGACAGATTGTGCCCCAAGCTTATGTCTTTCAGTGGATGGTAGGTGAACAAAACATACACACCCAAAAGTATGTAAACCATCAGAATCGGTGAGTTTTAAAAAGGCGAAAGTAAGGAGAATCAAACTCAATCACCGTGGAAGGAAGACGGTTGATCAAAAAAACAGCTGTGGAAAGAGCCTCCACCCAAAATCTGGATGGAACGGAAGCCTGGAAAAGTAAGGTACGTGTCACATCCAACAAGTGACGATTCTTACGTTCTGCAACACCATTTTGCTAAGGGGTGTTGGGACAAGATCGTTGAGACAATACACCTTTTTACTGTAAGAACTCCTGAAACTCATGAGACATATACTCACCACCAGAATCAGACCGAAGAATTTTAATACTGGTTTGAAATTGAGTTTCAACATACATCAGAAATTTCTTAAACATAGAAAACACTTCAGATTTAGATTTAAGAAAATAAATCCAAGTAAAACGACTATAATCATTGATAAAGGTGACAAAATATTTATAGTGAGCATGAGAAGCTACAGGTGAGATTCCCCAAACATCACTATGAATCATCTCAAAACAAGTAGAAGCACGATGAGCACCAGACGGAAAAGGAAGTGTTTTACTTTTAGCTAATTTGCAAACAGAACATGAAATAGCGGTACTAGAATCCATAGGTTTAGTACCTAACAAACCAGTCTTAAATAAGTGAGACAAAACAACAGAGTTTGGATGGCCCAATTTCCTATGTCAATCCTCACATGGATGCAAAACAGTATTACAAGCAAGAGATAAATGACTAGAAATAGACTGGAGCGGAAACAATCTTCCCACTTTAGGGCCCTTTGCGATCACCTTCCCCGTCACCTGCTCCTGCACAAAACAACCAGCACGAGAAAGATTAACATCACAACCGTCATCCACTAATTGACCAGCAGACAATAAATTGGAAGCAAGCCCAGGTGCTACAAGCACATTTCGAAACTTAGAGTTGATGTCACCAACATGAGTTATAGGAATGGTACTCCCATCAGCAATTTGAATTTTCTGATTGCCATTATAAGGATTTAAATTGTGCAAGTGTTCAGGAGAACCTATCATGTGATTCGATGCACCAGAGTCAAGTAGCCATGGAGGAGAAATGAAAGAGGACTTACCAGTAATGCCCAAGGCCGAAAGAGCAGAAAGTACCATTTGTTGAATCAATTCAGGCTGGAGAGCACCACCCTCAGATGCACCAGTGGTGGAAGGACCAACTGCAGAGCTAGTAGTGGCATGGAATGCTTGCACCTTACGTTGTGTTGGCCGTGGGGGACGCGTGGGGCAGTCAGAGATGATATGACCCTGCTGTTTGCAGTAATTGCAAGACTTCTTCGGGCAACTACGAGAAACATGTCCAAACTGTTTGCAAGAAAAGCATTGGACCTGTCCCATATCACGACCTTTACCTTTACTCTGAGCAGCATATGCAACCGTCACAGGTTCAGAAGAGACAACATCATGAGACATGGCTCCTTGGGTAATGAGACGTTGCTCTTCCCTAAGAAGTTCACCAACACATGTATCCAAAGAAGGAACATGATTCCTATTCAGCAATGCACCTCGGACAGCCTCAAACTCTGGGCGAAGTTTCATGAGAAATTGATCTCGCTTACTAGTGTTGTAGACATCTTGGACCGCCGACAGTGAAGTTTTGGGAACAGTAGCATACATAATGGCAGAGTGTTCTGTCCACATATTCAAAAAACCAGAATAATATTCTTGAATAGAGGAATCACCTTGTTTGTAATTGGCGATCTCAAGTTCCAACTGAAAGCGCTTGGCTGAGTTGTCCTGGTTGTAGATGCGCGTTAAATAATCCCACATTTCTTGAGCAGTTGAAAAAGAGCGCAAATTATTGATCAGCTGAGGATCAATAGTACTCAAAATCCAAGAAATAATTTGAGCATCTTTGACTTCCCATGCATCTAAGGCAGTTTTATCTACCGGCACCTTAGAAATTCCATCAAGATGACTCCATAAACCTTTCCCTTTGACATACATTCTAAATTGGAATTCCCAAGCAGCATAGTTCTTACCGGTGAAACGAACACAAAAGTTATCCCTTTCTTTATCCGAATCCATTAAAAAATTGGTAAATAAATAACCAATAGGGAATAAACAAATAACAAGGCCAGAAGCAGCAAATAAACAAACCACACGAACCAGCGAATCGCGACAGGAACAACAGAGACAATACCAAAACGAACCAGCGAATCGCGAACTGAGAAGCACAGAACGCAACCGAACCAGCGAAGACCAAAACGAACCAAGAAACCCAACCAAGATCAGCGAGAACCAAGAAGTTGCAATCGACGGGAATCGCGCGTGCTAGTGTTGGAGCCAGAAAACGGAATCACGAGCGAGAAGGAGCAGGCAGGAATCGCAAACAAGAACCGAACAAAGATGGTGAAGTGCACCGCAAGAGCAAGATCCTCAAACAAAATCGCAATTGGATCCAGATGCAACCAGGAGAAAGCAGGAGCAAGATCGACGAACGAAATCACCAGGGATGAAATCGCAACAGGATCAGATGCAACCAACAGAGGTTAGAAGCAAGACTGACGAACAAACGAGATGCACCAGCAGCAACCAAGAAAAAGGAATCAAAATAGGTATTTGGGATCAAACCTAGTCTGATACCATGTCAGTAAATTTGGCTTGATGCCTTTTGTTCTTTCTCATTGCTTCTATATATAAGGATTACAAGACTACAGGTAATTACCGCTAATAATTACAATTAATGGAGATCAAATCAATTCCTGATTTGTCTCCTGATTTGTCTAACCTAAAATAGGAAAACTAATAACTATAATTACAGAGACAAGTAAATTCATTATTTCCTTATTCACATCTTACTCTCATACAGAACTTTGGTTCACCATATAAATTTTTCAAAGGAAGCACGACATGTGCTCTGGTGCAGAAGTAACTCAGGCACGCTGGCAGGGTTTTGGTTACAACTACAACACCCCAATAATTTAACCCATACATTCAAAAAAAATCCTGAATCTAAACTAAATGTTCATGAGCAACAGTAATTCTATTAACGTGGGGCTGGTCTCTATTATGAGCGATTTGTTGATCCGGTGAGTTTTATGGGTAGGTGTTAGACTACGGGGGACTTAGTGCTCTTCCTGCTTGTGGTCGTTTGGGTTGTGTCTATGTGCACCGAGTCTTGATCTTCCATAAAGGATTAGAATATCCCTAGTACTTCTTATTTAATATACATAAATATACTTTGCAATTCGAAAAAAAAAAATTTCTATTAACGTGGGGAATATGCAAAGAGTAATGATATTTGTACATCTAAAAAAATCATATATTTGGACACCTTAGTTAACGACATTTAAAATCGTGATTAATGATTAATGACACTCAGTGGATAGTTAATGAGTTACTCAAATTTGGTATATCCATTAACCAAATTCAATACACCATTAACCATAATTTTGAACATCATTAACCGTGTCTAGATATCTGATTTTTCAGATGTACAAATATCATTACTCATGCAAAACATGATAATTGACGTATGGTTTGCTAAGTCATGGACATGAAGAATGTGTCATTTACTAACCAACTGCAGACCTCTTATGGGCTCCCAAGTTCATCACTGTCAATTTACAATGCATTTGCCTTTGATTACATGTATATATGTACAATGCTGGCATGCATAACATCATAGGAGCTATTCCAATAGATGAGCACAAATTGCAGCTATATACACAATATATACCCATGCATGCTTGAACATATCAGGAGAGGTCTAAGGTAGCCATGCATCTTCACTTGAACGACTGTAGGAAGCCAACTAATAGACACTGCATCAAGTGCCTTGTCAGAACTGACAATTCATCAAGTACTCGACATGCGTCATTAGAATATTTGTTCAGCATATGAGGAGCTCAATCAGTCACGAAGTTCACTCATATTGGGCTTGCTCTTGACATCTGCAATGAAAGAAAGGTCATGTGATATCTTCAGCATGGCTGCATGTGGTCTGCAAGATTTGCAAGATATTATTATGATTATGATAGGAACAATAAGGAAAATCACCTCAAATAACAGAAAAAATGTTACAGGACTTCAAGAGTTTGCATGCATCTCCCTAGTCTAGAGGCCCCAATTCTTTACTCTAAATCATTAAATGTTCTCTCTCTCATCCTCATATTAATATACAACATAGCCTACCTCTCTAATTATCTAACTATTCCAAACTATCTGACTAACTGGGGGTCAGGTAGTAACAGATTGCATTGATTGTGCATACAGTCCTGAAAAAAGGCTGTGTAGTTTGAACTTCACTTCAGATTAGTATGTTTAACTAGGCAATGAATAATATAGGAACCTGATTCTTTGAACTTGTTGCAGTAGCCCATGACCAAGGTTGATTTGAGGCGCCAGATGCCTCGTCGGCATCGCTGATGAAAGTAAATGTACTTCTTGGTTGTTCTGGTGTACTATCTGTGACTGGAGGTGGCAATTCTCTAATTATCCATAACAGATAAGCTGACGGCACAGAAGACCCTAACAAATTTAACAAAAAAGTCACTTGCCAATTGCCAATTCTCTAATTATTCATAGACAAGTTTATATTACACCAGTCTTATAGTTGCATAATTTTAAAAATCTTTCAAAATTTAAGTGGGAGTCGCAGCTGCTAACTAAAGATTTGAAAATAGGACTTGAGGACAGCCCCAGTATTTTTTCATGATAGAAGAATTTAGCAGAATAGAAGGCTCTAAGAACAGAGAGCAATGAGGGCAAAATATGAAGTCTCAATAATGTTTCCATGGAATTTAGAAGAATGTTTCAATATTAATAACATTACGAAAGGCGGAGTGATTACCTATAAAATAATAAAGGATCAAGAAAACAAAAGCTTTAACTCCATACATGAACTTCAAATGCCAATGATAGAAAAGCTGTCAAAAGGCGCAAAATTAAAACAGCATAAGTACAGAAACTTATCATTGGCAAAACTGGGGAAAAAAACATTGAAGGCAACTAAACTTACAGGAATATCTGTGTTCAGCGCTACTAATGCACTTGATAGAAAACATATAACAGAAACAACAGCTAAACTGACAACCTGCATGTGCAACAAAACTGTCATTATGACGGTCTATACGGAAAAAGGCTATACCTACATTTTAAGTAATTATAATTTCAATAGAGGTGGAATATCTAATATACATGTTAAAATATATGAAAAATATCTCATAATATCTTGATTGCATCATAGAGTATTTTAGAGTATCTCTTAACATTGGTTTCCATATTCCATATATTCCATGATTTGTTTCATATCTAATTAATATTAGGAATATAGTATAATATAAATAAGGGTAAGTGTTTTGTCTTTTGTAATACATCATAAGTCATAACATGTTATTACATACAAGACCATATTCCTCCTTCTTTACCTAATTTCCTCTAATTTTCAACAGTATATAGAGTAAGTGCAAATGAAGTTAAAAATCAGAGTTTTGCAAGAAACCTTCCACATTTCTGATGAAGCATTCTCAGATCGTACTTTCCTTAACTTGAAGAATAGAAGGAGACCTATAAAGGTAAAAGATTGGAGAAGAAAATAACCGACTCGGTGGATCGTAAACTATTGAGATAGTTAGTCATAAGGAAGAACAAGAATATTCAGCAGCTTACCATAGCAGCCTAATGCTCCAGCCAATATAAGTATCATTACTGCAAGAAATGATTCATATACCTACACAAGTTGCAATTACTGACAGATAACAACTGGCAGACAAAGGCTTTCTAACACTGGTCAATTTCATCAATTAAAGATGAACATTAAATCCTTTTTCTTGATAAGCCAAGGGAATCAGCTGTTAAGTTAATTTACATATTGTCCCACTCCTCCTACCATGTGCAAATTCTGTTATTCCCATAGAGAATATTCCTTAGTCAACATAGTATCAATGCGGTGGTCTAGTGTGTTAAGGCCTTTACTCCTGCATGCCTATCATTATGACTCATATATCAATTAGGCAGGTGATATGACCCTAGAAGCTGTTAAATCACAACAGTAAAGCAAAATCTGTACATCAAAAGATGATTTTTTTTTTTTTTTTAGACAGACCACGAAACCAGTTGGATCCAAGCTCTTTCTTTTGTGGTGAAAATACACATTTCGCAACCTGTAAATGTTAATGTGCCAACACCCATTTTTATACATGTATTTCCTTTGTTAACACCCTTATTCTCTTCTAGAAATCATATGCTGGAATAGAAAACGACCTTGTATGACATGTCCGCAATTCATAACAACAAAGACAAAATCATGAAATAAATTTAGATATCTACCACAAGATAAAAAGCTAGGCGATGCATGAAGTTAGTGTTCCATACCCGAGCAACTACTGAAGGATCTATTGGATTTTTGTCATCTCCAATGCAGATCAATATAGCAAAAGCCATCATCACGACAAAGATCAGAACCACGATCTGAAGGAAGAAAAGCATCAAAATCACATGACATAATGAATTTAGCAAATTTTCTTTTCGGGATGAAAATAATTTAGTGATCAAACTTATTCTTAACAAGGCAAAAATTCCTTGATCCATCCCCTCTACCATTATGACATATTTTTGTCGGCTACCAATGTGAATGCCTTGGATTGCGCAGCATCTCCGGTGGTTTTTCATGGGAGCTGAACCATTTTCCCTCTTGATACCTTCTAACAAGGCCTGCTGGCTCCTATTCTCGACATTATCCTCCTCCTCCAATTCTTCTTCATTTTCCTGATGGCAAAGGTCGACCCTACAAAATTATTGCCCACAGAAACATACATACACTTTATGAATTACTGTTTCATTATAGAAGGAGAGGCTTAAATCATGTGCAGTTTGCAAGGTATCAAACAAATGTTATGTGCAGTGCAATATATTTTTTAATTCATTGATATTTCTAATAAAAGCTTTGCAAAAAGAATACATTGAAACGTAAAATTCTATAAATGAAATTATCATTGTCATCAACAAGATTATGTATTCTAATAAGATAGAAGTGTTGGTAAAAATACTAATTCCTAAGTAATCAAAACTTTTAATTAGAGTTTAGTATGTCCTGACTACAATACTCAAATACAAATCTCAAATTTAGTAGGCCATATGAGGAAATAATAAAAAGGAGTAAGAAACTAATTCCATAACAAAACAACTTCAATATCACTAAGCTACTAGTCTCTTGTATCATCTGATAAAGTCGGGTAAAAAGAAATCATCAAAAGAGAAAATTCCACTAAATGCTCCAGAATGATGCTTTCTGACTGCCACAAAAGAAGACTGTTGCAAGTTCTACTCCTTTCATATCATCCCCAACCTTGTAAAAGATCCTTCTGTTTTCTGACCTTTTCAAATCCTTGAAATTATCAACAATCTAATTTCTAATCATCAGCACATAAAGTTGGATTATAGTCTAGAATATGAATTAAGTATTTTCAAGATACAGACATACTTCCACTTCTTGTCCTCATCTCTCTTTTTCCTCCTTGCTTAAAATTTTCAAGCTATCCCTATCCAATTTTTACCTATACAGGTTTTCAAGCCACATCTATCTTCCAACCTCAATAACACGAAGGTTCCCAATTTTCTCTCATGCCACCAGATACCCTATCATAAAGGATCAATATAATCAATCTTTTTTATATCGTAAAATTGTCATAACTTTGGTTGACCACAGATCATAAATAATTAGAAACTCATCACAACACACACACACACATGAGAATACCAGAATGATACTGTAACATACCAGAATGATAGCAGGAGTAGAAATGATGCCAAAAACATAACTTTAGGGGAGGCTGCAGCAATATTTCATTAGTAAGAATGAATAGTAAACAAAGAGACTTTGGAAACACAAATGTTGGATGTAAATACATTCATGATTGAATAAAGCATACCCATAAGAATAAAACCGCAAGCACCAGACCAGCAATACCACCCATTACAGGTAGCAAAAACAGTACTTGTAAAATAGATGAAGTACCCTGTGAATAGGAAGGGAAAAATAGTCATTATGGCTGTCAATCTTCAACAATTAATCTCTTTTTAATAAAACTAATATTGAATCCCATGTTTGTAAGCTCTAACAGGAGTCACTCTAGTGTTGGGTATTACAGCTAGAGTCAATGGCTTCCAGTGGCTAAGTTGTTTTGAACAACTAAGGATCCGAAGTGAAAGAAAAATGAAGGAAAGTTATGACAATATCAAGCTTCGTACTCCGATTACCTTTATTAGCAGTATAATAGATATCTTTGCTGACTAAAGTTAAAGAAAAATTAGATAGCACACGCTTGACCTTGCATTCTAAGAAGTTAGGAAAAATGTTAACCTCAAATTTTTCCCCAGATGCAAATTAGTCTCAAACATTCTTTTAGTTGTTATTGGTAACAAGTTCAACATAACAAGATTGACAATGCTATAAAAGTGTATTATATCTATGTCAATAGTTTGGGAGCACAATAGGGTGATACAACATGAGAATCTCTACATGTTTCTTTGAGGTCAACATGATCCTCAGTAAATATCTTCAATAGAACCGGCATAGAAAGTTTTTAAATTTGATAAAATATAGTGGAGTTGAATGAACAGAGTAAGCTAACAGAGAGTTCCCTATTTCTTAACTTTTACACATATTGCATTAAAATGCAAGCTAGCAATACACCATATTGAAGTGCTTATAAAACTAAATTTCAATAATCTTTAACTATATAAAAAAGTAATTCCAACTTTAAAATGATCCACTTTTGGTAAAGAAATTTGTCAGAATTATGAGTTCAATTCTCATCAAATGTAATATATCATACCAAAGTTGGAAGTGCCAACCATGAGATGAAGTACCTGAAAATAGAAGCTAATATTGTCAAAGACCCCATTTCATGGAAGTAAGGAACATTATTAGATAGATAGACAAATATTATAGAATAAGAGGAGAGTAAGAAATTATCCTGAGCAAGGCACAAAAAGAAAAAAAGTAAGTTAAAAAAAGACATCAAAACAATAAACCTTTTCAATTCCTTTACATATCTGTTAGGCTAGCTCCCTTATAGAGATCACAGTCCTAGCAAAGAAAGAAGCTACAAAGACCATGTCATCTCATATTCAAAGGTAAGGCAGGAGTGTAATTATTGAATCATTTTTCTCAAGCCAAATGCACCGAAAAAAGCATGCATAGCAAATGGAAGAAAAGTCCTTCCCTTCCCTCCTAAGATCTACAAAATCTTGAAGGTAATCAAAATAAATTACTCCAAATCAAGAGGACAAACACAGATTCAAGTAAAGCACCAAATAAGCTACTCAAAATAAGCTCTCCGTTTATAGATGCTAATATAATATATTTATGACTGCAAATCATTAGAATGTAATTCAAACATCAGCATCAATAAAGATGGTTTGAACAAAGTTGATCAGATGGCACTAACGGTTTGGCGTGTCCAACCATTTTGTTGACTTCGCAGATGAATCCTAAGGACCTGCCATGAATAGTGCTAAATTTAGTCACACAGGGAGAAATGAAACAAGAAATAATTTGGATTATTGGTTCTTCTAGAATGCTATTTAACTTGGCTTGTATGTCACAGAACATAGCGACAACAACAAAAGCAAGAGTAATTGTGCAATTGCTTTAGACTAAAAATATCTAAAAATTCCACACTTACTTTCAGTTAGTTAAGGAAAAGGAATAAACTTTTAATACATAATATCAATATACTACAAGCAACCATAATTGGAACCTGAAAAAGTCTATTAAAAACGCTTCATATTCATGTTTTGCATTTCATTGAGCAACAGATAGGGACTGAGGTATTATTGGGCGCCTAAGTCCCACATCGAGTAGTATGAGATGCTTGGTGGAGTATATAAGTGGTTTGTTTCTCCCCCCCCTTGGCAGCTACTCCCTCCGTAACAAAATAGGACTAAATACATGTACTTTTTTGTTTATATTTTGTTACGGAGTAGTAGCTTTTAAGGGAGGGTTTCGCAAATGTTTGGGTGCTTATCATTTGATATGATTGTTGGTGTCTCTGAAAGGGCATCGGGTAGTATGGGATGCTCAGTGAAGTATTTAAGCGACTTGGTTCTCCCTCCTTGACAGCTCCTTTTTTAGGGAGGATTCCCCAAGTGCTTGAGTGCTTATCATTTGGTATCAGGAGAGTGCAGTCGTCACGACGTAGGCTCCCAGGGGCAGTGCCATGATAGGGACTTGGGTATTATGAGGTGTCTAAGTCCCATATTGAGTAGTATGAGTTGTTCGGTGGAGTTCTCAAGTGGCTTAGTTCTTCCCCCTTGACAGCTAGCTTTTAACAGAGGGTTCCTCAAGTGACCAAACCACTTAAATACTTCATCGAACATCCCATTCCCATACTACTCGACTCTGTGATTTAAGCACCCCATAATACTCTAGACCCTATCAGTAACCAAGCTTATGAATTTCTTTAGTAAAATCAGCAGTTCAAGCAGAATTGTGAAAAATATTCTACAATATATTTATTTATACATGTAAAACCAAAACAAAACAAAAAAACAAAAAAAAGCAAAACTGCTGCCCCAAATACTTCAACTAGTAATCATGGGACAACTAGTAAGTATCACATTTTTTTTTTTTAAAGAAACTAGGAAGTATCACATGATAAGATGACTTCTTCTCACTCTCCTTTTTTCTTGGGAGAAACATACGGCATGAGCAAAATTATGGAGCAGAAGCAGAAAGGATAGAGTTTTATACAAAGGGATACTACACTGAAAGGGCAACATTTTTAAGTTTTAACTCAGTAGAGTTATGCTAAAGTCCTAACAGAAATCAAGTGATCTGCTAAAATTGAAAAACAATGCCAGTAGAACTGACTCTTTACGTATGTAATTAAAATTCAGAGAAGAAAATAAGAACTAATTGAAATTTTCTCTCTATGAATGAATTTTTCTCCTTTCAACCACCCCCCCCCCCAAAACCCCCAAAAACAAAAAAGATTCTTTTTTGCCTTATTTCCAAGTTCCAGCATGAAAAATGAGATTTTTGCAAAACCTATTCCCCACCCCAGATACTACTAGAGCACCAAACCATTCAAAATCTAGTGATCAAAATATTTGAATCACATTGGCCGTTAAAAATCACAAGAAAAAGTTATGGAAAGAAAGATCAAAGCTGAGGGACAAAGAAATGAAGATCCAAAATCCAAACCTGAACAAATGCAATGAAGGCAAGAAAGCCATCTATGCAAGCTAGAGCAACATTGAGGATGATCAAGTCCACAGTGAAGCAATTCCAGTTCTCAGTCATAGATTACAACGACCCTCTTCACCTTGTTGCCCAAAAAAACTAAGAAGCTTTGGGTGGAGAAACCCAGAAAAAATAAATAGAGCGATTAAGCAGAGACAAAAACACAGAGACAGTATCAGACAGGTTTGTTAGTTCGTATAGGACTAAGTAGTAAACGATGCTCTCTCTCTCTCTCTCTCTCGCTTGACTTTGTTACCTGTGGCTGGGACTCCTTGTTTTGTTTGGAAATGGCAACTGGCAACAATTAGGGACCATTAATGATGACTTTCCTCATTGACCCCGTTTTGGATTTATATAATGACATTTATTAAATAAAGGTTTAATTATGCCGGAGGTCCCTGAATTATTTGGGAATTTTGAAATAGGTCCCTGAACTATTTTTTTTTTAATTAGGTCCCTGGATTATTATTATTTTTTTAATTGGTCCTTCGTTAATCGTTAAATGTCAGTGTTTGGTACATTGACGCGATCATGTGACGTGATCATGACATAAATTTTGAAATAGGTCCTAACTATTTTTTTAATTTGGTCCATAAACTATATTTTTTTTAATCAGGTCCCTAAACTATTTTTAATTTGGTCCATAAACTATATTAATATTAATCATGTCGGTTGCTTTCATTATTTTTCCTTTAATTTATTGTTTTTAAATTAATTAATTAATTTATCGTTTGAACCAATCGATTTTTGTGGAACAAGAGGATAGTTTTGTCACGCATAGGCCTTATCGATCAGACCAATTTTAACCAATTTTTTCTACGATGCAAGCTTCCTTGGACCAAACATGAGAACACATTTTTCTTCAATTTTATGGCCAATAACGCCATCAACAGGAGATTTCTCTTGCAAAGTAACACTTCAAAATTTCTTGGTCTTAAGCTAAAATAAATAGAAGAAAAAAAACATTGGAAATCATTAGCTTAAGACCAAGAAATTTTGAAGTGTTACTTTAGCAAGAGAAATCTCCTTTGTTCAGTGACGTTATTGGCCATAAAATTGAAGAAAAATGTGTTCTCATGTTTGGTCCAAGGGAAGCTTGCATCGTAGAAAAAAATTGGTTCCCAGAAAAATTGGTCTAAGGCATCGCATAAGGCCCTATGCGTGACAAAACTATCCCTCTTGTTCCACAAAAAATCGATTGGTTCAAACGATAAATTAATTAATTAATTTAAAAACAATAAATTAAAGGAAAAATAATGAAAGCAAACTGGACATGATTAATATTAATATAGTTTATGGACCAAATTAAAAAAATAGTTTAGGGACCTGATTAAAAAAAAAATATAGTTTATGGACCAAATTAAAAAAAATAGTTCAGGGACCTATTTCAAAATTTATGTCACGGCCCACGCCACACCACGCCAGCGACTTAATGACCCACTAACATTTAACTAAGGACCCAATTAAAAAAAAAAATAATCTAGGGACCTAATTAAAAAAAAAATAGTTCAGGGACCTATTTCAAAATTCCCAAATAGTTCAGGGACCTCCAGCATAATTAAACCTTAAATAAATACAATATAATTGTAGTGTATTTATGATAGTTTAAGCAATTACTAGGAAAATAAACCTGCTCCGACATTTTTGTTAGAAAAAGCTTTCTTTGTCAAACTTTTGATTATAAATAAATAAATAGACCGAGTTCCTTCCTCAATTGGTAAACCAATATCTCTGAATTTGGTATTGGGAATGATTCTGTTGTTGAGATCCCTTTCCTTTTCTTTTTCCTTCTTCAGCTTTTGTCGTCATTCATGTGGGAGATGAAATATTAAAACTCGGATTTGAAATGTTATTAATATGCAAATAAGTGGAGATTCTAACAACTTAGAAAATCTCTTATTGAATTGCATTTCTAAGGGGCAAAGGACATGTGCTTAAATCTCAGTAAATTTTTATAAGAAAATTAATGATTATCCCGTTTTGCTCCTAGCTCGAAAAGAATTAGGATTCTAGAACAAACATAGGTGGATTTTATGAACCATAATATAGGTTTGCCAAAGGTAGAGAATCTATTTTGGCTTTCAACGATGGATCAATAGGGGGCGCATGTATAAATGTGTGTGTGTTTTTATTTTTATTTTTATTTTTGACTGGATGGGTGTTTAGAATAGTTTATTTAACATTTATTGGAATTTATTCATTTGATAACATAAACACTTACGAGGATTGTGACGTGTTCCATTTTAAAAAAAACAAAAACCATGAAAACAAGCACGGAGATGAATTCTCTACCTTTGGAGTGGAAAAGTCATCCTAACTTTTTCTATATCTCTCTCCTACAGTACTCTCTCTCTCTCATCTTAAATATCAATTCTCTCTCATCTTTCTCTATCATAAAATGTACTAAAGTCATTGTACTATATATTTTCTGCCTTAAAGATAGAGAATCCATTTCCAATAAGCAGGGATAAGTGTGTAAATAGCCAATAAAAGTATCTTATGCGCAGTTTCTTATTACTTTTCGTAATATTTGGCATTTCTCTTATAAAAAATAACATATCACTATTTTTAACTTATTTCGATAAATTTTCTTAAATCTGCAATTTTGGTTCCAATTAACACTCCTTGAAAGTGTAGAGTGGTTCATTCATCTTTCTCCTTTTATCAAATTTTAATTTTAGTGATTGACCTTTATGGGCAAACTCAAGGTTCGAATTTTACTGAAGTCACCGCACTTGGGAAAACTTGTACTCGATTTGCCTCCGGTTTTGGCAAACTATTTTTGTTTGAGAGAGAAAAAAATAACTTTTAAATAGTCGTTTAATTAATCACTTTAGAATAAATTAGGGAGTTGAAACTAACCCTGAACCATGTCACCTCCATAATGATGAAATATTGAAACTAAATAAACTAATAATATTGTACAACTGTGGTTTAACATGAAAGGAACTACGTGGAAACGCGGCACACATCCAAACAGTATGAGTAATGACACAATTGAGGGCGGTTAATTATGCTGTTATATTACTACTACTATCTCTGTGCTAATCCTAATTATAAGAAAAAATTATAAAAAATATAAAAATTAAGAAGATATATTTAATATTACGAAATTGACTTTTCTTTTCAAATATCTCTTAATAGCAATAATTAAGTGTATAAAAAATATATATGTCTATTAAATATACAAGTTATTAAAATAAGGGTTTAAAATATATTTTGGCAATTAATACATCTAAAAATAAGTATTTTTTTATTATTAGGACCAAAAAATCTTTCAAAAATTTTCTTATAATTAAGACCGGTGTTAGTATTATGCTTTGGTGTTCCTTCCTTAATTAGTTCCTGGCTTTTCAGGTTAAAGACTTCCCCATATTGGTTACTTTCCCATTGCTCTTGATTCGGTGGATTTTTTTGAGACAGCACATTTATTTTTTAAAAATACAACATTCATAAAAATAGTTTAGAAAAATATGTAAAATATAAAAATAGAGATCCACACTTTTGAGTGCAATTTTGATTGATTGAGACATAGCCCAATAATAATCGGCTTTGTGTCTCATGATTTACTTTGGATACCCAAAACGATCAAATTTGTCCAATTAAAGTCATTGGTACCGTGGCACCCCAAAAAAAAAAAAAAAGTCATAGGTACCGATTTGCAGGTCTATTCAAACCTGTGACAAATCCTGATTTAAAGTTTGTCTCCGTTTTCGTCTCTACACGTGAACCGTTTTCACGAGCGTGGGTCCCAAATTTCACACATTCCTTGCAAAAGAGAACATTTTCGGTGTTACAAGAGTAATATGCATTTCTTTTTTGAGGAGATAAACGGACATCACCAAATCGACACCAAATATGCACACCGTAGAAATCACAGAGACAAGCCGATATCAACCTGTGTGCCGGAAACGAAAAAATAAAATAAAAAAAGCAACCGACCGTATAATAATACGGTGTTCTAGTTGTCGGATTAACGTTTCTATCCTTTTTTCTTTCTTTTTTTTATGAATAAAGAGAGAACAAAACAAAACAAGCACTAAGGCTCTAAAGGAGAGGAACAACCTCCCCTCTTAGTAAACTCAATAAGCAAATTAAGACTAGGAAAAAGGGACTCTAACAAATAAAGAGAGAAATTTGCAGAATGAGCATTGGCTGCAATAGCATCAGCGCATCGGTTGGCTTCACAGGAGATGTGATTCACAATAACATGCCATTCAGGGCAGTGGAGTAAAGAAATTATCTCTTGAAGAAGAGGCCTGAAGTAGGGACTGGTCGTGAATCTTTGCCGAATCATCTTAAAGAGGCAGGAGGAATCAGTTTCAATCAGCACATGTCTAAGAGCCATATCCCTTGCTACTTTTTAGCCTAAGATGAGATCCCAACATTAAGCAATTAATGCATTACTAAGGGCCAATTTGCATAGAAAGCCTTTAACAAAATCACCATTTGCATTTCTCAGAATGCCACCACAAGCAGCTTGTCCTCCTACAAAGGATCCATCTATATTCACCTTCACATAATCTTCTGGGGGTCGGCTCCAATGAACATTGGCAGCAGAATTATGAGTAGCTTGGGAAGCAAGAGGGCTAGCAAATTCTTTCTCGATTTGGTTCACATTACTCAGCACAGAATTCATCAGTGAAAGGCCTAATGCAGTGGTTTGTGAGAAAACTAGAGTGTTGCGATCCTTCCACAAGGCCCAATGAGCAACACCAAACACAGTAGACCACTTCCAAGGCACATCTCCAACCACATTGGAGCTAATATTCCATTGTAACCAATCATATAATCCAAGACTAAAGAATTTAGCCCAATTATTATTTTCTAAAGGGATCAGTTGGGTCCAGAACTCATTAACATCTTCACAATCACGAAGCATGTGCAAAATTGATTCATTTTGAGCATGGCACTTGGGACAAAGAGCATCAGTGGCCATCCCTCTATGAGCCCTGACTTCATTTGATAACAGGGAGCCATGAACAACCTTCCAGAGTGTAGCTCGCATCCTAGCAGGCCCTTTCCAATTACAGAGATGCTTGAAGAGAGGTTGAGCATTGCTACTTCTTCTATCAGCTCCTCTTATCAACTCATAGGCAGATTTGATACTAAACTGACCATCACTAGTCGGAAGCCAGTTAGGGACATCACACTTTCCTTCAATAAGAGGCTTGACTTGCAAGATCAGAGTGCAAACAAAGTCTGGAAATTTTTCTCTAATCTTGTTCCAATCCTAACCATTGTCATTACAATAATTAAAGATTGGAAATTCCTTCTCTGTGGTGGGTATCAAATTAGCAAATTGATCCTCCAATCTACTATAATTTGGTATCCACTTATCTCTCCAAAATCTGGTATCTTTACCATCATTAATGATCCAACCAATGTTCTCCCTCATCTCTTCCCAAGCATTTGCCACAGCTCTCCAGATGTTAGAAGCTGAACTTGGGATAGTGACATTAGGAGTAGCAAGAGAGCCATATTTATACTTTGTTCTCATGATCTGGACCCAGAGTTTATCTTGCCAAGCTAATTTATGCATATAAGCCTTGTTTAACAATCTGAGAGGTCTAAAGCCGAGACCTTCTTCTTCTTTAGGGTAGCAAATCTTTTCCCAAGATACTAGGTGACATTTTCTTTGCTCATTGGAGGAACCCCAAATAAAATTCCTACAAATTCTCTCAGCCTCTTCACAAACAGCAACTGGGATGTTTGAAGTCTGCATAACATAACCTGGGATGCAAGATAAAGAGGACAGTGCAAGAGTGACCCTAACTGCAAAGGATAGGTAATTTGCCTTCCAAGTAGTAAGCTTCTTGCGCATTTTGTCAAGGATGAATCTGAATGAATCTTTAGAAATTCTCTGGTGAAGCATGGGAGCACCAAGATAGATGCCAAGATCATGAGTCTGCTCAATTCCAAGTTCCTGACTGAGTAAAGTAGCACAATCGGTAGCTATGTTTCTTGAGAAGAAGACTGTGGACTTGTGAAAATTAATCTTCTGACCCGAGTGATGACAGAAAGTGTTCAAAACATTTCTTATTACACTAAATTGGTCACGACTTGCCTCTGTCACTAAGATGATGTCATCTGCAAAACAAACATGAGATAATTTGGGTCCTCCACTACCAAAAGTTAAAGGCTTCCAGGATCCCTCTTCCACTCTATCTTGGATACAATGGCCCAATCTTTCCATAGTTAAGACAAAAAGGTAAGGAGAAATGGGATCTCCTTGCCTCAAGTCCCTAGAAGAATTGAAAGATTGGGTTTTATCACCATTCCAATTAATGCTAAGTGATGCCGAGGATATGCACCAATGTAGCAGCTCCTTCAATTGGTTTGGCAGCTGTAGCATGTTGAGAGTCTCCACAATGAAACTCCACTCAAGGCGATCAAAGGCTTTCTCTAGGTCCAATTTGAGGATCATATATTCTTTCTTGCCCCTCATATTATTTAAAGTGTAATAGCCCAACATTTACCCTAGGTGAGCCCAGTGGCATCTACTGAACCATTACACATAAGAGGTCTTATCCGCTCCCTCGGGCGGAGTTTTTGCCTCCAGCAGGTTTCGAACCGTGTACAAGAGGGTTTAAGTACCACGGAATCCACCCACTTGACACCAACATTATTGTAACACCCTAGCCTATCCACGTCACCTTTGGCCATTGGGCTTTCCTAAGCGTGCCACTCACAGGACTAATCCCCATTTCATGGGACTTTTTGCCTTACAGAGTGCTCGAACCCGGGACCTGAGAGGATAAGTACCATGGAAGCACACTCCTTGCACCAACAGACCTCAATTGGTGATACCAAGGGTCCAAAAACCTTGTATTTAACCCCTAGGTGCAAGGTTCTAACCCTTGGGAGGCAAAAACTCCACTAAATTTGGCCAAAGGCCAAGGGGGGGTAGAGAAGACCTCTTAAAGTAACGGTTTGCTAAATGCCAACTGGGTTCACCCGGTGGTAAATGGTGGTAAACGGTTTGCAATCTGCTAGACAATCTGCAAAGGCAGTAGCCTAGTTTTGATTCACAGCTCTGCCTCCCTCCTTCTCCTAATCATACAACACAGTGTTAAAATCCCCAGCAAGACACCAAAGCCTTTGATGAACCTCATTAAATTGTCGGAGTTCATTCCACACTGTCTCTCTATGACCTACATTTGGACTAACATAAATCATAGAGAGGAACCAAGAGTATCCAGTAGCATCATAAACCTGCAAGTGGTTACAATATCGAGAAGTGGAAATCACTGAAATATTAGGGCAATTGTTGTTCCAGAGACACCAAATACCCCCTGAAAAACCATAAGCTTCTACTCTAACACCATTGTTGAGGCCAATTCTGTGGATCACATTATCAGTCGTAGGTCCACTAATTCTAGGCTCCAAGATAACCACAAAATTCAATCTATAGACACGCATACAATCTCTAATTTAATTGGGGAAGTCCCTGCCCCCTGCTCCCCTATAATTCCATATCATAGCATTCATTTCAAAATACTAGGAGTGGTGGGCATCACTTGCCCAAGTGTATTCGATGAAGAACTAGCACCATGGCCATCTTCTGTATCCATAGTTCCTTTATCAGAGGCAGCCGAGGAGGTCATATTTTTCCTACTCTTTGCTTCAACAAAGGCTAGAGTTTCACTATTAGGCAAGAAGACTTGCGTCACTATGGGATTCAAAATCAATTCTCCAGCAGTAGTGAGAATTTGAAATTGGCCCATGAAAGGTTCATCTTTCATCTTCACAGGTTGTTGGGCCTCCACGTTCCCTATTATCTTTTTTACTATCATTGGTTTCGCACTCTTCTTAGCTGCAGATTTCTTCATTGAGTGACCACTCTTATCAACCTTGATCTCCTTACCTTTAGTAGCTTGCTGAGGATTCTTTCCTCCAGTATTGTTCATTACATGCCTCACAGTGTGGATGGGGGTTCCATTATCCGCACGTGGGCTAGGGTTAACCGTTTCAATTACCTTAGTCAGCCCAAGCTGATTTAGGTGATTATTTTCCTCAAAATAATTAGATTGCACCAGAGTTACAAATCGCGATCCAATAGGGGAAGAATCTTTGATAATAACTTTGCTTGATATGCCTTCAATATGCGGGTTCCTTGGCTCCACATTTGTAGCCTTGATTTTTGGTTTATTCCTTGGTTTGTGTTGAACTGTTGACCAGGGGCCCAACTCCTCTTTTTTGAATTTCAGTAATTTCTGCGCTTTGAGTCACAGCTTCACGTGATTGTTGCATGTCATCATTATTGCCATCCATAATCGGTTCCGACCCTTCACTGTGCTCTGGCGCTGTCTTCTCCGGCAGCTCATGACCTACCATCTCTCCAAGGAAAGCTCTACATTGCTCCTGCTTGTGACCATATTTCCCACATCGAAAGCATATCAGGTGCAGGTCTTCTTATTCTAGGAATAGTTTGCTGCCTCTGATAACAACGTGCGAAACTAAAGGCTTTTCTATATCGATTTCTACACATATATGTGCAAACTTCCCTCTAGAGTATATAGATGTTAATCTATCTATCTTCAGCATTGTTCCTAGGATAGACTCAATCCTAATAAGGAACTCATCATTGTAAAGTTCGAAACCAAGCTTTGGAATTCTGATCTAGACTGCTACCTTCGTCACTGCTTCTGCATTTTGGAGAAACATAGGCCGCCATCGTTGCACAATCAAGTAGTGGTCCGCTATCATCCAAGGTCCCTCATATAATGCATATTTGCAATCTGCCTCCATTGAAAAGTACACCAGAAAGTACCCATCAGCCATGTCAACTAGTTTGATGGTACCCTGTTTGGTCCACCTACGTTGGAGGTAGTTGTCAAGCATCTTATAATTGTCTTTCTTTCCAAGTAACTTCACGATCAATGTTTTTCTCCATGGTTGGGACCATTTCTCCCATTCCTCATCAGTTAAAGGGATCTTAGGTCCATCCCCATTCTGTTTTAAGCCTTCAGTCTCCACCTTCTGTGTTTCCATCTCATCCTCCTCCTTTTTTCCTTGATAGACCGTGACTTTCTCCCCAAAAAGGTTTAGAAGTTTCTCTTTGTAGGATCCTCCTTTGGTCATGTCGCCATTAGCTACATCATCTTCATTTCTTTTATCTCCCATTTTCATCTGGCTTCAGAGGAGAAGGTCAGCTTCTTCCGTTGACTTCTCTTGTAAAACCCTAGCAGAGCTCACCGTAGATATTTGGGGTTGTTTATTTTAGATTTTGGCCTTCCAAAATCAATTTAAAAACTCGATGAAAAAATTTACGTTTTTGATTTCCTTGAAAATTCTATATTGGGAATTGATTTTTTCAATTCTCGGATCAAATAAATCTAAAATAAACATACTCTTACTCTGTCATTTAACAACTAAATTGTTGGTGTTCAAACAAGATTGGGACGAAAAACAACCAGCAGCCTAACCAAACAATTCCAGCCAACTAAGACCAACAAAGAACAAATCTAACAATGTGCAATTAAGCCCTAAAATCGCAATTAACAATAAATTAGAGATGAAGGAAAGGAAATTGACACACAATAATTGTTGATGAGGTTCAGTCCAACAAAGACCTACATCCTCGGGAGAGAGCAGCCCTTCATTTCCACTATGATCAAAGAGTTCTTTATATCAAGATTTACAAAAGCCCTTCCAATCTCCTCAATTGTTCAAGGTGAACAATTCCAAGATCTCTAGCTATGTAATCTCTCACTCACTCAATGATTTTCACTCAAGAATTATAATAGATGAAGATAAGAACCTCCCTCTATGAAATCCTAAGTCCCCAAGGTGTTTGAATATGTTTCCCAAAGTCTGAAATCGCTCAAAATTCGGATTCTGCAGTTCTGCTCGCACTCTGTACCAGAAACGCTTATAAACTTGCGATTCAACAAGCTATGAATCGATTCACACTTAACTGCGAATCAGTTCATTCACTTAAAACTCCAGGGATTTGATTCACTGAACCCGTGAATTGAATTCACAGCAGAATACTTCGATTCACGGAATATGCTAATCGATTCACCAATTTCAACTTTGATTCACAGAGACTTCCAAAACTGCACATCACGCCTAGACCACTAGTCAATCGATCCAGACTAAGTGTGAATTGGTTCACACACTACAGAAACACTTCTATCCTTTCCAATGCTTCCCAAAACTGATTTTAAGGCATTCCTCACAATTCTCCATCTTGACTTCAAATCAGTAATGATGATCAACAAGTACCCATCATCAAAGTGCTGCTCCCTCCATTATGAGGAATTACGTCTCAAAGAAATTGATCAAGTCCAAGCAATTCTTGAACCTTGATCTAGGAAGTGATTTAGTGAACATATCTGCCGGGTTGTCTTCCGAAGCAACTTCTCAACTAAAACTTCTTTAGACTCAACAACATCTCTAATGAAGTGAAGACGGGTATCTATGTGCTTGGTCCTCTCATGGTACACTTGGTGATTTGCCAAATGAATTGCACTTTGGCTATCACAATGAACCTTCACACATCCTTGCGTAATCCCTAACTCACCAATCACCCCTTTCAACTAAATGGCTTCGTTTACCCCTTCAACAAGGGCAATGTACTCTGCTTGAGTTGTAGATTGTGCTACCACAGATTGTTGATTTGCCTTCCAACTTATAGCCGTTCTAAACAATGTGAACACATACCTAGATAGTGACTTCCTAGTATCCACATTCCCCGCATAGTCCGCATCCACATATCCCTCAATAGTGTCTCCATCTTGAGCTACCCACTTCAAAGCCTCCCAAAGTGCTTGACTTGAATTTGCCATAAATTGACTCACAATACTAACCCCATAATCCAAGTCCGGCCTACTACAAACCATACCATACATGATGCTTCCCACTTCACTAGCATATGGAGTAGAGTCCATCTTCTTCCTTTCCTCCTCGGTGGTAGGAGCTTGAGTAATTGAAAGCTTAGTGTGGTGACCTAAAGGTGTGCTAACCGATTTAGCTTCATGCATCCTAAATCGTTCAATAACCTTCTTCAACTAACCATGTTGAGATAAGAACAATTCGTTTTTTACCGGTTCCTCACAATATCCATTTCAAGTATCCTCTTCACAATGCAAGGATCCTTCATCTCAAATTCAGAATTTAACTTCTCATTGAGCTTACCAATCTTTTTCTTGCTAGAGCTAGCCATAAGGATATCGTCCACATAAAGAAGCAAATAGAGAACACATTTCTCTTCTCTTTTCAATATGTATACACAACTGTCATAGCCACTTCTTGCAAAAGCCGATCTCAAAAGAAAATCATCAAACCTCCTATACCATTGACGAGGGCTTTGTTTCAACCCATAGAGTGATTTTCCCAAGAGACATGTTATTAAACATCTTAAGACGTATAGAACCCATACTTTGCACCTTGCATGCTCTGTTGTTGCCGAGGCGAATCACTCCACCTTCTTCCACGGTCTCAAAGTACTCCTTCCTAGGACACATATGATATGAGCATTCGGAATCCATCACCCAATTTTTCTCTGTTTCCAAACTTGAAGCCACTAGTGCCCCCACACTCTCATAACCATATGAAGCAATTGCTACTTCCACGGAATCACCCTTGTCCCCCTTTTCAGGATAATCCTTCTTTAAATGACCGGTCTTGTGACAGTTAAAGCACTTGAATTTTGCCTTATTGTTCCCCTTTGATTTGGACTTTGATCTAGACTTCTTACATTTATTCCCTCTATTCTCACTTCTCCCCCTTGACACATTTAAGCCTTCACCACTATCTTCAACCTTCAACTCTTGAAGCTTTTGTAGCTTCTTAGTTCTTATGGATGTTTGGAATTCATCCAAGGTGATAGTTGACTCCTGTCCATAAAGGAACGTGCCCTTAAAATGTTCAAAGGACCTAGGTAATGAATTGAGTAAAAGTAAAGGCTTGTCCTCATCATCGAGCTTCACATCTATATTTTCTAAGTCATCAAGAGTCTTGTTGACCTCCGCTAATTGCTTCACCACCGGTTTTGTCTCTACCATTTTGAACGAATAAAGATATTGTTTCAAGCATAACCTATGAGCCAACAATTTGGTCATATACAACGATTCCAATTTGGCCCATATTTTCGCGGCCATTTTCTCCCTTGTAACTTCCCTCAACGCTTTATCCCCAAGGCACAAGATGATAGCGCTTCTAGCCTTATCTATCATATCCTTCTTTTCTTTTTTCGACAAAGTTGATGGCATTTTTGCCTCACCATTTAAGGCATCTACACATTGTTGTAGAATCAAGATAGCTTCCATCTTTATTCTCCATAACCCAAAGTCGTTGTTTCCCGAGAATTTTTCAATATCGTATTTGGTACCCATGGTGCAAGAATCGAATTTCCTTCCCGTTCCCACAGATGGTGCCACTTGTTGGTGTTCAAACAAGATTGGGACGAAAAACAACCAGCAACCAAACCAAACAATTCCAGCCAACCAAGAACAACAAAGAACAAATCTAACAATGTGCAATTAAGCCCTAAAATCGCAATTAACAATAAAGAGATGAAGGAAAGGAAATTGACACACAATAATTATTGACAAGGTTCGGTCCAACAATGACCTATATCCCCGAGAGAGAGCATCCCTCCATTTTCACTATGATCAAAGAGTTCTTTACACCAAGATTTACAAAAGCCCTTCTAATCTCCTCAATTGTTCAAGGTGAACAATTCCAAGATCCCTAGCTATGTAATCTCTCACTCACTCACTCACTCAATGATTTTCACTCAAGAATTACAATAGATGAAGAGAAGAACCTCCCTCTATGAAACCCTAATTCCCCAAAGTGTTTGAATGTGTTTCCCAAAGTCTGAAATCGCTCAAAATTCAGATTCTGCAATTCTGCTTACACTCTGTACCATAAACGCTTATAAACTTGCTCTTTAGTAGGCCATGAATCGATTCACACTTAACTGTGAATCGATTCATTCACTTAAAACTCCAGGGATTCGATTCACTGAACCCGTGAATTGAATTCAAAGCGGGACACTTCGATTCACGGAATAGGTGAATCGATTCACCAATTTCAACTTCGATTCACAAAGACTTCCAAAACTACACATCACGCCCAGACCACCAGTGAATTGATTCAGACTAAGTGTGAATCGATTCACACACTGCAAAAACACTTATATGCTTCACAAAACTGGTTTTAAGGCATTCCCCACATAAGCTCTTTAACTAATTCACTTCTACCAAAAATAAAAGTTAGTTAATTTAGTTAATTACGTTAAATTTTTACACAATTTATATCATTTATATACATGGAAGGAAAAATATTTGAAAGATCCATGTTAGAGAGCCATGTGTCATATCTTCACTTCTCTCGCTCTTTTCCTACACACTAGCACTCACTCTCACTCACACTCTCTTTCTTGGGATTGTCAAATAAAAAATATAAAAAAGTAATCTCTGGGAATATATTTCCTGAGAGAACCAAAATGTATCCGGTCTAGAGACAGCTAAATTTTGTATATCAATATATTTCCTGATAAAGACATTTTGAGAAAGAAAAAAAAAACTAACGGAGAGTGTTTGCTAAAAAAAATGGAGGTATATTTAATAATTCCTGGAAGAGCCAAACTAGGACCACAAAGCTGACATCCGGTATCGTTGGCCCAAACGCATTGATTTTCATCAACTGACACCCGTCCACAAGGAGCCTTGAGATAATCATTCAGCCAAACATCATAAAAAATAACATCATAAAACTTTTCTTTTTCTTTGCGTCCCTCTAGATTCTAGAAGGAGAAATATATATTTTTTCACTAGCTAGAAGGAGAAATAATTAGGTACTTTAAAAGAGTAATATTCTCAATAGTCTAATCATATTAAAAAAATTTATTATGATAAATGTAGTCCACATCACATATTTATTTTTTATAATATAATGTCAATTGTTATTATGTTTTCCTTAAATTAGTGTGTGTGTTCTCGTCACAAAAAAAATTAAATTAGTGTTTAATCTCAATTACATAAAAAAATTCCTCCCAAGCAAGGATATATACATCACGTAAATTATATTACGACCCAAGCTCATCGAAAGGTATTAAATCCAAAAAATTAGTCCATTGAGAGAAGGTTTCTGACTTGAGCTTTCTTATTTTAGAGACATCACACACAAATTATGTTCAAGTTCTAATAAGGGTATGGCTATAGTTTTAAGTCTCTAAACATCAGAAAAACGTATTTTCCCATCTCCCTAAGGGTTTCCTGTTTCGCGTTCTTCCCTGCGTCGTGTTAGGGGTTTTTACTTCCATGCGTCGTCATGGCTTTCTTCCCTCCCTTTGTGGAGGTTGGTTTCCCTGTCTTTTCGGGTTCCCTGGCCGGAGGCCATCATTTCTTCCCACTCCACCCTCCATCTAAACAACCAACGCCTTCCGATGCCCCTTCGCCTCATCCCCTCGACACCAATCAATGCGGGCCACGCCTCACCTGTCTCTGGAGCTGGCTTCCACCGTCGAAGCTCAGATCCTCCACCCTGGCGCCACTTCGCCATCGTCAATCTAGTGGTCATGGATCAGACTTTCAACCTGACTCCACCAACCCCACGTCTTGGGCTCTGTCTTCTAATGGAGACCAGATCTCTCTCCGATGACCTGTCCCCCATCGCTTCCCCACTCACTCCGCCCACAATCCCTATGTCCTATTCCCCGATGATGCGCCCATCTGCTGAACCACCGCCACCCGTAAGAGCATTAACTCTAAAGCGAGCAAACGATCCTACCTTCACTGGGAGCTCCGACCCAAAGTTCTGTACGGCAGCCCCTCCTTCTGTTGACTTAGGACCACTTCGTCCGCCATTAAAGCCACCATGGCTTTATTTCGGTTTGGATTCATTTTCTGTTGATTCTGGGTTAACATTAGTTTCTGTTCTGGTTTTAATTTTAGCTTGTTTTATGTTTGCACCTAAGTTGTTTGTTGGAATGTCTTTGAAACTCTTGGTATGTTATGCAAATAAAGTAGGGGACAATTATTGGCAGTACATTGAGCTGTTTTTGCTGGAAACACGAAACCTCAATGATCTGTTCTTAAGTATTGGTTTCGTTTTGTGTAATGAGGGAGAATGTTTCTTCAAAACCAAATCTTATAGCTAGTCTCAAAGGCTTCACTATTCTGAAAGAGAAGTTCTAAGCCTCCTGTATGCTGTTCTGAAAGTGAATTCTAAGAATGTCATGGACAGCATAGAAGATAATCAGGAGAAAGCTGAATATAGGACTATTATTTTAAATTATAGGAATCTTTTACCTTTTTATGATAACAACTCTTTGGTAGAATTTGATAGGAGAAAAGTTCGTGTAGTTACTCATATTTTGTTAGGGGTGGCTACATATATCACTATCTTCCAAAATTGTGATGAAGTTACCAGATGCATTGCTCTTGATTATTAATAGAATGAATTAGCTTGTTTTTGTCCAAAAAAAAAAAAAGAAAGAAAACAACAATCTAGCTACGTTTTGGCCGGATTCAATTTATGCATAATATTGGTAAAAGATAATTCATCCAAGTTCCATTTTGAACCTGGAAAGGGTAAATGTTACTTGACTTCAAAAGAGAGAGCAAAGAAAACTGTACTTAACATTGTAGCACCTCACATTCCTCCAGATTTTGAAAGTTGCTTCAAAGCGTTAGCAATTTTTTCCTCTGTTGTTTCACTAATGTATGCAACAAGAGGACTCTCATTTGGGACAATATCATCTCTTTGGTAGCTTCCCGGACCTCTAAGTAACTCTTCTGAACCCTTAGACACCACTCCCTTCATGATTATGGTCTTGTGAGTCCCAGAAATCATTTCCTCGTAATCAGTGTCCCCAGTTTCTCCAAGAATGACATACATGTTTGCAACATTCAATCTCCAACGAACAAAGAGATACCTAACACATTTAAATAATAAAACAGTCAATTTCTAAATACTACGAAAATCTGAAAACCTTAAATATAATAAAAAATAACTAAATACATATTAATTAAGAATATTAGTTAACTTTATTTAATTTTTTTGATGTAATCAAAAAAATAATTGTATTTTCCTAACCACCCTTTCCATTTATTTAATTTTTTATCGGAACTTGTTTCATGAGAATAAGAAAGTGTGATTGAAAAATAAAATCTGAATTAATTAAAGGATATTTTGGGAATGATAATATTAAATAAAGTGAAATTTGTTTATATTCTAGACTACAAAACATGACTTTTTTTTTAGTGCTTATATTTGAGTTCAAAGGGAGTATGAAGTGTCACCTGAGTGCCTGAGCTCTAGATGCAAGAAGAGGAATAACATGCATTCTAGAAGACCCCCTGCAGTACATAGGATGACAACGTAGACCTCTCATCCTAAGCTTCTGCCTCAAGTCATCAACTTTCTTTGCCTGAAATATACAATAAACAGGACCACTTCAATCAATTTCTAAGTGCCTTAACCTTAACTACTGTAATTATGCAAATACAATAGCAAATTTCAATCAATTTCTAAGTTCCTTAACTACTGTCATTATGCATATACAATAGTAAATTTTATGTACCTTACTAAGATCCTTTATTTTGTATGAGAGGCAATGTGCATTGCTTGAATTAAGATCTTCCTCAATGGGGCTGGAATTTATTTCAGGATTATCTTCACCTTCAGATGCATTCATAAGTTTACAAATGGTATTCTTTAGACCTTCACAACCCCAACGATAGTCTATATGCACCTCATAATCTGGATCAGGCAAAAGCTTTCCATCTTCTGAGTTAACACCAGGGTAGTAAACTTCACTCCCACTACTACAAATTATAGCATCAAACTCATTCACTTGAATATTTCCTGATGTTAGGAACCCTACTGTTTCTTGCATTGGCATAGCAGTTGATAAAGCAAATCCTGAAACTCTTGCAGTTAGAGGGTCTAGCTGAACAGCTTTAATTATCCTTTGCACTATTTCAATCAACTTCTTATCAGGAGCTCCATTATTGTCATAGGAATCAAGTGCTATGACAATCAACCTGCGCCTTCTCCTCAATAGAGGGTATTTATTGGTTGCATTATCAAGCAACATGTCCTCACTATTTGAACCAGAATCTGGCTTCCTCATTTTGTTTCCACCAATATCATCTGACTTCTTTATCTTGCTCAGGACACGTTTCACTTGGTCTTGCATATCAAGACCACCACCAGCACCACTTGCTGCAGCAAAGTCACCATCAATTGAGAGCCTAAGGGACATGTCTTGCACATCTCTGAGTGAATCATTGAAAGACTCTTCATCAGCTACATCATCTTCTGGAGTATCAGTTTGCCATTGTGGATACCTCATTCGGCAGGCAGCCACACGCGTCAAATAAGTGCGACAGTGTTCAGGCCACGAGAAAAGGTGTATGTTCTTCCAACCATTTTTCCTGCACTCATGCCATAGGTTTTTCTCTGACAACAACTTGAGCAATGCATCAGCAATTGCTTGTTGATCATGAGGGTCCACAAGCAAACCATTGTTGAGGGCCTAACATTATAACAAAGACACATAACAAGAAGCTGCAAGGTCATTATACATCAAAACAATGATCCTTTGCATAGTTGATCCTATTTGATTTCCAAAACAAACAAAAAAGGAAAAAAAGAAATTTGCAGTCTACAATAACATGTTGGCTATAGTCTATAGAATCTAGAATTTAAATGTGATCTTTATTTTATTTTTTCCAATGCCTTGATGACATCTGAGAAAATAATACATGTCATAACATATAGAAACTTCCTAGTATGATATATATAAAGGTAAATTTTCAATTACCCGATTAATGTCAACCGGTCCCCCATTTTTAGTGGCCACCATTGGTAGTCCATGTGCAGCAGCCTGCATGAGTTTAAACATATTTAATAATCACTAGCATTAAAATATGAATATATCACTATCACCAAAGTGGCTAGGAAAAATTAAAACTTACCTCAATTAAAGTAAGACCAAAAGGTTCCACTAAAGCTGGATTTATGAAAACTCCCTGAGAGAAAATTTCAAACTAGTTAGCTGGCTATATCATCATTAAAAGGATAAGAAGTTAGTTCTATATATTAAAAAAATTTCAATATACCTTTGTTTTAGCAGCAAATCTATATATCTCTGGAACATCAGATTGCCTGTGGTGTTTAGGATATGCCACATGCCCATATAGGTCATACTTATCAATTAATTTCAACACAGTTGTGAGCACACTAGCATTCCCAGAAGACATCTCTTCTATGTCATCTCTGTTTCCCATTATAAGCGTCTGTTTGGAAACATATTAGTCCATTGACAAGTGCTCAATCATAGTTAGTTTTCACCAAGTTGGTAATTGAATTATGTCAAAACTTACAAGATTAGCTAGTTCTCTTAGGGAACGGCATTCTCCAAAAGCCTTCAAAAGAGTTGTTAAGTTCTTCTTTGGATCTGGTCTTGATAAGGCCAAGATCATAGGCTTGTGAGGATTTGTGAAAAAACGCATCAGCTGCACAAAGTTATTAGTATCAAGTCAATAACAGTGACTAAGGTGTAATAGCAAATATAAGGATGCTCTCATCATGTATGTATACATAATATCAGTTACTCACATCTGACCAAATTGTAGGTATAGCTTTTGGTGAAGACCCATCAACACCAGCAGTAAGCTGTGAGAGATCCCCATCAACTTCAGGGCCATCTTCTTGTATCACAACATTGCTAAAGTCCATACCAGGAGGGATAACCTGCAGAAAGTCTATTTAAGCAATGGCAATGTGCATACAAAAACATCAAAGATATAACTAATATGTGCTAAAAATTTAATTATATGCACTGCTAATGTAAAATAGTTTCACACACAAGTGTCCGATCATATCTGACCAAGTAAATATTTGTGTAGGCATGTTAGGAAGTAATATTACAATGTGACATGATAGTGACATGTGATTGGATGTCTGTATGAAAAAATTTTATATTTTTAGTGCATAGTTATTAAACTCGCACTAATTTGTTTGTACTTATAGTTCAGCAAGCATTCTTACCGCCATCCTTGGCATGTATCGGCCATGACAATTGACACCACGTCTATCGCGAGCACGCAAGACTTTCTCAAGCTTGACATCAAACCCATCATAAAGTCCCCATTGCTCATCAATTTCTTGTCTTGTGCTAGTGATAACAAGTTCTGCAGCATCTAATGAAAGTTCTTCTGCTTCTATCCTCCTCATTATCTTATATGTTGAATTGATATCCTCCCTCGATTGGCGCCCTTGCTTAAGAAGCTGTTCTAGCTTGTTTCTTCCAAGTGAATGTCCTGTGAGCACCATTGGCACATTCAAAGCACCTGAAAGAAGAGCAGCACTGTCTCCAGCATCAGCATAGTGTCCATGAATCACATAGGGCCACACAGGTTTTCCCCCACCAACTTGTTCACCCAATACTTTTGACATGTTGAGAATGTGAGCTAAGGCTCCATCTACAAATTCTTGAATATGAGGCCAAAGAAGTTCTTTCTCGAGATACTTATCGTGCGGACCAAAGGGTATTCTTATGATATATGCACCACTGCTCTCCCCAATGCTATCATCATCATCATCTTGACCAGCAGTTAGCATTTCTGTAGGTTCTCCATAGCTCCACTCAACTTCAGAAGATGAGATTTGGCGCGTGAAGAGATCTACTCTATACACTCCTGGCATCTTTGCAAGTGCACGAGCAAGTTCTACCACATATTTAATCTGAGAATACATTGATTATATCATTAAAACACCAATTAAATAGGAGGGGCAGAAGAACTTATTCATGTAAAATATCAAATTATCAAATACCTGTCCACCAGTATCAGAATCTCTACCAAGCTCCATGTTTTCTCCTCTAACCAATCCATGCAAACTGTAAAAAGATAAGGTCATAATCAAACATTGCATTTACATATAAATATGAACACAGCTTCCCCTATATATGATAATATTAATCAGTATTCCTTTAATCATAAACACATCCTAAAAAATTGACTAAACACATATATTAAAAGAGATGTCAATTGATAATGATTCTGTGGATGTGATGTGAACAAGAATAAGAATGATAATAATACACCTTAAGAGGATAAGATAAAGCTTCTTTTCCTTTTTATCATCAGACCAAAGCTCCAAGCTAGAAATCTGCCTCTGGAGTTTTTTCTTTGGAGTCTCAATTTGTACCATCTCAACAATGCCATCTCCCTTTTCTCCTTCTGACAATTCTTCAGACAAGTCCTCTGTTGCATCCCTTCGTCCTTGTTCTCTTTCCCATCTTCTGTTTGCCAATCTCTGTAGTTCCTCCCCTTCCAACTACACAGTGTGACACATTAATTAGTAGTTTCCCCAAACTCATTGGATGAAGGACCAATCCAAATATAAAATTAAATTTAAATTTAAATCAAACAATGTTAGCCTAATAAAATAACAAAAACACAAACAATTATGCCTAGGAATGCATGTATAGTATGATGGATGAATTGAATATTGGGAATTAGCAACGATTAATTGAATAATTAAAATTACTACTACCTGCTTCTTTTTGCGGGCAAGATGCCAAATGCGCCAGCACATGTTCTCAAGTCTAGAGCTGCGCTCTCTGGTGTTACGAGTGGCAACAACCTTGAGCCAAGTACGGTGAAGGTCAGACTCATCAACACCGGTCACCACTTCTTCCACAAAGTACTTTGTGGGATTGAAATGCAGAGTTTCTCTGGGAGCCACCATCGCCCTTTGTTGCTCATCAACGGTGGCAGTAGCAGCCCCAGTTGATAGTATTGCCTCAAGGTACCCATTAATCCACTCATTCCCAGCAGCCATTAATTAATAATTAGCACACAAAGTTATTAATCTTTCT
Source organism: Calophaca sinica (assembly GCA_037113605.1). NCBI lineage: Eukaryota > Viridiplantae > Streptophyta > Magnoliopsida > Fabales > Fabaceae > Calophaca > Calophaca sinica. The sequence goes on along the minus strand of CM073736.1, from coordinate 122,428,898 downwards.
CTGTAAGTAGTAATAATTTGTATGTAACTAAAACTCTGCTGCAGTGCTGCACTCTCAATCTTATTTAGAACGTGGAGAGTGTTTCTTGAATGCTACGTACATGGGAATTCTTCAACATGGTTGTCCACACATGCTTATGTAATGAAGGGATTAGGGAAGGGATGTTTCTATGCTGAGCTAGAGAACTTGGAGAATTTTTATGGTATTGAATTAAGGTGCAAAAGGTTTGGTTGTGTTGGAACTTGGAAGGAAGAGTTGTTACGAGTAGGAGGACATACATTTTTTTTTTTTCATGTTGTTAAAAGGAGAAGAAGATGGAAAGATCAAAGAGAACCACATGGCAGCAACGAATCATGGGCCGCATATTCTTCATTCTTGGTTCACCTTTGTGTGTTGTCTTGTACTACAAGGTTTTAAATCGCGGTCATGTTAACTGTCGCAATCATTGATATTGCAGAGAATTGTAGTCAAATGTGACTGATGCGACCTAAATCACAGTTGCCTTGATGTCGCATAAACACAAAAAAATATTATTGTCGCAGCCTAAATCGCGGTCACAGAACTTGATTTAAAACCTTCCTCTTGTCTTTTGTGTTAGTTAGTGAGCATATTAATATTATTACCAAGTTTTTTAGGGTAATATTATTATTACCACGTTGGTTTTTGTCTTGTTTGAGGATTGATTTGATGATGTGGGAGGGAAGGATAGTTTGTTGTGTTTTGTCCTGTTTATCTTTTCCAACGCTTTCCGCTTCCCAATGTGATCCTACAGCTTGTTTCCTTCCTACCATAAATCTGCATCTTCCTCTGATACATTGCCTTCATAGTTCTGCTTTTTAATTCCTCTCTTAAAATTCAACCTCTTTTTTTTTTTTCTTCCTCCTAATTTTCATGAATAATAAATATTCAAACACGGTGTAAGTCAAAGTGAAGTTGATTCATTTGTGGATAACAACAGTTAGGTATATTATTAAGTATTTTAATAAACAGCTTAGTTTTTAATATTATCGGTTGTCTCATATATGCTACACTCCACACGTTAAAGATATGCTCACCGGGGATTACACATCAGTATATATGTTAAAGAAATCAAAAAGGACAATGATTATTTCAACTTAAGCTACGCTCGATCTTGCATGTTAATGTTACTATTCTTTGCATAGCAATTACAAGTTCACTTGACATTTACAGGTTCCTCTTGCTACTCGACTGAGATTTGCTGCAGTACTCATCTATATATGTATATATCTCTCTCTTCTACTGGGGTCTGATTTGGAAGGGGTTTTAGGGGGAGGGGAGAGGAGGAATTATTTTTTTTTTTAAAATTAAGGAAACTATAACATGTTTCTAAAAACGAATGAAGTGTGATTGAAACGTTATATGATCATCTATCAAATTATTCTTTTAATTTTTTTAAAATCTCAAATATATATCAACATATAGACTTAGCCTTTCAAGACCCTTTCTTCCTCTCCTCCCTAAAACCCCTTCACAAACAGACCCTTATATTTTTTTCTTTATTTCTTTAAACAAAGCAAATCAAGGCCGAGAGTGAAGGAAAAAGAGATCCAATGGTTGTCATTGGCTTAACTAAAGTGACGGCAGCCAATTACATTGCTCGGATTTGAATTGAGTGCGGTCAGCCCTCTCTCTAACTTTAATTTTTTTTTTTCAAATTTTTTTTAACAAAGCAGTTGAAAGTGTGTGAAAACCAAATTCTATGACTGATATTGTTGTGACCGCATGAATACATGAATACACCTAATTCAAGCCCATTCAGATATAATTTATTCTTTACTTTTCATTTGATAAATGTTAACAATGCCTATTTCCTTTTCATAACAAGTTAACAAAGTCGTCTGACAAAATATTAAGTTTACTTTTAGAATTTCATTTAAATGCGCATCAATAATTTTTTTATATTATAGTATTCTATTATGTTATGTATTGTTAAAAAAAAAAATTGGTCTAGACACTCGGTATTACGTAGCATTGAACACAAATTAATACAATTCAAGTTGGGGGGATTCATATAACGAACAAAGCTTTCCCCGTATCTATTTTTTCATTCACAATACTTTTAGTCGATACTTTGTTATTGAGAATCAACCTCCTCGCCACTTGAACTAACGGAAGTCGGTATGTCTTGTCAAATTCACTAAATGATAAAATAGTATATTATCAGATAACCTTTTAAAATTCGTGCATCAAAGGTTTTTGAACCATTTTATTTAAAAATTTGCCACCACTGTGTTGTGAAGCACTCACCGCCAAGCCTATGATGTTGAACAAAATGGGTTAAAAAATAAGGCATCCCTCCCTCCCTCGCCCGTGTTTGTTTGATGCGGAAGTATGTGGCAAATGAGCCATCATCCCACCAAGTGGTAACCACCATCAACCATACTTTATCTCTTTCACATCTTTGCCTTCATTGTTTTCAAGCCTTTTACACCAAATTGCCTTTTTCAAATAGAAAATAGTCATTGATTGCACCAATTTTTAGTTTCAAAGTGATTTCATTGACACATGCTATGGTCAGCAATCAGACAAAGGACGTTGCTATTTGAGGGAGAGTTGGCGAAAGCAGACAGACTCATCACTAGTATTTGTGTGACACCCATTCGTTTGTTTGTTATTAAATAGTTCATTGAATCCTATTCCAAAATAATAATGCAAAAGATTCTTATCAAAATAAAGTTCTTACAGAAAAATTAATAATTCAAAAGACTAATGTTACTTGTTGTCTTGATTTTTATTTCTTATCTCACTCATAAAATTTCACCAATCACCACTACATGACATATGTGAGAAATTTTATAACTAATCTTCATTGGGGAAAAAAAGGAACCATCTTTCATTTATCTTTACCTTTTTTTACAATTTTTAAGCTTATCCTTCTCTAAGATGGCTCAATCAGGCGACTTGCCATTTTATAAGCTAAAAGATTGAAAATTGAACCATCTTGAGACCTGAACGTAAATACACTAGTAAATTCTTTGGACTTAATGCTTTGCTGTTGTTGTTGTTTTCTTTTTGGCTAAATTATAAAATTAGTCCTCTATATTTATTTTAGGTTTCAATTTGGTCCTCTATGTTTTATTTGTTTCGTTTTGGTCCCTTACGTTTTAAAAGTTACAACAGGTTGGTCCTTTCCGTCATTAAAAGCTAATTGTCCGTAGCTAAAAGCCAAATAATATTTTGGAAAATGGACTTCTAGTTACGGACAATTGACTTTTAGTGACGGAAAGGACCAAATTGAAAACTAAAATAAAACGTAGAGGACCAAAACGAAACAAATAAAACGTAGAGGACCAAATTGAAACCTAAAATAAACTTAAAGGACCAAGTTTGTAATTTAGCCTTTCTTTTTTGACACAGTTTTGTTGTTCTTCCTTGCGAATCTCGTGTATAACTTACGCAACATGTGCAATTTTTTTCGTTTTAATATTTTTTTTAGTAAATGCCCAAACTAGTTACCGACAAAAAAACACGGAGACATATTCAGTGACTGAGAAATAAAAAGTATCAATTTGGTTCTTAAATGTGGGTTAAATTAGTCTTTTTAAGCATAATTTTTAGGGTCATTTTAGTCTACATTAATAACTAATTTGACCAATATTCTTAAGGACCAAATTTATATTTTTTATTTCTTAGGCATCAAATAATTTCATACATTTTTTTTTTGACAAAATTTCATACTTTTTTGTCAATGACTAATTTGGTCATTTTTTTCCATTTCTTAGGACTTAATACTCTCTCTCTCTCTCTCTCTCTCTCTCTCTCTTTTTTTCCTTTCCTTTAGAACTACTATGCCTTATAAAGACAAATAATACAGCCTATGTGTAACAAAAAATAGTCACTTGTTAAATGTCCCTCCCCTAATTAATTTTAGCACCTCCCCCACCTAAAAGGACCAAACTACCCCTACCCACTTAAACCTATCCCACCTTGCCTTCTCACCTCTCTCTCTCTGTCTTCTTCTTCTCCCTCACAGCAGCAGCCCTCCCTCTCACCATCTCTCACTCTCTCTCCCCCCTCCCTCTCACTGTTTCCCTCACTCTCTCGTTCACTCCTCCCCATCTTTCCTACTTCGTCATCGTCACGCAGGTACGAACACATGAACCTATTTTTATAAAACTTTTTAGAAACTTGTTTCTAAAAGCCCCCGAAAACAAGAATCCGGACATGTTATGCCTGAACTGATAAGTTCAATTCCAAAATCTTGTTTTCGAACGTGGTGGGGAATGCTGGAGGTGGGGGTGGTGAAGGGAAGAGGTCACTTTGGGTTATTTTTAAAGTAGGGGTATTTTAGTCATTTATGTCGAGAGTTGCTGAAATTAAAATGAAGAAGGGTATTTAGCAAAGCCCAAAAGATAGTAATACAGCCCATAACAGTAAGTCTTTCCGAATGACCCTTCCCGTAGGTGAAGTCCATGTTCATTGTTGAATTAAATAATCAAAGAAGAAACATTTCATCGTTAATAAAGAAGAAATTTAATTCATCAAAACGAAATAAAGAAGAAATTTAATACTAGCACTTTAGCATAGGGATAGCAAAAAATCCATAGCGTGGATACCGTGGGTAAAACTCGGTTTGCAATGGATTTCATGTGTGTATTACTTAGACAATTGATCTTTTAGGGTCTGTTTGGTTCAAATAAGAGGAGGGAAGGGGAGGGATTTTAATGGAGGGGAGAGCAGGGAAGTGGAGGGGATGAGAGGGATTTCCTTTGATTTTGTGTTTGGTTGAGAGGAGGGGAGGGGAGGAAAGGGAAGCCTTTGCTTGTTTGGTTCAGGAGGGAAGTGGAGAGATTTTAATGGAGGGAAGGGATTAATTTACTGGTATATCCTTATAGTGTTTTATATTATATTATATATAAAGATATTTGTAATTTTATTTTAAATAATTTAATCTCCCTCCTCCTCCAAAACCCCCCACTTTGGGAGGGGAGCCAAAATTGGCTTAGGAGGGATTTTGCTCCCCTCCCCTCCCATTAAAAAATTTGAACCAAACAAACATAATTTAAAATATCTCTTCCCCTCCCCTCCCCTCCAAAACCCCCCAACCAAACACACCCTTAAGGTTTACACATATCTTTAACATACATAGACTTCATGTCCGGTCTTAATTTTCTCAAGGAGCCATGGAGGAAAACTAAAAAAATCTAGAAGATGCTCCGAGTTTCTACAAAGTATAATCCAGGCCAAATCATGCATCAGGCAATGAGGTTACAGTGAGCACTATGAGCAGTCAATTTATCAATTTATATACTCCAATTCAAGGAACACGCTGCCCCGGTTACAAACTAATTAAAGAACTCAGCATCACCTAAATGAAGTGTATCTCTCCCACCCACTTTAGCCATATAGCCTATAGCTTTCTTCTATATGCTATGCACTGTGTTGGTAAAGCTAATTTGGTGTGGAAACTAAACTTTGGAGGCCAGGAATATATACCTCTCTTTTTTCCCCTCATTTTCACATGAACAATATGGACTAAAAATGAAGCATCCAACTTCGCAACATATATTAAGTTGGGTGCAGATCATGATATTGGAAAAATAAAGAGAACGGAATATTTGAAAGCTTGCCATTTGTCAATTTCATGCCAACACAGCAAGGCTTTGAGTTCCCAAGAGGTGCCTTCTCCGAACTTGAGCTATTTTTTTTAAGCTTTCTTAAATAATAACAACAACAACTTTCACTTTGATAAAGGTGAAGATGGCATGGGTTAGAATAAGATCTAAAATTCTTACCTCATGAAAACTTGAGGAATATATTATTATATATTTAAGAAAATTAACTACTAACTTTAATTATCCATATTGCGTCACGTAGCAAATTTTCATCTTTTATATAGAATATAGAAAAACAATTTCTCACCGATTTTTTCGCACTCGTACTAAGCATGGATCACATCGATCTACTAGTTAAAATAAGAAAGCTAGATGATTAGGTGAATTTATATTTGTCCCATAGCCGACTCAAGGATAAGGCTACTAAAACCCTTACTTTAAGCCTACCAATAAAAAAATATTTGTCATTAGTTTTTGTAAAGTAAGAAGACCACTTATCCTGACATAAAGAACCAACCTCAAATTTTCTCACTTAAAATAAAAAAGACATTATTAAAATTTGCTTTAGATTTCACTAACTAGATAACATTATTGGGCGGCTCTGGTTTGTCCTTTATATTGACGTGCTAGTTAATTTGTCGGCTTTATTATATTATATATATATGTACATAAATTGTGCTCAATTGATCCAAAAAAAATTGTGCAGATCAACATTACTCTATTGGTAATTTGGTTCTTCATGATCCAAGTGTCAGATATATAGCTACCTAATTATAAGAAACGGTCCTTCCGTAAAAGGTGTCTATGACATTATTATTATTATTATTATTATTATTATTATTATTATTATTATTATCTTATTTTATTTGTTGAGGTATTATTACCGGTACACAGTACAATAGCCGTTATCCATCCAATTGCAAATTGAGCTGTGTAGGAGAAAACAACGAGATTAGCTAACGTCTAAGAGCTAGTGGACCAAGGTACCACTTGATTGATCCCTTTTGGAGGGACCATACCAAAGTGAAATTAGGGAACAAATTAAATGAACTGGTGTCCATTTGTTCTTTTTTTCTCTCTTCAGTACAATGCAATGAAAATGCTGAAAATACAAGGATATGTGCAACACATAACATGTATCTCGCATAATGTTGTTTCACTCATAACAACACTAATTCCACCTCAATATAATGAATAAAAATATATCATATTTAATTTTGAAATATACCTCTTTAAAAAAATCATAACTCTTACTTAAAAAAAATCATAACAACTACTTTCAAATATGTATCTTGTTTTAACGATATGGCAATATATGATTAACTGGAGTAGTATGAAAAGTTTTGCACTAAAGTTTATTTAAGTAAAAGTCATATTTCGTAAAAAAAAAAAAAAGTAAAAGTCAGATATTTATCTAGATATTCTTAGATTTTTCTCAAGAGAAAGACCTCTTTGGACGTTTTTTTTTCAATTATAAGAGTTGAATATTTTCTGAAAACGTTGTTTCCTTCATTTTAATATAGTTTTTTTATCAATTAATAATATAATTTATGTTCACTCGTTCTCGTTCCTTAAGATAAGCTATTCAATAATAGTCTTAATGAAAAATGACGTTTTTGTATTTTTATTGTTATTTTTTTTACGGTAAAAACTTTATTCAATTACTAAAAAACAGAACAATACAATCAAATTGATCAAGCAATGCCCTCACTGTTGGTTATGTTAAGATTGTAAACCAATCTTTCAGCAATAACCCAATTGCTAAATCAGAAACAGAATTATGCAGAAAGCAGAATTGAAGTAGAACAGAAACAGAAGAAGAACAACACCCAGAATTATCGTGGTTCAGAGCAATTTACTCCTACGTCCACATTGACTCAGATTTTTATTGATTGATCAAAAGCCACTCAGCTCTCAGTACAAGAATTTCCCAGTGTTTCACTCACTTGCACTCACCCGATACAATCAATCCCCAATCTCACAGAATACAATTCAGTACATATGCACACATGCCCCTAACCTTGACTTATATACTACTCGAGCCAAGGCATACCTAAAGAAACAGTTACAACTGAAAACTAACTGACTAAAGTCAGTTATAACAGAATAATAACTAACAAGGTGAGCCTAGATTACAAGTGTATCACAAGATTACAATAAAAGCATAACTAACTTATGGGCCAAGTAACCGAGTTGAAGAGCCATAGAAATTACAGGTTACTTTGGCAATTTCAACAACATGAGGACGCTGGGACCAGGGTTCAAACCCTGGTGTTACCGTTTAGACGTGTGTGTGTTTGTTGTTTACAATTTCTACTAACTGACAAAAAAAAATTATCAAGCAACGTAAGAGCACTCGTAAAAAAAAAACATTAAAAGGTCAGCTCTAACAGTTAAACAAATCAAATCAACAACAAGATTACACACAAATTATGCAGAAACCAGAATGACATCAAATTAAAGTCTATATCCTACCATCCAAATAGTCAATATCTTCCACCCACGGTCAATGGTTAAGAAAAGTAGAGATGTCACAGTCTTAACTCTTATCCATTTACGAATCATTTCTTTGGCTTTTTTAGGCATAGTTCGACTATATGTGGTCCCAGAACACTACAAGAAAACACAGAACACTACAAGAAAACACATGCATACCGACAGTCAATTACCGACGGCCTTGGTCCGTCGCCAAAAAACCAGTTTTACCGACGGCTTTGGCCATCGGTAATTCCTATCCTCGACTTCTAAATGTTACCGACGGCCTAACCCGTCGGTAACATTTGGAGTACAACGGATAGGAATTACCGACGACCAAAGTCGTCGGTAAAGCCAATTTTTTTGTGACGGACCAAGGCCGTCGGTAACTGACCGTCGGTATCCAATAGCTTTTTGTATATACCGACAGGCTTGGCCGTCGGTATTTGAATTAGGTCGTCGGTAATCCCGAGATAGTTTGCCGACGGGTCCAGGCCGTCGATAATGTAAATGAGGCCATCGGTAATGTCCCTATACAACCAGATGACGACCCATTTCTCTTCTCTCCTCTCTCTCTTCAGTTCTTCGTTTTCTTTGCACTCCCATTCCCTTCTATCCTCTGCACCGGTTTCTCATTCCCTCCTCTCCTCTCTCGAAGGCCATTCCTCCGCCTTCCTCTCAAGGCCACAAGATAGCCACACCTCAAGATTCATCTCCTCTCAAGACCACAAGACAGGCACCGTCTCTCCAGTTCTCTAGCACCCAATTCGATGCCTCCTCCACTTTCTCCGGCGGAGAATTCACGTCCTCCCAGCCCAACGATTCTTCCCCGGCACCGTCAAAACTAAGCCCTCTTTCTCAACTCGGCTATTTCCCCTTTCGCTGCAATGAAATTTCGCTTTAAACATCTCTCGACTAATTGAGTGTGTTTTGTTTTGTTACTTCTCGCGGTGTTCGTTAATTAAGTGCCGTGAAACTCAGGGTTTGGTTCCGGTCACAGTGAATTCGATCACGCCGTCTCCACATGTTGGTTGTTGTGGTTTGTGGTCTTGGTCCTGGACGAGAATATTGATTGCGACTGTCAATGGGAAAAGGAAAGACGGGAAATGTTGAACGGACAGTGATGTTGCTACTGTGAAAATTGATTTTTTTTTTAAATACCGATGGGCAAAACCGTCGGTAATTAACGGGCAAAAAAATTTTCATTACCGACGGCTTTGCCCGTCGAAAATTTACCGACGGGCAAAATCGTCAATAATTATTTGCGACGCCCGTTTTACCGACGTGCTTGTGGCCGTCGGTAATCCGTCAGAAAATTGGTATTACCGATGGCTTTTTGGAATTACCGACGGCTAAATCACGGGATTTCTTGTAGTGGAAGAGTCATTAAACACTTGATCAGAAGCCAATCGAAGGTAGGTAGTGAAGATGCAGACAATGGGATCAGCCATAAAGCACCTCAAAAACAAGCTTGACCCATCCAAAAATTAAGAGCAAACAACAGAAGTTGGGACCACCAGTCGCATCAACATCAACAGGCTCAAAAGGAGAAAAGTTACCTACATCCGGTGGTTTTGGCGGAGACCGAGAGAGAACCAGATCAAGAGCAGGTGGCTCGACCAGGGATTGTAGCGAAAATGAGCTCCTGGGCCTTGAAAGACCATTTGTTTCCCGCAACGACATCACCATGTATTTTCACATAAAATAGACTGAGGGATTATTTATGACAGAGTTAGCTAGCAACATAAAATTAATGGTAAATCAAAATGATCAATTAATATATAATCTAACAATAGGAACCATTTAATTTTTAGTGGAGCATAAAAGCTCATATCCAATTTCAAGGGATTGGCTTAGTAGAGCATGAGAGTACTTGTATCCGACATATTGCGGGTTCAAGTTCTCACTAGTCCTATTTGAGTGAGATAAATGTAATTTCCTTTGTAATTGTTCAATGAGCCCGGAGATTTTCCCCTTAGATAATTAAGACACCATCATCTCACCCTAATTTTCATTATATATAAAAAAAAATCATATCCATTACTTTGAAGTATTGGTTCAAGATGTTATATCAAAACCTACTTATAGACGTCCCACTTTTTAGGACTCACACTTAGGGTGTGATTGGTTCACGAGAGAAATTGTCAAGAGAGAGTATGAAAAAAAAGAAAAAGGTGAGAAATTGAGTAGATTTTGGGTATTGATTGGAATAAGAAAAAAAGAAGAGAAAAAGTGAAGAGAGAAGTGTTGATTATTTTTGAAAAGACAAAAGTGTCCTTAGCTAAAAAATTAATATATAATAATAATTGTATGTGTAAGAAAGAAAAGGCAGGGTATTGATGGAACACACGGGAAAAATAAGCCTCCGGGCCATTTTCTTCGCTGCACAGCGAAGAATTAAAAAGGTTGTAGGTCACGATCATATTTTTTTCTTTCATGGCTTTTTCGTTGGTAACCAATCAGGAGAGATTGTCTTTTTCTCACCATTTTCTATCGCTAAATTTTTTATCGCGCCGTTTCATATCGTTCCAGTCAGGCCATTAAGGAAAAAAAATGTAGAGAGTGCCATATGTATTTTGGGTTTGATGTATTAGTATTTAGTAATCACCTTAGAATCACCATTTAAAAAATATGCACATGATAACTTAATCAGAGAGTTGTAACTTCAACCTTTTCTTATTGTCAAAAAAAAAAAAACTTCAAGCTTTTCTTTTTATATTCGAATGTTATTGTTTTTTTGGCTTAGGCCCCTATTTTTGGTGCAATAACAATTAAAAGATGAAAGCTTTAAAAAAAATTGCTACCTAGAATTATAAATCATAAAATATATCCATGCTTTTTCACCTCCATTTCATTCATCAACGATTATTAGCGAATGCAATCAATTTTCAGATTTTTGTTTACTACACACCGTAATCCAAGTAGTTAAGACGTGAGAGGAATCGGGTGGATAAGGAAGAACAGCTGTATGAAAATTACACAAACGAAGATCAATGCTTCAGTAGTGTCATACAAGCGGTCCCAGGGTGTTGTAGGGTTATGATTCAGAATCCCTTTCTTTGTATGAACATTCCCTTTTAAGATGTGACGATGACACTAGCGGGCTATATATATCATGAGTGTCATTCTAAGACAGGAAAAAGAAAATTAGGCCCAAAATCTGATCATCATGCACGACACATTGCGGGAAAACAGGTGATCCACTCAACCAAAACATTTTTTTTTTTACTGAACCAAAACATTATTAGTGAAATCACTTACGGATTGATTTGAATGAATTATTACAAAAACCGTCGCCAAATGTGTGTGTGTGTTTGTTATACACATGACATACATAAGTATTTAATAATTTAAAATGTGTTGCAAATAAATTACGAGTAATTTAATATGATTCGATTTAACATATCCAAATATCTACACAAAAGTAAGTTTTACTAACGTAAAAGATAGAGCTGATAAATAAGCTTTATACCAACATTCAACCATGTCTAAACATTTTATTATTATAATAATATTTTTTTTGAAAAGGATTATAATAATATTTTTAATAATCTCTTTATATTGTATTAATACGATGAAAACTACCAAAAAAAAAGTATTAATATGACGAAATATGATTAATTGTTTATGTAAAACTTATATAGATTTTAATAATTGTACACACCTAATCATGTTAACAGTGTCTTTGGCTTTGTGTACCGGTAACAAGTTGGTTCGAAATCAGAGTTACGACTATGACAAAGAACTCTAGGCAGCCGACCTCTCGGTGGGACAGCTGAGGATGATGTTGACCGAGTGTGGGCCGGCCGAAGGAGTTTAGTCGAAGTAGATTTTAGAAAAAGAGGAAGGGGTTAAGTAAAACATGAGAGAAAGGTAGTATGGCGGCAGTGTGAGGCAACACAACGATAGACCAGGCGGGAGGCGTCAACATCGGTGCCACTGGAGCAGTGGCCGTAGAATGTAGCTTTTGCACATATACACTGAGTTTACCTTAAGTAGAGCCTCATGTTAATGGAAATGGATATTCTCCGTTTTTCTCTTCATTACTATAGTTTTTGGGTATTTTGAAGTGTATAGTGAATATCAGAACACCCACTTAATATACTGTTATATGTTTATGTTCTGGACGAACATAAGAGATACCTGAGAAAGTATCGCTTCACGGTGGAAGAATTAGGCGATTCTGATGGTGCTCAGAGCTCAGGTGGAAGACCTTGGTGGTACACCTGCAATCACTTTCCGGCCCAAGTCGATTGTATGAATGAGGTGGGTGAAAAGGTGGAAAAATAATCATTACCTCGGCCAGATTCGACGCGGTCTTCTTTAAATATGAGTTGAGGGCCAGTTCTTTGTCGATGTGTAACCGTTCAGTGAAACCCGAGTCAAGTAAATTCCTTAAATGCCGAGAACCGTTGGGTCGTAGCGTTGAGGAAAGCGGAGAGGCATGCGACGACGAGGCATCGAGGGAAGCGGAGGCATGCGGAAATGGGCTGTGAATCTGGATCTACGGATTGGGCCTCGGCCCGATCAGGCGATTGCCCCAGTCGCTAGCTCGAATGTCGAGGTGGTGACTTGTTGAAGTTCATTGATGTCGACGTCCGACGTCTTTGTTCGTAGGAACGGCAAGCGTCGCCGGGTCGTGCTTTGTTTATCAGTTCGTTCGGGACCTTCGTGTTCCACCTCTGCTGAGGCAGTTCTCGACACGAGGCTTGACGTGCTTGTGCAAGGTACGAGGCTTTAAGGCTTTATCACGAGCTCGTGCACGCGGTCTCGGCAGGAGGTCGATCTCTTCATCAGGTGCTTGTGCCAACGCACAAGGCTTTATCACGAGTTCGTGCACGCGGTCTCGGCACGAGGTCGATCACAGGTGCTTGTGCCAACGCACAAGGCTTTATCACGAGCTCGTGCACGCGGTCTCGGCACGAGGTCGATCTCTTCATCAGGTGCTTGTGCCAACGCACAAGGCTTTATGATCACAGGTGCTTGTGCCAACGCACAAGGCTTTATCACGAGCTCGTGCACGCGGTCTCGGCACGAGGTCGATCTCTTCATTCATCAGGTGCTTGTGCCAACGCACAAGGCTTTATCACGAGCTCGTGCACGCGGTCTCGGCACGAGGTCGATCTCTTCATTCAGTGTGCCAGCGCACAAGGCTTTATCACGAGCTCATGCACGCGGTCTCGACGAGGTCGATCTCTTCATTCATCGGTGCTTGTGCTAGCGCACAAGGCTTTATCACGAGCTGCGCACGCGGTCTCGACGAGGTCGATCACGGTGCTTGTGCCAGCGCTAACGCAGGCTTTATCACTTGCGTGCTTGTGCGCTAACGCACAAGGCTTTATCACGAGCTCGTGCACGCGGTCTCGGCACGAGGTCGATCTCTTCATCAGGTGCTTGTGCCAACGCACAAGGCTTTATCACGAGCTCGTGCACGCGGTCTCGGCACGAGGTCGATCTCTTCATCAGGTGCTTGTGCAAGGCACAAGGCTTTGTCACGAGCTCGTGCACGCGGTCTCGGCACGAGGTCGACAAGGCTTTATCACGAGCTCGTGCACGCGGTCTCGGCACGAGGTCGATCTCTTCATCAGGTGCTTGTGCGTCGTGCACGCGGTCTCGGCACGAGGTCGATCACAGGTGCTTGTGCCAACGCACAAGGCTTTATCACGCTGTTCCTGTCAAAGTATAGACAATTTGCAACAACTTGATGTAATAAAGTTAGCATTAATTTTTATGCTGAGTAAAGTGCTCGTAATCGAGTTTTATACTTCCCTGTGAGAGTAGTTGATCTGGCTATCCAAGCGGCAAGGTTGAGGTCATCAAATAATCAAGGTCCACGACGTAGCCAAGTTTAAGGCCGTCTGAATATTGAAATTGCAGAGGTGGGCCTGGTAGGTCGCCTGAAATCTTGGGCTGCGTATCCACATTGCTGCAGGTGCTTGTGCAAGGCACAAGGCTTTATCACGAGCTCGTGCACGCGGTCTCGCAGACGAGGCTCATCATCAGGTAGTTTGTCACGAGCTCAGGTGCTTGTGCAAGGCACAAGGCTTTGTCACGAGCTCGTGCACGCGGTCTCGGCACGAGGTTATGCCCCCTAAGTCGGGTGCTCATATGATGAGGAGCCGACTTGTAAGGAGTCGTTATCCTGCATGTTAGTCAAAGATACAAGATGTGCACGATATAAACGTATGTTTTGATAGTGTTGCCCCCATACCGATCTAATTGGCGTGTTGGGGATATGCGTTTGGGATTGAATCCCTTTAATTGGCATCGAGTGCCGCTTAGGTTCAGAAACCAAAGTTCTTGAAATAGCATCAAGTGTCGTTCGAGTTTTAAAAAACAGGCATTAAAACATGAAAATGTATACCTCGTCTAGAGGTTGAGCTGTGATGTCGAGGTCCTAGATCCGAGATGTCGAGATCCAAGGTTGTCGTCCTCATCTAAGCTGAAAAGCTTGGTGGGAGAAACCTGCTGTGCTGTCAAGGTCCTAGATCCGAGATGTCGAGATCCGGGATCCGAGGTTGTCATCCTCATCATCTGTCGTGTCGTCGAGATCCGAGATCCGATATGTTGAGATCCGAGGTCATTTGACAACGAACGTGCTCTTGACGCAGGTCGCTTTTACATCCAATGTGTATGACTTCGTTTGACATCCAACGTTTCTCCAAGACGAAATCATTTTAGTGCACGTGCTTTTTACACATGGCTTGTTCGACATCCAACTTGCACGAGGTCGTTTGACATCCAACGTGTTCTCCGGCACGAGGTCATTTTGGTATCCTTATTTGATTTGAGATAGCTATGGACGCCGAAAAAGGGGTGGTGCTCCCTGAAGTCGAGCGATGCAGACTTCGTTGTCCAGGAGATCGGGCTTGGCGTCGATCAATAGAGTCAACTCGGAGATTGAATTTGTGGGAGCAAAGATAGTCTGAATTTGTTCAGGGCTTCATCAGCTGCCTCCGGCTTTTTCGACATCGACGCTCGAATTCATCAAGAACAAACAGATTAGTTACAAAGATAAAAGAAAGGTTTGGGCCTTACCTCAGATGTGAGGCGTCGATTTCAAGCATAATGACATCGTGTGTGCGTAAACACTCGTAGGTGGAACAATGGATCCTTGGAGAACCTATAGTGAAGTCGATTAGATCAAAATCAAGAGATTTGAGCATTGTTCGACGCCTTGGATCTACATGCATTGACCGACGTGTATCGATCTCCACAACGCCCGATGTCAAGTGAATGGGACTGTCGAGGTCCGCAATTTCGGAAGAGGTTGCAACTAGAGACCTCTGTTACGCAAAACTTGGTCGACTTCCTTCGTCTTCTTTGACCTCGACGTCGATATCCAGATTTGTTCAATGCTTCCCGACTGCCTCCGTCTCAGGTAGGGCGACATCGATCTCACAAGCGTGAGTAATCGCTATTGGTGTATGTGCACAATTGCTGATTTCAACGATTTTGATTTGTCTCTGTTTAGATTCAGGATCCGCCGTTGAGATCCAAGATCACACGCGTTGTTCAGTGATGGCGGTTTTGATCCAGTTCGACATAGTCTAGATCGGCCACTACACTGCATTGCATTGAGCCACCGTTTCCTGTGACATCGATGTGACTCGGGATGCTCTGATTCGATCGAGGTGGTGGCAGTATGGTGAAGGCGAGAACCAAGACGGTTGTTGCATCATGAAGGCGAGAACCTTGATGACCGTCAAATCTTATCCTTCCTCCGCAATCCTTTTCCCAACAATTTAGCGAATCTCATCATTTGAGATGGCGTGAATGAAGACGCAGAAGGTGAAATCTTGCCTTTTGAGGAAGATTTCATCCAAAATTGGATGAAAACCCTAATCTTGTTCCTATTTTCACCGAAGTCGAATAGATCGGAACCGATCAAACAAGATTGAGATAGATTCCTCATCTGAAACTTGATCTGAGGTGTCAATGTCTCTGTTCCTCTGAATTCTTGATCCAGAAAAACTTTAGAATTGGACGAGATTCTTTCTCTGGCCTCTTCGAAAGGAATTCCTCTCCGGAAAACACCATTGCAATCTCTCACCGAAACCAAAGAACACGTATCAGAGAGGAGAAAGATTCAATCTGAATGTTCTAGCCACCGTGAACGTGAAAAAGAACGAGAGCGATTTGTCGTTCCCACAGACGGCGCCAATGTTCTGGACGAACATAAGAGATACCTGAGAAAGTATCGCTTCACGGTGGAAGAATTAGAAGCGATTCTGATGGTGCTCCGAGCTCGTGGAAGACCTTGGTGGTGGTACCGCAATCACCCGACGCCAAGTCGGTGTATGAATGAGGTGGGTGAAGAGGTGGAAAAATAATCATTACCTCGGCCGCTCGACGATCTTCTTTAAATATGAGTTGAGGGCCAGTTCTTTGTCGATGTGTAACCGTTCAGTGAAACCCTGAGCTCAAGTAAATTCCTTAAATGCTGAGAACCGTTGGGTCGGCCGCGTTGAGGGAAGGCGGAGAGGCATGCGGACGACGAGGCATCGAGGGAAGGCGGAGAGGCATGCGAAAATGGGCATGTGAATGCTGGATCTCTGGATTGGGCCTCGGCCCAGTCCGGAACAGTTTATATTCCCAAAACCATAGAAAAACCATAGTAACAGAGACAATAGAGAAAAGGCCATTATTAAAGACACCCCCCCACCTGGTAGGTACACCCCCCCATTTTGCATATTTCCCAAAATACCACTCGTATAAAATCATCAAAAATCTTTTTTTTTTTATTCCGAACATGTTACCGGCAATTGCAATTTCCGGTATACAAATTGTATACCGGAAATTACAATTTCCTAACATTGTGTGTAAATTTGTTACTGAAATTGCAATTTCCGATACAAATTTGTATACCGAAATTGCAATTTCGGTAACAAATTTTACACACAATGTTACCGTATACATTAAAGAATTTTGTAGTCAAACACTCATTGTTTATGCTTTTGCACGCAGACTTGGTGTAGAACGCTCTCATCGTACCGGAAATACGAATTTTCGGTACGTACTTTGTTTCGTTTTGAATTTTGTTCCGGAAATTGCAATTTCCGGTATACAAAAATAACGTACCGGAAATTGCAATTTCCGGTATACAAATTGTATACCAGAAATTGCAATTTCCGGTATACAAAAAAAACGTACCGGAAATTTGCAATTTCCGGAAAAAGATTAAAAATATTGTGTACCGGAAATTTTGAATTTCCGGTACGTTATATTTTTAATCTTTTTCCGGAAATTGCAAATTTCCGGTACGTTTTTTTTTTTCCAAACTTTTTTTCCCTACGTAATAATCTATTGTTTGTTTCATTTTAGTTTCATTGGAAATGGATGATTTTAGTGGCTTCAATTCTGACGAAGCTGACAAGCCGACCGACGTTTCCCAACATTTCGATTGTAGTGATGTATTCACTACTACGCAGGTAATTTAATTATTGTTTGATATTGTGAATATGTCGTATTTTTTTTTTGCAAAACATTAAGATTAATACTTTTTTGTAGATATTTCCTACACGAGATGACCTTTTGTATTGGGCTCGAGAGGTTGGGAAGGAAAACAATATAGTTGTTGTCATTGTACGATCAGACACAGAAACAGGACAAAGAGGAAGAAAAACAAAAGTCATTCTGGGTTGTGAAAGGGGTGGAAAGTATAGATCAAAGTCATCAAGTTCTTCAAAGTCAACTGGATCTCATAAGTGTGAGTGTCCATTCGCGCTAAAGGAAGACCCTTGTCAATGGGTGAAGGCTGGATACTTAAGGTCCTTCGTGGAATTCACAACCATCGGATACCTGAAAGCATGATGGGTCTTGCTTTTGTTGGTCATTTAAATCAAAATGAGAAAGAAATTGTTCATGATATGATAAAGAACAACGTAAAGTCGGAAGCATTCTATTGACGAAAAGTCGCAATGTGGCCAATCTCACTACCATCGACCAAGTATATAATGAGCGGCGTAAGTTTCGATCAACACGAAAGGTCCAAGCTGAAATGCAACACTTGTTGAACTTAATCCAACGTGATCGATATGTGTCCTGGTATAGAAGACATGAAGGTTACGGCGTTGTTAGAGATATTTTTGGACACATCCAGATGCCGTCAATTTATTGAATACATTTCACGTTGTCTTGTTCATGGACGCACCTACAAAACCAACAGATATCTACCGCCTTTGTTTGAAATTGTTGGTGTTACCAAAGACATCCCTTACATACCTTTGTGACATTTGCCTATTTGGATTCTGAGCAGCAGGATAACTTTGAATGGGCACTCTTAAAGTTAAAAGGTCTGTTTGTGCGACAGGAATCATTTCCTCAAGTTATTCTTACTGATAGAGATCTTGCTCTGATGAATGCAATTGCGTCTGTTTTTCCAACTTCGGCCAATTTGCTGTGTCAATGGCACATAGGTAAGAATGTCTATGCGAAATGCAAGAAGTTGGTGTTTCATGAAGACAAACATGAGGCAGTGAAGAATGCATGGGATGGTGTTGTTGATGCGACTGACGAGTTTGAGTATCAGCAACGGTTGATGACTTTTGAGTGTGTATGTTCAGAATTTCCTATTTTTGTTGAATATGTCAAGAATACATGGTTGAACCCCTTTAAGGAAAAGTTTGTTGCGGCATGGACCAACCAAGTCATGCACTTCGGAAATACAACAACAAATAGGTATGCTTAAACCAGTAGATAAAATTATGTTGATAATTTTGTTTTTTAAATGGTGTCATTGGTATTTGATGTGGTTTAATTTTTGTTTGTTATTAGAATGAGTCTGCACATTGGACATTGAAGAGGAATCTACAAAACAGTAGGGGTGACCTATGTCATTGTTGGGAAACTATGAACAATATGATTGCACTGCAACACACTGAGATAAAAGCATCATTCAAAAGAAGCATAAACGTAGTGGAGCACAGGCACAACAACCGTTTGTTGTTGGCAAGAGGACACTGTTTGCCAAAGTGCGTGAACTTGTATTTCCAGACACAACTTCAATGTGTCCACCTCCTCAAAAGGTGAAGACCAAGGGAGCACCGAAAAAGGGTAAAGGTAAGGCCCCAGCAATGGATGGATATGATGTTAGGCGCGACCCATCATATTTTGAGCATGTGGACAACATGTATTCTGAGCATGTGGGCAACATGTATTCTGACGTACCATCTGGGAATACATCAAAGGCATCTAATCTACCATATAATGTGCCTACAAGGAAAAAGAAACGATCTGATGTGCCATCTTATGTACATCAAATGCCTTACCTGAGCCAATTTCCTCCACAGTTTCATCGATATATTGAGCAAATAGTGGATGTCGAAGATGATGGAAACTGCGGATATCGTTCCATTGCAGCATTACTTGGTAAATCTGAGGACGGATGGCCTATAGTCAGGCAAGACTTGGAAAAAGAGATCAGAATGCATTATGATTTATATGGCCGGCTTTTTGGAGATCAATATCAAGCATTGAGGGAGTCATTGATAGGTGTAACTGGTACCTGTTTTCGTGACAAGTGGATGACCTTACGGACATGGGTTACGTAATAGCAACCAAATATAAATTGGTTCTAGTCTCTTTGAATGAGTGCGATCGAGCGTGTTGGACATTTTTCCTCTTAGGGGCATGTGTCACCCAACCCACCAAACAACGCCATAATTTGTATTGGGTTTGTCAACAAAAATCATGAGTGCAGGTAAAATTTTTCTGACAAAGAATGTGTTTTAACTTAAATTTATCTTTTTAATGTAAAATTAAACAATGTGTTTAATTAATCTGCAATAAGTTTTCAGGTATTTCTTAAGCAGGATGTCCATTGCCTAACGTCGCTCCCGGTTGGCGTCAATATGCTTATCAGGAGGCTCACTCATGGGCAACAACGTATCTCGCTTTCGATTGCAAGAATGGTTTACATTATTTCCGTTGCGTCATACTACACGATTACCAGGATGACCATGTACGATTGAATGACGATTGACTACATTGTAGTGATATGTAGTACACTTTATTGTTTTTAAATGTGGGTTTGACTACAGATCAATTATGTTGTTGGTTATGCAATGTAATGTAATGTGACGTAAGTTTTTTTTAGTGTTGAATTTGCAGTCCAACAGAGGTTAAGTAATTGTTCTGAACAGACACGCCGGATGTTGAGCTGTGATGTCGAGATCCGGGATCCGAGGTAATCATGATACAGGATGCTGATGTTATAAATCATCACCAAGTCGAGGCGAAGTGTTTGCTCGAGGTCAAGAACTAGTGGGCGACATCAAGGACCTCTGCTTTTGGGTGTAACAGGTATCGTTCTCATTGCTCGACATCGGATTCAAGAAGTTCGGAATGCCTTTGCCTTATGACATCGGCGTCGTGTAGCTAGACAACTAGAGATGTCGAGATCCGAGGTTCTGCATGTGGTGAGCTTGTCGAGCTCAGTGTTTCGAACTAGAGATGTCGAGATCCGAGGTAATCAACGACCTCTGCTTGTCGAGCTGTGTTTCGAACTAGAGATGTCGAACGTATTGCCGACGATGTGAACTGTGAACTGAAATCACTGTCCTTCATGCAAGATTGAACTCGTGACAAATCTACATATGCCTGCCCTTGCTTGGTGATGTAGAATGCACCTCGGTGCAGATTGACTTCGGGGTCACTTGCAAGGTGAGCTCGATATGTAGGCCGAGTTGATGGATGAGGTCGTCATTCCCTTGTGATGTAGAATGATTTCGATGTTCCTCGACCTAATGAAATTAGTTGAAAGAAATTCGAGAAGTTCGAATCTTACCTCAGTCATAAGGACATCGTGCGATTGTGATCTCGCTCGCACGCTACTGCTGTGGAAGTATGGTAGATCGTACTTAAAAGAAAAAGTATGCTAGATCGGTAAATAAAAAAAAACCTATGGTACAGAGGAAAAAAAAAGCCGCAAATATAACAAAATGTAAATATAACAACAAAAGATGTCCAAATATAACAAAAAAAGATAATAAACATAAAAAAAACCCTATCTTCTTCGCTGTCGACGCTTCGCCCCAGATGTGGTCGCCTCCGTCCCACCCTGCGCTATCTGTAGTGCCTGGGAAATATACTCGGCAAGCAGAGCGGGGTCCATCATCTCATAGTCAGTCTCAGAGGCTGTCTGGAGAATGCTGGTGACTGAGGCCAGCCTCTCAGCCATATCATCACAATGCGGCTGCAAATTATAACAAGACATCGAGAGCCATAAGAGATAATAAACAAACACAAAAATACATAATGTATATCTAAACACTTACACAATCGAGTAGCCGCACCGAGGAGCACCGGATTGATCAGAGTGGATGCGACATCTGCGATACCACTCCATGTACCGTCGCTGCACTCGCCGGATCTGAGGCCAGGTATAAATCGGGGACAGTCGACATGATAGAGTGCATAGGAAACTGTATCCATGCATCCATCATCTCTGCATCTGTGGGACGCGGTGGTGGTGGCCGGGGAATGTCCTGGATGTAGCCGAACTGCCTGACTACCCTCTCAGGCAGGTACGACACAATAAATGAGGCACACCGGATGTACCCCGAAAACAGACACGCCGGATGACAACTCGCCCTAATGCCCTCCCACGATCTCCAAACAACGTCATCGACTGTCAACGCATCCAGCGCTTTCCTGAAGGGCTCCACCTGGCCGTCACCCTTAACCGGCGACCACCTCATGGCTCGTATCATGCCCGGGGTGATGCCGTTATCCTTCCTCTTGCAGAGACGAGGGAAATACTCATATATCCATGCCTGTGACAACAATAACGAATCAACACGCCATACAATGTACTTTAAATAAATAATTGTTTACAAAAATAGGCTGCGTACCTGAAGAAGTGTCATGTATCCGCCAATCTGCTTAGTGTCATGCAGGCTAGCGTCTCCCAGATATCCGTACAAGAAGGCTAGTGCAGCACTAGCCCATGACACACTACCAACCGCCCCCAAGTCACGTACCAGGTCCAGGTACTTAATGTCAATGTATATATGGCTCTTGTGCGCCAAAATGGTACAGTGCCAACAACAACATTATCATGGCCTGGCCGCATAGTCCCACCGACCATCGTAAATGCGCTTGGTCATATGTCTTCATCAAGAAGTCAATACTCATATGAGCGCCTCATAGTTGTCGTCTCCTTGTTTGCCTCTTCATATGTACACCCCAAAGAATGTCAGAATAAGATATGGAAATGTCTGGATCCATCACTGGGGGTACATAAAAAGAGCCGCTCACTTTAAGGCCTAGGAGGATAGACACATCATCAAGCGTGACTGTCATCTCTCCAAAGGGCAGATGGAAGCTGCTCGTCTCCCGATGCCATCTCTCTGCAAAGGCTGACAGTAAGGCTCTGTCAACCATCCTGAAGCTGCAGTATAACAAGGAGGATAGGCCGGCCTCCGAGAGATGCTCATTTACATGAGGAGGCGGTGGTACTCTTCCACTTAACCATTTTTGCAACTTCAGGCCGTGAGAGGCCACCTTCAGCGCATCACGATCCTGCACACAAATAAACATCATCGATCATATAAAAATAATAAACATTTGATCAAATAACAACCAGATATATACCTGCCCCTGCCATATCTGATAGGCAACGTGATGCTGATAATCTGTAAGCAACGACCCATCGTAAGGTCCTCCAGGAAAGGGAGCCTGGTCTCCAACTATACCATGGTCTCCTCCAGCTATATCCTCTGGATCCTCGTATACAAAATGGGGATCCTGGTCGCCAACTACATCCTCGTGCGGCTGACTGCTGCAATACGCCTCGGCTCGAGAGGCGATCCACAGTCGCCGTGGTCTACGTGGGGCGCACTTTACCAGGGAATGGAAGCTACTCCTCTCCCTCTCGACTTAGGCATATCCGAAAGACAAATAAATCAATTATATTCAAATGTAATAAAATAAGTGCAAGGAAATTGCAATTTCGGTATACATTATATATCAAAATTGCAATTTTAAAAATAAAGCAGGAAATTGTAATTTCGATTGTACAATGTCGGAAATTGCAATTTCCGGTGCTTTATATTTCTGTTCCGGAAATTGCAATTTTTGGTATACAAATTGTATACCGGAAATTGCAATTTCCGGAACTATGATTGCATAACAAAAAAACGTACCGAAGATTTGGAATTTCCGGTAAGAACAGAGCGTTTTCAGGGATTTAGAATTTCCGGAAGCGTGAGTGTGAGTGGATCGGGAAAGGTTGAGTTTTTGTTAAGTTATTAAGGGGCATTATGGGAAATTCGCAAATTTGTTACCGAAAATTGCAATTTCCGGTATACAAATTGTATACCGGAAATTGCAATTTCCGGTAACAAATTTTACACACAATGTTACCGGAAATTGTAATTTTGGTATACAATTTGTATCTGAAATTGCAATTGCAGAATACGTTTCTAATTAAAAAAGGATTTTTGATGATTTTATACGAGGGGTATTTTGGGAAATATGCAAAATGGGGGGGTGTACCTACCAGGTGGGGGGTGTCTTTAATAATGGCCTAGAGAAAATGAGAATAGAGAGAATGAGAAATGGAGATGATTTATTTCCCATGTTAACATATTAAGATTTGGGTCCCGTTATTTGTACACAAAAAGGGACATAAATTTTGGACACACAGTCCGTACTGTACGGACATATGGTCCGTCTGATGACGGTATGTCCGTCTGATTATAGATGATATTTTATTTTTATTTTTCAATTTTTAATAGTTTTTATTGTTTAAAAATATTTGTCATTTACTGAGATAATGAATCGTGACAACGGATAAATGAACTTCGTTAACCAGATAAATAATGAACTTCAGGGTTAGCATTCATCAAATAATATGAACCATTAACCAGATAAGTGAACTTCGTTAATCAGATAAATAAATGGTTCACATTATCTGGTGAATGCCAACATTTTATTTATCTGGTTAACGAAGTTCATTTATCTGGTTAATGCTATTCATTATCTGGTTAATGTCAAATTCTAAAACTTTTTTTATCTGGTTAATCAAGTTCAAATATCTGGTCAATACAGTTCATTATCTGGTTAATAACAAAAAAAAATAACCAGTTTAAAAAAATCTAAAAAAAAATAAAAAAAAATTGAAAAAAAAATGTTGTCCATACTGTACAGACATAAGGTCCGTACACGTACGGAAATACGCTGTGTCCACTTTTATGTCAATTTGTGTGTACAAAAATCATTTCTCTTAGGGGCTGATTGGAACGTTTGATTTAGTGAAAAGAGAAAAAAGGGGATGAGAAATATGAAAGAAATGAAGAATTTTTTCTGATTGGTTTATGTGAGAAAATGAGAAGACTGATAAAAACATGTGAAACCTACCACCTTTTTATTTCTCTCCAAACTTGCGGAGAAAGCAGATGGAAAAGAGAATTTTCCCTATTGTTTCATTTTTGTCCTCTTGTGGCTGCGTAATACGTTGATGTTATTTTGAGTTTTTTTTTAATAATTATTTATTTATTTGGTCTTTTACTTTTGTATGTTTACGTTGTTAGCGCTGCACATTCGCGCCATTTGCTTTACCCAAAAAAAAAATATTCACGTTTTTAATTATTTATTTGGTTTAATAAGTTGGTTTAAATAATTTAATTAAATTTATTAATTAAATTAAACTAGAATAATAATAATAATTAATCTTCTAGGAATATTTTATTGTAATTAATTAATTAATTAAATTTTCCTACGAATATTTTATTTTAATTAATTAAATAAATTAATAAGTAAATTAATTATCTTAAATTATTTAAATTTTTAGTCAAGGACATTGGTGTCTTTTCAAAAATAATCAACATCTCTCTCTTCCCTATTTCTTTTCTCTTTCTCTTAAACCAATCAATACCTCAAATATACCCTATTTCTCACATTTTTCTCTTTTTTCACACTCTTTCTCACGTATTTATCTCTTCTCAATTTCTTCTCGGAAGCAATAAGAAGTTTAAGGTTTTCAACTTGGAAACAAGATTCATTTAAATTTTAAATTTTTATGATTGGTAGTTGGGACTAAAGTGTAGGAAGGACCAGGAAAGAAACAACAAAAAGGAGGTTCTCTACAGCAAATAAAGTGTTAGGATTATTAGTTTACTTTAATTTTTGACGGTTCAACTGAACCTGTATTGTTGGGCCAGCCAGTGTCAGACAGCAAGGACATCCTTGTCTCTGAAGCATCCAAAGGCACACCTCATTATTCCAATTATTTTTTATTATATATAAAGAGTACCTCACACACTCCCCATTTGCTGTATCCAAATTCGATGGAAAACCAAAGCAAAGAGCTGAGAAAGAGTGAGAAGGAGAGTTTGAGAAAGCGTTTGATGGGGAAGAAAAGCAGCATTTGGTTTAAGAAGGTGTGGCCTTGGAGTTGGAGGAGGCTCTCTGCCTCTGCGTTTCGATGGAAACGACTCGATCATCTTCAAACGACCTTCATGGACACCGTCGTTTTCAAGATACTCTCTGCGGCTGAGGCCGTAGTCCTTGTCTCTACACTCTGCTTCTTCTACCTCTGCTGTGGCTGCCACTTCTGATTTCTCACGAGTCTCTTTGATCTCTCACCACTCACCACCACCTTAGATTTCAACTTCATTCATTCATTTTTCACAAGTTTCTTGTTAATTGCTTCTGTTTATTGGGGTAGCTAGTAGTTGATATTATGGGTTTCTCATAAATAACATAGTGGGTACAGAAAGCTTGTAAATTTTGTAATCACTCCTTAATTTTCTGCACTTTTAATATTATAGATTTCTCTTATTTTGCTTAACCTGCAGCAAGCGGCGTTACTGTGTTTTTTTTTCCTTCGAGTTTTGAAGCTATTCACCCCAGATTGGGAGACAGGCATTGCATGATGATTGGTAATCTAGTTTAATGTATTTTAATGTTTTTGTTTGGAATGAATAACTAGAAGAGAAGAAATAATGAATTATGAGGAACAAATTTCCTTAGTGTTTTGTTTTGTTTGCCCCTTGCAGAAACTTTGTATTTTGCTACTGTTTGGTGAACAAATGTGCTAGCGCTGGTTTGACTTCGCTTTTGAACTACCAATTTTATGAAGAAAAAAGGTTTCTTGAATGATGAATTTGGATGTCATAATTAACATTCAAATGGCGATTAACAAACTCGTAGAGCTCAGCTCCAAAAGTACGTCACGCAATTTCATCTATTAAAAAAAATACGTCATATAAATGGATTAATCTGTGTTCCCCCGAGGGCGAGACATGTAAAATTTGATCAAGGATTGCTCCATCACGGGATTTTAAAAGGAATATATAGTTTCATTT
This sequence comes from Calophaca sinica, assembly GCA_037113605.1. Classification (NCBI taxonomy): domain Eukaryota; kingdom Viridiplantae; phylum Streptophyta; class Magnoliopsida; order Fabales; family Fabaceae; genus Calophaca; species Calophaca sinica. The sequence goes on along the minus strand of CM073736.1, from coordinate 122,402,536 downwards.
TTAAATATATAATTTATGGTTTAATTTCAGGATTTACATGTATAAAATATTATTATTGGAAAGTGTCTGGAGTTGATTGTATCTCCTATATTAATTTATTTTCAATTATGGAGGGAGAGATATAAAATAATTCTTTCTTTTTTTCCATATATTCTCTCATATCTTGCCTGGCATAGTACTGGATTATTATTATTATTATTATTATTATTATTATTATTATTATTATCTGTAGTCAATACTTGAATGTATTCACTTAAATATTAAATATAATAAGGTAATTATAAAATTTAAAAATATTTAATTTTTTTAGCAACATAATTAATTTATTAAAATATTTTTTATTTATTATAATTTCTCGTTCATTTTACAAAATACTAATTAGCAAAAAGTAAAATGTGCCAACCAAACTTTGCTGACCGAATCAAAATCATAACCGTTGTTCCAACTTAACATTTTTTTATTATGCGAAAAAGAAAAGATAACTTTGTTTTTTGACTTTTGAGAATCACTTTTTAGTATGAGTTGATTTGTTCCATAAATAAAGAGTACTAGTATTTAAACCAAGGGGGGCGACTACAGTGCCCTACTTTGTGGGTGGTGCACCGGTACACCAAGTAACATACCTTCAACGACCGGTTGACAGTCGGTTTTGAGAAATTGCCAACCGGTCCTTTTGGGTTTTCTGGTAATTATACAAAAGGAAAACGAGGAAGGCACAGTTGGAAGCTTCCCAGGTACGACACAATTGACATCGCCTTCTGGTCTCTAAGCATCATCGAGGCCGAGGCAGGCACAATTGTCATTGCATCGTTCTGTCTTTCTATCTTCGTCTCCGTTGCGTACAAAATCGTATACATGGCCAACGACAATGACAACATGTTCCTTAAAACAGCATAATGAGTCTGTTCGTTGCGTTTATGTATCGTCGACTGCGAAGCGATTTCGAATCTAGATTGACGACACTGAGTAGCTACCTTCGACGGGTTGTGTCATTATTGGAGGATTTCGTCGCCAAATATAGTGACTCTGAATCGGAGAAGTGGGTCGTTCGATCCAGTGCTTTAGGGTTTAAAAAATAGTGACTTCGCATCGTGTTCTCCCTTTGTATTCAAGTGATCTGTTGAGGTAAATATATTTTCTACTATATATTAATTGATGTTAGTGTGAGGTTCCGTTAACAGTATTGTATTGTTCCACTTCCATTGGTGCTGTGATTTGCATACAAGGTTTGTGTGACTGTTGCTCTTGTTTAACCATTTTAACCCATCAAATATCAATTAAAGTGGTTACAATCATGGACTAGATATGTAGTTGATTAGGCCTGTGTTTTAGCTGCCAAGTTAGAATTACACATATTTATTTGGGTTTAGGTTTTTTTTTTCGTGCCTTACATCTACATGGTGGTACCCGTCAATGGATGTGCCTTTTCCCTATTTTGTTATAATTCAACCGTCTTTTTTACTGTGTGTTATAGGATATGGAGAATGAAAGTAGTTGAATGCTTCAGTTTACATATTGAAGGTGTACAATTTGACATCCGGAATAAATTTTGTAGAATTACATTCTAGAACTGGAATTAGCTATGTGTTATAGCTATAGTTATGTAAATGACAACAATTGTGTTAGTATGAAAACGTTGATAATATGTTGTTTGTGATGACAGAGTTGGTTCCATCTAAGTTTGGCCACAAAAGGTGATACCAACAAGTCCTGTAATTTTTACCTCTGAAAAGGGTTTTATTTTTGTGCGCTGCAGCAAATATTGAATGTGTAGTCACAAGACCTACTACTGCCTTTTTTTATGGGTGTATGAAAAGTATAATAACTATGAGAAGAATTGTACTTTGATCCTGTATGAGTGGAAGAATTTAACCTTAATGGAAGAAGTTATTTATAGACCATTCCATATGTATATAGTCTTCCCTTAACATAAATAAAATTTCTGTAAAATTAGTTGTGTTTGTATTATGTAGTATAGTTGTTTCTGACTTCTGTGGCAGAATTATGAGTTTCGGAGAAAATTTGATTGTTAAATTTGAAGCATTAATTGGTTTTTGTATTTCATTTGGTATATTGTCACTGGTTTTAATATGAAGCATTATGTTGTGGTTTTAGTTTCAGATATTCTTGGCAGTGGTTTGATGCAGTTATGTAAATTTCATAAGAAGCATGTAATAGTTTTTTGCCATGCTGGTTTGCTAAATGTGGATTAATGTAACATATAGTTTCCCTTTAACCCTATTACAGTTAAAAGTTGATTGACTATATTTGAAATCGAAACATTGTGTACTTATAGTACCAGGAATAGTGTTTAATGAATACAATTTTCCTCTCAGTTGCATTTGTTACGAATGTGTAAATGCATATTGGTCCAACGGGTTGCGTAAAATTTGAAATTGCAGCCAGAGAAAGACATAATACTATAGGATTATGACCTTTTTCTGAATTGAAGTATCTCATTTGATATTGTTATAAAATAATGCATATACATATTGTGAGACACATATATTTATGTAATGTGTGGATATTCGTTCATCTTTTTCCCATACTCATGTGCTGTGTTTATTGAATAATAAGATTATACACAGTTTAACGTAAATGATTTTATGTAGACAATTGTAGAGCGGGTTATATTGACTAGTATTTCATTGTTTGTTGACACACCAAGTTTACAATGGACAATGTTAACTTCTTCGAATGCGGTGAAGCATGCGAGCAAATGTGTGCATCAAGTAATCGGATAGATTCACATAAGGTATTGTGTCTTATTAGAAGCATTTGACAATGTAATCGTTGCAATTAAGCCCTAAATCGGTTGCTATATTTTCTGTGATGTTTTATATATTGTAGTAATATGATGGTGGTTTTTTGAGCTAATACGTTGAAAATGGTTCTTTGTAGGGCCTTGAACAAATCTCATTAAGCGCGATGAGGAATGAAGTTAGAAATATTGGCAGTATTGATAATGAAAATGTTGCTGAACATTGTACTGACGATGAAAATGTTATTGAACATGGTGCCCAGGATGAAAACATTGAACGCGTTAAAAAAGGTACTAAAGGTGAAGGCGTTCCTATTGACGGTGAAGAAGATTTTGGTAAAATTGACGTCATAAGTATAACTGGTGATGACATATTGCAGTTCCATTTCCCTAGTGTTGCTATGGCATATTTATTTTACAATTGGTATGGTATGATGAAAGGCTTTTCAGCACGAAAAAGTAAAGTTTTGAGGAATAGAGAAGGTCATATAGTGCAACAGACATTTGTGTGTCACAAGTAGGGCTTTCGGAATGAAAGGTTGTTACAGCGGCCTAACCGTAGACGTGAACCTAAATCAGAGACAAGGTGTGGATCCAATGCACAAATTCGTGTGCACGTCGAACCTGATACAGGACGATGGCACGTGACTTATATTTGTGATGACCACATCCATAATTTGTTGGCAGAAACATTGCTAGGGATGTTGCCTGCTCACAGGAGAATGGATGATTGTGACATACTCCAGGTGAATAGTATGAGAAGTGTCGGCATTAGCGTATCCCACATTTATGGTTCATTTGCCCACCATAGTGGTGGATATCAAAGGATTGGATTCCGGAGTGTAGTACCCTAATTTTGTCCGGCCTTTTTATGTTATTTTATTTTATTATTTTTTAAATTAGTAGTATTAGTAATAATAAATAAAATAATATTTTTAGTTTTATAATAAAGAATGAAAGAGATTAAAAAAGAGAAGAAAGAAAGAAAAGAAAAAGAATGAATAAAAGAAAAAAAAAGAGGATTTTTATTTGAGAAGGGGTGTGCAAAAGGTAAGTCTGGGTGGTGTAAATAGCAGTAAACCAGGCTGGTGGCCCAACCCAACAACACACGCAGCCCAGCCATACCCATTCCTTCGCACACCCCCTTTTTTATTCCACACCCCTGCATGCACCTCTCACCCTCTATTACTGCTGTCTGCACCCCGTTTCCTTCCTCGCACCCCCCAAGCTCCATGCAACCTACCCCTTCACGCACGGCCCATACCCAGCCCATTCTGCATAACCCTAAAAAACCAGCAACCCTAAATCCCTCATCTTCATTTCCTCTTCTCCTCCAGCCTCACGCGGCGCTCCCTCCCCCAGGCTTCCCCCACTTCTCTCATCCTCCTCTTTCTCCTCCACCATTCACGCCCTCTCTCCCACGATTCTCTCATCTTCTCTCATCTTCTTCATCTACCTCCCTTCCCAAAACCCTAGCCGCGACCAACCCCATCCCCACGTTCTCTCTTCACTCCTCTTCATTTTCCCTTCCAACCCTAGGCCAAACGGCGCTACCCCCCTTCATCCTCTCTTCCCTTCCTCTTCCAACCACACTCTCAAAACCTAACCCTAATCTTTCCCTCACTCTCTCAACCCTAAGTCATGGTAGTAACCTACCCTCCCCACATTCTTTTCTTTACATTTGCTCCTCTATTTACACAAGACTGACCCAAATCATATCTTCTCATCATGATTCGGTCTAAATTTGAGGAAAACGTGTGGATCTCGACAAATCAGGGAAGCCTCCACCTTTCTTTCTTCTTTTATGTTTTTAATTAATTTGATTCAGATCTGAATGGTAACAATTTTGATCTTCTTTTTCAGAATTGCAGAGTATAAAGCGGAGCGGTTCGGAGCTCTGAGGGAGGGAAAAAAAATGAGAGCCAGAGAGAAGAGTAGAAACGGAGGAAAGATAGAGGACGAACGAAAAAGGGAAGCAGAAGGAAGGGATGGTGGCCTCGAACCTGTGAGGCTGCCATAAAATCCCAAATTAAACACCATTTAGTTTTAGGGTTCTTTTTACCCCCTCCTTTGATCTCTGTGTGAATTGTCTGGGAAATCACAAACCTAGGTTCCTCGTCTTCTTCATCTTTCTAGTTTTCTGTTTTTTTTCCTTTTTTCTGCCATTTCTGTGTACTAAGGAATTATATTCTGGACTGGATGATTGTATTCTGGGTTGAAATATACACGATGTAATCCTTTCTTTGTATTCTTTACATTTTCTGTTGTTGATGTTGTTTCTTAATCTGCTGAGGTTTGGTTGAATCGAGCTAAGGCTAGGGTTTGGCCTTCCAATGGGGCCAAACCCTAGATGAGGGACTGAATTACAAATATATTGGTAAAAAGGGTCTGAAAGCAAAAAAAAAGTTTTCTAAAGTCCATCTCTTTATTTGCACATTTTCTTTTAAAATAAACAAACCCATACAATTTGTGAAATTCTTGTTTTTCCCTAAATGTCTCTATTTTTATTTCTGATTTGTTAAAAGGGATGGAATGGTAATAAATAAAAAATAAAAGGTAAGTGAAAGTATTTTTTTTTTTGTAATATAGTATTTTCATTAAAATCAAAATGGGTTTTTGGAATCTTTTTTTTTTATCTTTTATTTTTCTTTGCTGGTTTTTCTTAAATAATTAAAAATAAATGTTTTTGGAAATATGTTAGCAATAAATGGTCTGTGCTTACATTTATGTTGCTATTTCATATAAATAGATTATTCCTTTGTATATACGTATTTTTAAATTGTTATTAGCACACTCTCATCGTCTTCGTGATTCTCCATTAAATATTTTGGGAAAGTTAACTTTTTAAGGCAAACAAATTTCTCTAAACAATTAAAGGTACCATTTCATGGGCGTTTTAGGGGTGCTAATACCTTCCCTATACGTAACCAACTCCCGAACTCAAAATTTGGTTCGAAGGACCTTTTTCTTTATTAAAATCAAAAATAGGTTTTCCAATGTTTTCCTATAAAAATAAAATATTGGTGGCGGCTCCATTTATATTTAAGGGTGGTTGTCACAGCTGGCGACCCCACTGAGGACTTTAGAGAGTTAGGCCCTATGATTGTTTATATGATTTGTTTGCCTTATTAAATGAATTATTCCCTTTTTGCTTTGATTCGTTCATTTGTATATATGTTTGTATACGTGAATCCTAGGATAGAAAACTTGCATTAAAAAAAAAATATTTTTCTATTTTTTATTTGTGATTCATTCTCTTTCATTTCTTTTTTCTTCTTGTAAATATTATGTATGTCTATGCATTTGAAACCTTAGGGTAGAAGACATATATATATTGTATTTTGATCTGTTTTGCAGTGGGTAGTTTTAAGTTTGCTCCTTCACACACTTCGCTTTATACACTTTATTTACACACACTTTGAGTGGGTGCCCTATACCCGGGCCCGAGTGAATCTTAAGTTAGGAGAGGTTATGTAGTGGGTGCTCTGCTGGACGTACGGGCAGTGGGTTCCTACGAAAGCCTCACCTAGAGTTTGGCTCCATTTGAGAAAAACCATCCTTTAATAATATACTTATTATTGGTGGTAACATTTTCAAATGGGACCCTTGGCTCTAGGGACCTTTTAGATTAGTATCTTAAATCCATCCAATAGAAAGGCACTTAATATAAACCCTAGATCCTTTTAAGGAGCTACCGGCCCATATCACGAAAGGAGCATATCTTATCCTATCTTCCACGTGACAAAAGTCGTATGACCTAAGATCTTAGAAAATACCGGCCTACATCACAAGGGGCACATTCTGCCCGTTTTTCCTTCATCCATTTATTTTCCATTCACATTTCAAAAAATTGTGAAAGATAATAAATGATATTTTTCTCCAAAAAATATTATTTGTTATTCTTTTTCTGCAAAAAACACAGTTTCAAAAAAATTATTTTCCCTTCTCATTCTTTTTCCCTCTAAAAAATAAATTTTCAAAAAAAAACAAAAGACATTTTCTCCTTTTTTTAACAACATTTCTCATTATCATTGCATTCATTTTATTTTTATAAAAAAAATATAAATAAAAAAATATTTCTCCATTATCCATCATATTATTTTGCATAAAATGTACATAAAAAAAAACATTCATGACATGCATAATCATGGCATCCTCATAACGTAACTCATTTTTCCCCTCAACAGAAAAATAGATACACATAAGCTTTCTCTGCATCCCTACTGGACTCGAGCCTAATCTAGACTCATGGACTTGTTGGAACAGAATCAGCAAGCGATGAGAAAAGAACTCGACCAAATCAATGGTAAGATGGACAAGATATTGGACCTTCTGTAGAACTTGGATCCAAAATTGACCACTGATAAGAATCATTCCATCAGCACTAATGAGTATCGAGAGGCTTCCAATGGCCCATCAGGAGACCCCCTAGATCTGGAGAGACTCCAAATTGTGGAAGATAGGCTGAAAGCAATTGAATGGGCAAATCATATTGGGTTCAAAGCTTCAGAAGTATGTTTGGTCCTGGACGTGGTAATTCCTCCAAAATTCAAAGTTCCTGAGTTCGTCAAGTATGAAGGCTTAACTTGTCCAAAAAGCCACCTCATCATGTACTGCCGGAAGATGGCCTCCTGCTCCAGTAATTATAAGCTCCTGGTCCACTTCTTCCAAGAGAGTCTTACCGGGGCATCCCTACTCTGGTATATGCAATTAGAGCGGGGCAAAATCAACTCCTGGAATGATTTGACTAAAGCTTTCATCAAACAGTATAAGTACAATATGGACATGGCTCCGGGTCGCTCCCAGTTGCAAACCATGACAAAAGGGGGCAATGAAGGCTTCAAAGAGTATGCCCAAAGATGGAGGGGAATTGCAGCGAGAGTGGAACCTCCGCTATATGAGAAAGAGATGGTTACCATGTTCACTGACACACTTCAACAACCCTTCTATGATCTGATGATGGGAAACGTCTCTTCAAGCTTCTCAGATCTAGTTGTTGTCGGAGAAAGAGTGGAAGCCGGGATAACAAGTGGAAGGATTGGCAACCTCGAAGCTCAACAGCTATTGCGCAGTATAGGTCAAGAGATGGAGGAAGAAACAAACGCTGCTCATCACAATATGCCAAGTTGGGGCAGTGGGTCATTCAATTGAGAATTGTTGAGGCTTTGAAATACAAAGTGCAAGATCGGATCAATGTCAAGTAGTTGGACTTCAAGAAAGATAACTCTGTTTACTTTTCATGCTTTGCTCCAAGCCCTGGGGCATATCTTGTAAAGGGCTCATTATGTTATCATCTTTTCAGTTCATCAATAAAACTGCAATTTGAATTTTTTTCAATTCAGCTCATAGAATAATGGTAAAGCAAATGCGCAATTATCAAAAATTAATTTTTGTGAAAATTTGAGCAATGAGATTTTGAGATGAAGTTTGGCCGTTTTTCTCTATCCAAAAATATAAAAAATATTTATCCCTTGCTACCCATTTTGAGCCTAAAAAAAAAAAAATTCTTTCAAATACCCTAAACAAGGATCACCCATACATTGAAGGCTAGCACAACAGTCCATTAAATTTTGTCTATTAAAAAAAAAGCAAACAAGCAAATATCAAATACAACATATTAAGACACTTGCAAAAAAAAAAGAATAAAAATACAAAAGCGAAACGAGACAATTGTGCTAGCAACCATCCAAGTGCATCTTGGCACTAAAGATCCTTGTTTTCATAAACCCTTAAATACTTTTTGAGCCTGAAATATCCTTTCTTTCATAACCCTTAACCCCTGGTCACGTTACAACCCTAATAAAGTTCATTCTGATCAAAGTCAAATTGCTCATATTTTCCTAAAACTTGATTTTTGAAAGAGGAGATCCATATAAACTTCTCAGTGCAGTTGCTTTACCTAAAAAAAAAGATTATAAAATAAAATGCTCGCTAGGCTGAAAACCCGAAAGAGCGGTCTAGGCAGAAGTTAGAGCAACTCGCTAGGTTGAAAACTTGCAAAGAGCGGCCTAGGCAGAAGTTAGGGTCAAATTCACAAACATGTCAACCTAGATTGGACCTCACAGATCTAAACTTAAACCAAGAAGCTGGGGGCTAAAGTTGTGCCCATCATCTACAAGCTTCGCGTTCAAGATTTCATTCCAGTTGCAGAGCTACACAAAGTGGTTTGTCCCTTAACATGATCCTTCCTCACATGGTTGGGCAAAGGCCAAAAGGACACTGAAGAACCTGAGGATCAAAAGGAGTCAGTCTAATCCTCTTAGGAGCATTCAAGGCATGAAGCTAAAAATTTGAGGATCCATAAAATGAATTATCAAGGAGCAAATACGCCAACCTGGTGCATTGCAAAGTCAACCATTTGGACAAGCAAGCCAACATAAAGTTATCTCCCCACGAGTCTAGGGGCAAAGTCCTCAAAGGAATTCAGTGAAATAAAAAAAATATTCAAAACAATAATAATATTCATGCATAGCATACCGTTCATTGCATTTTGCATAATCATTAATACTTTTGGGTCCCCAACCCACCTTCAAAATCATTTCTCTTTCAAAACAAAAAATTTCATTTCATGCATGGCATACCATTCATTGCATCCTGCATGACTATCAAAGTTTTTGGGTCCATTGACCCACCCTCTCAAATATTACATACAGTTGGTCTGTTGTTACTCAGTAAGAACTAGTAGTCAACCTATTCAATCTATTAGCATGAGTTAGGAACCTGTCCTACACCTTGCTGGGAAACTGACCCACCACCTTGGGAATCTGACCCAAGCCTTTAGTTTGGAGCCTGACCCACGTCTTGGATCTTCCTCAATTATGGAAATCGATCCACACCTTTTAACAAGAGTTAGGAACCGGTCCTACACCTTGCTGGGATCTGACCCACTACCTTGGGAATCTGACCCAAGCTTTTAGCCTCCGAATCGACCCAAATCAAGCTTCGAGTGACAGAGAAGCTCAGACATAATCGGACGCTCACCTCGCAATAAGAGAACTCCCATACTTTAGCAAGATTTAGATTCTGACCTACATCTTGCCGGGAATCTGACCCGAACCCATATTGAGTGACAGAGAAACTCATACCACGGACATTCCTTAAAGTAAGGTAGTCAATCTGTACCTTTTCACAAGAGTTAAGAACCTGACTTACCCTTGTCGGGAATCTGACCCAAACTTGTGTCGAGTGACGAAGAAGCTCGCACCCCAGGCTTACCCTAAGTAGGAAAGTAATCAATACCAAAGATGTGAGGGTTAGGAATCAAACCTATGCCTTATCGAGAACTCACTAGGAATCAAACCTAGAATCTTCCACCAATTTTGTAAGAGCTAGGAACCAAACCTATGCCTTACCAGGAATTCACTGGGAATCAAACCTAGAACCCCAAAGCAAAGTCGGGAGCCAATCTCGCATCTTCAAACAACTTCATTCTAGACAAAATTAGAGTCATTTATCCTTAATTACCTTTTACAATAAATGCACGAAGACCTTCGAGCAAAATGTAATTAAGGAGGGGCAGCTGTAGTACCCTAATTTTGTCTGGCCTTTTTATTTTATTATTTTTTAAATTAGTACTATTAGTACTAATAAATAAAATAATATTTTTGGTTTTATAATAAAGAATAAAAGAGATTAAAAAAAGAGAAGAAAGAAAGAAAAGAAAAAGAATGAATAAAAGAAAAAAAAGAGGATTTTTATTTGAGAAGGGGTGTGCAAAAGGTAAGTATGGGTGGTGTAAATAGCAGCAAACCAGGCTGGTGGCCCAACCCAACAACACACGTAGCCCAGCCATAGCCATTCCTTCGCACAACCCCTTTTTTATTCCACACCCCTGCACGCACCTCTCATCCTCTTTTACTGCTGCCTGCACCCCGTTTCCTTCCTCGCACCCCCCAAGCTCCATGCAACCCAGCCCTTCACGCACGGCCCATACCCAGCCCATTCTGCATAACCCTAAAAAACCAACAACCCTAAATCCCTCATCTTCATTTCCTCTTTTCCTCCAGCCTCACGCGGCGCTCCTTCCCCCAGGCTTCCCCCACTTCTCTCATCCTCCTTTTTCTCCTCCACCATTCACGCCCTCTCTCCCACGATTCTCTCATCTTCTCTCATCTTCTTCATCTACCTCCCTTCCCAAAACCCTAGCCACGGCCAACCCCATCCCCACGTTCTCTCTTCTCTCCTCTTCATTTTCCCTTCCAACCCTAGGCCAAACGACGCTACCTCCCTTCATCCTCTCTTCCCTTCCTCTTCCATCCACATTTTCAAAACCTGACCCTAATCTTTCCCTCACTCTCTCAACCCTAAGCTGCGGCCGTAACCTACCCTCCCCACAATCTTTTCTTTCCATTTGCTTCTCTATTTACACAAGACTGAACCAAATCATATCTTCTCCCCATGATTCGGTCTAAATTTGAGGAAAACGTGTGGATCTCGACAAATCAGGGAAGTCTCCACCTTTCTTTCTTCTTTTATGTTTTTTTAATTAATTTGATTCGTATCTGAATGGTAACAATTTTGATCTTCTTTTTCAGGAATTGCAGAGTATAAAACGGGAGCAGTTTCTGGAGCTACGAGGGGAGGGAAAAAAACTGAGAGCCAGAGAGAAGAGTAGAAACGGAGGAAAGATAGAGGACGAACGAAAAAGGGAAGCAGAAGGAAGGGATCGTGGCCTCGAACCTGTGAGGCTGCCACAAAATCCCAAATTAAACACCATTTAGTTTTAGGGTTCTTTTTACCCACTCCTTTGATCTCTGTGTGAATTGTCTGGGAAATCACAAACCCAGGTTCCTCGTCTTCTTCATCTTTCTATTTTTCTGTTTTTTTTTCTTTTTTCTGCCATTTCTGTGTACTAAGGAATTATATTCTGGACTGGATGATTGTATTCTGGGTTGAAATATACACGATGTAATCCTTTCTTTGTATTCTTTACATTTTCTGTTGTTGATGTTGTTTCTTAATCTGCTGAGGTTTGGTTGAATCGAGCTAAGGCTAGGGTTTGGCCTTCCAATGGGGCCAAACCCTAGATGAGGGACTGAATTACAAATATATTGGTAAAAAGGGTTTGAAAGCAAAAAAAAAGTTTTCTAAAGTCCATCTCTTTATTTGCACATTTTCTTTTAAAATAAACAAACCCATACAATTTGTGAAATTCTTGTTTTTCCCTAAATGTCTCTATTTTTATTTCTGATTTGTTAAAAGGGATGGAATGGTAATAAATAAAAAATAAAAGGTAAGTGAAAGTTTTTTTTTTTTGTAATATAGTATTTTCATTAAAATCAAAATGGGTTTTTGGAATCTTTTTTTTTATCTTTTATTTTTCTTTGCTGGTTTTTCTTAAATAATTAAAAATAAATGTTTTTGGAAATATATTAGCAATAAATGGTCTGTGCTTACATTTACGTTGCTATTTCATATAAATAGATTATTCCTTTGTATATACGTATTTTTAAATTGTTATTAGCACACTCCCATCGTCTTCGTGATTCTTCATTAAATATTTTGGGAAAGTTAACTTTTTAAGGCAAACAAATTTCTCTAAACAATTAAAGGTACCATTTCATGGGCGTTTTAGGGGTGCTAATACATTCCCTATACGTAACCAACTCCCGAACTCAAAATTTGGTTCGAATGACCTTTTTCTTTATAAAAATCAAAAATAGGTTTTCCAATGTTTTTCTATAAAAATAAAATATTGGTGGCGGCTCCATTTAAATTTAAGGGTGGTTGTCACACAGAGGAAGGACATGTACAATGAACTTGGCAGACAGCAACACATGCAGCAACACGATGCAAGATGTGCACTGTCGTACCTTCGTAAGTTGCGAATTACTGATCCTTCCATGTTCTGGAAGCACACGGTAGATGAAAACGACAGATTGCAACACTTATTTTGGAGTGATGGCCCAAGTCAGCAAGATTACCTGGTATTTGGTGATGTTGTAGCATTTGATGCAACATATCATAGGAATAAATACATGTGTCCATTGGTCGTTTTTTTGTGTGTTAATCACCATCATCAAACCATCATATTTGCAGCAGCACTAATAGCCAATGAGATTGAGGAGACGTATACATGGCTGTTGGAACAGTTTGCCGAAGTTATGAAAGGCAAAAAACCTTCATCGGTCATAATTGACGATGACCGTTCCATGAAGAACGCTATTACTATAGTTTTTCCTGAGTCCCACCACAGATTTTGTGTTTGCACCTGATGAGGAATGCAACAAGCAACATTGCAATGCCTGGTTTCACCGAAAAATTTCGCATGTGCATGTTAGGTGATTATGAAATTGGAAAATTTCGTAATAAGTGGAAGAAAATGATTACTGAATTCGGTGTTGAACACCATCCTTGGATCGCAGAGTTGTATGAAAAGAGGAAAATGTGGTCGACTGCTTACATCCTAGGTAATTTCTTCGCTGGATTCAGAACAACATCTCGATGTGAAGGTCTTCATGCACAGTTGGGTAAGTTTGTGCACTCTAGACATAACTTAACCGAATTTCTGCATCACTTTACATGATGTTTATCAATTATGTGATTCAGGGAGCTAGAAGCTGATTATGCTTCTATGGTGGGCCGTCTTGTACTTCAAACACCCTTCAGAGAAATAGAGAGCTCTGCAGCAACTCATTATACAAGGAAAATATTTTTTCTGTTTAGACCCTTCATTATGCGAGCATGCAGTATGAATGTTGATGAATGTAAGGTTACACCACAGTCCTGTATATACATAATCAGCAAGTCTGGCAGAGTTCGCCGCGAATGGCATGTACTGGTAGATTCTTCAACTTCAGATTTCAAGTGTTCTTGCTTAAGGATGGAGTCTTTCGGAATTCCTTGTGAACATATTGTTGCACTGTTGGTTTATTTGGGTCGGAATCGTTTACCACAAGGTCTGATCCTATCAAGGTGGACAAAAACAACTAAAGATGTCCTTCGGGTGAAAAAGGCAGGGGAGTCGAAAAAACAGGTGAAGTAGCAACCACCGACAATTATAGATTAAATAGATATTTGTCCATGTTAGTTGCATGTAAGAGGTTGTGTGATGTAGCCAGTATGAAAGAGGAATGCTATGAGGACATATTGGAAAAGGTCAATAACAAAATCAAATTGTTGGAGGAACAACTGGGAGTGACACAGGGTCGTTAGGACTCTGCATACGACGCATATGATAACATAAAGGATCCTGTTGTAGTTAGGACCAAGGGATGTGGCTCGGGAAAAGCACCTACATCCGCTGCCAACCATCGGACAACCAAATGCAGTCTTTGTCGGGAGGTAGGCCATAACAGGAGGAACTGTCCAATTGGAAGAGACATGGGTGGTAGGCATCTAGGTAGTTCAGGTGGCTACGGCAATATGGACATAGAGGAAGAGGATGAGGACAACTTTGATGAAGACTAAACAAATGTCGAATGTGTAAGTACGGTTTTGTTATTTTGTTGTTGTCACAGAGAGTGGAAAAAAAATTCCTACTACGTGGTCGACCACGATTTAATTGTATCGGTTTTCAATTGCAGGGTTACCAGACTTGAATGTTCCTATCGCATCGGAGTCATGTTAGCCGCAATAGTGTAAGTGGAAGTTAGTCTGTTGTTGAATTTGGCATTGAAGCCATGCATTGGTAATATACAAAGGTTGTTATGTAAATACAAATAGTGTTGACAGTTGGTATGTAGTGGGCATATTCATATTGACTTATGAGAATTGAGCTATGTTAGTTGTCTTCATTCTGAACCCATATCATTGAACCACAAAGATAACATGGCAGTTAAATGGTTGTCATATGGAATCAAATACCTCCTCTTAACACATTGAATAGGTAAAATAAATTTTTGTATGGCTATATATATATATACACACACACACACACTAATGAAATCCAAAACGTATATTGATTGTCTTAAAACCTTCGTTGTTTAGGTCCACCTTTTTTAAAAATTACACTATTGCAATTGATAATGATTTAGGGTTAATGACATATATATGGTTTAGGGTTTAATGTTATGAAACACACGGAAATGTAACCAATGGTGGGTTATCAAGTTAACATTGTAGTAGTATTTAAAATAAAAAAAAATTCCACAATACAACCATTATCGTCTCATTAGTGCAAATTTTTCCCAGAATTACGCTTTTGATGTCAGATGAATATCAGTTTTCGCGGTTGGGAGAAGTTGCGATTAGGGTTTAGGGATTTCAATTTATATTTATTGTTGTTACTGATTCGTTACAAAAGCAGATGCGAATTAAGTAAGTTCTTCTTACATTTCTTGTACATTTGTCGTGGTGTGCATCGACGACGATGTATTATTTTTGTTTGATACACTACCCATATTTTGAATTTTTTTTTCCACAAATCGTGGGTGGGAAAGACAAGTGATCCCATTTTTGAATGCGTGAAGCCGTTGCTTCCATCCACGATATCAGATTAAAATAAAAAAAATTGATATCACCATCGATACAATTCACGACTTTTTAAAAACTAAAAACGATTAGTACCAAAAAATATTAAAAAAAAAGATGTAGGTAATTCGTGGATGGCATTGACGAGTTAGTAATAAGAATGAAAAATTGAAAACGATAGCAGACAATAGTTATACATTGGTGGGAAATTTGATTTTAATTTCACGAGTGGGAAATTTCAGTTTTTTTTGGAATAATCTGTGAAGCGTGCTGTTTTTACTTGCTTTGATGATTAATGTATGGAACACGAAGGGCAAAGTAGTGTTTGCCTATATCTTCATTTGTAGCGTATAGTGGCAAAGTGTGTTGTGACTATGCTTCCTGGATTTGTTTATTTCTATGTCAAATGTGGCATCGTGGGGACAAACCTTTTAATGCAACACCAGGGATGTACATGGAAAACAATTTTAATTTTACAACATTAATTGAGGTACGTTGGTCTTGATGGATTTTCAATTTTTTTCTTATAGTAATATGGGACCAGAGTAATAACTACGCACTTAACTATACCTTTTCATAAAATTTTGTTTTACTACCGTTGAAAGTGAAATATTTCAACCGTCACCACCACTGGGACAAGGCACACAACCATTATACCTGTTCGGTATAGTTTCATCGTATTTCATCACGTATTAAATAAATAAAATGTCTTTACTATTTATAAATGATTATTTTACTTTTGATTCTCAATAGGGAAACATTACATGTCGGTACCAATGATTACTTTTATTTTGTTTCCTGACAGAGAAGATTTTCATGCTGTCGATATGATTTTATCATTTTTGAGCTCATATAGCGAAACTTTCTTCTGCTTATATTTCATTTTTTCTTTATTGTTTTATTTTTCTTCTGTTTCGTAATTTTTTTAATATTTAATCTTTATAAATTTCTTTATAATTTATAGATTATAAATGATTATTTTTTTAAGTCCCAATGGAAAATCTTACATGTTCTCGGTATAATTTCATTATCTTCGATCGCGTATCAAAAGTTACCATTATGTTTATTATTTATAAGTAATTTATTTAATTTTGATTCTCGATGGAGAAACATTACATATGTCAGTATAAATGATTGCTTTATTTTTCTTTTGCGTACCAACGAGAAAACATTACATGTTATTAATATAATTTCATGTTTTTAATTTGCCCAGGTATCAAATTTTAGAAATATTTTATTATTTATAAACAATTTTTTTATTCTTTAGCTCCGACGGATTGACTCGTGCGCATGCACTGTAACACATGTATTTTTACGATATGTTAAATAGTGTTATTTAGTATATTTTATCGTATTTACACTATAATAAAGCATTTTCTTGTTCGTTAAGTAAGTGATTTAATTAAATCAAGAGCAAATATAATTGAGAATTAATATTCTTATATTAATTCGTGGTTTGAATATCGTCGAAAAATTCTAACGAAGTTTCATCGCGTTTCAATCGCCGGGCAGTTTCTACTGCAGATAAAATTTAAAATGAGCCCCAATTTCGATGAAAATCGAATCGTAACTTGTTTTAATTATTTTTAAGTGATTGAGGTTGTTTTTATTATTTATAATATAATATTATCACGCGATGAATTAATTTCTCGCAAATTAATTTTTCGGGATTTTCCGGCGAGAAATATATCGGTTTTGCGGTTTCTCGTCGCTGTATTTTTAAACCTTAAGACGCTAGATTTAGAGGGTAATCATGAGTGAGGTGAGTTTAGATGGGATAGATTAAGTGATGGGATTAGTATCTTTTAAAGTAGATTAGGTGTCACTAAGTGTGTGGTTTAATTCAAAAAAATGTTACTTTTACTTATTTTGCTCTTATTAACTATTGTTTAATTAATTTTAAGATGGAATAAAATGAGAGGGTGAGCCCTAAACAGCACCCACCCCTTGTGATACTCCTTCATCCACATCTATCTCTTCTTCTTTTCTTCCTTCTTGAGCAAGACAAGAGTTCCAAGATTCCATGGTTGATTTCTTCATTTTCTTTGAGCTTTACAACTTGAAGCCTTCATCAAACTTGCTTTAATCCTTCATCTCCACCTAGTTCCTCATCAACTTCACCATTTAAAGTAAGGAAAAAACAGATTTTCTTCCTCCCATTTTCTGTTTAAAATCGCGATTTCCACCCCTATTTCACCTCTTGTGATTTGGCTTCCATACTTAGTTTTCTTGCTAGGTTTTCTTCTATACTCTATCACCTATGTATCCAACCATTTGAGTAGTAGAAAATCAATTTTTCTTGGCCCCAAAACAGCCCCATAATCAGCGCCATACACCCCCTTTTTTTGATTACTTGATTTTGCCTGTTCTAGTTTTAATTAATTGATGTTTATGTGTTGTTTGATAGTTGATGATGATCAAGAGGAGATGAGACATCATCAATCCTCTCCTTTAAGCCTTAGGGCGAAACCCTACGTGGTGGAAGAGGGGAAAATGATGTGATCCTACTTGAATCAACTAATTGATGGTTTATATGTGTTATTGGAATTTGTATGATGTTTGATTGGGCTATAATTTTTGATGAGCATGTGAAACTTGATTTCTAGGGTTTATGTTCCTTCTTGAATTTGGGGAAAAGTGGGTGTGAGTGGTTCAATCATGTAATTTGTTATTTAATTGGGTTAGTTAAAGTTGCTTGATGCTTGTTGGAAGGTTAGTTTTGAATTGTATGCTTAAACTTGTCATTTTTGGAATTTTTCCTATTCTTGAACTATAGAAAAATTGGATTGTGATGCATAATCTTGTGTTCAAGTGTTTAATTAAATGTCTTGGTTAATTTTAAGGTTTTTGAGATAGATTTGCATGAATTAAATTAGGTGTTAGTTTATGCTTTGGTGCAAAATAGATTCTTAAAGGATAGATTAACATGTAAGATTTGATTGGAAAGATTGAAAATGGCACTAGCTATTTGATCGGAAAAGGATTTGGAAACATATTTTTGTATGTGTTTTAACTATGAATTATGTTGCTTGATGTCTTGATTTGAAAATGCTTGTAATGATGAAAAAGAGTTTTAGCAAATATTTTTGGGAGAAAAAGGGAGTAGAGGCCGTGAGGCTTAGGAGGGTTTTTAGAAAACATTTGGTTGTTAAACTTGATTAAATGCTTGTAGATTTTGTGATAAAGTTTTGAATTATGAAAAAGAGTTATTTTTGGTGTTACTTGTAATACAAGAAAACCTTGTAGTTTAAGATTTTATTTCTTTTCTAAGGGCTAGTATTGTTTTTAATGCTTGTTAAGTTTTGGTTAGGAAAGGGCTAAGTTATAGTTTTACTTAGAAGCGTACTAAATTGTCGTGGTGATAGGAATCGTAATACCGGAGATCGAGCGACGCGGACCTGAGGACTTCGGAGTTACGTTAGCGACAGCTTGTGGTAAGGGCACTTCTAGATATTTGTAGGCTTTTATTTTTGTATGTCCTTGTGTAAGGGAAACTTTAAATATTTTTAGACTTCCATCTATTTAATTGCTTTTATTGAATACGAAGAAGTCTGAGAACCCTCCGGGTTCGAAGTTAGGGTTTTCGAACCCCTTCGTGATTATTGTTGTACGGTCGCCTATATTCCGAGTCGTTCATGGGTGAAAAATATTGTGGTTGGTCTCTTGGCCCTAACCCCCTACACTTGTTGTACCTCTTTGTCAACTCCATCGAGTTGCAGAGGGATGGATTCCATGATGTGAATGACGATGTTGTTGAGTTATGCATTTATTTAATATGTGATTGAATAACTGTCGTGAATTGCTTATGTATTGAATTGTGTTTCACAATGTGAACTGCTTATGCTGCTTATGTTTGTTGAATTGTGTTTCATCATATTAAGCTTGCTCTCAAAATATTTGATATGCGGTCGAATAATATTGCGAACCGCTCTTTGAATATCGCATGTGGCGAACTGTTCATCGAGTGTGAGAGTAGTCGAGTCGTCGAGACGTTTATGAGTTGCGACCCAGACGACTGAGGGTGATAGGTCCTCTTGGTTCATGGGGGCTCCTAAGCATCGCAGCGTTAAGGAACCAGAGCTGAATGTCCTATGGAGAGCGAAGATCCCAAAGTTACGGCTGGTATTTAGTGGATGGATCGGCGTCTGCTTTTCGGAAAAATTGTTGAGTTGAAAGAAAATGAGTCGTGAGTCGAGTCTTGAGCGAGAGTTTTGAGTTGAGCCTTATGAAAGGTATACAATGTTGTTTGCTTATTGCTTATGAATTGCTATATCTTCATTCGTTGAGAAGTTGACCCTTTCCCGTGGTGCCTTCAATCCATGATGGTTACCCAGGCGATGTCGAGGACGCAGAGGACCAGTTGGCAGACGATAACGAGGAGAGCCCCTTTGAGGATTCGGGTAACGACTTTTATTTGTCCTGATTTCGTGTTGACTGTTTGTCTGTTTGTGTCATTTTGGGATAACTATAGTATATGTCTTTTGTGTACAGTTTATGGGTGACCAGTCGGACTAGTGATGTTTTGTTGATACAAGGTAGACTGGTGGCTTTACTTTTGGAGCAGCCCCCTACGCGGGTGTCTGACGGGAGTACCCCCAGGGTATGATCACTCTCTCGAGGGTATTCATATCTTAGGTGTATTTTCTCTTACATTACTACTCTGTTTTATTTTGTACGTACTGTGTATGTTGATTGTATATGTTTATGCATGTATGTATTTCCAGTACGTAACTTGTGTCCTAGTTGCACCATGTTTCGAAACGTTGTAAGTACTCTGTGTGTGCTTTGCGGGCACCTTTGTTTAAAAAAAATATACCGCATTTTTTTGGAAGGACACAAGAGTACTGTTTTAAAAATTCATTGCATACAGGTTTAGTTTTAGTTTAGTAGCGGTCCGAAAATGGGTCGTTACAAGGATGGTATCAGAGCAGTTGGGTTCTAACCGGACTGTGCATAGGAAATTTGAAACTGGTCACCGTGTCGAGTTGTGTTTGTTGAGTGATTAAATGTGATTGTATTGTTATTGTTTGCTGAGTGAAGCAGTTCGTCTGCCAATTGTTTGAATTGTTTCTTGATTGAAGCAATGTGTGTTAACACATCACTTGTTTGTGAGTTTCTGGCAGGTTTTGGATTTTTCGAAATCTAATGCCACCTCGCAGAGACCCTACAGCCGGATCAGATAACTCCAACATGGAACGAGCAATTCAGGCAATGACAGAAATGGCGGCGACTATGGCTCAATAATCCGCTGCTGCAACTCAACAGGCTAATGCTATGGCCCAAAGAACGACGGTTTGGCCTCAGACCGGCAAAGAACAAAGAAAGGCGGCAAAGCGGAATGCAGAGGCAAGAGGATTGGCAGATTTTCGGAAGCATGACCCACCGAAGTTTTTCGGAGAACCAAATCCGGATAAGGCAGATCTATGGATGCAGGAGATAGAGAAGATCTTCGAGGCACTTCATTGTACAGAGAATGTCAAGGTGGACTGCGCAACCTACTTGTTGCTCGGAGATGCTGAGTATTGGTGGAAGGGAGTGAAGCAGACTTTGGCGACAAAGCGTCATGAGATCACTTGGGAAGTTTTTCGCAGGAGATTCTTTGATAAGTACTTTCCTGGCACTGCACGAGCTGAGAAAGAGCAGGAGTTTCTTCGACTACAGCAAGGTAGCATGACGGTGTCAGAGTATGCTGCCAAGTTCAAATCACTTGCTAAGTACTTCAGTCCGTTCCGTGACCGAGTTGACTGGGGATGGTTAAGCGAAAGATTCCAGCGAGGCCTAAGATTCGATATTCAAAAGTCGGTGACATCTCTAAGAATCAGGAATCTTCAAGAACTGATTGACAGGTGTGTTGAGATGGAAGTTATGAGAAGCGCTAAGAAGAGGAGTGGTATTGGCGGACCAGTGAGACCCCAGAGCACAGGGCAGAGGTTTGCTCAGAAGGGAAAACAGCATAAGAAGCCATATAATCGACCCTAAGGGAACAACATCAAGAGACAGTATCGCCCGATGGCCCAGAATGTGAGGGGCGGGAGTCAAACTAGCGCCGATGTGACTTGTTACCGTTGCGGGAAGCCAGGACACTATGCGAGCAGCTGTACTGTGAAGGAGGATGTATGTTTCAACTGCAAGAAGCCGGGACACTTTGCCAAGGATTGTCCGACACCTAAGGCTGAACCGGTAATGCACACAGCAAAGGCTAAAGGGAAACGCCCGATGGCTAAAGGCAGAGTCTTCTGCATGTGTGGAGAAGAAGCAGAGCAGACTGATGACCTCATCCAGGGAGACTGTGAGATTGAGGGTAAACCCCTATCTGTTCTTTTTGATTCCGGTGCAACCCATTCCTTTATTTCCTTGGATTGTGTAGACCGTTTGAAATTGACTGTGACTGCTTTACCCTTCAAACTAGTAGTTACTACCCCAGCTGCTAAAACCTTGGATACCAACACTGCATGCCTTAATTGTGTAGTGGTCATTCAGGGTAGAAAATTTGTGGTTAATTTGGTCTGTTTACCACTTAAGAGTCTAGATGTCATTCTCGGGTTGGATTGGTTGTCTCACCACCATGTCCTTTTGGACTGTGCCCGAAAAACCGTGGTTTTTCCCGACCTCGGAATTTCCAACTACCTATCTGTTAATCACATTGGTGTTTCATTGAAAGAGGGAACTCAGGAATACATGTACTTAGCTAGTTCAGAAGTTTCTCAAGAGCTCAAGTTGAAGAATGTTCCTATGTTTTGCGACTTTTTCGATGTTTTTCCAGAAGATGTGACGGGATTACCGCCAGCAAGGGAAATCGAATTTTCCATTGATTTGCTTCCAGGAACAGGACCGATTTCGATAACGCCCTATCGAATGTCACCAGCAGAGATGAAAGAGTTGAAGTCTCAGATTGAGCACTTGGAGTTGAAGCAGTTCATACGACCAAGTGTGTCGCCATGGGGAGCCCCAGTGTTGCTAGTGAAGAAGAAGGATGGACGATCAAGACTGTGAGTGGATTACCGCGAGCTCAACAAGGTTACTGTCAAGAATCGGTATCTGTTACCGCGTATCGATGATTTGATGGACCAACTACGAGGAGCTGCGATATTTTCCAAGATTGACTTGAAGTCAGGTTATCATCAGATTCGAGTGAAGGAAGAAGATATTCCCAAGACAGCTTTCAGAACAAGATATGGTCACTACGAGTATCTAGTGATGCCATTTGGAGTGACGAACGCACCAGCAGTGTTTATGGACTACATGAATAGGATCTTTCACCCATTCTTGGATCAGTTTGTGGTAGTGTTCATCGACGACATTTTGGTTTACTCGAGGAGTAGAAAGGATCACGAAGAGCATCTATGTCGAGTACTGCAAATACTCCGAGAGAAGCAGCTTTATGCTAACCTTTCTAAGTGTGAATTTTGGCTTGAAGAGGTGAACTTTCTCGGACATGTGATAACTAGAGATGGAATAGTTGTGGATCCAGCTAAGGTTGAAGCTGTGTTAGCATGGGAACAGCCGAAGACTGTGACAGATATCAGAAGTTTTGTTGGATTAGCAGGCTATTATCGAAGATTTATCGAAGGTTTTTCGAAGATTGTAGCACCACTCACACGACTTACAAGGAAGGATCAACCGTTTGCTTGGACTGAAAAGTGTGAATCCAGTTTCCGGAGACTGAAGGAGCTTTTGACAACAGCACCTGTGTTGATTCTGCCCCAATCAGAAGAACCTTACGAGGTTTATTGCGATGCGTCACACCAAGGATTAGGATGCGTGCTGATGCAACATCGAAAAGTTATGGTGTGACAACCACCCTAAAAATTAAATGGAGCCGCCACCAATATTTATTTTTTTATAGGAAACATTGGAAAACCTATTTTTGATTTTAATAAAGAAAAAGGTCTTTGAGCCGAATTTGGGTTCGGGAATTGGTTACGCATAAGGAAGGTGTTAACACCCTTACGACGCCCGTAAAACGGTACCTTTAATTGTTTGAAAATAATTGTTTGCCATTAAATAATTTTTTTCCCTCAAAAATAAGATTCCTAATTCTTAACTAATGGTCACAAACAAATTTTAGTCATCCAGATTAAAGGCAAACACTTTAATTTATTTTTTGCTTTATACTCAAAACAAAACCCATAAAATTCAATTTGCTTATGATTAATATTATTTTAGACAAAAACGAAATAAATGTAACTTTCAGAAATTTATTTAAAGATGTGTAGATAAAAAAAAATATGGAAACTTTCTTTATTGTTTTTATACCCTCCTAGACAACATATTTGCAATCGGGTCCCTATTTAGGATTTGGCCTCATTGGAAGGCCAAACCCTAAAACGTGTATATGTGAAACAGAATTTCAGAAACCCCCTTTTTGCCTTTATGCCCCTCTTAACAAGATATTTGCAAATTGATCCCTATTTAGGATTTGGCCCCATTGGAAGGCCAAACCCTAAACCTGATTCCATTATGAACCATGGATATGAACCCTAAACCACTAACAACAACAACAACGACGACAACAACAACAGCAACAACAACAACAACAACCCAAACAATCACAAAAAATAAAAGAACGGAAGTAAGAAAACTGCAATGGAAATTCTTGATTATAATTTCTGTTACAGAACCATATTCAGAAGAGAAATAAAAAGGAGGAAGATGAAACCTGGGTATTTAGCCTTTCCCAGAAAATTAAAAAGAAACAAAGAGAAGGGGATTCAAAAGAAAACCTAAGACTAGTAGTGTTTAATTTTGGGTATGTTAGCCTCACGAGTTCTTTCCTTTCTCCTTCTCGTCTCTGTCTCTCTTTGTTTCCTTCTTCTCGTTCCCTCTCTCGGTTTTTTGCTCTCGGTTCGCTCTCTCCGTCTTCCTTGCTCTCGGTTCGCTCCCTCTTCTTGTGGTCACAAATTTGACTTTTATAGACCAATACCTGCAGAAAATCTGAATCAAGTCAGTATGAAACCAAATCAAAATAATAAGAATAATAAAAGAATGGGAACGCAAGTCTTCCCTTTTCGTATCCTAAACCGTGATTTTAGGAGGAAATAAGAGGTTTTACGTTGATTTGATTCTGATTTGTGGAGATTTGGAGAGAAAATGAGGAGAATGAGGGATTTGGTTTGATGGATGAAAGGAGATTTAGGATTAGTTTTGGTGAAGAGGAAAAAAAAGAAGAGAAGAGAGGATAAAGGGAGGTGGCGCCGTTTTGGCCTAGGGTTGGGGGAGAAGGAAGAAGAAAGTGAGGAGAAAGAGGAGAAAAAATAGGAGTGATAGAGGGCGAGGATCGACGCTGATGAGGGTGAGTGAAAGCGTAAGGGAGAGAGGCGCAAATAGGGGAAGTAGCCGCGGCTAGGTTAAGGTTTGGTTTGAGAGAATGGAGAGAAGAGAGAACGTGGGAGAGGATGGACGGTGAGAAAAGGGGGAAGAAGATAGGGGCGACGCAGCTGGAAAACTAGGGTTAGGGTGAGGAGAAGGAGAAGAACGAGGGAGAAAGGGAGTGGTGTTGTGGCTGAATGAGGGTGTGAGGGAAGATGAATTAGGTTTTAGGGTTATGAGGGTTTTTGGGTTGGGCCGCGTGGGCCAAAGGGCTGGAGGGATGAGGCATAGAAAAATAAAGGGGGTGTGTGTGAAGAAGGGGCACGGGTGCAGCGAGAGAGAGAGGTAGGACAGGGGGAGTGTATGGAGAAAAAGGCGGGGTGCACACAAAAAATAGGAGATGTTGGGTTGCATGTGTGCTGGGTTGGGCCACCTTTTGGCTGAATGCTTTTGGCATGTCCCATATTTTAATTCACACACCTCATTTCAAAAAATAAATTCCTTTTTTTTCTTTTCTTCTTCTTTTTTTCATGAGGCCAAAAATATTTTTATTACTACTACTACTACAACTATTACTATTATTATTATTATAAAATAAAATAAAATAAAATAAAATACAAAGGCCGGACAAAATTAGGGTACTACATATGGCTTATGCTTCGAGACAGCTCAAGATTCACGAGAAGAATTACCCTACGCACGATTTGGAACTTGCTGCAGTGGTTTTTGCACTAAAGATTTGGAGGCACTACCTCTATGGGAGCACATTCACTGTGTACAGCGACCACAAGAGCTTGAGGTACTTATTTGATCAAAAGGAGCTCAACATGCGACAAATAAGACGACGTAATTTCAAGGACTACGACTTTACTTTGGAATACCATCCAAGGAAAGGCGACGTGGTAGCCGATGCACCAAGCGGGAAGAGCGTTTTAGTTTCGAAATGATGATCAAGGAGTTGGAGATGCTAGAAGTTTCGAGACTTGAAGTCGAGCGTGGAAGTATCACAAGGAAAGTCAAGTTTGGAATGCTCACCATTTCTAGCGGATTATTGGAGGAGATTAAGGAAGCAGGCTCATGACAAGCTACTTCAAGAGAAGGTTGAGCTAATAGCGCGAGGAAAAGCAACAGAGTGCAAGGTTGGAGTAGACAACATCTTGAGATGCGATGGGCGTGTTTGTGTACCCGACGTAATGGTGAGGAAGTTGATTATCGACGAGGCACACAAGAGTGGTTTGAGTATTCATCCGGGAGTTTCGAAGATGTATCGGGACTTGAAGAAGCATTTTTGGTGGCCTGGAATGAAGAAGCAAGTGGCAGAGTATGTGGCTTCCTGTCTAAATTGTCAGAAAGCGAAGGTAGAACATCAGCGACCGGCAGGGATGCTACAACCGCTCGATGTACCAGTGTGGAAGTGGGATAGCATTTCTATGGATTTCGTCATGGGATTGCCAAGAACGCAGAAGAGGCATGCCTCGATTTGGGTGATCGTCGACCGATTGACTAAATCGGCACATTTCTTGCCAGTGAGATCGACATACAACATAGAGAAGCTGACAGAGATCTACATCGCAGAGGTTGTGCATCTACATAGTGTACCTTCTTCTATCGTTTCCGATCGAGAACCGAAGTTCACATCTCACTATTGGAGGGAACTACAAGAAGCAATGGGAACCAAACTCAAACTTAGCTCAGCATATCACCCTCAGACCGACGGTCAGACCGAGAGAACGATTAAATCACTAGAAGATTTATTACGAGCGTGCACATTGGATCACAGAGGGAGTTGGGACGATGTCTTACCGCTAGTGGGGTTCACCTACAACAACAGTTTCCACGCGAGTATCGGTATGGCACCGTATGAAGCGTTGTATGGATGTAAGTGTCAGACACCTCTTTGTTGGTACCAGAATGGTGAGAGTTCTGTCGTGGGACCAAACATGATTTAGCAGACTACCGAGAAGACCCGACTGATCAGAGATAGGATGTGGACGTCTCAGAGTCGACAGAAGAGTTATGCAGACCAGGATTGCCGACCGCTAGAATTCGAAGAGGGAGAGCACGTATTCCTCCGAGTCACCCCTATTACTGGAGTTGGTCGAGCGATCAAATCCAAGAAACTTACTCCTAAGTTCATTGGACCTTACCAGATTCTTCGTCGTATTGGTCCAGTGGCATATCAGATTGCTTTGCCACCCTTCTTGTCAAACATTCATGACGTCTTTCACGTCTTGCAGTTGCGAAAATATGTTTTCGACCCTTCTCATGTTATCGAACCGGATATGATTCAACTAAAGGATGACCTATCTTTTGAAGCGTCACCTGCAAAGATTGTAGACTGAAAGACTAAGCAGTTAAGGAACAAAGAGATCCAACTTGTCAAGGTTGTGTGGGATCAAAAGACGGGAAATGCGACTTGGGAGCTGGAAGAGAAGATGAAGAACCAGTATCCAGAACTTTTTCGCGGTACATATCTCACTTGTAGTTTCGAGGACGAAACTATTTTTAGAGGGGGAGTATTGTAACACCCGTATTTTTACGATACGTTAAATAGCGTTATTTAGTATATTTTATCGTATTTACGCTATAATAAAGCATTTTCTTGTTCGTTAAGTAAGTGATTTAATTAAATCAAGAGCAAATATAATTGAGAATTAATATTCTTATATTAATTCGTGGTTTGAATATCGTCGAAAAATTCTAACGAAGTTTCGTCGCGTTTCAAATCGCCGGGCAGTTTCTGTCGCAGATAAAATTTAAAATGAGTCCCGATTTTGATGAAAATAGAATCGTAACTTGTTTTAATTATCTTTAAGTGATTGAGGTTGTTTTAATTATTTATAATATAATATTATCACGCGATGAATTAATTTCTCGCAAATTAATTTTTCGGGATTTTTCGGCAAAAAATATATCGGTTTTGCGGTTTCTCGTCGTCGTGTTTTTAAACCTTAAGACGCTAGATTTAGAGGGTAATCATGAGTGAGGTGAGTTTAGATGGGATAGATTAAGTGATGAGATTAGTATCTTTTAAAGTAGATTAGGTGTCACTAAGTGTGTGGTTTAATTCAAAAAAATGTTACTTTTACTTATTTTCCTCTTGTTAACTATTGTTTAATTAATTTTAAGTGGAATAAAATGAGAGGGTGAGCCCTAAACAGCACCCACCCCTCGTGATACTCCTTCATCCTCATCTATCTCTTCTTCTTTTCTTCCTTCTTGAGCAAGACAAGAGTTCCAAGCTTCCATGGTTGATTTCTCCATTTTCTTTGAGCTTTACAACTTGAAGTCTTCATCAAACTTGCTTCAATCCTTCATCTCCACCTAGTTCCTCATCAACTTCACCATTTAAAGTAAGGAAAAAACAGATTTTCTTCCTCCCATTTTCTGTTTAAAATCGCGATTTCCACCCCCATTTCACCTCTTGTGATTTTGCTTCCATACTTAGTTTTCTTGCTAGGTTTTCTTCTATACTCTATCACCTATGTATCCAACAATTTGAGTAGTAGAAAATCAATTTTTCTTGGCCCCAAAATAGCCCCATAATCAGCGCCATACACCCCTTTTTTTGATTACTTGATTTTGCTTGTTCTAGTTTTAATTAATTGATGTTTATGTGTTGTTTGATAGTTGATAACGATCAAGAGGAGATGAGACATCATCAATCCTCTCCTTTAAGCCTTAGGGCGAAACCCTAAGTGGTGGAAGAGGGGAAAATGATGTGATCCTACTTGAATCAACTAATTGATGGTTTATATGTGTTATTGGAATTTGTATGATGTTTGATTGGGCTATAATTTTCGATGAGCATGTGAAACTTGATTTCTAGGGTTTATGTTCCTTCTTGAATGTGGGGAAAAGTGAGTGTGAGTGGTTCAATCATGTAATTTGTTATTTAATTGGGTTAGTTAAAGTTGCTTGATGCTTGTTGGAAGGTTAGTTTTGAATTGTATGCTTAAACTTGTCATTTTTGGAATTTTTCCTATTCTTGAACTATAGAAAAATTGGGTTGTGATGCATAATCTTGTGTTAAAGTGTTTAATTAAATGTCTTGGTTAATTTTAAGGTTTTTGAGATAGATTTGCATGAATTAAATTAGGTGTTAGTTTATGCTTTGGTGTAAAACGGATTCTTAAAGGATAGATTAACATGTAAGATCTGATTGGAAAGATTGAAAATGGCACTAGCTATTTGATTGGAAAAGGATTTGGAAACATATTTTTGTATGTGTTTTAACTATGAATTATGTTACTTGATGTCTTGATTTTTTTTTTGTTTTTTTTTATTAAAATTGACATGCAAAGGCATCACTGTAGGACTCAAAAATCCCAACTATGTTGGCACCCTTGAGCCTACCAATCATCTGCAGCACGCCAAAAATTTTATTAAAAATATCAAAAAGGAGAACAAAAATTGTGTTTCACAATGTGAACTGCTTATGCTGCTTATGTTTGTTGAATTGCGTTTCATCATATTAAGTTTGCTCTCAAAATATTTGATATGCGGTCGAATAATATTGCGAACCGCTCTTTGAATATCGTATGTGGCGAACTGTTCATCGAGTGTGAGAGTAGTCGAGTCGTCGAGACGTTTATGAGTTGCGACCCGGACGACTGAGGGTGATAGGTCCTCTTGGTTCACGGGGGCTCCTAACCGTCGCAGCGTTAAGGAACCGAAGCTGAATGTCCTAGGGAGAGCAAAGATCCCAAAGCTACGGCTGGTATTTAGTGGATGGATCAGCGTCTGCTTTTCGGAAAAATTGTTGAGTCGAGAGAAAATGAGTCGTGAGTCGAGTCTTGAGCGAGAGTTTTGAGTTGAGCCTTATGAACGGTATACAATGTTGTTTGCTTATTGCTTATGAATTGCTATATCTTGATTCGTTGAGAAGTTGACCCTTTTTCGTGGTGCCTTCAATCCATGATGGTTACCCAGGCGATGTCGAGGATGCAGAGGACCAGTTGGCGGACGATGACGAGGAGGGCCCCTTCGAGGATTCGGGCAACGACTTTTATTTGTCCTGATTTCGTGTTGACTATTTGTCTGTTTGTGTCATTTTGGGATAACTGCAGTATATGTCTTTTGTGTACAGTTTGTGGGAGACCAGTCGGGCTAGTGATGTTTTGTTGATACAAGGTAGACTCGTGGCTTTACTTTTGGAACAGCCACCTGCGCGGGTGTCTGCCGGGAGTACCCCCAGGGTATGATCACTCTCTCGAGGGTATTCATATCTTAGGTGTATTTTCTCTTACATTACTACTCTGTTTTATTTTGTACGTACTATGTATGTTGATTGTATATGTTTATGCTTGTATGTATTTCCAGTACATAACTTGTGTTCTAGTTGCACCATGTTTCGAAACGCTGTAAGTACTCTGTGTGTGCTTTGCGGGCACCTTTGTTTAAAAAAAAAATATACCGCATTTTTTTGGAAGGACACAAGAGTACCGTTTTAAAAATTCATCACATACAGGTTTAGTTTTAGTTTAGTAGCGGTCCAGAAACGGGTCGTTACATGCACAGGTATTGTGCTAGTTTTTCCCTAAACCCTAGGCTGACCCTTTTTTTTTATAGGCAAATGTTAGTATATTAGTTGTGATATTAGTTTTTTCTCCTTCGCCAGGATTTGACTTCCAAACACTCTCCTTCACTCGTTCATACGCTTAGCCCAACCCGGTTGGCTACCCATCCCGCCAACCTAGGCTGACCCTTGTAAAGCCTAGTTCGATCATACCTGCAATAACCCTTGGTATAATACAGTAAAAGGACACTTTAGTCCCTGAGGTTTCTCCCCCGACCCATTTTGGTCGCTGAGAAAAATAAAGTCCAACAATAGTCCTTGACAATTACAAAAGCTGGACATGTTAGTCCCTCCATCCATTTCCATCTAAAAATGTGACTGACGGTGCTGACGTGGTCAGTTAGCTGCCCAGGTGGCCTGCCACCTGTCTGTTTGTTAAAAGGTGGCATGGAAAATGGATATTCGAGTCCCTCATGAAGAACATATTCTAAATAGGGACGTTTTAGTCCCTTTATCCGTTATGTATAATTTACCCAAATCAGTCCCACATATTTTTCATCTTCAACCTCCACCCTAACCTCCATTATTGCTTTCATCTTCAACTAACATGCAGGACCACTCATCCAACAAGACAACAAATAGAAACAGAGACTACTTCCTCAGGGGAGATGAAAATGGAAGGACCACACACTGAAACCAAACAACCAACTCCAAATCACAAACCCAATAAGGCAAAATAACGTCAAAACCCAAACTCAAATCACAAAACAATACCAAAACTGAAACCTAAATTCGCAAACCACAACAGAATCGCAAACAAAACTAAAATAGAAACCCTAACACAAAATAATCACAATTAAAGACTGACATTGGCCCCCTTCCCCTTCGTCGCAATGCATTTAACAGAATGCAATCACCAATTTATGCTCTTCATCAATTTGGTTCATGAATTGTTCTTCTTTTCCATCGCGATTAGGTTTGTGGCATTGGTATGATGATAGAGAATGAAGATATAAAACCCAGTTGGATTGCATTTACTGGGCATTGGTAAGAACAGGGACTGATTTAGGTCTATGGGACAGAGGGACTAAAACGTCCCTATTTAGAATCTGTTCTTCATAAGGGACTTGAATATCCCTTTTCCATGCCACGTTTTAACACACAGACAGGTGGCAGGCCACCTGAGCGGTTACCTGACCATGTCAGCACCGTCAGTCACGTTCAAACATTTGTAATTGTCAGGGACTATTGTTGGACTTTGTTTTTCTCAGTGACCAAAATGGATCGGGGGAAAAACTTCAGGGACTAAAATGTCCCTTTACTCTTTATTTAATACTTGCTAGGAGTTAAAAAAATGGCTTAAATACGAAATTGGTCCCCCAAAAAATTCGCAAAGTTCCTTTTTAGTCCCAAAAAAAATCTGTAGGTCCCAAATTTTAAAAAGCTTTTTCGTCAGTCCCTAAAAAATTCGCCGTTTTGATTTTAGTCCAACACAAATTCTAAAAGTTCGTTTTTAGTCCTCCAAAATTATGAAAGTTCATTTTTAGTCCCTGCCACCTAAGCGACACAAACGACATCAACTAGAGGGACTGATGGAAAAAAATTTCAAATTTGAGGGACTACAAACCTACAATTTTTTTTTTGCACTAAAAACGGACTTTGGGATTTATTGGGGACCAATTTCATATTTAACCAAAAAAAAAAAGTACTTGCTGGCATATTTAATCGCCATTTAATATTTTATAACGTAATTGCCCTCGTTGATTGACTAATCGGTTTGGATACTCATCCTTTTTATTGCGACGCCCAGATCTCGATACACTTCTTTAAAATATAAGAAAGCCAAATTCAACAGCCTTGCTTTCGCCAGGTCCAACTACGCATGACGCAATCCCTCAGCGTCGCTGCAATCTTCCATTTCCAGCCCACAGAATCACCAAATACGCTTCAACAATCCCCTATTTCTAGTCAAGCAACAATGTAAGAGTTTTCATTTCCAGCGCAATCTCTCTGCCGAACCTGCTCATCATGGATCCTTCAAAGTTCTTCGCACCGTCCTTTTTGCAGATAGGGTAATTTTTATTTTCACATCATCGTTTCGTTTTCGTTTTCCTTTATCAGTCATGTTCCTTTAACAATTTTTTTCTTGTGTTTAATAGGATTATATCTCAGTTTCCCGCGCATTTTACCGCCGTTGGTGGCATCGTTTATCTCACAAAGTCACTACTGAAGACGTGGTGGGAAACACCTTTGATTGTTACCCAGAATTGTTGACTTATTTAGTCACCTGTTTATGCATTTTGGACGTATGCAATTGTTCCTTAATGTCACGAGGCTGATTCCATCTGACACGAGATAAACGAGACATACAAAGCAACAACACTCTCATTCACGACTCCCATCCAGGGACACCTCGTTTACACAATTTAAATACAGCCACATATATGCAGTAGACACCAGAACAAACCATGACAGTCATGGGTAGGTTGTATGACACTCAAACCATTCCTCACTTACTTCGTTGCTTTACTGACTGAATTATTTTAGCTGAAAAAAAATATCTTCAAAACCAACATCAATCCACCATACATCAATACAACATTCCTTAACGTGTCTTTGTTTTTTTCTTACCCCTGTTATATGAAGCTGTCAACAATGGATGCATCCCATTTACCCGGATTTATATTCAACTGAAGGTTGTCAAGTTTTGTAGGGCGTTAATAGATTTGTTGGGCCGTTGGCCGCATGCAGACACATTGGCCTATGCACCCGATGCCGGACACTGTGAGACGTATGTGCAGGTAATATGTTGATGTGAGATGCCTTATACACGCAGTGAATTGGTTTATTTCTAACAGGAGGCATGCAAACTTAATATGGCTTCTCTGATTGCACCCGGACATAGTGACTTCCATTTACGTTGACTTTCTTAATTGGTATCACACACAATGGTATCGCTCGTTGTTGGTTGTGCATCGAAACTGCTTAAATACTACAACAACAAACTTGGTGAATAAAAAATAGACATAAACATACATATGTCAAAAACACGAGTGTCTCCAACAGATACTGGTATTTCAGGTTTATTGTAAATCCTCTGATGCGTGGTTCATCTACTATTGTTTATACGGTTGCCACAAATTCAAATTGTTTATTTTAAGTGCCAGTAAGTTTGAAGATGCAAAAGTCGTGCCCACAACGACACTATATTCATTCAGGGGATAAAAAATGGAATCAAACTAATATCTCACATTATTATACAGTGTCGTTGTGGTCACGACCTTTGCTATTTCAAATATACCAAGCACCAGGTGGTACACAATTTTAACTTTTGTGGCAACAAACTACAATAGTGAAACTAATGTGCCCACTATAACTTTCGCCAGACAATACCGCAGCTGTTGAACACACGTGTGTTATGATACAATTTTGTTTGTGTTTTTAACTTTCACCTAGTATACTTGTGTCAGTTTTTACGCAATGTCAATGCACAACCAGTCAAGATTCAATAACTTGTGTTGTGATTCAATTTAAATACTTAAAAAAGGTATGTGGTATATTTTGAAAAAATCCAAGTGCATTCACAGAAACACTAATATTGTATACTGGCCCTCCCATACATAGCAATTCACGTATTATGTATTATATCCCACATCAACATAGTAATTGCAATTGACCTCACTCATGTCTAGGGATGTTGTCAAAAAGCCATTGGTATGTTGTCTATTCATTTGGCCAAGGAACAACAATTACATTAATGCCCAATTTGTTTCACGTTGTGATGGCGTATTCATTCATTTCAATCGTTTGCCTCTACGTAGCAAATATATTATGCTTAACAACATTGCATAGCTGAATGTAATAATTATATTTTATGCACAAACTACATGGATGGAATGTACAAATAAACTCGATTGTTTTACAACTTTTTGTACCAATAAATCTGTTTGATTAATTATATGTATAAATATGTTTATCTACTAAATTTGTTCGATTGTCAATAAATAGTTAATATAACAAACATTAAACTACTTCAACAAATAATAATATTACTGAAACTACCAATTTCATGCATTCCAAGGAATATACATCGTCATGTTTAGACTTTTGATCATTTTCTCATCTGAAAGTTTATTGTCGGATAAATCCATCTTAAACTATACAGTCAAAAAACAAGTTCCAAATGGCTATGTTTCTGCAATCAAAACCTACGGTGTATTTAATGGTGTCGTTACCATATACAACATCAACGCACAATCGTTCAAGCCCAATTTAACACGTCCTAAACGACCAACGGCCATGACATCAAAAATAACACGCAGACAGAATCATCTACACACAACCTAGGTACCGCTTTTCCACTACAATCATTCACAACGTCGAAGACAATTGTCAAGCCATCATACCTCAACTCTGTGATAATCACCCACAACATCCAACTACATAAGCAAAACTTATAAAATAACATCGCTGCACATCATTAATAACTGTTGTCATTTTGGTAGTCAAAGTCCATTGAGCAGTACATGGTTTCACATGTTTTAAGTAGTATACATGGTTTCCCATGTTCTAATTACGACACAAAAAACACTTTAGTGCCAACAATAAACTAACCAATTTTGTTGAAGCGCTTCAAATACCTGCCATGCACACAAGTTCATTAACAACTGATATAGAATGTCAACAAAAAAACAAATTATTTTAAACAACAGGAATATGCATTGTATAAAAGACAAAAATATATGACACTTTCACAATCCATGTCAACATTCTGCTGCATGTACCACCGCATGTACATAGCAAATACAAAATTCATATAGGTACTATGATCAATCCAACAAACAGGTTCTCAATACATGAAAATGGTATAACCTTCATAATTTAATATTATTGGATTGCATTAAATTAGTCGACACATTGTATATTTTTTTATTCCTAAGAGGTAATAGCCTAACACCAATACACATTTTTTTTTACTTAGTAAAATGCTAACATCAACACACGTTTTCCTCAATTTGATTGGATTTATCTTCAACATCTCAAACCCATTTTCACGTGTGCTTAAGAGTATCTACCTTCTATCAACTACTCTTGTGTACCGCACACACAAACCAAATTGGCTTTTCTTTCTACCTAATAGTTACCAATCACGCATTTGCCCAGCCTTCTCAATGCTTAGTAGTCTTTGGAACCATGCCTACGACTGCCAAAGCAGTTAGTTGATTATGGATATTGCTGTTAATATAAATACCAGACTCCTATCCATCATTAATCAATTTTACCCATGGTCTAATTGCATATGAACTTTACTCTCAATGTTGACGCTCCTAAATTACACCCGTCTCCATCCCCATGGTACAAAATTCTTCACCATCACACCATTCATGTCATCACAGTTTTAACACCAATGTCAGCTACTCAGGAAGCCACCTCTTCTGCTGAAAATTTACTAACCAACCAACATAATCCTTAACCAAACTGAATACAACACAAAATTAGATAACAAACAACCACATCATTGATCATCCCAATCAATGATATTAGTGTCAATTCTTCAGTATATTCTTAACATAAATACACCAAATTAACACCACATCCATCGACTCAATTTTCATGCCAACACATCCACAATCCACGACTCCAACACACTAATTTTACTTACCCTTTTCACTTTCGTAAAAATCTTCGAAGGGAAAATAACAAATTTATAAGCAAAATCAATAGCATAGCCAGGTGACTAATAGGAATATTTCATCTTGTGTGTGAAATTACCTGTCACTGCTATCGATCCATGCCCAACTCGCCAATAGGTGCCTCACCTCAATCGTCTTTGTCATCGCACAATATCCAAACCATAACCATTACAACAACAACTCAACCGTTTATGCAAAAAAATTCATCATCATCTGGCCTTCCCTCCGTTTCCTAGATCTTTCGATTACCGTTCGCCACACCACCTTCTCTTCTAAGCGATCCACTTTTCGCCTCTTACAGATACAAAAATTCTTTTTTTTCTTATAACATACAAAGATATTTTATTGACTTCAATATCCAGTGCATTACACACAATACACATGAGGACCGCCTTGCAAAATTCCTCAAACGATTGCCAGTGTAAGATCTCAACCATCCATTTATGAATCATTATATTCAACAGCTTAAATTAACAATTAATGCCTCTTGTATTGTACCGGACCCATGAGGGTCTGGCACGGTAGACGCCGCCTACCCGTCCCTAGAATTTCCACACAATCTTCTTCTGACGTTCCAATTTCGGCCGTTGCCACTTGTAATACTAAAATATCTATTAATCAACAAAAATATCATATGTTGCAACCCTAAACCCTAAATCGTACTTTTATACTACTTATCGATTGCCCTCAACAACCACCCAATGCACATTCTACAGTGCATTACAAAATCTGTATTTGTTCATCTAACTATTTTACTTGTTTTATCCTTCATATCTACAATTGGCCTTGCATAATTCAAAATGGAGGGCCTTCCATAACATAACAAAACTATGTCTATTATCTGCTAATGTCTTGGACAAAATCATTAGAAACCAGTATTTCATCACATTATCTGCTCTATCAACACACACAGCCAACTTGGCAATAGGGCAAATGATCATATAATCCAACAGCTAAAATAAAAACATTTACCGAAACAAAAAACAATCACTGGAGGTTACATTTTCAGATAGCATAATAATTCAATTAAATATAACACATAAAGACAACATCATTGCTTAAGAATATCACCTCATAAATTTGATGTTATATTCTTCACAATTACAGTAACAACACCAAGTAACACCAGCCTACAACTGTGTCAATATCAAAGATTGCATATCTCAGGGATAACACTTAACGTTCATTCGCCAGCAGAGAAATTCGTCAAACTTTTTATCGGTTCAGATCCGAATCAACAAATTTAACATCAGCAACATCTCAATAAATAAAAAACATTAATCATTACAAATGGATGAGTGTTATCCATCAACAGTGGCATCCAACTAACATATTCACAATTAGGTAACTACATATTATACTCGTTCCCTTGGACAATGTTGTGCAAGATGCAGTAAGTTATGGTTAATTTCATCCACATTCTAGTTGATTTCAATTCAATACAAAGATCACCCTTGTTTACACATTAATGGTACAACTCACTAGACAACAACAACGCAGAGGAGACTACAATAATCGCGAGATAGGAACACCTTCGAAGACACCACTTCATCGCGTCCTCCTCTCTGACCATCACCTTCGCAGGCAAAATCTTCATCGCACCCTGCTCTCTGTCCATCTCCGTCGCCTTTGCCGGCAAAATCGTGTACATCGCTAACGACACTCACAGTCTCAAAACCTTTGTAGATACCAATTCATCGAGCCTCCTCTCTCACCATCCCTGTCGCAGGCAAAATCGTCATCGCATCCTGCTCTCTGTCTGTCGCCGTCGCCGGCAAAATGTTGTTGATCGCAACGACACTAACGGTGTCCAAAACTTCGCAGACACCCTACTTCAGGTTTGTAATTAGGGATTGCATAATTAATGTTTGTAATTAGGGATCGCATATTTATTCCATGGATTTAAAGGGCATATATGCAATACTAAACAATATTCCCATTGCCAATTGCAGGTAACAAATTAGAACCGTCGATTCATCATTTTAAGCATCCAACGGCGAAATTGACGTTCTGCACCGGTGGAGAACTTCGCTACTGGTCCACCGTAGACAAACCCTTAAACCAATCAGATGAGTCAAAAAAAAGTATTTAAACCAATCAGTTGATAGGTATTAGGTAACATTGGCATGCGTGAACGTATGACGAATGAATATAAAAATTATGTGAACAATTGATAATATTATGCGAAAAAGAAAAGATAACTTTGTTTTTTACTTTTGAGAATCACTTTTTAGTATGAGTTGATTTGTTCCATAAATAAAGAGTACTAGTATTTAAACCAATCAGATGAGTCAAAAAAAGTATTTAAACCAATCAGTTGATAGGTATTAGGTAACATTGGCAAGAGTGAACGTATGAGAAGTGAATATAAAAATTATGTCAACAATTTATAATAATAAATAGAGTATATTGCACTCAATTGAAACTTGGTTTTTTTAAAGGCCAAAAAGAAGCTTCAATTACCTCTCATCCTCTTATTTAGAATCCACACTATGTACCCAAAAAAAAAAAAATTCCACACTATCCTTCCTTAGCTAAGGAGTAAATATATAACACATTTTATTATATATTATAATATAATAAAGCTTCTTTTTTTACTAATATAATAAAGCTGATCTTTTATGTACAATTTTTTCTTAGTTTTAATTACAAGTTTAAACTAATTTGTTTACTTGAATAAAGGAATTTAATTGAATAATTAGGGAAAAGAACTTAAAGTTATGACGACAAGTAGAAATGGCAAGCAAAGCTAGCAAAAACATTGAAGTAACCAACTGAAACAGTAGGGAGTGGCAATTCCAATTCCAAATATGACTTGTTACACAATGAGAAACGAAAAATATTTTATTTAACAATATACTCACCTTCAACAAATCCATCTGAGACAGACCCATAAAGAGTTAAAAGGTTTGCAATAGGCCTACTGATTGTATTAATAACAAGTAGTAGCAACATATCATTCACCAAAGACCAACGATGAGCTAGCTAGTATCGCAGTGTGTAAGTCTAAGTTGTAACCGTTTCACCATTGTGCCCAAGACAGTCTTCAAGCTGTTCATTTCTTATTGCACATTCCATCATTTTATTATTAGCAGCAGTAAAGTATGCTACATTGAGATTATATGAGATTCCGGCCCCATAATTCATTCCCTTTGACAAAAATTTTGAACTGAAACTCCCAGTCAGAACAATTTTTTTTTCCAGTAAAGCAAACATGAAATGATTCTGAGTTATCACTAGCCATGATTACATAGCAGTGACACAAGTAAAAAAAAATCACAAACAATGAACACGAAGACAAGAAGGCTACCAAGATCAGAATGATGTTTTAGAAGGAGGACAAGAACCCGCAGGATCTAAAACATCTACCAAAAGCAAGAACACAAGTGCACAACAGCACAAGAATTGACCACAGTTCAGAGTTGAAGCTCTAATACCATGTCAAAGATCAAAAGATACCATGATAGAAGCTAGGAAAATTGTTTTGGGAAAATTGTACAGCTCTCTAGCTCTTTCCTTCTAGACAGGAATCAAGTCATTTACCGTGTTTGGTTTTTCCAACGGGGTGTTATGTAATTATTAAAATAAAGGGAAAGTTTTTATAATTTTTAAATAAATCTTTATATCTGTCACGAAATATGAGACGCAATATTGATCACGCAGTTCGGCCAATCTTTGCCTACGTCTGCGACTACAGAGCAGCTGTAGTTCTGTTTTATTGATTGTGTATTTTCTGTCTTGAGTACAAACCCTAATGAGTTTAAATAAGCTATTCTATGTGTCAACCTAACGGGCCTGGGCCGAATACATAAATAAATCTACTATTTACAAACTTCGTTATTTCCTTATTCACATCCCCCCTCAAATTGATGCGGGTCGTCAAGGAGCATCAATTTGCTAACAAGAAACTGATTGGCGCGGACGAGGAACAGCTTTGGTCAAAATATCAGCAACTTGAAATTGAGTATTGATATGAGGGATGGATATAACATGATTATCATAGGCTTCACGAATAGCATGACAGTCAACTTCAATATGCTTAGTACGCTCATGAAAAACCGGATTGGCAACAATCTGAATGGCACTTGTATTATCAGCATAGAGAGATGTCGGTTCGGTTTGAAGAAATCCAAGTTCACCCAAAAAACCACAAAGCCAAAGTATTTCGGAGCATGCCGTAGACATAGCACGATACTCCGATTCAGTTGAGGACTTAGAGACTCTTGCTTGCTTCTTACTTTTCCATGAGATCAACGAAGAACCAAGAAACATGCACCAACCAAAGGATGTGAGCGGCGAGTGTCGGGACACACCCAATCAAAGATCATTGTAGGCAATCAACTTAAGAGGGGTCCCACTAGGAAAGAATAAGCCTCGTTGAGAGGTACCTTTTAAGTAGCGAATTATACGACGAACCGCTGCCAAGTGAAGATGACGAGGAGAATGCATGAACTGACTTACTTGCTGAACAGCAAACAAAATGTCGGGTCGTGTAATGGTCAAGAAGTTAAGACTACCCACGAGCTGTCGATACAATAAAGGATCGGCCAAACGTTCACCCTCGTCACGATGGTATTTAACATTAACTTCAAGAGGAGTATCTACAGGATTAGCGGATTGGAGGCCAGCCATAGCAATAAGGTCTGTGGCATACTTATGCTGATGGAGAAATATACCCTTAGAGGTAGAATGAACCTCGAGTCCAAGAAAATAATGTAAAAGACCAAGGTCTTTCATCTGAAATGAGGCTTGAAGCTTTTGTTTAACTTCCTGTATAGATGCTGCATCAGAACCAGTAATGATCATATCATCAACATAAAGATGGAGCAGAACAATGGCCGTAGATGTGCGGTGAATGAACAAAGACGAATCATACTAACTTTGAGTAAAAGAGAACCCAAGTAGAGTAGAACGGAATTTATCATACCAAGCTCTAGGCGCCTGTTTCAAACCATATAGAGATCGTTTAAGCTTGCAGACCCCCTTAGATGAAGAGAATAGGCCCTGAGGGAGAGTCATATAAATATCTTCAGTCAGATCGCCATGAAGAAATGCATTCTTTACATCCATTTGGTGGAGAGACCACCCATGAGAAGCAGCTATAGAGAGCACCATTCTAACAGTAGTCATTTTAGCAACTGGTGCAAATGTCTCATCATAATCAATACCATATTCCTGCTTGTTGCCTAAAGCAACCAATCGAGCCTTGTACCGATTGAGAGATCCATCAGAATTCAGTTTCATAGAATAAACCCATTTATAGCCTATGGGTTTGATACCAGGAGGGCAAGGAACAATATCCCAAGTGAAATTGTCCTGAAGGGCCTGAAGTTCATCATTCATGGCATTTACCCAAGACACATCTTTAACAGCCTGCGAGTAACAAGTAGGAATAGATGTGCCAGATAGAGAAGCAGTTAAAGCAGTATGTGAGGAATCAAACCTGTCTGGGGAATATCTATCAGGTGCTCGAGACGTTCTACTAGAGCGCCGTGGTGGAGGCGGTACAGGATCAGGATCAGGTGGCGGATCAGTGTCGGAAGGGGAAGTGGGAACCTACACACTGTGTTTTCTAACATATACGAGTCCTGGTTTAAAACGTTCTACAGGTGAAGGCGGGGTAGAAAATTGGAGAAGTATAACAATATCATTCAGACCAGGAGAAGGGCAAGGAAACATAAACTGATTATCAAAAAAAGTCACATTCCTAGAAATGTGAAAACGATGGTTAGAGACATCATAACACACAAAACCCTTATGAGAATGACTATACCCCATAAATGCACATCGGACAGATTGTGCTCCAAGCTTATGTCTTTCAGTGGATGGTAGGTGAACAAAACATACACACCCAAAAGTATGTAAACTACGATAATCAGGCTGAGTTTTAAAAAGGCAAAAGTAAGGAGAATCAAACCCAATCACCGTGGAAGGAAGGCGGTTGATCAAAAAAACAGCTGTGGAAAGAGCCTCCACCCAAAATTTGGACGGAACAGAAGCCTGGAGAAGTAAGGTACGTGTCACATCCAACAAGTGACGATTCTTACGTTCTGCAACACCATTTTGCTGAGGGGTATTGGGACAAGATCGTTGAGATAATACACCTTTTTGATGTAAGAACTCCTGAAACTCATGAGACATATACTCACCACCAGAATCGGATCGAAGAATTTTAATACTGGTTTGAAATTGATTTTTAACATACATCAGAAATTTCTTAAACATAGAAAACACTTCAGATTTAGATTTAAGAAAATAAATCCAAGTAAAACGACTATAATCATCGATAAAGGTGACAAAATATTTATAGTGAGCATGAGAAGCGACAGGTGAGATTCCCCAAACATCACTATGAATCAGCTCAAAACAAGTAGAAGCACGATGAGCACCAGACGGAAAGGGAAGTGTTTTACTTTTAGCTAATTTGCAAACAGAACATGAAATAGAGGCACTAGAATCCATAGGTTTAATACCTAACAAGCCAGTCATAAATAAGTGAGACAAAACAGCAGAGTTTGGATGGCCTAATTTCCTATGCCAATCCTCACATACATTCAAAACACTAGTACAAGCAAGAGATAAATGATTTGGAATAAACTGGAGCGGGAACACTCTCCCAACTTTAGGCCCCTTCGCGATCACCTTCCCCGACACCCGCTCCTGCACAAGACAACCAGCCTGAGTGAGATTAACATCACAACCTTCATCCACTAATTGACCAGCAGACAATAAATTTGAGGCAAGCCAGGTGCTACCAACACATTTCGAAAGGTAGAATTTATGTCACCAACATTAGTTATAGGAAGGGTACTACCATCAGCAATTTGAATTTTCTGATTACCAATATAAGAACGTAAATTGTGCAAGAGTTTAGAGGAACCCGTTATGTGATTCGATGCACCAGAGTCAAGTAACCATGAGATGAAAGAAGACATACCAGTAATGCCCAAGGCAGAAAGAGCAGATAGTACCGCTTGTTGAATTAATTCAAGCTATAGAGCGCCACCATCAGAGGCACCAGTGGTGGAAGAACCAGCGACAGAGCTAGATGCACCAGTGATGGAAGGACCAGCTGCAGAGCTAGTAGTGG
Source organism: Calophaca sinica (assembly GCA_037113605.1). Taxonomy (NCBI): domain Eukaryota; kingdom Viridiplantae; phylum Streptophyta; class Magnoliopsida; order Fabales; family Fabaceae; genus Calophaca; species Calophaca sinica. The sequence continues at coordinate 122,359,754 of CM073736.1, read as the reverse complement.
CATGGAATGCCCGCGACCGGACGCAGTCTGGTCGTGGAGGACGCGTAGGACATGCAGAGATGATATGACCCTGCTGCTTGCAGTAATTGCAAAATTTCTTAGGACAACTACGAGCAACATGTCCAAATTGTTTACAAGAGAAGCATTGAGTCTGTCGCATATCACGGCCCTGGCCTCTATTTTGCGCAGCATATGCAACTGTCACAGGTTCAGAATGAACAGGATCATGAGACATGGTTCCTTGAGTATGAAGACGTTGTTCTTCCCTGAGCAGTTCACCAACACAGATATCCAAATAAGGAACAAGGTTCCTATTCAGCAAAGCACCTCGAACAGCCTCAAATTCCGGACGAAGTTTCATGAGAAATTGATCCCTCTTACTAGTATCGTAGACATCTCGGACAGCCGAAAGAGACAATTTTGGGACAGCAGCATATATAATAGCAGAGTGTTCTGTCCACAAATTCAGAAAACCAGAGTAATAATCTTGGATTGACAAATTACCTTGTTTGTAATTGGCGATCTCCAACTCCAACTGGAAGCGCTTGGCCGTATTGTCCTGGTTGTAAATACGCTTCAAGTAATTCCACATTTCTTGAGCAGTTGAAAAAGATCGCAGATTATTGATCATCTGAGGATCAATAGTGCTAAGAATCCAAGATATAATTTAAGCATCTTTGACTTCCCACGCATCTAAGGCAGTTTTATCTTCCGGCGCCTTAGAAATCCCATCAAGGTGACTCCATAATCCTTTCCCTTTGACATACATCGTGAATTGGAATTCCCAAGTAGCATAATTCTTACCGGTAAAGCGAACACAAAAGTTATCCCTTTCTTTTTCAGATGCCATTAAAATTGTATCAGCTTATAATAAAAATAATAGAAACAACACCAAGTACTCAAAGGAGCCCACAAAAGAGAGAACTCACGAAGCAAACGTGTCCCAAAAAAAACTCACGAAACAAACCCACAAGCACAAGCAGAACTGAGCGATGAGAACAGCGTAGAGAGCCAATCAAGCACCACGATCGCCAAGTAGCACCACGATCGCCAAGTCGGAACTGAGCCAATCAAGCACCACGATCGCCAATCAAGCACCACTGACCGAGAGCAGAAGAAACCACAGGGAAACCCACAAACCAGAAAACGTGCGAAGACGTGGTGGGGAAAACGTGCGAAGCAAGAGTGATGGGGAAGACGTTTTCGCACGTGGTGGGGAAAACGTGCGAAACCCACAAACCAGAACAACGATGTGGGGAAAACGTGCGAAGACACCAAGAACAGAAAGATCTCGCAACCAAGAAACAAAATCACCAAGAGTGAGGTACGAGCAACACCTCGATCAAGAACGAAGTTACGCAGGCGAGAACCAGAATCTTGAACAAAAGTCACGACCAGATCACGAACATCAAACAGGTGAGAAGGTTTTGATCGGAACTAGTCTGATACCATGTCACGAAATATGAGACGCAATATTGATCACGCAGTTCGACCAATCTTTGCCTACGTCTGCGACTACAGAGCAGCTATAGTTCCGTTTTATTGATTGTGTATTTTCTGTCTTGAGTACAAACCCTAATGAGTTTAAATAAGCTATTCTATGTGTCAACCTAATGGGCCTGGGCCGAATACATAAATAAATCTACTATTTACAAACTTCGTTATTTCCTTATTCACAATATCAAGCTATCAGCTATGTCTATTATAATTTTAAAATAAGGCGAAATATGACAGTCAAAATTAAGGAAGGACCACGGAGTTGCAATTTTTTTTTTATTAGAAAATAATTTCATTAAACACCAACAACATTAGATGCTACAATGGAAGCCATACAAGAAGGATATTCCTCGATCCAAACAGTATCAATAGAAGATAAAGCAAATTTAGCCAAAAAATGAGCAGTCATACCATAAGCCTCCGCAATATCTGAAGAAAGAAAAACGTTAATCTACCAAGTAGCAGCCACTAAGGGTTAACCATTTGCATCCCTCACAATTGTTCCAATTCTCCAAACATTATTAACTGGATTAGAAGCATCAACATTCACCTTATACCATAATCTATCAGTAGCTCTCCAAGATGACATAACAGTAGAAGCTGGATTAGATGTTGTTGTCATATTAGTATTCATCATTAATTTATATACTCATCAATCTTTCTCCAAGCCTTGTTAACCACATCAACAACACTAGTAATTTTATCCTCCAAACAGTGTTTGTTATGGGCACTCCAAATGTCATAGCATAATGATAACAATTTCCATGGGAGGCTTCATAATAATACTCCCTAACTAAGCAATAAAGGAAATGTCCAATTCTTCAAGCCGGAAACCCAAAGGAGAAAGAAACCGCACCAGTTTAGCCCAAGTACACCCGCAAAAAACATGATCAATGTGTTCTTTAAGCTCATTACACCGCGGACATAAAGGCATAATTCAAAAACCCCTATGAGTTAAATTCTTTCTCACTGCTAAGCTATTATGAAGATTTCTCCAAGCCAAATGAACGTGCTTTGGAAGAGTTTTGATCTTCCATAAATTTGTCCACAACATATGATTTGTATTAGGCATAAAAACATGAGAATTATCAGCATAATCTCTTTGCCTAATAGAGTGATAAACACTCTTAACAGCGAAAATTCCTTTGTTACTCGGTCCCCATAAGTTGGGAAGAATATATCATTAATAATTTGAGAATTCCACGTACTTGACCATGGCAAATTAGTAGACTTGAGTTAGCTCCTCGTGGTGTGGTTTAGGAGACCAAACTTTGTACTCATTTTGATTACGCAACCAATTATCATCCCAAATATCAATAAAATGTCCAATCCCAACTGTCCATAGGCTGCCACATTTAATGATCCCACAGAATTGCAATTAGAAATAGATATTAGGGAGCTAATAAAGAGTCTGTTTGGTTGAGCTGGTGCTCACCGACGTTCTGCCGAATTTGCCTTCTCGATGCACCAAACCACCGATTTGTCAAAGGAGGTGTGAGGGAGATTTTCACAAACTCCGTTTGGTAAACGACATTTCGGGTCCAAAATGTAAAACAAACAAGTCCTAACTCGTTTTAAAAGTAGAGGATTAAAATCGCCAAATCACGTTAGTTATTTGGGAGGCAAAAGTGAATTTAAACCAAAATAATATCCACCGTTGAAGAAATTATTATATAACATGATGATTATTCAAACTAAGAAGAAAATCACAATACAAGTAAGAAATGAGAAAGATGTAGACACTAGAACGCATTTCAACGTACAAAATATTCAGCCAAAAAAACAACAAAAAGAAAGAGAGACAGCAGTGTTAGATTAGATCAGAGGAGTATAGTTCCATTCATAGAAGAAAACCGAAACTGACAATGGCCTCACCAGCGGCGGCGAGGTCGCCGGTGTCCTCCGCCAATTCTCCAATCCAACGCCTCTCCACCTTCAAAAACCCCACCACCGCCACCGCAACCGCAACCGCTTCTTCCGCAATTGATTCCCTGGCCTCCGATCCCATCTTCTCAGCATTCCTCTCCCCTTCGTTCTCCTCCACCTCCTTCTCCGCCGCCGCCCTCTCCTCCGGCTCTCCTGCCTCCACCGCCGAAAAACTCCACCACGCCATCGGCCTCCTCGAGAACCAGCTCCGTTCCGAAGTCCTCTCCCGCCACGACGAGCTCCTCTCCCAGCTCTCCTCCCTCCACCACGCCGACCACGCTCTCTCCACCCTCCGATCGGGACTCTCCTCCCTCCAATCATCCCTCCGCCGCCTCCGATCCGAGCTCTCCGATCCTCACCGCTCAATCGCCTCCAAAACCGCACAGCTCTCCAACCTCCACCGCACCACCGAACTCCTCCAGCACTCCGTCCGCGCTCTCCGCCTCTCCAAGAAGCTCCGGGATCTCATGTCCGCCGATCCCGAAAAGCTCGATCTCGCCAAGGCCGCGCAGTTCCACTCCGAGATCCTCAGCCTCTGCGACGAATACGACCTCTCCGGCATCGACGTCGTCGACGAAGAGCTCCGTTGGGTGAGGGAGAGTGGTGATCGGTTGAGGAACGAAGCAATGAAGGTTCTGGAAAGAGGAATGGAAGGGTTGAACCAAGCAGAGGTTGGTACTGGCTTGCAGGTTTTCTACAATCTCGGAGAATTGAAGGTCACTGTAGAGCAACTGATAAACAAGTATAAGGGTATGGGTGCGAAGAGTGTGAGTGTGGCGTTGGATATGAAGGCCATTACGGGATCCGGTGGAAGCGGGTTTGGACCCGGTGGAATTAGGGGTACCGGAACCCCTCAGATTGGAGGTGGTGTTAAAGCCAGAGAGGCTTTGTGGCAGAGGTTGGGGAATTGTATGGACCAATTGCATTCCATTGCTGTGGCTGTGTGGCATTTGCAGAGGGTGCTTTCCAAAAAACGCGATCCCTTTACTCATGTTTTGCTGCTTGATGAGGTCATTCAGGTGAGGACCAGCCTTATCCAAATTTTCTAATCATGCTTCATTTTACATTGAAACAGAATTATTATGTCTTGCTTTACTTGGATTCATACCTTTCATTTCATATCATATATGTTCAAGTGCATCACACAATGCAACAAAGTCTTTAGGGAGGATCAGTTTGGATAAACTTTTCAAAAACTACTTGTGAAAGAAGAAATATATAAAAATAAAAAAATAAAAAAAAGCTTGCAATAACTTTGAGGTTTTAAAACTATAGTGTTGAAAATTGAAATTAGCTTCTGTGAGCATCTGTAAATTCCCTAATTTAACTTCTCCGTAAACATCTGTGAACTCATAATGGTTTTTTTTGTAAGTGAAGAATTGTAAACTTGTTTTAATTGAGAAGTTCTCATAGGCTAGAAGCAAATCCAGACTAGGTTTTAAAGGCTGGAGCTTGCAGAAATTGTTAGCGCAACCGAGTTACTTTGTTTTTGGTTTTTCAAACCTGATTTGATGTGAAGTAAAATTTAGTGTATGGGAGTTATTTTTGTGTGTTACTGTGTCCTCTTCCTAAATGGAAGCAATGGTGGTGGATTACATTAATAGTTTGAAATGAGTCAATAGTTATTAATTTAATTTCAGTGCATATATGTTCATTTTGTTCTGAAGAAACTGACACTACAAGATGTCAATATCTATGAATCTATTGGAAGTGTGTGGTAGATCCATAAATGTTCCCAAAAGTGTGACATTTCATTTTTTTTTTTTTTTTGAAAGAGAATACACTGTGCTATATGAATCATTGCCAGCCTTCTAAATCTTTCGTTTTTGTAGTCTTTTTTTCTCCTATTATGCTTCGAAGGTGAGGTGAATGGATTGGCGGGATGACTTGTGCGTTACTGTACTTCTTATAATTGAAGAGAGAGTAATCAATTTTTTGTTGTTTATCTTTTGTGTAAAATTATTCAAATAGGCTTTCAAACAGGCAAAGACCTTTATCTCTTAGCTTATGCTGTATATAGGATGCAGGGTAGAGAAATTGTAAAAATTCATGCCTGCCCATTTCCTTCTGATTCCGAAGTACCGGACATCACTAGATGGATTGCATTGAATTGGACGAGATCAATATACAATATCCTGAAATTCTATTCCCTTGTATGTATTCAAAGTGGAATAAAGTGCTTATTGTGTTAGATGTACAAAGAAGTTGCATTGATTTTTTTTTTTTTTTTTTTTATAATGTCTTTTATTCAGGTTTTGATAAATAATATGATATTGTGTCGTGTGCAAAGAAACAGCTTCAATCGACTTCATAGGGGACCTGTGCTGTTAAAGGGAATAGAAAATGAGGGATATAATGAATTATATATAGACCAAAAATAATAATTATATAGAATACAGTTATCCTAATTACTGTAGTTACATGATTTGGTTAGCCCATACAATGTGTCTGGATACTATATGCTTTCCAAGTGGATCTTCAGGATCTATTATACTTTGACAGTATTGAGTTCTTACCAAGGAACATTGATTGTATTTACTCTATCCGAGTAGCTTCTGTAATTCACAATTTCTTATTTTCTAATTGGATTTTTTTCTCGTTGTTCTAACATTGATTGCTGCTGCATAGGAAGGTGATTCTATGCTAACAGATAGAGTCTGGGAGGCCATTGCAAAAGCTTTTGCAAGCCAAATGAAGTCTGCTTTCACGGCATCAAGTTTTGTTAAAGAGATTTTTACAATGGGATATCCAAAGCTTTACTCCATGATAGAGAATCTGCTCGAAAGAATTTCACGTGACACAGATGTCAAAGGAGTGTTACCAGCTATTACTTCAGGTGGAAAAGAGCAGATAGTTTCAGCTGTCGAAATATTCCAGTCTGCATTTTTGGGTCATTGCTTAAGTCGCCTTTCAGATCTAGTGAATAATGTATTTCCAATGTCCAGTCGTGGAAGTGTTCCCTCCAGGGAACAAATATCAAGAATAATATCACGCATTCAGGAAGAGATAGAAGCTGTTCAGATGGATGCACGATTAACTCTTCTTGTTTTGCGTGAAATTGGCAAGGTTTTGCTTCTTCTTGCAGAACGAACTGAATACCAGGTAAACAGAAAAAACGTTATTGTATTTCAGGTGTCATATGCCTTTTATTAGATGTTTTAAGAACTACATTAATTAGCTCAGGAAATTATTCGACAACTAGCCAGCTTGTGGTTTTTCAGGAAGGCTATCAATTAACTGTCAATATTTTATTTTTTGAATAAAAGAGTGTTTTATTACAAGGAAATAGTGGATACACATAAAGAGGAAAATCATGTTAACTACGGTTATGTGTATATCTGTGGATAACGGTTCTGTATTCTTTCATTGAGGAGTTCATGTGTGTATTGTGTTGTTCGTCTTGTAACTGTACCACATTTAATAATATGGTGAGGCAAAATGACTGAGGATAGGTACTTACCATGGCCTGGTCATACTTAAATTGTAAAAAACTGGTCATACTTAAATTGTAAAAACTTGAAGAGTATGTGGTTTTCAATTAATATTTTGATGTGATATCTGAACTCGGTGGTGAGTCAAGTGGACTTTTTGCCCCTAGTCTTGTGATTAAATTTTAATATCCAAAAAATGTATTAAGTTTCAACAGAAGGTAATGGTTAACCAAATGCCGTTTCCACATTTTAGCTTTGAGGGATTGATTCTCATGGCTGTGTAACGTGCAATGTCACAACCACTTTTATTTTTGAGGGGGAGAGTCCTGATCTTCCATTCCCTTTCCGTTTCTGTTTGTTGTGGGTTTTGTAATATTAAAAGTGCTGGTGCTGTATGTTTTCTCTGGTACCTTTAGGCATATTTTTTCTTCTGTGCATGAGTTTTCTGATCTTTACTCTTTAGGAACCCGAAGTCCATTTTATTCATGAGAAGGAAAGACTACTGTAGAAGCATAGTTTCTAATCTTTTAATTATTCATTTTCGTTGTCATGGCAGATATCCACTGGTCCTGAATCACGTCAAGTAAGTGGTCCTGCAACACCAGCACAGCTCAAGAACTTTACATTGTGTCAACATCTGCAAGATGTTCATGCTCGAATATCATCTATGCTTAAAGGAATGCCCAGTATTGCTGCAGATGTGTTGTCTGCTTCATTAGGTGCAATATACGGAGTTGCCTGTGACTCAGTAACACCTTTATTCCAGGCTATGCTTGATCGTCTTGAGTCTTGTATATTGCAAATACATGATCATAACTTTGGAGTGCATGGAATGGATGCGGCTATGGACAACAATGCATCGCCTTACATGGAGGAGCTCCAGAAGTGTATTCTACATTTCCGCAGTGAGTTTCTGTCTAGGTTATTGCCTTCCAGAGCTACTACAGCTCCGGGAACCGAGAACATATGCACCAGGCTTGTCCAGAGTATGGCTTCACGTGTTCTGGTATTCTTTATTCGACATGCTTCTCTTGTCAGACCACTTTCAGAATCCGGCAAATTGAGGATGGCTAGGGATATGGCTGAACTAGAGTTGGCTGTGGGCCAAAATTTGTTCCCTGTTGAGCAACTTGGTGCACCATATCGCGCGCTTAGAGCATTTCGTCCACTTATTTTCTTGGAAACATCCCAACTTGCATCATCTCCCCTTCTTCAAGATCTGCCACCAAATGTCATACTTCATCATCTTTATACACGTGGTCCGGAAGAATTGCAGTCACCGCTGCAAAGAAACAACCTAACACCATTGCAGTATTCATTGTGGCTAGATTCTCAAGGAGAGGATCAAATCTGGAAGGGGATCAAAGCAACACTTGACGATTATGCTGTAAATGTGAGGAGCAGAGGAGACAAGGAGTTTAGCCCTGTTTATCCTCTTATGCTTCAATTGGGTTCATCATTGAGTGAAAAGACTAAGACTTCCTCAAAGTAAATATTTTGTAGTCTAGCAAATTAAACCACATCAGTAACTTCCCAGATTGTTTCTTGAAAGTTGTTAAAATGGGTTTAGTTGCGGCAGCATGAGATAGTTCTGCTGGTAAGCATGAGGTCCAATCTTTTATATGACTTAATAGGTTTATTTTTTTTCCCCCCTTCTTCCTTCCTTCTTTACCTTTTTTTATAATGGAATTGTTCTGTTGGTTAATCTATAGATTCCTGATTATTTGTTTGTTTTTATATTCAATGTAGAGAAATATAGCATTTTGATGAAGATAGAAACATGTGCTGTTGTAAACTCCCAAGATTAAAGGGTATTTAATCGATTATTTCATCAGGTCTTATGTAGGTCCATGAATATCTTTCATTTGTTGTTCAAACTTTTACTCTTACATCACCTAATAATTTCCTGTACTACGTGAAATTGATCAATTGAACCATTGAATAATGCAATATTATTTTAACATCATATATTTTAAATTTAAAGTAATTTGGATATGTAGAAGATGTTATCTAATAATTGATATTTACTTGTATTTTAAATTCTATAATTATACGTTAAACATACAAAAATATAGGTTCTATTACATCAATGATAATATTTCCATGCTGATTAGATTGTACTCTTTCATTCAGATGCTATATTTTAAACTATTGGTTTTGATAAATAGCAGTAGGTTGAGATTTTTTAGTATAAATAAAAGTATCAGATAACATGATTTTGAAATATGCAACTTAAAGAAGTTGCTTAGAAGATTTATTATATCGCTAATATTCTTTCCCTCAATACTGAAAATCAAGGCATTTGTTCAAAGACGGGACTCGGCATGAACCGAGGTTGCTCCAAGCAATGAATTTTAATGGGGTCTGAAGCTTTGTAACCTTCAGTGTAAGATTTCATGAATTGTTGAGTCTCGAGCAAGATGATCTTTCCACAAGTTCAATTTCATTTCAGGCAGTCGGTGGTGCCTTTCAATAGCACCAAAGACAGCCAGTGTTGCGTGAGTGTTCATACGGCAAAATGATAGGAAGTTTACTTTGTTTTCAAACTGATGTATGCATGCATGACTAGCAATCATTTCGACCATATTTTATACTACTAAAAAGATACACATAAAGAGGTGCCTTCGGTTTTAAGAACTTTAAAAAAACAAGATGTAGTAAAACAAACAAACAAACAAACAAAAAAAAGAACCCTTACATCTAGCTATTAAGATTGTGCTCATTCCATTTCTCATCGAGTAAAACGTCTATTAGAGGTCCGAAATATATGTTGCTATCCAAATATGCAAGGTACGGGTAATATTTCAGAAATTTCTTTGAAGCCACCAGTATCTGGCAAGAACGGCACTAGGAGAACTTAGAAAGGAGAGTCTGGATAGAAGCTTCATCGCAGTAAGACAATACCCTTATTTTATGTCCAATTGATTTCCTATTGTGTAATTAATTCTGTTATTGGATTGCACAAATGTTACTTGGAACAGAGGTTCAAACAATAATTAATAAATATATGCCTTATCTTAATGTTACTTGAATATTAAGCTGCGTGCCCTGGATGCCCTTCTACTTCATACGCTATATTTCCCACTACTACAAGCTATTTTTATTCGTGAAAACCATCTTATCGAATGGACAAATATCCACATCTCCATCTCCATCTTCATCTCCATCTAGATACAAAACTTAACATACGGATTGGCAGAGAGAGATTAAAATATGGATTGGAGAGGTAGGCAGGTAAGTATGGATCCCTACAAAATCAAGCTTTATTTTTATGTAAAAAAAAAAATTAATATCATTTTAGCATCTAACTAACTGAGATAACCTGTGCTAAGCACGAGTGGTAAAAAAAAAAAAACGAAACCTATAGTGTAGTTAAGTTTTTTATGGGAAAAATGGTTTTTTGCGGGATAACAAAAGAATTGGCTTTTGCCACGTGTCCTTAGTGTAGTTACGTGTCCTATATAGATAATAGATATAGATAGATAGATGTTTCATCATGTCTTGCTGCCTGTTCTGTTTCCACCTCACTCATACATATCTTCTCCACAAATGAATATTTATACATAGCTTATAGCTCCTTGAATGTTAATTGCCAGTTGTATGCACATAGAAATTATCATCATGGGAAAGAATTTAAGTCAAGCATCACATATAATTTCTAAAAAGGAGAAACAACAATTCAACAGCTTGATTAAGGTTTTGCGGCCTAAGGTCTACATCACTGACTGCTTAACCTTCAAGAAGTTAGTTCAAGAGCTAACTGGCAATGGAAGCTCAACCAATCCCAAGATGGCCAAGGATTGCCCTCTTATAGGAGATGAGGTTCCTATGAACCACCCTGAAACTAGAATTGAAGTTTTAGATTCCACTGAAGCAACAAGCAGTTCATCTCAGTTATGCTATGCTGCAATGATGAATGAAGAATTTAATCAAGTGTGCGACCAGATATGTTTGGAAGATATAATCTTGGAAGACTCCATGGCAAGCCAACCTAGGGATCATTTGTGGGAATATCAAAATCTTGAATCACTACCTTTTGATGTTGAACCAAATCCCTTCATGGCATATTAACTGTATGCTTCAATCATGAAATTTTGTTTCTTTACTTTTCCTTTTGATACCAAACATAATGTGTAGTAGAAAATGTATCATTCCTATGTGCATTCTTTTGTATGTACATATTATGTAGCTGGTACTTTTACTCATTCATGCATGTGATTTGGATTGATGAGAATAGGATGGAATGAAATTGGGGGGAATTCATTCCATTCCGGACATCTCCATTCTCCCCTTTCTTCCTCTACAAAATGGGAGGTAAAGTATGAAAAGGGATGGAACAACTTATGAAATTATTACATCTTGTCATTAATGCCAATGTTTAGCTTGTTTGAAATTAGGACAATACGCGAATAAGATTATAATTTTTATCATTTCATAATGATATCTTTCATTCATTCCATTCAACTTAAAATAAACTCTCTTATCACATTTTGTGCAACAATCATTTCTCTAAGTAGATATACTTTTTAGAAAGAGAATTACACATAGGCGAACCTTTGTGAACCTTGAACAAAAATCAGTGCTGCAACTATATGTTTTCTTCAAGTTAGTTTATTTCTTTTTAGAAAATTTAAAACTAGATATAGACTTTAGTGCTTAAACCCATATATTGAATAAAGAATAGAAAATTCACCTCCACATTTTCCCAGTGCTTTGCAGTCTTCAGATCATCCATCCAAATTCATTCCTTAGCTTGTAAGACTTCGCAAAAGCTTATTCATCTACATACTTTTTCTTTCATTTAGCAAAAGTAGTTCCTACACATGAGACACAGTGGATCTCTTGTGCAAAAGTTGAGACAATTCACATGAAATAATTGATCTTTTTTATCTTCATATAAGCTAATCCAAACACACAACAAGCATAACATAAAAAGAAAACTAAAATTCAAGACTTGAACACAACCAAGAGCAGGCTGCATTGTCAAGATTGAAAACGAGTCACTTTGCTAACAGAGATTGTTAACATGAGCTCTTCCCTGTATTATTGCAAAGGACCCTTGTTCTACTTGTCGACCATCTTCTCTCCCGTGCCACCGCTCTTGTTAACACACAGATAAGGAGCCAATTTTCCCACCCCAAAACCAGCATCCTTAAAGCCAGATAATAGAGGTATCCAACTCTTCAAACCGACACATGAAGTCTTGTCTGCATCATTGCTGACTTGAGCTTCACTACTCGAAGGACACATTGGTTTAAGCCTGTGCCTGTTCCAGACAAGTTTTGCCTTTTTGCCGGTGTTTCCAAGAATCATGGCAGGTGAAACAGAAGGTAGATTACATAAATGTGATACTTGTGAAGATGTGGCAGAGTATAGAGATCTAAGTTGGCTGCTTATATAGTCACTGTTATTGCTATACATATGAGGAACACATTTCACCACCCCAAAACCAGCATCCTTGAAGCCTGATAATGGAGGCATCCAACCCTTCAAACCAACACCTGATGTCATGTCTCCATCATTGCTCACCCGAACTTCACTATTTGAAGGAAACATGGATTTAAGATTATTCCATTTCCATACAAACTCTTCATTTTCTCCAATATTGCTAAGTGAAATAAAAGAAGGATTTAACCTTTTTGTTACTTTCCAAGGTGTACTGGTGCATAGAGAGCTAATATGCCTGCTTATGAGTTTCCCATCTCGGATAGCTTGTTGAATCTCTGCATCATTTGGCCACCATTGTTCCAGGCCATGCGCTGTGAGAAATTTCTGTTGTTCCTTGGAGACAACAAACAACTTTTCAGTAATTTTCCCAATTGCAGGACCTGTATTCTTCTTGTCAACCACCTTCTCTTCCGTGCCATCATTTTTGCTAACGTATGGTTGAGGAACCCATTTGCACACCCAATAACCAGCATCCTTCAAGCCAGAAGATAATTGAGGTATCCAAGCCCAACCCTTCAAACCTACACCTGAACTATTGTCTCCATCACTGCTTACTTGAGCTTTACCATTTGAAGAAGGCACAGATTGATGTCTACTCCAAACAAAATCTGTGGTTTCTCTAATATTTATGAGACTCTTGGCCGATGAAACATATCGCAGATAATAGAAAAGTATTACTTGAGAAGGTGTGCCAGTGTTCAAAGATCTAAGTTGCATACTTATGTGTTTGCTATCATGGATATCCTGCTTAGGTTCTGCATCACTTGACCACCATTGTTTCAGGCCATGAGCCTCAAGAAATGGTTGATCTTCCTTGGACACGACAAGCAAATTCGCTGCATTTTGCTCATTTGCTGGATCCATATTCTCCATGTCAGTGATCTTCTCTCTTGTTCCATGATCATTATGCATATAAAAGAAACTGATCGAGTCATTGCTGTTAACATACAGATGAGGAACCCATCGGCCCTTTTTAGAACTAGCATCCATCAAGCACGATAATCGAGGTATCAATCTCTTCAATTGTATAGGGTAAGCCATGTCCTCATCATTGCTGACTTGAGCTTCTTCACTACCTGAAGGAAGCATAGACTTAACTCTATTCCAGACATATTCAAACTTTTCTCCAAAAATTCCAAAACTCATGGCCAGTGAAACAGAAGGTGGATTAAATAAATGTGCCTCCACATTAATCCTTTCTTTAGCTAGTTCCTTTCCCACTTGAAGACCAAATCCAGCCCCTAAGGAATGGCCTGCTATGCATACATTCCTGCTTCCATATGTATCAGAAACTGATTTTACTGCATCCAAAGTTGCTCTAAACCTCACAGAACCATTCAAGCTTTCCCCGGTAACAAAACGGAAGTCGTCTTCAAAATCTCTTCGCATTGTAGGTAATCTGATCAATGTTCCTCTGAGTGCTAAAACAGCTCTGGGGGCACCAATTGGTTTAAATGGTTTGAAGTCAGCAAATGCTGCTAATCGGTCAAATTCAAATATCGCACCAAAAATAGATCCATCTCTTTCATCAATCAATATTTGTGTGGGCTTATACTTGAAGGGTGTCCAAAAATTTGGAGCTAGAGAATTTTCTTTTGTTCTGTTCTCCTGTCTATCAAGTTCAAGCAAGTACACTGCCTGTATAAGGCTTGCAATGGCCCTTCGTTTATAATTTGTATCCTTCCTATATGCAACAAAATTATTATCAGCAGAAAGAAGAATGTACATGCCACCAAAAACTGGTAGTGCTTTTCCATTAGATTTAAGAATTAAGATGACAAATGAAGAATATAGGGCTCTTTGTTAATGTCAATATAGTACTTCCATACAATGAAAATCCATGAATTTAACTTCAACATTACAAAGGCATTCTCTGATTGACAGCATAAGGCAACCAAACGTTAAAATTCAGTCCACAAATTTCAATGTCCTTTCCCATTTCACGTTGGTTCCTTTGTCACAAACAGCAAATTCAAAAACCATGCAAACCCATTTGATCAAACCCATTCAGTAAAGTTTGCAACTTTATACTCGTTTGTTACAACCCATGGTGCCAACATCCTCAAAATTGAGCAACAAAAGCAGACACTTCAAAAAAAGAAAAAAAAAAAACAAGAAATCACGCATGCACGCTGCTAATGTTGTTGTGTCAATGAAGTGTTTTATAGAATTATCAAAACCATGAGTGAAAGAGTAAATTCATGTGAGAATTGAAATGGATACTGACCAACTAGAATTGATGAAGTCCCTCCAATTAAGGGTAGTGTTGTTGCGAGGACTAGATGGTTTGGCATCTAAGCGAGCTTCACGAGGAAACACCTGGTTTGCCATCAATGTAGTAGCAGAAATTCTAATTTGCTATGCGCAGAGTGAGAAAGAGGCCAACATATATGATTATTGATTACTATAAAAGTTGACTGAACTCAGATTGACTTAAATGTATTCTAAGTGGAAGATCACCCGATAAGTGTCGCAGAAAATTATGATTCTTTAATTACTTTTCCCTGTTCACAAGCACATTTGCATTATTGAACTACCTCCGGTATTCCAAAAATCACAAACACCAGTCAAGCCTATTTAATATTAAAAAATTAAACTTTCATTACAAATACATCTTTAATAATTGAGTACATAGTAAAAAGATAAACTTACAGTGAATATACAAATCTCATTAAAATATGGATATAAAAAGTATTTTGCCAATTAATACATCTTAAAAGACGTCAATTTTTCTTATAATTAAAATAAAAAATACTCCAAAAATTCTCTTATAATAAGGACCGGAGATAGCAACCTATACTTAGAGTATCTTTAATGGCACAAATTTAAGCAACTCATTTTAGGCTACTTAAACAATATCACATCATATTTAGTGGTCCCTACAATGTCACATCATATTTAAGTAATTCATACATATTTTGTTATGATAATGTACTTTTAAGCAACTCTTAAGCAATCCACACTTTTATTATTTTTTATTTGCATTTCTCTCTCTTCATTTGTGTTGAGTTTGAGAAAAAAAAATGTTCTTTTTTAATGTTAAGCAACTTGTACCTGCAGTTGTTTATATAAGCAACATTGCTTAATTTTAAGCAACCAAGAATGTTAATTAGACGTACTCCATTGCCAAAAAAAATAATATTAAAGAACAGCTGCTTATGGATAAATAACCCATAAGCAACCTACACTAAAGATGTGCTTATACTAGAAAATGTATTCATTTCTATGGTGTTAGGTAACGGTAAACTGCTAGCTTATAATTAATAAACTCGTAATAGATGTTTGGTAACTATTAGTTTGTAGTTTTTTTTATATGCTACTTGAAGTAGTGTTTGAACTTATAGCTTACAGCGTATTATCTTTCTCTCGTTTTTACCCTCATTATTTTAATTAAATTCATCTTTTATCCTCTATTAAATAAAGTAAAAAAATATTAACTTTATATTATCTCTCGTTTATTAAAATGTCCTTTTATGTCATTTTTGTATTTATATGTTAGTTCAACTGCTAATTTTACCAAACACTTTAAATTCAATTTGCTATGTTATCCGCTATGAGTTCATTCGCTGTCTGCTGACTTATCCGCTATCCGTTATCTTTTACCAAATATAGCCTATCGATATGATTCTTTTGAATTTAATAAATCACGGCAATTGCAAAAATGTCATCTCTCATGTAAGGCAACATCTGACGGAAACCATCACTTTGGAAGAAATTCAACGGTTACAAATAAAACATGGCAAGTTCTATGGTGCACAAGTGAGGTGGGTGACACTACCGTGCATAAGTTTGCTGAATCGTTGGATATAACATATAATATTACACGGCTGCTATTGTTTCTTCCTTTGTATAATGAACCGGTCAAGTCCAAAAAAGAAGGTTTTGCAAATCTGTCTCATTGAAAGGAAGGTGTATGGTGTGTCCCTTTGCAAATATCAGGATGTTGGAGGTGGCGATGGCCATGTTGTTGCTGGCCATTGTTAATTGTTATAACCCTAGATTTATGAATATAATGATCTGTTTAATGATATGTATGAATTTAATGCTTTGTGCATAATGCTATGTTGTTGATTTATTTTGAACTTCATGGAAAGGGGAAGGTAGAGGAGAGGAAGCTTTTAATGCAGGGGAAGCAATTTTCAGGCGATGGCTGTGACATCTTGATTTTTAAACAATATTAGAAAAATAATTAGATCAGTAATTAAGTGATAAATGGGAGCTAGAAACCTTAAGTAGGGACGAAATGGGCTTAAATAAGACCCAAAAAACCCTATAAGGGAGATAGAAATCGTCAGAATAGTCTAGAAGCCCCTAGAAAAGCCTAGAATAGCTTAGAATAGTATAGAACACTCTAGAATCTCCTAGAGGGACGAAAATGAAACATTTCTGGTTTAGGACCGTGGCGACGCGACGGAGATTACAAAGGAAACCATCGCGACCGATGTATGTCGGTAGTTAAGTCGGTGAATTAGAGCGTGGGATTGCTGATACGTGTCCCTCATCGCGACGCGATGGACTTTGTGCTTGAGGACCATCGCGACGCGATGGACCCAAAATGGTTATAAATATCACCATTCACCCTCCATTCTCTTTACTTCTTCTAAAGGATCCTTTGGGAGGGCGTGGAGGAGCATGGGAGGCGCGAGGAACACTGGGACGAGACGCGAGCGGCAGCAGTCTTCTAAGCTAGGTAAGGGGGAAGATACCTTAATCACTAGAGAAAATAGGTAGTAGAGTAGTATTGCTAGCATGTGTAGGGGACCTTAACCCTACTAGGGGTTGATAACAGCAGCATCTCAGGAGAGGGGCTGTGACCTGTGATAGCTAAGGATAGTTGTTAGAGGTCTGTCAACATCTCAGTAATAGGTCGCCTGAGCGACACTAGGGTTGATCATTATGTTGATTAAGAATGGTTGATAATCTTATTTATGCTGATATTTATGAGTACTGGTTGTATGCGATACACGTGATTCTGATGTATAAATCAAGGGTGTCGCTCTCTAGTTAGAGGTTTGCGAATCCCTAGATGGTAATAATGAATATTACCGTCGATACTCTGTGACAGTGGTGATAGCCGGGTCAGTGAACCCGAGGTTGGTGTACCTGAGATGTATATGATCGATGATATGGAGTAGAGTGGAGTAGGTGTACCTGAGATGGATATGATCGATGGTATGACCGAGCTCTAGGACTCCACGCCTGACAGGTGGACAATCTTGGTTATTCTCGGTATGGGGAATGTCGTCCGAGTGCATGGGATAGTGCCTTACTCCGATTATTGAATATGGTATTATGGGATGGCGTAACTAATAATCGGAGAGGGTAGCATAACAGGATATGTTCCAGGGACAACCAACTTAAGTCTCATTCTGTGCCCTGAGACAGGTAATCAGTCTAGGGAGTAGGGCATTAATGGCCTGCAGTATTCAGCGATAGTATGGGTCAGTAGGACTGGTAATTGAGCCTGAAATCTTCGGGACAGTAGGGCTGGTAATAGAGCCTGAAACGTCTTAATCAGTGGATTGTTAAATGATGTTTTAAAACTTGTTTTATAGGATCATCTGGCATTAATGATGGAGCTTCTTGGAAGAGAAAGTTGTATAATGCTTAAATGATTTGTCATCCTGGGGGAGTTAATCAGTATATCTATAATCAAAGGTGGTCTGGGTCAGTAGGGCTGGTAATTGAGCCTGAAAGACCGGTGACATGTGTTAGTCTGTGGTATCAGAGTATAATGTGGTCTGTGACCGTGTAGTCGGGTTTGTCAGTGTGACGTATCTGTATGGTCTGGTCTGTGGCCGTGTACTCATGAGTCTGAGTGTGTGACATCTGTGGTAACAGTCATGATGATGATTGTAATGTCTTGATGTTTATGTTGTTATGTGTTGAGCTGAGCATGATAGCAGTCTCTCTCTACTGTGTTGTTTTCCTGCTTAATGGTGATTGATGAGTGTCTTACCCATTCGTTTTTTGTGTTTTTTATATTAAATGATGATGGATAGTAGATGAATAAGAAGTTTAAGTACTTAAAGCCTGGGAAGTAGCATTGCATCACGACCAGTGTATCCTGTTGCGTACTCTGATAATGGATTGGAAACGTGTTGTTGCTGAAGTCAGGATAAAGTGACGCCCTGTCTCGACGGAGTATTATAATGGCAGAGAAAAATATTTTAGTCGCAGATGACAGGGAAGCTTTGATCACAGAGGATTATGGTTCTATGGTTGCATTCAAGACGGGTCGTAGCAGTGGCGTAGAAGGGATACACGGCATTGGGCAGGTAGGACGAGATACACAAGATGGCGACGGCGAATCCCCACATCCTTCCCTTATTTGGGCAAGCGAATAGCTCCAACAACGGTGGGATGTCGATTGAGTTGAGTGGTGTTACTGGTCTACTGGATGGTGGACTCGGGTAAGGGTTTAAGGTTGATGGACCTGCACAATGAGGCCCAAAGTTTAGGTTTTTTTTTTGGTATAAGTAGACAGACCTAAAATAGTAAGATATCAATTGGGCTTTCATTGTTTTAGCATTTTATTAGACGAGCAGTTGCTAAGACACTTTTTTTTTTATATCTAGATATATATAACTAACCAACAAAAAAAAAACTAGATATATAGAACCGTAAATATAAAAAAATATGATATTTATGGTTCTCTGTTAACTTTTTTTCCTTTTTTTTTTTTGATGAATTTTTTTTCATTTTTTCTTCATTTTTTTTCGATATCTAGATATATAGAACCGTAAATATCAAAAATATGATATTTACGGTTCTCTCTTATTTATTTTTTTTTCTTTGTTTTTTTTTCTATTTTTTATTTATTATTTTTTTCTATGTCTACATATACAGAACCGTAAATATCAAAATATGATATTTACTGATTCTCTCTTAATTTCTTCTTTTTTGTTTTCTTTTTGTTTTCTATTTTTATTTTTGCATTTTTTTCTATATCTACTTATCTCTTAATTTTTTTGTTTTCTTTTTATTTTCTATTTTCTATTTTTTATTTTTTCTATATCTACATATATACAACCGTAAATATCAAAAATATGATATTTACGGTTCTCTCATAATTTTTTATTTTTTTGTTTTCTTTTTTATTTTCTATTTTTTAGTTTGATTTTTTTTTCTATGTCTACATATATGGAACCGTAAAAATCAAAAATATTATATTTACGGTTGTCTCTTAATTTTTTTTCTTTTTTTTATTTTCTATTTTTTATTTTTCATTTTGTTTTCTGTATCTACATATATAGAACCGTAAATATCAAAAATATGATCGTGTTGCGGTGCTTCCCCGCAGAGGGAGGGTCTGCATTCAAAAATATGATCGTTTTGGGCCTTGAAGTTTGTTAATTAAGTTATGTACCTTCTGGAAAAAAAACCTTTTTTTTTGTTTTACAATGAACCGTAGATAGCAGGTGGGCATATTTGCGGTTCTTTGAGATAGTTGATATTGGTTTTGATCCTGTGCTCCGTCAGTTATTGTAGTCTAGCGGTAGTGGATTGCTTGTTGGGCTCCTTGATGGGCCATTTCTTGTATTTGGCTTTTGAGCCTCGAAGACAGTTTTACTGAATCTGATGTTGCTTGTGACCAGAAAAAAAAATTGTTTTATATTGAACCGTAAATAGCTGATTAGCATATTTTCGGTTCTTGCAAATTTTTTTTGTTTAGGGTTTAGTGAACCGTAAATACCTGTTCCTCGTATTTTCGGTTCTTCAAAAATGTTTTTTTTTGTTTTACGTATTTGAACCGAAAAATTGTTTTTTTTTTGCACATATCATATTTCCGTTAATTTTTTTTTGTTTTACATGTTGAAACGTAAATAGGTGTACATCCATATTTTCGGTTCTTCAATTTTTTTTTATACATATTGAATTGTAAATAACTAAGTATGTTGAAAATATATTTTTTTATTTTACATATTGATCCGTAAATAACTAAATATCATATTTCCGGTTAAAATTTTTATTTTTTTTACACATTGCGACGTAAAGGTCAAATTTCCATTTTTCCATTCTATAAATTATTTTAGGATTTGTACGAAATTAAAAAAAATTAGGATAATTCATTTTTGTATGTTAGAGCATCCACAACATTAGACACCAACATGGGTGCTTAAGTGGTCCCAATTATCCACATCACTCATATTTATCGTTTTAATTTAAGCATTTCATAATCTAACCTCACATCTACATTTTATTAATAAAATAGTTTATTTTATTTATTTATTATTATACGATTTATGAAATTGATATTTACGGTTCAAAGTATTTTTGTTAATAATATATATGTATGTTTACCACATTTATATAGATTTTAATTGAAATATATAAATAAAAAATAAACACCAACCCCTACGTAAAAACGGTTAGTCCATCCATAATATTTGAAAAAAAATTTAAAACAGGTCCACTTTTACATAGTAGAGTCGATGGTTAAATTATTTATTAAATTATTTACGCTCGCGTGTCTACAGTATCCAAAATTCCCTGACAATATTTTTTCTTATTATGTTCTTATATCTTCATTTTTCAGATTACCCTTATCTTTATCTCTCTTATTATTTACTATTTTATCTCTCACATTTTCATCTCCTCTTGTCCTGCTCACATTTCCATATCATTTTACATACCCTGTTTTCCTCCTCGTCTCCTTCCTTCCTCAACTCCTCCTTCCTCCCATTCTTACTAAGGTACTCCCAAGGTAAAGGTACTATTGTTAGATATTCCTTCATATTTACAGTTTATATTCCTTCAGTTTATATTGGATATATTCACAGTGTTTCTTTATATATTGACGGTTAGTGTATAGATTTAGCTTTTTACATATATTTACGGTTTGACGGTTTGCCTTCCAATCATATATAGGTTTTTTGCATATATATTTACGATTCTTAATATCTACGGTTTATCACAAAATTCTCGGTATTGCCCTAGATATTTACGATTTAAATATATTATTTAATTTTGGTTTGTTTGTCATATTTACATTTCGTAAAAATATATAACCCGTGAATATATTCTCCAACGATTATATAAGCTAACTGTTAATCAAAATTAATGTTTTTTCATTTTTATTTAATATTAATAGGTATATATTTATGAGTTAACTTCAAAATGTTTATTTGAGAATCTGTTTTAATCTCAATTTATTTATTTATAAAATGTATATATATGTTATGGATATATGTGTTTTTTTTCAGTTGAAGATAATTTTTTTTAATATTTGTTACTCCCTCCCCCTCTGTGTCATATTCTTTTAACATTGTGCAAATTTCTTGTAATGATTTGTATAGTAAAATAATCTCCTTCCACTAAAATATCGTTGTTAATTGAAGTGGTAGTTAGATAGGAGACAAGTAAGATTATTATTAGAGAATAAATAATTCACGCTTTTTGAAATTCTAAACTGAGAAATAATTTGACAAAATTAAATATTCCAAATAGGACAAGACGGAGGGAGTAATATGTATATCATACTTGTTAATATATGTTATTTAATTTGCAGATATGCCACATACTAGAGGAGGTCGTGTGTCCGCTTCTGCTTATAGACAAGCACACCCGGCGACGAACCCCAGTGTGACGAACCCCAACATTTTAACGAGGTCGATGGTCATGCACCAGTTCCAAGGGAAACATTTTCGGGAGGACCTTTGTATAGGTTGGTCCTAATAGAGTATGTGCATCATGTCGCTGCTGAGATATGGCTTGGAAGGGTAATAACTTGTTTATTGTGTGAATTCGATTGAATGTTGTGTTTTTTTCATTGTACAACGATGATGATGACAATGTTTATGTGTGCAGGATCGTGGTCCTCTCAAGGTGCACGCACATGGCAAAAAATTGAAGGAATGGCTTGAAAAAATAGATCTGATACCCCCTTATCGCACATTTCTTAAATAATATCACCTGACCCATAAATTTTACATTAAGGGAAAGTCATTAACCGTAAATAACCAAATGCATATCACCTGATCAATAATAAAAAATGGCATTGTACACAATTATATGATCTTTCTGAAGGGATGTATATTTTATCCAAATTGCCAAACCAAGGATTAGGCAAACATGCTTATATGTCAACATTCAATCATCATAATTTAGATCAGCTTACAAATTCATGATTAACAGGAAAAACAAACTGCAACAATCCACAATAAAGTGCCTCATGACAGTACCTACCTTACAAATTAGTGATAAAATGACAAATTATGTTGACTTCTACTATCTCATACTTAAGTGGCCGTCACATGCCATAGACCATTGAGCTTAGAGATGTTCTGCATCCTCGTTTTCCATACTGATAAAGGAAAAACAAAACTATTCAGCACCTATTTCTTATAAAAATTTCATACTTACAATGATATCCAACACCATTCAATTAGCAACAGACAATCATTGTTGCATAATAAGGCAGTACATTATGTATAATTACCTGGTTAGCATTCACCTCTGCACCGCAACTCCTACACGACATCATCATGTGCACTCAACGAATACGCTGCTGCAGAATCAGTTGGTTCTTCGTTGACTCGCCCACCTGGACACGATCGTCTGTTGTGACCAATTACTCCACATGAACCACACCTTTGTGTTCGCTTGCCTTTGCCGCTACCGGATGTTCTGCTCGTACCGCAACCCTTACTTCTTGCAGTTGGTGGATCTTCAAATATCTCAAGTGCAATTTCACATTGACTGTTATGCACGCCACCTTGTGTGTTGTACTTCAATTTTAGCACATTCAATTCATTTGTAACAACGTCGACAACATGCTGATAGTCGTTGTCATCGCGTGATGCCAAGTCAGATAACTGTGTGCATAGCTCCACCAAACTAGCATATCTAGCAATTAAATAAGAGTCCCAATATAAAGAACCATCATGGTAGGTAGCACGAATTGACTCCTTAGCATGTATCGAGCATCTGTCAAGTACCAAGCACTTAGGCAACTTAGTAAAGCCTAAATACACCAGTACCATAACAATGTGGTCGCATGGAATTCCCATTGACTCCATCCTTAGGCAAGAACACCTAAATTCAACTGGGGCAGGATAGTATGTCACACTCCAGATTTTGTCTGAACCTAGATACTTTGACACTCTGTAAATAGTATACATTGACATTTCTTGGATATCGATCAACTTTATTAATGACGCCTTCGTGAGAACCTGATAGAATTATTTACAGAAAATATGCATAAAGGGTCAGCTTACAAATGATTAAATTATCAACATGGTAGCTGAAAAAAATTAAAAATTATTAATTATATAAATCATTGCTACTTAATATTATATAATGTAGAGATAAACCACTGTTACCGCACTGCATGGTACAAACTCTAAACATTACAACAAACACATCACACTTTAAATATAGAGAACGACTGATAATAAACTAGTGAGAACAACATGACTACCTGACGAAACATCAGAAATATCTCCTTCGTAAACTATTGGGATGTCGACCTCTCTAGACTTCGAAAACTCGTCTGGAGGACTACGCCACCATATTGTGACTGAAAATCTGCTTCCACTTCCCTAAACCGAAAATAAGTTAGGCACCTGTGAAATTGTTGAACAAACTCAGTAAAATTAATCCTAGGGTTAACAAACTTAAGCACATGGCTGTGAAATGCCTCGCAACGTGACATCGTCCGGAGGGTTAACAAACTTAAGCACATGGCTGTGTAATGCCTCGCAACGTGATGTCGTCCGGATACCCGCAAATTTTTCCCCCTAATATGGGCTGTTGCCCACGTTTTTTTTTCCTCTCATACAACTCTCTAATCCATGTGTTATCTTCCAACCCAAACTTCACAACCATTTCTTCCCACAACTGCTCGAATTTAAGAACATCGTGATCACCCAACATGCATTTCTTCAACCAGGGTAGAAAACCTGGAATTGCAACATTGGTTGTTGGATTGCAAAACAAATGCCATGCACATAGCCTATGGTGCACTTGTGGAAACACTCTACCGACGGCATTCTTCATTGCAAGGTCGCCATCAGTTATTACTGAACTAGGCTGCTTTATTACTGACGAAGGGGTCTTTCCATTCATTGCAACCAAAAATTGTTCTAACAACCACACATATGTCTCTTCAGTCTCGTTTGCCACAAGTGCAGTTGCAAAAACCATTGTCTGGTTGTGGTGATTAGCACCAAAAAATATCACCAAGGGACTTGTATTTGTCCTTACGGTATGTTGCATCAAATGCCAACACATCACCAAATATTTCGTAGTTCTTTCGACTTCCCCCATCACACCAAAACATGTGTTGAAGCCTGCTTTCAACATCGACAGTATGCGCAACAAACATTAGTGGGTCCTTCAAGCGAAGCGCTTTCAGATACTTCACGACGCCATTAGCATCTGATATTTGCTTTCGACATTGTCTAGCCATCTGATTGTAGATGTCCTTTTTTTTAAACCTCATTTTATGATAGCCACTGGTAGTATTCACAAATTAACCATATATTCCAACGTTTGTAGAATTTTCAATTTGCAAAACATCTGTAGGAGTCATCTTCCTATGAGCTGATAACATAACACAATATATTTCTTCCAGCAACTCATGGTTATGATCATCCATGAATAATGAAACATACCATCGCCCTGAATGACTATAAACGTGAACACGGAATTTCGCATCACATCCACACCTTGTATAGTTTCTTTGTTCACATCTTCGCATTTCAGGTGGCACTCCCCTATCTTCCCTAAATCCTTCTCGAGAACATACAAATGTTTGTTGTAATATTTCTCCTTTACAACTTCTCAAAAGTCTGCTCTTACGAACAGAAAATCCATTCAATCTACCATACCAACTGTAGAATAAGTGTGCGACGTGTAGATCTGCAAAATCAAACCTACTAACATCATTTGTGCTTATATTTTTCATGTCGATGTTCAGAATGTCCAAACAACCCATTAATCTTTATGTCATCTTCCATAAAAAAGTCGACACCTCCTTTAGTTTCATCATCATGTCCATCTCCGTCACTATCTCCTTCCTCATATCCATCTCCATCATCATCATCATCATCAATGCCATATCCTTCTTCATGTCCATCTCCACCTACCTCTCCCTCATCAACATCAACTCCTGCTTCATATCAATCTCCATCTTCGTACCCATATCCACCTTCGAATATCTCATACTTTCCTCCCACGGGAACTCATGATTCCTCCAATCCGTACAATAAATAAAATTCAAATACAAATCAGCTAACTATATTTCGTGCCTTACTTTCATGACACATCCATGTTATGTTAAACAAGCTTTTTACTTTCACTGTATACCTCCCTCTCTTCGTTGCCATGCATGCCTCCATCCATTTCCCACTTCTCTCCTTAACTGTGTACACAGCCCAAACAACACCAAAGTTATATTTTTTATTCAAAGACTCATCGAAAAGAAACCAACATTTAACAAGACAAAGTTATCCACAAGCATGTAGACTATGTCAGTGAAAAAGATGGTATAACTTTTTTTTTGGTAAGCCAAATTTTTTTATTGAACATGATAAATCAACAAGCACCACGGGTGACTGCAAACACAATACAAGAGAATAGTCGAGACTTTACAATAAGCATGGATCCTACAAAATGAACTGAAAAACGCTTTGCTGACAAGACTAGCAAAATGGCCCAACGACCAACCATAACAACAAGACTTCACCTGCGCACCAAAATGTTTAACAAACCACTGTCCAAAAAGATGATATAACTGTTAGGAGGAATAAAAACCCTATATTTCAGCCAATCCATTCTTAAACTGAAGGGAGATAAAAGACAACATCAATTTGAGGCCAAAACACTACTACATCCAAATTGTAATGCTATCAACAATGAAGACTATGCACAGATCCATTTCAAATATCATTAACGGGACACTTCACAACCCCACAAAGAGATCCAAACATGGCAAAAATAAACCAAAAAAGCAAAATTGCAAAAAATAGAACAAAATTTCAAAATCAACATACAGTAGCATCAATATCGAACACAACACCAGGTTCCATAACCATCAACAAAAATAAAGAGATCAAAATCAAACCAACCGAACCTCAGTTAGACACGAACTGCGAAAGACGAGGGTTGGTGCCAACAGGTTTCTCGACGTGCCCCGAAACTCCTCTCAAATGGGGATTCGACCTACGAATTTGTTTTGGGGGAAACGATCTCTGCACGGTGGGGGAAACGAAAACGATCTCTGCAGTGTAAGCTGAATCGTCAGCTACTAGGGTTCATACGGGTTACTGCAAACGATGGAGAATGGATTGGCATTGAGTTGTTCCCAATTTTCCATCTCAATTAGTTGATTATTTTGTTTAATAAATATTGATGCTTGTTGAATTTGACCATTGGAGAGAACCGTAAATATCATATTTTTGATATTTACGGTTCTATATATATGCAGACATAGAAAAAAATGAAAAATTTTGTAAAAAACAAATGAAAAATAAAAAATAGAAAATAAAAAAAAACAATTTTTTTTAAGAGGGAGCCGTAAATATCATATTTTTGATATTTACGGTTCTATATATGTAGATATAGAAAAATAAAATGAAAAATAAAAAAGAAAAAGAAAACAAAAAAAAATTAAGAGAGAACCGTAAATATCATATTTTTGATATTTACGGCTATATATCTTTTGATATAAAAAAAAAAGAAAAAAAATAAGAGAGAACTGTAAATTCCACGTAGTGAGTCTCATTGTGCAAATATGGATGACATGAGGTCCAGTCCGTGTAATTAACCAACAGTGCTTCAACTGGGAATAGCAGGTAAACAAATAGGTTAAATCAGGTCAATCTGACTTGTGCATGGTGGTGTTACCCACGTTGCTTTTTCACGATAGAACCCGCCAATAGCATAATTGATTTTGTAGAACTGATTTTGGTTAAACGTAACGTGATTTCTGTTTGGATATACTCACAAAAAGTGATTCTTATCAATTCTTGTTGTTCGGATAGGTTGGATCAAAATTGCTTTTGGGTGTGAAATTACCAAAATGAATTTTAATTTAAAATTATATCTAAATTAAAATTACAAATAAAGAATATAATTTAAAGAGCAATATAATATCAAGCAATACTACAATACTAATTATTTTGCTTATACTCGGTTGTTTGATCTCGAATCAAGTCACGACCATGTTCCTTCTCTGATGAAGAAACACATGTTCCAATCACATACAACCATTATATTTTGTGTATTATTTTCTTTTGAAAAAGTAATGTTTTAAAAGTTGAAAATATTTTTAATTAACAATTAACAAATACAAATATTTAAAGGTAACAAAAATTATCACATAACGTTGGTGTGGCCCCACCATAGACAAAGACAACGTTAAAAAAAAATTAGTAAATATAAATTTTATAAAAAGGGTTGAAAAATGTACCCAAAAAAAAAGTTTGAAAAAATCAGAGGGTTAAATGTTGGGTTTTTTATTTTTATATTTATATACTCTCTCCTTTTCATTTTGTTTATCGTTTTAGCAAGAAAACTTTGTCCCATTTTGATTATCGTTTTATAATATCGATGACGTATTAAATATTTTTTTCCTATTATACCCTTAACCATTATTAGTGTGTTTTTTAATCAACGTATTTTTTCTTTTTCAATTCTTATAAATGATAAAGAGATGAAAGATATATTAGGAAATCACACAATACTTTTTATGAAATTTAAAATATTAATTGTATTTCTTAATTCCTGTGTAAAACCTTAAACGACAAATAAAATGGGACGAAAGGAGTAAGCAACAAAATTGATTTTCATAAAAATCCCAAACATCTTTATAACATAGTGGAATCGAGTTTGACCTTGTGTTCATCAGATATAGACACGCAACCAAACGTAGTCTAAATTTTAACACAAGGCCGTTATCTATTAGGAAAAGGTGTAATTAGCAACACACCCTTTTAACTATTGGGTATTTTTTATTTATATTTATATTTTCTTAAGGTGTAGCATAGACTTTGACCACATTTATTTTTAAAACCTTAAGGTAATATATTCATTAGTCTAGTATCTTATGTAGTATTCTTTATTTTGTTTATTATTAGGCGATGTGAGACTATTTCACACTTGGATATCCAATATTTCCCCCTCAAATATGAGTTTCAGGCCCATATGTATGCATCCCGTTATGTGAGAGTGTGGATGTCTCTACCACACCCCATCAAAATATAAATATAAATATATAAAAATAAAAAACCCAACATTTAACACTGTTTTTTCCAACCCCCTTTTTTTTGGGTACATTTTTCAACCCTTTTTATAAAGTTAACGCAAATCTCACCACATTGATAATTGATTATAGAAAGACGTCATAAGAAATAAGGCCTACATCTCCTCTCCCAATAATAAAAAGTGTGGTAGCAAAGCAAGAGAGAATTGAGTGTGTTACCGAAATTTGAGAATCGACATACTATAACGTGTTCGAGAAGGTAGAAAAATTTCCTCCTCTTCACAGCGCATTTTGGAAAGCAAAATATTGGAAACTCTGATTTTCACCCTTTGCATTGATTTTTATCTAAACCAACAGACTACAAAGCGTTCATTGAATCGAATTAAACAGTTTCGAATACTCCTCCAGTTTCGAATCTATCTACTTCTACTTCTACTTTTAATATAGGCAATTCACTTCCAATTGTAGTACCTTTTATACCCTTTATAAGAATCTAACACCTGTCCCATTTTGAGGACAAAAACATCACTTTGAAACAAGAGTCCCGTTAATTGGACATAAAAGGGGACACAAAATGAGATACAAAGTTCGTACTGTACGGTATTTTTGGTTCACTTATCTGGTTAATGGTTCGTATTATCTGGTAAATGCCAATCCTGAAATTCATTATTTATCTGGTTAACGAAGTTCATTTATCTGGTTAATGCAGAATAATTTTTTAAACAGCTAAAAAAAATCTAAAAAAAATTAAAAAAAATATTTTTTTTGGAAAAAAAATATTATCCGCACATATACGGATATACAATCCGGTACACGTATGGATATATAATATATCGTATTTTGTGTAAAAATATGTTTACAAATATCATTTTTCTTGAAGAAACCCTCAACACCGCAAATTTCTATCTCTTCATTTCAAAATTTCTCATTTGGTTCCATTGTTTCCATTCTCCCGTTCCATTGTTTCCATCTCCCTCCATCTCTTCTCTTCTATCCTCAAAAGCACCCCCCCCCTCTCTCACATTTCTTGCCTTTCTCTCCTTCTGCTCTTTATTTGATATTTTTCTCCTCAGAGAGCTTATCCCCAAATTTCAAATTTCAAATCCTTATTGAACCAATGCACAACCCTTGTTTTCCATCTTCTCCATTTTAGGCTTCTCTTTTCTTCTCATGTGACGCTTCTCACCATTCCTTATTTTTTTTTATGGTTGTAAGCTTTGTTAAATTTGTTTGTCCATTTGGGGAAAAATGTGCTCTTGCTGCTGCCGCTTCCACCGTAGCTGTCGTGGTTCCCTATTTCAGTTGGAAGAACCTCTGGGTTGAGGGCCATGCTCCCACCTCTGGACTATCTCAGAGCGAGACTTCTTTTCCGTGTTTCCTCCATTTTTTGGTTTTTATTTTTAATTTTGTATTTTTTTTTTGGTGAAATAAAGGGGCTTTAAGAACACTAAGACAAAGGCCAACTAGGCCCAACACCCTTGGGGGTGTCTACAAGCAAGGCATTCGACAGGAACGGAGGACTGGATGCATTTTGTATGGTTTGTGTTTATTATGATTTTGAATTTATTTTGTATGCTATTTGTAAAACTTTGATGACTTTGATTTGTCTTTGATACCTGTTGATAATCTAGTGGATATTCATTAGTTAGTTAGTTAGTTAGGATATGCTTTGTAAAGCTATGTGATAGCTATTCCCTTGTATTGTTATAGTTAGTTAGTTTAGAGTTTGTTGAACCGGTTTTGTAACTAACTTGAGGGCTTGGGAATGCAGCTATATAAGTCTTAGTTTTGTAGAATAGAATTAAGTTTTTCATTCTGTTTTTTGAGTGATTCATTTGTATGAATGTGAGTGCGAGAAAGGCATAGGCTTGTATGCTCATTCCTTGTAATCTTGTTACTGTTTCATTGGTGATGAATAAAATTGACTCTCAGTGAGGACGTAGGATTTCAATTGATCCGAACCTCGATAATTCTGGTGTTCTTTTCGTTTACAAGATTATGCATTGGTGTATTCTGCATTGCTGCAGATATTTGTGTTGCTGCAATCACAGTTCAAGATTGGCTCGGTTCTTAACAAGTGGTATCAGAGCAAGGTTCAAGAAGAGGATCTGTTCTTTCTCTTCAATGGGGGGAGCCAAATTTGATGTTGAGAAATTTACTGGTGACAACGATTTTGGTCTGTGGAGGATCAAAATGAAAGCCTTACTGGTTCATCAAGGTCTTGAGGATGCTTTGCTTGGCATCGCAAAAATGCCAGCTACTATGGCTGATAAGGAAAAGAAAGATATGATAAGCAAGGCTCATAGCACTATCATTCTTTCTTTGGGAGACGAAGTTCTCAGGGAAGTTGCAGATCAAGATTCTGCCGCAGGGTTATGGCTAAAGCTCGAAAGTCTTTACATGACCAAGTCCCTCACCAACAAACTGTATCTGAAGAAGAAGCTGCATCAAATGAAGATGGAAGAAGGTATGTCAATCAAGGAACATGTCTCTTTGTTCACAAAGACTGTTCTTGATTTGAAAAGCATTGATGTCATGATCATCAAGAAGATCAGGCTATAATCTCGCTGTGTTCTCTCCCATCTTCCTTTGACAATCTTGTTGATACAATGATGTTTGGGAGAGATACACTCACCCTAGAAGACGTCAAAGTTACTCTCAATGCAAGGGAGATGAAGAAGAAGATCTTGGAGATTAAAGGTGAATCGGTTGATGCGTATGGGCTATTTGTAAAAGGTAAACTAGAAAAGAAAGATGGCAAAGGCAAGAACAAGCGTAAATGTAAGTCCAAAACAAAGAAGTCTTGTTTCCATTGTCACAAGGAAGCGGCATTTGAGAAAGGATCGCCTTACGATAGAAAAAGAAGAACTACAAGAAGGGTAAGGAAGACAGTGATTTTGCTGATGTTGCAGAAGGGTACGAAAGTGCAGATTTGTTGGCAGTCACCACTGAAAATTGTTGTGATGAATGGATTCTTGATTCAGGGTGTACCTTTCACATGACACCAAATCAAGAATGTTTTGATTCATACAACAAGTGGATGCAGGCAAGGTTTTGATGGGTAACAACATTACATGCAAAGTTGTTGGAATTGGAAATGTGAAGATCAAACTTGCGGATGGTTCAACAAAGATTTTCTCTGATGTTAGACATGTACCAGACCTGAAGAGAAATCTTCTTTCCCTTGGAGTGTTTGATCAGTGTTTGCTCATTCAAAGGTAAAGGGGAGTGCTCAAAGTCATGAAAGGTTCTATGCAGATTACGGAAGGAGTCGAGCGAGAAGGGCTTATATCGATTGCAAGGTAACACAATTTCAAACTCTGTGGTTTAATTTACGCATCTAAGTCAAATGTTTCAAAGCTTTGGCATCTTAGACTTGCTCACTTAAGTGGAAAGTGCGGAAGAATTAAATAAGCAAGGTTTAATTGGCAATGGTGATTTTGAGAAGCTAGATTTTTGTGAACATTGTTTGTATGGGAAACACAAAGGGAAAATTCAATCTTGCTACACACACTACAAAAATTTGTTTTAGAGTATATACACTCGGATATTTGGGGGCAGCAAGGGTGCCTTCTTTGGGAGGTGCTAGATACTTCATAACCTTCATAGATGATTGGTCAAGGAAGGTTTGGATCTATTTGTTGAAACATAAAAATCAGGCTTTTAAATGTTTTAAACAATGGAAGATTTTGGTGGAGAAACAAGCAGGGCAGTAAGTCAAGACACTTAGGACAGACAATGGTCTTGAGTATTTGAGTGATGAGTTCACTGAATTTTGCAAAGATAATGGAATAACAAGGCACAAAGCGTTGAGATTAACCCCTCAACAAAATGGTCTAGCCGAGGATGAATAGAACCATTTTGGAGAGGTTAGGTGCATGTTATCCTATGCCAATCTTAGCAAAACTTTACGGGAGAAGCGGTCAAGCGCTTGTTATCCGATAAATAGATCTCCTCACCGCAATGAGTTTCAAGGTGCGGAA
The DNA here is from genome assembly GCA_037113605.1 of Calophaca sinica. Classification (NCBI taxonomy): domain Eukaryota; kingdom Viridiplantae; phylum Streptophyta; class Magnoliopsida; order Fabales; family Fabaceae; genus Calophaca; species Calophaca sinica. Next base: position 122,327,262 of record CM073736.1, on the reverse strand, counting down.
GAGAAGTGGACTGGAAGGCCTCCTAGTTATGAAGATCTGAGAATTTTGGTCGCAGGTTTTCATGCATGTTAATGAAGGGAAACTAGAGCCAAGGCCAAGAGGCATATTCTTAGGATACCCTGAAGGAGTCAAAGGCTACAAGGTTTGGTTGTCAAGTTCAGTAGAGGTAAAGCGTCATAAGCGAGAGATGTGGTTTTGAGAGAAGAGGATTTGATGGGAAATCTTGAAAAGGGTCACACAGTGTCTTCAAGTTCACGAGAAGTCGGTCAGGGGAATTCATGTGGAGGTGGAGGATCCTACTCCTAAGAAATCGATGAGTCAACCACAACGAGGTGGATACTCTCAATTCGATTCTACCTTGTCGATTACAACCTTGCTAGAGATAGGGTAAGGAGAGAGATAAGAGCTCCAGAGAGATATGGCTATCTTTGATGTTATTGCATATGCCTTGAACATAGAAAATGATGATGATCTTTGATCCACTTACTTACAAGCAAGTCTCAGGTGAAGATAGTGAAATTTGGAAAGTCGCCATGGATGAAGAATTCAATTCTCTCATAAGAAACAACACATGGGAGCTGGTTGAAAAGCCTAAGAAACAGCAAATTATTGGCTGCAAGTGGATTTATAAAAGAAAACCCGAGGTTCCTGGTGTTGAGACAGGTAGGTTCAAAGCTAGAGTTGTTGCCAAAGGTTTCACTCAAAAGGAAGGGATAGATTTTAAAGAAATCTTCTCTCCAGTTGTGAAACATACAAGTATTAGAGTGATCCTTGCTCTTGTGGCTGTCAACAATCTTGAGCTTGAGCAAATGGATGTCAAGACAGCCTTTCTTCATGGTTATCTTGAAGAAGACATTTACATGAACCAACCAGAGGGTTATGTTGAAGCTGGAAAAGAAAACCTGGTTTGTCTCCTAAAGAGATCTTTGTATGGTCTTAAACAATCACCTAGGCAATGGTACAAAAGGTTTGATTCCTTTGTGAACTCTAAAGGCTACAAAAGATGTTCTTATGACAGTTGTGTGTATTTCAAGAAGGAAGGCTCGGGTAAATTCATCTATCTACTTCTATATGTTGATGACATGTTGATAGCAAGTAGTGACATTGATGCAATAAATAAGCGAAGAGGTCTTTGAGTCTCGAGTTTGAAATGAAGGATTTAGGAGCTGCAAGGAGGATACTTGGGATGGAAATTATCAGAAACAGAAGCAAGGGTCTGTTGTATGTAAATCAGACTAGCTACATTGATAAGATTCTCAAAAGGTTTAACATGCAGGAGGCTAAATCAGTGACAACACCTATTGCTGCTCATTTCAAATTATCAGTGGAGCAATCACCTAAAACTGAAGAAGATCAGAAATACATGAGTGACATTCCCTATGCTAATGCCACTGGGAGTCTCATGTATGCTATGATTTGCACTCGGCCTGACATTGCTTATGCAGCAAGCATGGTGAGCAGATTCATGGGAAAACCAGGGAAGGCACATTGGCTTGCTGTTAAGTGGGTATTTAGGTACCTAAAGGGTGCTAAATCTGCAGGGCTGGTTTATGGCGATTGAGAGGTAAGGGCGGTGGCTTGAGAGGTTTTGTTGATGCAGACTTTGCAGGAGACTTAGACAAAAGAAGGTCCACTACAGGTTACATATTCACTCTTTTTGGTTGTGCTATTAGTTGGAAGGCAAATTTGCAATCTATTGTTGCCTTGTCAACTACTGAATCCGAATACATTGCACTAACTGAGGCTATAAAAGAAGCTATATGGTTGAAAGGCCTTGTTGGTGAGCTGGTTGGAAGTACTGAGACAGTGGATGTGTGGTGTGATAGTCAAAGTGCTTTGTGTCTCTCGAAGAACCAAGTGTTCCATGAGAGAACAAAGCACATTGATGTTCGGTTACACTATATCAGAGATGTAATTGCTGCAGAAGTTGTGAATGTGAAGAAGGTTGCAGGTGCTGATAACCCTGCTGACATGTTGACTAAAGTGATCCCTAGCACCAAATTTTCTTACTGCTTGAATTTGGTGAACATCGGGTCACTGACAGATTGAAGTCTCTGCTAGAGACTTGGTGCATTCCTAGCTATGGGCAGACTATGAAGATCCAAGGTGGAGATTGTTGATAATCTAGTGGATATTCATTAGTTAGTTAGTTAGTTAGGATATGCTTTGTAAAGCTATGTGATAGCTATTCCCTTGTATTGTTATAGTTAGTTAGTTTAGAGTTTGTTGAACCGGTTTTGTAACTAACTTGAGGGCTTGGGAATGCAGCTATATAAGTCTTAGTTTTGTAGAATAGAATTAAGTTTTTCATTCTGTTTTTTGAGTGATTCATCTGTATGAATGTGAGTGCGAGAAAGGCATAGGCTTGTATGCTCATTCCTTGTAATCTTGTTACTGTTTCATTGGTGATGAATAAAATTGACTCTCAGTGAGGACGTAGGATTTCAATTGATCCGAACCTCGATAATTCTGGTGTTCTTTTCGTTTACAAGATTCTGCATTGGTGTATTCTGCATTGCTGCAGATATTTGTGTTGCTGCAATCACAGTTCAAGATTGGCTTGGTTCTTAACAATACCAGGAAGACATATTTTCACAAAACTTACACACACAGATGCACAGCCGAAGAGGGTCGAAAGAGAGGATTTTGTTCACTTTAAATTCCGAAGCGGTGTCAACACTATTAAGAAAACTCAAGCGATGCCCACTATATTTTAATTTCACTGCCCACTGTATTTTAATTTCAGCTGGCAGCAACAACTTTAATAGGTTTTACTTTTTTCCTCAAGTGGAGCTTTGCAAAGTGAATGTGTGAGACGAATCTTCTAGGTATGGCTCTACTCTTCCCTCTACTTTTTTTTGGAAATGATGGGTTTTACATTTAGTACTCAATACTTCTTTCTCTTGATGAATTCTTTTTATCAAAAAATTGTGTTGAAAGCTTGATCTAACATCAATTTATTTATTGGTCCAGGTACTATTATAGCAGCAGAATTCCTTCTTTCAAGTATGTCATTATTTATTCCATCAAGATTTCCTTTTGCCTTCTTTCACCAATATGAATGCTATCTTTTGTTCTATTATTATAATAGTAGTAATCTTAATTTATGCAAACATTAGTATTACTGCTGTAGTCAAGTATATGTTGTATCTATTGTACAATGTGTATGTTCTAGACTTCTGATGATTCATTTTTATGTCCCCTTTGTTCCCATTTGAAGTGATTTGATAAGTTGAAATCAGCCTATAGTCACGTATATCCCCACATGCTCTCTATATATGCAGTATGTACACCTTATTTTCTCTGACCTGGTCCCATATTTCGTAAACTCACAAGAATTGAATTAAAGATGTAACATATGATATCATGGTGGTATGGTATCTACACAATAAGAATATTTGCATGGTTTCATAATTGGCCCTTTGACTATACTGATGTCTTCTTATCATAATGTGAATTAACTAATATCAGATATGAGTTAGTCTTTTCATTTTTCTGATATAGTCATTGGCCTTTTGTCTAATGCATGCAGTACATGCTTTTTGTCAAGTTATATATACCAGATGACTTGGTCTTTTCAATTTAGTTTTGAAATCAGGGATGCTACCAAGTTTGATCCAACCAATTCAAATACGAAGGATTGTTGGATTTGATTACGTCTTAGCAAATAGCTTCAATTGGAAAGAAATCTGCAATAGTTTCTAACAACGATCTTCTGTTGGTCAAAGTTTCTCTTGGAAGGTAAATTTGGTTTTTCCCTTTCTCCAGTTGGCAAGGTTATATGTCTTGTGTTTGATATTTGTCTAAGATTTTATAGTTATCTATTATCGTTTATATTTTTAGGAGTAATATTGTAGTTATGGTGGCAGAGTAGTAAAGTGATAGACACTACAACTATTAAATCTACAAGAGGACAAGCAATCCAGGGAATTCCTTGGGATAGCCTTATCATCTCTAGAGAAGGGTATGGGCAAATGAGGTTAAGCAAAACAAGAATTATGAAAATATCACCCATTCAGGGGGATAGTTCAGGGAAGGTAACAATTTGATGCTTTTTCTTTTTGATATTTCAGAAAAGTTTTTTTCTTCGATCATGTCATTGGTCATAAGCATAACACCATGTTGACCTGTCTATTATTTTCTATCATAAACAGGATTGTAAAAATACTAAACCAAAGGTTCAAACTTTAAGCAAAGTCTGAAAAAGGGTATTACGTATCTGATCCTTTCCTTAAATGAATGCATGGTAACTTGAAACAAAAATAAAACATAAGCTTGCTACTATTGGAAAAATATTACTAATAATTGACTTTGAAAATGTGGTACATTTTTTATCCTAACTCAGATTTAGTGTTGTTATGGTTAGTCAAAATTTGCTTTCATAACTTGCAACAAGAAGAGGCATAAAATGAGTAAAACACGCTCATAACTTCTAAGGCAATATAGTTTTGCTGCACCAAATTGGACCTGCCCCATTTTCTTGCTACCTTAAATTTTATTTATATATTCACATTCTTACTTAATCTTTAGTCAACAGTACCCTAAAATTTATGCTTGCCACAACATGCTCTTCTTGGATTCTGCTATAATACCATAGAAGCATATTGTATGGCTGGAAAGTAATAATATATGGTGACTGGTGAGGATCACTTTCCAAACGTTTTTTGTGGCAGGTCTACGAGAATACAGAGGTTAAAGAATGAGTAGCTTTATCTAACCCACGGGGGAACTGGATCGAGGAAAATCTGTTGTGGACATAATACAGTCACGTATTAAATATAATTGGATCATTCAAAGTACCAATTCTAAACGTTTTGTCAGTTGAATCTGGCCGTAAGAATATTGATTGTGTGGAATGTATCATACAAGAATATTGATTGGCTTTCATGTACCAATTCTATTTGTATTAACTGTAGCAATATAAACACATGTAAGAATATTGATTGATTTTCAAAATCGTTGACACTTTTTGAGGATATGAGGCGTGGTCTTATATGAGACAGACCAAACATAACTTTTTGATTTGGTTAAGTTTTTATTGTGTTGATTTGATTTGGATATGAGGATGTGGCTTTCTGCAGATGGTTATAGTTAACATGTTGATAGCTATACTTGAGGTTATGTTTGGTGTAAATAATTATTTGTGTTGATTATTTGTTGGGTGGAATTTATCTGTTGATACCAATTGAAATGTGTGGATCTACATACTCTCAATAATTTTGTACAAGATGTTTAGTTGGACTTGAAACTAGGCAACTTTTTATCACAAAAACATTTAATGACTTAGTATAGAAAAACTTATTAGTACATAGCATAGAAAAACTTATTAGTACATAGCATAGAGATTTTAGGGGGTTATTAGTCACTTAAGTCCCTGGAAGTGTGATTCAGTGTCACTTTAATCCCTGAAAGCATATAAACTCCAAAATAGTCCATGTAAGTGTGCTCCGTCTGTCACTTTGGTCCTTGTCGTTAACAATTTCATTGACTCCGTGAGTAATTGGTCACTTTGGTCCCTGAAAGTGTAACTCGGTATCACTTTAGTCCCTAAAAGCATATAAACTCCAAATTAGTCCTTGAAAGTGTTCTTCGTTTGTCACTTTGGTCTCTATCGTTAGCCATTATTTTGGAACGAGAGACAATTAAATGGCTAATAGTAAGGATTAAAGTGACAAACGTATAACATTTTCAAGGACTATTTTGGAGTTGTTACTCTTCTAGGGACCAAAGTGACACCGAGTTACACTTTCAGGGACCAATGTGACCAACTACTTATGGGGTCAATGAAATTGTTAACGGCAGGGACCAAAGTGATTGACGGAGCACACTTACAGGGACTATTTTGGAGTTTATATGCTTTCAGAGACTAAAGTGACACCGAGTCACACTTCCAGGGACTTAAGTGACCAATACCCCGATTTTAGGGTCATTGTATTTTTGGGTCCTTTTGTTATATACAATTAATATTAATACTGACATATGAGTCATTGTATTCAAATATTTGCTATGTCAAATAAAGTATCATTACTATTCAATTTTAGTTTTACAAACATTCGCACTAATAGGGCTATACAATATTGGAGCACTTTGTTGTTAACTAAAGTCTGAACATATTTATGGCTTTAATGTCAGACAGACTATTATGTTATTTGTAAATCTATTATTATTATATGTTTAGTAGGTTCCTTAGATTCTGACATTTATAGTTACATTAGGATGATATGAATATATATTTAGATAAATTATGATTCTAACAATTTGGATTTACTAAATTGTGTTAAAACTATAGGTAACAATGAACAACTATTAGTAGCAATCAACAACACGCCCTCGTGCGGATGCACGGGTATGGTACTAGTTAAACAGTAAAAAAAAAGATTCACTCTAATTAAGAATAGTTTATCCTCCTATTTAATTTTTTTTTTGGTAAAATAAAAATAATATTGCATTTATGGTCAACGTGCTTATATGAAAGAGGTGCTCGCATGTCCCTCTCAGCTATTTACATCTGAGTCTAAACTATAATTTCATTGTAATGATTGATTTCATTGTAATGATTGCCTCTTATGAACGAGCTTGGATTCTCTACGGCGTTGCACCCTCTGGAGCAGCAAAAACAAGTGTAAGAGGAGAGAAAAGATGAAGAGAGAAAGGAGACTCGAGAGAGATAGAGAAGTTGTAGGCACTATGGAAGGAAGGGATGTGTTGTAGAGGATCCAGATCCCTTCAAAACGATTTTTGTTATCCTCGAGGACTGAGTTTGATATTTGAAGCAAAATTCAATTATCCTCGAGGACTCTCCCTATTGAGTTTGATATTTGAAGCAAAACTCAAAAAGAGTAGGAAGTGAAATGACGAATTTGCATTTGTATTCCAGACATTAACTATAAGATGATACAACTTGTTTTAAAGAGGAAAAAACCATAAAAGAGGACAACAAGGTTTGGATACAAGCCAAGCAGGCTGTATTATTAAAATTGAAAAATGAGATATTTTGCAATGTAAATGAGAGTAAATCCAATCCATTTGTTACCCTTGCTTAACCATTGTTACTACTTGGGAAGGAGTAGCAGTGTATAAAGATGCAAGCTGCCTGCTTATGAGTTTGCTGTTGTGAATATGTTCTTGAAGTTCTGCATCACTCGACCACCATTGTTCCAAACCATGAGCCTCAAGAAATTTCTGTTTTTCCTTGGACACAACAAACAACTTTGCTGCAATTTGTCCACTCACATTCTCCTTGTCAACCACCTGCTCTGCTTTGCCATCGCGGTCGTTGTAATAGCAACATATATAGTCATTGTTGTTAACATACAAATGAGGAACCCATTTTGTCACCCCAATACTAGCATCCTTCAAACCAGAACCAGATAATCTAGACATCCAACTCTTCGATCCTACTCCCGATGTCTTGTCCCCGTTGTTTCTGACTTGAGCTTCGCCGCTTGAAGGAAGCATAGATTTAAGTCTATTCCACACAAACTCGGCCTTTTCTCCAATATTTCTAAGACTCATTGATAGTGAAACAGAAGGTGGATTAAATAAATGTGCCTCCACATAAATCCCTTCTTTTGCTAGTGCTTTTCCAACTTGAAGAGCAAAACCAGCCCCCAAGGAATGTCCTGCAATACATACATTACTACTTCCATATGTATCACACATTGATTTTAGTACCTCCATAGCTACTTTAAATCTAACAGACCCTTTCAAGCTTTCCCAAGCAACAAAACGGAGGTCATCTTCGATGTCCCTTCGCATCGTAGGGCTTTTGAGTAATGTTCCTCTGAGTGCTAACACAGCTCTTGGGGCACCACTTGGTCTAACTGGTACGAAGTCAGCCAATGCTGCAGACCAATCCCATTCGAGTACTGCACCAAAAATGGATCCATCTCTCTCATCAATCAATGTTTTTGTGAGCTTGTATTTAAAGGGTATCCACCAATTTGGAGCTAGAGCATTTTCCTGTGTTCTTTTCTCCTGTCTATCAATTTCAAGCAAGTAAACTGCCTGTATAAAGCAGGCAATGACAGTTCTTTTGTAATTTGCATTCTTCCTGTATTAAAAAAATAACCATCAGCATGCACATACATATGTAATAAATGAACGTGTGTGTCACTAAAACTTGGGTGTCTTTCCATCATATTTGACAAAGTTAATGCCAACATGATACTCTCAGGTTAACATGCCCACAAAAAAATTCATACAATAAATGATCCTTGATGTAAATCAAAATTTAAAATGATCTGAAAGACTGAAACATATTCAAAAAAGGAAAGGGCAGAAAAAAGTTTGCAAGGCAATCAAAGCAGTAGAAGTTATTTAAAAAAAAAAATCCACAAATTTGTAAACACTTTCTTTTCTTAATCATGACCCTGGCTAAACCCAGGTAGAGCAAGTTAAACTAATTCATAATTCCTACTGATATGACTAATAACAGCTAAGAAAATGCTGCAAATTAGGGTCCCCAAAACTCTATTCCAAATGATTAATAATTAAGGTAACTAAGAAATTGGGTATCATATTACATGTTTACAACAGACAAAATCATGAATTACCAAAAATATAACTCAGAATTTTTTTGATTGACAGCGTTAATTCAATCAATTAGATCTCTGAAATCCGAAGCAACCCATCTCTAATTTATTACGACAGATGAAACCCAGTTGATAAATTTTGCTATCTTTTATCATTTCCTGATGGTTGGAAACCTGAAATTCAAAAATTTCACAAACCCATTTGGCAAAAGTTCACAACTTTATACTAATATGGTCTACCCATTGCGCTAACATCTTCAAAATCAATCAGCAAATAGAGACTTAACACAAGAAATCACGCACACCACTAATATTGCTCTCTTTCAACACCCCATCAAACCAGTAGAAAACTCAAAACTCACTTCACATCAAAGTTAAGGCATTAATTAATAAAAGTGTGATAAAGAATCATCAAAATCCAAGAATCTGAGAATTGAAATGGGTACTTAAGACTTACCAACTGGAACTGATGAAGTCTCTCCAATTAAGGGTAGTCAAGTAGCGAGGTCCAGAGACATGAAAAGCATCCGGGTGACCTTGACGAGGAACCACCTGGTTTGCCATCGAAGTAACAAAGAACACAACACAATTGCGTTGTTGGTTTCTTAGTTGCGTTGTTTACTTTGCATGGTGATGAACTGGTGCAGACAAAGAAAGAGAGTGTGTGTATGATCCTTCTATGGAAAGGTGCTAACTTTTCATTTTGAAAGCATGTATTGTTGGGGATGAGATCGCTTGGCATCCTATTCGGTATGGCCCTTTTCTTAGAACCAAAAAAGTTCAAAAGAACTATTCGTGTTCCTGATGCGTAACTAACGGTCAGTGTTCATCCCAGTGCAGTTAACGTAAACCTCTTCTTAATTTCACATTTTTTGTCCTGGAATTCACGCGGTCGGTAATCTCAACCGTTGGATCAAAATTGGATGGTTGATATTTGAAGGTTGCGGCAGAGCTAGCTTAATTTCTACGAGCTGGCCAAATATAAAGACTATAAAGACTATAGTATGTTTTTCATATGTGAAACGAACCCAATTTGGGACACTCCATATGGATACTGTATATCCGTACGGTACGGATACATACGGAATTTGTACAGTTTTTTTTTTGCAAATTTTTTTAATCACTTTTTACAAAATTATTACCAAAGTGGTTAATGCAATTCACTAACGCTAACTGGTTAATATACTACTCTGATGCTAATTTGTCAAACTGCACTCATTAACCACTTTTAATATTGTATTAACCACTAATATTAATTTTGTTAACCACTTATATCAACGAGTGCACTTGCACCCATTAACCACTTCCAATATTGTATTAATCACTTTCAATATTACATTAACCACTAATATCAACCGTGTTAACCAATTACGAAAGTGGTTAATATTGTGCAAATAAGTGGTTAATGTAGTGCAAGTAAGTGGTTAACGACTACTTTGTGTCTGTATTAACCAGTTGGTGAACTGCATTAACCACTTACATGAACTGCATTAACCACTTTGGTAATAATTTTGTAAAAAGTGATTAAAAAAATTTGCAAAAAATATATATATATATATGTGTACGGATTCCGTACATGTTCGTACATATCCGTACCGTACGGACAAGCGGTGTCCATATGGGGTTTTCCAAATTATGTGTTCATTTATCATTACTCATATACAAATAGCAATTAAAAAATAACAAACTTACTATTTTAACAAAACCAGTAAACCAACTCAATTAACTAATACAAAATTTAAACAAAATGTCAACACTAGTTTTAGACCTTGTATCTTTTTTGTTAAAAGTCTCACATTGAAGAATGAGATAATCTGATTAATAGTTATAAGTGGGAGAAACTCTTACCCCATAAACTAGTTTTTAGAGTTGAATTAGGCCAAAACCAATTTAACATGGTATCAAAGAACAAAATTGGTCTATGTCCAGTGAAGAGATTTATGACTTTTTGACTGAAGGCACCGTTTGAAATTTTTACCCAAAATCCACTATTTGCTTTTTGGATTTGTTTTCGCGAAGCCATCTTTTAAGTCACTGCTCCACCATTTGGATTTATCCCACCGTTTGAAATTTCTTTTGGAATCCCACCTTTTGCACAATGTCAAGTTGAATCTGTTGAAAACTGGGACACAAATGATTATAAATTCGTTCATTCTTTCATTTGTTTTCTAACATGGTTCTATTTAACGTGGTGCCGCTCAATTTATTCTCCAACGTGGTGCCGTAAAAAAATATTGATTGTTCCCTGTTTATTCCGGTTTTGCCATATTTAAAATATCACTCCACAAGACTTTAATATTTGTCCGTTTCCTATTTTTTAAAGATTCATGGTGCCAAATGTATGTCATTTGTGGGTCTAAACCTTCATTTTATTCACCGGATAAAACACATGGGCAAACATAAATCCGTGTACGCACAAATATATATTATTCGTATAGTAACAAACTTAAAAAAAAATAAAAAAAAATTATTAACTTCCGTTTGGATTATGTGGCAACATGTCTTATTTAGATTAATTTTTCATTTCGGTAATAACAGTGAGTGACCCATGTGGTTAGAGTTACTCATTCTGTCTCATTATAAGTGTCATATTAGAAAGTTTTACACATATTAAAAAAAAGCTATAAATGAATAAAAGAGTGTAACAATTTTACAGAATTATCTTTATTAACCATTGGGTATTAACAATTATCATAAATGCATAGTAGAGTGTAATGATTTGGGAGTGATGTACTCATTATTAATTTAAGGGTAAACTGAGGAAAAAAAGTTAATATTACATTGAAAACCTAACATGACATTTATTTTGGGACTAATTTTTTTTTATTTATAAAAATGTGACACTTATAATAAGACGGAGGGAGTATAAAATAGCATTACTTTTATAAATTTCCTTTTCCATTTATCTCATCTAGCAATTACTGAAAGTTCATTTATTCATGAAATCATTAAAGTACCCCTAAAATCTTGAAAGTAGCCGATCTTCAATCTCACAAACAGCTTTAGAATATTGGAAAATCAAAGGCTGCAATTCAATACAATTTTACGGCACCACGTTGGAGAAAAAGTTATGGGGCACCACGTTAAATGAAACCTTCTAACATTAGTATTTCTATAATGTCCTCATGAAACAAGACAAGACTGTTTTATTTAGGTCGGAATCATTCTTTAGCATTGTAGCCATTCTTTATTAAGAATCTGAAAATGATGATTCAACACACCTGCGCACCGTAACAAAAATTTGAAAACTACGATTCAATACACCTGCACTTAATCAATACACTATGTGTTGAGGTGAATGCTTCTAAAAAATGCTCAGGAGCAATATTTCCCAATTACATTCACTTGAATCAGTTCAGCAATATTTTCTATTCAGAACATATTAAATATTTACATTTCTTTGCTTATTTTTTATTAGGCATACAATGCATATCATGGAATTAGGATTGTGAAATTGATGGGTTGTAGCAAATTCATAGCATATGTATTTGGATATTGTCAATCTCTAAGTCTCATACTACTTTACTTTTTATATCTATTAAAATTAAGATTTTCAAGGTTGATGCTTCTATTTTTGTTTAATTGGATTTCAATTAAGATAGGTTAGGTATGTTGTCCAAATAAAGCAAAACTGGATCCCTTTTTTGTTTCATTGCTTGGAAGTGCATATTTGATGGAAGCAAGTTTTTAATAAATTTTGTTGAATTCCTGTTATTTTGATTTGCAGTCTCTTGATTATCTTATTTTATTGGGTAACAGGTGATAAAATCTCTTATTTGGTCGAAAAACCAATTCAGCAGGTCATAGTTGATCTCATAAATGGTTTCAACTAAACTACTTTGGAATTTATTCTATTATTGTGAAGTAATCCTAATTGATCTAAATTACTCTGGTTTCAGCTACCACAATTTATAAAGTCACAATGTAGTATCTTTTGAAAGCATTTAGTCTGTCTAAAAGGCCATATATATGGAGCATCCTATTGTTGATCTCTGTTATGCTTCTTTATTTCACTTTATGCACGTTTTATTATTTAAGAGAAGGAAGATCAAAAAGAAATAAAACACAATTTTAAAACTAAAATATCATGCTTATGCAAACTTCTGGCAAGGGAGAAATGAAATTAACTGGATTCAAAAACTCTAGAGATTGTAACTAAAATACCAATGTACTATATTCCAATTCACTCATAAACTCTAGAGATTGTAACTTAACCGGATTAAAAAATGTGTAGTAATTAATATTAATATACATCTAATTGTGTTAAAATATCTGTTACATCCAAAATTCATACCAAACAACACGTCGTACCCCGTGCATACACACGGGTATATTACTAGTTTAACATGGTATCAAAGAGCAAGGCTGGTCCATGTCCACCACTTGAAAAATAGAGTGAAGAGATTTATGGCTTTTTGACCGAAGGCACCGTTTGAAATTTCAGTGTTTAAAATTTTTACCCAAAATCCACTGTTCACTTTTTGGATTTCTTTTCGCGAAGCCATCTTTTAAGCCACTTCTCCACCATTTGGATTTATCCCACCGTTTGAAATTTCTTTTGGAATCCCGCCTTTTGGAATTTTTGATAGAAGGGGTATTGTTAGTTTGGTATCGTCGGTTTGGGTATATGCTTATGGCTGGGTTATCAAATTTGCAGCAACATTTTTGAAGCACATTGGAATTTGTTTTCACCATTTTCTACAAAGAAAATTTGATGACCATATGGTTTGGCTCCCTGTTTCTTTTCCTTTGCATGTGTTGTCCCATTTGAATTATTTTCTTTGGGGTTGCAAGTTAAAGCCCATTGGTCCAAATTCAAGAAATTGGTAGACCCATATTTTCGGTGTCAACTGTTGGCAGATTCAAGTAATTTTTGGTAGACCCAAAATTCTTTGTTGCCGTGAGCAAGTAACAAGCTTCTGAATGAGCAAGTAACAAGCTTCTGAAGTGACCCATTCAACAGTACTCCTCTCGTAGTAATTGGGGTTTGTCTTTGTTCAACATATTGGTATTTGATTCTCTTCTCCATTTATTGTTTGTATTTGTTAGTCTCTTGGGTCTATGACAATAGTGGCAATGGTGGGTAAAGAAGATGATTCACTCCAATTCATTAGTATGCAATTGAATGAACAGTTTCAAAAGATTCTCACTATACAGCCACAGACAATGTTTGTCTCCTCAAATATAGGTTTGCCCTCTTCTGACTCGTCAGATATATCTTTCTCTATATGGATTCTTGACTCTGGAGCCTCTCATCATATGTCATCTGGGCTTACAGGTTAATTTTCATAAAAGTCATTTGTTCAGCATTCATTTGGATGATCATTTTTTACAACATGCTGCTTGTTTTCTTAATTACAGTTTGGGGAACATTCCCTTTAAGTTTCTTGGATTACCGATGGGCGAAAATCCTAGAAAATGCTCTGCTTGGAGACCGATGGTGACACTTATGCAGAAGAGACTTACCAATTGGAGAAGATCTCAGTTATCATTCGGGGCGAAAGTCACTCTGATTAATTCCGTGCTTACGAGCTTGCCCATTTATTAATTTCCTTCTTCAAGGCACCAAAGAAGGTGGTGAATACTCTCATTAGCATTCAGCAGAACTTCTTATGGGGGGAGATTCGGATAAGAAAAAGATAAGTTGGATTAAATGGGATAATGTTTGTAAACCAAAGAGTTTGGGTGATTTGGGAATTAAACATTTGGAAGTATTTAATTGGAGTTTGTTATGCAAATGGAAATGGCGGTGCCTCACTGATCACGAGGCAATTTGGTATAATCTTCTTCAGTTTAAATATGGTCCATTGGAAAGAAGAATATTTGATGGCGGCCCAGTGTCAAGACAAAGTTCTATTTGGTGGAGAGACATAATTTTACTAAAAACTGAGTGGTTCACGGAGAATATTTCAATACAGTTGGGCCTAGGGTAATCAGTTCGATTATGGGAAGAGCGTTGGATAGGTTCCAAGGCTATTAGAGATACTTTTCCTGAGTTTACTAGCTGATCCCAAAAAAGAATATGTTAGTGGCAGATGCTGGAGGTTGGGAGGCCGACGGTTGGAGGTGGAATTGGTTGTGGAAGTGTACCCTTACTCCTCGGAAAGAAGTTCAAATGACTGAATTGGTGACAAAGTTGAATGATATCACACCTTCTAGAACAGACCGGGATGCTTGGGAATGGAAGCTGAGTACGAGTAAAAAATTCTGTTGCAAATCTGCATATTCAAATCTAATTCGGTGTAATTATGCTGACCTGGATGCAAACCTGTCTAAGGCCTTCAAATGGTTACGGAGTACATCAGTTCCTTCCAAGGTGGCGGCATTTGTTTGGAGACTTCTACAAAATTGCATTCCTACGAGAGAAGCACTAACACATCGAGGTATTACTCCTAACACTCACAATGATAGCTGTGTATTTTGTTTCCAACATTTGGAATCTGTGGATCATTTGTTCTGTTCATGTACTGTGACTTACAATATTTGGAGATGCGTATTTGCTTGGATTGGTTTCTCTGGTGTTTGGAACAATGGAGTGGTAAACATTTTTCTTGCATTTAAACTTTCGTTGAAGGGTAAAGCATGTAGGAAAATTCGGTATGTTATTTGGTGTTCAGTGGTGTGGATAATTTGGTTAACAAGGAATAAGGTGGTCTTCCAAGGGGAGCTGGTTGACACTGGTGTTTTATTGTCTAAGATTACGTTGACATCTTGGAAATGGTTTATAGCAAGAGAAGGCAGGCATTCAGATTGGAAATATTCGGAATGGTGTGTGAATCCAATGGGTTGCTGTAATTCAGTATAATATTTGTTTTTTTTTGTTGTGGGTTGGAGTAAGCTCTGATTTTGTTTGGTGCTGTCAAATGATGCATTGGATTGGTTCTGTGAATTTTGTTTTATTAGAGATGGTGCTGCTTGATTGGTGTTGTTCGATTGCTCTGCTTGATTGGAAAAATGTATTGGATTGGTGCTGTCATATGCTACCTGATTGTTGATGGCATGCGCTACTGCTTATTAGAACATACAGCAAGGAAATTTTATTTAAATGTGGTGAAGATAACAAAGATAAATGGGGTAGAATATGCGTAGGAGTAGAATTACAATGATAGAATGAGATGTTGTCTTTGCTGGTGGTTCTATTTTGTTGCTGAAAATTTGTATGGTGGGTTGTCTATCTTAGGTTGGAGCACTTTTATAAATTTGTATTCCATGGTTGTTGTACTCTTTTTCCTCCATTTGTCTTTTTCCCAATGGGTTTTGGTGTAGAGAGGTTTTAATGAGGCACTTCCATGTCGTTACGGGTTGGAGTACCCCTCGTACTCCCTTAATAAAAAATTTCTTTGCTTATAAAAAAAATCACATGTCATCTGATCTTACTTCATTTGTATCATTACATTCTGGTTCTTCTGTGTCAGTGATGACTGCTGATGACACTCTCATGCCATTAGCAAGCACTAGATCTATTTGCACACCCAAATTCTAATATTTTCAAATCAAGGGGTCATGCTAAAACTTGAGACTCTTTTCTCGGCCAAAATTTGTGTTTGTATTCTATAATATATTTTTTAAGTGGTAAGATAACTTTTATATATATATATATATATATATATATATATATATATATATATATATATAGTCTACGATATTTTATTTTTTGAGGTAGCCATGGCTACCTCATTTCATTGAAAGGAACCATCACTGTTTCAAGGTGTATATTAGAGCAAATTTGACAAAGGTAGAATATGAGTCGTCTAACCCACGAGCAGACATATATATAAAATAAAACTAGCAAGATACTCGTGCATACCCATGAGTCACTCTGTTTTTATGTTTTTTTAATATACTTGTTTATAAAATAAAAATTTTACATTGTGACAAATATAATTAGTTGTTTTCGTTCACTAAATATGCATAAAGAGTGAGAATATACAACATGTAATGCTTTCTTGTTAGGACGCAAAATCAAAATAATCGTTTATAAATAAGAAATACATTTATAAAATTGATATGTGCTCAAATACAATAAAATTACACTGACAACATATATTGTTTTCCCGTTTGGACGCAAAATAAATAATTATTTATACCGATAATATGTAATATTTTCCCGTTCCCAGTCGAGATCCAAAAGTAAAATAGTCATTTATAAATAATAAAGACATTTATAAAATTGATATATGCTCAAGGACAATAAAACTATTCCACAACATCTAATGTTTTCTCGTCGTGATGCAAGAGAAAAGTAATCATTAATACCGACAACATGTAATGTTTCCTCGTTTTCTCATCGAAATTCAAAGTAAAATAATTATTTATAAATAATAAAGACATTTATAGACTTTGATACGTGTTTAAAGATAATGAGATTATACCGATAACATATAATGTTTATCGTTGGAACTTAAAAGCAAAATAATTATTTATTATTTATAAATAATAAAGACATTCATAGGGACAAAATAAAAAATTTAAACAAAAAAATTAAACAACTAAAAATTAACAAAACTTGATATGCGATGAAACTATAGCTGCAATATGTAATATTTCCTCGTCGAGATTTAAAAGCAAAATAATAATTTATAAATAATAAAGACATTTATAAAATTCATATGTGCTCAAAGACAATAAAATTATTCTGACAACATCTAATGTTTTTCCGTCGGGATGCAAAAGAAAAGTAATTATTTATACTGACAACATGTAATGTTTCCCCGTTTTCCCGTCGAGATTCAAAAGTAAAATAATCATTTATAAATAATAAAGACATTTACAAACTTTGATACTTGCTCAAAGACAATAAAATTATGTCGACAACGTGTAACGTTTCCCGTTGGGACTTAAATGCAAAATAATCATTTACTCCCTCCGTTATTTTTTATAAGCCCCTTTAGACAAAAAAACGCATATTAAAAAAAGTAGTTAGCATAATTAAATTGTCTATAATGTGTATGCTTTTCCAAATTTATCCTTCAATCATACTATTAATTAATTAATGCATGTCTTGGATTTTTAAATACTATGCAATTAATTAGGGGTACTTTTGAAAAAAAATATTTAATATATCTTGTAATTTAAAAATGGGTTTATAATTAGTTAACAAATTTTTTTCTAAAGAGGGCTTATAAAAAGTACCGGAGGGATTACTATTTATCATTTATAAATAATAAAGATATTTATATGAGTAAAATAAATTAAATTAAATTAAACAACTAAAGAATTAATAAAATTTGATACGTGATGAAATTATAACGACAATATGTAATGACAATAAAATTATTCCGACGACATTTAATGTTTTCTCGTCGAAATACAAAAAAAGTAAATATAAATGGAATTTTAAAAACATCGAAAAATAAAAAAAAATTAAAAATGGAAAAATGAAAATTAAACAAATCTATAAGTAATTAAAATATTAAAAAATTTAAAATTTAAAAAATAAAATAAAAAATAGGAAAATAGTAAAAAAATAAAAAGTAAAAAAAATTCAACTGCGAAAATAAAAAATAAAAAACAAAGTATAATTTAAAATAAAAAAAAAATCTGAAAATATTAACAAAAAAATAAAAGTAAAAACAATTTTACCAAAAAAATTTAAAAACATAAATAAGATTAAAATAATATTAGTTTTATAAAAGGGAAGAAAAACAAACCCCCAATAGGTGACACGTGTCCCCAAGGGGGTTTGTTTTCTTATATGGAGATTGATTGATTGATTGATTGATGATGATTGATGATATGAAGAGCATCTTGTTCGGGTCAGGCCATATCGGGCTATTAAATTTTCGGATCGAACCGGGGCAAGCCAAATTAAGTTCGAGCTCAAACTTAGCATAATTACACCTTTAAAAACTCTTGCATAATGTGAATTTAATCAATCCAACCGTTGAATTTAAAGTTCTCATTAAGTAGATCAAGTGTATAAAATTTCACACAATTAAAAAATTATTTGATTCTTCATCGTATGACTTTATTTTAACGTATTATATGTTATTTAAAATATATTTAAATATCGACTATCAAATTATATACCTATGAATATCCGAAGTGTTTCAAAATTTGTATACACAATCATCAACATAATATCAGATAATTCAACAGTTACATTGATTAAATTCAAATTCTAAAAAGAGTTCTTGAAGGTGTAATTATGCTAAGTTTGACACAAGTTGTCAACAGATCCTAACTATATTGTTGAATGTGTCTTAAAATCAACATTTAGTTACAAGCGCCAATAGCATCAAATGCATCAGGACCTGTTGTTGAAGTTTCAGGTGATATAGCACCTAGTCGCAGAGCACCTGTTAGTGAATTTTGTTATTCAGTTACTGGCTATAACTAAATTTGTTTTATGTTAATTCAGTTACAGATTGTTATTGGCTGAAGCTTGTATTTTCCACTTGTATAAATAAGCATAGGGGTATCTCTATGGTCAATACGTTGTTTTTGGTAATTCTCTTAGGTTAGATCAGGGTGTGTGACTGTGAGGTTTTATGTAAACTCTCTACTGAAAAAAAAAAGATTAGAGAGGTTAAAGAGATTGGGGAAAGTGTGAAAAATAGAGTGTGGAAAGGCTTGGGGATCTTGTGACTGTTTCTCAACAGTGGTGAACAAGGGCCAAGTGAACTTTATGCACTGGCTTGATCTTGTATACTCATATTCATAGTGGATTGGTTTGATTGCTCCCTCCCCTGTAGACGTAGGCCACAGTGGCTGAACTGCGTTACCAATTCTTGGTGTCATATTCTTCTTCTTTATCTCTTTAATTTCATGTTGTTTTAATTCTGCACATTGGTTGTTTGTTTGTCTATTTAAATCCACAACAATTGGCGCCATCTGTGGGGAAGAAACGTAGCCATGGGATCAACCAAATTCGACATTGAGATGTTCTCTGGTTCGAATGACTTTGGCTTGTGGAAAATCAAGATGGAAGAAAACTTGGTTCAACAAGGTTGTGCAGAGGCATTGAAAGGGGTTAAGAAAATGTCCAACACTTTCACCCAGAAAGAGAATGAGGAGATGATTGAGAAGGCCAGAAGCGCGACCATATTGTGCCTGGGAGATAAATCACTACGGGAAGTTGCGCGGGAGAAGACTGCTACAGTACTATGGTTGAAACTCGAATCTCTGTACATGACCAAATCTGTTGCAAACAGATTGTTATTGAAACAACAACTATTTTCTTTCAAGATGACAGAGGAAATATCAATCATTGATCAAATGGCAGACTATAACAAGATTCTTGATGATCTTGTGAATCTTGAAGTGAAATTAGAATATGAGGATAATGCTCTAATACTTCTAAGTGGGCTGCCAAATTCATATGAGCATTTTAAAGATGTGATTCTCTTTGGAAGGGATCACGCCACTTCGCTCACACTTGAGGAAGTGCAGACCTCAATTCGAACAAAGGATCTTCAGAGAAAGCAAGAACTGAAAACTAAAGGTAATGCAGAAAGTTTAAATGTAATGAAGGGAAGGTCCAAGAAGAGAGATTCTAAGAGAAATAAACATAGATCAAAGTCCTAGAATCAGTCACAAAGCAAGTTTAAATGTTTCCAGTGTCACAAAAGGTGGCATTTTAAGAAAGATTGCCCAGAAAGGAAGAGCCAAGGTGTCAATCATCAAGGGAATTCTGGTGGGGTAGCAATAGCAGATGCAGGATATGATTTTGCAGAGGCTTTGGTGCTATCAAATTCTGAAATTGAGAAAGATTGGGTGATGGATTATGGTTGCACCTTTCACATGTGTCCAAGAAAGGAATACTTTGAGTCAATAGACCTTAAAGAAGGTGAAGTGGTGCTGCTGGGAAACAACAAACCATGTAAAGTCCAAGGTCAAGGTTTAATTCGATTGAAGATGTTCAATGGCCAAGAAACCTTGCTGAATGGTATAAGGTATGTGCCTGGACTTAAAAGAAATTTGATTTCCATTAGCATGTTTGATAGTTCGGGATTTTCTACTCATATTGAACATGGTATAATGAAAATCATTAGTAGTAATAACTTGGTAATTGCTAAAGGAATTAAAAGAAATGGTTTGTATATTTTGGATGGTTGCACTATTATTGCTCAAGGTGCCATGGTATCTGTTAATCAACATGATAAAACTAGATTGTGGCATATGAGACTAGGACATGTTAGTGAAAAGGGGTTAATTGAGCTGGCTAAACAGAATCTGTTAAATGGTGATAAAATAGAGAAACTAGAGTTCTGTGATCATTGCATATTAGGAAAGGCTAAGAGGGTTAGCTTTTGAATAGGCTTGCATACCACTAGTAGATCTTTTGAATAAGTGCATTCTGATCTGTGGGGTCCAGCTAGGGCCAAGACTCATGTTGGTCGTTCTTATTTTGTCACTATTATTGATGATTATTCTAGGAGAGTATGGTTGTATGTCCTTAAAAATAAAAGTAATACTTTTGAGAAATTTAAGGATTGACATACTCAAATAGAAACCCAATTAGGAACTAAACTGAAATGTTTAAGGACTGACAATGGCCTGAAGTTTGTTTTAGAGCAATTTAATAAGTTTTGCAGGAATTTAGGTATTCAAAGACACAGGACAGTGGCAGGAACTCCACAGTAGAATGGCCTAGCAGAAAGAATGAACAGAACAATTCTGGAAAAGGTCAGGTGCATGCTGTTAGGTGCCGGGGCACCTAAATCTTTTTGGGGTGAAGCTGCTAAAAATTGTTGTGTACTTAATTAATAGGTGTCCCTCTGCTGCAATTGGGTTTAAAACACCTATAGAACTCTAGAATGGCAAGCCAGCTGATTACTCACACCTAAGAGTATTTGGAGCATTGGCTTTTGCACATGTCAAAGGAGATAAACTTGGAGCACATGCAATCAGGTGTGCATTCATAGGATACCCTACTGGAATCAAAGGGTACAGACTATGGGGGATGGAACCTGGTGAACCAAAGGCCATTATCGGCAGGGATGTAACCTTTGATGAAAACATAATGGTAATGTTGTGCAAGGAATAGCATCAAGTCAGTATTCAGGAAAGGGTTGCATAGAAAGCAGAGGTTGATGTAGAGTTGCCTTCACAGCAGCAGAAACATCCCACTTCTACAACAAAAACTGAACTGGAATAGGAGCAGGAAGAGGAACAAGAGAATGAAACAGACATCAAAACTACAACTTGGTAAGGGATAGGACCAGGAGGACCATAACAAAGCCAAAGAGATATGGTCAAGCTGATCTTATATACTATGCATTGACTGTTGCAGAAGAGATTCAAGGGGATGAACCAAACAGTTTCAAAGAGGCAATGGAAAGCAAGGAGAGGGAAAAATGGTTGGAAGCAATGATTGAAGAAATACAATCTCTTGAGAAGAACAAGACTTGGGCTCTGGTTAGTCTACCTAAAAATCAAAGGTCGATTGGTTCCAAATGGATATTCAAGAAAAAGGAAGGTATCCAAAGTGGAGGGCAGCCTAGATTTAAAGCTAGATTAGTGGCCAAGGGATTTTCTCAACTTGAAGGCATTGATTACAATGAAATATTTTCACCAGTGGTCAAGCATTGCTCAATCAGATTTCTACTTGCAATTGTTACTTAATTTGACCTTGAATGGAGCAACTAGATGTCAAAACAGCCTTTCTTCATGGAGATCTTGAGGAAACCATTTATATGTAGCAACCAAAAGGATTTGCAAAGGATAAAGATAAGGTTTGCTTGCTGAAAAAAATCCTTATATGGTTTAAAGCAAAGTCCTAGGCAGTGGTATAAAAGGTTTGATGATTTCATGATGAGAATGAGATTCCAAAGGTGCAGTTATGACCATTGTGTGTACATTCTAAAGGAAGGTGGTGAGGTGCTCATTTACCTACTGCTATATGTTGATGATATATTTATAGCTGAACGTGAACACAAGAAGGGGGGTTGAATTGTGTTGAAAACTTTTCGCAAACTTTAAGTTAAAAACACTTAGAACACAGGTTTTTCAAAACAGTTTGTTAAACGAACGCTGGAAATAAACCGGACGCTGGAAAAGCAGTTTGTGAAAACTTGTTTTTAACACAGTAAGATAAAGATAAATATAAAGTAGTAAAGCAGTAAAGCAAGAGACACAGAGATTTATACTAGTTCACTACCAAACTGGTAGCTACGTCTAGTCCCTTCGTTCCTGAAGGATTTTCCACTATAATCAAACTGATTACAATTTGCTCAAGAGTATTCTACTGTCACAAGCTTGACAATACTCTCAACTTCTCAAAACGACTCAGTACAGTCGAGCCTTTGAGGGAACAGCCTTAACTAGGCCAAAACAATTTTTTTTACAAGTTAAGTTGAATACAAGTATTAATAACTCTCACAGAGAGGATAAAAAATTAAGCTCAATATAGAAATGCTTTCTAAAAGAAAGTGTCGGACGAGTTGATTCTTGTAGTCCAGAGACTTGGCTCGAAACTTGATTGCTCACGGCGGTGATTGCTTTGAGTATTGACTCTTTTTAGTGTATAGCAGTGCTTGTTCTCGATAAATGAAGCAATATTCTCTTGTAAAGTTTGTGATTTCTTCAATGGATACCTTGGGGTATTTATAGGAGTTCTAAAGGATATTACCGTTCTGATAAAAATGGCTCCTTTCCATTGAGTGAGGTGATTTCAAAAAGTCATCTCTTTCTTCCTTTCCAGAGAATATCTCAAGTACACATTACCGTTTTGTACTACCTTGCTTTTCACAATTGCTTGTACGATTTTTGTCTTGTAGCTAAAGGTGTCACCTTTGATACCTCGTACAACAATTTTGGCGCATAAGATCAAATTCGAAATCCATTCCAGATGCTTCTGAGAGGAAGAGCAACAACGTGACCATCACGTGATATAAAATGAAGTTCAGATGCTCGCTCAGAACGGAAGATCGGACGCTCATAGAAAATGGATAAGACTAGTGTCACAAAAAGATAATTCCAGACGCTCACGAAGACAGTTTACTAAGATGAGCCAGATGCTGACACATGGAGTGTATCCTTCTCTTGAGAGCTTCTTCCTTCTTGTTTAAGTGGCTTAGAAATATATGTAATATTAGTATCTGCACACTTCAAGAATTGTTAGAACATAAATTGTTATCTTGTGAATATTTTGTTATCATCAAAATCAATGAGGGTCTAAACTTCTCAATCGTTTAGGTTCCAACAATCTCCCCCTTTTTGATGATGACAAATATCTAAGGTTGATGAACAATTTAGTTTCAAACTGACATCAAGGGTCTCCCCCTGAATTTAACAATTTTTGATATATAAGATAATTCTAGTATTAAGGCGATAGTTGATAAACAAATTCAATTAAGTGATCGCAAAACAAATACATAGATGTATCAGAGTAAGATCGGATGCTGATCAAAAAGATTGATTTAATCAAATTGTATCAAATATATTGATCATTATAAGAGCACTAGTACCTGTTGGAACCTAAACGACTGAGAAGTTTAGACCCTCATTAATTTTGATGATAACAAAGTATTTACAAGAGAATAATTTATGTTCTAACATTTCTTGAAGTGTGCAGATACTAATAATACATATATTCTAAGCCACTCAAGCAAGAAGAAAGTAATTCTCAAGGGAAGGATACATTCTATGTATCAGCATCCGGCTCATCCTTGTGAGCGTCTGGAATTTTGCCTTTATGACACTAGGCTTATCCAATTGCTACAAGCGTCCGAACTTCCGATTCTGAACAAGCGTCCGAACTTCCGAGTCTGAGCGAGCGTCTGAACTTCATTTCAAATCACGTGTTAGTCTCGTTGCTGCTCTTCCCCTCAGAAGGTTCTGGAACGAATTTCGAAATTGATTCTGAGCGCTAAAATTGTTGTACGAGGTATCAAAGGTGACACCTTTAGCTAAAAGACAAAATCGTACAAGCAATTGTGAAAAGCAATGTAGTACGAAAACGGTAATATGTACTACTGGGATATTCTCTGGAAAGGAAGAAAGAGACAGCTTTTTGAATTTACCTCACTCAATGGAAAGGAGCCATTTTTACCGTAACGGTAATATCCTTGGAACTCCTATATATACCTCATGGTATCTATTGAAGAGGCAGCCGAGATACTGTGAAAAAGCTTGCTGAAATTCTGCTGAAATACTACTTCATTTACTGAGAACAAGCACTGCTTCTGTGAGCAATCAAGTCTCGTGCTAAGTCTCTGGACTACAAGAACTGAACTCAGCGTCCGGCCACTTTCTTTTATAACGCTTTTCTATAGTTGAGCTTAATCTTTTATCCTCTCTGTGAGAGTTACTTTTAACTGTATTTCAACTCACTTGAAAAAGTTGTTTTTGCGTAGTGAAGGTTGTATCCTCAAAGGCTCAATCATCGAGTCGCTTTTGAGAAGTTGAGAGTATTGTCAAGTTTTGACAGAAGAATACTCTTGAGGAAATTGTAATCAGGATTGATTATAGTGGAAAATCCTTCAGGAACGAAGGGATTAGACGTAGCTACCATTTTGGTAGTGAACTAGTATAAATCTCTGTGTCTCTCGCTTTACTGCTTTCTATTTATTTCTATTTTGCTGTGTTAAAAACAAGTTTTCACAAACTGCTTTTCCAGCGTCCGGTTTATTTCCACCGTCCGATAAACAAACAGTTTTTTAAAAACTTGTGTTCTAAGTGTTTCTAACTTAAAGTTTGTGAAAAGTTTTCAACACAATTCAACCCCCCTTCTTGTGTTCACGTTCAGTTGGTATCAGAGCTCGACCTCTTGGTTGAGCACTTAACAGTGTCAAGAGAAAAGATCCTATATTGTGAACATGTCTATTGAAGGTGGTCATATGAACCGTCCTCCTCTATTCAATGGAGAAAAATTTGATTACTGGAAAGATAAGATGAAAGCATTCCTTGAGGCACAAAATCTTGATTTATGGGATATAGTTGAAAGCGGATACATCTTTCCCGCTAATGCCCTTGGCGTTGCAATACCTAGGGAAAACTGGTCTGATGATCAGAAAAAGAGATATCAAACCAATCAGAGGGCTAGATTTATTCTCATCTGTGCTATGACAGAAAGAGAATATGATAAATGTGGTAAGTTTGATACTGCCAAAGAAATCTGGGATTCTCTTGTGTTGTCTTATGAGGTTACGCCAAGTAAGAGAAACAAAAGCTAGTACGATGGTACGCCAAAGATGAGCTATTCAGAATGGAAGATGGAGAGAACATTGAAACTATGTTTGGAAGGTTCCAAACACTTGTTCATGGGTTGCAGGCCCTTGGAAAAAGTTATACTACACCTGATCATGTGAGAAAGATTCTGAGAAGCTTGACTAAGCAGTGGAGACCCAAAGTAACTGCTATTCAAGAAGCAAAAGATCTAAATGTTCTTCGGCTTGAAGATCTTATGAGTTCTTTGAAAGCTCATGAACTTGAGCTAAATGAAGAAGAACCTACCAAGAAGAGTAAGTCTATTGCTTTAAAAGTTAATCAACATAAACCTAGTACTTCTAAAGCTTTTCAGGCAGAAGAAGAAGAATCAGATGATGAAGCTTCAGAAGGAGATTCTGATGGATCAGACGATGAGCTAGCATTCATATCTAAGAAGATCCAGATAATGTGGAAGAAAAGAAACTTCAGAAGGAAGTTTCAGAAGAAAGATTCAAAGGACAAGAAGGAGAGCAAAGACAAGGACAAGGCCCA
This sequence comes from Calophaca sinica, assembly GCA_037113605.1. Lineage (NCBI taxonomy): Eukaryota > Viridiplantae > Streptophyta > Magnoliopsida > Fabales > Fabaceae > Calophaca > Calophaca sinica. Next base: position 122,301,085 of record CM073736.1, on the reverse strand, counting down.
AGTCATTTGCTATGAATGTAAGAAGCCTGGACATTTCAAATCCGAGTGTCCTAATCTTAAAGAAAATCCCACAAGAAGCTCCTTCAAAAAAAAGAAGAAAGGTCTCATGGCAACATGGGAAGATCTTGACTTATCCTCCTCTGAGGAAGATAAAGAAGAAGAAGCTCACATTGCCCTCATGGCAGACACTGACATTGACTCAGAAGAAGAAGTTGAAGAGGTAATAGTATATAATTCCTACTCTGAACTTCAACTTGCTTTTGATGATCTTCTTAAGGACTCTGCCACTCTCTCTACTGAGTATAAGAATTTGAAAAAGAAATTTTTAAAACTATCACAAGATTTTCATTCTTTACGTAATGAAAACTCGGTACTCAGTGAAGAGAACCGTTTGGCGAAAATCAGCGTCTGGTTGATAACCGATGTCTGGAAGCTAACAAGCAACCGAGCGAGAGCTCTCAAGCTAAGAGTTACGTAGTTACTGAGCAATCCTAACTGCAAATCAAATGACTATGAACAAGCATTTCAAAAGTTTCTTGCAGAGAGTGTAACTCGTAGCAAGCAAGCTTCAATGATCTGGGGTGTCAGTAAAACGACAACTCATGGTCTTGGTTATGTATCAGACGAAACCCTTTTGGAAAATGATTCAGCATCTGATAAATCCCATAGTCATAGTAAATGCTTACATTGTACTTACTGCAATAAATCCGGTCATTTGAAAAGTGCATGTAATGTTTTTAAAACTGCGAAGGATAAGCCTCCTTCAAGAACTAACAAGAAAGGACCCAAAAAGATATGGGTACCTAAAGATAAAATAGTCTATGTTGCAGATATGCTTAGCAACAAAGTCAACACACCAATCTTGGTACTTAGACAGTGGATGCTCGCGTCACATGACGGGAGAAAAGCATATGTTCCAAGAACTAAGATCTAGAGAAGCTGGATTCGTTGGTTTCGGAGGAAACCAGAAAGGTAAAATAGTTGGAATTGGTCGCATAGGTAAAGGCTCTCTTCCTTCTATTGATAATGTTTTATATGTTGAAGGACTGAAACATAATCTATTGAGCATAAGTCAATTATGTGACAATGGTTATGAAGTCATCTTTACAGAAGCTGGATGTTTAGTAAAAAGCAAAAACGATGGATCTATATTCTTTACAGCAAAGAGGAAACAAAATGTTTATAAAATTGATCTTTCTGAACTTGAAAAACAAGATGTCAAGTGTCTTATGTCTGTTGAAGATGAGCAATGGATTTGGCACAAAAGATTAGGTCATGCCAACTTGAGGTTAATCTCAAAATTAAACAAGCACAATCTTGTTAAAGGCTTACCAAATCTTAAGTACCAATTTGATGCCCTTTGTGAGGCTTGTCAAAAAGGAAAACAAGTTAAAACCTCCTTTCATTTAAAAAATGTTGTTTCAACTTCTAGACCACTTGAACTTTTACATCTTGATCTTTTTGGTCCCACAAGGACAGCCTCTTTAACTGGAAAGAAATATGGTTTAGTCATTGTTGATGATTTTACTAGATGGACATGGGTTAAATTCTTTGCCCACAAGGATGAGTCTTTTAAGGTATTTACTGTTTTCTGCAAATCAGTTCAAAATGAAAAAGGCATCTATATTTCTTCTATTAGAAGTGATCATGGGGGAGAATTTGAAAATGAGAACTTTCAAAAATTTTGTGAAGAAAATGACATCTCCCATAATTTATCCTCTCCTAGAACACCTCAACAAAATGGTGTTGTAGAAAGGAAAAATAGGTCCCTCCAGGAAATGGCCAGGACCATGATCAATGAAGCTGATATTGCAAAATATTTTTGGCAAGCGATAAAGAACACAGCGTGTTATATTCAAAATAGAATTTATATAAGACCTATTTTGAATAAGACTCCCTATGAATTGTGGAAAGGTAGAAAACCAAACATTTCTTACTTTCATCCTTTTGGTTGTATTTGTTATATCTTGAATACTAAAGATCAGCTTGGTAAGTTCGATTCCAAGGCTGACAAAGGAATCTTTTTGGGATATTCTGAAAGATCTAAAGCTTTTAGAATATACAACAAAGAAACTTTGACAGTTGAAGAGTCCATTCATGTCAAGTTTGATGATAAGAAGCCTGACACTGCTATGTCAGAGCTAGATGAGTTATTTTCAGAATTAAACCTCGGCGACAAGTCAGACGGTGAACATACATCTTCATCATCTGGTGGTGACAAGACGATGAATTCTACTCAAGCGGAAGCTGAAGCAAGAAAAAGCTGGAAGTACAAAACCAATCATCCAAAAGATCAAATCATAGGAGAACCTGGTGACAAAGTACGAACCAGATCCTCTTTCAAGGAGCATGCTGATTTTGCACTTCTCTCTGAGATGGAACCTAAGACGATTGATCAAGCTTTGGAAGATGAAGGGTGGATTCTAGCTATGCAAGATGAGCTAAATCAGTTCCAAAGGAATGATGTATGGAAGCTAGTCACTCTACCAGAAGATAAGCAAGCTATTGGTACTAAATGGGTATTTAGAAATAAGCTTGATGAAGATGGTAAAGTTGTGAGAAATAAAGCAAGGTTAGTTGCTCAAGGCTACTCACAAGAAGAAGGTATTGATTTCACTGAAACTTTTGCACTGTTGCAAGACTAGAAGCTATTCGCATTTTACTTTCATTTGCAAAGACATCATGAGATAACACTATATCAAATGGATGTGAAAAGTGCTTTTCTAAATGGTTTTATAACAGAGGAAGTTTATGTTAAACAACCTCCTGGTTTTGAAGATATTGAATTTCCAGAACATGTTTTTAAACTTAAAAAGGCACTATATGGTCTTAAACAAGCTCCCAGAGCATGGTATGATAGACTAAGTTCATTTTTAATGGAAAATGGATTTACAAGAGGTTTAGTTGACACTACTCTTTTCAGAAAAACCTCAAACAAGCATTTCATACTTGTTCAAATCTATGTTGATGATATCATTTTTGGAGCCACTAATGAAAGCCTTTGCAAAGAATTTTCTAAGCTTATGCAGGCTGAATTTGAGATGAGCATGATGGGAGAATTAAAATTCTTCCTTGGAATACAAATCAAGCAATGCAGTGATGGTATTTATATTCATCAAAGCAAATATATCAAAGAATTATTGAAGAAATTCAAGATCTTTGGATTGCAAGCCTATGTGTACACCCATGCATCCTACTGCACTCTTAGTAAAGATGAAATTGGTAAGAAGGTAGATCGTAAACTGCATGCAGGTATGATTGGATCTCTACTTTATCTTACGACTTCAAGACTGATATTATGTTCGATGCACTTTTGTGTGCTAGGTTTCAATCAGATCCTAGAGAATCACACCTAAGTGCTGTTAAAAGAATATTTAGATATTTGCAAGGAACTACTAATCTTGGTTTGGTTTATAAGAAATCAAAAGATTACAAATTAGTAGGTTTCTGTGATTCTGACTTTGCTGGAGATCGAATTGAAAGAAAGAGCACAAGTGGTGGCTGCCAATTCCTTGGAGCTAATCTTGTGTCTTGGTCAAGCAAAAGGCAAAACACAATTGCACTCTCAACAGCAGAAGCTGAATACATCTCAGCAGCAAGTGGAAGTTCTCAACTTCTGTGGATGAAGTATCAACTTGAAGACTACTTGATAAAAGAAAGTAACATTCCTATCTTCTGTGATAATACATCTGCCATATGTCTTACTAAAAATCCTATATTGCATTCTAGAGCAAAGCACATTGAGATTAAGCATCATTTTATAAGAGACTATGTTCAGAAGGGTATTCTAGAAATAAAATTTGTAGACACTAATCATCAGTGGGCTGACATATTTACAAAACCCCTTGCTGAAGATAGATTCAATTTTATAAGAAGAAATTTAAACTTTCATCTTATATAAGAATGATTAATCTCAGCGTCTGAAAATAAACATAATCTCAGCATCTGATATGACATAAGCATGTATGTGTATGTGCATCTTATTTGTCATATGCATCATAACTCATCATCCGGTGAATCGGCCAAGGCGTCGAAAGCACACCCACACGTGTTACACGTGTTAAGGATTCAAGCGTCTCATCATACCTACTGAGTCATGATTATTTACGTTTTCAATAAAATCTTTTACTTTTATTTTGGCGTCTGCATTTAATGAAAAGGCGAATCTTTATTTTCTTTTCTTTTTGATTTATTGTTATAAGAAAATACGAAGCGTTATTTTGAAAAAGAACTGTACCATTCTCTATTAACTTTCCCACTACTCCACATTTTTCGCTCCACTCTGTGTTTTCTGCAAAACCGTACTCGTTCTCTCTTTAAGTTTTTTTCTCTGTGTGTGTGTTTAAACCCTAAAACCTCCATCGCCTCCATTTCTCAACTGCAACCATGGCTGGTGTATCATCCTCTGAGTATACGGCTATCTACGACACCATGACTGAACGAAAAGTCTTGTTGGAAAATCGAGTTGATTTGGAAAACTTCAAACTCTACGGCTTCGACTTCTACAATGGTTTCAAGGCAATGGGCTGGGAACACTATTTCTTCTGGAACAAGGTTGAGGTTCTAGTGACTGCGATCAAAGAATTTTGGGGCAATGCTCGTTTACACAAAGGTGGTATTTTTGAAGGAACCTTGAGAGGCTACAAGTTTGTTTTTACCGTCAACAACATCTCTGAAGTCACTGGTTGTCCATGTGAAGGTATTGTCTTCTATACAGATTGGGCTGACGCATTTCATGGGATTGAGAAGGTCAATAATAATCTGTTTGAGAACTACAAGCAGTTGAAAGAATCTGGTGAAACTCCTACTGCAAAGAATCTAAAGAGTCATTTCAGAGTTCTTCACAAAATAATCACCAAGAGCGTCTTGTTGAAGGCTGGCTCTAGTGACATAGTCAACTATGAACAGAAGTTCATCATGAGACACTTCATGGCTGGGAACAAGGTAAACTTACCAAGGTTGATCTACAACAACCTGATTAATGCACTAGTAAATTCGAGGAAAGGTGTTGCTGACAAGAAAAACACCTACAAGTGCATTCCTTATGGTGTTCTGCTCACTAGAATGATGGTCAAGGGTCTGGTTATAAACAAGTTGACTGCTTTACCAGATCAAGAAAATGTGAAGTATTTTGGTGCTGATAGTATTGTGATTCCAGACACCTTTGGAGTCAACAGTTTGGTCAGAATGAAACTGATCACTGGGTCAATGATCAAGAAGGTGAAAACAGAGCAGCAGGAAGAGGAAGCTGAAAAGAAAACCACCAGAAGCTCGATGACTGGTGTGAAAAGAACTGTTGAGTCTCCTTCAAGAGAGACCAGAAGAACAAAACAGAAGATGGCTCCTGCACCTACTGTTGAAGAACCAGAAGATGAGGACCGAGTTCCCATCACCAGTTACGAGAAAGGAGCAAACCGTAAGCCGAGAAGCAAGTCTCGGCGTCCGGCCAACGTAAGAAGGAAATTCAGCGTCTCTCCAAAGAATCGCTCCTGCATTAAGCTCAAAAGGTTGGTCGTGCAATGAACTGAACCAAAGGTACTGATTTCTTCCGATGAGCACAGTATCTGCTTTTGCATCCGATAATACCATTCTTGCTCCACCAATATACATTGCAGACAACCACCAAACACTCAAACCCGTACGTAAAAACCTCCATAACTCCCAAACACCTTACCCAAACACAAACCAATTCACTCACCATCTCTTCACCTCAAACCTCCACATATAACTCCCTCACTTCATACATTTCCAAGCTTCATTCTCGTCCTTTTAACCTCCTTTTCAAAATACCTCCCATTAATCCATTCAAACCCTACTCACCAAAAGCCTACAAAATCACCAAAGCCACTCCCACCTTACTTACCCTTACCCTTAGACCTACAGATGCTGGTGGAAAGAAGAATATCTCATACAAACCACAGTTTGTTAAGTATGAGATATATCATAGTATCTACAATCGTCCATCCACATGGCATTTAAAAACCTTCACCTCTGGAGCTGCCAGATTGGAAATTGCCGCTCCAATAAGTGCAACCTTCAAGGATGGAGAAGACCACTTCCAAATGTCATTTAAAGGAAGGTTGAGACCAGCATCCGGAAGCAGAGCAATTCCCTTCTCCGTTGATCTTCCTAGATCCCTACCACAGTCTGAACCGCTCACATTGGAAGAATGTGGAAAGTAGATCACAGATGAAGAAGTTGCCTTTATGGCACACTGTCTTGAGCAGAAAAGGCTGGAAGTCATAAGACAATATCGAGACCCATCATCTGTTTCTGTTAAGATAGTACCAGATAGACAAAGGTGGCTACCTTGGTCTATTCCTGGGAAACAGAAGGAACCTGCTCCGGGCAAGCAGCCATTCAGCAAGATCGGGCTAAAGGAATATGAGAAGGCACCTACAAAGTACAATATTAAGGGATTCTCCCAGCTTCCGATTGCCAAGATCTCTGAGGATCATGCCAGAAGGTTTTACCTGACTTCTCTGAAGAAAGATGAATGGAGAACTGGCTCCTCAAACTGCTGCAATGCTGAGAAGGCTACTATTCAAACTGTTGGGACAATCAGCAGAGTTACTGACATCAATCTTAGAACTGTGTACTTCGATGATATGTTCAGATGCTCAGTAATCAGACCTCTTGACTGCATGAAGATATATGACCAATGGGCTACTGTGACCAAGCACTTCGACGCTGGATTCACTTGGAGTCAATGGTCTGAGTCTTGGAAAGACAAAGCCATATTACCATGCCTCGACCCCCTAGTGCTAGAAGAAGATGACAGGGAAAATCTGAGAAGAATTTACCTGGCAGAAAATGAAGCACTCTCCTTCACCTGTGAAGCTTTGAGTGTCTTTATCAGAAATTTATGGGGAGAAGACGCTGGGAATAGGTTTGACTCTTACACTGCTGATGTTGTTCTTCACAGAGAAACCATCTTCATGAATTTGCTATATCCAGAAGATGTGAAGATTCAAAGGAAGATTCGCAGCATTCTGAGCTCAGAAAACTTGGAAATTTCATCAAATGGTTTATACCAAATGATGCATTCTTTTTAAGAGCTCAAAGGAAGAAGGATTTGAGACTGAAGATATCCAACTGGGTGCTAGCAGATCATCAGAAGATGAAGGCTGCACTTGTACGGAAAGCTGGACCTTCTACTTCTACACAGTTGAGATGGTCACCATTCCCAAAGCAATTTGAAGAAATGAAGGCTACAAACTTGAAGGTCACTCACCGGAGACTGCAGACCGGTTACTCTATGAACGTCTCAATATCCCACCTCCACCTCTTCCAAACCCTTGAAATTTTTTTCTTATGTGTGATATAAAATCTGTTCTATTTTAGTTGATACCCTTATATATATTATTTTTGATCTAATTTCGATTCAAATTTTTCTAAGTCTTATTTTGACTATGATGTGTTTTACACTCTTTTTGTCTGATGACAAAAGGGGGAGTAAAAGAAAGGTATGATGAACACGAAAGAAAGGTATAATGAACACGTGAAAATCTGATAGTCCACCATCCGATGTTTACTGTCCGATGGATACACTGGAACTAAAGTATCATGCATAACATTTCATACATAGCATTTGTGTGTGCTAATATTCATTGATCTAGTTCTCTTATAATGTTTAATAAATTTTGGTACAATGAAATAAATTTGATTAAATCAATCTATTTGGTATATAATCAGCATCCGATCTCACTTTATTAAATATATGCTCTGATACATCTACGGATTTTTCGCAATCACGTAAATGAATTTGTTTACCAACAATTGCCTTAATACCTGAATTGTTCATATATATCTAAGCTGTTAAATTCAGGGGGAGACCCTTGATGTCTTTTTTAAACTAAATTGTTCATCTACCTTAGATGTTTGTCATCATCAAAAAGGGGGAGATTGTTGGAACCTAAACGATTGAGAAGTTTAGACCCTCATTAATTTTGATGATAACAAAGTATTCACAAGAGAACAATTTATGTTCTAACATTTCTTGAAGTGTGCAGATACTAATAATACATATATTCTAAGCCACTCAAGCAAGAAGAAAGTAATTCTCAAGGGAAGGATACATTCTATGTATCAGCATCCGGCTCATCCTTGTGAGCGTCTGGAATTTTGTCTTTATGACACTAGGCTTATCCAATTGCTACAAGCGTCCGAACTTCCGATTCTGAACAAGCGTCCGAACTTCCGAGTCTGAGCGAGCGTCTGAACTTCATTTCAAATCACGTGTTAGTCTCGTTGCTGCTCTTCCCCTCAGAAGGTTCTGGAACGAATTTCGAAATTGATTCTGAGCGCTAAAATTGTTGTACGAGGTATCAAAGGTGACACCTTTAGCTAAAAGACAAAATCGTACAAGCAATTGTGAAAAGCAATGTAGTACGAAAACCGTAATATGTACTACTGGGATATTCTCTGGAAAGGAAGAAAGAGACAGCTTTTTGAATTTACCTCACTCAATGGAAAGGAGCCATTTTTACCGTAACGGTAATATCCTTGGAACTCCTATATATACCTCATGGTATCTATTGAAGAGGGAGCCGATATACTGTGAAAAAGCTTGCTGAAATTCTGCTGAAATACTACTTCATTTACTGAGAACAAGCACTGCTTCTGTGAGCAATCAAGTCTCGTGCTAAGTCTCTGGACTACAAGAACTGAACTCAGCGTCCGACCCTTTCTTTTAGAAAGCTTTTCTATAGTTGAGCTTAATCTTTTATCCTCTCTGTGAGAGTTACTTTTAACTGTATTTCAACTCACTTGTAAAAGTTGTTTTGGCCTAGTGAAGGCTGTATCCTCAAAGGCTCAACTGTACTGAGTCGTTTTGAGAAGTTGAGAGTATTGTCAAGTTTTGACAGAAGAATACTCTTGAGGAAATTGTAATCAGGATTGATTATAGTGGAAAATCCTTCAGGAACGAAGGGACTAGACGTAGCTACCAGTTTGGTAGTGAACTAGTATAAATCTCTGTGTCTCTCGCTTTACTGCTTTCTATTCATTTCTATTTTGCTGTGTTAAAAACAAGTTTTCACAAACTGCTTTTCCAGCGTCCGGTTTATTTCCACCGTCCGATAAACAAACAGTTTTTTAAAAACTTGTGTTCTAAGTGTTTCTAACTTAAAGTTTGCGAAAAGTTTTCAACACAATTCAACCCCTCCTTCTTGTGTTCACGTTCAGTACCAAATTTATTTATCATTATATGAGCACTAGATCAATGAATATTAGCGCATTAATAAATAACCACACAAATGCTATGTATGAAATGCTATGCATGATACTTCAGTTCCAGCGTATTCATCGGACGGTGGGTTAGTCAGATTTTCACGTGTTCATCATACCTTTCTTTTACTCCCCCTTTTGTCATCAGACAAAAAGAGTGTAAAAACACATCATAGTCAAAATAAGACTTAGAAAAATTTGAATATAAGTCAGATAATTAGAGCAAAAATAGTGTATATATATAAGTGTATCAACAAAAATAAGAAATATCACTTAATACCAAAAAAAATTTAAAGCAAAACAAAGTTTAAGGGTTTGGAAGAGGTGGTGGAGGGATGTTGAGACGTTCATATAGTAATTTCAGAGCAGTCTCCAGCTGAGTGACTTTCATGTTTGTGGCCTTCATTTCTTCAAACTCTGCTTTGGGAATGGTGACCATCTCAACTGCAGGAGTAGAAGTAGAAGGTCCAACTTCTGGTACGGGTGCAGGTTTCATCTTCTGATGCTCTGCTAGCACCCAGTTGGATAGCGTCAGTCTCAATTCCTTCTTCCGTTGAGCTCTTAGAAAAAATGCATCATTTGGTATAGACCATTTGAAGAAATTTCCAAGTTTTCTGAGCTCAGATTCTGTTTGAATTTCCCATTGATACTTCACATCTTCTGGATACAGCATATTCATGAAGATGATTTCTCTGTGTAGAACAACTCAGCAGTGAAAGAATCAAACCTATTTCCAGCTTCTTCTCCCCATATACTTCTGATAAAGACACTTAATGCTTCACAAGCGTAAGAAAGTGCTTCATTTTCTGCCAGGTATATTCTTCGCAGATTTTCCCTGTCATCTTCTTCTAGCACTAGGGGGACGAGGTATGGTAACATAGCTTTGGCTCTCCAAGACTCATACCATTGACTCTAAGTAAATCCAATGTCGAAGTGCTTGGTCACAGTAGCCCATTGGTCATATATCTTCATGCAGTCAAAAGGCCTGATTACTGAGCATCTGAACATATCATCGAAGTAGATTGTTCTAAGATTGATGTCGATGGTCTGGCGATTAACTTTGTTGGAATAGTGGCCTTCTCGGCATTGCAGCAGTTTGAGGAGCCAGTTCTCCATTCATCTTCCTTCAGAGAATTCAGGTAAAACCTTCTGGCATGATCCTCAAAGATCTTGGCAATCGGAAGCTTATAGAATTCCTTAAGGTTGTACTTTTTAGGTGCCTTCTCATATTCCTTTAGCCCGATCTTGCTGAACAGCTGCTTGCCCGGAGCATGTTCTTTCCTTTTCCCAGGGACAGACCAAGGTAGCCATCTGCATGCATGCGGTACAATCTTTCTTGAAGCAGGAAGAAGGATCCTGTCTTTGTCTGATTACTTCAATCTTCTTCATCTCAAGACAGTGTGCCATGAAGGCAGCTTCTTCATCTGTGATCCACCTTCCGCATTCTTCCAACGTGAGTGGTTCAGATTGTGGTAGGGATCTAGGAAGATCAACAGAGAAGGGAATTGCTCTGCTACCAGATGCTGGCCTCAATCTTCCTTTAAATGACATCTAAAATTGGTCTTCACCATCCTTGAAGGTATCACTTATTGGAGAGGCAATCTCCAATCTGGCAGCTCCAGAGGTGAAGGTTTTCAAATGCCATGTGGAGGGACGATTGTAGATGCTATGATATATCTCATACTTAACAAACTGTGGTTTGTATGAGATATTCTTCCTTCCACCAGCGTCTGTAGGTTTAAGGGTAATGGTGAGTAAGGTGGGAGTGGTTTTGGTGATTTTGTAGGTTTTAGGTGTGTAGGGTTTGAAGGGATTAATGGGGGGTATTTTGAATAATAGATTAAAGGGATGAGAGTGAAGTTTGGAGATATATGTAGTCAGTGAAGTATTTGAGGAAATTTGTGGTATGTCAAGGTTGAGTGTAGTGGATGATGGTTGGGTAGGTTTAGAGAGGGTTGAGGTTTGTTGGAGGCTCATTCTGGTTTTCCTGGTTTGTGTTTGTGGTTGTGAAACAGACAAAGGTGGTGCAGGAATAACATCATGAGCATCAAACACAGATACTGATTCATCAGCAGTAAAATCAAGTACCTTTGGGTCAACTTCTGATGGCTTGACCAACCTTCTTTTGGACCCTCTGGTGACAACAACGGCAGGAGGAAGAGGAGGAGGGATTTGCTTCCCTTGACCGGATGCTGAACCATCATTTTCATCTGCTGGTCTAAACTGTTTCTCCAAGACCTTTCTGATGGGAATTCTATCCTCATCTTCTGGTTCTTCAACAGTAGGTGCAGGTGCCACCTTCTGCTTTGTTCTTCTGGTCTCCCTTGAAGGAGATTCAGCAGGTCTTTTCACACCGCCATCGAAGCTTACGGTGGTTTTCTTTTCGACTTCTCCTTCCTGTTGCTCTATTTTCACCTTCTTGATCATGGAGCACGTAATAAGTCGTGCATCCTGACCAAACTGTTGACTCCAAAGACTTCTGGACGAACAACAGCACCAACACCAAAGTATTTTTCCTTTTCCTCTGTGTTGATGGAGTCAGTCAGCTTCCTTACAATGCCGTCTTTGATCATCATAATGGAGAGAAGAACTCCATATGGGATTATCTTGACGATATTCTTCTTATCAACATTCTTCCTTGAGAAGACAAGGGCATTTATCAAATTGTTGATAATCAACCTTGGCAGATTGATTTTCTTCCCATCCATGTAGTTCCTCATAATGAACTGTTGCTCGTAGTTCACTATGTCGCTTGACCCAGCCTTCAGAATCACGCGCTTGGCGATGATTTTGTGCAGTACACGGTAGTGGCTTTTCAAGTCTTTAGCCGTGAGAGAGATGTTCTTCTTCTTCTTCAGTTCACGGTAGTTCTCAAACAGACCTTCATTGACTCTTTCAAGTCCTCTGTAAGCATCAGCCCAGTTTGAGTGGTAACTGATTCCTTCACACGGACACTTGATTGTCTGAGCAATAGAGTTGATAGTGAAACGTAGATTCGCCTTTTCATTAAATGCAGACGCCAAAAGAAAAGTAAAATCAAGAAAAAGATTTTATCGAAAGACATAAACAATTATGACTCAGTAGATATGATGAGACGCTTAAGTCCTTAACACTGTGACACGTGTGGGTGTGCTCGGACGCACGCAACCGATTCACCGGATGATGAGTTATGATGCATATGACAAAAAAGATGCACATACACATACATGCTTATGTCATATCAGATGCTGAGATTATGTTTATTTTCAGACGCTGAGATTAATCATTCTTCTATAAGATGAAAGTTTAAATTTCTTCTTATAAAATTGAATCTATCTTCAGCAAGGGGTTTTGTAAATATGTCAGCCCACTGATGATCAGTGTCTACAAATTTTATTTCTAGAATACCCTTCTGAACATAGTCTCTTATAAAATGATGCTTAATCTCAATGTGCTTTGCTCTAGAATGCAATATAGGATTTTTAGTAAGACATATGGCAGATGTATTATCACAGAAGATAGGAATGTTACTCTCTTTTATCAGGTAATCTTCAAGTTGATATTTCATCCACAGAAGTTGAGAACTGCAACCTGCTGCTGAGATGTATTCAGCTTCTGCTGTAGAGAGTGCAATAGTGCTTTGTCTTTTGCTTGACCAAGATACAAGATTAGCTCCAAGGAACTGGCAGCCTCCACTTGTGCTTTTTCTTTCAATTCGGTCTCCGGCAAAGTCAGCATCACAGAAACCTACTAATTTGTAATCTTTTGATTTCTTATAAAGCAAACCAAGATTAGTAGTTCCTTGCAAATATCTGAATATTCTTTTAACATCACTTAGGTGTGATTCTCTAGGATCTGATTGAAATCTAGCACACAGGCAGATGCTGAACATAATATCAGGCCTTGAAGCCGTAAGATAAAGTAGAGATCCAATCATACCTTTGTACAGTTTCTGATCTACCTTCTTACCAATTTCATCTTTATTAAGAGTGCAGGTAGGATGCATAGGTGTACACATAGGCTTGCAATCCAGCATCTTGAATTTCTTTAATAATTCTTTGATATATTTGCTTTGATGTATATAAATACCATCACTGCATTGCTTGATTTGTATTCCAAGGAAAAACTTTAATTCTCCCATCATGCTCATCTCAAATTCAGCCTGCATAAGCTTAGAAAATTCTTTGCAAAGGCTTTCATTAGTGGCTCCAAAAATGATATCATCAACATAGATTTGAACAAGTATGAAATGCTTGTTAGAGGATTTTCTGAAGAGAGTAGTGTTAACTAAACCTCTTGTAAATCCATTTTCCATTAAAAAGGAACTTAGTCTATCATACCATGCTCTGGGAGCTTGCTTAAGACCATATAGTGCCTTTTTAAGTTTAAAAACATGTTACGAAATTCAATATCTTCAAAACCAGGAGGTTGTTTAACATAAACTTCCTCAGTTATAAAACCATTTAGAAAAGCACTTTTCACATCCATTTGATATAGTGTTATCTCATGATGTGCTGCAAATGAGAGTAAAATGCGAATAGCTTCTAGTCTTGCAACAGGTGCAAAAGTTTCAGTGAAATCAATACCTTCTTCTTGTGAGTAACCTTGAGCAACTAACCTTGCTTTATTTCTCACAACTTTACCATCTTCATCAAGCTTATTTCTAAATACCCATTTAGTACCAATAGCTTGTTTATCTTCTGGTAGAGTGACTAGCTTCCATACATCATTCCTTTGGAACTGATTTAGCTCATCTTGCATTGCTAGAATCCGCCCTTCATCTTCCAAAGCTTGATTAATCGTCTTAGGTTCCATTTCAGAGAGAAGTGCAAAATCAGCATGCTCCTTGAAAGACGATCTGGTTCGTACTTTATCACCAGGTTCTCCTATGATTTGATCTTTTGGATGATTGGTTTTGTACTTCCAGCTTTTTTTTGCTTCAGCTCCTGCTTGAGTAGAATTCTTCGTCTTGTCACCACCGGATGATGAAGATGCATGTTCACCGTCTGACTTGTCACCGAGGTTTAATTCTGAAAATAACTCATCTAGCTCTGACATAGCAGTGTCAGGCTTCTTATCATCAAACTTGACATGAATGGACTCTTCCACTGTCAAAGTTTCTTTGTTGTATATTCTAAAAGCTTTAGATCTTTCAGAGTATCCCAAAAAGATTCCTTTGTCAGCCTTGGAATCAAACTTACCAAGTTGATCTTTAGTATTCAAAATATAACAAATACAACCGAAAGGATGAAAGTAAGAAATGTTTGGTTTTCTACCTTTCCACAATTCATAAGGAGTCTTATTCAAAATAGGTCTTATAAGAATTCTATTTTGAATATAACAACCTGTGTTTACTGCTTCTGCCCAAAAATATTTTGCAATATCAGCTTCATTGATCATGGTCCTGGCCATTTCCTGGAGGGGCCTATTTTTCCTTTCTACAACACCATTTTGTTGAGGTGTTCTAGGAGAGGAGAAATTGTGGGAGATGCCATTATCTTCACAAAATTTTTGAAAGTTTTCATTTTCAAATTCTCCCCCATGATCACTTCTAATAGAAGAAATACAGATGCCTTTTTCATTTTGAACTGATTTGCAGAAAACAGTAAATACCTTAAAAGACTCATCCTTGTGGGCAAGGAATTTAACCCATGTCCATCTAGTAAAATCATCAACTATGACTAATCCATATTTCTTTCCAGTTAAAGAGGCTGTCCTTGTGGGACCAAAAAGATCAAGATGTATAAGTTCAAGTGGTCTAGAGGTCGAAACAATATTTTTTAAATGAAATGAAGTTTTCACTTGTTTTCCTCTTTGACAAGCCTCACACAGGGCATCAGATTGGAACTTAAGATTTGGTAAGCCTTTAACAAGATTGTGCTTGTTTAATTTTGAGATTAACCTCAAATTGGCATGACCCAATCTTTTGTGCCAAATCCATTGCTCATCTTCAACAGACATAAGACACTTGACATCTTGTTTTGCAAGTTCAAAAAGATCAACTTTATAAATGTTTTGTTTCCTCTTTGCTGTAAAGAATATAGATCCATCATTTTTGCTTTTTACTGAACATCCATTTTCTGTAAAGACAACATTATAACCACTGTCACATAATTGACTTATGCTCAGTTGATTATGTTTCAGTCCTTCAACATATAAAACATTATCAATAGAAGGAAGAGAGTCTTTACCTATGCGACCAATTCCAACTATTTTACCTTTCTGGTTTCCTCCGAAACCAACGAATCCAGCTTCTCTAGGTCTTAGTTATTGGAACATATGCTTTTCTCCCGTCATGTGACGCGAGCATCCATTGTCTAAGTACCAAGATAGGTGTGTTGACTTTGTTGCTAAGCAAGTCTGCAACATAGACTATTTTATCTTTAGGTACCCATATCTTTTTGGGTCCTTTCTTGTTAGTTCTTGAAGGATACTTGTCCTTCTTAGTTGTAAACACAGTACACGCACTTTTCAAGTGACCAGATTTATCGCAGTAAGTACACTGCAAGCATTTACTATGATTATTGGATTTATCAGATGCAGAATCATTTTCCAAAAGAGGTTCATCTGATATTAGGGATGGCAATTTCCACCTGTGTGTAGGGATCCCCGCGGGGACTACCCCATTCGGGGCCCCACGGGCGGGGAATTTTTCCCCGTGGGGACGGGGACGGGGGAGAAAATCCCTCCGCAGCCGATTCGGGGATGGGGACGGGGATCACACCCCCCGCCCAAACATATTACATAACTATCCCTAAAAAATACATATATATGTATTATAATGATTGGTTTTTTGGTCTTTTTATGTCTTTTTTTAATTTTTAAAAACTATAATGGTTTTAGTAAAATACAACAAAAGAAAGGTCATCACTCATCAGATTCACAAATCATGATCATAATGACTTTACATATTGGACTAGACATAGAAAATTGATTTTGATATTTTAATTTTGAAACTTTTTCATACTTTTATATTTTTTTTTCAATTTTATTGAATTTCAGTGTTTTTTTTTTTAATTTTTGGGGTCCCCGTGGGGACCTACGGGGATCCGTGGGGACGGGGATGGGGGAGAAAAACTCCCCATGGTGGGGATCGGGGACGGGGACGGGGGAAAATTTGGAGGGCGGGGCGGGGAGCGGGGGAGCACTCCCCGGTACCGCCCCGCCCCGTTGCCATCCCTATCTGATATATAACCAAGACCATGAGTTGTCGTTTTACTGACACCCCAAATCATAGAAGCTTGCTTGCTTCGAGTTACACTCTCAGCAAGAAACTTTTGAAATGCATGTTCAAAGTCATTTGATTTGCAGTTAGGATTGCCTGTAACTACAGAGCTTTTAACTCGAGAGCTCTCACCACGGTTGCTTGTTGGCTTCAGGATGCTGATTTTCGATTCGACACGGTTCTCTTCATTGAGTACAGAGTTTTCATTGTGTAAAGAATGAAAATCTTGTGATAGTTTTGGAAATTTCTTTTTCAAATTCTTATACTCAATAGACAGAGTGGCAGAATCCTTTAACAGATCATCAAATGCAAGTTGAAGTTCAGAATAAGAGTCATATATTATTACCTCTTCAACTTCTTCTTCTGAATCAAGATCAGTGTCTGCCATGAGGGCAATATGAGCTTCTTCTTCTTTATCTTCCTCAGAGGAGGATAAGTCAAGATCTTCCCATGTTGCCATGAGACTTTTCTTCTTTTTCTTGAAGGAGCTTCTTGTGGATTTTTCTTTAAGATTAGGACACTCGAACTTGAAATGTCCTGGCTTCTTACATTCATAGCAAATGACTTGGGCTTTGTCCTTGTCTTTGCTTTCCTTCTTGTCCTTTGTATCTTTCTTCTGAAACCTCCTTCTGAAGTTTCTCTTCTTCCACATTCTCTGGATCTTCTTAGATATGAAAGCTAGCTCATCATCTGATCCATCATAATCTCCTTCTGAAGCTTCATCATCTGATTCTTCTTCTTCAGCCTGAAAAGCTTTAGAAGTACTAGGTTTTTGTTGATTAACTCTTAAAGCAATAGACTTACTCTTCTTGGTAGGTTCTTCTTCATTTAGCTCAAGTTCATGAGCTTTCAAAGAACTCATAAGATCTTCAAGCCGAAGGACATTTATCTTTTGCTTCTTGAATAGCAGTGACTTTGGGTCTCCACTGCTTAGTCAAACTTCTCAAGATCTTTCTCACATGATCAGGTGTAGTATAACTTTTTCCAAGGGCCTGCAACCCATGAACAAGTGTTTGGAACCTTCCAAACATAGTTTCAATGTTTTTTCCATCTTCCATTTTGAATAGCTCATCTTTGGCGAACCATCATGCTAGCCTTTGTTTCTCTTACTTGGCGTAACCCTCATAAGACAAAACAAGAGAATCCTGCATTTCTTTGGCAAAGATCAAACTTACCACATTTATCATATTATCTTTCTGTCATAGCTTACAGGATGAGAATAAATCTAGCCTTCGATTGGTTTGATATCTCTTTTTCTCGATCATCACCCAGCTTTTCCTAGGTATTGCAACACCAAGGGCATTAGCGGGAGAAATGTATCCACTTTCAACTATATCCCACAAATCAAGATTTTGTGCCTCAAGGAATGCTTTCATCTTATCTTTCCAGTAATCAAAATTTTCTCCATTGAATAGAGGAGGACGGTTCATATGACCACCTTCAGCAGACATGTTCACAGTAGGATCTTTACTCTTAACACTGTTAGGTGCTCAACCAAGAGGCCGAGCTCTGGTACCAACTGAACGTGAACACAAGAAGGGGGGGTTGAATTGTGTTGAAAACTTTTCGCAAACTTTAAGTTAAAAACACTTAGAACACAGGTTTTTCAAAACAGTTTGTTAAATGGACGCTGGAAATAAACCGGATGCTGGAAAAGCAGTTTGTGAAAACTTGTTTTTAACACAGTAAGATAAAGATAAATATAAAGCAGTAAAGCAGTAAAGCAAGAGACACAGAGATTTATACTAGTTCACTACCAAACTGGTAGCTACGTCTAGTCCCTTCGTTCCTGAAGAATTTTCCACTATAATCAAACTGATTACAATTTCCTCAAGAGTATTCTACTGTCACAAGCTTGATAATACTCTCAACTTCTCAAAACGACTCAGTACAGTCGAGCCTTTGAGGGAACAGCCTTAACTAGGCCAAAACAATTTTTTTTTACAAGTTAAGTTGAATACAAGTATAAATAACTCTCACAGAGAGGATAAAAAATTAAGCTCAATATAGAAATGCTTTCTAAAAGAAAGTGTCGGACGCTGAGTTCAGTTCTTGTAGTCCAGAAACTTGGCTCGAAACTTGATTGCTCACAGCAGCAGTGCTTTCAGAGTATTGACTCTTTTTAGTGTATAGCAACAGTGGTTGTTCTCAGTAAATGAAGCAATATTCTCTTATAAAGTTTCGGCAGTTTCTTCAATGGATACCTTCGGGTATTTATAGGAGTTCTAAAGGATATTATCGTTACAGTAAAAATGGCTCCTTTCCATTGAGTGAGGTGATTTCAAAAAACTATCTCTTTCTTCCTTTCCAGAGAATATCTCAGTAGTATACATTACCGTTTTCGTACTACCTTGCTTTTCACAATTGCTTGTACGATTTTTGTCTTGTAGCTAAAGGTGTCACCTTTGATACCTCGTACAACAATTTTGGCGCATAAGATCAAATTCGAAATCCGTTCCAGATGCTTCTGAGAGGAAGAGCAACAACGTGACCATCACGTGATGTAAAATAAAGTTCAGACGCTCACTCAGAACGGAAGATCGGACGCTCATAGCAAATGGATAAGACTAGTGTCACAAAAAGATAATTTCAGACGCTCACGAAGACAGTTTACTAAGATGAGCCGGATGCTGACACATGGAGTGTATCCTTCTCTTGAGAGCTTCTTCCTTCTTGTTTAAGTGGCTTAGAAATATATGTAATATTAGTATCTGCACACTTGAAGAATTGTTAGAACATAAATTGTTCTCTTGTGAATATTTTGTTATCATCAAAATCAATGAGGGTCTAAACTTCTCAATCGTTTAGGTTCCAACAATAGCAAGCTCAAGCAAGGAGGAGATTCAAAGGCTCAAATCAGATTTGAGGAATGAATTTGAAATGAAGGAACTTGGGGAAACTAAAAGAATATTGGGAATGGACATAAGCAGAGACAGAATTAAGGGAGAACTGACTATCACAGCAAGGTTATATGAAGAAAGTGGTTAAAAGGTTTAGGATGCATGAGGCAAAACCAGTTATAACTCCATTGGGGCAACATGAAAAATTGGCATTGAAGCAAGCTCCTGAAATAGATGAGGAAAAGGAGAAAATGCTATCAGTGCCATATGCAAGTGCTATTGGCAGCATCATGTATGGAATGGTATGCAGCAGGCCAGATTTGGCATATGCTATGAATATGGTTAGCAGGTTCATAGAAGATCCTGGACTAGCTCATTGGGCAGCATTAAAGTGGATCCTGAGGTACTTAAATGATACTTTATCATCTGGTTTGAAGTTCAAAAGGAAGGACAGAAGAGAAGAGGCAATTGTGGGATATGTGGATTCGGATTATGCTAGGAACATAGACACAAGGAAGTCTTTATCTGGTTATGTCTTTACTTTATTTGGTACTGCTGTATCATGGAGGTCAGTACTGTAGTTTGTGGTGGCATTGGGCTGAGTTTATGCTCTCACAGAAGGTTTCAAGGAAGTAATGTAGATTAAAGGCTTGGTTGGAGAACTTGGAATTCTACAAGACAGTGTTACTGTTTTTTGTGATAGCCAAAGTGTTATTCACTTGTCCAAGCATCAAGTTTATCATAACAAGTCAAAGCACAATGATGTTAGATTACACTTCATTCGAGATGTAATTGAGAGCAAGGAGGTATTAGTGGAAAAGGTTGCAACTGAGGACAATCCTGCAGATACACTTACTAAGTCCTTGCCTCGGTACAAGTTCAAGCACTACTTGGACTTGGTAGGCTTCTGTGAAGAGTGATGAATCTGGTGGGGGTAGCAAGGGAGAACCTATGAGAGGACTGGTCTGATTTGGAGACAAGGTGGAGAATTGTTGAATGTGTCTCAAAATCAGCATTTAGTTACAAGTGCCAGTAGCATCGATGCATCAAGACCTGTTGTTGAAGTTTCAGGTGCCATAGCACCTAGTCGCACATCACCTGTTAATGAATTATGTTATTCAGTTACTGGCCATAACTGAATTTGTTATTTTGTTAATTCAGTTACAGGTTGTTACTGGCTGAAGCTTGTATTTTCCACTTGTATAAATAAGCATAGGGGTATCTCTATGGTTAATACGTTTTTTGGTAATTCTCTTAGATTAGATCAGGGGGTGTGATTGTGAGGTTTTATGTAAACTCTCTACTAAAAAAAGATTAGAGAGGTTAGACCGAGAGATTGAGGAAAGTGTGAAAAATAGAGTGTGGAAAGGCTTGGGGATCTTGTGGCTGTTTCTCAACAATGGTGAACAATGACCAAGTGAACTCTATGCATTGGCTTGATCTTGTATACTCGTATTCATAGTTGATTGGTTTAATTACCCCCTCCCCCCAGACATAGGCCATATTGGCTGAAGTGCGTTAACAATTCTTGGTGTCATATTTTTCTTCGTTATCTCTTTAATTTTGTGTTATTTTAATTCTGCACATTGGTTATTTGTTAGCGTGTTTAAATCCACACTATATATATATAAACAATAAAATCGGCTAAAATCTAGTTCAGCAAAATAATAATTCGAGTCCATTTTAGAAGACTTGGTATTTTGGACACACGTTCAAGGTAGGTCCTACATGGAACTAGAATCCTTCACATAAAGTCGGCTAATAATATTTGTGGCAGTGAGCTACCGCCTTTGCCTAATCAGAATATATCATAAAAAACCAAATTGAAAATGCAAATCTGAAACCAAAATCAATGGCGTTCACTAACTCCAAAACTCATTGCTACTTTTGAGTTTTCATGAAGCAAAATTCCATGGCCATGAATCTCAGTACTACTGCTTCTCTTCACCCAAAGCCTTCCTTTCTCACCCGGAAACATAACAACCTCATCAAATGCTATCATCCTTCTTTAATCAAAACATGTGCTCAATCACAAGGGACTGATGCTGGAGTTGCAGAGGAAGATTCTTCTGCTGGTATGCCGACAATTCCTAACCATTTTTTTTTTGATCAGGGGATATGCATAAATTTCCATGTGTATAAACTGTTGAATCACAGAATAAACTTGTCCTTTCTTAGATTATGTCAGTTGTATTTTATTATTTTAATAATCTTTGCTTTATTTTGCATCCACAATTCCACATGGCTCGTTACTAGTCACAAGAAGGGGGGAAAAAAAATCTGAACTTTTTATTAAATTTAAATCATTTGCAGGAAATTTTATGCGTTCAGTGAGAGAACGAAAATAATAAATAGTAGGAAGGAAAAAGGGGGGGTTGAGTACATCAAATACGGCTTCATTTCTTTACCATGTTTCCAAGTTTCTTTTAATGTTTTACCATACTAGTCAAAATTTCTATGAAATACTTCAGAATGTTCCAATATTAGCTTCTCATTCATGCCATAATAGGAGAAATGCCTGACTTGTTTTTGAGGACTTTTATTGTTAGGATCTTTGTCTTCTTCTCGTGCACAGCTGGATCTTTTGGAGCAATTTACATCTACAAGCTCATCGATCAATGGTATGTAAGTTAGATTAAATCAAAAAAATTTGAGTACCAATGCTTGTTGGCTTTGTTTTACTTACTCGAGTTCAAGTCATATGAATTGAAAAAAAATTGATCTTGAGAGAGTTTTACCCTCTTATATACGGGTCTGCTCAGAAAAGCGAAAATTGAGTTAAAAAGGAAACGTGTATTTTTGCTTATACATAGTAGGGAAGGAATCCTCTTACATTCAAATTTGATCTTATCATGAAAAGAAACATTATGTTCCATCTCCCCATAATGAAAATGATAGACACATAATTTTGGCATGAAAGGATCAATTTCCCTATTTCTTCCCATCTTGCATTGTGCAACTTTTGAAATTATCTCATGCCTTGATCTTTTTGTTAATTATCTCTTTTGTAAAAGGAATATAAATTCTATAGCCATATCATATCTTTATATAACCTCTGAGATTTGGTTTATCTTCTTTCTCTGGTTTTGGGAAAAGGATAACAACTATGGGATCATTTCTGGTTTCTAGGTTATGGAAGTGATGGCAGCTCTCGAAAACTTACAATTCGCGACCAGCTTGCGCGGTTGGTTGGAGAAAGGGATGGTGATTTCAGCCTTCCCTTAGGTAAAAACTTGAAGAAAGTGAGTGCGAAGTTCTTAACAATTTCACAAAGGAGAAATATCAGGAGACAAGATTATCTAAACCAAGTGTCTCAAAGGAATGATTCAGTAACCTTTGCAACCATAGGAGCATTTGTGCTTCTTCCACCTCTTATAATACTAGGAATAGCTATATTGACCGGTTATGTACAGCTTTTGCCATGAAACAGGATACATTTAATTTAATGATACTTAATACAAAGCTTAGCTTATGACTTATTTTCTCCACTTTTAGTGCTAAGGTGTTTTTCAGTGTTTATAGACATGATTGCTATGAGAAATACAATAGAAGTACATGTAAATTTGAAAAGCAAGGATCATCAATGCGATAAAGTTCTTATAAAAAATGGAACTGCATTCACTTTGGTTATTGCTACAGCTAGAGCATAATGTTGTTGCTCTTTTCACATTCTCTATTAAAAAAAAATGAGATAAAGAAATCTTGGAACTTCCAATAGCAAAGATTATTCTTAAGTTCCTTTCTTGTCTTCTAATAAGTATTCATTATAGTCCTTATCAATAATAAATAAGGAAGCTGTAGCCCTCAATTGATCGTGTGTAACAGCCAACAAGCTTGAGGATAATTAAATTAACTGGAAAACTGGAATCTTGCTATTCTTACCTCCATTTCATCATCATCAAAAGTTAATTAGTGAGTAACTGATCCTTCTTAAACTCTTATTTAAAATCATAAAAAAATTGTTTTATTACTACTCTACAAATACTGGTTGTTAAGTAAAGGGAAAAGAAACTAATAAAACATACGAAATTTCTTATATTTGATTAAAAATTACGTCAACAGAGGCATGACTGTAAACAAGCATTCGCGATTATAACAAATGCAAGGTTTAAGGTGTCTCCGCTTGAGGTTTAAGGCTAAAAGTATCCAAGGAAGCAAAACCATGAATGAAAGGCATAAATAAATTAGAACTGACAAAACAACCTGTTCATCTTTCTTCAGAGAAATCAAGCTTATCAACCATGCTTGTCTGAAAATACTTTCTCCAAGAGAGAACATATAAAATAGGAAGTGATAATAAACCCATGTTCGAAACAAAAAGTAATCAGTAAATTCAAAACTGCCTTTGAACCAATACATCAAAAAGGGAAAAATAAAGGACTGCATTAAAAGATACCAACTTCAACAACAAAAAAGCTTGAATCAAGCACCAAGATGAGAAGGGAAATGTGGTTAACTGGATCACATAAACAGGTTGGGCCTGGATGCTTTGTATGTTGTTTTCAGCTTCCTAGTTGGGGGCCTAATCTTCTTGTACACCAAAGGGAACTTGATTTTAGAATTGTGGAACTGCTTAGTGCTCTCCCTTTTGCACATCTTGGCTGGGATGGTGGCAGTCTTAATGATCTGGATGCATGGAAACCTGACCCTATGACGAGATGCCATTTCATTGTACATTTGCTCAACAGCACCGTTTAGAGTAGTATCTCGGAATTCCTTATACATATTATGATAACCGGTACGACTCTGATAACGCAACCAAATTCCATAGTTCTTAATCTTGGTAGGATTTTTCTCAAAGATCTGCAATCAGTAACAATAAGATAAACCTCCATGTCCAAAGAGATTGCAATTGAGGTGTAGAATATAACAACCGTCAACACACAGGGAAATCCTTCTCCAAGTATTTTCTTTCCTAAAGGGAGCACTCAAAAATTTAGGAGACATGTTTCATTATATATGCACATAAGACCATAATTTCGCCCAAAGTGCCAATCAATTAGCCTTACCTACTTTTCCTAGTTAAGTTGAGTAGAATAATTGAAACAAGAGGCCATAAAACAAATGTCAGTCATAATTTTCAAGTTCAACTATGAAAATCTATCACTGATTTCATGCTTAAAACCTACTCAAAATCCTCATAACTGCAGGGAAGAGAAAACTATTTTCTTCAGTAGACAACAACAACAACAACAACAATAACAAAAGGATAAGGATAAAAGTGTTTAATACCCTAAACAAACAGATGTTACTTAATAAATGAGCTCTCTAAATCAAATCCCACCAGAGAGAGCGCCACGGCATAACATTGCATCTTCACTTCATCAAATTTTTATATAACCTATTAAACCTAATAAATTAATTTCTCCCCTCCCCAGGGTGCAAAATTATAATTATACGGTTATATCCAGTGATTTTTTTTTTCTTTTTTAACTCAACAGAAGCTCCAGAATCTGTCTAAGTAGAAATCTAGCTTAACTGCAACCCTTCTAACAACTAAGTGACTAACTAATGCTCGAATCATTTCATTTTACTGCTAAAACTGATCAATGCGCATCGCACATACCTCATTGATGGCTAGCACTTGTCCATTACTTTTCTTGACTTTCTTCAACTTTCTCAAAAAATACCTAACAGAATTAACATCGTTAAAAAAACAAATAATCATATTAAATTGTTATTTGTTTTCAGAACTAGAAAAACCAGAAAATAATACAATTTGTTAATGGAACGGAGAAAGACATAAACGTACCAGAACTTGGATTTGGCACGAACCTCGTTGGTGGCCCACAGTTTCATCCGATAAATCTTCGGGTGCTCATCGGTTTCGGTAGGAAGAGCCCTTCCCACCACCTGGTACTGGTGATACTGTTTCAACCACAGTAATCATAGCCGCATTATTATAATTCAGAAAAACTCACTCTCAAAAATTAAAAATGAAAGAATAACACATTACTATTAAATTACCCTCATGTTAACCATCTCTGACGAAGAGCGCCGATTCCGATTGTCACCCTCCGCCACCGCCTGTTCCAGTCCGCGGTTGTATTATAGACGAAGAAAGAATCATATATGTAAAACCCTAGCTTACGATTGCCTTCTAAGGCCCCCTGGGTTCAGCCCAATGGAATCTGGTCGAAGCTTTTCCTTAAAAGGTCGTGCTATTCCCACCCCTTTTTCTTTTGCCACCCCTTCCTCTTTCTTTTCCAATTTTACCATCACGCCTTGCCTCTCCCTTCCCCGTCCTCTGCGAGGGGTACGGGTGTTCGCGGATCCGTTAAGATCGATTTCGAGCAAAAAGAAATTTGATTTAAAGATTAAAATAACATATGGTTCGAAGGAGGGAGACGAAGATTCTTAAAAGAAGAGAAAGAGGGAGAAGAGGGGAGAGCGAAAATGAAAAGATGGAGTGGAAGGAGGGATAACGGGTGGGGTTTTAAAAAACCATATTTAAATTTCGTCCAGATATAAACATTGATGGAGTTCGGTCCGGATATAAACTTTTAGATGGGGTAAATTTGAAGGAAAAAACAATAAAATAGTCTATAGGGGGTGTATTAGTAAAAATTGGGGTGTCAATAGTAACTCCCTACATGGTGTGATATTTGCCCGTTTGAAATTAGCCTGACTGAAATTAATTTGTATTCAGTGTGGATGTGGATTTCTGAGGTTATGGCACTTGGGTTGTGGAGAAGATTAGTTCTCGTTGTTGTTGTTGGCCTCGTAGTTTTTTGTTGCTGCTTGTTGTTTGTTGTCTTTTTAGTTGTTGTTTGTTGTTGCTGTTGATAGTTAGTTCCTTCCTGTCTGTGTGCTTAGTTTCATCTTTAGGTTAGTTAGTTTGGATGTTTTGTATGGCCTAGTTAGGCTAGTTAGTTTGTTCATCTGTTGTCCTGATCTCTATTGATGGATCTATTGGAGACATTGCAAAGGCTGATGAAGACAAGGTTTGCACTGTGCTTTTGAGACTATTTCAAGCTTGATGCAGTAGGTATATGGCAATGTTCTTGGCCAGTGACTTTTCTCGGTAAATTTTAAACTGGTTGTTGTACTGGTTTAGTCACAAATACTTTTGTTGTCAATTAAAAAAAGAAGCTAAACCAGTTATACAAACTACAGTTTCAATGTTTCCTTCCTCTGCTAGTATTCGTGTCTCATCCTTGTAGCTTTAATTGACATGGTCTGGCACTTCAGAGAAGTTGCGAAGCAGGCCTAGTGGAGTTGAAAAAGTTTAAATTAGTCTTGTCGGTTCAATTTGTTGTACTGTGTCAATGTTGATAGTTTTGTAAGCTAGTGTGAACACTTGTAATGTACCCCGTTAGTGGGTGGAGGGTTTACTCTTGGTGTAATATTTTAAGGTCGTTGCCTTTGAATGAAATATTACACTATTGACCCAAAAAAAAGTGTGGATGTGGATTTGTCAGCGTTGGGACTTCTAACACAACGATCTAAGAGCAGCCACAATGGCGAGCAACTATGTGAGTTGCTTTACTGACAGAGGCCCTCTCTCCTCACAAGTTTGTTCTCTCTCTGTCTCTCTCCTCATGGGCCCTCTCTCTGCATTAGTTGTCGTAATCAATAGAGATGATTTGACCAAAAAATAAGACACGGTAAACTCCCACATCGGATAACTGGCGCCGCGTCGCAAATAAGGAACGATGGAAAATTTTAGATGCCTGCCGATAAAGCTGCTCTAAGGAACTAAGTTTCAGCAGTCATGTTTAGGGCTATGTTCTTACTTCTTAGATTTTAGCCAATTAGTTTGTGTACTTTCGTCAGCGTATCTAATGAGTTTAGAATTTTATGTTTTTGGGCACAACGTATGCTGACCATATGGCCCTAGCATCTTGGGTCGGCGCACCAGTTTGTAAATGTTGTATGGCAGGGCTTGTCCCTTTAAACTTGGGAATTGTTAAATGCACCCGACAAATTGCTGGGTACACCTATACATTCCAAAAATACCCTTCGGTAAAATAATAAAACTCAAGTTTTGTACAACTACTCACAATTTTTTTACCACAATTTTCTTGGAACTCACAAATAACAAATTAAGGTACGTAAATAAGAAAAATCCGCACAAATAAGCTATTTGCGCGTGTACAAAATTTAAATATTTGTATACATAAATAGCTTATTTGCGCGTGGTATACATAAATGTATATCACATGCACAAATAGCTTATTTGCACATGTTGGAATTTCTGGAATTCCTTCAAACGTAAATATGCTATTTGCGATGAGAATTCACAAATACCTTATTTGCGACTGAACAAAGTAATCTGCGAGTGTATAGAGAAATTTGCGAGTAACCAGAGAAAATTTTCAACACTTTGAAGATAGAAAATTACGAGGGAGACGAATGAAGGGGAAAAATGTTTTCACTTTTGATAATTTTATCAGGGACATTTTTATCAACTCGTGTAAAAGCTGGGTGTACCCAGCAATTTGCTGGGTGCATTTAACAATACCTTAAACTTTGTATCTGTGAGTTGTGACCCAAAGAAATGTGATTATGCAATCAATTTGAATTTATGCCCAATTGAAAATATCTTTTTTTGATGTCTGATGATATAATCACGCCAAGAAGTAAATAATTTATCAACTATTATAAATCAATTAAAAAATTAAAAATAGAATTTAGCATCAGGAAAATGAGAGATAAACTGAATGTATTAAGAGCTGACATGTGAAATTATTCAAGGTTGAAAATACTTTGCTTTAATATAGTAAATAACAGAATAAATATTAACTATTTTTTTTGACAAAAAATATTAACTATTATAATGATACAATAATACATTTTTCCTTTCCTCCTCTTGCAAATCAAACAAGGGGTTGAATTATATTCCCTCCTCACCACTTTAACCAAATAAAATACCTCGCGTCCAATTATGACTTCCCAGACCAAACTTCCAAACTGTATATGTATACTGTATAAAGTGCATTTTATTTTGTCACTGGAGAAGAACTTCTCCTTAAAAAAAATGGTCGAAAAAGAAAAGCTGCATGAATTTACATTAAAATTTCTTTCACCTGATTGATGTCTCACTCAACTAGAAGTCAATATGTTCATGGGGAAACATGGGTCTCGAGTTATTAAAAAATAATGTATGCTTCATATCTCTGGCCTATATTTGAATCCTCTAATTTGGACTTTTTTTTGGTAATTAAGCATATGCTGGTAGTCAAACTCAAATAAGTTTATTCATAGTTCATAGTTAAATATAGACTTTCATAGTTCACACTTATACGGAATTAATTTATTGGAGTAGTTGGCAAACTGCATGTGGTAATTTGGACAAATACATCATTCCCACTAAAAAAAAGGATTTACCAAGGGATTAAAGCTCTCACTAAAGACAAAAAAAATCGCGGATAAAACACGCGTTACTGAAAGAGCAAGAGTCATTTATTATTTTATTACCAATAGTAATCTAAATAGAAGAAGTGTCCCTCAAGAGAAGAGAAGAGAGAAAATAAAACAAGCAAATAAAAAGGCAAGAGCTAGATCTTATTCAGTAAAATTTTGAAGGATTAATAAGTTACTCCATCCATCATCTCCTATTATGTGTCTTATTTAAAATATTTATTTATCTTATTTTTTTCAATAATGCTCTCATTGAAGTGGTAGTACTCACACTTCTAGTGGATTAATCATAAATACATATATGATTATGTCATAACGCATTATTCTACCATAGAAATTAATATAAATAATAATTTTTTTAAGAAATGTGCATTATATTAAACGACACTTATATTGAGAGGGGAGTAGAATAGGATTAGAATATTGTCAAATTACCTAAGCCAACAGACAAAGATGGCAAAATTTATGGTACACGGACTTGTAACAGTACAGTTGACCAATTCCTTGGTGGCATGCTTTTGTTCTTTTGTTCTTTTTTTTTTTTCCTTATTAAAAAAGTTTGCGGTATCCCAACAGAAAAAGCCATTGAATAATACATGATGCGACATCTGGGAAACAACCATGCTCGATTTTTTATCAGTTGTATTCAATCAAAAGATTGGGTGCATTTAAAAAGTGGAAAAAATAAAAGTACAAATTTTAAAGGAAAAAAGGTCCATGAGAAAGTAGAATGGCTGAATTACAAAATTAATCTTCTAAATTTATTTTAGTTTTTTATTTAGTCCTTTACGTTTTATTTGTTTCATTTTGGTCCTCTACGTTTTATTTTAGGTTTCAATTTGGTCTTT
This sequence comes from Calophaca sinica, assembly GCA_037113605.1. NCBI lineage: Eukaryota > Viridiplantae > Streptophyta > Magnoliopsida > Fabales > Fabaceae > Calophaca > Calophaca sinica. The sequence continues at coordinate 122,271,602 of CM073736.1, read as the reverse complement.
TACGTTTTATTTGTTTCATTTTGATCCTCTACGTTTTATTTTAGTTTTCAATTTGGTCCTTTCCGTCACTAAAAGTCAATTGTCTGTAGCTAGAAGTCCATTTTCCAAAATGTTATTTGGCTTTTAGCTACGGACAATCGCTTTAAAAAATGACCAACCTGTTCAGCTTTTAAAACGTAAGGGACCAAAACGAAACAAATAAAACATAGAGGACCAAATTAAAACCTAAAATAAACATAGAGGACCAATTTTGTAATTTAGCCAAGTAGAATAGTAACAAATGGTGCAGCAAACCATTAACTGTTAGTGGCCCCCTGATTTATTGTTTAATTAACAACTCAGGATACAAAGCCTGGTTTCTTTATTTCTAGCATTTATGGAGCAATTTTCCTTTTAGAAATATGACCCAAACAGCACACATAATTGAAAGAACAAATTATTCAATTCGAATGTGAGAATAAACTCAAAATTGAAACAGTTAAAATATTTACAAAACAAGTTTGTGTTTGTCATGACCCAAATTCAGTAATTTACTAATTACCTGAAGCCTGGTTCTATAAATATAATTTAATCTTATTTATTTATTTTCTATGTATATAACTTTCCATCCAAGTGAAAACCCAAAAAAATCTACCCTCTGAATCACCATGTTTACAATTATGAGGATATACACCTTTCAGCCCCAAGAAAATGTTAAACATCAGCACACTTCATTGGTGCATAGCCAAGTCTGGATTTCTTCATATCATACATTATGTGAAAATTCTGCTGCTGATAGTTCCCAATTATTGAAAGTGCAGACCTAGGAGTCCCCAAAATAGCCAAACAAACAACATCTGGTTCAATCTGGATAAAGTAATTCTCTACAGGAAAATTCCACACTGCTCCATCAGCAAACAAGATCCCAAAATCAGGTAGCTCCATCTTCTCAATTCCTGACACATTATAACATGGCTTTAAAGGAGGAAATCCTTCAACAAGTTCATAGCCCTTAATTTTCTTCACAAAAGCATCCTTGATAATCTCATAAGCAGGATCAGCAAAATAAGTTAAAGTGGTGCCAGAATCAATTATTGTACCACCAGCACCATCTTCTTCTGACAAATTCCAAGTTTCCTCTGGTATCTTCAGTACCTCACCATCAACCATGACAGATTTTATCTGAACATAGTAAAATGTATCAGCTGAATAATTCTCTTTACCACCAACAAAAGAAGTGAAATTCAAATTGGGGTGGCTAAGAAGCTCCTTGTCCTCACCAAAGATCAACTTGCTACTCACACTTGTGTTGCTATTTCTATCCACAAGACAATAGGAAAAGGAATGACCATAGAGAGATTGCAGTTGAGAAGCAAATGACAATGGTCCTCTCCCCAATCCTAACAAACCAGCAGCCCCATGAAATAGTCCTCTATTCCAATGACCACAACCAAACATCACATTCTCCACATGCTTGAGTTCTGATTTCCCAGTAGGAGTGGTGAGATTAACAGTAAATGTTTCCATTGCAAAATCCCCAGTTGTATTGGAACTATCACCATACCAATAGAAATAGGGACAAGTCTGATTCTCAGCCTTGCAAGGCTTAGGTGGATCTGGTGATGAAACCAATTGGCACTTGGGATCATGACAGCTTATATTCTTAAAAGAAGTAGAACCTTTAGGATCATAATATGGACCACTTTGTTCAAAACAAGCAATGCAGGGAACACATTGAATCCAATTAAGGTCACTACCAGTATCAAGTATCAGAGAAAAATGCTTAGGAGGTGTGCCTACAAACACATCCATGAAGTACTCACCAGACCCAAGACTCACCCCTGATTCCAATGTTGCCACAAGCTGACTGGAATATTCCGGCAGGGGCGCCGCTGCCGCCGGAGAAACTGCTGGCTTGTAGGACTGCTTTGATGATTGGTCCTGTGTTGTTTTTTGAAGCCTTGAAATGGTGTTTTGATTCTTCTTTTCTGTGACCCTTTTATGAAGGGTTTGAATTCTGGTCAAATCCGTATCAATCACAGATTTTTTAGGCTCAACACCATTGCTCACTGACCTGTGTTTCAAATGGAGCTTCATTGGTTGCTGGTCTGGAATTGAATCTAGAAAAGCCTCATCACCCTCTTCACCATCACCATCAGTTTCTTCACCTGAATGCCCAAATTTGTGTGAATTTGAGAAGCTACAACCAGTGTCCTCGGAAGAAGAGACATCATTGAAACTTGGATGATTAGGAAACTTAATGGCAGCTAGAGAAGATCCATTCTTAATGAGACTATTGTGATTGTGATTTCTAGAAATGGCTTCCACGGCAAAAGAGCATATCACAAGCAGAATCAGAAAGAAAGAAACCTTCAAAGCCATAGTAAAGATTTCTCCTTTTTTGGACCCAATGGAAATCCTAATAAATCAAGCAACCTTATAGAATTTGAGGCAGAAAATCTGGGACCCAAAATCCGAAAGAGGAAAACTTTATCGAAATTTGAGCTTAGCAAAGAGGAGACAAGTTCTTCTGAAAGCAAATTAGAATGTGAATTTTGGAAATTTTAAAAAAAAATGTGAATTTTTTTTAGGACAAAATGCTATTTTGGAAGATGGGAAATTATTTTTGGAGGAAAAAAATGGCAAGAGAAGAAAGAAAGAATGAAAAGGAAGTAGGTGACTCAAAGCTTTGAGTAGTGTCGTGTGACTTCACTTTATTAGTAGCAATGAATGAATGAATGTCAAAGGAAGAGCACAAAAACGCGGTTTTGATTCACAACGCAGTTTTTTCATATTTATTCTCTTTAAATTAATAATAATAAAGTTTCAATAGACTTGAAAAACATTTTTAAAGTTACAACAATACCTGGTCCTGTTCTCACAAGGGATTTTCCTCTCTGTTTCCTGCTCCATTGGCTATGTGCCACGGATTTTACTTACCTAGCTTGAATGCAACTTCAAAAAGTCAAAGCGTCTTGCTTGTTTGGAGCAAAAATGCAAAGCACAAACGCACTTTGTCACCATTTTGCGGCAGCGAAATAAAACTCTCGGTCGCTGGTCAGAGTTTTTGCGCCAGTCCACGTCCTCCTCCTACAACTGAATGGAAGATGTATAAAGAAAAATCCACCTTCGTGACTTAACAATGAAAAGGTTAAAATAATGTAAGCTAAATTCCACTTCTTTTCTCTTAACTTTATTTTAATTTTTTATTTTATCCCCTAACTATTTTTCTTTTTATTTACGTTCTTAAGTTACCAAAATACGCCACTTTCGTCCCTTCTGTCTGTAATCCATTTATTATATGTGTATAGATTATTGATACTCTGTTTTTTTGCTTTATTATCGTTTATCATGTTACTTCATCAATAAGAACTCTGATAGGAGCATGATTTTGACTTTATTGTTTAAATGGATTATAGACAGAAGGAACGAATTTGGCGTAACTTTCGTAACTTAAAGGACGAACTTGACGTATTTTTGTAACTTAAGGGACGTAAATGAAAATAAAAATAGTTAGGGGACGAAAGTGGCGTATTTTCGTAACTTAAAAGGACGTAAATGAAAAGAAAAATAGTTAGGAGACGAAATTGAAAATTAAAATAAAGTTAAGGGACGAAAAGTGCAATTTAGCCAATAATGTTTTAGTCCATATACATGACATCAATTCTTAATTTGGTTCCTATACGAAAAAAGTTATTAAAACAGTCCCTACACAAGCAACTGTTATCGATTTAATACCTGTCGTCCAACCACGTTTTCTAACTGTTACCCATTTGGTCCCTATACATGACATAAATTTTAATTTGGTCCCTATACGAAAAAAAATTATTAAAACAATCATGGTAAGAAACAGTGACTAAAAGCTTATTAATATGATCCCTATACGAAAAATAAACTATTAAAACAGTCCCTATACGAAAAAAAAAACTATTAAAACACTCCCTATACGAAAAAACTATTAAAACAGTTACTGTAACAAAAAAGTGACTAAAACCTACCCTTGTTGCAATTCAAATATGGTCCCTAATGTGACACTTATCCATGTGTTAGGTACATATATGACATATTTAATCTTCAGACAAACATATAAGATATTTAATCCATAAACAAACATATAAAACCACTTTGATTAGGTACATAAAAGTGCATATAAATTCACAACATAATATGTTTGTTTGTGGATTAAAATGTCTTATATGTTTGTTTGTGGATTAAATATGTCTTATATGTATCTAACACATGGGCAAATGTCACATTAGAGACCATATTTGGATTACAACATGGGCATGTTTTAGTCATTTTTTTATAGGGACTATTTTAATAGTTATTTTCGTATAGGGACTGGTTTAATGGTTTTTTTCGTATAGAGACTGGTTTAATAGTTTATTTTTCGTATATGGACCATATTAATAAGCTTTTAATTATTGTTTCTTACATGGACTCTTTTAATTTTTTTTTCTTTTCGTATAGGGACCAAATTAAAAATTTATGTTACATATAAGGACTGTTAATAATTGTTTTAAACAGTTAACGCCGTTAGAAAACGTGGTTAGATGACATGGACTAAATGAAGAATTTATGCACGTGTATGAACTGTTTTGATAACTTTTTTCATATAAGGACCAAATTAAGAATTGATATCATGTATAGGGACTAAAACATTATTTTAACCTAATAAAAAAAAAGTTGTTAAAAACTTTGAAGGGATCGTCCACACTTACCCGCTGGATATAATCATACTGTGTCAAAAAAAAAAAAATTCAAATTAAAAAATATATAAACAAAGGTGTACATTGGATATTATTTAATTATGGTTAAATTTGGATTTAATTATCACGAAACTTGCAATTAATTAACATTTGATTTCAAGGAAGGCAGCTTCCACATTGAGAGATATTTCATATGTCTTCCATCGTGAGCAGGGATGGAGACACAATCCTATGTTTATGTTTACAACTAGGGGCAGAGGCATGTGATCTACACATATATACACATCTATTTCAAATGATGGGTCCTAGAATTTGCCTACAAGGAAATATAATATGATTTATATCTAATTACTTCACCCTATATTGGTGTCATATGTAATGTACTCCATTTTTCACCAAAAGAAAAAAAATATGTAATGTACTCCATTGACATCAATAACTTACATTCTTCGCTCTCACGTAATCACTATAAGTCTCTTTCACTTGAGTCATATCTTGATTAACACAGATATTTTATTTACGTAGTAACGTCTTTCTTAGGCACCGTGTTACTGTCTACGTAGGCACCACCTCGTCTAGCTCTCCAAATGCAAATTACAAGGACCAAAGAAGAATTAATTTGTAATTAATGGAATGTTGCACCGTGCACCAGGCTAGACGCACCCTTTGTTTCATGTGTGTTTGAAACGTTGATAGTTTACCGAATAAAATAAAAAAAGGAAACATTGATACAATTAAAATCAATTATATGACAAAATTGATTTGTACGTAGTGAACAAATTTTACTTTTGTGATAATATTTTTTCTAATAAATGGAATTAGTAACAAAGCTAAGAAAGAAGACGAGAAATACTAAACCCGATTACATCAAAACGCAAATGAATAAAACATGTTTATATTCACATTTTGAAAACAATTTTGCTTCATTATTCAAATAAAATTATTTTTTTGAAGCTCAATTTTTAAAATTTCATTTTCAAATACAAATATTGTTTTTGAAAAAAAAAAAGTGCAAAATAAAGACACTCAATTTATCTTGCTTGAAGCCCTAGATTTTAGTACCTGTTCCGGGTGGGTAGTATTTAGCGAGGCTCCGTTTGAATGAAGAAAGGGAGGGACTTGTTCCTTAGCAGTTGCAGAACCCTTCACGAAACACCCAACTCATCCAACCTTGTTGCGAATGCGATTGCCGCCACTCCGTTTCGCGAAACGATGCAAGCTTCCGATTCTGATTCTTCAAAGCGATATTCCTACAACCCCACACTACACTGGAACCCTCAACTACACAACTACTTCCTCAAAGCTTATGGCGCCGATCATTTCTCTCGCATCTCCTCCGCTTTAACGTATCTCACTTCTCTCCTATCCAATGCTTCCATTTTTCTATGCTTAATCTTATCTTATATATCTCGATTTCGCAGGCGACCTTCTCGCTACTCTTGTATTCGCGTAAATTCTCTTCGTTCTACGAGTGATGCTGTTATTGAGAAGCTACGCTCACTCGTGAAGCAATCATCGAATGCTACTGTGAAATCAGCACAAGTTGATTCCGAAGATGACGTGGCCAATCCTTTAAAGGAGAGTTTGGATCCCGATGCTGGTCCATTTTTCAAGTGCCGGATTCCTGGATTGGATTACGTGGTGTTTGTTTGGGGTTCAGGACCGCACAGCATTGATTACGATAATGTAGCTCCCAAGGAGGTTATTGTTAGTAGGAAGTGTGCTGAGGCAGTTCTGCGGGGGGCTCAGGTTGGACTTGATTGGGGTTTTCTATTATCTTTAGGGATTTTAATGTTTATGGTGATTGATTGGTTCTTGATTGATGGTGTTAGTTTTGTTCTGTTTTTTAGGTATATGTACCTGGTATAATGGCTTGCAGTGCTCATGTTGAGAAAGGTGATACGGTTGCTGTCTCCGTTGCTGTAGAGCAGCAGGTTTCTGATGGGGGATGGGGTACTGGCATGACGCGCGGTACTGTTCTACAAGGATCACAGACAGGTATCAAGTGTATTTAGGTCTGAAGAATTCTGCAGATAATTTGGTATACTTGCCTTTCATAAATTATACTTGGCGCTCTAATACAAATTTACATAACCTGAAAAAACCTAATTGGTCATGATGGCTGAGTTTAGATTAGCTTCTGGCTTATAGGAACAATCTCTATTGAGACAAGTACTTGATTCTTAAACAAAAATGCCCTTATAAGTTTATTGGTAATTATAAACAAATAGAGCTTGTGAAAAGGTTGACATGCATACTCTCATTTCAACTTTTGCAAGAAGCTATTAGTTAGAAGACTCGTAATGTAGTCATTGTATTTTGATTTTATTTTCCTATAAGTGAGATGAAATTGTATTTTGACACAGACATTGTAACTTTTTTCCTTTAAATTTTTATTCATTAACATAAGTAAAGTTTAAAATAGTAAAACATCAGTATATACTTCTTTTTGAAAATTCTGTAAGTATGTTTGCTTATAATCACAATGGTTTGTTTTAGAGGATTATTGATTCTGTTGGAGTAATCTTTTTGGAATATGGTCGATAGGATTTCTTAGTTTCTTTGTTTTACAGATCCATATTACTCTGAACGAAATGGGCTTTATATTGGCCAAGGAACTGCAATGCTGTCAAGGGCTGGAATGTTCCGAGTTTCTGAAGGAGTTGGTGTGGATATGAAGGATAGAGTATATGAACTTCATTCTTTTCATAGTAAATTTCATCTCTTATTTATATGGGATATTATATTGTTTTTTTTGGCCAAATAGATTATTTTAATTTTTTTTTTCACCACTTAACATTTTGTGATTATGTTTTTGTGTTAAAGCAATTTTGAATACTGCAGCAATTTTGAATATTATATTATTCATTTTTCTTTATTTCTTTTCGGTATACGTACCATTATTTATTTTAATATGTATCTTTCTTTATTGCTTCCATCTTCATTCTCATGTTTGTTCTAAACTGGGTAAGATATTGAAGCCTGATTAAGTTACATTTTTTATGCGGACGAATTAGCTTGAATCTTATGAAATTTTACTTCTAAAACGTATTTGAGCCAAGACATGTCTAGCATAACTTACGTGTTATTTTGTTTCCCAATAAATTTGTGAGAGTAAAGAGACATCTTGTTTCCCTAATCTAACTTTTTCCTCTGCATATAGAGGTCCTCACCCTGTTTATTCTATTACGCTTGGGATCAATTCCTTGGTGGCAACATCTTTGCACTGTACATATCCAATAGTTTTGTAAAATATTTTTTTTAGGGTTTTGAATGCATGCGTATGACTGCTCTAATATTGCTCGCTTTTGGTTTTTCAGATGTGCTTGAGGGAGAAATATTTCTTCAAAACCTGCCAAGCATTATTTCTGCTCATGCTTTAGGTACATAAATTACGGTCTCATTTCTGATTTCCTCCTTTGTCCTTGGTTGTAAATACTTTTGTAGTATATCCGTCAGCTAGTACTTCAGATTAAAACACGAGTGTGAGAAGTTGAATTTGAACCCACGTAGGATAGTATTTTTTTGGCATTCATGTGGGCCTCAGCTCATAGCCTTTTAGTGGGGGAGCGAAGGTTCTATGTCAGAGTTGCAAAGGGATTAGAGAGATCTTTTGAGCCAATATACTTTTCTAGTTTTCTTTTGTATTATTTCTTTTGCATTTACTTGTATCATGAAAATAGTACTGTACTCTTAATCAAATGTTTATTTCCTATTAATTCTATTAGTTCCTTACACTATCTTAAAAATATGCATTTACAAATATTTTTAATTTTAGGTTTGAAAAGGTAAACATAGATAGCTCTGTTTACTTATTCCTTTCTTTTCAACATTTCTTTGCTTAAACATTTATATTTGGCAAATATAAAATTTTTTTATCTTGATTTTTCAGTTTGTTTTGTTTTTTTCTTCATATTTGGTTGCCTTTGTAAAAAGTTTCATTTTTATCTTGAATAGGGACTTCAACTTTTGTGTCATGGACATTATATCAATAACTTATAATTTATCCTCGTGAGCTAGGTCTTGCTATGGTCTCATTCAATTCAGCTTTTCAGCAAAAGACTTGATTGATAAAACTAAATGATAATAAAAGTGTTTTACTATGCACTATTTATTTTTCTTTTGCCGATTTGTGTTTGTTCTTATGTTAAGGAGGATTTGTCATCCTCTCAAGTCTTTAAATTTTTTTCCTTAACTTCTTTATATAGATTGATTTTTGTGATATACAGATCCACAAATGGGAGAGCGGATACTAGACATGTGTGCTGCACCTGGAGGGAAAACAACTGCAGTTGCAATACTTATGAAGGATAAAGGAGAGGTCATTGCAACTGATAGATCTCATAACAAGGTGGAGATTTCAAACTCTAGTAAAATGCTTATCATTCCAATTTTCTTGTTTGGACTTGAGTATATTACCGTGACTGAATGTCATGCAATTACATGCATTAAATTTCTTTTCCGGAGACCTCCATTTTATTGTTTCATTGGTTTCTTATGTTTGTGATAAATTTATGGTTTCTTAACGTACCAAATTATGATGGCTGTCTAGGTGCTGGATATTCAGAAATTGGCAGCTGAATTGGGCTTGAGTTGCATAAAAACATTTAAATTAGATGCTCTTAAATCTGTCTGTCAAAGAAATGATACTGGTACTTTTACTGATCCATGCTGTAATAATGCCAACAATGATGTCAAAAATCAAGCAAGTGGTTCACCAAATTTGCAAGTAGAAAGAATGTCACCCCTTGTTACCGAAAGTTTGAAAACTGAAACTCTGGAGGAAAATGGTGGGTAAGTTCTATTCCCTTATTTACTACTTGCTGATTTGTTGTGCATTTACGCTTGAGAGAGACCATTAAGGGGTCCTATTAATATATCTTTTCAATCTTTTCTGTCTGCATATTCTCAAGCTATAAAGTAGATTAAATCACTAATATATATCTAGTATTGCTTGTGTTTTATTCTCAAGTTAACATTGAATCGCACTGTGATTTTCTAAATTTCTGTTTTCGTTGGTGGTATTATTTGCTCTGCTAAGCACTTCCTCTATGGACCCTTTCCATTTCCATTTTCTCCATGAAAAAAATATTTTTCACTCATGTTCAATTTACTTGCGCTTCTATCGGATGTTTGTTTCTTGAAGGTCAAGATATAGCTTTACCATCATCAGACTATCGTTTTTAGCTTAAAAACTGATCTGGAAACTGAATAATGACGTTAAAGATTATACTTACCGAAATATAAGCAGACTTAACCGTTGTATTTAGATTTATTGGATTTCATTGGTTGATTTCTTCTTTCCCGTTTTATGCTTAATATAGATTATAGAGTTGAGTGGTATTTCTCTATCAATTATTTATGAATCCATTTTTAAATAATTTAAACAAGTAAAGGTGAAAAGGCACATGGAAAACCTTATCCTAGCAAAGCTGACATCCGGAAGAGCATGCGAAGAGCGCGAAATGGACCGGGGAGAAATCAGTGCGAGGGTGGTAGGGTTGATAGTTCAAAAGGTTTTGCTCCTGACAGTTTTGATAGAGTTCTTCTTGATGCTCCCTGTTCTGCCCTTGGTTTAAGGCCTCGATTATTTGCTGCACAGGTAGAGCTGGATCTGTTCATTGAAATTTATCCTGCATTTATTTGACTTTACACTCACACATACAAATTTGCATGCACCGATGCAAATATAGATAGCAAACGGGACCTTCAAGTATACCATATATAGTTGACTCCACATTTTCACTTCTGAATTTATACCATATATAGTTGTCAACTTAGAAGTAATGGATCAACATTTGTGGTCGGGAGCAGGGCCGTCTTAAACATTTTGTAGGCCCTGTTCTAATCTTAAAATTTGGGTCCCTAATAAAAGAAAGGGCAATTTTAATAATTAAATTGGGCTCCATTAGGTAGCCATGCACTGAAACGTTTAATTTCTGTGCGTAAGTTTCGTGCGTAAAACGTAATTTGAGGCTCGTGAAGCAATTTTTTTGGTGAAACGGTAAAACGCTTGAAAATTTCTTCCGTTGATATATATATATATATATATTTTTATGCGTTTGATAAGCAAAATTTGGGGCCCTGAGCTATTGATCTGTTTATACAGCCCAATAGCCGGCCCTGGTTGGGAGAGATTTTCTGTGGTAAAATTCACCATCCTTTCCCAGAAAGTTTCTTATAGATTGGCCAGTGTAATGTGTAGCCATCATCTCTATTTGGGTGGTTAAGTTTGTTGTTATTGTTCTTTTCTGATAGAAATATAAATCTAAGCACCAAAAGGAAAAACAGAAAAGTATATTTTTTTTTGTATTTTTTTAAAAAAGTAACCATGCGATGCCTTGTTTTTTGTAGGAAACAATTGAATCTTTAAGAAGCCATGCAAAATACCAGAGAAAAATGTTTGACCAGGCTGTTCAATTAGCTCGACCCGGTGGAGTAATAGTCTATTCCACGTAAGTATGCACATTTTTTTGACCACGTTGCTCTGTGCATTCTTAACCTTATTATTACCAGTTAGGGATTATACAATATCAACTATACCTTTTTTACTGTCAGAATTTGCACTTGCATTGGTTACTGGTTGAATGGAGATTCATATCATAGGTTGCATTAGTTAGTTGTGCTGTGTCAATATGCTGTACTAAAAATGATATGTTATATACGTAGACACTGCTAATTTCCAAAATATAGGACACCAACACGGATATATATAAATATATAAGATAAAATAAAATATGAGCGGAGACATCGACGAGATGGAACAAAGATGTCACCGCATGAACGAAGCATTGATAGGGAGCGAGACGACTACAGTGAACAAAAAAGATCTATAGGGAGGGAGACATCGACTAGAAAAGAGGAGCCGGGAACGGAAGAGAACATGTAAGATCGGAGAAGCTGAGCATGCATTATGACTTGCATATGTGAGAAAACTTGCTTATGTGAGTGTCTCTTCCAATCAAAAGGGTGTCTTATCCGTGTCAGAGAGGTGTCATTATGAAAAAATACAAATTTTTTAAATGGACGCTTAAATGAGGTGTCCGCACGTGTTGGACACCCTAAAACTAGAGGTGTTCGTGCTTCATAAGTTATATATGGATGGAGTCTTGACAAGTTTTTTTCTCCCTTTTTATTTTTGTGACGTTTCTGTAAAACTGATCTGTTATCTGTTGATGCTTATCTTTAATAGGTGTACGATTAATCCCGGTGAGAATGAAGCATTAGTTCGTTATGCTTTGGACAAGTACAAATATCTGTCATTGGCACCACAGGTTTGATGCTAATTTTTTTACCTTTTCGATTTCCTATTTTCGTTTTTTCCAGTTTATTAGGCTTCTATAATTCTAAGGCTGAATTATTGTTTTATAAAATTGGATTGATATATCTAACTGCGTGAAGGTTGATTCTTCTTAAACGATCTTACATATGGGAAAGTATTTAATGCAAACAAATTTTTGATGGTCAGTTTACCTGTAATTACTTAATAGCTCATGCAACTTGCTAGAGTTATTCAGATTTGCTTTTCGATTTATTCCAGCACCCAAAAATTGGAGGACCCGGTCTTGTTGGTAGCTGTGAATTTCCTGATGGATATGTAGAGTAAGTACTTTCTTCCATTTGTCCATGAATCTCTCTCTTTCTCTCTCTCACACACACACACACACACACTCCATCTGTGACTGCTTTGTTTGAAATTTGACTTAACAAATACTTGCTGTACTTTTGGAGCATAATAACTTTTTTATCCAAAAAAATAACTTATTTCTATGCTACTTTTCGGTTCCACATCATCTTGTGTTGATATACAGGGAATGGTTAAGACCTGGTGAGGAAAACCTTGTTCAGAGATTTGATCCATCATCTCCCCTTGATACAATTGGATTCTTCATTGCTAAGTTTGTTGTCGGGTGTAAAGATACCTGACAACTATTCGTGAGATGGTTACCCTGGATCCATGTTTGCTTTGAGAATTGCCACTGAACGAAGCCATCAAAGTTTTTTTAATATTGGCTTCTGACGAGTATGGCTGCTTTATTTCATTGTTACAGTCTGGATGGACCTCGAATTTTTACATTTGAGGCAATTCAGTTGTAACTTTGGGTCCCTGTGGTAAACGGGAAAAATGATGAATATGCTTTTGGATTTTGGTTAGACACGAGTCTGCTTTTAAAACGTTATGATTTTGGTGATGCTAATTATCGTAGCTCCCTTTTTGACATCTGTATGCATGTGTTGTCATTTTGAAACTTTGTGCATTATTGTATCAATATGTTGTTTCACTGTGGACTTTGCTTTTCATTATTTTGATTTTTCCAATCGAAGTGCACGCTAGTTTTAGAACACAGTTGGCTAATGGACTAATAGCAATATTCTCAAGGCTGCTGGGGCTTATTTGTTTCTTTTCTCTCTCTCTCTCCCCTTCAATTATACGTCTCCCGATTTTAGTAGCATATACCCTCCCGTTTAGTACATACATCCCCTGATTTTTGTAGCATACACCCACCCGTCTGGAAATATATTTTTGGATGACATAATTTGGCATGCCGTTGTCCGGATTGGGTTGTATGTTACTAAAACTGGGGGTTATATTTACTAAAGCCCTTAGTTCAATTACTATGAATCTGGGGGCCTTAATTTTACCACCTCTCCCACTTAATTTTTCCACCTCCCATATTTTCAAAAATCCAATTTTACCCTTGCTTAAAATATCCATATGTTGATTACTCTCCTTCTTTCTCACCTCCATTGCTAGCTTTCTTTCTCTGCTTTTTTTTCTGGGTGCTTCTGCCTTGATATTTACACCTCAGGACCTGATCTTCGAAATTTCTCTGACTCCTAACTGACCAATTCGAGGCCAATACTTTGTTGATTGTTCATCATGTTCGAATAATAGAGTTCTGCGATTTCGTACGAAAGGATTTGCACACAAATAGCACGAAAGGGAAAATAGTTGTGATGGAATACGCGGTGGTGGTTATGAAATCCAGTTAGGCTTTCAAGTTTTAATAAAAACATGATGTTCTGTGAACAACCAGGGAAAAAGCAAGAAAATCATCAAGTCCGATTCTTATTTTCGAGATATTCCGGAATTTAGAATGTGGAAACTTTAAATTTAGCAAAAAAAGGAGGCGAAACACTTCCGGATTTTTATTTCTGGGACATTCCGGAATTTAGAATCCGGAAACTACAAATCTAGTAACAAAAAAAAAGGTGAAACACTCTCGGTTTTTTATTTCCGGGATATTCTGGAAACAAGAATCTGAAAGTGTTAATTTTTCAGATCTAGCAAAAAGGGAGGTGAAACAAAAAGTATTTTCGGATTCTTATTTCCGGGACATTCCGGAAATAAGAATCCGGAAGTGTTAATTTTTCAAATCTAGCAAAAAGGGAGGTGAAACAATGTTTAAAAACACTTCCGAATTCTTATTGCTGTGACATTTCGAAAACAAAAATCCATAAGTGTTAATTTTTTATATTCACCACACACCAAAAATTGTCATGTCATGTGGACCCAAAGTTTATGGTTCCGGAAACAACGTTTTAGAATTGAACGCTTCAATTCCAGTGATAGATCCAAACAACGTTGTGTCATAGACCTAAAGTTTATGCCTTATTAAGCTTATCACTTTCATTCATCCCTTGCATCAGTTTAAAATTTTAATTTTAGTTTTTTTTTATTTAATTGTTCAAAAACACAGAGGGGGTGAAGATTGAGAGAGAGAGAGAGAGCGAGTTGAAGAAGAAAAGGGTAAAATAGGGATTTTTGAGAGAGGGGAGGTGATAAAATTAAATGAGGGAGGTGCCAAAATCTTGGGCCTGAATCTGGTGATGTGTATGAATCTGGTGATGTGAGTTAGGCCCATTTTTGATTTGGTAGTCGTATCAGTGATTACAGAGCTTACGAATTATTTGCAACTAGTCTCGTTCTTCAATTTTTTTGCCTTGACTATAATCTCAATTTTTAATTTTACAATTAAGGTTTTTTTTCATTAATTTATTTTTATTTTAAATTTTAAATTTCGATTAAAATTTTTACAAAATTTTAAGTTCTCTTATGCCTAAATTTATTGTTAAAAACATTAGAGTCGTTTGTATACAAGCCCTTCTCTCTTTTTTATTTGTTTATAATGGATAAGTCATTTAAGAGAATATATTAATGATTTACACTGTGAAATTATTGTTTGACATGGTATAATAATGTTTGCTATAATTAAAACAATAACTAAAAAATTTAAAAAAAACTGAAATTGATTTAGGAAAAAATTAATGATTATTATGTTGTCACATAACTTAGATAATATTTTAATTGAATGACCAATGACCAGATATGATTAATTGATTTATATGCTTTAATTTATTATATTTTGAATTTGAATTTGATTTAATTCAAATTTGATTGAATGGTAAAAATCTACGTATGAACATTAATTGATTAATATACATTAATTAATGAAATATCATGAATTAAAAAATAAAAAATACATTTTACATTTTGGAGGGAAAAGAATGAACGTGGAGCTGCCACGTGACATGAGTCTACGTGACAAAACTTTGTTTTATATAATATAGTAGATATACATGCGCTTCTCTTTGCCATCACTTTTTATGCAATATACATGCCTCTTAGCCAACATGTAAATTACAAAATGAAAGAGTCTGAGAAAAATAATGACAGTGTAAACAATTATAGCTAAAAAAGATTTTCGGTCTCGTGTTTTTTCAAAATTTATTTTTATTTACACTTTATTTATTTTTAATCCTTATATTTGATAAAAAGGCTTTTTTTTTCTTTTCGAAAAGTGACTATTTTTGTCAAAAAAAGAATGAAATTTAAATTAAAAATAATTTAAAAAACATCATAATGTCGGGATAAAAACATATTAAACTAAAATTAAACAATTAGTCTAACAAGCAACAATTGATTTGGAAACAAGACTCTTTAAACTAATTACCGTATTAAGTTATTTCCTTTCACTTCTCCTGCTAATAACTTGACCCCAAGCAGCGTTCAAAAGAAGACGGTTACAAAGGCTGTCGCGGTAAGGAATAATTATGCTACTTAATTTACAAATTATAAACCACACTCTTTCACTTAATTTACTAATTATAAACCACACTCTTCGACACTTCAGCTACTTTTATAATTGTGCTTCCACACTTTCATTCTAGCAAGACATTTGTGGGTAGCTAAACTTTACTAATATGCTTCTAAATATCATATTCTTCCCACAAGCAACCGTAACTCGCATCATTGGAGAAAATCCCATCACAAATTTGAGAGTAACATTCTCCATTAGCATAACCAAAATCAAAACTTACCGTCCCAGCAATATCATCTGAAAACCAATTCGTTATCATCACATCATTTGGTGGATTAGTTGGCTCCATCATGTCCATCATATTCAGCCACTCAAACTCCTTCAAACAATTGTGCTGCTGCTGCTCTTGCTCCTCATCCATCATGTTAAGATTAACGTTACTTTCTTCTAGGGATTCAACTATGCTCTTGTCATGATCTTTGCCCTCTTGTTCTTCAAGCAATTCTCTTAGGAGATTTTCATCAATTTCAAATTCCTCCAAATCCATTTCTACTAAACTTGTTTCATTGTTCTCATACGAGGCCATAGAATAACTAGATATGAAAGAAGGGAAAAAAAAATAATTAGGAAGCACAAGGAAATGGAAGAAGTTGAAGACAACTAAATTGGCTTACAAAATAAAAATGTTATGTTACATATTTTGAAAGGACCTATGTTACCTATATATACACATTTAGATATGCGGTAGGGTCCATGTCATGAAAATTACATTTACCTAATATTGCGGAATCAAATGCTAACACAATGTGGGTAGGGGTAATGAGAAAAGATGAGAAGGTTCTAAATTTCTATGTAGATGTGCTTATCTATTAGAATACGGCTTTAATCAGTCACAGGAAGTGACAAGAGTTTGTTAACATTTTTAATGGTTTTTTTGTTTTTTTGAGGAAATTTTTAATGGTTTTGTGACTCACGGTTTTCATTGCCATTGATGGAGAAGGAGGAAAAAGAGGATGCCTCAAGTATTTGGCCAATATCATATCTAGAATGTAGGTAGGCACATAAATAGAGTGTGGTTGTGGTCTTGCTATGCAATGGCAGGAGTTTGATTGCCCCATTTACTAGAATATCGTGTTACGTGTAAATTTCTTTCGGCAACATTGTTTGATCATTGATGCAACGTTTGTAATGGTTGTCATTTTCTAGCAATGGCACTCGTGACTTGTGAACATACCTGTTTTTTTTTTTTTTTCCTTCTCCTTTTTGGATATTTTCTGCTTGAATTTGAATTTTTGGTATAGGAGAAATGCTTTCTTTCTTAAATAAAAGCTGACAAATAAAAATTAAACTATAAATTTTATTGAGTTGTATAATAAATAGCATTGATATAATTTTGAATAGATTACGCCATTCTTCTATGCGGGATGTTTACACTATATTATTATATTTGTATTTTCAAAAAATTATACTATATTATTTTCAAAGATAAAATTATTATTTTTTAGTACATTTTTAATAATAAAATCTAGTTATTTTTTAACATTTATATTATTTACCTCGAGTTTTAAAAGATAAATAAAATTGTGAATACCGAATTATATTATTGACTTTGAGTCTAAAATGTTTATTTTATCTTTTAAAAGTTTAAAAGTCAATAGTTTTAGATGTTAAAAAATCATGATCTGTAGAGTTGAAAAGTCACAAATAAATATTAATAAAAAAAGTCACAAATAAATAAAAACCGTCTCTCCACATTTATGAAAAATAAACTAAAATGTACTAATTAATATTAATCACTTAATTAGTGGAACAATATAATATTTTTAATAGAAGAAATATAATATCATTTAAACATTAAAAAACAGTAGAACTTACCCTATGATTTTTTTTTAAACATTAAGGTTTGGGGATAAAAGCATAAAAAAGTTATAGAAATATTATATAATTTTCATATAAAATCGAAGGTTTGTAGTAATTATATATTATAATGCAAATTAATTATTTTACAGAAAATAACAATATTATTCTATTTATGTACAATATGAACCAAACACATATATATATACACACCAAAACAAAATCAAACATATATGCGACAAGCCGACGTGTATGGCTTCCAATACTTTCATTTTTTTTAATAGCAAAAGTATATTAATAGGGGGTATTCCAACCCAATAATCGAGATCGAAACTGAGTGTACCAAAGGCACTATTCAACAAAACACGGTCTAGGGAAACAACAAACTCCCAGGGGTTTAACTCCTGCCAATAACCCGCAGGATCTACAAACCACTCATAGTAAAGACACGAATAAAAAAAATTTCTTGCTAAGAACCACCTCCAAGACATTTGAGGAAAATCTGGCACCTTACCTAAGAAAATACAACCATTCCGCAAGTCTCACAGGACCCACAGAACGGTGTGCAAAACCAATGTCAAACCCTATCTGCAGCAAGCCCCCCCAGGAGAGCAAATGATGTGGTAGGTCGAATAGATCTCGAGGCATGACATGCTCTTGACCTGACCAAACCATATGATACAAGTGGATCAGATATATGACACGCCTGCGAAGTAAGTTTATTCGAGTAGGAGCCCTATCTAGAAGTAATTGTCAAGAGAACACAATTATTTTAAACTGTGCAAAACTCTTCCAAACCTTGCTTAGTACTAAGACCTGAGGTCCGAAAGCCCAGACACCCCAGATGTCGAAAAAGCTAACAAAGCGTCATAAGCATGGCTAACAGAAAAAAAATAACAATATCATTACTTGGATCAGTTCATATTCATGAACAAGAAAACTTAAAATAAAAAGAATAGTGTGTCTACACACATACATGCATGTATGTAGGAAGTTATATACACAAGATGCGAACGTAATATTTTATACATGTTTCTATGAATTTTGTTCCTTTTGAAGTGAAACTTAATAAAAAGTTGATAGATACAAAGGTTTCTTTTAACAATCATGTTTGAGCATTATAAAACTCTTGTGATTCATGTTTGTCCTTTTTTGCTTTACATGAATTGATATATGAAAGGTTCCGTGGAATTGATATATGAAAGGTTCCGTGGATAGGGACAACCAATATAATAGGGTATCAAATTGAGAAAGAACTCTTTTTAATTTGGCCTTTTTATAGAGCATAATCAACAGTTCTGTGGTGGGTACGTGTCACATGCATGGAGAGTAATGCCTAACTAAATCATTCAGATATCATGGAATACTTTTTTTATGAGAAAAATAAAGATATCATGGAATACTTTAACTCATACTCTACCCAGAAATTTTATGAAAGAAAATAAATCAAATTAACCTACATTTTATGGGGAAAAGAATTAAAAATCCTACCTGGTGTGTATATGTAGTGCAACCTACCGTTAATCAATGAATCGTGTCATGGAAGTTGGATAGTATTCCCCGGTGATTAATTAATCGATACTGTATGAGAACTTTGGTATAATTAAGTTCTTACTACAATTGAAGACGTGATGAGGATAAATCTCACATCACTTAGCTACTTTGGAAACTTTATGAAAATATGTTAAACATGAACAAATTATAGGCTATTTTTTTCAAAATTTTCCAAATAATTATACAAGTGTTTCAAAAAAAATATATAAGTGTTTATCTCACAATATAAATCTAAATAATTTCTTCTAAATTCTTCCAAAAATAAAACATTCTAAATTTAACCAAAGGTTGGCGTGAGTGGGTCGGTAGTCTCGTCTCATAACCAACGTCGTGTGATCGATCCTTGGGTATGGAGTCGCAACTCGAGGTAGCACTTTACCCTACACGGGCCAACCGGTGCAGAGTGGTTACTCACACTGGTCACCATTTTACTTATAAAAAAATACACTAAATTTATACATAAATATAATTTGAAACTTATGATCGATCCTCTTTGCCACTAATACTGGCACGTGGAAACCGATTGTCTGTAGTCACTCAATCATGCTATCGCGAATTCGATACTCAGATGATCTATGTTTCAACTTCATATATTGGACTTTTTTTTGCAAAGTTGGAATAAGAGTCATTTGATCTTGATCAGACGGCTTAGATTGTGTAACTACTTGACGGTGTGATTATCCCAATTGCAAAGAATTTGGGTCCCTATACGCAACCCTTGCAAGAATTATCCAACCATTTATTGAATGTTTCGTCATATCTGTTATTGAAACCATATATTTAGTTTTTTACTTAGTTAGTGTGTATTGACTTTCTTTTACTCTAGTTCGTGCCATATCTATACAAAATACTATATTAATTAATTAAAGTAATTGTTAAAAAAATTCAAATTTATCACCTTCCGGAAGTAAACTAATTCAAAATTAATCAGGAAGTATACATCCGGAAGTAATATGTTTTAGTTATAGAAATATACTTTTGGAGACTGTCAAACATGTTTAACTACACTTTGGAAGTAAACATCTGAAACTGAAATTTATGACTTCTTGAAATCATACATTTCAGTTCTAAAAGTATAATTCTAGACGGTTGTTAAATGCGTTTGAAACTCTTTGGGGACCATTGGTGGCCTTCTGGACGCAAATCTCCAAAAGGCAAAAAAAAAAAAAAAGAGTCCAAAAGTATACTCCCTGAACCCATATATTTCATTTCTGGAAGTATACTTACTTCACGGGAATGTCAAATCACAGAAAATAATAAGGGCGACACGATACCTTTCCTCCGGTAAGATGGTGTGGACGACGGGCAAAAAGGATGACGACGACAAGCGCGACAGATTAGAGTGAGATAACAAGAGTTGGAATATGGCGAATAACAAAGTTTTTTTGGGTCAAAAGTATCTTGCATTTTTTTTTGGGGTCAAGGGTATCACATTCATTGCATGGGCAAAGCCAAAGCCATATGGCATCTACAAAGAAGCATGCCAATCCGAACAAACAACGTATGCAAAGTCTCGGCCAAATCTAGCAATATAGAACAGGACCGCTGTCGTAGCTCAATCAAGAGCATAGATACATATCTACTACTAACCTAAGATTCAACTCTACTAGACTAATTAGTAATCACAAGACATAAGTTACTAGAAAACTAATTCTATGACTCCTTTCAGTTATGCCCTCATTTCCAATACACTAGCAGCACAGATTAAAATGGTGTGGCCCATGTGTTCTCATGAACCAAACTTAGAAAGACTAAAATTATTATATTCTCCACCCGGCCTGATTCACATCTTCACTGAATCGCCAGGCTATGCCTTACTTACAGCCTCCACACCTGGGCATGGATGCGAGCAGAGAAAAAGGAAGTGACAAACCAAAGTCTTCCACACTGGATTTGCTTCTATATCAGCTGTGATTTCAAAGGTATTTGTGGCAAACCAGCAGAACTCAAACTCTTAAGAACTTATTTCAAAACAAGGGCACACCAAAAGAATCAAACCTATAGAGCGAATTATTCGAAAGGACAAAGCATAAAAGAAACCTAGAATCGAAGAGACCAAAACCAGCAACAGGATTCCAACCCTAAAAAACCAAGACCCAATCCTAAAACACTACCAACAATAAATCATGAAATCCAACAGATTAAACCATGTAACCGGATGTCCATCGTGCAAAATTCCAAACATGTCGATCAAACACACCGCCAGTGACTTTAGAGCAGATCGTCTTCAAAACCGAATTTGTTGATGTGGGTAGGAATTGATCTTTACGAAGAGGGGATGACGTTATTCCGCGGTGAAGATAGACAGAGGAAAGTGGCTGGGATGGGAGAGGGATGGATACCGGTGGTGTAGGGGGGTCGATGGGGCTCTAGTAAGGGTGGCCGTTTAGGGTTATTCAAGGGGTGGTGGCTCAAAAGGGGGTCGGGTGCCCTCCAGTAGTGATGAAGGTGGTGGTTCACCCCCACCGTGCGAGAAATGAAAAGCAGTGGAGGAGGAGGAAGGGCTTACGGCTAAAACCCGAAAACAGGACGGTGGTTGAGACATAAGCAAGAGCGCGATGGTGTTGAGAAAGAGAGATTGGTGACAGGATCTTGAGGAAGAAGGAAAGGCAGCAAGTGACGGTGGACCGTCAACAATCAACCTAACAAAACTAGGTGCCAGTGGCGGCGAGGCTCCCACACCTAAACCCTAGCAGATCTAGGGAACATGGCACTACAAGAAAACGCGAGATTACCGACAGCCTTTTACCGACGGTCGTAGCCCGTCGCCAAAAACTTGCCATTTCCGACAGATTAATTTAGCCGTCGGTAAGTCTCACCCGCTTAGACGGCTTTGTCCGTCGGTACGGTCGACGGTCAATTTATGTTGAGATTACCGACGGTTCTAAGCCCGTCGGTATTTGAATATAGCCGTCGGTAAGCCCGAGATAGATGGCCGACGAGTTTGAGCCGTCAGTATGTTTAATGAGGCCGTCGGTAAACCTTCGTTTACACCAGACCACGAGCCCTTCTCCTCCCCCAGTTTTCATTCTCTCCTACTCTCTTCTCTCTGCCACGCCCACCCACCTTCTCCCCGGTCACGGTCCTCCACCGCGAAACCCCACCGCTCCGGCGTCGCTAAACCCTCCTCATCCTTCTCCCCGGCAATGTTCCACCACTTCTCCGCGGTCAAGCCCTCCGGCAGCGCCTCCCCAAACCCTCCGCCGTTGCTAAACCCCTCTCCTCCACCGCGGCCACCCCTCTCCTGGCAGCGCCTCCCATGTTCTGATTCTTCTTCTTCCGATCCTAAACCCACAACAAGTACATGTTCTTATTTTTTTCTCCAGATTTTGCGTTTTTAAATTTATTTATTTATTTTGTTATGGTTGCATGATTTCTGGTTCTGGTGACATTATTTTTTTGTTTATTTCATTTGATTGTGCATGTTTCTTTTATTTTTTTGCATACTTGTTGAAACCCATTTACAGAATACTTGCTGAAACCCATTTTTTTGCGCACAGCTCCGCCGCCTCACCTTCCTATATTTCAGGTTCTCTTTCTATGTTATATGACATGTCAATTTAAGGTTTTTGAATCTCTTGTGTTTTGTGAATTTAACTGTGTTTTTTCCTTTTGTGAATTTGTAGATTCTGTTTAGTCCAAGAGGAGAAAGGAGCAGCAAAAGAAAAGAGGAGGGAAGCAAGTGCAGGATCCAACAGAGGACCCTAGGCCACCACAGCTGCCACCACCGCTCGTGCCTCTACCACTACTCTGCGATCGAGGTATGCACTCTAACAAAATGTCAGTTGACTTATTGGGTGGAAAAGGGTTGTCTGTTGACCCCCACACTGATATATTTATTTGATTTCCTTCATAGTTCTCTCCACAGAGAGAATTTTGAAATGTACTGTGTAATTGTCTGTAAATGAGTAGACATATGTATTGTGCTCTATAATATATATGGCCAGAGAAGCAGATCCATGTTGTCCAAAGAGAATTGCACGTAATGCAGTTCTTAATTCAATGGCCAAAGCTTACTAAATTATATTTGCTTTAATATTTAATAAAATAGAAAATGTTTTAGGGGTGTAAATAATAAATAATTTTCTACACTTTATGTTAAATTGGAAAGGGTCTTAAACTATTAATCATGTCTTACTTTTAGCAAAAATAATTAATCATGTCTTACCTTGTGGTTATTCAACAGATACATTGGTACATAATAAATTGATTCCACAGTTACATTGTTTGCATCAAGTAGCAGAACTCAAAATGTACAAAAATATTATTAACTTGTCCGCTACGAAACACTATTGCTAATCTGATACTAGACCTTTTAAAATTGAATCTGACACAACCAATACGTAATACTTTCCTTAAATGCCCCACGTCTTTTTTCATAACATTTTTTACAACAAACACTTAGCATTTAAATCAAAGGCCAGTACACACCTTACAAAGCATAATATGAATCAGTAGCACAATTCATTCAATACCAGTAGTCACTAACCAGAATAGAAGCACATCATAGATTCTGATGACATAAAAATTCATAATATATTTGGAAGATACTTGAACATATTTCAGAAGTCACAGCGTTTCAACTAATTCTAATGCGAAAACACTTGATAAAAAGTCAAAAACCAAGCAAACAAAGAGACATTCAAATCCTTGAATTGCTATTTGCCAGATTACTAGATTCCGATTTCATTACAAATGTAAACTGTGAGTCTTACCGGAGGCTTTGACATGAGTACTATTCTCTGTGGGCAACATTCTCTGAGGTGGCAATGGACCATTATGATGAGTCCAACGATTAAACGAACATCTAAACCATACCTTTGGTTTTCCATTCAGATTTGTGTTGTGGGGGTTATAAGATACAGTCACTGTGCTCCCTGCTTAAACATCAAGAGGATTAGTGAAGACAATATGTTTTTGAGAAAGGATAAATCCTTTCGAAGTTCTTTATTTTGTTTCAACTTTCATACGTGCTGTTTTTTCAGCCTGCAACAAAAACAGACCAAATCAAAAAGACGAGTGGTCTGAATAGCAGTCAATCATTTTTCTTCCCAATAGGAAAAAGAAAAATAGCAATGATTATGTCTGCCAACTAATACTCATGTAGATAAAGCTTTAGGGATCAATCTAGGTCTACAATCTCAACTTAATATTTAAATAATCTACCAGATCAAAGTCAAAAGGGTAAACTTCATACTCCATATGTAACTGTTAGACAACTGTCTCAAGACAAGGAAATAAAACAAATTGATTGCAAATCACACAATTGATGCTGCGCATATTTGACCATTCATGGCAGCAATCAATTTGATTTATTGCTCATTCTCAGTCAACAGAATCAGCACTTATACAACCTTGATCCATCCTATTAATGTTGTGCATCTTCTCATTTATTGTAGTAATTATGCAGCAATCATTTTGATTTAATTCCATTACTCTTAGTCAATAGGATCAGCTCGTGTACAGCCTTGAATCGAGCTTTACTGGTTGTAGCTGATTGTATATATATCAATATTGTAAATCAATAAAAAGTGTGCATTCAAGTTTTTACATGGTATCAGCTTAGCCCTAGCCTAACAGCATTCCTCAATCCCTCACCTTCTGCCATGACCGCCACTATCACCACCCCATCCAAACCTTCTATTCTTCTCAATGCCACCATCACCTTCAAACTGTCCTGAACCAACTATCGTGCCTGGAAATGTCAGGTTACTACCCTCCTCTCCGGCATCCAAATCTTAGGCCATATTGATGGCACTACACCACCATAAACCCGCACCACACTCACTGATGGTGTGCCAAACCCAATCCAGAATACACGAATTGGTTCACTATTGATCAACTAATCATCAACCTTCTTCTCTCATCTATGACTGAAGTAGACAGTTTCTCCTTTGCCTCCTATGACACTGCTCGAACACTATGGGTTGCCATTGAAGCCCAATATGCGAACACTTCTCGCTCCCATGTCATGTCCATCAAAAATCAGATTCAACGTTGCACCAAGGGCGACAAATCCATCACTGACTATCTCTTCTCAGAAAAAAGCCTTGTAGATGAACTCGCTGTCATTGATAGAAATATCTCTGATGATGATCTTACCCTCTATATCCTCAATGGTCTTGGATCTGAATATCGTGACATTGCTGCCTCAATCCAGACTCGTGAGCATCCTTTTACCTTTGAAGAACTTCACAGCCACCTTCTTGCCCATGATGAATACATTCGTCGTGAATCACAGGTGGAAATCTAGGTTCCAACCGCAAACATAGCTCACACAAACTACAAAAATGATGGTCTCTTACCAACACCAGCACATGGCCGTGGCTTTTCCTCTCCTTCCCCACGCGGCTCAAACTATGGCCGAGGCTATGGCCGAGGCAAACCTAGAGGCTTTAACCCCCGTGGAAATAGGCCACCACCATAGCCCAACTCCCTCTTCACCTACTGCCCTATCCACAACCATATCTACCATCGATCTCTGGCATGCAAGATTTGGCCATCCATCTCCAAAAGTGCTTACACAAAGCTGTCTACTTGTGGTCTCTTTGGCAATTCTAATAGCAAATTTATGAATTGTAATTCCTGCTCTATTAATAAAAGCCACAAACTTCCTTTCTCTATATCCTCCATACAAACTACTTCTCCTCTTGAACTTATTTTCTCTGATGTTTGGGGACCATCTCCTATAATGTCCATAAATGGCTACAAATACTATCTTGTTTTTGTTGATCACTTCACTCGCTACACATGGATTTATCCAATAAAAAACAAAACTGATGTAGCTGTCATATTTCCTCAATTTCACTCTAAAACTGAAAAAAATTTCTCCCACAAAGTCAAATCTATTTACACTGACGGTGGAACTGAATTTTTCAAACTGAAACCCTTTTTCAATAACCACGGGATATCCCATTTTGTCAGCCCACCTTATTGATGGCTCAAATTCGCAAGTGCACGGAGTTGTCGTCAAGTAATAAAATATCGATCCCACAGAGACTGCTTTTACGCTAATTAAACTAATTCGAGAAATAGAATTTGTTATTGTAATAGAAATAAAATAAATTAAGAACAATGTAATGGATGATTTTAATAATAAGGAAAAACTTCTAGGACTGGCGGTACCACAATGATGCTTTGAAATCCTAATTGACTACTCTCTTATTAACAAATGAATTCAATTAAAGGCAAGCTATCCTAATTTAGTAAAAGTTCCCTCCCAGGATACAGAAACCGTGCTTAAGCGATACAATTCCTACTCTCGTGGTAACTGAAATCGAATTAAACACATTAAGAAATATGATAGCTTGTTTTATCCTCGAAGGACTAAAAATTACTCTCGTGATTTTAATCCTAAGTTCCGTTCTTATGGTTCCGATAACAAAGGTTCACCTCTCGGTTCATCCTTAGAAATCTAACACATATGAATAACTGGCCACCGAATTCATAAGAAATAATAATAACAATAAGAATGAAATCGAATTGCATTCAAAGTAATAGAGAGAGTATCACATAATCATCCAAAAGACATCAAGAGGCATAGCCCCAAATCCTAGAACAAGGGAAACTACTCTAACATGATGGATAGAATAGAATCCATATAAATAAACATTTAAACCAGGAAATCGAGAGAGAAGAGACGAAGAGATTGATCCCAATCCTCCACCGTGCCTCCAAGAATCAAAGTTCGAACCCTAGACAAGTCTCTAAAGTGTCTATTTATAGTCTAGGGTGAAAAGGAGTAAAAAAACAAGTCCAAAACATGTAAAAACGTAAAATTCTGCGTCCAGGGTGCTGTCGTAGCACGGCCGTGGCGTGAGGCACGGCTAGGCCGTGCTTCATTCTGTTTCTCGCGTTGTTCAGGTGCTGTCACAACACGGTCGTGCTTCCTGAAAGTCTGAATAGGCCGTGCTTCATTTTGTTTTGTATTTTTCACCTCTTTAACATCCGAATTAGCTCAAGGTGTCTTCATGAAAGTTGAAGCTATGGATCTTAGCTTTCCAATGGCACCAGTTTCATCTCATTTGAACACCTAAAACTCCAGATATGAGTAAAACATTGAGACAACATTACATTATCAACTGTAGCACAAATTACCCCAACTTATTCCAAGTGATTTTTCTCCTTTTTCCTAGGAAAAATACCTTACTTTAAGCACAATTGAACCAAAACCAAGTGTATTATTCAAATCAAGCCAAATGCATAAATAACATGGATTAAAATGACTAAAATGACTAAGATGCGATGCAAAACTAACACTAAACTATATGCTATTTCGAACGCATCACTTATACCCCTGAACACATTGGCATTGCTGAACGCAAACATCGCCATATAGTATAAACTGCTCTTACACTTCTCTCTCACTCTTCTGTTCCACAAAAATTCTGGTGTTACGCCTTTCAGATGGCAGTGTACCTCATCAATTGCATGCCTACCCCTCAATGCAATAACAAGTGTCCTCATGAGCTTCTCTTTGGTTCCAAACCCAATTACCATAACCTTCGTGTCTTTGGGAGTCTATGTTATCCTTGGCTACGTCCTTACTCTCAACATAAACTGTCAAATAGAAGCATGCCATGTGTATTTCTAGGCCCCTCTCCTCAACACCATGCCTATCAATGCTATCATATTCCAACTCAAAAACTATACCTCTCTAGGCATGTGGTCTTTCATGAGTCAATCTTTCCCTTCACTACAACTCCCTCGGCACCTATCCTCCCAACCTCAAACCCTAATACCAACCCACCCATCTCTCGCCATCCACTCATACTTCAACAACTCCATGCAAATATGCCATCTCTAACCACCCCACCAATCACTCCTCAAAACTCCAATGCATCTTTACCCACCCCTCCTATAACTACAAATCTCCCATACACCCCTACATCATCCACACCCTCGGTTGATCAAACTTCCTCCCACAATACCACAGATTCATCACTACACTTGGACTCCCTGGCATCGTTACCGCCTCTGCCACCAGCTCCTCTTCGCCCAGTCACAAGAGCAATGAACAACATTCACCAACCAAACCCTAAGCACTTCCTCACCACTAAACATCCTCTCCCTCTTTCGATCGAGCCAAGTTGCCTAAGTTAAGCACTCAAAACAAGTGAATGGCGAGATGCTATGAGCAATGAATTCAACGCCCTGATTCAACAATAAACATGGGATCTAGTTCCTAGGCCACACAACAAAAATCTCATTGGTTGCAAGTGGGTTTACCGAATCAAAAGAAAAGCAAATGGTGATATTGACAGGTACAAAGCTAGGTTAGTAGCAAAAGGCTTCCACCAATGCCCTGGACTTGACTACACTCAAACCTTCAGTCCGTAGTTAAGCCCATCACAGTTCGGTTGGTCCTCTCCTTAGCCCTTCAACATAACTGGCCACTACGTCAACTTGATGTGAACAATGCATTCTTGCATGACACTCTCACTGAAGAAGTTTACATGCAGTAACCCCCAGGTTTCACCCATCCTAATAAACCTCATCATGTTTGACGCCTCAGGAAGTCCATCTACGGCCTCAAGCAAGCACCACATGCTTGGTATCAAACTTTGCGTAAGTTTCTCTGTGACTATGGTTTTGTCAATTGAAAATCTGACTCATCTCTATTTATTCTACACAACCAAGGCATGGTACTATACACATTAGTGTATATGTAGATGATATCATTATCACAATAAATTCTAATGCTAAGGTCAATGAATGCATCACCAAGCTTGCCACCACATTCTCCATCAAAGATATGGGCTCACTGCACTACTTCCTTGGTGTTGAGGTCATTCCCACCTCCACAGGTTTATTTCTCTCCCAACACAAGTATATTGCAGAGCTTCTTGAGAGGACAAAAATGATTGATGCCAAAGCAGTCCTCACACCACTATCAACCTCAGTCACCTTAATGAAAGATGATGGTTCCACCTCCACTGATGCTACCTTCTATCGCAACACCATAGGTAGTCTCCAATATCTATCCATGACATGGCCTGATATTGCCTTCTCCATCAACAAACTCGCTCAGTTCATGCAACGACCGACCACCAATCATTTCACAGCACTAAAGCGAGTTCTACGCTATCTCAAAGGAACCATCTTCCATGGTCTTCACCTTAAGAAACTGACCACCTCTTCCCTCATAGCATATAGTGATACTGATTAGGCAGGAAACAAAGATGATTACACCTCTATGTCTGCAAATCTTGTCTACTTTGGCTCTAATCTCATCTTGTGGAAATCATCCAAACAACGAGCAGTCACGAGGTCATCTACAGAGGCTGAATATAGAGCTCTAGAAAACACTGCAGCTGAATTATCTTGGGTCAAATCTCTTCTCACTGAGCTAGGTGTACCTTCTCCCTCAATACCCTCCATACTCTGTGACAATCTAAGTGCTACATATCTCACTCAAAATCCGGTATATCATACTCGCATGAAGCACATCTCCATTGACATTCACTTTGTCCGTGATCTAGTACAACAAGGAAAGCTCAAAGTTCATCATGTCAACACAACTGATTAACTCGCAGATTGTCTCACCAAACCGCTCTCCAAAGCTCGTCATAACTACCTAAGAAACAAGATCGGCGTTTCTGACGGCACACCAATCTTGCGGGGGCGTGTTAGACAACTGTCTCAAGACAAGGAAAATTGCCCCTAACTTTCTGCATATGTTTATATTGAAAGTAACATGAACAGAAACATACAACTAAAAGATTTAATCATATGGCTGTTAAGTCTGTCAGGTAAAGTCTCAACGTTACCATCTGGAAGCCATCTCTTGTAAAAACTAACCTTGGCATGTATAGCTTCCTCTCTTAACCTCCTCTCCTCCTGGAATTTTCTGTATATCAACTGCTCTTCTCTAACCCAATACTCTTCATCAGTATCCTTTGTGACAATAGCATGGAAGTCCTGACAACGATTGTTATCATTTACACTTGCATTGTGAGGTGGACCATCAGTAAAGACCCAGTCCAGGACAAAAGCTTGGTCGGGTATAACAACTGCATCAAATGAAAATTGACTTTCATTTTTTTGAAAAATTTGTTTACTTCGAGCTAGTTTAACAGAGAATATCAAGTTTCATCTCACTTTTCAAATAGTATTGTTTAGGATACAAATACAATACCATCAAACGTAAATTTCCCTAAGATACAAATACAATAACTAATCTGTGAAAGAGAGACTATGGTTATTCAAGAAGAAGCCAATAATAGTGAGATACTTTACTTGACGTAAACATCTGCAGAATTTCTGTGTCTGACCTTGTGGAATTTATATTAAAAGTTGAAGCTAATACATGAAAGTGAGTAGACCAATTATTAGAAATAATATTTGGGAAAAGTTAGTATTTTCTTCATTGAGATGAATATATATATATATATATATATATACACATGTGTGTGCTATACACAAATCAAAACAATATCTACCACTATCAAAACAAATCAAAACAATATCTAAGATTAGCTATTCTAATACCAATCATGATATCTAGCATAACATGAAGGTAATGTCTAAAGGAAAGTGATATGCCTTACCTAACATAAACATTTGTGCTGCTTTAAGCCATGCCACGATCTGAGGATCTTAGGGTGCAACTAATGTACCTGAAATCTATAATAAATTTAAAAACAATCACGTAAACACACTTTCTCCATTGACACCCTTCATTTAGGAATTAAAAGATGCAGAGGACACGAATTTGAATTTCATCCATTTCAAAAATAGATAACAATCATATATATGGAGCCAACAAATGTTGTGACAGCTTAGATTTTAAATAATATAATTTGCAAATGAGCCTACAACTAAGAACCAGTTTCTCTATTATGCTCTCATGCATTTGATAGTCCAGGAAGTGTGAGCAAAAGGAAAATCATAAAAAGAAATAAAGATTAGAATAAAAAAAGAAATAGAAGCAACTTGTTTTTTCCCTGCAAACATGGATGAAATAGAGGAAATTAGAACATAATAGAAAATAGAAGAATTAGAAAGTAGAGAAACAGAAAAAACAGATCTAATTCTATCATTGGCTGCAATTTGCTTTGCACATCTCTCTGTACTTCTTTCCCTTGCCACTTCTGCTTGTCTAATTCTATCTTTTAAGAGGATGTCAACTTCCATCCTGTTTCTTTTTAAATGGCCAAGTCAATTTTCTAATTCTACCCTTGCCACTTCTGCTTGTCTAATTGTTATGTTAATTATTGATGAAATGAATGTTTGATTATTGTTATTAGTATCGGAGAAAAGCCTTAGCTTCCCGTTTGAGGTTCAATATATTATTGAGTACATATACTCTTTTAGGGTACCACGTGTTCAAAACGATCGGTAAAAAATAAGGCCAGGGTTGAAGGATCTATTTGTGCAACTTACTTACACCATGAGACAATCCATTTCTGTTCCCATTATTTTACGAACTTCATGTTGACACCAACAAATAATAGGAATGAAATAGAACTTGAAAGGGAAAGACACCCGCTCACCTTATCAGTATTTTGCCTTCCCGATCGTCATGCTGGAAAGGAGCTAACTCACTGGTTAACGGGAGAAGAGTGGAAGTCAGCCCACGTTCACGTGTTGATCAACTGTGTCGAAGTATCACCATATCTTACGTATGTATCATTTTGACCACTTTCAATTTCTTTTATCCACAACTACTCATGATCATTTGTTTGATAATGACTTGATCAGGGCCTTCTTGTTAAATAAGCCCACAAGCGAACAAGACTCTTCTGCCTATATTCATGAATATTTTCTAACATGGTTTATGAACCAGGTATGTATTTTTAGTCCTATTTGAATTATTTATTGTTTGAAAATACAAAAGATTGTTTCAAAAAAGGAACCATAATTTGTTTGCCTATGGATGTATACGCAGGTGTACAGTGAGGCAGAATCGCCTAAAATCGAATTGAGGAATTTATCTCATGGTCCTAACTCACGTGTAAAATAATGGCACACGTTTTTTTTGTAAACGGATACAAATTTCAAACTCAGTCAAAAACAGAGGGGAAAAAACAATTAACAGCGGAGTTTATGTAAAAGGTGCCACAGATGGAGGTGAAGATGACTTCTACGGTGTGATTCAACATATATATGAACTGGGTATAATACTTTAGACTATACTAAAAGAATAGTGCTATTTTATTGTAATTGATTTGATCCGTCAAGTAGAGGCACAAGAGTGGATCGAAAATATAATACTTTGGATATATGCATGAGCAGAAGATACCAAATGTTTGATCCGTTTATCATGGCACAACATGTAAGACAAGTGTATTATGTCCCTTATCCATCAACTCGAAGAGACAAACAAGGTTGGTGTGTTGCAATAAAGACAAAACCAAGGGGTCGCGTTGAAGCAGATGATCCACAGGAAGAAGTGGCTTATCAAGTGGATGAGATGTCTCATGTCAACGTAGTCAATGAAGTGGAACACATTTCTCGACTACGTGACAATCCAATCATGTATGAAGATGTAGATGGAGATGATGAGGAATTAAATGAAGAAGTAGCAAAACCATCAAGATCTGAAGACGATGCCCCAGTAGAGTGGGCAGAATGAAATTGTTTAACTTTTTACAATTAGAGAAATTAATGTCTAACAATATATTTTAATTTTTCAGTTATTTTCATAACTTGTTTATTTTTATGGAATTCATTTTTAATATTGTTATGTTTGAATATAATATTTTATGACTGTTATTGTTGAATTGCTCTATAGACATATATGGCATCGGGAGGATCAGGATCCGACCCCCCAGACCACCCACTGGTGGTAAATGGAAGGGGAAGGGCATCGCCCTCGACCCCCCTCATCGTGTGAGGCCAAACATTATTCGGCGTGACGCTGCTGGCTTTTCGACGTTGTCATCCAGACAACGTCCGCGTATATCTACGCCTACACAACCTCCAGCGTGTTCGGCCCCTACACAGACTATGTCACATTCGGCACCTACACGACCGACAACACCTTCTACATCGACACCCCATTTGCCTCCCATTTACATGATCCCCAACCCGGGGTTCCAGCAAACACTTGGCGCTTTTTCCTCCCATTTTGTGCCTGAGACGGTGCCCGATACTCATCAGTCCGATCATGAGTATTGTATGAGCCATACACCTGATCAGACCGGGGTTGAGCAGGATGAGGATGAGCAGCAGGTCGCTGAGGATCTTGAGATGCTGCATGATGGCCGAGTTATTATCAGGTCTGGCTGGTTAAGGGTAAGTATTTACTTTTTTTTTTAGTTATTAATAATTTACATGTATATATATATAATTTGTTTGACATCTTTTTTTTTCAGGATCCTTCCCTTAAAGACAGTTGCGAAGGCTATCACAACAATAATTGAGGATAATTACCACACGTTTTGGCCCACCTGGGGGACGTTGAAGGACGAGGAGCGGAGGCATATGTTCAAATCTTTCGGAGTAAGTTGTAATTTTTATTTTGTTGTATATTATTTTTTTATATAATAAATGTCAATTATGTTTAATAATATATTATATTGATACAGACGAGGGTTGCTTGGGAGGAGGAGGATCAGGAGCGGATCGAGAAGAACTTCCATATGAAGGCCTCCCACCGCCTCTACGATATGTAGAGATACGCCTCAGGGGGACGGCCACCTTTGGATTGGGGATCGGCCGGCGATGGCTGGTAGTGCACTGGAACTCCCCTGGGTTCAAGGCGACCAGCGAGAAGGCGAAGAAGAATAGAGCCTATGAGAAGGGTGGGAGCTTGCACACCGGAGGTTCCGTCAGTCAGGCGCAGCACGCAGCTCGACTTGTACATGTTATATAATAATAATAATAATAATAATAATAATAATAATAATAATAATAATAATAATAATAATAATAATAATAATAATAATAATTACAGTCGAGGAGGTTGGGTAGAGAGGTACAGTTGCACCAGCTCCATCGTGCAACTCATATTAGGAGGAATACCAGTGATTTCGTCGATGAGCGGTCGAGGCGGACCCAGGTAATTATAAAATATAATGAATAGTTTTTTAATAATGTTTATATTGTCTTATTACAAAAAAAATTGACTTATTTGTTTATGTTTGACATGAAGAGTTTGAGGCGAGGATGTCTCAGATTTCTCAGACATCATCATGTTCCCCGTCTCAGAGCTCTGATGATCCATATGCACCGCTCAGGGTTTGGGCAGATGTTGTTGGCGGCAAGAAGAAGGGTCGCCTATACGGTGCTGGAGACCTTGCCAGCAACTACAGGAAAGGGACCAACCGCCTCCACATCGGAGAGTCATCGAGTAGTGGTGGTGTCGGTTGTCACTCTGCCGCGGATAAGCAGGAGATAGCCGAGCTGAAGCAGAGTGTGGCCGAGCAGCAGGAGGAGACCCGTCGGACGAACGCCATTTTGGCTCAGGTGCTGTAGCGACAGGAGCAGATGTACCAGTTGCTAGCTCGCCAGCAGCCTCCGCCTCCGCCTCCCAGTACTGATGATCATCTCGATCATGGTCAGGACTACCAAGATTATTAGTGATGTTTGTACTGATATTTTTTTCATATTTTTGGATATTTTTTTAGTTACTGATGTTTGTTCGGATTATTTGTTTATTTATTACGTTTCTTTTTTTTAATTTGTTTTTTGGTTTACGTTATCACATTTTTTAATATGAGAATAAATTAATAATTAAAAGTAATCAATTTAATTAAATTACTAGTAATAATTAATTGAATTAATTAAAGAAATTAATTAATTTAAAAAATAAATAAATAAATATTTTTAATATGGGAATAAATTATTTTTAATGATTAAATAAATAAATAATTAATTAATTAAATTAATTTAATAGTTAATAATTAAATTAATAGTTAATTAAATTAATTACAGAAATTTATTATTTTAAAAATTAAATAAATAAATCAATTAATTAAATTAAATATAAAAATTAATCAATTAATTTAATTAATTATTTAAAAAAATCGGCGTTACCGACGGGCAATGCCGTCGGAACACTACCGAAGGGTTTACCCGTCGGAAACTACCGTCGGATCTGAACCGACGGTTTAGCCTGTCTGTAATACTGACGGTAAAAAAGCCTGTCGGTAAACATTTGCGACGCCCGTTTTACCGACGGGCTTTTGGCCGTCGGTAAGTCGTCGAAAAATTTACTTTACCGACGGCTGCCGAGTTTTCTTGTAGTGTGGGGATAACTTTTTTTGAAGTATCTTGCATTCAACAGGGGAATGTTGGGGGTTTTAAACACAAAAGGTACCTCAGAAAGTTAATTTTTAGACAAGTTTTAGGGGGGAATGCAGAAGGGGTGTACTATAAAAAGGGGTGAAAATAGCAACCCCTTTATAAATTAATGTTGACTATGTAAAACTTTTGATACAATATAAATCTTAATTATTTTAGATAAAAAATATTTAAAGTCTTTAGTAAGTAATTCTTTAACTAATTAGAAGAATGCATAATTATTCTTCACAAGATAGTTGATAGAATTGTTTGCATGATCGTTTTATTGATTTTCCAAATAATATATACAAAATTCTAGATAATCTCTTGGCTATAATTTTGCTAAGTAAATCAAGAGAGTATCTCCTATACAAATTAAGAGAGTATCTCCTATACAAATTCTAAAAATAAAATATTATTTACATATTCTAATACACCCCCATAGTCGAAATGGGAGGTTGCCGAACGTTGAGACTATCTCGAAAATCATCAAAGAGTTGCAGCGGAAGTCCCTTAGTGAATATGTCTGCAATCTGATAACGCGAAGGGACATGTAGAACACGAACTTGACCACGAGCGACTTTCTCACGCACAAAATGAATATCCATCTCAATGTGCTTAGTGCGTTGATGTTGAGCGGGTTCTTAGGAAAGGTACACCGCACTAACGTTGTCACAATAGACTAAAGTGGCTTTCGTAATAGGACAATGTAGCTCCAAAAGTAAGTTTCGAATCCAACAGGATTCAGAGACAACATTAGCCACCCACGGTACTCAGCCTCAGCACTGGACCGGGACAAAGTAGGCTGTCTTTTCGCAGACCATGAAATCAAGTTATCCCCAAGATAGACACAATAGCTAGAAGTCAACCGTCTGGTGTCTAGACATCCACCCCAGTCTGCGTCGGTGTATGAAATGAGCTTATTAATTGAAGAGGGATAAATATGGAGACCAAAATCGAAAGTACCTTGAATATAGCAAATGATTCGCTTCAAAGCAGACATGTGTTGTGTTCTCGGGTTATACATAAACAAACATATTTGCTGAACAGCATAGGAAATATCCGGTCTCGTGAAAGTCAAATATTGTAAGGCTCCGGCAAGACTGCGATACTCAGTTGGATCATGATAGGGATTACCTGAAGAGATACTGAGTTTTGCTTTTGTGTCCACTGGTGTAGGAGATGGCTTGCAAGAAGACATACCGGCTCGCTCAATAATTTCTTTCACATATTTCTTTTGTGAAAGAAAAAGACCTCCTGAATGTCTTGTAACAGAGATGCCCAGAAAATAACTTAGAGGACCCAGATCCTTCATAGCAAACTCAGAACCAAGCTTAGCCATTATGGATTGACGAAGAGCATCTGAAGACGCGGCAAGAATAATGTCATCCACATAAAGAAGAATATATGCCATATTGTTCCCCCGACGATAAATGAATAAAGAATGATCTGAAATGCTGTGAGAGAAACCCAAAGTAGCCACATAATCAGCAAAGCGCTGGTACCAAGCACGAGGGGCTTGCTTAAGCCCATAGAGAGACTTCTTTAGCAGGCATACATAATCAGGGTGTTTAGAATCTCGGAAGCCAGGAGGTTGGTGCATATAGACAGTTTCATCGAGATTTCCATGC
Source organism: Calophaca sinica (assembly GCA_037113605.1). Taxonomy (NCBI): domain Eukaryota; kingdom Viridiplantae; phylum Streptophyta; class Magnoliopsida; order Fabales; family Fabaceae; genus Calophaca; species Calophaca sinica. Next base: position 122,234,603 of record CM073736.1, on the reverse strand, counting down.
AAAAAAGCGTTCTTTACATCTAATTGATGAAGACACCAAGATTTAGATAAAGCAATGCTTAGTACCATCCGAATAGTTGTCAGTTTGACCACTGGACTGAAAGTCTCACCACAATCGATGCCAGTTTGCTGACCTGCGCCATCACCTACAAGTCGGGCTTTATGCCGCTCAAAAGAACCGTCAGATTTCTTCTTATGCCTGAAAATCCACAAACTTTGAATGACATTAGCATTAACTGGACGTGGTACTAATTCCCACGTCTTATTTTCAATAAGAGCATCGTATTTGTCTTTCATGATCATTTTCCAATTATGATCATTTAATGCATTAATGGGATTGGTGGGCAAAGGAGAAATTGAGTTTTTAGCCAAAGTGTGAAGATTAAGAAGTTTTATGGGCTTAAAAATTCCATGTTGGGCTCTTGTTGTCATTTGAGGAGAGGTTGGTGGATTGGCAAGTGGGTTGGTTTGCACTGGCTGTGATGGACTGTGAGTGTTGGGTTGATTTGTGGGGGAAGGGGATGCGGTCCGTGTAGTGGACCGGTTTGGGATGTTGGGAGAGGTTGGTTCGGTCAGTGAGGCTTCAGGTGATGAGGTCCGAGTAGGAGATGTGTTGGGGGAGGTTTGTATTTGTTGGGCCTGCATATAAGGTGTGGTTTGGGCCGGTAAGTCAGCGACTTGGGCAGGAGAAGATTGGGCTTCATGAGTGGTGGTTGTGGGTGGAGTAGGTGAGTGAAGAAAAGGTGCCAAGCCTGCATCCAAAAACTCATAAGTAGAAGATGTATGAGTATGTAAGTTAGAAAAAGGGAAAGTAGTTTCATAAAAAATGACATGCCTCGAAACAATTATCTTACGACTCGATAAATCATAACACTTATAACCTCTATGATTCAATGGATACCCCAAGAAAACACATGGTGTTGATCGAGCTTGCAATTTATTTCTAGAAGTAGATGGAAGAAGAGGATAACATAAGCACCCAAAAACCCGAAGGTGAGAGTAGGACAGGTATTTTTGGTAGAGAATTTTGGTGGGTGTTTGGAGAGCAAGCTTTTTGTTAGGGAGTATGTTGAGGAGATAAGTGGCCATTTGTAGTGCATGATGCCAAAAAGAGGATGGTGGAGAGGCATGAGCAAGGAGGATTCGGATGATGTTATTTATGGTACGAATTTTTCTTTCGGCTTTTCCATTTTGAGGAGATGTATGAGGGCAAGAAAATCGAAAAGTCATTCCATTTAATTCACAAAATTTATGAAAATGTTCATTATCGTACTCCCTTCCATTGTCACATTGAAAACATTTAATCTCCTTTTCAAATTGTGTTTTAATGTGAGTACGAAAAGAAAGAAAAATGGAATGCACTTGAGATTTATTGGCAATGGGAAAAGTCCATAGAAAATTCGTGAAATCATCAAGAAATAAAACATAATAACGATGTCCACTCGAACTAAGAATAGGTGATGACCAGAGATCGCTATACACAATATCAAATGGCAAAGAAGTATATGATAAAGAGTCAGAAAAAGGTAATTTAACTTGTTTCCCAAGAGGACATGAATGACAAAAAAAATTATCCCAAAATTTATTGCAAATAATGAAATTGTTTTGGCGAAGGGAGCTTAAAACAGGGGCTCCCGGGTGTCCTAAACGACTATGCCAGATTTCAGGAGACAAAGCGGCAAAGGTAGATGGTGGCGAAGTTCGAATGTGTGGTCTTGTGGTAATTGGATATAGGTCACCCAAGCTGTTACATCTCATTAAATGTATCCCCGTCTGAAAATCCTTCACAGAAAAACCGAAGGGATCAAATTCAACAGAAACATCATTGTCAATGGTAAATTTCCTCACAGAGACAAGATTTTTAATCAATTTAGGGGCATGCAGGACATTATTCAATGTTAAAGGGGGATGAGAATTGGGTAATAATGCATTTCCACAACCAATAATTGGAATAGTATGGCCACTACCAACAGTAATATTACGATTATTGCTCATATTTAGATAAGACATAAGAGTACCTCTGTTTGCAGTCATGTGAGAAGTGGCTCCGGTGTCCATGTACCATTGATCATCAGGAGGAGCAATTGAGAGAGAGTGTGCATAGCAGCTTGAATATCTGTTGGAGCATAAGAAGTTTGGGCATCTTTGAGTGGTTCTTTGCCATGTGGGCTGTTGAGGTCTCGGCCAGTAGACTTTGCCCACGGTTAGAAGTGGTGCATCTGCCAATTTCTTTGCGATGGGATATGGGCATGGGGGTCGCCGGGGTTGCCACGACCCGGCCAGGTGGAAAGGCCCACTGCTCTTCTTTGTGTGGGGATTACGCCACGCAGAAGTCTTCTTGATGTTGCAGTTGGGCCCCACGGCCACCGTCTCTCCCCTTTCCCTTGCCACCGCGGCCGCTGGCTCCACCTCCTCTGCCACTGTAGTTGGTGTAGCCTCTACTGAAGCTGCTGTTGTTACGGTTGGATGAATTTCCAGCCGTGTTCCCATTCGAGTTCTCAGCTTGAGAGGTAAAGAATGCAGAATTATCAGTGGAGTTTGCCGCCTTTTTTGCCCTTGCCATTTCCTCCAAGACGAGCATAGATCGAGCTTTGTAAAAAGGGGGAAGAGAATCTCCATGATGAATCTGTGATCCAACATTAGCATAAGCATCAGTTAAACCCGAAACGAGTTGAAGTACCAACCTTTCATTCGACACAGGAGCACCGACATTGGATAGTTGATCCGAGAGCGACTTCAGATGTTGACAGTACGACGAGGCATCAACAAAATACTCCATTTGAACCTGCAAAAATTCTTGTTCTAGGTAGAGAGCCCTAGAATTTTTGTTGTCAGAGAAAATATCCCTTAACCTATTCCATGCAAGTTCGGCAGTGGAATCACGTTCAAGGATGGTGTTGAGAAGGTCTTCAGAGATAGTGCCGTAGATCCATTGTAGAACAACGGCGTTAACACGTAACCAGAGGTCAGGATTCGTGTCTGTAGTAGAGGAACCCGGCGTCGCCTTTTTCTTTGGGGAAGGAATGATATGATCTACAACTTGATAAGCTTTAGCATGGATTTTGAAGAGCTCCGACCACGTAACATATTGACCCTTTTCAATGTCTAAGGTGACTTTGATAAAGCTGTTGATGTTTTGTACCGCAAGAACGGGATGAGGGAGATTAGGAGGAAGAGGAGTGGTAGGAGAGGGAGGAGTCATAGTGTCTTGCATACATTTTTTTTTATTTTTTTACCTAAAGATGCCTCCAATGTTTTATGCATACGCGTGTGTATTACATGGTACAAATTTCATAATATTATATATGTACAAAAAGAATTATTATTTAATACTAGTTATACACTTTTCTAAAGTTTTAATGTAAACTGACTGTTTTGAGTTTAATGTATTACATTTTATTTTATCAACCAAAAATACATTTTATCTCTTCAAAATTCAAATAAAAGCATACTTTTATTTTTTGAGCCAAAATAAAAGCATACTTATTCTTCTGAAGTATAAATATTTTACTTAACCAAGACAAGCAACACGCCAGCCAGCTCCATATTGACTTGCTCTTGGATTTCTCATCAATCATGGCTTTGAAGCTACCAGCATCACAATCGATTTTGAGCACGCCTTGCTGGTATCCGTACTCAGCAGCAGATTGTTGCAGCAATTCAACAATGGCGGGGTGGTGAATCGCTTTGATGCTCATTTGAAATTGAATCTTCTCCCTGCCTTTCCCCACTAGCACTGGAACATGCCCATTCGGAGTTTCTTTCATCTCATATATATTAATTATTCCTAATATATCTTTGCCTTTTGCTATAGAGCCTGCCCTCTCGCTCATTGTAAATTAAATGTCAATGTATTTATATACCACTCTTCACTTGGTTGATGAAATTAAACTAATCAATGGCGTGAAGTTGGAAAGGTATATTAATATATGTCGAGCTTGAGTGATTTTGTTATTTTTATGAAGTAGCTAGAAAAGGTCGCATGTATAGGTGATGAAAGAATATTATGGTTTAATTCTATTACAATTATTTATAGTTAATTGTATTGACTTTCTGAATGTCAACGTTTAGTGACATTAATGTTTTATTGGACTTTGTTTTTACGTAGACATCAGGAAGGATATATATGACTCTTATTTATACCTGGATTAAGGAAGACTTAATTCAGGGTACATGCATAGTTGGATACGCTCGTGCTATGCTGCTGTAACTCAAACAGTTGATCTTTAAATACACCGTAACATTTCAAAAGTTAACAAGTGGGTACGCTGGTATAGAAAAAAAAATACTAGAAAGGATTGAGTGTGATGCATAATTGCATAGGGCATGTGACCCTCATATATTGACAGATTGCTACAAGAAAAGTAAGGATAAAAGAACTACACTTACGACAACCATAGTATAATTAATATATGATTCCGCTGAACAACACATCTCCGTTGTCGTCCAGCGGTTAGGATATCTGGCTTTCACCCAGGAGACCCGGGTTCGATTCCCGGCAACGGAATATCTCTTTATATAAAAGTTTTAATGTTTTCCCACTTCGTTTTACTTTTTTTTCTTTTTTTTTTTTATCTTTATATAAAAGTATAATGTTCCCAACTCATTTTCTACTTTTTCACAATGGTTTCCGAATCAGATTTTGCCACTGGTCTTTCGACCAACAAAAAAATTCTCTGTTGGATATTCCTACAATGCGGTATCTGCCATTGTGGAAGAGAGGACTATAAATATTTGTAGACTTCCATTGTTGTGTGGAGGGACATACAACGTGGTTGTGGAATTCAATGGAAAGTTGATTTTGTTATTGACAAAGCTGAACAAATAGCTCCCCCGCAATTGATTGATGAAGATGAATATACCGTACAGCAAATCATTACACATACTACAGTACAGATCACTCCTATCTGTTTTGTTGTTTTAGTTCCTATCCATCTCCTGAATGAGATTCTGAATTTAATACAGAAACTATTTTAGCTTTTCAAGAACAATGAACCACATTTCTTATCATTTGGTCACAACTACTTGTACCATAATCGCTCAACCAAGAAGTTCAGTTTAGAATTGTTGCTGGATGCCATTAGCTTCATTGAATTTCAGTTTGGTACGTATCAATGTATCATGCTTCTTGTTATTGCACTAAGAATGAGGGACTAAACCCAATCGCAAAACATTCATATACAGAAAATCAATAAAATACAATGATATTTTTTCTAGTCTTAAGTTGTCCATGAGTCTTATTCCTTTTCGGACCCTCCTTTTATCCTAGCCGCTTGTCTCTTACCTGGGTCATTAATTTTAGGAACCATAATAATTTTCCTTTCAAACCGACGTAACGGTCTTGCTGGTATCTTGTCTTTTGACAAAAGGTCATTATTTGTACATTTCTTCTGCAACCGCTGGGACATTACTTGTAAAGATAAAAGGTCTCTCTTCTATCCCATGGGCTCATATTAGTGCTTTATTCTTTCCATAGCGGACAAATGGAGATTGGATCCGGATTTCCTGCAGTCACGCATTCACGCAGTCACGTGAATTTACACTAGTCTTCCAACGGTGGTAGAAAAAGCACGCAGTCAGAGCTACCGAGTCCGATAGCATTTTATCTACCACCGTTGGAAGACTAGTGTAAATTCGTGTGACTGCGTGAATGCGTGGTTCCGCGAATGCAGGGAATCCGAATCCAGGAGATTAGGCCTCTGAATGGGTGATTGTTGTGCAAAGCGAACATAACGTACTCGGACAAGTTTGAGTTGGTCCGACCGAATGGTACATCATATACTCGATTATCTTTATAAAAAGGGGATCGTTAAATGTACCGAGCAAATTGATGGGTACACCTAATATTTACACGAGTTGACAAAAATACTCTTAGTAAAATTATTAAAAAATAAAAATTTGGGCCTCGCAATTTTCTAACTTCAGAGTGTTGAAAATTTTCTCTAGTTACTCGCAAATTTCTTCATACACTCACAGATTACTTTGTTCAGTCGCAAATAAGGTATTTGCGAATTCCCATCGCAAATAGCATTTTTGCGTGTGAAGGAATTCTAGAAATTCCAACATGCACAAATAGCATATTTGCGAATGTTTTTAGCTACTCGCAAATATGCTATTTGCGCGTGTTGGAATTTCTGGAATTCCTTCACGCGCAAATACCATATTTGCTTGTATGTATTTATTTAAAAAAAATAACTTTGTTTTTTAATTTTTTTTTTGTTTCAGTTATGCCACGCATGAGAGGAGCAAGCCGGGTGGTTGGTAGGGAGGCTAAGATGGAGGCTACGGCTTGGGAGGTTGAGCGTGCGAGAGCGTGTAGAGCGGGAGGCCATGGCTACATCACATTGTAGGAGACTTGTTGACGGTAGACAGAGTAGACCGAGCAGACAGGGTAGACGACGTAGACAGGAACCTCGGTACGAGGAAGATCAGTACAAGGAACCTCTGTATGAGGAACCTCAGCACGAGGGATATTAGCATGAGGTTCCTCACGAGGAACCAGATGAGATGCATATTGATGCACCGACAGAGGACAGACCATTTCCTGGAGGACCTTCCGATACGTCGCTACTTAAATCATTCAGGGACCACGCCGCTTACCACTTATGGAGCGGAGAGGTAATTATTATTTTCATTTTTTAAAATATTTAAGGGTTTTCTTTGTAATTGTGTAATTCATGAGAAGGCTTTTATTTCTATGTGTGCAGAACCGAGAGAGTCCTCTTAGTGTTTTTGCTGTTTGGGGATCGTCAGCCACTACCACGTGCAGTACGCGCGTGTAAAAAATTCAAGTACACTCGCAAATAGCTTATTTACGTGTGGTATACAGAAATATATATCACCTACACAAATAAGCTATTTGTACAGATTTTTCTTATTTGCATATCTTAATTTGTTATTTACGAGTTTCAGAAAAATTGTGATAAAAACTGAATAGTTGTAAAAAAAATTGAGTTTTATTATTTTACTCAAGAGTATTTTTGGAATGTATGGGTGTACGGTGCATTTAACAATTCCCTATAAAAATTATTGTGCCCACCGGCCGGGCCTGTCAGGGATAACACTTGTCTCCATTCTTTACAATACTAAGTCAAAATACTTATTCAAGTGGTCTTTGTTTTATGTAAAGCGATCATTGAGTACATATTTTACAACCAAAAAAAAATAATAATAATAATAATAATAATAATAATAATAACAAAAATGTTAGATACCATAAAATTGTACTTAACTCCTCTAAGATGAGTAGAGTTTAAAGTAATAATATCAACCATTTATGAGAAAATGAGTGGTTATTTCTTATGCATGTGCACTTTTTTTTTTCTTTTGATGAAATGTTACGCATGTGCTTTTTTTTTATAACATGTTACACATGTGCATTTAATATCAACTTTGATATTCTCATCAAATATTGATATTACTTACTTTACTTTTTAAAGTAAATTATTTACTTTAAAAGATCTAGATACCATGAAACCAGCCTAATATCATGTAGTCTAAGTCTGAATGGCAGGTTTAGATGTTACATTTGGGCTTAAACCCAAGATATCTGTTAAACTAAATTCCAATTCTTTGTTACTTCATTGGTTGAAACCCCTGAAGTAAGGGTAAAAAATTTTCCTATTGTTCCTTGCACCTAAAAATGCGCATTATTTTACTTTTCTGCTTAAAAAATAAAATAAATAACACTTAAAAGTCTTTAGGTGACACGTCTTCATATAACTTGAGACATTGTTTATTGTGTTCAACTTTAAGTTTGCTTTCTAACTTAATAAATAAAAATTTAAAACATTTTTTTGTTTGTCCATGTAAACGTGTGGATTTACATCTAGTTGGCCCAGTATAGAAGCCAACCTTGTTGCAAGGGGCTCCAGACTCCACTCCCACCACTAGGTTAAAGAAACGATGAGAAGACCAGTAGAAGATTAGCATTGCAGTAACAAGATGACCTGTTGGAAAAGAGAAAGCACCAGACAGTAAAACAACAGGATCACAACTTGGATCATGCAGTACCTCTAGCTCCCAAAGTCTTCTCATATTCTTCAATGGATTTGAAAAGCTCTGAGAAGTTTCCTTTCCCAAAGCCCCCACATCCCCCCTTTTGGTACTCCTTCCCTCCCTCATCCTTCAGCATGCATCCAATTCTCTGAATTATCTCTATAAATATGGTTGGCCTGCCCATTTTACATAAGAGAAACCAATCAACACCAACCCCAACATACATAGCAAGAGGCTTAACTCAACCCACTATAAAATTGATGATTTAACAAACAAACATAATATTATATCAAAAAAAAACAAAAAAACAAAAAAACAAACAAAGAAACAGAATAGGGTGAGAATGTAGGAAGATAAAAACAGTGTCAATATATAAAACCGTAAGGCCTTACAGTCAAGTAAAGGAGAATTTTGACAGCCTACATACGCGAAAGCATCAAATCATAGTAGTATGTTAAATCAATCAATCTCTATATTATGAGTTAATTACCAAACTACTACTACTACCTATACCGAAGTTATACTCATATCATGTAGGGAAACGTTTAACATTACTTTTTGTAAGGGAACAAAATGTTCATCAAATTGTAAACAATACTATTAACTAATATTCCTCCCGGGTATGAGCTATCATTACTATAATTTGAACCAGTTTTGGGTCGACCTAAGCCACACATCAAACAGGTTTAGGTCGATCCTGTTGAAGTGGACTCGGATTGACTGCAGTGATTGCAGTCAACTACCACCATTGGATTGGTTTAGATAGAGATAACCAGCTGTAGCTAATATCCATCCGTGTTGAAGTCCAATTGTCACTACTCACTAGGTACTAGGTAGGCATCCGTTGACAGTTAGTTACTGCCTATTAAACAAAAAACAGGAGCATTACTATTTTGTCACGACACAAACCCTTTGCAAAGATCACGAATAACCACGTGTCAGCTTTTAAGAAAAAACGGGAAAGTGTTTAGTTGACTTTTGGCTGAAATCACAGCTCCTTGGCCAATGGTGTCCTCTCGCGATGCTGACAAGGTTGGTTAGTTATACCTTAATAACAGGATAGGAATTTGATCAATATAATAGTAGTCCATAAACGTGGTAAATCAAACACACAAATCAACTACACAGGCATTCCAAAATAGCTTATACCAAAAAAATGTTGCTTCTATGTGAACATCCGTTTAGAGCCCATTGAACATGAAAACAAAGTTGCTTACTTGCCAAGGAAGCTATGCTAATAATTAAATCAATCAATAAAGTAACAAAATGATTAATGAAAGACCTTTTACCTATCTCCAATGGGCTTAGTGAAAATCTGAAGCAGGGTACCCTGATCATCTCTGTCAACCAAAATCCCAAGCTCCTCACACTCCTTAATCTGCTCATCACTCAACACATCCCCAGCACGATTCTTGAGGTTTCGATAATAAGTAGGTGGAGGAGAAGGCATGAACTCAAACCCACCCACACCACTTCGCTTCCTCATCTCCCTCAAAGTCATGAATATATCCTTTGTCGTCAGTGCCAAATGCTGTAACCCGGCACCCTCGTTGTGTTCCAAATACGTCTCTATCTGACTCTTCCTCTTCGTCCCGTAAACCGGTTCGTTCATCGGAAGCAACACCGTTTCCTCGTTGTTCGCCAGCACCACTGAGTTCAACCCGCTCTCACTCGTTCCCACGTCCTCCGTTGTGAACTCAGCGAACTCGTGAAACCCTGTGAATTCCTTCACGTACTTCGCCGCGGAAGCCAGTTCCGGCACGTTCCCGACGGCGTGGTCAAGTCGCCGGATTCCAAAGTCCAGCGACGGGAAAGATGATGTATCTTCTACGGGTTCGAATCCGGGGAGGAACCAGAGTTTCGGGTTCGGGTCGGATGCTTGGGTCGGCTCGTTGTAACTGACGTAGCGCAAAACGACGTCGCCGTAGAGGCAAACCTCGGCGAGTTTGACGCGGTTGTCGAGGACGACGGGGGGAGACGCCGGGAGTGCGCCGTGGTGAACACTGGTGGCGAAGGCGGTGGCTGCGTCGTCGACTTCGATTGCGACAGCACGTACGGCGAGGCCGTGGGAGGCGGAGAAGGCGAAGCAGGATGAGGCGTCAAAGGTGGGAATGGAGGCGGTGGATGAGAGAGAGGAGAGGGAAATGGAGGGAGAATAAGCGGCGGAGAAGAGGAAATTGAGGTCGCCGGAGCGAAGGAGGTAGGAGGCGTGGGTTAGGTTCCCGGTGGAGAGGTCGGATTTTGCAACGATTGGCATCCCGAGGCCCCAGGAGAAGCGGCGCGCGGCGTTGGTGGCGTCGGTGCACCAGAACTCCACGTGGTGGAACCGTTTCACGTTAAACCGGTCTGATTTCGGGTTGATTCGGACGAAGTTCTTGAACCCAACTAGCTTAAACCCGGTTTGGGTTTGGGTTTGGGTTTCCTTACCCATTGGATTCGGTATCGGGTGTTGTGGTACGGAGCTTCTTCTTGTTGTTGGGGCTGTAGCGGTGAGCTTGGTGTGTGTAGTGATGCTGTTGCTATTTTTATGTTGTGGGAAGGTGACGCGTGGCGGGGTGTGATTGGAGGAGGGTGTGGAGAGTGATGGAGTGGCGGCGTGCAGTAGCGGATTGCAATTGCGTGTGTACATTGCGTGGAGATATGGAGAGAGTGGATGAGGACGAAGAAGTGAACATGATAAGAAGTGGAGAAGAAAATGACTTGCTACTACTATGTTTGGGGAATTGGATTTGCCGCAGTCAACTCACTCTTTATCTTCTGTTAAAAGAAAAAAAAAAAATCTCACTCTTTATCTTTCTATTGCAATTTTTTTAAATTTTGGACAAAACAAAGAAATCAACAACAATACGGAATGGTGAGATTGAAATGGTTCAACTAGACCAGAGAAATGAAATAAAATAGAGTAAAACAGATATCCTAGGTTGAGGCAAGAGTGGCGCTTCGTAGACAATGTATTATAACATTTTGGTCATTCATTAGTAATTTATTTTTAATTAAGAATTAGTTGGTTATATATTAAATATAGATTTCTTTCAGGATATTATGGTGTAATATGAATCATATAAAGTGTTGGTTTGCTCTAATTTTTACCATCTACTACTATTTTTTAAGGCAATAAACTCATTCCATTTCATTCAAAATAATGTCCTCAATACAAGTTGATATATAATCAAAAACTTGGTGACTGACAAAAATTCTTGACGCTCTTGCTAACGAGTGAGCAACAAGATTAGCTTGCCTCCTATTGAAACTAACTGAATAGTTCGGGGAAAAAAACTTAGCCTATCTCTACAGCTTGTAATAGTAATTCCGGCCTCTGTTTGACAGTGTATTTTCTCATCAAGGCTATCAACTATCGTTTTGCAATCTAGCTCAAAACACACATGTTGATATCACATCTCACTAACCCAAGAAACCGCCTCCCATAACCCTCGAGCTTCAGCTTCCAACGCTTGGATATGACCTCTAAAGAACATGGTTTTCGCCCTCACAAATCTTCCCATGTGATCACGGATGCAAATGCCAAGACCATAGCATCCAATATCCTGGAACAGCGCTGCATCACAATTGCATTTGAGACTCCCCACATCCGGCTTCTCCCATCGAGCAGGTGGTCTCTGGATTGGACTCCCACGAGCAGCTTGGTTGAGTGATTTAGCAGCCTTCCAATCTAGCAGCGACTGTTTTGCTACAATTATAGATATGTGAGCATCCGTCTCCTCTTCATTCCAAACCTTCTCATTCCTTCTTCTCCAAAGGCACCATGAAAGCATAGCTAGATCACACTGTTGTTCTTGCTGGCTGTCACGTAGCAGGCGAAAGATCAAGTCTGGGAAACCAGCTGTTGCGGGCACATGAGCCGCGAGTAGGTGAGAGAGACCTGCAAATTCCCAACATCTAGCTGCTTGTGCACAACCAACGAAAACATGATATTCATTCTCCTTACCATGTTCACAGAACTGACAGAATGTAGGACAAGGTACTCCTTTGCATTGCAATCTTCCTCTTGTTGGCAAGACACCCCGTAATGCTCTCCAAACCAAGAGCTTCACTTTCAGAGGCACCTTGAGGTGCCGAACCGTGAGCCAATTGCCATGGACTCTAAGGTGTGAGTTATCAATGAGCTGCTTCATGGTCCCATAATAGGCCGATTTGACAGAGCAGAGGTCGTTCCTGCTCAGCTTCCAAATAGGTTGGTCTTCAGTCATTGTACAAGGCAGGGGGATGTTGAGAATGTTCTCCACATCACCTTGGTTGAAGAGGGACCGAATCAAGGGTTGATTCCATGAGTAGGTCGAGCTGTCAATGAGCTTGTCCACTGTCCAATTCTCAGTTCCTGCAATCATAGGAGATGTGACTAGAGAATTACCTTCCGTTCGTAACCAAGGCTGGCTCCAAATATTGATGCATTTTTCGTCCCCAATTCGCAATCTCATTCCTAACTTGACTACCACCTGGGAAGTGTGGATGCTACGCTAAACGAAACTAGGATTATGACCCAACTGGGCCCCTTAAAAATTTCCTTTTGGGAAGTATTTAGCTTTGAAGACTCTTGACACTATAGCATCATTATTGGTGGCTATCCTCCACCCTTGCTTCCCTAGCATTGCCAAGTTAAAACCATAAAAGTGACGGAAACTGATGCCACCATGCTCCTTCCTGATAGTAAGTTTATCCCAACTCAACCAATTTATACCACGCCTCACTCTTCTATTGGAGCCCCACCAGAAGGAATTAATCATCCGTTCTATCTCCTCCCCAAGCGATGAGGGCAAGAGAAAGGTGCTCATGCAATAAGTAGGAATTGCCTGAGCCACTGATTTAACTAGGACTTCCTTTTCAGCCATGGATAAGTGATTCTCGTTCCACTGTTGTATTTTCCTCCAAACTCAATCTCGCAGATAAGCAAACACTGCTTTTTTATCTCTGCCTACCATGGATGGTAAGCCTAAGTACTCGCCCGTACCAATACATTTAGAAACCTCCAGCATAGTTATTATCCGGTTACGGACATCCATCTGAGTGTTCTTGCTAAAATAAATCTCTGATTTCTGCATGTTGATTACTTGGTTTGATGCTTTCTCAAAAGTGCTCAGAATGTCTTTCATAGTCCTACTCTCCCTGTCTGTAGCCCTGAAAAACAAGAAGCAATCGTCAGCAAATAAAAGATGTCTGAGGGTTGGAGCACCCCCACACACTTTCACGCCATGGATGTCATCTCTCGCTTCCGCTCTCTTTATTAAGTAAGTGAGACCCTCTGCATACACGATGAAGAGGTAAGGTGACAGTGGGTCACCCTGCCTCTAACCTCTCCTTGGGATAACATGACCCACACTCTCCCCGTTAACCATGACTGAGTACTGAACCGTTTCTAAACACATGCCCATCCAATCAACCCACTTTTGGCAAAAACCGACTCTCCTCATCATCCCCTTCAAGAAACCCCAATCAACTCTATCATACGCCTTGCTAATATCAATCTTGAGGGCCACTTCACCCTCTTTGCCATTTACCTTGCACTTCATGGTGGTGTAAAAGCTCAATAGCAACCATGACATTATCCAAGATAGATCTATGCTCCACAAAAGCCGATTGCTCCTAGGAGATGCATTTATTCATAAGGGGCTTCAACCTGTTTGCTAATACTTTGGAAATGATTTTGTAGACAACATTGCAAAGCGAAATTGGTCTCAGATCTTTCATGGATGTAGGATTATCGATTTTGGGAATAAGGGTAGTATTTGTGTCGTTTAGATGTGGTGGAAAGAATCCTCTCTCCAGCCAAGACACACCAGCATGAAACACTTCAACACCACAAAGGTCCCAAAACCGCTTATAGAAAGCAGGATTCAACCCGTCGGGCCCCGGCGCCTTATCTGAATGCATCTGAAACAAAGCCTTCTTGAACTCAGTACGGGTGAAATTAGCAGTTAAGCTAGCATTATCTTCCACAGTTACTCGGTCATTGACAAGGCGAAGGACGGGCTCATAGTCACCACGGTCCTGATAAATAAATTATCAAAATAATTTTTTGCAATATCACACATCCCACTCTGATGATCAACTCGGACTCCATCACCTCTATCTAAGGCAGTCAATGTATTCCTTTTTTTCTAGCACTCGCCATGGCATGAAAGAATTTGGTGTTAGCATCACCATCGCGGAGCCAAAAGACCTTAGCCCTCTGTTTCCAAAAGGCTTCCTCCTTCGTAAGCAACAAGCTCATCTTGTCCTGAACCTCCCTATAACTACGATCCCCCCATTACCTTCTCGGATGGCCTCCAAATCTCGCCTACACTCTTCCACCTCCACACGGTACTTACCCCGCAAACTCTTGCCCCACGCATTGAGCTCCACCGTGCACTGTTTCAAGCGGGTCAACAGCTCCTGTGGCAAGGCTTTATCCCACCCATCTCTGACCACCAACTCCAAGTCAGGTTCTTCCAACCAAGCATTCTCAAATCGAAAGGACGACGCCCTTACTCTTCTCTCCCTTTCAACAAGTTTGAGAAGAATAGGTGAGTGATCCGGCCAGTCCGCAATGCCATTTATAAGTCTACACCTTGGAAAAAATCCATCCAGCTTTGTGTTGCGAGTGCTCTATCAAGACGCTCCTTAGTAGTCTCTGGGTCATCTCTACTTCTCTGCCAGGTAAATTGATATCCCTCCAAAGGTAAGTCAATAAGGTTGCTATCCAAAACTGCTTCACCTGAACCCCCTAAGGAGCCACGGGGGATGATCAACGCTCCTACTAGTGTCATCATTAGAGAGAAGGTCATTATAGTCACCCATAGTGCACCACAGAAGTGAGTTATCTTGAGCTAAGGTCCTAAGAAGGTCCCAGGACTCCCTCCTTCTCCTTCTCTCTGGAAAACCGTAGAAACCAGTGAACCTCCATGGAGGTTTCCCTTGTTGAAAGATCTCTGCATTGATAAAATTCAAAGAGTAACTTATGATATTACAAGTAAAAGGATGCTTACAAAGTAACGCCAGCCCACCACTTCTACCACTCCTGTCTACAACAAAAGAAAAGTCGAAACCCATCCGAACTCGAATTTCTTCAATCTTACTAGCTTGAACCAACGTTTCACAAAGAAAAATAATATCTGGGTGGTACTTCCGGACCAAATCCCGGAGGGACGGAACTGCCTGAGGGTTGCCCAATCCCTGGCAGTTCCAGCTAAGGATACTCATTGCCCTCGGCAGACCTCTTTTCTAGGGCCCGCCGTTAAAAAAGGATCCTCGGTTGTTTGTTTGTTACTGCCACTTTCCACGTGCACTTGAACATGAGCCTGAGTCATGTTGTTACCGGGGGTGCTAAAGTGTATCACATTCGCATTGCTTTTTGTCGTGTCACACATGCGCTCAGTATCTTCTGTGTCTTGGTTATCACGGCTTCGCTTCTTTTTGCATTCCACAGTATCTTCTACGTCCATCGTATCTGCATGTGGGTCGCCTTGCATGCGCCTACAGTAAATGTCATTAAAGTGCATCGACTCCTCTAAGTTTACCGGAGGGAAATCTTTTTTGGTAATCAATAATTCTGGATTTTTAAAAAACCCCACCAATTTCTCCCTCCTTTTCTGAGTTTCTTCAGCTCCCTTATCAGTTGCGCAAATCACGGAGGGGTCAACTTTCTCATTGATACGCAATCCCTGATAATGCAGGAATAGATTTTGCCCTAGCATGGAACCCTTGCCCTCCTCCCTCAACCAGCGAGACCCCCTGCCGCCGCCGTGCTTGCGAATGTCCGCTATCAACTTAGGCCCCCATCCCCGGCTGCCATCGTCATTGTCAAGTGCAAATAAGACTACGCAATGAGCCTCTGCATGGCCCAAATGCCCACAAAAGTAACAGAAAGTCCCCAAACATTCATACTTGAAAGAGACCACCTTGGCCTCCCCTCCTTGCTTCTTGATCTTCTTCGTACGCTTCAGTGCATTCCTTACATCTAATAGGACCCTAATGCGCATATATTTCTTCCAGAATTTCGAGTTGTTGTTGGCAGCATACTCTAGAAACTCCCCTAGAAAGGATGCAAGCTGCTTCCCCACCCCTTCGGACATGAACCCAGCATGCATGTTTTGCACCTGTCCCCAGAAAGGTACCATGTAGAGAGGCACTTGACTTGGTAAATCTCCTTCCTCCAAGACACCCAGAATGAGCAGGTGGTTGTCGAATGCCCACGGTCCTTGTTTCATAACACGTTGAGCGTCTCGGTGGTGATAAAACTGAAACAAGAAGATTCCTAGCTCTGCCTCCGTAATAGACACCCCACATATCGGCCGCCACACTTCCGCCATGACTTCCTTCATCTTCACCAGCCTAATCGGTCTATCAGTAAAAAAGCTCCCCACCAAGCAAAAGGATCGCTGCCTCTCACCCTCTTGCCCTTCATCATTCAGCACCGCTATCTCTTCATCCTCCTCACCCAATGATAGGTTCTCAAGATCTACTATAGTGGTCATGGAAAACATTGTGTTTGGAAAACGGATTTGTACTCAAGTGTAATGGTTGAAACGAAAAGAATTAGGTCTGCGTCTCACAGAGAGAGAAAAGAAAACCTCCCCATGTTTCTTAAAATTTCGACATATCAGTATCTACTACTATTTATTATTTATAGATTTTGATAACAAATAAAAAATGATTCCATTTTATTTTATTTCAAAAATGAAATATCAAAAAAAATGAAATATAATTTATTTTATCATAATTTGTTCAATTTTAGAAAACAAACAATCTTTCTCAAAAAAAAAAAAAACAAACAATCAAATAACATATCAATTCAATCGTAATCTTATCAATCGAAACATGTATAACATCTTATAAAGAGAACTCTCATTGATAGCCACTTTTTGGCTTTCTAATTTGCTTTCCTAAACTACCTTTTGAACATTAACACACATTTCCACCCATGATATAATCACAAAACAGCAGTTACGTAACCCCCACCGAATCAAGAAATAGGGTATAGCGTGCTGACCCATTTTGCACTATATAATACTGAAGAATTTCTTTTTTTTCCTATTACAATGTTAACTTTTTCTTCTAATTGATTTCTCTTTTTTCTACAAAACGCAATAAAATAATACATAATGTAGCCTAATAGAAATCGTGTCCGTCTTGCTGCTAGTAACGATAATGTAGATGCGTTGGGGCCAGTGAACCTGCACTGTTGCATCGAACATAACGAATAATCGGTATCTCAATGTAAGAGAGTCCCCGTTGAATTGGACATTTGGACTGGTTCGCTCTTGTCAATAAATTCTTGTTTTTTACAATTAGCCCTACGTAAGAATTGCATTCCTTGGTTTGAATGGAGTACAAGTACCAAAACCTCTCGGAGGGACCAGCCGAAGCCAACTAATTTAAATGCCGTTAATGAAAAAAAATTGTATAGTCAGTGTCAAACGACGAAAAAAAGAGTTTTGTATATCCAAGGAAGGAGATAATTCGACAGCTTGTGGACTCCGAAATTGTCTCATATCAGCAAAAGATAACATTAAAATATGTGGTGCATACTCTTTATTCATAGAAAATCGTGACACGTAAAAATTGTTAGCAAACAATATGCACGACCAATAAAAAAATTAACTAAAAATTTCAGTTATCCACGTATACCATACTAAAATATTTTCCGATTGTTTTTCCTTTTTTGTTTTCTTTTTTCGAGTGCCAATTGTATGAACTCCAATCCATCTCCATTCAAACATACTACCCCATGTAATTGGTTGACTGCTTTACAAAGATGATAGTTTTTCTCAAATTACCAGACCCTAATGAATTTAGTCACTTTCTTCAATTGAGTTCCCATAAGATCATAATAATTAGGTGAACTCAGCCAGCCAAAGAAAAACCTTTATGAAATTATGAACACCTAGTTATTGTAAATAAATCAAAAATTATAATATTTAAAAATTCTGAGTAAGTACTGTAACTGTGAATCACTTTATCCTGGTTCTCGTCCGAAACAAATTCTATTAAGCAACCAACCTCGTTGCAACACTTCATGCCAAAATACAAAACTGCAATTCAGAGTACAACAACTTCAAAGTATTGAACTTGGGTAGTTCAGGTGTGATGACTACGGCATGTCCGTCTAACTTTACATTACAATTTGTAGTTTTCGCCGTTAGTTATGTTGTCCAAGGAGTGGTGTAGTGAGGACAAACAATCTTCAATGGGTTTATGCCATAGGAAGTCTTGGCTAATTTCATAATCAGGCCTCAATTGATTGAAAATGGCTACAGCTATAAACAAATATTGATAATTACATAAGATAGTGTATCAAGGCCAGTATCATATATAATCTCGTAAGCTACCATAAAACAAAATTGGGTATCCAGTACATTCAATATATACTAACAAGAGGATCATCATGATCTTGCGGATTGTTGAGAGCCAATATATGTTTCTGAAAAGAAGCTGCAGCTTCTTCCCTTTCCTCTAACTGCCCCAGCTTGTCATATACCATGGCCATCAGATAGAAGGCTTCAGCAGCCAATTCATGAAACTGCAGAGCACCCAAGATGTCACTTTATAATGACTGAAAATGATGATCTCAAGTACCACATAACATTTTTCGTGCACAATAGCACCATTTAATTTATTAAATAAAAAAAAAAGATGTTTGTAGTGAAGGAGAGTTGCAGAAGAGGAGAATAGTGTGTCAAATACGTCAATTTTCTTTATTATTGACTTTCAACATCACAAAATACATCATCTTGCATGTCTGAGACATACAAAATCAACTTGAAAAAAAAGAAAAGTTTATCTATAGTCTATATGCCCAAATATAATGTATACCTCGCTTTCAATTCACGGTTTCATTATAAGAGTCATTCATATAGAAGTATGAATACCTTCAGTTTCCATATACATATACGTAGTTTTCAGTATCACCACATGTATCCAGGTGAACTTTGAGTGACGTGAAGCAGAGATGCTGCCTTTTTGCTCACGAATGAAAAAGAACCAATGGAAAATTACACACACAAAAGACTAACATGGTTAAAGTTTGTTTACCTCCAAAAGTTGGAGTTCTTCAGAAGCTTGTCTTAATGAATCTATCACAAGATTGTAATCTTCAAGGACTGAAAAAGAAATTCAAATCAGCAAAAGAAGATTTAATTGAAGCCCCGACATGAGAGAGAAGAAGAGAAAAATACTCAACCCCCTCAGAAATGACACATCATAATTTGAAAACTTCTTTTTAAGAAAAATTAAATAAATTGTCCAAAACCCCAAGGGTATTTATTACTATAATGTTACCAAGAAATTCAATTTATTTCGAAAAGATGAACGGAAACTAGCAGAAATTCAACACAAAGAATGCTGCCAATACAAGCAGAGATTACTGTGAAAATGTGATAGGAACCCTTTTATTTCTAGATTCTCCAAAATGGGTGTTCTAGCAGTGTTTGCTGTTTACACTTGATAGCCCAGACAGGCAGACAGTACCTTCAAAAACTCAGTCTCGAACTAAAAATAACCATAGTCTTTGTCCCTTTTTAAAGTTTTAATTTAAATTCATAGATTAGATATCTTAAAATCCACAAAATTTCTTTCCATTCAGTCATCTTCCTTGAATTGCAAAACTCCTTGTTGCCCAAAGTTCCAATGAGTCATGGCCACAAGGATTGAACCTTTTCAAAGTTTGTCAAAACTGTCATATCAGTCTCAGCACTAAATCTGTTTGACAAACCATTTTACATAGTTCTTACACAGTTTTCCACTTATTTGGTTACTATCTCTTACAGAATTAGAAATTCAGTTTTTGGTATATGCTTGCAAAAACAACATATGTAAACATAATGTAGACAACAAGCTTGAATAGCATAGTCTAACATCTACAAATCTTCGGGGACATACCATTGAAATTTGTATCGCACAGATAGCATTTTGCTTCAACAATATAGGCCCGTGAGCGGAGCTCCAAACCTCCATGACCAAGAATCATTGGGAAAGCTCCATGGATGAGGTTCAGAGCCCTTGTTGCATGGCTTGATCCAAGAGAGAGCCATAGCTCAGCTAAAGTAAGAGTAGCTGAGGCTTTTAGAAGATCCAAGTTAAATGATATGCAGAATGAGAGGCTTGCTAAAGCATATGGTAGCCCTAAAACTGCATTGCCTGATTTCTGATAAAAAAATATATAATAAGTGAAGGATTTAAAGCAAACGAACAATGGAAAACGCACAACAATACGAAAGTTGGTAGTTTGGAACAGTGTAGTATTCAGTAATTTAGGATGTGTCAATAGATAACACATTAAAAAGACAAAAGGAAAAAATCATCACACAGTTAAATCAATATGAAATAAAAACATACATAGTCATGACTCGTGACAGATATTTTTCCTTGAATAAAACAGTGATGCCGATGAGTGCTTATAAAAAGCATAAAGAGACATTATCAACACAAGTCTTTTGTTAACTAAAATTTCATATAATCTTTTTGTTACTTTTCATTTTTTCCCACTTCGTTTCCTTCTCATCTAGTGGAAGATTGCTTAGCATGTAATCCTGACTGTTACACAATTGTCATTTTGTGTGATGAATTGGAGAGGGGATGTCACCCCCAGAGTAAATTGTAACTCATCAGCAACTTGTGAATAAATAGCAAGTTACACAAAAAGAAGAAATACCAGGTGAAATAGCTTGATCCAGACTACATGAACTACCACGTGTGTCAGATGATGTGATCACATACCTTGTGAATCTCAGCAAGTAAAAGAAGAACTGAAGCATTCTCAACTTGCAGATTGTATTTGTAACACATGCAAAAGAGGGAGTGTGCCACAGCAGCTGCCTAAAAAAGAAAATCATTATAGTAAAAATAAATAAAACAATATATTGCATTTGCTTAACAATAATTCATTTCACCCTCGTTTTTCTCCTTACTAGGCTAAGAACCTATGATCTCACCCGAATACTCCGATACATAAAGGTCCAGAAATCTAAGCAGTCAGCATTGGCAATACACAAATGACACGTATTTAAAAGGGGTGGTTTTAATCTCAGCAGCAATAGCGACACACACCGTTGCTTCTACCAGTATACTTGTTTATGAGCTGGAAAAACCTATAGGAGAAGTCATAAAACATAAGTGCCTTTTAAATTCTTTCTATTTTTCCTTTTTTTTATTGTTTGGTGTATCAATCATTGATCTCACCCTGGTTTTTCTCCTTACTAGGCTAAGAACCTATGATCTCACCCGAATACTCCGATACATAAAGGTCCAGAAATCTCAGCAGTCAGCATTGGCAATACACAAATGACACGTATTTAAAAGGGGTGGTTTTAATCTCAGCAGCAATAGTGACACACACCGTTGCTTCTACCAACACTTAAAGTATACTTGTTTATGAGCTGGAAGAAAACCTATAGGAGAAGTCATAAAACATAAGTGCCTTTTAAATTCTTTCTATTTTTCCTTTTTTTTATTGTTTGGTGTATCAATCATGAGTATAAAAGACTATCATGTTGTGACTGGTGGGACTACTACACAGTCTCTTATATATATATATATGTAAACATTCTACACACATATATATATATATAAACATTCTACACCACTTCTCACCAATTATGTATCTGCCCATTACTGTCATAGTGAGAAACCTATACATATGAAACATTACAAATAAAATCAAACTCTTTTGAGAAAGTACACATCTGCATTTATGGGGGTTACTTGCATTTTTTATTGTCGTGTTTATCAATCATCACCCATAAGTATAACAATATCACATTAGGGCAAAACACAATCAATTGACAACAATACTAACATTAACATCTTACCCAACTTATTGCCAATGAAAAATACTACAAGGTTTTTTTAAAAAATCTATATTTAAAGATCATCATGACCCCTAGGCACCTATGAAAGAACAACAGTTACATATGCACTATACATTCAACAGTTTCTGAAAATAGCATATGATTTTCTGTATAATGTTAATCTTTAGTGCATGCAGAGGGGGAAAACCTCTCGGAATTGCTTTGCTGCAAGCAATGTACGGGCATGACGAAGGCTTGCTTCTGTCTTTAGCTCCATATCTACACCAGTAACTGGCGATGCCAAAACACCGAGTTCATCACACAGTTTCTGGGCTAGCTTTAAACGTCCACTACATGAAGCTCAATTAAATTATTAACAATGCAGAAATGTCAGCTGCTAACAGAATTAAGATTCTGAATTCAACTGTTGACCTAGACCACTTACCGGTGTAAAGCATGCTCATGTAGCAGCTGCAGCTTTAGCAGTAAGATTTGTGATTTTGAGACAGATAGAAACTTCTCTTCTGCTATTTTAAGGGCGGAAAACGCCTCTAAACACACAGAATGAAAATAGAACACAATAAGGGCAAAAAAAAAAAAAAAAAAGTAAGATAAGGCACTTGTGTTGTGTGTGACTGGACTTTTTACCTACTAACTGATAGAACCCAAACAGAATTATTGAAGAGAAAATAGGAATTCTTTATTGAATTGGAAAATCTGAACTGAAACAAGAAAATAATCTCGGGTATTCAAGAGACCGGAACTCCCCACTTCTAGATTGATCAAAAGATGTCTAACTAATCATGGTTCCTTTTATGTCGCCTAACATACACCCTGCTGATAAGAGGTTGCTGCTTATCACTAACCCTCTATCTACATTCATGACAAAGACGAAGAAAGAAAAGGACCACTCCGTATTAACAAAATGCAATTTGCATAACAAATAATTACAATTTAAGTTATTCATAAACAGTTATTCTGGTGATTTACAAACCATTAAGAAAAGTGCAAAACAAAGTCAAACAAATGCAAATTTGGAAACATACATACAATGAATATATATAAAAAAAGGGTAGAACTCTATTCTATTTTATGCAACCAATCTAACCTTTGTATCCCTTAAAGACTGCTAGATGTTGAATGAGCTTTACATATGCTAATGCTGCATCTGATGAGCTGGGGTAAACAAGAACAAAGTTAACGCAAGCAGAAAAATAGGCTTAAATATATTTTTAATCCCTAAAAATGATGTTTTTGAAATTAATCCTTATTTAAGTTTATTTCGTTTTTAGTCCAAACAATTAACAAAAATAGTTTGTTTTTAGTCCATGGTGAGGACCAAAAACAGTATTTTTTATAAATGTAGACACTACAAACGGGAAAAAAAAAGGGACTGATTTTTTTAAAAATGACATATTTTTAGGGATCAAAAAAAAAAATTAAAAAAATGGTAGCTAAACAGTTGTTTTTTTATTAAACTAAGGTGATACAGAATTAGCAACTCCAAATAGGATGTCTGTAATATGTTCAGCTCAGGAGCTACCTTGATGTGTCAGCAAAGCAAGTTGCATGCACTAGCGCATTTATGCGAGACATGGGAGTGCTAATGACAATTCAAAAAAGGGTAAAAAAATCAGATTCTCAAATACAAACAGCAAACTTCCAATATAATACAAAAATATGAAAATAAGCACAACATATGCATATGCAACAAGCACTATATCGTGCATCACCCCAAAGTGATGGAAAGATCTCAAAACGACATAAACATGTATAAAATGAGAGAGTAAAACATGCATTTTGCTTTATTTTATTTATAACCAAAAGTCTGGTAAAAAAAAAAAAAATCAAGGCTTCAAGAATTTTGGTCAAGATGGTGGCTAGTGTACCCATTATGATATGATTTATCTAGCTGAGTTTGAAAACCATGTTCACTAGAATAAATCCTGAAACAGAAAATATTCAGTGTGAAAACCGCGTTCTGCATGTTTGGCAAGTAAGGCCATATCACTAACTAAATTATTTTGCTTATGGGTAGCAATAATTAGTAAAAAATTTCACTATTTAACATTACGTGGATATTTGTGTGTACATATTTCTGAATCTCTCTCTATCAAAGTATTTTGTGTTTTATTAAAGAGGATATTTTCTTTATTTTGAACTTCGGTTTAACAAAAAGGTAAAATAGCCACTCCTCGGAAGTTTGATTATTAAAATGGCACAAGATCATTAAAATGTTTCTTATGGGCATGGGTATAGAGAAGGAAAGTCATCAGACTGGAGATCCACCAGAGGAAATAGTCACAAGCGACAGCGTGAGGAGTGAGAACAATACCTATCTTTCCATAATATATTCAAACTATGACTATTGTTCGCCTTTTGCATTCGTTAGCACACTCCTACTCACTCTTAACTCTCTCTCATATTGGTTTTTTTTTTCCTGCATATTCTTTCATTGAATCATTGTGATTTCGTACTAATCTTTCTCTTTTTCCCAACAATTGGTATGGCCTATGCAGGATGGCTAGTAAGTCTAGAACAAAAAATCTACCTTGCAAAGGGAAGGAGTAGTTGTTGGTGCCAAATATCTTGAAGAAAAGCAATGCCAACTTGTGAAAGCAATATATTTTTTCTTTTATTTATTAATAATTCAGAAAGAAATCAATTTGAACATTGATTAATTATATTATATTCTGTTAATAGTCAGATTCCAGAAAAAAGAGAATAATAATAATAAGTGCAACCTTAATTCATACATACCTACAACACATATAGCAACCTTACCTGCCATATAACTCCCACGCAGTCGCACGAAGTATATAAGACGAACCCAGTACTTGCAACACAGATCCGGGAATTGAGGTCGGTTGGGCACAGAATTGGGAAACATCAGAACTTCTGCCAGAACCATTTTCCTGACATAAAACTAGAGAACCTATTGGCTTTTGTAAATTCCTGAGCCAAGCTGTACTAAAGGCACCATCAATTGTCATTCCAGAACTCTCGGAGCTAAAATCACTAATCAGATGAGAACTCAACCTGAGTTCCTGCCGGTTATACAAGAAAATACATTAAGTAAAGAATTCAATTCTTTTATTCTGAAAGTCACCAACCAAAGAATAATCACACAGATTTATACTACCTTGCAAACGGTAACTGGGCATGTACTGAGCTTCATGGTAGATTTTGGACCAAATGATAGCAAGGGCCTTTGAACATGCTGCAGTGAAGATACTACTATGATGTAAAATGGCATCAAATAAAATTTCAAGTTTCAGTACCCACTAACAAGACTAAAGAATTAATTCAATTCAAGTTGGTAAAGCTTGAAGCAACTTAAATAACACAATGATGATATACTGTTGGCTACATGGACTAGGGATTCAACCTTAATAGTTATGAGATCTTAAAATTTACAGAATTAGGGTCACATTTCAAGATACCTCCAGTTTGTTTTTGTTTCCATTTTCTGTTTTTATTTCCTATTTTCACTTTCAATTACAAAAATATCACATTATTTTCACTTTGTTTCCTTTCTCCCAATTTTTATACTTATTTTTTGTCATTGTTTCCTATAAAAATAATTGAAAACAGAAATCAAAATAAAAACAAAATGAAATTTTTGTAATTACAAATGAAAAAAAGGAAACGAAAACGAAGAATGAAAATAGAAAACGAACAGGCCCTAAACCGTGCAAATTCAGGTAAGATACGATCCCCAATTTTAATCTTCAAGACTCATTAAATATGTTAAGATACTAACAAGCTAATATTCTTATACTAACAAGACAACAAAAATTTCACATTTATATGTCCAGTTTGGAAAAAGTACTAACAGTATATCGAGAAATTTTAATGTGGTCAGAAAATCTCATTACCGTTAAATCAAACTTAGCCATTGCCAAATGATTGGAAGCCAACAACCGTTTTAACTTTAAATTTTCTGCTCTCTTGAAAGAACCTCTCAAGAGAACAAACAATTGTTGCTGAACAGAGAGTGAAATACCCATACTCGTAAAAGGTGAATATGATGATCCTAGTATCCCAACAGTACTTGAGATGCCATTTTCAAACAGCAAGTTTGAGATCGCTGCTAAAGTATAGGCAAGGCAGGTATCATTACTTTGCTGCACAAATGAAAACTGTCAGTCTTTACACACATTTGGGTTTAAATGGCAACATTTGCTGTCACCTTAGGTTTTGCGCCACTTGGTAAATACAGGTCGGCAATTTTATGAAATAAACAAACCTTAATTTTATATGATTACCTGCTGAGAAACACGAACTGCTTCCGTCAAAACCTAAACATAACCAAACAATATAAGTATTGCACCAAAAAATAATAGATAGAGAAACAATGGCTTGATAAATAGCTGAACACAAAAATATTATAAAATGATAGAAAGCCTTGAGGTCCGAGGCGGGTAGAAACATGGAGCACATATCAAAATCAAAATGTTCAAGAAACTCACCTCTAAAGCCAGCTTTGGATGCCCAAAGTGGAAATGCATCATCCCCAAACATAATAAAGCAATTTCATATCTTCCAAAGTTATTACCACTAGCCGGAGGAACAAAATCAAATCCTTCGTTCCCTGCACTTTTGTCCAACAGACAACAGACAAGTTCAGCTCTAAACGATTATGCTCTATCCTTTTTATTAGAATTTAGGCCTAACAACCCTAAAAGACAGCTTGATAGATGAATACTACCCAAGCCTTTATAAGGACTACTTTTGCCATATACCAAATCGATGTGGGATCTTCACACACCCCTCCAATGTCTGGAGCTGGACATTTGGAGTGTGAAGTTTGCACGATTGGACATCTAGGGGTAGCCCAATAAAAGATTTAGGATAGGCTCCGATACCGTTTTAGAATATGGCCCTAATTCCAAAGTTTGTTCAACGGGTGAGGATTGCTCAAGCCTTTACAAGGACTACTTTGGTCATATACCTAATAAATGTGGGATATTAGCAGTTAGCACTTTTTATTGGCTATTAAGGCACTCAATAGTTGATATGTTTGCATGAGAAGTGTGGTTTTAGGACTATAATTCACAGCAAAATACAAAAACTAGAGATGGAAAAAAAAAATACGGGAAAAACTTTACATTTGCATCTGTAGAGATGCTAAATTTTGACAGTAAACATATAAATAAATTTGGGGTTGGGGTATTAATGTGGAGCAGTCACAGTAGATTACTAGGCATCATAAACCATACAGACATAGTATTAGTATCAGCATTGAGCTGTGATCAGACAAGTCTGGGAACATATTATGATTGACTGAAAATTCATCAGAGGAAGTCTAATACTAAGAATTTATAATTAAATTTGCAAAAAAGAAAACTGGAAAGTTTAATGTAAAATTGAAGTTCAAGAGAAAGTTGTAGGAGAAAAAAAATTAACAAAAAAAAGTAGAATGATGGCAGGGTGATGACAGCTTGGGTAACACACAAGAGATTAGATAAAGAACCAGCAGTTCAATTACCTGTAATCAAAATAGCAATGGAGATTCTCCAAAGCAGCAATATAATCATCATGAGAAAGACCATTCAAGCAGCTCAAAAAATGAACCTGCATAGAAGTGAAACCCAATCACAGCAAATTTCAGTGAAAAGAAAAAAAGAAACAAAAAGGTCGAATGAATATTCTAAAAAATAACCCCCTAGACTCACTCGATGTAGTTCAGGTGCCAACTTGTGTAGCTGCCGCAGAATAATTTCAAACCCATTCAACGAAACAGCACTACCATTCCTGCAACATGAATAAAATTTGAAAGATAATATATACAAATTATACAGTTACAAGTACATTTAAAAAAAAAAATAAGAGAAGTTTCAGGTCTGCAACTTGCTTACTTTTCAATGATATCAGCTTGCTCTTGTAAGTAACCTTGTATCTGCCAGTTTGTGTGCAAAAATACTGCACCACTGGGATCAATATCCCGTAGCATGTTACTTGGAGGGTCTTCATAAGGACTAGCTACTCTGACTTTCTCACTCTGTTGGGATACTGAATCCGCAGGCACATCAATATCTATGTTCCATCATTGTCGGTGCAGATGCATCATTGTGTCAAACAGCAGGATCAAGAGCAAAATAGAAAATCCCAAAAGAGAAGGTGGGGATGAATAAGAGTCAGAACAGAAAACTGGGATTTTGTTAATTGAAAAAATCTGGGTCCTTATAACATTCAAGTGCTTTCAGAATTACAGAAAACACTAAAAAAGGAGCTTGATGAATTAGATACTTGTACCATCTACTAAACTCAGAAGTGCATTGGGTGTATGAAGATGAAATGGAACTCTTTCACTAGCCTCCTTTCTTGCTTCAATTTCTTCTGAAACCTTTTCATAGACAAAGTTCTCCAAGTCCATGTTCTCGTATTCTGAATATGTCTCGAGATTACTACTAGAATCATCTAAACTCGGTTCTTCATAAGGAGAACAAGTTGAAAATTCTTCTTTGCAATAGATCCCTAAGTTTTTCAAGAGATGGCAAATACCCTGGACATTCAAATTAATGGTTACATGGAGGATAAAATTTCACTCTAAAGAATAAAAGTAAAATTTGCACTCATAAACTGAGCATATGATAGAGAGGAAGCCAAATAACATGTTATCAATGGCAGATGGCAGTTCACGGCGGCAAGCCAAAAATTTTAACAGAAGTGGAGAAACAAAAGTGTAGGAAAGTTGAAATGCTCGAACAAATGTAGACCGGTGAAGGAAAACAAGTACAAAATAACAGAACAGAACCATGAGAACAGAATGAAAATGACAGAATGCTCAAATAAAAAGTGGACTAGTGGAGGAAAAAGAGAACAAAATAACAGAACAACGAGAACAGAATGCTCAAATAAAAAGTGGACTAGTGGAGAAAAAAGAACAAAACAACAGAACCATGAGAACAGATAAAAGATAACAGAAAAATAGAAGAGAATGAAAAAGACAAGGAGATGGCAGAGATGACAAAGAGAAGGAGAGGTTGCCGGGAATGCTGGGCCTAACGCCGCACCTTCTCCAATATTTTATTAAATGATGGTACAAATATTCAAGCAAAAAAAGGACCAATATAAACCATCAAAAGAATGTAGGAAAACATCATACCTCAAACGGTAGCAAATTGAAAGCAAGCACACAACGCCGAAGAAATATCCCCAAATTACTGTTCATGTCCAAAACAACCTGGTCATCTTCAATAGCACCTGAATCGGGACTTCCAAGTATTCCTGAACAACGACATTTTCATATCAATAAACAAGAAAATTCAATCCAATGAATCAACATAAAAAGAGAAAAAGGAGGAATCAAGATAGAGAAAACATGTAAAGAAGTTGAAGGCTTAGTAAGA
The DNA here is from genome assembly GCA_037113605.1 of Calophaca sinica. Taxonomy (NCBI): domain Eukaryota; kingdom Viridiplantae; phylum Streptophyta; class Magnoliopsida; order Fabales; family Fabaceae; genus Calophaca; species Calophaca sinica. Next base: position 122,205,473 of record CM073736.1, on the reverse strand, counting down.
GTAATGGTTATCAAAATGTACTAAAGTTTTGGGGTGTTTTAGGGTGTATAGAGAATATTTGGAGCCACGTAATGTCACATTATCATGTTTATATTTCCAAAACTATAGTAATGGAAGAAATAGAGAGGATCTATTTTCGATCAAACTCACCTCGTATATCACTAAAAAAATTAAACAAATCTTCAGGTGATGAGAGAGATGAGAGTCTAGTCATCAACTGATCAATAAGCCAGGATGCCTCCCAGTTTTGGCTTATTATTCTCAATTGATTGATGAGTTCATCCAATTTTGGCTCCAATATATCATCACAGGACTGCAAAATCAACAACATTTATTTTTACAAGAGTCGAGCATAGAAAAAATCTTTGACCGATAATAAGAAAAATTAGTGATTCAACATCGAGAAGGTGGTGTGAGCTGACCTTTGTGAGAGCTAACAGGAACAAGCCGAGGCGGTTGTGCTGAGCGACAGAAGAGAAAGGGAAAGGGACGGAAATTTGAGCTGGCGGAGCGTAGATCTTGAGGAGTATGCAGAGTGATACTTTGTGCGGCGTTATTGCAAATGCACCTGGCTGTTTCAATATCCCAGCCATTAAGTCTCAATTATCTCACTCTCTCTTTCTATCAATCTCTACCTTGCCTCCTTTCTGTGATATAAAAAAGGAAAAATGCTTAGTTGATTGGTATGTTTGTTTGTGTGCTGCCAAATGCCTAACTTGTCAAGTGAAATGAAGGATGAAGTCAGTCATGGAGCAGTATTGGGGCCACTGCAACTCTACAGGGAGGTGTTCTCTAGGGTTTGGAATTTGTTTTCTGGAATCTAGTATAGTACCCGTGCATTCGCACGGGTCACGTTGGCTTTTACGCATTGAGCCTCACCTATCAGAACACACAAATTGAAGGTGCTTCTCCTAACCAACCGAGATGACGGTCCTGCAAGTGCAAACATGAAGAACCCATTGTTAGACGCAGCAGATGGAGAAGACAGGCAAGCAACAACTGACGGAAAATAAAGAAGAATAAGATGCAAAGAAGCATGAACTAAATAAGCCATCTTCGAAGTTTCCTGTGTGAAAAGCTTTCATGGCATTAGAAGCCTCACCACCGCGGGAAGAAGAGAAGAGAATGAGAAGAAGAGCAGTCGCATGACAAGAGAGATGTTAGGGTTTTTTCTTGTGTGAGAAATTTGATTTGAAAAGGAAGAGAAGAAGTAATGTGCTCAGCAAAATTTTGGGCGTGTACGGGAGAAAGCAGGTCGAATTTGCAATACTGAGGGTATGTTTGGTTGAAACGAGAGAAGCTTAGGGAAAGGATTTTAACACTGTGTTTGGTATAGAAGAGAAAATGAGAAGAGAGAAAAAGGTGAGAAAGAGAGAGGAGAGAGAGAAAAAGGTGAGAAAAAGGGAAGATTTGTGGTATTGTTTGGTTTAAGAGAAAAAAAAGAGAAATAGAAGAGAAAGAAGTATAAAGTTTTCTCTCCCTTTGTTTGGTTGAGAAGAAAACGAGAAGAGAAAAATAGTAATATTTTATCATTGGACAAAAATACCCTTACTAAATTTGAGTCTTTTTTTTACTTTTTTTTTGGGTTACATCTTTATTTTATTTGAATTGTCTCCTATGGCCATAAAAAAATTTGTCACCTTGCAAATTATAAGGTAGAGTGGTAAACTTTTTTTTCCACATTCTTTCTTTCAAACATTGTTGCAACAATATTTATGTTATGGCAATTTGTGAGTTTTTTTTTTTATAATGAAAAGGAATATTATTAATGGATAACTGGACCTTAAGCACAAGCGGTGCCAATGTTTTGTTTATTAAAAATGGAGATTCAAATTTCAATTACATGTTTATTAATAGAAACAACAAAAGAGTTTCTCGCTTATACACAAAAAGAACTCAGAAGCACATATTCAATATAGGCAACTACATATTCAGTATACAAAAAAGAACCAGTAAGCACAAGCTGATAAAGATAAGTCAACTACATAATACCTATACAAAAAATAACTTCCAGGCACCAACATATCAGCCAACTACGTACTGGCTATACAAAAAAAAAAACAACCTGTAGGCACAAGCTGATGAAAATATAACCAACAAAGTACATATACAAAAAAGATGTTGGCACCAACTGATAATAAAGTCAACTACATAATACTTATACAAAAAATAACTTCCAGACACTAACATATCAGCCAACTATATACTGGCTATACAAAAAAAACAACCTGTAGGCATAAGCTGATGAACATATAACCAACAAAATACCTATACAAAAAAGATGTTGGCACCAACTGATAATATAAGTCAACTACATAATGCCTATACAAAAAATAACTTTCAGGCACCAACATATCAGCCAACTACATACTGGCTATACCAAAAAAAAGAAGCTGTAGGCACCAATCGATGATATGAGGCAGCTACCTAGTGCCTACATTGTGCCCAGTAACATTCATAACTTGCAAGAGAACCTGTAGCCGCAAGTGAGCGGGCACACCAAAAACCAACTCCTTCTTTTTGTCATCACTGCAAAGAAATTCATAACACTGCAAACGAAATTGCTCCAACAAATTCAACTCAGACAACATATCCCAGACATCTCAGAAATGTGATAGACTCGAGGTCTACTATGTTGCAGAATTTCATTGCGCTTCTCAATAGCTGCAACTTGTCTTTCAGCTATTGCTATATGTTGCTTTTCCACATCATGCAGTTGATTAGAAATACAATTACCTTTATTCAGTGCATCAGCCATGAGGGATTTAAATTGATTTTGTATTTGGTTGAGACGAGGAAAGGAAAGACTTTGTATGTTTGGTTCAGAAAGGGAGGGGAGGGAAGGGAAGGAATTTTAATGGAGGAGGATTAATTTACTTGTATATCCTTATAGTTTTTTATATTATATTATATATAAGGATATTTAAGTAATTTTATTTTTAATTATTTTATCTCTCCTCTTCTCCCCTCCAAAACTCTCATTTTGAGAGGGAAACAAAAATTGGGTTATGAGGGATTTTGCTCCACTCCCCTCTCCTTCCTTTAAAAAAAATTGAACTAAACAAACATAATTTTAAATAATCTCTTCCCTCTCCTCCCCTCCCCTCCCCTTCCCTCTAAAATCTCTCAATCAAACAGACCTCGAGGGAAGTGTTGAAAAGGGTGGGAGAAGCGAAATTTTGGAAGAGAATAGTGAAATGGTGATTAGTGATTAGTTAGTGGGGAAAATAGTGAAATGGGCAAAGGAAAAAATGACATGTTGCTAATCAAGGGTTTGTTTTCTCCTATAGAGATAGAAGAGATAGATTAAGGGTTTGTTTTCTCATATAGAGATAGATAGATAAATAGATGAAAATAAAAACGATGGGGAACGCTACAAGTTAACCGGAAAAAATATTTATATGCTATCGGTTTAAATTCAAAAAGTGAAAATATTTATACAACTTAAAAGGTACTTAGGCCATATAAACTGTCGCTTTGGAGAATTGAACAAGGTCCCTTAAAATTATAAGGCTATGGGATCACCGCTACATATATATTGGACTTATACAACTTTTAAAAAATCATTTTTTAATGATATTTCAAAGTGTCCATTAGTCCACTAAAATAATTAGATTAAACTTACAAGACTAATGTCTAAGTTAGAGTTTACTTAAGGCTTATTTAATTTTATCTTATAACACAAGTATTTGTTTAAGTATTTATGAGAGTTTATTTAAGATATATTCATAAGTTGTTTTCAACTTATATTTTAATAAGCCAACGTAGTTTGGCTTAACTGGTTCGATCTTCCATTCGCACACGCTGCGACTTGGGTTCGAATCCAAGTGGCTGCGTTGGTGGGCGATCCGTAAATTCCACCGTAAATCCTAGCTCAGGTTGGTGGTTCTCTCTGACCCTGCATGGGGGTGAGCCTCCCCCAATCTAAACTTTTCTTCATCAAAAAAAAAAACTTATAAGATAGCTTATGAAAACATGTTATAACTTATATGAAAACAGTTTAAGTGTATTCCTTATTTGATTACAGAAATAATCTATACATAAGCGCTTGTATTCCCATTTTCAGTTTTCGCCCTCCACATCTGGCCACCATGTCTGGCGTTGGAACCATGTAAACTCATCACTCCCTTCGTCTCGCTCCACCCTACTGCATCCCCTTGTTTATTTAACAAACGAAGCTCCCTGGAAGCATATCAGAGAACTCATTAGGAAACTCAATTTGCCATGAAATACTCGCGCCGTGCGTGGTAGAAATGTCTAATTGTTTTGGGGTTTATCGACCTTTGATTGGTAAACAAATTTCTCATAGAGATAGTGACCTTGCCATAATGTTTGTAATTTATGGATGCGATTTTGTAATATTACATGTCTGTTTTTGAGAAGGGAAAATATTCTAAAAAGATATTGAAGGTAGATTGAAGCCAAACAAGTTTTGTAACCAAACAATGCAGGTTTTAATGACAGGAAATATCAAAAATGTTTTCTACACTTCTGTTGTGAGCAAAACACTAACGATGGATTGTTTTTGACAGACAATAAAAGAAGACAACAAGAAATACATGAAAGATCAATTTCATCAACGATGGACTGTTCTTTTGTACATTATAATGTCAAATCCATCAATTTTGATTTTGATTATGTCAATATGTTGCACAAAACATAAGGTAATCCTCGTATCTAAGATCTCCCTCTCAGAGCCGTGTGTGTTTCGACAAGTGGTTTGTGACTGTATTTTGAAGAGGGTAAGTGGAAAATGAAAGAGCAAAAGAGAGGAATGGTTTGATGTGTAAGGTGTATTATAAGATTTGGTATGCTTTCAAAATTTAATGCTTAATCAACTTGTTCACTCATGAACCACCTATTAAATAGTCTACCGTAGATGTCATCATTTTTTATTCCTATCAGAATATAATTTTAATTTTTTTAAAAAAAATTTCACCGATTCAACAAGCAAAAACGAATAACGATGATCTATACGAATAACGATGATCTATGTACCAAAGAAAAATAAAATGAATAACGATGATCAAACAAAATAAAGCCAAGTGCAACTGCAAGTCAGCATACCAAATTACCTACCGGTCTTTCTCTCTCCCATTAAATATTTTCAATTTAAAAAAAAATAAATTTCTTTCAAATATTCGGGGAGATTAAAAAAAGAAAAAAAAGCAAATCTGGAGAAATATCGACAAAAACCCTTGGGTTGAAGCTTCCGACAAGCGTTGATCTACACCTATGGCTTCTTCTCCGGTAGCTCCTCCCTCTCTCTCTTATTCTCTCTATTTGATTGTCTGTGCGTTTTCGAAACGATGTTAATACTGAGCTGAATTACAATGATACAGCGAGCTGTCGAAAACACAGAGAATAGCTTGGAGAAGATCAAGCGCCAGCTAGCTTCCGCTTCTGGTAAAAACTTGTTGCAGGGACCACTTCTTAAGAGATCCGAAACTGTAATTAACTTATCCCACTTTTTATTATCTCGCTATTTCTCGTTTCTCACTTTGATGATCAATATTGTGCTATCTTGTTTCATTCATTTCCTAATAACCTTCGAGTTCCAATTTTTATTGTGAATAGGGAATTATGATCATCTCACAATTCCAATGTGTTATGGGTTTTGTGATCCTTTGAATAGCCAATCTTTTTTTGATGCTCTTAGAAAATGCCATGCTGTTTCCTCCTTGACTGTTAGCAAGCTCATGTAATTTTTTTTTTGTTGTGTTGACAGCTCAGAAAATGGAACGAGCGTTGGGTGATCTTGGACCCAACAACTGGAAGAATGGAATACAAGTAGGCGTATATATAAATACTGCTTATGTTGTTTCTCTTTGCGTAGGGAAAATTAGTAACACTTTGGCTACTGATCTTCTGTGATGTTGTTTCTCTTTGATTTAGGTTAAGAAGAAATGAGCCAACTGTTAAGGGAACTATTATATTTGATGCAAATAGCACCATCACTGTATCTCCTGTGAATTTCCAGTAAGGATGGTGTTTTTACTTTCTAGCATAACCCTTTTACTTTCTAGCATAACCCTATTTTGCTCGGTTTCGAGCTATGATTTATGAATCTCAGCTGGATTTGTTATTTTTTATGTTAACATATTAATTTCATTTGACATGGTATTCCTTTATTTCTGTGCATCACAGTGGGCTACCGAAGTATGACGGTTGCTGCATTTGTATCCTTTTTGTCAATTTTATCACTTTTAGCAATTATTACAAATCATTAATTGGTAACAAATGGATGAAAATCACTCTTCTTGTCACCTCTTAACTTTCTCCTTTAGATATTGGGACACCACAGAAAAAGGATTACTTCCTCTGCGCAGAGACTCCTGGTGCAGCTAGAGCATGGGTGTCAACTTTGCAGTATGTTTTATAATCCCAATCTTTCTTCTCCCTTTTGCCTCTATCGTTTTGGGGAACTCTCCATGCAATATAATTTTTTTATTTCATATTGTTGTGCAATATATTAAGAAATTATATGGTAATATTCTTTTGTATTTGGAAAGCATCAATTTATAAAATGTTTATAGAGATGTAGCTACAAATCCGAGCCTAAAAGTACTATTTCTTTTGTGTATAGTCTTATCATTAATTAATGTTATAATTTTTTTTTCCAAAAGTCTGTTTTTGAATGTTACACTTTCATGCCCCGATTAAAACTATGGGAGATTCATTACTGTAGTATCTTCCCTTGATAGTTTTCTAACTGTTATCAACTGCGGGCTTTATATTCACGGGAATAGGCCTCTGTTTGGAAAGGCAGACCTGCAGAATACTAATCTCATATATTTTTTTTTTCGCTTTTGTTTTTGTGTTCCTCTTGTTGTTATTTATTCTATTATCTTGTGTTCTTGCTTTCCACTAAAATGGATCAATTTGTATGATTACTGGACTGTTTGTATTGCAGATTTTCTTGTTTAATGGTTTGGGTTTATTTCCTTGTCTGATTTATTTTATCATCTGACATCAGTGCAACTCAGTTGGTTCTAAAAGCTCATAAAGAAGCTGTAAATTCCTTAAGTGGGAATGGTTCTACAAAATTAGGAACTGTTGCAACTGTTGTTGCTGCGGCCAATTCAACAGCCTTGGAATGTTCTAAAGAAATTGAAGCAGCAATGCAGATTTCTTTGCGAAATGCTCTGGGAATGATGCCAAATAGGACTACTGATGGTCCTATGGATGATTTAACAATCATGAAGGTACAGTCTGGTTTTGATTTATTCAGCATTCATGATGGTGCAGCAGAGTCATAGTTCCTAATTTTCCCCCTCCAGTCTTGATGATATACCTCGACTTCAATCTTACTCTGCATATTGTATAATTTCTTCTAAAAGTCTGCCTTCAGTAACACCTTTTGGTTTCTCCTACTTTTGGCTATCTTTGTTTGGTTTGGACTTCGTAGGAGTCGACATTTCTGTATTTTCATTATTTCTTCCTTATTCTGTTAGGAAGAAAGTTTGTTGAATTAGTCCAATCACTCTCTGCATCAACTCTTAGCCTATGTTTGGTTCTGAGGAGAAATTGTGAAGAGAGAAATATGTGAAAGAGAGTGTGAGAAGAGAGAAAAAGATGAGAAATAGAGTTAGATCTTGGGTATTGATTGATTTAAGAGAAAAAGAAGAGAAATGGAATGATATTATGAATTGACAAAAAAACCCTTATCTAAAAAATATCTAATCTTTACCAAGTAAAAATATTAATTAATTAACTTAACTTTTTTAATTAATTAATTAAATTATTTGATTAATTTACTATACATTTTATTTTAATTAATTAATATTTTGATTATTTTATTTTATTTTAAATAATTAGACAACATTTTATTTTAATTTTATGTTAGTTAATTCTCCTTCTCCAAAAAGCTCCAGTCCCCTAACCACTCCCCCAAAAAAAAAAAAGCCGCTCCTCCCGTAACCACTCTTCCCCCCACCCCCCCAACACAGCCACTCTCAAGGCCCAACCACTCTGAAGCCCCCTCCCCATTGTGGTTGCTATTTTATATTTTTAGCTTTGAAATTCTTTTTCTTTTTGATTTTGGTGTGTTTTTGTTAACCACGAGTTGCAGATCCAAACTAAGCTGTGTCATCTTCTACGTCGGTTATGCGTTCTCTCCCATTTCCCTCCTTTTTCGGTGATAAATTGGCTAGCGGCGGTGCATGTAAAGGCACGGTGGCCTTGATCAGAGTAGGGATGGCAACGGGGCGGGGCGGTACCAGGGAGTGCTCCCCCGCCCCCCGCCCCGCCCCCCAGATTTTCCCCCGTCCCCGTCCCCGATCCCCGCCATGGGGAGTTTTTCTCCCCCATCCTCGTCCCCACGGGGACCCTGAAAATTTAAAAAAATAAAAAAAATACTGAAATTCAATAAAATTGAAAAAAAAAATATAAAAGTATGAAAAAGTTTCAAAATTACAGTATCAAAATCAATTTTTCATGTCTAGTCCAACATGTGAAGTCATTATGATCATGATTTGTGAATCTGATGAGTGATGACCTTTCTTTTGTTTTATTTTACTAAAACCATTATAGTTTTTAAAAATTAAAAAAAGACATAAAAAGACCAAAAAACCAATCATTATAATACATATATATGTATTTTTTAGGGATAATTGTGTAATATGTTCGGGGCGGGGACCCACGGGCGCGGGGGTGTGATCCCCATCCCCATCCCCGAATCGACTGCGGGGGGATTTTCTCCCCCGTCCCCACGGGGAAAAATTTCCCTCCCGCAGGGCCCCGAATGGGGTAGTCCCCGCGGGGATCCCCACACACAGGTGGAAATTGCCATCCCTAGATCAGAGGGATGCCTCCAACAAGAGGAGGTAGGGGCAAAAATGGAACAAGGAAGAAAATAGCATCTCTCACTCCCCTTTTTTCGCATATCAGCAAAGACCCAAAAAAGTGGTGGGCCCCACGGCGTTTTGTTCTCTCTATCCCATTTCTCTGCAAACCAAACGAAGGAAATGAGCCACTTTTTTTCTCTCTCTCTCTCCCCTCTAACCCTCTCTCTTCCTTTTCACCCAAACCAATCACAGTGTTAAGCTTCATCATTGATTGGAGGTTTAAGAGAGGGGAGAAGGATACAGGTTAATTAATAATTTAATAATTAATAATTTAATAATTAATAATAAGTAAAACCTTAATGAACGAAGGGGGCATATATAGTCTCAGTTCTACATGGTAGGAGTTAGGATCTTCACACTTAACATCAACTTTAACCTTAATGATAATTGAAGTCTTAAGAAAAACAATTTATTCTCTGCATAGAATTATATTAAATGCATAATATTATGTTTTTGGTGTGCACTTATATTTATAATAAAATGCAAATAAACGGAATCATGACAAAAAATTTAACATAATTAGTTTTTTTTTTTTTTTTTCAAAATAGCAAAACCTACAAAAGAAAAAGCAATTTTAGTCTTTTCTGAGATGTTGAAAGGTAAAGATTCTAAAGAACATACTACATTGCAAAAGTTTTTTTTTTTTTTTTTTGTAAGTGCTTATCCAAACACACCCTTAATTGGATAACTTTTTGCTCAAAATTTTTCCAAGAAGAAGCCTAGGAAATTTGACCGTGTGATTCTTTTTTTGGTCTGATGGCCCAGCGGCCTACAAGGCACTCCTAAGAGCGCTGAAAGGGGGCGTAGCGGGTTCGAACCCGCGTCCAAGCGGCAAATACTTTGTCAGTTGTGCTAAGCACGACAGACCGTGTGATTCTATGAATTTAATTATCGTACTTTTTATATAATGCATGAAATAATAGTTGTGGCAAGGTATGTAATATAGCTGAATCATGTAGTTGAATTATGATAAAGGCTCTCTCTTATGTCATGTATTGAACAATAGAAACAGGTCTTTCCTTGTTACAGTATTGTTTATGTTCGTAGAGGTCTACCCTTTGTGTATCATTGTCTGCCTGGCTCACTGACCTTTATAGACTTCCAATTTATGTTCACTTGCTTAGAGAAAGAAGTAAAGGAAAAAAGAGAAAAAGCATCACGGGAATTTCTCTTTTTGTCTCATAGTATTTTTTTTTTGGGGGGGGGGGGGTGTTGAATCTAGACTATCTAGTGGCAAAGGTTTTGAAGAAGAAATGAGAATGGTGGATAGAGATAGAGAAAAGAAGTTTTTTTTCATTTGACAAGGAATATTTGTATATGGATGTTTGTTGTCTTCTTGGGCCTTTATGGTTCTTTAATATTCTTTGGATTCAGTTCTGAAGATGCTGCTTTACTCTATAGGAATCTAGGCTATCTAGTGGCAAAGGTTTTGAAGAAGAAATGAGAATGGTGGATATAGATAGAGAAAGGAAGTTTTTTTTCCATTTGACAACCAAGGAATATTTGTATATGGTTGTTTGTTGTCTTCTTGGGCCTTTATGGTTCTTTAATATTCTTTGGATTCAGTTCTGAATGCTGCTTTACTCTATAGGAAACACTAAGAGTTAAGGATGAGGAGCTACAGAATTTGGCTCGAGACATTCGGGCACGCGATTCAACCATAAAAGATATAGCAGAAAAATTATCTGAGACTGCTGAAGCTGCCGAGGCAGCAGCATCTGCTGCTTATACTATGGATGAGCAACGGAGAATTGCTTGTGCAGAAATTGAGCGTTTGATAAAAGATTCTGAGAAGCAGCAGGAGGTGTATGCACAGAAGGTATGCTTTAAACTCATTCATTTGAAGGTAATTTTTGGCTGATGGAAATTTGAGCGATTCTCGGACCTCGGTTAACTGAGTGGGATGATTTACCCTTAGCTGTTTGCAATGAAGTTTTCTTGAATGTTCAATTTGTTTTAAATCGTCTTTTGTAGCTAAAAGAGTCTGAAGAAAAGATTATGGGCTTAAGCAAAGAAAAAGTGCAATTAATTAAGCAGAGAGATGATGCTAGTCAGGAGGCAAATATGTGGCGTTCTGAACTGGCAAAAGCTAGAGAGCGTGATGTGATCTTAGAAGCAACTGTAGTAAGGGCGGAAGAGAAGGTTAGGGTTGCGGAGGCAAATGCTGAAGCTAGGATAAAGGAGGCTGTACAGAGAGAATCGGAAGCAACAAAAGAGAAGCAGGAGCTTCTTGCATATGTGAACATGCTAAAAGCACAACTTCAAAGGTTCAGCATCTTATTTCCTATAGCCCTTGCACGAAATGTTGTTAATTAAATTTATACACTCTTTTCCCACCTAACCCAATTGTTTGTCTTTTATGAGTTTGTTAAGGGTGAATTTGTATATCAGCTATATAATGTGGAGTTGTCACAAAAACAAATTTGACATAGCAGATAGTTTTGTTGTTAACAGGCAACACATTGATACAACCCAAGTTGTTGAGAAGACAGAGTCGTGCTCAGATACAAAGCACGTCGACCCCACAGAAGAGAATGTGGATAAAGCATGCCTAAGTGTTTCTAGAGCAATCCCCATCCCTGCAGAGAATGTAGTTCACATGGCAACAGATCAGGTGAACATTCAGCCAGTTGGGGACAGCGAATGGAGCGATATTCAGGCGACAGAGGCGAGGATAGCTGATGTAAGGGAAGTAGCACCTGAAACTGATGGAAGCAGCTTGGATATTCCTGTGGTTAGCCAGCCAGGTATCAATCATCACCATGAACAAGGATCAAACTCTTTCCATCAGCCTTGATGTATAACCACACTTGTACAACATAGAGAAATTTTCAACATTAGGGAATGTAATTATATACCATTTTGATGATTGAGCGTGTAAACTTCATTGATTTTCATTTTATCAGTTGCCTAATTAAGCCGTGTTATTATATGCCCTGAAAGGGAGTACCTTTTTCTGACGTAAATGTAATACAACATAGTTGACCGTGAATTCTGTGATATGAATCACGCTGATCAAAGAATAGAACACGTTGACAACAGTTAATGTTTTCACTCTTTCCTAAGCAAACCCCAGTTTATACATGATATCTGATGATGACTTGGACAAAAAAATAAAATAAAATAAAATTATTATGTACTTGTGTTATAGTTTAGTATTGTGTGGGTGTATTTGGAAGACATCATTTGAGCTTATCACATCAGACAAATATTTGTGTAAGAGTTCAGAAAAGTTTATGAAAATAATTTATCATATATCTACAAGTTATTTTTAGCTTATTTTCATAAATTTTTCGAAATAACTTATAGAATTAGTTTATATAAAATTTATGCAGAGTTTATTTTTTTGTCCCCCGTTTTCGATTGTATAAATAATTTCTACATAATACTTAATACCCAAAAAAATATTTATTAAATAGGTGCTAAATTAACTTATCTTCCAAAACGCCTCTTGCATTCTTTTCTAGTCACAAATAATGAAACACAAAATTAATAAAGAGAACCAACGTTGGGTTGGTTGTGGTGCTAAGCGATTTCGACCCGTAGTGAGGAGAATATAGTTCGAATATTAGGAGTGACTAATTTGAGAGACTGAATAACCGAGAGTTAATTCCCTTGTTCCATCGGCCGAACCAAGGATTAGTCTCTTTGCCCCTCCAAATGGTCGAAGCTTATGGGATACCTTGAGATACCAATAAATAAGATTTTTATTGGAAAAAATAATTAATACTTTTTTGATATTCTAAAATGAACATATAATTTAACATAATTTAATATTATGAATATTATAATCAAGACAGATAAAATGAGATGGATGTAGTAATACTAGGATTGAAGCAAGAGAAAAATATTATTATTTCATTATTTTTAAATAGACATATAAAAAGAACAAAATGCTTCTCTATATAGAATAATAAAAAAGAATAGCTAAGGAGTAGTAAGATTTGTCAAACTTTCTCGGTTGACCCCAATAAAAGTGTAGCTAGGAGATATGTTACTGTTATATATGGTAGTATAGTGTAAGTAGCATGGCGCTCTTATAAAAAAATATAATTAAATTCTTTACAGTCATTATAAACCTAATTTGATGGATCAATGGCAAACTGAACCACGGATCTGAGATCATCCCAGTTCTCATAATTTGCGAATGCATCATCCACATTCTGATTCCAAAAACTTGAGTGAGACAACGTTGTTGGAGCCTGAGCTAACTGACTTAGAAATAAGTGGTTTCTAATTTCGTCAACCTGTCCAATAAATGGTTTCCTTTCATGAGTTTGTTGAGCAACAACTGCTGAGTCTGTGAAAGTCAAGTATGGCCTGCTGGTGTCAGATTCAAAGCTGCATGTATTGGAACTTGAAGAGGGGTTTGGCTTTGTGGTGAGTACTGGTGCTGACGATGAGTCTTTCAAATTTGGTGTGTGGTTCTTGTAAGCTGAGATTCTTTTGAATATTCGGCATAGCGTCCACACTTCCTGCAAGTACATATATAGAAACAAAGACAGCTTTTAAAGGTTGCTCATAATTGGGACAGCAAGTAGTTGCTCACAACAGGAAAAGATATTTCTAGCATACGTGTGTGTGTGTTTTTTTTTTCCCTCTAGTGGGGAGGAGAAATGGAGCAGTATGGGTTCGAACGTCCACACAACTCGTACGTATGTTTTACCCAGTGGCGGATCCAGAAAGTTTATTTGATGGGGGAAAATTTTTGTCTCTTATATCCATTTATGCTCATTTTTAAAAAAAAGAGTAAGGACGTAGAAAAATGCGAAAATCTATTTACTCCCTGGAAAATTAAAAGTACAAATTTTGTTCTAAAAAATCTCAAATGTCGGACATGTTAATCCTTTTTAGAGACATTTTAGTCCACCTAAGAATTAATTCGACCAATATCTATTTTTTTATGGGGACAAAATATAAAATTATCAAGTATCTTAAAGTTAAAAAAAAAATTTCATGGGGGCAATTGCACGCAAACTCTAAAACGTGGATACGCCACTGGTTTTACCACCAACCTATATATATATTATTTTATTTTTGTTAAAATAAAAGTAGTTTATGTATCTGGTCCAAATTAGTTAAAAAGTGTATGTATCTGGTCCAAAATTTGGACCAGATACATACATTTTTTAACGAATGCTGAAATAACTTTTTTGCTTATAAATGAGGCCGGGGAGAGTATATATATATATATATGGCCCAAAATTTCAGGATCTTTTCATGTATGTACATGTTATGCATCCTAGAAGTTTTTGAGACACCCAAAGTTAGGGCTGTCAATTGGGCCGGCCCGTCCAGGCCCAACGGGCCAAAACCCAAAAACGGGCTGGGCTGGACAAGCCCATATTTCTATTGGGATGCTATTTTTTAAGTCCAGCCCAGTCCAAGACACCGAGCCATCGGGCTGGCCTGGTTTTTTAACAAAGGAATCTTCAAAAGAAGTTCAAAAAAAAAAGTGGACCAGATTTGGCCCAACAGACCAACTAGGCTGGGCCAAAATGGCTCAGTTTATATCTGGGCCTCTATTTACCGAGTTCAGCCCAATCCAATATACTTGAGAGCGCCAAAGTCAACAGGCTGGCCAAAATTGATAGCGCCAAAGTCAATCTTTTAATTATAATAAATGCTTTTTAAGTAACGTTAAGGAAAATTATATTTTATTTTAAGGTAAGACCACGTCACAAGTCTTAACAAAGACAAAATCAATGAGCCAAAAATGTGATTATTAAGCAATTAAAAATTGGTTTGTATGTCTTCATCTATTTTATAAGATCTAACAAACGTGCTTCTGGCTTTAGAATTGAATAATACATACAATAGTATGTCATATCTTGAACATGAACAAGTTTTCTAAACCAAAATCTCGTGCAGTAACGTTGTTGTCATCAATTTGAATAATACGTTCTCTCTAGACTTGTCTTTACATAAGATTTCTAGATGACTAGATGGGTTTACTTTGTGACAGCATTAAAAAGAAGTTTAAGACACTATCTTGCAAGATTAATTAATAGTAAATGTAAAAACAAACGAATTAAGCAAGAATTAAGAAAAATGTATAGTTGATTAATTACTTACAGCTTCTTGAACATCACTGCTACCATTATGCTGTGGATTATTGCTAGTTTTTCCATTGGGTGGTGGGAGGCGAAACTCATGCATCATCCAATCAGTTTTGGTGCCTTTCCCTGCACTTCCACGGTAGTAGACCAATGATTTCTTGAGGCCAATGCATTCATAGGGTTCTTTAACACAATATATAGGCTTGTCAATCCCTGTGGCTTTCCAGAATCCAGACCCTGTCACCCTGTTAGGCCTTATGCTGTTCCTGTACTTTCTGCCTCTCTTGCAGAAAAAATAACATTCCTTCTCCCCCACAGAACTCGCTTCTTCATATATATACACCACAATTCAGCATTAATTTGAAAAAACAAAAAAAGGCTTAATATCATTAGAAACCATTTATGTCAAATATTAAAATCAAAATGGGGACCAAGCTATATATATATATATATAGCCTACAATTGAAACACTTGTATATCTCATGTATGATGCATATATACCAAATATATATGTCTTCCTATTTATATTTTATTGAACAACACATATTATATTGAGTTGAAGCTTAAGTTTCTATTAGATCTTCACATGAAAAGGGATCTGTTGCCGGTGCAGCCGTTGCAGAGCCGTTGGATGAATACAGAGTCAACAAATCAAACACATCTAATTAACGGCTTTGCAGCGGCCTCACTGTGTGCAGCGGTGTAGAGAGTACCAGAATTTATATAATTTCTTTACTTATCGAATTTACGATGGATATTAAGCAAACTCATAAAATTTATCTGCAGTAGCACAAACACTATAAGAGGAAACAAATCTTACTTGGTAGATCCCATGGATCGTATTTGTAGATGTCAATCTGTTTGATGAGTTCAATTCGAAGAGGCTTCTTCTCAACCTTTCGTCGCAGATAAAATCCAACAAGCTCTTCATCTGTTGGGTGGAATCTAAACCCAGGAAGCACAACTTCATCTTCTTTCTTCTCATCAGAGTTATGCAACTTGGCCACATCCATTTTTCAGTAATATGCTTGACTACCCGCAAACTCGTGTGAAGCTTCTTATAACATGCAAATGATTTTCCTCCTTTCCGTATATTTATATTATTTTTCATTGTGTGACTTTTTCTTGTTTCTTTGTGTAAATTAAAAGGTAATGTTAAGAAACACACTTTTTTTCAATGCACTCTTTATTATTAATTAAATTTAAAAAAGTGTTGTAAATTATGTGGATCACATTTTCTATTTAATAGAACTCAAATAAATTTTATTAAAATAATAAAATGTGTGTGTTGAAAAGATTGTGTCACAAAGTATGTTTCTGATATTTTTCTTAATTAAATTGAATACTGGCAGCTAGAGCCAAGTCTTTTTTTTATTTTTTATTTTTATTTGATGGAAAGCGCAGCTAGAGCTAAGTCAAATATTTCTATTATGATGTATATATGCAATAAAATAAAAGTTCCAAAGCTTGCAAGTTTCTGATCAAATGATATACATATATATCGACTTTCTTAGGGTCCCCACGAGGCCACCAAAGGACAAATGTTAATTAATGAGGGAAGGTGAAATGGCAATGACACAAGAATTTTTGAATCCATGTTAGCTTTCATAGCAACACCAAAGGAAAGTCTACTAGAGTGGGCACGACTTTGACTATTGCATGCATATATGGATGGAATTGGAACAGCCATTTGCAATTGTGGGAAAAAATCAAAAATACATTTCATAGATATAATTTTGTGGAGATTTTTCAATCCTAGGCTAGCTTTAACGGAAAAAATCATGTTTGAAGTATGATCATTGATCCACCAAAATATTAATTGTCCAGTTTCCTTATGTTAGTCTAAATAATAAAAAGTTTTTTTCAAAGCAACAAAGAAAAATATATAGATAAAGGGTACAAGGATATCTCAAGCCATATACTCCCTAAGGTCTGAAATATAATTAAGCAAAAAAGTTTATAAGATATAAGCTAAAAATTTTATGTATTTAGACCAAATATATAGACATTTTTGCTTGTATTTTATAGATCTTTTTGTTTAAATTTCAGACCTTAGGGAATACATCAAGAGAACAAATAAAGGGGGAAAAGGAACAATAACGAAATTGCCAAGCCTATTATGCACACAAAAGAACCTATTAGAATTTAGGTTTGAGCTTAACTCAATCCCAAAAACTAGTTTATGAGATAAAGTAAATGCAATTTCCTCGTAAGTGTTCAATGAACCCCGAATGTTTTTCCGACTTTGGACTGCAACTTCATCTTGTCACCTTAAATCATCTTGTCACCTTAAAATTTTATTCATAAAAAAGGCATCACTTTCTATTCATACCAAAATAAAGCATCAATTTCTATTTTTGAAAGCTGAAAGTACAGCATGTACGTACAAACTACCCAAAATAGAGGAAAAAAAACTCTGTGAAAGTGACAAAACGATTAGTCAATCATAGATTTTGCGTTACTTTGAAACTCAATTTTTTTTTACAACTACTTTGAAACCCACCGATTTCGCTTTCTTGAGGATACTAGTAACATACCTGTGCTACGCACGGGTCGTGCATTATTAGTTGCTAAGTAAACATGTATTTGTTTTTTTCCCAAGCTTCACCGTGATTACCAGTTTTAATAATGTGTAATGCATGGTTTTAATTTATCTTGACATTTGATACAAAAACTCATTTTACTGTACTCTTATTTGAGGATTGGAAAATATGTCAAAGGCCCAAATATACCATACATGTGCATCATGTTACATAATCACAAATAATTCATATATAACATAGATGATAATAGTCGAGGTTCTAAACATAGCATAAACATGTCTACGTGATATTTTTACAATTCAAGGGTTTAAACATTATACATCCCTAAAAGAAATTCTACACTTTTCATACAAACCAAAAGCCACTGCTTACACTTGGTAGTATGCAAAATAACTTAAGATGAAATCTAATCAGCATCTTTAAGGAGTTACTTTCTCCACCTTCACTGCATTGTTAATTCCAGGATTGATGAAGACAAACCTAAGCACATCTCCAGATTTCAGTTTGTGTTATTTGCAAAAAGTTTTCCATCCCTTACCTATCTTGGTAGACTTGTTACCATCTCTAATCAATACTTTGCAATCAGTTTGGGCACCTGTAGGTCCAAACAGCAACAGACTTTCATACTGAGTACTCCTTACATGTGTACCAAGTTGTTGAGGTAAATCCTGTCAACAAAGTAATTAAGTACGAAACAAATCTATAGTATCCAAGGATGTTAAATATTATTAAGCATCAGTATGAAGTATGAAGCATTACCAAGCGACTGGCAGTTGCATTGAACAAAAATTTAGCAACACATAAAGAGAAATTCGTTTTCAAAATAACTTTTAAGTTCAGGTCCAGGATAAATCAAGGCCTTATAAAGATAATGTCTAGTCCTCAAATAGCCCAAATAATAAAATAAAAGAGAAATAACGTGTGTATATAATTGTTTATGTTTGCATAATAGAAAGTGAGAGATACAAATATTTCACCTGTCTTCAATATCCCTCACTTGGTTAAACACACAGAAGTATGTGCACGAAGAATTGTTGGTTCCTTTTGTCCAATTACTGATAAGAATTTTTCCAACCAAAACCTAGAAAATCAGTGACTTCTTGTACGGTCCATGGATTCTTTAGCATATGTTCATGGCAGCTTCTTATTTCTTAATGCAACTTCTAGATCTTCTCGAGTTACTTGGCCACCACCATCTCTATCTAGCTCCTCCAAGAACCCTATATATGTATGATCATGTCAGTCTCAGTTGTTTTCATGAGAAAACAGTGTCAAGTAAAAGCATTGTCCACAATTTATTTTTCTGCCTTGTTAGACCGATATAAACTTCTGTTTTATTAGATTTAGCCAATCTTACTCCAATCTATCACTGCAACTTATGTAGTGTACTCTTCCAAGGTACACCATGCCCTGTCTCATTTCACCACCAGCAAGTCGCCTTGCAGTTTCTTCATTTTTCAAATGAGCAAGTTTTACCTGATGTTGTCTCTGGAGTTTCTATTCATGTCTACATCAATCGATAAATCCCAAATCGTATAGTTGATTATAATGCATATATTGAATATGAAGACTGTAAGCTGCTCTTTACCATCTTGCACACCATAATCAATTAAGGAACTTTGATATGGTGATCCTGAATTCAAAGTGGTGAATTTATTTAGAAACATCAAAACATGGGAATATGTTTTAACAAAGGATCACTTTGCATGAGGATACAGTCAGTAAGGCTATTAAGAACAGAACTCACTCCACATACTTGGGATATTCAAATTAACACATAATTAAGATGACCATGAAGAAAACAACAAACACTTGTGGTATCAA
The DNA here is from genome assembly GCA_037113605.1 of Calophaca sinica. Lineage (NCBI taxonomy): Eukaryota > Viridiplantae > Streptophyta > Magnoliopsida > Fabales > Fabaceae > Calophaca > Calophaca sinica. Next base: position 122,186,201 of record CM073736.1, on the reverse strand, counting down.
ATGGAAAATAACCATCGTGGATGCATATCATTATCACATCTTGTGTTGTGATGTGTTTTAGCCTTACATCAATAAATTTCTTTGCCTGCGAAAAAAAATTATAATACATTGATTCTTAAATACTCAGCTAATGGACAAATCATCCTACCTGCCCGTGTGTGTGAGAAAGCATAGGGATATGAGCATTGTCTTAGGTCATATTACACAAAGCTTCGATTATTTTATCCATGATAGGAAACATGACATCCATTGCTTCTTTCAGCATCAAATCCATGGGCAAGGTTACTCATATCCTCAGATGTCCAAGCAAAGGGAAAAAACTCAAGCACCTGGTGATACATGGTTGTCAATTTCTTAATATAGTTATGCGGTAATTCTGTAATTGCTGATGTGAAGGGGGAAAAGAAGTAACATCAAGTTTGAAAGTCATACCCATAATTGTAAAATAAGGTCATATTACAAATGATTTGTCTATGCAAGTATACTCAACTAAATATGGTTGGTAAGGTTAAGCAGGGGAATTAAGAGCGAAGAAATCTGGTTAATAAGAGCAATCATAAGAGCAATTAAAGAGCAATCATATAATAAAACAATAACTGATTAATTAAGCAGGGGAATTAAGAACAAAGAAATCTGGATTAGGACATGAAACAACAATGAGAAGATAAAAATTATAAGAAGGAAACAATTTGGATAATATACCTCAGAATGCTGCCTGCAGCTGATTTGCTAAGGCTCCTTTTCACTTCATCTAATCTATCCATCACAATGTCATATGAGTAAAGCAATCCTGTAAAATTGTCAACAATGATCCATGGTCAGAATGCGCGCCACATAAAATGCAGTTTTGGTATGATTGGTATCCATGATAAATCTTTATAGTTTGCTCATTGATCATACTGCAGTTTTGGTATAGTTCCACCCACTCCCAAGTAACCATCACTATCAGCATTGTTAAGTGCATTTCCCCTCATGAATCCTTGTAATAAACATGTCCAACTTATCTAAGAAACAAAAAAAAGAATGAAATTAATAAAAATAATTAATTGTCATTTAATTAATTTCACCCATCAAATTTTTTGGGCCCTCGCATAAGATTCATCACTGCCAAAAGATGATAAAATCAAGAGAAACTCACTTGGAGCTCAAAGAGATGGGAAATAAAAAACCAAGATTTAAAATCAAATGCTTGAACCTTCAATTCCAATGTTATTAACATAAATGTAATTGTTGCAAGTGAGAGATTACATACCTTCATTGAGCGAGAGGACCAGAGGCTTTTGGGTTGGATCAATTTTTGATTAAACAAAATAGTGGAAGAACAACAACAAAAACCACATCATAAATAAACCCTTAAGAACCAACCAATGTATAGAGAAAATGACTTGAGAGAGCTACAAAATATAAATGCCTGCCACGTCCCCTTCATAGCCTCTGAAACAAAAAAGTGCTCACCAATGTAAAATAAAAAATAAAAAAAATGGAAAGAGGGATTAGATTCAGAGGAAGAAAAATGAAGTTGAGAGAAAAATCACCTGATTATTATGGAGCTTTATCCTTGAAGAAAAAAAGGGATGGTTGGTCAACTTGTCTTTAAAACCCCAGGTTCCATCAATGAATCTTAGATTGTATTGAAGCCAACAACGTATAATCGCTCATCTTGAACACGTGCTCCCTGAATCTTCGATCCCTTTCCTTTGGGTCTTCCATCAATTTGAAAACCAAGTTCTCAGCGAATTCCATTATGAATCCCATCTTCTCTTCTCTTCCGCTGATACAAATTATAAATAAATAAATAAATAAAAACCCAAATTCGATCAATCAAACCACAGATGAATCTAAGAGTGTGGGAAAGTGTTTTGATGTGTTGTTACTTTTTCTTATCAGCACCACCTCAAATCAAACTTCGTCTTTCTCTTGCAGCGTTTTCAACCTAGCAAATTGCGGAGAGAAGGACCATCGCTTATGTTCATCTTCTCATTGTTGTTGTTCTTCCCGTTGCTGTTGTTATCGCCACCACGCTGGGTCTCGACGTAACGTTGTTGTTGCTGTTTTCCCGTTTTTCAGCAGGGGCAGAGAGAGAGAGAGAGAAGGGAGGGTTGGTTATGGAGGAAAGAAGAAATGGAAAGGGAAGAGGAGTAGATCGATTGGTTAGAAAGGGAAGATTTTCACCTGAGTGATCAAATTTTGAATGAGGACGTGGTTTCTCATTTTCACCCTCAAAATGATGATGTGTCAAAAATTTGAGAGTCTATTTAAATAAAAGGTTAAATTATAAAATTGGTCCTCTAAGTTTATTTTAAGTTTTAATTTGGTCCTCTATGTTTTTTTTTGTTTCGTTTTGGTCCTCTACTTTTTATTTTAGTTTTCAATTTGGTCATTTTCGTCACTAAAAGTCAATTGTCTGTAGCTAGAAATCTATTTTCTAAGATGTTATTTGGCTTTTAGCTACGGACAATTGGCTTTTAGTGACGTAAAGGACCAACCTGTTGTAACTTTTAAAACGTAAGGGACCAAAACGAAACAAATAAAATATAGATGACCAAATTGAAACCTAAAATAAACATAGAGAACCAATTTTATAATTTAGCCTAAATAAAACTAGTACGATACCCATGCATACGCAAGGGACACGCGTTGTTTGTTAGCTTGATATTAGAAGACGTGATTGTTTATAGTAAATGATATTTTTGATTCAATGTAGTATTAAAAATTAACTAATTTTATAGTGAAGGTGAAAAAATATTAAATATTTAACAAAACTTTGTTGGGACTAAAAAGTTAGATAATCATTTATCTAACTTAAACATTTATAAAATTGGTCTGTGTCAAAAACGATAAAATTATACCGATGACATGTAATGTTTACCCCGTCAAGACTTAAAAGTAAAATAATCATTTAAAAATAATAAAAACATTTATAAAAATTGATATGTGTCCAAAGTTAACGAAATTATAGCGACAACATATTATTTTCTCCCATCGGGAAAAAAACAAAATAATCATTTATAAAAACATAATAGCATTCATGAAAAAAAGAATATAAAAAATAATTATACTAATAACATACTATGTTTTTCTGTTTAGAATCAAAAGCAAAAAAATAGATGTTAGTATTTAATGTTTCTTCCCGTTAAGAATAAAAAGCAAAATAACAAAACTCTGTTGAGACTTAATAATTTCGTTCCCGTCGGCAACATTGTACTTAAGTAGTGTTTTCCCGTCGGAACTCAAAAACAAAATAATGATTTATAAAAATTGAATAAATTTATAAAAATATAATTATACCGACATGTAATGTCTCCCGTCACGACTCAAAAACAAAATAATAATTTATAAATAACTTAAAAAAATAAAAAAATATTAATAAAAAAATTAAAATTATATCGACAATATGTAATGTTTCTCCCGTCGAGACTTAATAATTTTGTTCTCGTCGACAACATTGTACTTAAGTAGTGTTTTCCCGTCGGAATTCAGAAACAAAATAATCACTTATAAAAATTAAATACATTTATAAAAAAATAATTATACCGACATATAATGTCTCCCGTCACGACTCAAAAGCAAAATAATAATTTATAAATAGCTTTAAAAAATATAAAAAAATGTTAATAATAATAATAATAATAATAATAATAAATTAAAATTATACCGACAACATGTAATATTTCTCCCGTCGAGATTTAATAATTGCGTTCCTGTCGACAACATTGTACTTAAGTAGTGTTTTCCCGTCGGAACTCAAAATCAAAATAATCGTCTATAAAAATTTAATAAATTTATAAAAAAATAATTATAGCGACATATAATGTCTCCCGTCTCGACTCAAAAGCAAAATAATAATTTATAAATAACTTAAAAAATAAAAAAATGTTAATAAAAAACTAAAATTAAAATTATACCGACAACATATAATGTTTCTCCCGTCGAGACTTAATAATTTCGTTTCCATCGACAATATTGTACTTAAGTAGTGTTTTCCCATTAGAACTCAATATATTTATAAAAAAGTAATTATACCGACATGTAATGTCTCCCGTCACGACTCAAAAGTAAAATAATAATTTATAAATAACTTTAAAAAATGTTAATAAAAAAATGAAATTAAAAAAAGAGAGAAAGAGAAAAAGAAAAAAAGAAAAAATAAATGAGAGAGAGAGAGAGAGTAAGAATGGGAGAGAGGGGGAAAAAAGAAGATTGACCCAGCGCATCAGCGCATCAGAGAGAGAGAAAAGAGAGAGAAAAAAAAGTAAAAAGTGAGAGAGAAAAAGTAAAAGTAGGTAGAAAAAATAATTTTTTATGTGAATTAAATTTTTGTTTTAACTTATTTGTATTTAGATTGACATTTTTATCCCTAAAAAGTACATGTGTCATTTATATAAAATGTCTAAAATGGTATTTTTGCTAGCATGTTCTTTGATTAGTTTTATTATATATATATAGAGAGAGAAGAGTTCAAGTTACTCCAGGGATAACTCTTGTCTGAGTTACTCCGGTTAATATCACTTTGTAGATATTGAATTTTATCAATCAACCGTTTAATATCGTCATATTATGTTGATGATCATGTATACTAAATTTTAAATAAATTGGACATCAATAGCTATGTAATCATATGGTCAATATTTTACTTATAAATTAAATCGTATAGTATACGTTGAGTTGAAGTGATCTGATAAAGTATCAAATATTTTTAAATTTTTTTGAAGTTTTTATGGAGTTGATCTACTCAATAAGAACTTTTAATGTGACGGTCCAATTGATGAAATTTGATGTCTATTGAGACAAGAGTTACTCCTGGAGTAACTTGAACGCCTCTCATATATATATATATATAAGTAACTCTTGTCAGAATTACTCCGCTTAATAACTCTCTATAAACATTGAATTTAATCAATCGAAGCGTTGAATTATAAGTTCTTATTGAGTAGATCAACTCCATAAAATTTCATGAAATTTTAAAATTATTTGATACAACATCGAATAACTTCAATTCAATGTATGCTATACTTTTTAAAATACAAGTAAAATATTGACCATCTGATCGCATAGCTATGAATATCCAATTTATCTAAAATTTGGTGTGCATAATCGTTAGTACAACATGACGATATTTAACTGTTTGATTGATGAAATTCAATGTCAATAGAGAGTTATTAAGCAGAATAACTCTGACAAAAATTACTCCTAGAATAAATATATCTCTCTATTATATATATATATATATATATATATATATATATATATATATATATATATTGTTGGGTAATCACGGTACCTATTTCCTCCTCTGTGAACGCAAAATGGGCACTATGCGGAAGCGTAAAAATAATAGGAATAGAGAAGAAGAAGAACACCAGAATTTTTACGTGGAAAACCCTTTCGGGAAAAACCACGGGACCTAGTCCAGATAAAATACCTCCACTATAAAAGTAGGATTACAAAGTGTTTCTCTCAATCTCTGAGAATCTCTCTATGAATCTCACCCTCTCGGATGGTATACAAATTTATCTCTATGAAACTCTCTCTTTCTCTCAAAGAATAATACAAAAACTCTCTAACTCTCTTAGGATTTCTTCACTTTGAATGTGATTATCCAACTCTTCACAAGTTCTCCTATTTATAGGAGAGGAATGTGGCTTCTCCAAAAAAAGTGATTAATGGAGGCTAATAAATCTCCACAATTCCAATGAGGTCTAGAAACTTCAAAATACATTCTTCAAAGTTGAATGTGCATGTCTCAAGGTCAAAGAGATAAATTCCAAGACCTTGGAATATTCATCCCCCTTTCCCATGCATTGTGACTTGTGCACCACAATTGAAGGAGGGAATTCCAACAAATCTCCCCCTTCCTGACTCAATTGGGGGGCACCACTACACCAGCGCCTTGGCAACAATCTTCAACCTTCTTGATTGGCATTGACTTAGTCATCATATCAGACCAATTCAAATCTGTATGGATTTTCTCTATCTTCAATTTCTTCTCATCCAACGCTTCTCGTATCCAATGATACCGGATATCAATGTGTTTCGAGCGAGAATGGAACATGGGGTTCTTGGCCAGATGGATGGTACTTTGATTATCACAATTCACCACATAATCATCTTGATCATGTCCTAACTCTCTTAGAAAGTTCTTCATCCATAACATCTCCTTGGAGGCTTCAGTGACTGCTACATACTCTGCTTCAGCGGTAGATAATGTCACACATTTTTGAAGTTTTGATTGCCAAGAAACAGCTCCCCCTGCAAAAGTAATCAGGTAACCTGATGTTGACTTCCTTGAATCCACATCACCTGCCATATCTGAGTCTGAATATCCAATGAGCATTAGATTCCCATTGCCAAAGCACAAGCTTCTTTTGGCAGTTCCTCTTAGATACCTTAGTATCCATTTAATGACTTCCCAATGCTCCTTTCCGGGTTTGATAGGAATCGCTCACAACTCCCACGGCATATCCAATATCCGGGTCTTGTACAAACCATTGCATACATAAGGCTACCCACACAGAAGAATAAGACACCTTGTTCATTTCTTCTTTTTCCTCTTCATTCTTTGGACATTGAGATTTCTTTGAGTTTGAAATGCCCAAAGAATAGGAACACGCGCAGTTTGGCATTGTGCATGTTGAACTTTCGAGAATCTTCTCAATGTAGTCTTCTTGAGATACCCACAACATTCTTTTGGAACGATTTCTAGAAAATTTCATTCCAAGAATCCTTTTTACTGCACCCAGATCTTTCATAGCAAAAGACTTACTCAATGCTTTTTTGAGAGTAACTATTTTTACCTTATCTTTCCCCACAATTAACATATCATCAACATACAAGAGAAGTATGATGGACTCACCATTTTCATAGTTCTTCACAAACACACAATGGTCTGCGGAGGTCTTCTTAAAATTATGTTGGGACATAAAGGAGTCAAACTTCTTGTACCATTGCCTTGGAGCTTGCTTCAGACCATAGAGACTTTTCTTCGCACAAGACACCAAGTGTTCTTTTTCCGGTTCTTCAAAACCCTCCGTCGCTCCATGTAAATTTCCTCCTCTAGGTCTCCATGTAAGAATGCAGTTTTGACATCCAGTTGTTCAATCTCCAAGTCTAGTTTTGCTGCCAGACCGAGAATTGCTCTAATAGATGTCATCTTTACCACTGGTGAGAATATTTCATCAAAGTCTATTCCTTTCTTTTGGTTGCACCCCTTCACGACAATTCTTGCCTTGTACCTTGGGTTTGGATTGTTCTCTTCATTCTTGAGCTTGAACACCCATTTGTTTCATAACGCCTTTCTTCCGCTTGGCAATTCTACCAGATCATACGTTTCATTCTCCTTTAAGGACTTAATCTCTTCTTCCATGGCTTGCAACCATTTGTCCTTATCTTCCATCTCAATGGCTTCTGCAAAACTTTGAGGTTCACCTTCATCAGTAAGATTGACATATTCATCTGAGAAGTACCTTTTTGACGATTGCCTCTCCCTGGTTGATTGCCTCAATTGGGGTTCCTGTTGAACATTCTCACTAGCTTGATCTTCTAGTGCCTGGTCAAGTTGTTCTGTCGGATGAGGTTCTTCAGTCATCTCATCAAGTTATATTTGTTGATCTGGCTCTGTTTGAGGAGTCTCTCCCCCTATATTGTTCACCACAAGAGGACTTTGATCATAACTCACCTTGAGTGTTGGTTTTTCCATTTTCTTGATGTCTTGGATTGTCTGATCTTCAAAGAACACCACATCTCTACTTCGAACAATCTTCTTGTTTGTAGGATCCCATAATCGGAAACCAAGTTCATCTCTTGGAGAACCAAGGTATACACATTCTTTCGCCTTAGCGTCAAGCTTTGCCCTTTCATCTTTTGGAATGTGAACAGATGCCTTACATCCAAATACTCTCAAGTTGTGATATGAGGCTTTCTTACCAATCCATACTTCTTACAGTATCTTTCCATTTAAAGGTCTTGAGGGTGATAAGTTAATCAAATCACCGCAGAGCTACCGCTTCCCCCGAGAATGACTTAGGAAGTTTCGCATGAGACAACATGCTTCTAACCTTCTCGAAATAGTTCTATTGAACCTTTCGGCTACACCATTCATTTGAGGTGTCTTTGGAGGTACCTTCTCATGTCCGATCCCGTGAGTCTTACAATAGTGCTCGAACGGACCTGCATTTCCAATCGCTATCACTTCTCAAACATTTCAACTTTTACCGGTTTCGTTCTCATCAAGCGTGAAACTCCTTGAAGGCTCGAAGGACTTCATCTTTTCTCTTCAATGGATATACCCACAACTTTCTAGAGTGGTCGTCAATGAAGGTAACAAAATATTGAGCACCACCGAGGGATCTTTCCGATGTTGAACACACATCTGAATGCACAAGATCTAGAATATGTTTTCTTCTTCTTCCACTATCAGATCTATGGAAGGATACTCTGCACTGCTTACCTGCTAAGCAATCTTCACATAATTGAAGTGGTTGTCCTTTTATGCTTTGGAGATGATCTTTCGCAAGGATCTCTAAACCCTTCTCACTCATGTGGCCCAATCTTTTATGCCACATCTCCTTACTTTCTTCTTGAGCAACATTTGCCTCCCCTTTGCATATCTTTCCCTCAATATTTTATGCCACAGCTCCTTACTTTCTTCTTGAGCAACATTTGCCTCCCCTTTGCATATCTTTCCCTGCATGATGTACAGAGAGCCTTCCTTCTTACCTAGAGCAACAATCATGCTTCCTCGGCTAAGTTACCATTTTCCACCACCAAACTGGTTGTTCATTCCAGTATCATCTAGCTTACCTGCTGAGAGAAGGTTTAGACGCATCTCAGGTACGTGTCTTACCTCCTTTAGCACGAGTTTGTTTCCATTTTCTGTCATCAGAGACACTTCTCCAATGCCCACAATATTGCTTGTGACATGATTGCCCATCTTCACTGTTCCAAAATCTCCTTTTTGATAAGATGAGAAGAATCCTTCATGAGGAGTAACATGAAAAGATGCTCCGGTATCAACTATCCAAGTGCAATCATCAAAAGCAACATTTAGATAATTTACCTCACCAATAAGGAACATGTTCTCGACATCTGAGGCAACTGCTGTTGTGGTTTTCTCTTCCAAATTCTTTTTGGGATCTATCACATCAGGATGGACTGTTCCGGCCTTCTGATCTCTCTTCAAGAATCTGCACTCTGGCTTTTTGTGGTCATCTTTTCCACAATAGAAACATGTAAAACTTCTGGGCCGAGACTTGGATCTTCCTCGTGACTTCCCACGACTTCCTTTACTTCTATAATCACTCCTTCCTCTATTCTCAACAACATTAGCTTCTGAGTGACTACTCATGCCTCTTTCTTTCCTTCTGGACTCTTCATTTAGCAAACTATCTGTAATAGTATCCAGACTTAGCTTGCCGTCTGGAGTTGAGTTGCTGAGAGTGACAACCAATGTGTCCCAGCTTTCAGGAAGAGAACTAAGGAGTAGAAGAGTTTGTAATTCATCATCAATCTTCATATCTGCTTTTGTTAATTGATTCACAATACCTTTGAAGGTGTTCAGATGCTCGATCATATTCTCGCCAGTCGAGTACTCCAATTTCACCAATCTTCTGACCAGATGAGCTTTGTTTCTGGGAGTTTTCTTTTGAATCATAGATTCAAGCTTTGTCCACAACTCATACGCATTAGTATAAGTCGACACATGCTCAAACAAGCTTTTGTCGATGTACTTCCGAATCATGGCAACAGCTTTCCGATTCAGAATCTCCCACTCTTTCTCAGTCTTCCCTGTTGGAATCTCCTTATTTGTGATTGGCTCATACAAATCCTTGCAGTAAAGATGGTCATCCATCATCGGCTTCCAATAGGAATAGTTATCTGCAGTAAGCTTGAACATGTCTCCATCATGAGCAAATGTTCCTTCCATCTTGAGTTGCACAGGACAATGACTTTTCGAACCAACAGCTCTGATATCACTGTTGGGTAATCGCGGTACCTATTCCCTCCTTTGTGAACGCAAAATGGGCACTATGCGGAAGTGTAAAAATAAAAGGAGTAGAGATAAAATACCTCTACTATAAAAGTAGGATTACAAAGTGTTTTTCTCAATCTCTGAGGATCTCTCTATGAATCTCACCCTCTCGGATGGTATACAAATTTATCTCTATGAAACTCTCAAGGTCAAATAGATAAATTCCAAGACCTTGGAATATTCATTCCCCTTTCCCATGCATTGTCACACACACACACACACAGAGAGATATACCATTTGATCCCCACCATTTGATCCCCAACCCCTTGACCCCTTTTTTAATAATCGACAAAAAATTTGTAATGGAATAAAAAACGCTTTGACTTTATATGACACCACACACACACAGAGAGAGATATACCATTTGATCCCCACCATTTGATCCCCAACCCCTTGACCCCTTTTTTAATAATCGACAAAAAATTTGTAATGGAATAAAAAACGCTTTGACTTTATATGACATCCCTTTTGAGGCATGGATCGAGGGGTGGTTTTTTTTTACTTCACACACAAAAGGGCATGCTGGATCATGCATGCATATATATATATATTGCCTGCCTTGTGAGAGCTTATATTTAAAGTAGATGTTTCATAAGGCGGTAGTCGATTGTTATGACTTATGACTAGCTTATGGAAGGGGAACTACTCAATTACCCCTGTTTTTCTATAAGTTAATATAGTATTTATTATTTATTATGCTGGACATATTCTCTCGTTTGAGAAATTAGACTTACACATCTCATTTTCTGTTTTCTTTTAAATTTAATATTTATTTTTACATATTTCATTTATATCATATATGCGATGCTTATATTATATTTTATAAATAATACAAAAAAAAGTAATATAAAATTCTTCAAACAAAATACGCGTTTGCTGTAATTAATAGCTAAGAGTAAGAACTAATTAATCTTATGAGTTAACCCTCAAATTGGTTCCTAAAGTATCACTCTCTTTTTCTAAAGTATGTAAAATTATTAAATAATCTCTAACATTTTCTCTTATCTATCAGGTTAGTCCCTCACTTAATGTGAGCCCGTTTGAATGATATCAAGTGTCATGTTAGTCATTTCTTTTCTCCCACGTGTATCGTAATAGTCCCTAAAGTTCTTAAGAGATTTCGGTCCACTTCCCGTTTTATTTTTTGTCTGCCGAAGAGATTTCGACATTTGCATGTTTAATTTCCTTTTGGGCAAGGTGGTTCAATCCACTACCCATTTTATTTCTTGTTTGTCTGAGTGAGGTGGTTCAGTCCACTACCCAATTTCATTTCTTGTTTGTCGAGGAAGTTCCAGCATTTGCATGTTTAATTTCCTTCTGGGCAAGGCAGTTCAGTCCACTTCCCGTTTTATTTCTTGTCTGCCGAGGAGGTTTCGACAATTGCACATTTAATTTGCTTTCGAGGGAGGCGGTTCAGTCCACTACCCAATTTATTTCTTGTTTGCTGAGGGAGACAGTTCAGTTTGCTACCCATTTTATTCCTTATTTGTCTGGGTGAGGCGGTTCAGTCCCCTGCCTATTTTATTTCTTATTTCGCCGAGAAGGTTCCGACAGTTGCATATTTAATTTTCTTCTAAGAAAGACAGTTCAATCCCCTGCCTGTTTTATTTCTCTTGACATTTTCATAGTGTGTCGCTTTCATGCATTACCGGCCAAAATTGAGGTTCATATATCTGTACTTATTTCTCACTATAATATTATGCAAACTATGGTTTATCATATTCTCTATTGAGAAAGTAAGTACAGAGGGGCAACTGTAAACACCCAATTTTGACCGGAGTTTTACATTATTTAAAGGAAAAAACACTAAAAATACTTTTCACAAATACTAAATTTTTAGCCTTTATTTGAGTCTTTATTTGAGTGCATTATATCATTTTTGTTCTATTTTATTTTGTTAAAATGAGAAAATATCAAAAAGAAAAATTTCATTGGTCTGACCCATTGTCTAAACACATTATTGGCCTTGGCCCAAGTTGAAGAAAAAAACAAATGTTACAAAATACCATCACCAAGCACAAGCCTAAAATACAATCAATGTCCATTATATGTCCAAAAAAAATTTGCAAAAAAGTACAACCAAAGTCCATTGACAAAATCTGAATAAAAAAAGAAGAAAAAGAAAACAACAGAGCAGGGATGCACATGGCATCCTGCTAAAACAGCACCAACAACAACAAATTTTCTTTGGAGAATGAGTCCAAAGTCCTTTCTTATTGTTCCTTGGTTTCTTTCCATTTTTTCCCCAACCAAGCAGCTTTGCAGGCACCTCCCTGCATTCTCTGCAACCACCACCCATCCCTGTAACAAATTGCCAATACAAGGGTCAGTAACTATTGTCCTATTAGAGCCCTCTTCACTTTATAAATACCACAAGAATAACAGAGGGAGAGGAAAAAAACGATACAAAAATTTCAAGAGGAATTTTTTTTGATATTTCTACCACCAATCAAAGAATTAGAGACTTCACATTGGAGTCCTAATTCACAAAACTGAAACACAGAAAAGAAGCAGGGCAGTGGCAAAAGCACTAAGAGAGGGTGATTCATACTGTCCCAAAGGAGCAACCAAAAATCTTCATCTGAATCACATTCCCTTCATAGCTTAGAATCCAGGTTGGTTTTTTTTTTTTTAAAACAAAGGGCGTATAAGCATTCAGAATTAAATTTTTAGCTTAAGAATGGTATCAACATTTTTTACAATCCAGTAAAATAGGGTAATGATTAAAATAAAATCGGGAAATGGAAGAGAAATTGGAGAGCCAAATGGTGATTGTTGGTAGAATCAGACACACAGTAAATAAATAAATAAGTAAATAAATAAATAAATAAGAGGACTTGAGGGGACCTGATGAAGGAGAAGATGAAGTCGCCGCCCGTCACTGCGCCGATGAACGACCACCACAGTGTGCGCGACCTTCTTCAGCCACTCCCACGAGCCACTGCGAGCAACCCCAGTCGTGGTCTCGCCCTTCCACCTCGCGATCTACCCTTCCTTGTTCACGACCGCCGCACCCCCTCCCTGCGTCACTTCCCTCCCTCTCGCCACCATCCCTTCCTTTCTCGCTGCACACCCTCTTCCTCTCCCCTAATCTCTTCTCTCACGCCTCCCTTCTTTTCCCCCTCCACATTGCGATCAGCATCGCCCCCCTACTTTCTTGTTCATGGCCGCCAGACCCCTCCCCTCAAGGCTACTTCCTCCCTTTCGCGACCTTCCTCTCCCCCTCGGCCTCTCCTTCTCGCGACCGTCCTCTCCATGGCTGCTCTGCGCAGCTCCTTGTTTTTTAGGGTTTCCAGGATGAAACCCAAGTAAAACACCCCCTATTCCCTTTTTATTTTTGCCTTATCTATTTCCTTTTCTTGTTTTCTTTCATTTACCATTTTTTTATTTTGTTTATAAGTATTAGGTTGTTGTCTTTGACCAAAAAAAAAAAAGGTACTGGGCTGTTGCCCATTTACTTTCCATTTCAATGACCATGAACGCCCCCTTCCTTTTTATTTTTATTTTCATTTATTATTTGTTTTGTTTTATTTATTTTGTAAATACTGTTAACAGACAAGCCTGATTAATTTCATCACCTAATTATAATCATATATTTTGTTTAACTTACTTTTCAGTTTAATCTTATTAAATCAAATAAAAAATAATTTTTTAAAACAAATGGGATCAGCTGAGATGTGACATCTTGCTAATCCCTGGTTTGGGATGCCTGAGCTGCGACAGCTTGGTGATCTTAAACCCTTAAAAATTAAAATCAAACCAACACTCAAATATTTTCTAGAAGAACTACGTGACTTTTGAGTTCCTCATTGCACCGGAGAATAGGTAGGAGCGGGCCAATCCCGTTAAGTCAAATTTAAATTTTTTAATTTAGTTTCTTTATTTCTCTTCTAATATTCATTTTTGTACTTGGTATTACTTTTATTTAATTTTGGGGTGAAACAAATATTTCGAAACTTATATTTTTGCACAATTAATTTGGGTAACTATTATAGGACAAACGTGTTGGGGGTGTTGTGGGGTTTAGTCTCCACCATTTCTCATACGCAATCGATTCCCGAACTCAGTATGGTTTTCAAATATCACTATTTTAAGATTTTCTAATTTTTTTCTAAATTTAATAAAATTGGTGGCGGCTCCTAAATTTTTGAATCGTTACACCCAATTGGTGTAGCATGAAAGTATAGTAAAGAAAATATAAATAAAAAAATAGATTTTGTCAAAAGTAAAAATAAAAAATACAAATACGAGGACATTTGTAATAAAATATAAATATCAATATAAATATAAAACCTAAAAATAATAAATTTGAAAAATTAAATCAAAGAATGGTAGAAATAGTTGACGAATAAAAAAAATAAGGAAACCTTTGTTTTTGTGCAGAGTAAAAACAAATAAAAAGGAATAAAAACACACATTCACAAAGAATGATAAGAGTGAATATCAGATTTTAATTTCTTTAATTTATTTATTTCTATAAAAATGGAAATAATTTTTCAGTTATTTAAAAATTTCCTGGTTTATTTCCTGATATATTCTTAATTTCTCTAAAATCTCTATTTTATACAATTGCGAATAAGTTAAAAAGGGAAATTAAACAAATGTCGACAGCACACGAAACTACAAAGACACGTCAATTAAAATATGTCAACATGGACGTGCTGAGTCAATAATCAGAGTTATTGAAAAATCAAAAAAGTAAATTAAATTGAAACGGAATTAAATGCAATCAATTTGAAACGGAATTGCTAATCAATGCTCTATGCAATATTAGTAAATGCATATATCTGTTGCCATAATTTTTTATTTTTTTTTTGAACGGGGTTGACATAATTTCCATATCAGTAATAAAGCAATATTCAATTATTAAAAAATAATAATTTTTTTTATAGACAAATATAATATACAATCATGAATAATCTAAATATGGTAATTAACAAATGGCATGTTAATAGGAGATGTTAGTTACATATCACAATTAACGTGTCAAATGCCAGCCAATGACCGAACGAAAAAATGACACACATGGCATGACATTTTAAAAAATATATCAGGCCCTATTCCATGTAGACAATTCAAAACTCGGTTCAAATGGTCAACACAATAATTATTACAATGATGACAATTATAACATGCCAATTCCTATTATCAGTTATCCCTATTTGGGCTGTACCCAATAAAGCAGAATTGTCATACATAAAATAATATTAATAAATAGTATTAATACGATTGCTGGTCATTAATTTTTCGAAAATAAAAAAAAACCCCATGTTTTACCTGACAAACAATCTATTCCTACGTCCAAAAAAAAAGCAAGCTAATCATATTATTCAAATTATTTCCATTATAACTAAATCTTATATTCTCTAATTTAACTTTTTTTGTTGTTGACAAAACTCTAATTTAACTGATAATGTCCCATTTCCAAGCAATTTTCAAATATAAAATTAAGTTGCCTAAAAAAATAAAGAAACGTAAATAATTATAAATCAAATTATTCCAGTGGTCATAAATCAAACGTAATAAAAAAAAATTTGCAAACAAATTGATAGCGTTTTAAAGGGCCACGTAAATAAATGGGATTCATCCAGGTGTATTATAGCTCTCCCTAATTTTGTTTAATTACTATGTCTTATGTCTACTATTAAATATAGATGAATTTGATATCCAATCTCCTTAAAATGATCCATCAATTTTTATATGTTATTTTTTTTAAAGGTTGACCAGAATACCATAATTTTGCTACAGGAATTTAACCTAATAGTTGCATCTTAACAAATAACCTATTTATAGTGCCCGTATTACTAATACTCATCAAAACGAAATTTCTTCTAAAACTGGCTATTCCTTTTTCTATTTCGTATTTCTTATAATTATGCCAGTGATCGGATCCATGTTTATTCAATTGCACATGTGGTCAACGTTTTAAAAAAAAACAAATTATTTCGTATACGTTTATTATTTTGTATCAATCAGTGATATAGAATCAATCATGTATTTAATCTGATTGGACAGAAACATACCATTGCATGCCTATAAAATGGCACTCCTTTGTTGTACAATCCACGCCTCCTACCACTTCATACAACCCAAAATTTTCTCTGCTCCTTTGCTACTCAATGGCTGCTCTAAACGTTAATGGAAAACCATGCTCCTGATGTTGATTTAATTTCTACAGTCACTGTTGACAACCGAGAATGGAGCCTTCTTGTGCGTGTTGTCCGGATGTGGCGTGTTCCTGACATGAATCATAATAAGCTACCATTGTCACTGGAGTTGGTTCTTATGGATTCTGAGGAATGATTTCTACCATTTATTTTACCTCCATTGTTAACTTCAACACGAATAAATCGAATTTTGTAAATATTAGAGAACTCGGATTCATGCTTCTTTGAAGAAACAACTCATTTACAAGTTTGAGAAGGAAATAACTGAATGTCATGTTTACTACATTGCCAAGTTTGTTGTCGGCCCCAATATAGTAGATTATCGTTCCACAAGTCACCCCTTCAAACTGAATTTTCAGCTGCATACAAAGATTCGATCTGCCAACAATACGTTGGTTCCTTCTGTTGTCTACACTTTCACTGCTCCTTCAGTTTGTTTGTCACCTGACTTTGATAGTGATTTTTTAGTTGGTAATTTTTTCTTCTTTTAATTTATTCATTCTGTTGAATATAAATAATTTATACAACAACTCATTCAATTTTTTCCTTTATGACTAACTACCTTATAGACCTCATATGTGTTCTCACTGGCATTGGACAACAACGTGAATATGTTAAGAATGATGTCAAGTCCAAGCTAATCGCCATAGAGCTTGATAATATGGGGTACATATTTGGACAATAGCATATAATTTTTTTTTACTTAATCATCTCTACATTTATGAATTATTATACTAACACAATATCTATTAGGTATCGATTCAATTTTAATATCTATTAGGTATCAATTTCATTGAATATGTTCAGGCAATTTGTTTATTTTTATGCCTACCTTTTCTAAAGTTAGAAGCTCATTACTCGTATTGTTTTATGAAAAATGTATCATATATTAAGATTAATATGTCAGGGACGACCTTAATACTGCATAAAATTTATATATTTTTTATTGTACCACAAATAGAGGCAAATTACAGGAACATATCATTGAAAGTCTATCCAAATATTATTAAACATTACAGTTAAAAATAATTTATTACAATGTTTTTTTTAGTTTTGATGTGCCTTGATTAATAAATCTTTCTTTTATTTATTTTTTGACGAAAATAAATCTTTCTTAAACAATCTAAAATTTATGTAAACAATCGTCATCAATATAAAAATTTGCATAGCATTTTGCGGTTTGATTAACTGCTTACAATTGTGTTACGTGTTAATTTCTATTTTCTTTTTCCTCACAGTAAATTTCTTTTTCCTTTCAGTAAGACATCTTTTTATTTTACTAAATCTTTTTGCCATTTCTGAAAAAATAGTTTATAAACTTGAAGTTTAAATAAATTATGTTTTTGGGATTGTTTGCGGTCCAAATTACTATCTCATTCATAAACCGTCGTACCTAATTAAATGAATTAATTTCAAATTCAAAGCCTTTTAATTTCAAAAATTCAACAAATTATTACAATCAATCCAATAATATTGATATAAAAACAGAACTTATGTGGAGCATAAAACTTTAATGCATATTTAATTGATTCACATGATTTTCGGCATTCATTACTATTGATATTAGGAGCTCCTTACATGCAACCCGATCATTTAGCAATTAGGCATTTTTTGGTAGGATTTGAATTTGTATGGTTTTCTACAATCAATCAAATAACCTTATGACCCTTACTATATACTATATGTGATCCATATTAAATGTGTTAATGATTAATTAGATGACATAATTATAGTGGTTGATAATTTAAAACAAATTAGTGTTTTGTTTTAAATCGCAAACTGATTTGTTGTCATCCCATAAATACCATTAATTCCATAAAATACAGAAACCACTTTTTTTTATGTTTAATGTCCTTAATTGACATGAATTAAAAAAAATAGGGAGGTCAACATGTCTTTTATAAATGTGGTTATTTGGCAGTACATTATAAAATGACGAGATTTGGTTTATTTTTAAAACAAAAGTTGAAGGATTATAGTTAATAATAATAATTAAAATCTTTAAATTGTTAAAGGTCATTATCTCGCATAAAATAAATTTAAGATTGGAATTACAAATTGGAAATCCTCCAAATATCAAAAATTTATTGACTCATATCAAATATTGTGAATATTTTAGGTTTTGATTGTTATTAAGTCCAACACAAATTGGATTGATCATGTTCGATCCTCTGCCTTTAATTAGCACATGGCCCTCAAGTTTTGGAACCACTGTATACTCCACTAGCGTTTACCCTTGCTGTAACATTGAGTTATTCGGCTTGACAACACGGGAGGTCAGGGATCGTTTACTGCGTTATACTTTGCTACATCTGCAGCGACCCCTTCAACCTTTATCAAGGTAGAAATTAGTCAGTGTTTCTATTTACTGTTTATACCTTTGGTTTGTAAATTATAATCTGATCTTTATGTAGATTCCGATTGTGCACTGCTAATTTTGTGTGACTTTATACTAGGATACCAAGATGTCTTTATCAGAACTCTCTAATTCTGCTCTTTCATCCAGAACATTCACTTCAAAGATTGTACCCCAAAAGGTTTATTTATTCTTAATTAAATAAGTTTCATTAATTTTATTATGTTATACATCAACCTGACAAAATGCTCATTCTTATATTATGCAATACAAATCAAAATAGGATGAGATACTTATTTGCACAGCATTTTACAACCGCTGGAAAGCAATGTTAGATGAAGAGGAAGAATTTCTAGCATTCGACCCAGAATCTGAATATGTGATTATGAATCTAACCCAACAAGCTGACCAATTTTATTTCAGTGGAGGCTCTTTAATTTCAGTAGCATACGGGCTTAGTGGTGAACATAGTATTGAGTTTTTCAATAACGGGGAAAACGATTTTAATTTTAAGATTTTAAATGCTTATGGAATTGAGATCAATTACAAGGATATTAGACGTGTTCATTATATATCATCTAACTCAGATGATGATGTTTTTGTGACTAAAAGCTTCTGGCCCAAAACAAAGAGGTCAACCTGGATTGTTACTCAAGCTTTGGTAATTTTATTGTATGCTTTCGCCTTTTTTATTTTCTATTATACCAAAAAATTAACCTGTTGATTGACATAATATTGTTTTTGTGGTTTTTTGCAGTTGATCCCTGCTAATATAGTACGTCTCATGTCAAATATTATGCCTGATAATGAGCAGAATTATATATTCATGAGCAGAATTATATACTAATTTCTCTTTTTGATGTGCCTTAATATACTATTACATAATCTTTTGGGATAACCTTAATGATAACACATTTAACTATAAACTATATACATATAAAGACCATATACACAGTAAGCACTATTTTTTGGTGACATGTGCTAATTAAATCTTCAATATTTTCTCAAACAGATCTAAATCATATTAGAAAAAACAAGATTAACAACAAAAAAATTATATAAATAATTGCCAAAGTAATCGAAGCTTACTTAAGAAGAAGTGCCCCAATGTTTGAAACCTTGATAGATCTCTCTGCGTAAGGTCACAAAGATGCAGATTCTAAACGTCGTTTTCAACATTAAGCCCAGATTCCGGTATATGTTGTAGATATGAATTTTAGATCAGTGAAACAACATCACATTTAGGAAAAAAGATTTTACGGACGAAATAGCATTGAATAAGAATTCTTACATGAGAAATTGTAGACCCCTTTGTATGAGCACTACTTCACAGATTCATCAAGAAACCCTCCAATCCCTGGAATCTTCAGACACTACCTCGCCGTCGTAACCCTAGCAGTTAAGTGTGACCATTGCGATGGATATTTTGTTTCAGAATGGGCTCATGTACCTGAATGGTCCAATAGAGTTGAGCCCATCCAGGTTTTACACAATTTCAATAGAGTTGAGCCCAATCCGTTATTCAATCGCGTTGTACTCTTTGACCCAACAAAAGTTAAAAAATAATAGCGCGTTGAAATTTTAGTCTGTTGTCCAAAAAAAAGGAATTGAAATGTTAAGTGGTGGAATCACGATTATGATATTGAAATTAAATAATTTTTGGACCGAATTAATTTTAAATATATAAATATCTGCTATATATGTATTCAATATATGGAATCCTTTTCAAAATTAAACCTGTAACATTCGTTGATTGATTGTGGTGGACTAACTATTATTGAGATTAAGAATTGTTTAATTCATTTTAGACTACATTTGATTAATCTTGGTGCACTAACTATTACTGAGCTTATGAATTGTTAAATTGATTTTAACGTTAGAAAATTTGTTGGTACTTTGATATAATTTATGCTTGATTTCCAATGTGTTGTGAAAACAATCCCAGCCCAAGTAGAATTTTCCACATTACATACTAACAAGAGCATCATATATATAACCCAATATATAAGTATAATAAATAATGTTGTGATGTGATTTGTGTTGTATATTTTCCTATTTATCAAACATTCGATTTTTTGAATTAATAATAGATGTTATTATGTTTATTAAATACATTGCTTAAATATAGTGAAAACTTTACTATACAAAGTTTTTTCTTTTTGGTACATGATACAAAGGTTTTGATCTATGTAAATTTAATCCATATGTTATAGAATAGAATTGGACAAACATTTATCAGAAAACTCATAATCACAAAAAAAAACCACCCTCTAACCCCATATAAATGATCAAAACTAAACTTTTTTGAACTTATATCAAACCCATAAATATTCACACCATATAAAATCATGAAATGTAGAAATCAAACCACCCCTCATAAAACAACACAAAAAAAAACGCATAAGAGTAAAAAAGAAAGGTAATAATTAATAAGCTGCAAAACTGAAAACCAATACACTGAAATAAAGATTTACAAAAACTTACCAAAATAGTAGTTAATTGTTCGAAATAATTGCAGTGTCCTGAAAACAAACACGCATTTCAGTTTCAAATAGACTGATACAGGGGAATGCAGCCAGAGATCAACAACTGATAGAGCAAAAGCCCCAAAGATAAACCCATAAACCCCGAAAGACAAAAACCCATATAATACTCAAACTCCCCCCTAAAATTTTCCCTCGAGACCCTAATGAAGTAAGTAAATAACGTAAGCAAACTAATTAAGTAGTAAGTAAATAATGTAAGCAAACTAACTAAGTAGAGATATTCTCCAATTCTTTTGTGAACAACTATTACTACTCCCTCCGTCTCATTATGATATAGCTAAATGTTATTAGCTTTTTTATCTTTTAACCTTAAGCAATCCGATCATATATTGTGAAACATTCAATCATGAGAGAAGTGTAAACGACAAAAGACATTAAGCTTAAAAGGACATGGTTATTAGATGATATATTCAATAAAAAAGATTTTTAGTAGAGAACATCAATAACTTAGCTAGAGAATAGAAGAGGTGCTAATTAAATTACTACTTAATCTCAAAGTTTAAAGATCCCATGAATTGTGCAGGAACACCACCCGGAGAACAAACACAAGTGTTGAGTCTTAAAAAGAAGGTGTCCATCTTAATAACATATGCCCAAAATAAACTATACTTTGAGGCCCTTTTGTGAATAGGACTTTTTTGTTTTGAACTTCCTATTAATACTTATTTTAAGTTTATCATCTTTTAAAACAAATAAATTATTATTTCTTACTTTCTTAATTAAAACATTTGTTATATATTGTTTCTTATTTATTGTTATATATTGTTATATATTGTTTGGTCCCCCTATTTTTTCAAATCCACGATTTTGGTCCCCCTATTTTATTTTTCATGAATTTGGTTCCCATATTTTTTATTTTTCACGAATTTGATCCTCACACTTTATTAATTGCACTTTTAGTCCTCCAAAATCGTGAATTTCTTGCACTTTTGGTCCCTAAAAATCATGAATTTTGGGAAAGTGGGGACCAAAAGTGCAAGCAAATCACAATTTTGGGGAATTAAAAGTGTAATTAAAAAGTATGGGGACCAAGGTCGTGAGAAATAAAAAGTATGGGGACCAAATTTATGAAAAATAAAATAGGGTACCAAATTCATGGATTTGAAAAAATAGTGGCACCAAATATGCAAATAAGCCTTTTTGTTTCAAAACATTTCTTAACAAACTATAATTTATATAGATTTCATATCAAATCTATGTAGTAGACCAAAAAAAAATCAACGATCATTAAATTAAAATTATATAAATCATATATATTTCATATCAATTATACTTCATAAACATAAAAAAAATTATCAAATATATTATCGCTTAATGTAACCCAAAAAAAAACTTCTTCAGTATATTGTTAAATTCATATTAATATTTATTTTAAGTTTATCATATTTTAATATACACAAATAAATTGTGATTTTTTACTTTCTTAATTAAAACATTTGTATATATTGTTTGTCTTTTGTTTCTTATACTTCGCATGCATTTGTTATTTATAAATTCATTTTTATAACAATATATAAAAATTTGCTATTCTTTTATATTCCTTTATTATCATCAATTAAATAAAATATTTCTTATCGAATTCGATTCCTTTGTATGTACCTTCCCATTTTTTGTACGCTACTCAATTGATATTAGTTTGTTTACATATAGTACATTAGGTTCCTTATAACATCCCAAATATTTAATAATTATTACCATAATATTTATTATATTACATTGTTTAAAATAATCATTTTTAAAGCTAAATTTACAAAATGTTCCGGCACAGGTTACATACTAGTTCTTTTAATTCTAAGATTTTAAAAAATTTCCTGGATTATTTTTCTATGACTTTTGATTTTTCTGATTTTCCGTACTTTCCTATTTTCTTTATTTCTTTATTTTGATTTTCTAGATTTTTACCCAATCCCTTGCCTCTCCCACGTACTTTCATATTTATTTTTGCATTTGTAAACTCTTCACTTATTTTATATTTTAAGGTGTTTCACTTTTTTTTTCTTTGTCCTAAGCTGCCTCTTCTTGCATGATTTTTCTAAAACTACACTATACGAGTAAATGAGTAATGTTTTTGAAACTACACCAATTTGGTGATTTTAAAAAGTAATTACACTATGAACGTAATAATGGATTTTTTTAAAAATATTTCTTTTATTAAACATACCTGTATCCTCTTTTTTCAATTATGTGCCTAATTAGTGTGTTTGACCCGTGTAATGCACGGGTATATAGCGTCTTTTTAGCAAATTAAAAAATTATTAATATATATATATATATATAATGTAACTTATTTTTGTATAGATATACGTGTCATGCACTTGAATTTTTCTCATTTTTAGGATTATGTTAAAAAATATGCAATATTTCTTTCACACATTGGTTTCAAAATTTGAAAACCGATAATTTCTTTTAATTTCTAATTACTTTCTCATGCAGTATGACACTTTATTCGAACATAGTTGGAAGATGCGTTTATCCACTCAAAAATAACTTTTATGTTAACACGTTTCCCGTGTTATTGTAAGATAAGAATTACAATAAACTTTTTTTGTTGATAAATAAGAATTATAATAAACTTCCCTCTAGAAGGCAGCAAATTCTAAATAAATAAATAACAAATAACATATATCAAATATGTATTTAGGGCACAGATGTTATATCGGTTTATTACATGCATTCTTAATTTCTTGTTTCAAGGGACTAATTGTACGATAAGATAAAATAAAATAAATTATCGAGAAATCGCTTTCTGAAAAGACGATTTCTCAATTTATTTTTTGTTTTTATTTAAGTTTGAATTTTTTATTTTTCATGTTGTTGGGAAATTGCCGTGTATATTTTTTTTGTTTTATTTATTTATTTATTTTTAAATGTTTAAAAAAATTATATTTATTTAACAATGTTAATTTAAGAGTTAATTAGATGTAAATAATTGCGATATATTAATTAAAAGTATTAAAATTATAAAGCAATATTAAAAAAATTACAATGTTTAGGTAGGACTTTCAACATGGTTTGGACATTTTTTTTTGTTATAACCCTCGGCCGACACAATCTGCATTGTTTTAGGTGACATTTT
Organism: Calophaca sinica; assembly: GCA_037113605.1. Taxonomy (NCBI): domain Eukaryota; kingdom Viridiplantae; phylum Streptophyta; class Magnoliopsida; order Fabales; family Fabaceae; genus Calophaca; species Calophaca sinica. The sequence goes on along the minus strand of CM073736.1, from coordinate 122,162,029 downwards.
TTCTTGAGGTCCATCTCAGTACGAATACGACTAGATTTTGGACGAACTCTTCATTGTAAACATTGAGCATAGTCCGCACCTTGTACACATCTGACACCAGCGTCAAATAGTCAAGACGCCAATGTGAACAAGCAGCGATTATATGTGAACAGGCGATGTGAAGCACTTGATATTTTTTGCAGTCACACACACCATCCTCTTTCTAGGTCAACATTGAAATTCCTGCATGCCGCCCCTCTTGTGGGTTGATCACCTCCTGCACCAAGAATCGACATTGTTGTTAGTCGAATAAACGAACATGATGAGTGTTGGTCATCGGTAGTTGTTCGACGATGGCCTGGGTGAGAAGAGAAGTGTAAACACGGCCGGATGTGATCATTGCCTGCATCCCCCCAACAAAAATTTAGGGAAACAGGTCACCCAACCTAAAATAGGTTGCTTGTAGTTGGAAGGTTCTGCGTCCCCTTTATTAAAGGATTAATGGACTTTTGGTTGCCGTGTGATCCCAACGACAACATCCATCAAATGCTTGAGCCCATTTTGCTTTTTCGATATTGTCGACCTAGCTTATTAAAAGTCCCACATGAAAGAATGAGATTGTCTGATTAGTGGTTATAAGTTGAGGGCAATTCTCACCTCATGAACTAGTTTCTGGGGTTGAGTTAGGGTCAAACACAAATTTTAAGATGGTATCAGAGCCTATCATAGATCAATTTGTTGGGCCACCCGTTATTGGGCCACTCGGGTCATGCTTTAGATGTCCAGTGGTCGTGAAAGGGGTGTTAGTCCTACATAGAAGAATGAGATGGTCTGATTAGTAGTTATAAGTGGGGGCAATCCTTATCTTATGAGCTAGTTTTTGAGGTTAAGTTAGGTCCAAACCCAAATTTTAAAACAGCTCTCAACCTGTGTGTCTGATCTACTGAGAATATCGTATTAATAATGGTACGATGACTCATTTAAGGTGTATCACTTACACTGCAAGTTCCTTTAATCAACCATTTAACTGCAAATCGTTCAACCAATGCCTCTCTATGAACAATGTGATGGCTGCATGTTGTGATTTTCTCGTTGCTCCTGTGTGATTTTGCTTATTTCTTCTCTCTCTAGGCGTGAGATCTATTTTTTTTTTAAAATTGTAAAACAAACTGAGAACGGTCCATCTGGATTCGAGCTGTACCGGTTTAATCCGGATTCGAGCAAATATTCAACATACTTCAGCTAGCTAAATCAGTTCCAAAATTGCTAATGGATATGTATATCATGCGAAATTGCCTACCTGTATGATTTTTAATGAATTTATAAATTTTAATTCCATTTTACTTTTACTTTTCTTCTTTTGCTTTTTGAAAAAAATTAATTAATGGAAGGAATGTTAAAACTCGGATAAATTAACTTGAAATATGTGATAGGAGTTACTCGGGTTTGACTATAGGAGAATGATAAAAAACAAAGTGAAGTGTGAGAGGTATTTTGCATTTTCTCCTTAAAATAATATTTTCAAAAGTTAATTTGATATTTTTCTGATACTTGTTTCAGAAAACCGTTTTGTATGTTTTATTTTCTGGCCGTTTTGTGCTGGAGCATTTGGGCCAGCCACAACAACAGAATTTGGGAAGCAACATCTGACACTCTGGAGACTGTGATAGCTCGGGCTCGTACTATTTTGCAAGAATGGTTGGATGCTCAGGTGGTTAGAGCAGTGCAACCGGTGGTGAGACAAGGAGGGGCTGTCCAACGATGGTGTAAACCGCAAAATGGCAGGTTGAAATGCAATATTGACGCATCCTTCTCGCGCCAAAGAAATGAAGTTGGTCTCGGTATGTGTCTTAGGGATGATCAAAGTTGTTTTATTCTTGCAAAAACCGAGTGGTTCTCTCCCATCTGCTCAGTTGAGGAAGGTGAAGCTCTTGGGTTGTTATCCGCGATGATGTGGGTAAGAGATCTTGGCCTTCAAAATGTGGATTTCGAAATGGACTCTAAAGTAGTGATGGATAAGCTCTATTCTCCGCGGGAGGATTGTACTGGTGATATTATTTTTAGATTGTAGGCACCTCCACTCTTCTTTTTATCCAAACTCTCGTATTGAGTTTATTAGGAGACAAGCCAATGAGGTTGCTCATACGTTGGCAGAGGTGGCCGCATGTTTAGCTAGTCCCCATATTTTCATTGAGATTCCAAGATGTATTTTCCACTTGATTATTAATGAAATGGCGTAGCCAATCTTTAGTAAAAAAAAATGTTTTATTTTCTAATTTTGCATAGAAGACTGGAACAGAGAGAAAAATATTTTCCTAGTTAAAAAAAAAACGATTGTTCATGTTACAGAACAAATTTATTAAACCCAAGAAGTTTATGCTTTGCAAAAAAACAAGAGATTGTAATCGGATATGCAATTTCTTTGTTAAAATGTCTATATTCTCGGCTATTTACCAAGAAACATTATAAGGTAGCCTTCAGATTAAGTTAGAACGATAGCTTTCTGGTCATAACTGTTGAGATTCAAACAAGATAAATGAAACAAACTTCAATGGCAACCAATAACTATAACGTCCAACAACCAATCTTTCAACAAGGTGCAATAAAACAAACAAACAAAGGAGATAGAGAGTAGAGAAGAAAACACCGCAATTTGGTTACGCAGTTCGGCCCCAAAGAAGATGGCCTACGTATGCGGGAGAGAGCAGCCCTCCGTTTCACTACCAATGAGTCTTACAAGAGATTACAATTGCTTTGAAACCCTTTACAATGTCCAAGAAGAACAAACTCAAGAGTTCCCAATCCCTCTCTCTTTCCCTCTATGATAAACTCTCAAGAACAACAATAGAGAAAGCCTTCAATCCTCCCTCTATTCTCTCTTAAGATCCCAAGGTGTTTAACCGTGTTTTCCAGCCCCTAAAACCTCACAAAGACGCTCAAGAACGGCTGCACACAATCCTAGAAAAGACAGCACGTCAGATCGACTGACCGCTTTCGCAGTCACAGGTTTATAAAACCCGACTGTGAATCGATTCACAGACATAGGTGAATCGATTCACCTAGTTAAAAACTTCCCCTGCACGAATTAATGAAGTGAATCGATTCCTGCAGGCTTCCCATGCGATTCACAGAGGCGTGCTTCGATTCACAGAGAACCAAACATGCTTGAATCGATTCACATAGCTAGGGAATCGATTCCCAGTGTTCAAGAAACACTTTCAAGCAATTCCATGATCCTCCAAACTGATTTTAAGGCACTCTAAACTCCACAATTCTCCACCTTGACTTCAAATCAGTGGTGATGCTCAACTTTATCCATCAACCACTAGCTGCTCTCTCCATTATTGGAATTACGTCTCAGAGAAATTCATCAAGTCCAAGCAATGCTTGAACTTTGATCTAGGTAATGACTTGGTGAATACATCCGCCGGGTTGTCCTCTGACGCAACCTTCTCAACCACAATTTCCTTAGATTCTACGACGCCTCTAATGAAATGTGCGGATGTCAATGTGCTTTGTCCTTTCATGATACACTTGGTGATTTGCCAAGTGGATAGCACTTTGACTATCACAATGTACCTTCACACATCCTTGTGTAATTCCTAGCTCCCCAATCATACCTTTCAACCATATGGCCTCCTTCACCCCTTCAACTAGGGAGATATACTTCGCCTGAGTAGTAGATAGCGCCACAACGGACTGTTGATTAGCCTTCCAACTTATTGCCGTTCCAAACAATGTAAATACAAATCCAGATAAGGATTTCCTTGTATCCACATTTCCTGCATAATCTGCATCTACATAACCCTCTGATAAGTTTTCATCTTATGTTAATTTAGAGTGATTAATTGAATTAAATACATGAGGAATTGAGAGAGTTGAATATATATTGAGTTTAAACTTTGGAATTCTTTACACTTGGTTGTTTGATTGTATGTTTTAACTCTTACATTATTCTCATGTATATTGCACTTGAATTGCTAGGAATGGAAACAAAACCAAAAGAAGACACTCTCAAGAATTCAATTAAAGGCAAAGAAGATGATTCGTGAGAGCATAAGATTCGAAGGCAGCCAAAAATGCGAAATTTAGCCAAGTTATTGAGTATGCGCGTGACGCGCATTTACAAGTAAAGGAATGCGCGTGACGCGCATTTATGTAAATCAGCTCTGTCTTCATGCGTGACGCCGCATCGATCGAGAAGAACTGCGCGCGACGCGCATCGCTGCAAAGTCGAAGTCGCTTTAGTGCGCGCGACGCGCATTTGTATCGCTTAATCTGGCGCGACAGCGCCGCATCGCAGAATCTGTATAATTAGATATTTGTTCACTTTTTAATCATCTTGGACCTTTGCTAACTTAGCAAAACACTAAAGAGAAAGATTAGGAGTGCTAGGATTCCATTGTTCTTCATCTTCAAGGAGGATTCATTCTTGGGAACAAGGTTTGGATCATCAATGGAGTTGTTTTCTTTCATATGTTTGTTTTCTTCTTTTACTACCATGAGTAGCTAAATACCTTAGATTAGGATGAGATGAATCATGTACAAACTCTTATGTAGTTAGTTCTCTTATATTAATACAAGTTTATGTTATGTAAATTGAGTTTCTAATCTCTATACTTCATGCTTTTCAATACTTGATCACTATTGCATTGATTTTGGGTTTTTCATCTTTATTGGAAAATAGGATGAATGAACTTGAACTGAGATTAGTAATCATAATCATGAAGATTATAGGAATATAACTTGTGGTTATGTGTTCTAATGAATCATGGATCTTATTGCTTAGTCTAATCATTAATCACCTAAGGGATTAGGGATTGTGGCTAGAATAAAGGGTTTATGAGGCAAGGGATTGTCCTTAAGCTAATTCAGTTGATTCGAACTTCAATTTATATGAAATTACTTCAATTAATGATGAACTAGTTACATAAGAGCAAGTACAAGAGGATTCAAATCCTAGTCGTTTTCAACCAACCAAGTCTATTCTATTTTTACTTTAACTTGTTCAACGTTACAATTACAATCAAAATATCCAAATCATTTCCGTTTAAAGTAATTACACACTTATTCTTATTGATAACCATCATAATTCCTGTGGAGACGATACTCTATTCATTACTATATTACTGGTTGCGATTGGTGCACTTGCCTTAAAAAGTAGTGTATGAATTACGCTAACAAGTTTTTGGCCAAGTCGGGATTGTTGATTTGATTGTCAACAAGGCAAAGGAGTTACTACTTTGAACAATTTAAGTTTTATTTCTAGTTAGTTAGTTTTTTTTTTGTGGATATACTTTATCTTGTTTCAAAATACAGCTGTTGTGTGCTTAATCATCTTTCTAGTTGTTATGTATGCGAGGGAAACAGACATCTGAATTGGTGTTTGATCCGGAGATAGAAAAGACAGCAAAAGCAAATAGGAAGAAGGCTAAGGAGGCAAGGCAGCAGAAAGAACATCAACAATCTCAAGCTTCTACTTCTACTCATACTCGGGTAGAGGAAGAAATGGCAGAACCGCCACCTAGGCGTACTCTTGGTGATTTTGGGCGCAGAAACAACAGGGAGAGATTGGCTATTGGATACCAACCGGTAGAAGCCAATGCATTCGAGATCCGGACATCTCTCCTGAGTGCACTCAAGCAAAATCAGTTTCTGAGCTGAAAATGAAGACCCCAACCAAAGACTTGGTGAATTTCTTTGAAATATGTGGAACTTTGAAGTCGACTGTTACTGAGATGAAGCAAAGAAACCGAGATTATTCCCTTTACTTTGAGGGATAGGCAAAGGATGGCTAAGTTTATTACCCCAGGGAAGTATTAATACCGGAATGACTTAGAGGATAAATTCATGGATCGGTTTTTCCCCACCGCCAAGTTTGTCAAGAGGAGAGTCAAGTGAGTAGCTTTGAACAAAAGATGGTGAAACCTCTATGATGCTTCGGGAAAGATTCAAGGTGTTGTTGAAGAGATGTCCTGGTCATGGTTATGATGACTTGTGCCAAATGCAAATGTTTTGTCATGGGTTGAGGCCTAACACAAGAATGATGCTTGATGCTTCGCGGGAGGCTCAATGAATTCAAAGACGGTCAAGAAGTAAGAGAACTAGTTGAGGCAATGGTCTCAAATGATTATCTTGTCCACCATGATAGAGGAGCACAAAGCAAAAAGGGCATGTTTGCGCTTAGAGACAAGTGATGCTATTTTGGCTCAAAACAAATTAGTATCACAACAACTTGAAGCCCTTACCAAAGAACTTAAAGATTTAAGAACAGGATCTTCTTCAACCGCACAAGCTAAAGCGTAATCGATGCAAAGAAGTGTGATTTACGTGGTGGAGGGCATGAAAATGGGCAATGTGAAGCCCAAGGTGAGCTTAGTGAGGAAGCCAAATACATGGAAAATTTCCAAAGGCAAGGAGGGAATCCATATTCCAACACTTATAATCCAGGGTGGAAGAATCATCCCAACTTTTCTTGGAAGCAAAATGATGCCCTCAATCAAGCAAGCCTCCGCAACCAGCCAGAATCAAAGATAAGCAATCTGACTTAGAGAATGCTCTCACTCAGTTTATGAAGATGACTCAAATAAACCTCCAAAGTCATGAAGCTCATTTCAAGAATCAAGATGCATCCATCAAAAATCTTGAAAATCAGATTGGACAACTTTCCAAGCAACTCATGAGCAATCCAAGGGTAAGTTTTAGCAAACACCGTAGACAATCCAAAAATGAGTCTTGTAATGTCATTTACTCGAGAAGTGGAAGGGTGGTACCACCTTCTATAGTGGAACCATTAGCCCTTGAATGTAATGATGAAAATAACAAGGTGATGTTGGATGAGGAGTTGAAAAATAAAAATGAGGTGAATGATGTTGAAGAAATTGAAAAGGAGAGTGAGAAAAAGAAAATGATGATAAAAATAGTTCGAGATTGGTGGATGAAGGTTTTATCATCAGAAGAACAAAAGCTGAAATTTTAAAGGATGGAAACAAGCCTCAAATTCTTCCTCCATATGTGAGACTTCCTTATCCTCAAAGGGAGAACAAGAAAAAAGAAAAGGAGGAGCAATATTCAAAATTTACGGACATTTTTAAGAGGTTGCAGATTAATATACCTTTTGCTGAGGCTCTTGAGCAAATGCCTACATATGCCAAGTTCATGAAGGAAATTCTCACAAAGAAGAAAAAATTTAGAGATGAAAAAATCACCTTGACTGAGGAATGCAGTGCAATAATTCAACGGAAACTTCCTCCAAAGCTCAAAGATCCCGGGAGTTTCACAATTCCCTGCACTATAGGGAATATAACTATTGGGAAGGCATTATGTGACTTAGGAGCAAGTATCAACCTCATGCCACTTTCTATGTTGAAGAAGTTGGGGACAGATGATGTGAAGCCTACCAGGATGTCGCTTCAATTAGCAGACCGATCAATTAAATATCCTTACGGTATTATGGAGGATGTCTTGGTGAAGGTGGATAAGTTCATTTTTCCAGCTGACTTTGTTATTCTGGACATGGAGGAAGATGCAGAAGTTCCTCTTCTCTTGGGAAGACCCTTTCTTGCAACAGGTAGAGCTCTTGTGGATGTGCAAAAAGGCCAACTAATGCTCAGAGTACATGATGAGAAGGTGACCTTCAATTTGTTTGAGGCAATGCAACATCCAACTGATAGATACCATGAGTGTAGACACTGTCAATTACTTGGTGGAGGAAACTTTTTCTCAGCAATATCCTTCAACTCCTCTTGAGAAAGTACTAATACAGGCTGTTGAAAATCTTTGTGAGGAGGATGAAGGGGAAATAGCAGAATGTGTGAGACAGTTGGCAGCACTAAGTACAGAACAAGCTGTGAATTTGAAAAGAGAAGAAATGAAAAAAGAAGAGGTCACCGGAAAAACAGAAAATTGAGTTGAAACCACTCCTCCCACTAAGCAATGATTCCTTGATGATGAGGAAGAAAGTCCAGCTTATTGTGAGCAACTCATTGTCAAACTTGGAGGAAGAAAAATTGATGAGAGTGTTGAGGAGTACAAGACAAAGCAATAGGTTGGTCTATTTTCGACTTGAAAGGAATAAGCCCAAGATTCTCGCATGCATAAAATTGCTGGAGAAAGAATTTAAACCTGGTGCAACCTCAACGGAGATTAAATCCGACAATGAAGGATGTGGTCGAAAAGAAGTCCCGAAGCTTCTTGATGCGCATGATTTATCCCATTTCTGATAAAGGTACGGGTGAGTCCAAAGTGCAAGTTGTTCCCAAGAAAGGAGGGATGACGGTGGTCAAAAATGAAAAGAATGAGCTCATCCCTACAAGAACAAGAATAGGATGGAGAATGTGCATAGATTACTGCAAGCTCAATAATGCCACGAGGAAAGACCATTTTCCATTGCCTTTCATGGATCAAATGTTAGAAAGGTTAGCAGGCCAAGCTTTTTATTGTTTTCTTGATGGCTATTCTGGGTATAACCAAATTGCAGTTAATCCGGAGGACCAAGAAAAGACAGCTTTTACTTGTCGTTTTGGTGTGTTTGCGTACCGCCGGATGCCATTTGGATTATGCAATGCTCCTGCAACTTTTCAGAGGTGCATGCTCTCCATATTCTCTGACATGATTGAAAGCTCAATAGAAGTATTCATGGATGATTTCTCTGTTTTTGGCTTATGTTATGATCTGTGTCTATCCAATCTAGCTTCTGTTCTTAAGAGGTGCGTGGACACCAATTTAGTGTTAAATTGGGAGAAATGCCAATTTATGGTTAAAGAAGGGATTGTTTTAGGACATAAAATTTCAGCAAAGGGAATTGAAGTGGACCAAGCAAAAATTGAAGTAATTGAGAAGTTACCACCACCTGTGAATGTCAAAGGAGTGAGGAGTTTCTTAGGTCATGCGGGCTTTTATCGAAGATTTATTAAGGACTTCTCAAAGATTGCAAAGCCAATGTGCAATCTCCTAGTTAAAGATTCTGATTTTAAGTTTGATCAAGACTGTTTGAATGCTTTTAATGTGTTGAAAGGAAAGTCGATTTCCTCTCCGATTATAGTAGCTCCCGATCGAGTTTACCATTTGAACTCATGTGCGATGCAAGTGATTATGCGATCGGGGCTGTTTTGGGACAAAGAACAGAAAAATTCTTTCATGCTATCTATTATGCTAGCAAGGTCTTGAATGAGAATCGTGAATTATGCCACCTTGAAAAGAATTGCTAGCTATAGTATTTGCTTTGGAGAAATTTCGATCTTACTTGATTGGATCGAAAGTCATTGTCTATACCGATCATTCTCGCCATCAAATACCGCTACTAAAATTGATTCTAAGCCTCGGCTTAGATGGATATTATTCTTTGCAGGAGTTTGATTTGGAAATAAAAGACAAGAAAGGTAGTGAGAATGTGGTAGCCGACCACTTATCAAGGCTGGAAAATTCAAGTAACAGCTAAGGAGAAAGAGATTAACGAAGAATTTCGATGAGCACTTGTTGATGGTATCCGAGAGGCCATGGTTTGCTGATATGGCTAACTTTAAGGCAACAAGTGTGATACTGAGGATTATACTTGGCGTGAGAAGAAGAAACTCTTCAAAGATGCAAATTTCTACATTTGGGATGATCCATTTTTGTTTAAACTGGGCCTGATGGGTTATTGAGAAGGTGTGTCACATCCGAGGAGGCACAAAGTATAATGAAACATTGTCATGATTCACCGTGATGGAGGTCATTATGGTGGAGAAAGAACCGCAGCCAAGGTGTTACAAAGTGGGTTCTTTTGGCCAACGCTTTTCAAAGATTGTCATGAATATGTCAAGCAATGTGATAAGTGCCGGCGCCACGGAAGCATTTCGGGAAAAATGAGATGCCCTCAATAGCATTCTGGAAATTGAACCATTTGATTGTTGGGGTATTGATTTCATGGGGCCTTTCCCATCATCTTATTCCAATTTATACATTTTGGTGTGTGTTGACTATGTCACCAAATGGGTTGAGGCATGTGCGGTGAGCCAATGATTCCCAGACGTTGGTCAATTTTTTGAAGAAAAACATATTTTCCAGATTGGAGTGCCTAGAGTGCTCATAAGTGATGGGCACGATTTTTGCAACAAGTACTTGGAGACATTGCTGAACAAGTATGATGTAAAGCATAAGGTTGCCACTCCCTATCACCCACAAACTAGTGGGCAAGCTGAAGTTTCCAATAGGGAGATAAAGAAGATTTTGGAGAAAACAGTTGGGGCGTCAAGGAAGGATTGGTCAAAAAGCTTGACGATGCTTTGTGGGCCTCACTGACAAAGCATTCAAAACGCCATTAGGATTCTCTCCTTATCAGCTGGTTTATGGGAAGTCATGCCACTTACCATTGGAGTTGGAACACAAGGCATTTTGGGCCATAAAATTTCCGAATTTTGATTCCAAATTGGCTGGACAAAAGCGGTTGCTGAAATTGAATGAGCTGGATGAAATGAGGTTGATGGCTTATGAGAATGCAACCATTTACAAACAAAGAACCAAGGCTTATCATGACAAGCATTTGGTGAGAAGAGATTTCCAGCCAGGCCAACAAGTTCTACTCTTCAATTCAAGGCTGAAACTTTTCCCAGGCAAGTTGAAGTCAGTGGTGGGACCATTTGTAATGTGAGAAGTTTTTCCACATGGAGCAGTGGAATTAGAAGATCCCGGCTCCACAAGAACTTTCAAAGTTAATGGGCAAAGATTGAAGCCATTCTTTGGAGGAGAAGTCTCCAGGGCAAGAGTAGCCCTCGTTTTGCAGGATCCATAAAATGACCAAGCGTCAAGCTAGTGACGTTAAAGAAGCACCCATGGCAACAAGTTTGCCCAAAAAAAAAAAATGCTGCAGGTGATGCGCGTGACGCGCAAGTAGTGCGCATGACGCGCATTTTTTGAATTTTGCCTCTGTGACCCATGCGCGTGACGCGCATTTGCACTGCGTAATCTGCGCGCGACGCGCATAGCACCTGATGAGTGAACTTGGAACAGGGCAGCTGATGCGCGCGACGCGCAACCTTAGCGCATGACGCGCATTTTTTTTAATTTTGTCTCTGTCAGTAGTGCGCGTGACGCGCATTTACACTTGAATTGTTGCGCGCGACGCGCATTTTTTATTTTAGCTTCAGGACCCGCGCGCTGCGGACGCCGCAAATACACATGAATTGTTGCGCGACGCCAAGAACTGGCTTAATAAACGGAGATGCTCGCAACTCCTCATTTCACTCACTCAAAATCATTTCTTAACCAACCCTAACTCTAAAAACTTCACCACCACTCAAGCACAACTTGCATAGAGAGATTAATCTTCACATTTTCTTCACTTCATACATCATTCATCATCAAGTAAGTGATTTCATGACTTCCTTTTTCTAATTTTTCGTTTGCCTTCATCTCTATGAAGAAAGTTATCGAAAATTTGAAGTTCTTGCTTGAAATTTGATGTTGTTGTTGTGAGCTGTTTATTTCTTATGTGATTGAGCTGTGAAGCCTTGAATTTTTCTTATTTTGGGAAGTTTTGCATGATGAAGCCATTGTTGGTTTGTTAGATGCTTTTGTGTGCACACAAAGTGTTTGATAAAATGCTTATGAGAGTATAGGGAATAGAACTTGATAATGAGCTAAGCCATACTTCATGTTTATGCCATACATTGTTTCAAATGACAAAATTTGGTTGTCCTCAATCAAATAATTGTGAAAATTATTAGATGACCAAAGGTTTGTCTAATTGCAAGTTAGTGCATAAGGAATTTTTTTTTTATTATCACAAACCATTGAGATTGTCAACTTTTGCAAGAGTTTTAATATGAAAATATGAATTGCATTGGTAATCTCTTTGTTGGAAAACCATAGTGGTGAAGTGATAATGCTCATAGAATTTTAAGATGTTTGTGTTGATACTAACATAGAAAACAATTTTTGCACAAATCTTCGTTCTATGTGCAGGGAACTATGGTTCGTAATCCAGAGAAACGCAAGAAGCAAACTGTCTCTTCTTCTTGTGGAAGTTTTGATTCCCACTTGTTCAGATCTTTGGCGTGCCAAGACCATTATGCCTCAATTCTTACAAACAAGGAATTTGTGAGGGAGAAGGCATTTCAGCTAAGTGCCAATGACTTCATGGAGATCCAACATAACATTGGGCAAAGACATTGGGAAGCTTTTACCTCTTTTCCCAAGACAGCTAGCAAAAAGCTAGCAATGGAATTTTTTGCAAATGCTTATCAGAGTGGAGATGGTGATTCTTGCTGGCGATGCTAGATATGTGAGTTATGTAAGGGGGAAGACAATTCCATATGATCCCCATACAATCAACCAGCTGTTTGGTTTGCCTGATGTTGAAAACTGTGGCTATCAAGCCAGAGGTGTCTTGGACGGAGCTGATCAACAGGCCATTCGGCATTTATTAATCAGACCGGGACAAGATTGGGTGAGGAACCAAGATGGGTTGCCTAGAAAAATAGAAGGGCGGAATTTGACTCCCACCGCAAAGGTATGGGGCGTGTTTGTACTTCATACTTTCCTCCCTTGCGCCAATGTGTCAGAGTTGACTTCATATAGGGCTACCCTGGTATATGCCATCATGAATGGTGAGCCGGTAAATGTGGGCCAAATTTTAGCTCACAATTTATACAATGCGGCTAATGAAAAGGTCACCAGATCTTGGCTGAGGCACGCCACTCTCATTCAGCTCCTATGTGAAAGGGCCCGTGTGAAGATCCCAAGTAAGGAAATTAAAGAAAATCCAATACATCCTGGGACCCTCATAACGGGTGATTAGATTGGAGGAATTCAATCCCACTTGACCAGCCACCTCAACCTCCTCGGAAGATCACCAAGAACCGGAGGGGTGGGGAGGCCCAGAATATGTTTGTAGATCCTCGGTTCAAAATTACCCTTCGATGGCTGATTTTGAGAGATTATCTACCGATGTCCAGAGGATTGGGAGTCAGGTAGAGAGTATGGCCTTGTACCAACCCGGAAGAAGCACGAGCTCAAAGGCGAGGGACGCAGTGCTATTCTGAGCTATTGGTGCTTACCAAAGTCGCTTGATTCGTGAATATGGACGCCGACATTTTCCAGAGCCTTACCACGATGATGAGGCAGGGCCTTGAGCCAGCTCCCTAGTTTCTTTCGGCGGTGGCGTCAGGCGGCCCGCCCCATCATTTCACTCGGTTGAGTCCCATGGCTCACCGTTTTGGTTTTCTACTTTTATCTTTTGTTTTCTTTTATTTTTCTGTTTAAATATCAATATTCAATGTTAAATATCAATATTCAATGTATTTTGTACTGATTGTTTGTTTTTGGGGAACTCTAATTTCCTTTTCTTGTACCTTGTGTTAAATGAATTTTTGAGTTGAGATGTTGATTTGATAAGTGGAATTATGGTTTTTTTTATTTTCAGAATCCCCATGATATGCATGCTTATGAATTGTAATGGATACACAATTGGATTGTGACTTTGCATGCCTCTTTTTGATAAAAAAGTTCACAAATAACCCTTTGAAGCATGTTAAGTAACATCTAACTGCAAGATTCGTTTGTGCTTAATTTCCTCTCTAACCAGTGAGAATTTTGTGCCAAACAGAACTTTTTCTTCTTGTGTGCTTAGTTATATGTGACAGTCTTGAATTTGACCTCGTTCTTAGGATTTTATACTTGCATGTTTACACATATTGAGGCAATATTTTTTCTAATACCTAGAGCCTAAATTCACCACCTAATTCATTTAATCCTTTGTTAGCCCGTTTGAGCCTAATTGTCCATTATTTCCGATCTATTTTCATTGCAAGCCTAAGACCAGAATCTCAATTGTCCCTACTTACTTGGAGTTCAGTAGGCCATATTACGACATGTCTTAGCATTTGATTAAGTTTGGGGTTGCTTGAGGGCAAGCAAAGATTCTAAGTTTGGGGTGGATGTACAAGAACTTAAATTGTTCAATTTTGTATAGAATTTGGACTTGTTCATTGTAAAAAAAAAGTCATTAATGTGTAAATATTACCTATTGTTCTTAATCAATTGTGTTGGGGGAGATTTATGTGAATGAATACAAGGGTTTGATATCAATGTCGTGAAGTGGTTTATTTCTTACTTCAAGATTATGAGCCTACTATCCAAATAATTCCTGCCCTTACCTAAGCCCCGTTACAACCTTAAAGGCCTTTTAAATGTGTATTACATTGCATTGTATTTAATTCTTTAGAACTTGGTCAAGCCTATGGTAGAGTGTTGCGTATGATGTGATTGAGAGAACGATCCTAATGACACAAAGTGAAAGTGAAATATCATTTGTGAGGAAAGTCTGATAAGTTGAGCATAATTGATAATTGTACGTTATGTTGCTTGATTTGTTCATTTGGGAGAATTTGGAATTGAGAAAGCAAGTGATATAAGAAGGCATGAATTGTCACCTTTGACAAGTGTGATTAAAAAGAAAGTTGATTGAGCATGTGTTTATGGTGGAGATTGAAAATGCATCCATTAATTGCAATTTTTTTTTACCCATGTTTTTAAATTAATTTTTGCTTGAGGACAAGCAAATTGCCAAGTTTGGGGTTGTGATAAGTTTTCATCTTATGTTAATTTAGAGTGATTAATTGAATTAAATACATGAGGAATTGAGAGAGTTGAATATATATTGAGTTTAAACTTTGGAATTCTTTACACTTGGTTGTTTGATTGTATGTTTTAACTCTTACATTATTCTCATGTATATTGCACTTGAATTGCTAGGAATGGAAACAAAACCAAAAGAAGACACTCTCAAGAATTCAATTAAAGGCAAAGAAGATGATTCGTGAGAGCATAAGATTCGAAGGCAGCCAAAAATGCGAAATTTAGCCAAGTTATTGAGTATGCGCGTGACGCGCATTTACAAGTAAAGGAATGCGCGTGGCGCATTTATGTAAACTGGCTCTGTCTTCATGCGGCGTGGCCGACGATCGAGAAGAATCTACGTGACGCCGCATCGATTACAAAGCTGGAAGCCGCCTTAGTGCGCGCGACGCGCATTTGTATTGCCTAATCTGCGCGCTGTAACACCCCGCATTTCTCGTACATTTTATATTTTTAAATGTATTTATTTCATTAATTATGACGACTTGTAAATGTAGTTATTCTGATTTTCCTAGGTGTGTTTAAATTGTTGAAAATTGTTAAAGTTGTATTTATTTGTATTTTTAGAAAATATTAGTAATTTGTTATTTAATCATTTTACCTTTATAAAATGTTAGTATTTGAAAGGTCAATTATTTGAAAAAAATATTTTGACTTAAAGAAGTGTTAAAAATGAGTTTGATGGGTTAAAAGGTTTTAAAGGTATATAAAAATGAGTTTCTACTGATTTATGTGTACACCAGTTCTTTCTTGTCGCTCATCATTCTCTTAGACTTTTTCTTTCTCTTTTTTTTTTGTTATGTGTTAATTAAATTTTATTTATGTGTTATATGTGTGAATATAATTACATGAGTCTAGAAATGATTCTAGTTGTTTTTCCTTAATTTCTATAATTATTTAATTAGATGCTTATGTGCAATACCTCAATTAAATAAGTGATGATGTGATACCTTGTGTGACTTTGAATTTATTCTTGATTAATGCTCTTAGGCCTTAGTCTATGTGCCATGGGCTATTAAGAAATGATTTAAGATAGTTTAGAACTGTTATGTTGTTATTGGGCCTAGAGGATTAGTGCTTAAGTGATCCACTTACCTAAAAACCTAGCTAGAGAAAAACCTAAGGAGTAAGACAAGCTCTCATTCTTGCCTCCACTAAAAGTGGCGCCTCTTATCTCCCTCTCACCCTCTCATACGCTTTCTCTCTTTCTCTCCTTCACAAACACTCTCATCACCAAACACCCTCCCACCATTGAAGGAGCAAAGGGTTGAGAATGGAGGAGCCACCCAAGTGTCAACTCTAGGACCATGAAAGGAATCATAAGCATCTCTCTTGTTTGGTAAGGTTCCTAGGAAGCTCTCTCGTTGTCCCTCATTTTAAGTTTTTGAGAAGCAAACCTTTAATCCCATCTTCTACCCTTATCCTTGTTAAGCGGGACCAAGAAGGAAGCCAAGGACACCCACCCTCTCTAAAGGTTGCAAATTCTACATTAAAGGTAAGGGGAGATTATTGTGGTTGGGGATATTTGGGGGAATAGGTGAAGGGTGTCCTTAAACCCCATTGTTTGATAAATGGTTGAAATGTATGCAAAACCAATGACTTATAAATAATTACGCTTGCTGTTTTTAATTAAGTAAAGATGGTAAAGGACTATATGATTATTAAGAAAAATGGAATAGATTGTTTTATCTCATATATTTTTGAAATGAAGTTTTTTTTGTGAAAATAATAAAGTTAATTGCTGCTGGATTTTTCTGCTGTTATGCAGAATTTTATTGTGCAGAATTTTGCTGTTTAAATTGCTGCGAAAATTCTGTTGCTGTTGCTGTTTAAATTGCTGCGAAAATTCTGTTGCTGTTGCTGTTTAATTGTTTGCAGTTTTCTGTTTGCTGTGCTGTTTCTGTTTCTGCTGCTTTGCTGTTTCTATTTCTTTTATGCAAAATTTCTGTTGTGCAGAATTTAGGCTGTACGATTTCTGTTGCTGTTGCTGTGTGAATTCTGTTATTATTTTTGCGTCGTTCTTGTTTCTGTTCTACTTTCTACATTTTTGATTACACTATTAATAATATGTTGTTGCTATTTTTATGCTGTTAGTGCTTTCTGCATAATCTAATTACATGATTAATTACATGCAGTTGTAGTCTTTATGAGGTTGTTGTTTTCTGCATATTTTAATTACATGACTAATTACATGTTGCTGTTTTGTCTCTGTTTTCTGCAGATTTGAATTATATGGTTTAAAGATAATTATTTTTATTACAATTCATTGATTCCCCTGTAATTATATTTGTTATTATGTGACAATAATTGTGAAAAGCTCACATTTGTGACAACTATCTTGAAAGGATAAATGACTTTGTGTGCAAGTCACCTAGCTATTAGTAGCCATAATGGGACTTGAGTCATTCCTTGTGAGATGATCCTAGCCATATGGGCCATGATGGATTATCGATGAAAACTTGAACTATGATGTTCGGAGGAAACCCGACCTTGTGTGTTTGTTTGTCATACAACCCTTGTAATAGGATGGGGAAGCATTATTGAAATGAAAGGTGGAGGCCAATATGAGTGAGCCAGCGGCAATACCTCGGCCTAGAGGGTGAGAAGCGAGTTTGTGTTCCCTAATAGTTTGAGTGTCGCGCCTTGGGTGGGGACCACTTATCGGACTTAGCTACCCCCGACCGTCACGGACATTATCATCCCTAGTCGAGTATGCGGTAATAGAGTAATCACCCGCGAGGTGGTCTCTAATAAACCAAATATGTACTCCTAGGAGACTTCCCAGAGTAGTAGATGGTACCACATGCATAAGAAGTAGTGTCGTTAGCGTCTGCATTATCTTACATTGATAATTATGTGACTATGAGGAATGGTGAAATTTTCCTGCGTGTATTCGTGGATGATATGAGACGTTGTTACTACCTTATGTGAATTGGTTGCTCTGATTGTGGTGTGTAAATATATATATACTGTATCGTATATAAATATATTATTTATTCACCTTTTTCTCTCTAAATATCACCATAACTCGACTACAACGTACTCACCCCTCTGTGGTTGTTTGTCTCTTGTCCTCCTATTTTCACTTGCAGACACTACTAATACCAGGACACGTAGCTAGTGGTGAAGGCATGTTATTGAGGACTTTATAGTTTTATTTTTAATTTTTTTCTTATTGAGACGTTGAGTCATTCATGTATTTTGTCGCTCTTGTGTAAGTTGGGCTAAGTAAAGCTCTGAGACTATGTGACACGGGTTTTCTTTTTCTTTGGGGGTTCGTATATCGTTTGGTTTTATTTTTATTTCACCAGTTCAAATAAGATCTTTGAAAGAAAAATACTTACTATGCTTGTTATTACGAAATACTTTCAAACTGAATGATGTCTGAATTCGATTTATTCATCGATTTATCTGTTGATCCTTTTTATATTTAATTCAATTTTTTTTATTTTATCTTTTATTTTTATCGCTACCTCCTCTGGAAAGTAGATAACTTATTTTCATTCATAATGACTAGTATATTTTTAATTCAGTTTACCGAATCAAGAGCAAATTGATGTGTTTACCTTTTTCTTTTATTGAGCGATTTTGAAAGCGGGGTTTAGGGTGTCACATTAAGTGGTATCGAGCGATTCGGTCTTCTGTTTGTGTATGTGTCTATTATGCTTTTCTGTACTCTGTGACCTTGTTTGATTTGTTTTGTGTATTCTTTGATTTAATAGTGTTCCTTGTACTCGGACTTACTAAGTAGCTTTGCTTTACGCTAGAGTAGGAGGTAATGGCTATTGGTAGGAACGATTGTGCGACATCGATGCTCTGCGGACCACGAGAGGAATCGAGTTCGATCGACTTCGTCCGGCCATATATGTTATGTATTTTCTACATTGGTTGTGTACTCTATAACATGATGACACTACATTTGTATTACATTATCTCGTGATTTTATAACATGTTGATTATGTGGAAATTACGTATCTGTGATTATAGGATTCATGCCTTGAGTGATCTGTGTAAGCATGTAGTATGCTTTGTTATTAATTTTTTTATGGTACAATCGATGCATATGCAACCTCTGAAATGTTTAATGAAGGGGTCCACGTGATTCGAGTTTGCATGACTAATAAATTTGCATGATCTGTGTACCAATGTGACTCATATACTGTGTGGTGAAACCGCATGATAGCATGATTAAATGGCTATGTGAGTACCTTACATTGAATATATGACTTATGATGTGATATCAGTTAAGATGATGCTTGACTTATCTAAGCTTGCATGTGAATTACGATGACTTAAAACATGTAAAAGATAGAAACTTGTAAATTTCTGGATTTGTGAGTAGAAAGAGGTTCTGGTGAAAAAATTTTTTGAGAACGTTTGAGACAAGATTTTGACATAAGACCACTTGGAGCCTGTTTGTATGTGTGTTAGGATCTTGCATATTTAATTTGGTGGATTTTCATTGTGTTTTAACTGTCCTATGATATTATGCATCACAGGCAGTGTTTCTTTGGAAAAATTCAGGCGGGATCGAACCTTACATAATTTTTTTTATTTTTTTTTTGTAATTTTTGGTAACGTATTTTGACCTAATAAAAATATATCAATGAACATATGCATGTCAAGGACCTACATACTAAATTTTGTTAAAACCCGATTCCGTTTGATATGGCACAAAAATCATTACTTTTAATAGTGTAATAAGCGAGAAATTTCGCACTTTCTATGTATGTTTAGGTTTTGAATTTATTTGAGGACTGAATGAGTTGCTCCCGAGTTATAAAAATTATTTCTAAAGTCTTAACATGTTATATGTTGACCTGACATTTATTTAAAATTTTCTTAACCTTGGAGACATTTTTATAAATGCAGTAAATTTGCTACTACATATGCTTGTTCATGCTTTGTTTTTGGTAGGTGTTTATATGAGTTTTGTAATATGTTAGGTAGAAATGTAGGACTTGATGATTATGCCATAAAAGGAACTTTAATAGAGTTGTGAGAGTAATTATGTTGCTGGACATAATTACATTCAAGTCTTTATCGAAGACCCTTATAGAGGCGTGTGTGCTTGATTTGTATAATTATTATCGTTTTAGTTACCAAATGGATGAGTAGGAGGACTGATCACCCCAACAACTTGTCACTTTGGTAGGTGAAATAATAATAATCAAAAGTGTGCATGTGTACCTGTTGATTAATTGCGAACTTGAGTAAGGATGCCTCTTTCATTTTGTCATCGACGTTGCAAATTTTGTGGGCAAAATTTCTTTTAAGGGTAGAATGTAACACCCGCATTTCTCGTACATTTTATATTTTTAAATGTATTTATTTCATTAATTATGACGACTTGTAAATGTAGTTATTCTCGATTTTCCTAGGTGTGTTTAAATTGTTGAAAATTGTTAAAGTTGTTTTTATTTTTATTTTAAGAAAATATTATTATTTTGTTATTTAATCATTTTACCTTTATAAAATGTTAGTATTTGAAAGATCAATTATTTAAAAAAATATTTTGACTTAAAGAAGTGTTAAAAATGAGTTTGATGGGTTAAAAGGTTTTAAAGGTATATAAAAATGAGTTTCTTGATTTCTTGTGTACACCCGTTCTTTCTTGATACGCCCTCATTCTCATAGACTATCTCATTCTCATTTTTATTTATTATGTGTTAATTAAATTTTAATTATGTGTTATATGTGTGAATATAATTACAGGAGTCTAGAAATGATTCTAGTTGTTTTTCCTTAATTTCTATAATTATTTAATTAGATGCTTATGTGCAATGCCTCAATTAAATAAGTGATGATGTGATACCTTGTGTGACTTTGAATTTGTTACTGATTAATGCTCTTAGGCCTTAGTCTATGTGCCATGGGCTATTAAGAAATGATTTAAGATAGTTTAGAATTGTTATGTTGTTATTGGGCCTAGAGGATTAGTGCTTAAGTGATCCACTTACCTAAAAACCTAGCTAGAGAAAATCTAAGGAGTAAGACAAGCTCTCATTCTTGCCTCCACTAAAAAGCGGCGCCTCTTATCTCCCTCTCACCCTCTCATACGCTTTCTCTCTTTCTCTCCTTCACAAACACTCTCATCACCAAACACCCTCCCACCATTGAAGGAGCAAAGGGTTGAGAATGGAGGAGCCACCCAAGTGTCAACTCTAGGACCATGAAAGGAATCATAAGCATCTCTCTTGTTTGGTAAGGTTCCTAGGAAGCTCTCTCGTTGTCCCTCATTTTAAGTTTTTGAGAAGCAAACCTTTAATCCCATCTTCTACCCTTATCCTTGTTAGCGGGACCAAGAAGGAAGCCAAGGACACCCACCCTCTCTAAAGGTTGCAAATTCTACATTAAAGGTAAGGGGGGGAGATTATTGTGGTTGGGGATATTTGGGGGAATAGGTGAAGGGGTGTCCTTAAACCCAATTGTTTGATAAATGGTTGAAATGTATGCAAAACCAATGACTTATAAATAATTACGCTTGCTGTTTTTAATTAAGTAAAGATGGTAAAGGACTATATGATTATTAAGAAAAATGGAATAGATTGTTTTATCTCATATATTTTTGAAATGAAGTTTTTTTTGTGAAAATAATAAAGTTAATTGCTGCTGGATTTTTCTGCTGTTATGCAGAATTTTATTGTGCAGAATTTTGCTGTTTAAATTGCTGCAAAAATTCTGTTGCTGTTGCTGTTTAAATTGCTGCGAAAATTCTGTTGCTGTTGCTGTTTAATTGTTTGCAGTTTTCTGTTTGCTGTGCTGTTTCTGTTTCTGCTGCTTTGCTGTTTCTATTTCTTTTTTGCAAAATTTCTGTTGTGCAGAATTTAGGGTCAGGCGATTTCTGTTGCTGTTCTTGTGTGATTTTTGTTATTATTTTTGCGTCGTTCTTGTTTCTGTTCTACTTTCTACATTTTTTATTACACTATTAATAATATGTTGTTGCTATTTTTATCCGTTAGTGCTTTACGCATAATCTAACTACATGATTAATTACATGCAAATTGTAGTCTTTATGAGGTTCTTTGTTTTTGCATATTTTAATTACATGACTAATTACATGTTGTTGTTTTGTCTCTGTTTTTCAGATTTGAATTATATGGTTTAAAGATAATTATTTTTATGACAATTCATTGATTCCCTGTAATTATATTTGTTATTATGTGACAATAATTGTGAAAAGCTCACATTTGTGACAACTATCTTGAAAGGATAAATGACTTTGTGTGCAAGTCACCTAGCTATTAGTAGCCATAATGGGACTTGAGTCATTCCTTGTGAGATGATCCTAGCCATATGGGCCATGATGGATTATCGATGAAAACTTGAACTATGATGTTCGGAGGAAACCCGACCTTGTGTGTTTGTTTGTCATACAACCCCTGTAATAGGATGGGGGGAAGCATTATTGAAATGAAAGGTGGAGGCCAATATGAGTGAGCCAGCGGCAATACCTCGGCCTAGAGGGTGAGAAGCCAGAGTTTGTGTTCCCTAATAGTTTGAGTGTCGCGCCTTGGACTGGGGACCACTTATCAGACTTAGCTACCCTGACCGTCACCAGACATTATCATCCCTAGTCGAGAGTATGCGGTAATAGAGTAATCACCCGCGAGGTGGTCTCTAATAAACCAAATATGTACTCCTAGGAGACTTCCCAGAGTAGTAGATGGTACCACATGCATAAGAAGTAGTGTCGTTAGCGTCTGCATTATCTTCTGTTGATAATTATGTGACTATGAGGAATGGTGAAATTTTCCTGCGTGTATTCATGGATGATATGAGACGTTGTTACTACCTTATCTGAATTGGTTGCTACAGTGTGGTGTGTAAATATATATATACCTGTATACGTATATAAATATATTATTTATTCACCTTTTTCTCTCTAAATATCACCATAACTCGACTACAACGTACTCACCCCTCTGTGGTTGTTTGTCTCTTGTCCTCCTATTTTCACTTGCAGACACTACTAATACCAGGACACGTAGCTAGTGGTGAAGGCTTCTTATGGAGAACTTTATAGTTTTACTTTGAATATTTTTCTTATTGAGATGTTGAGTCAATCATGTATTTTGTCGCTCTTGTGTAAGTTGGGCTAAGTAAAGCTCTGAGACTATGTGACACGGGTTTTCTTTTTCTTTGGGGGTTCGTATATCGTTTGGTTTTATTTTTATTTCACCAGTTCAAATAAGATCTTTGAAAGAAAAATACTTACTATGCTTGTTATTACGAAATACTTTCAAACTGAATGATGTCTGAATTCGATTTATTCATCGATTTATCTGTTGATCCTTTTTATATTTAATTCAATTTTTTTTATTTTATCTTTTATTTTTATCGCTACCTCCTCTGGAAAGGAGATAACTTATTTTCATTCATAATGACTAGTATATTTTTAATTCAGTTTACCGAATCAAGAGCAAATTGATGTGTTTACCTTTTTCTTTTATTGAACGATTTTCGAAACGGGGTTTAGGGTGTCACACGCGCGACGCGCACGGTGCTGCAGAATCTGTATAATTAGATATTTGTTCACTTTTTAATCATCTTGGACCTTTGCTAACAGCAAAAACACTAAAGAGAAAGATTAGGAGTGCTAGGGTTCCATTGTTCTTCATCTTCAAGGAGGATTCATTCTTGGGAACAAGGTTTGGATCATCAATGGAGTTGTTTTCTTTCATATGTTTGTTTTCTTCTTTTACTACCATGAGTAGCTAAATACCTTAGATTAGGATGAGATGAATCATGTACAAACTCTTATGTAGTTAGTTCTCTTATATTAATACAAGTTTATGTTATGTAAATTGAGTTTCTAATCTCTATACTTCATGCTTTTCAATACTTGATCACTATTGCATTGATTTTGGGTTTTTCATCTTTATTGGAAAATAGGATGAATGAACTTGAACTGAGATTAGTAATCATAATCATGAAGATTATAGGAATATAACTTGTGGTTATGTGTTCTAATGAATCATGGATCTTATTGCTTAGTCTAATCATTAATCACCTAAGGGATTAGGGATTGTGGCTAGAATAAAGGGTTTATGAGGCAAGGGATTGTCCTTAAGCTAATTCAGTTGATTCGAACTTCAATTTATATGAAATTACTTCAATTAATGATGAACTAGTTACATAAGGGCAAGTACAAGAGGATTCAAATCCTAGTCGTTTTCAACCAACCAAGTCTATTCTATTTTTACTTTAACTTGTTCAACGTTACAATTACAATCAAAATATCCAAATCATTTCCGTTTAAAGTAATTACACACTTATTCTTATTGATAACCATCATAATCCCTGTGGAGACGATACTCTATTCATTACTATATTACTGGTTGCGATTGGTGCACTTGCCTTAAAAAGTAATGTATGAATTACGCTAACACCCTCCAAAGCGTCTTCTCCTTGAGTTGCTCTTGTGTACCCCAAACCACCTTTGAGTGACCCATTCAAATACCTCAGAACCCACTTCAGTGCTTCCCAATGAGCTTGGCCCGGATTTGCCATAAACCGACTCGCTATGCTGACTGCATATGCTAAGTCTGGTCTACTACAAACCATGCCGTACATGATGCTTCCTAGCCCACTAGCATATGGAGTAGTATCCATCTTCCTCCTTTCCTCTTCGGACTCAGGAGCTTGTGTCACCGAGAGCTTTGTGTGATGACCCAAAGGAGTGCTAACCGGTTTAGCTTCATGTATCCTAAACCGCTCCACCACTTTCTTCAAGTACCCATGCTGAGATAAGAATAATTCTCCCTTCTTCCGGTCCCTCACGATATCCATCCCAAGTATCCTCTTAGCGGCCCCAAGGTCCTTAATCTCAAATTCTGAATTTAGCTTCTCCTTGAGCATGCTAATCTCCTCTTTGCTAGAGCTTGCCATCAGGATGTCATCAACATAGAGAAGTAGGTAGAGAACCACTTTCTCATCTCTCTTCAAAATGTACACACAACTGTCGTACCCACTTCTCACAAATCCCGTCTTCAGAAGAAAATCGTCAAAACGAAGATACCATTGCCTAGGGCTTTGTTTCAACCCATACAAGGATTTCTTCAAAAGACATACCTTAGACTTGTCCTCTACAAAACCTTCTGGTTGTTGCATGTAGATTGTCTCTTCTAGGTCTCCATGTAAGAATGCGGTCTTCACGTCCATTTGTTCCAACTCAAGATCGTACTGATTTACGATTGCCATAAGAACCCTTATGGAACAATGTTTCACCACGGGTGAGAAAATCTCGTTGTAATCAATTCCCTCAACCTGTGTAAAACCCTTGGCCACAAGTCTTGCTTTATATCTTGGTTCTTCAATTCCCAGAATGCCTTCCTTCTTCTTGAAGATCCACTTGCATCCAACCACCCTTTGCTTCTTAGGTAGTTTCACAAGTTTCCAGGTCTGGTTCTTCTCCAATGAATTCATTTCCTCATTCACTGCCTCTAACCACTTCTGACCTCTTTGCTCTCAACTGCTTCCCTGAATGTCTTCGGTTCTGAGTCTTGCACATCTTCAGCCGCATTTAGAGCATAACAAATTAAGTCTGCATAGCCATATCTCTTGGGTGCCACAGTTTCCCTCCTTTCCTATCTCTTGCCAGCTGATAGCAGGATCCACTTGTTGGTTGTCTTCCTCTAGAACTCGATGGTGGAGAATCGTTCTCCTCTTCATCATTCCGGTCTCACTAGTGGAAGGCTCCACCTCAACCGAGTCCTTTCTACCTCTGTTTACGAGTTACTATTCTCCAGTGTCCTTGCACTTCATCCCCATACGAGTCTCATCAAAAGTCACATCCTCGCTTATTATGAATCTTGATCCCCAGGCTCCATCTTCCACAGACTTGTACCCTTCACACCTTAGGATAGCCAATGAAGACACATTTCACCACGGCTTCAAGTTTGTCTTGTCGACATGAGCAAACGCCAAAGCCGAAAACCTTCAATGTAGAATATTACGCCGGTTTTCCACTCCAAACTTCCATAGGTGTCTTGAAGTTTAAAGCCGTTGATGGGCATCTGTTGATCAAGTAAGGCTGCTTTGTGCTCCGGCTTCACCCGAAACTTTTAGGTAGCCCGGCTCCCAAAGCATACATCGACCGCTCCAAAATAGTCCTGTTCATGCGTTCTGCCGGACCATTTTGTTGCGGTGTCCTACCGCCCTATGTCTCTTAATTCCCTGTTTCTGCAAAACTCATTAAACCGCTCTGAAACAAACTCCAGGCCATTATCGATCCTTAAAACTTTCAGTTTAGTTCCTATTTGATTTCCTATGAGAGTATGCCATTCTTTGAATTTTTCAAATGTGTCACTTTTATTTTTTAAAATGTGAACCCATACTCTCCTAGAGAAATCATCAATCATGGTGAGAAAATAGGAACCCCCTCCATGAGTTGTCACTCTTGAGGGACCCCAAATGTCCGAGTGAATATACTCAAAGGGCTTGCTAGAATGATGCATGCCACTCCCAAACTTAACCTTATGTTGTTTGCCTAGTATGCAATTATCACAAAATTCTAGCTTATCCAATTTATCACTACCTAGCAAACCTTGTTTTGCTAGTTCAACTAAACTTCTTTCACTAACATGCCCTAACCTTAAATGCCATAGTTTAGTTTTATCATGCGGAGCTTGACTAGCTAATGATACATGCCCTATAACAGTACAACCATCTAATATGTATAAACCACACATTTAAGATCCTTTAGCCATTACTAGTGCACCATTCGAAATTTTAATCATGCCATGTTCAATCCTAGTACTATAGCCTAATCCATCAAACATGCTTATAGATAAAAGATTTCGTTTGAGTTCAGGAACATACCTCACATCTTGTAAAAGGAATTCACGGTTGTCAAACATCTTGAGACGAATCGAACCCATACCTTGCACCTTACAAGCTCGGTTGTCACCCAGGCGAACGACTCCACCTTCTTTAAGCTTCAAAGTCTCAAAGTATTCCTTCCTAGGACACATGTGATAAGAACATCCCGAGTCCATGACCCAGTTCTTTTCAGATTCCAAACTCGACACCACTAGAGCCCCCGCACTCTCATAACCATCCTCCATAGCAATTGCAACATCCACAGAATCACCCCTGCCCCCTTTCTCAGGACAGTCCTTCTTAAAGTGACCGGTCTTGTGACAATTGAAGCACTTATACTTCTTATTATTCCCCTTTGACTTGGATTTCGACCTAGAATTCTTCCCTTTGTTGTGGTTTCCTCTACTCTCACTTCTTCCCCTTGACACACTTAAGCCTTCACCACTATCATCCACTTTCAAGTCTTGGAGCTTGGTTAGCTCCTTGGTCCTAATAGATTGTTGGACCTCCTCCAAAGTAATAGTGGACTCCTTGCCATAGAGGAGTGCATCCTTAAAGTGTTCAAAGGATCTAAGCGGCGAATTCAATAAGAGCGAGCCTTATCCTCGTCATCGAAGCTTCACATCAATGTTACGCAAGTCATCAATAATTTTGTTGAATTATGCTAGTTGCTCCACAATAGGTTTGGTCTCTACCATCTTGAATGAGTAGAGATGTTGTTTCAGACATAACCTGTGGGCCAATGACTTTGTCATGTACAACGATTCTAACTTTGCCCACATCTCCGCCGCGGTTTTCTCTCTTGCAACTTCCCTCAATGCCTTATCGCCAAGGCACAAGATAATGGCACTTCTTGCCTTATCTATCATCTCCTTCTTCTCCGTTTGAGACAGAGTGACCGGCATTCTTGCCTCACCCTTCAAGGCTTCAAAGCACTTCTGTTGAATAAGGATTGCTTCCATCTTCACCTTCCATAGACCGAAGTCGTTGTTACCGGAAAACTTCTCGATGTCCCATTTAGTACCCATGGTGCTCACTTGAATGATTTGTTCCTCCCCACAGACGGCGCCACTTGTTGAGATTCAAACAAGATAAATGGAACAAACTTCAATGGCAACCAATAACTATAACGTCCAGCAACCAATCTTTCAACAAGGTGCAATAAAACAAACAAACAAAGGAGATAGAGAGTAGAGAAGAAAACACCGCAATTTGGTTACGCAGTTCGGCCCCAAAGAAGACGGCCTACGTCTGCGGGAGAGAGCAGCCCTCCGTTTCACTATCAATGAGTCTTACAAGAGATTACAATTGCTTTGAACCCCTTTACAATGTCCAAGAAGAACAAACCCAAGAGTTCCCAATCCCTCTCTCTTTCCCTCTATGATAAACTCTCAAGAACAACAATAGAGAAAGCCTTCAATCCTCCCTCTATTCTCTCTTAAGATCCCAAGGTGTTTAACCGTGTTTCCCAGCCCCTAAAACCTCACAAAGACGCTCAAGAACGGCTGCACAAAACCCTAGAAAAGACTGCACGTCGTACTGACCCGTTTCTGCAGCGTCAGGCTTATAAAACCCGACTGTGAATCGATTCACAGACAAAGGTGAATCGATTCACCTAGTTAAAAACTTCCCCTGCACGAATTAATGAAGTGAATCGATTCCTGCAGGCTTCCCATGCGATTCACAGAGGCGTGCTTCGATTCACAGAGAACCAAACATGCTTGAATCGATTCACATAGCTAGGGAATCGATTCCCAGTGTTCAAGAAACACTTTCAAGCAATTCCATGATCCTCCAAACTGATTTTAAGGCACTCTAAACTCCACAATAACAATCTGTTTTCTTGTTTTCTGCAATTCACTGAGATAAATGAGAGCCATTCTATCTCAATGCACCAAGTCACATCGCTGGTTAGATTGTTTATAACTATCTACAGAAACTAAGTAATGAAAAAGACTAATCTAGTGATTAAATTGGAAAACAATAGTGTGATGTGCATGATTACAATGAAACACACTCGGTAGTCACTAGTCAGGTGCAATCTAAGTGCATCATCTTATTACGAGAACCTCTGAGTCGGAGGGGTTAGAAATGTCCGGAGGTTTGTCAACTTCTGGACCAGAAGGAATTGGAATATCTGTTTCATGAGGATTTTCATTATTGGTAGCCACAGCAGAAACATGTTCACCAGGATTTTCAGCTTCGGCAGTAACATGTTCATCTTTGGAAACCTCATGAGTAACATGTTCCCCATTCTCCTCCTTAAACACAGGAGTTGTACTCGTGTCGATGTCCAGAGCAAGTAAGATGGCCTGTGCTTCAAGGAGTCCATCCCTCAGTCCATTCAAGTATATGGCACTCATCAGATCTTGAATCTCTTGTGTGTTCTGGAAGCTTTCAACTCCAGCATCATAGAGCCTCCGCAATTCTTCAGCTCTTCCTTTCAAAACAGCAGCCAGTCTCTCATACTCTGTAACGCCTTTGCAGCCTTCTTTTCCAATGTCTGTGTGCATATTTGTGCTACTCGAAGCAGATTTTGATTCCCAAATGGTTGATTCTTTTGCCTGGTCATCATCAGTACCATCAAGGCTACGACCCTTCTTTGATATGAACTCAGCAAATTGAGTGTTGAGCTTGTCTAGCAATTCATCATATTGATTTTTCCAAAAAGGAAGAAGACAGCTATCTTTATCCAGAGCAGAAGTTTCATTTTCAAATTCTTCAAATTTTTGGCGTAGAGCTTTGTGTTCCTCCATCAACTTGCAAAAGAGTTTACTCTTGTTGGCCTCCGATTCAGAACTTTCTTGCTTCATCATCATGAATGCTTCCAACAAAGGATCGCCGGAGCTTGGAACAGTCACTTTAGTCCAATCCAATGTTTGAAACATCACTTTATGGCCCCCCTTACTTAAAACGGTATTTAGTATAGCCCATTCATCCAATATGGGAAAGCTCAGCTTTGCTTCCAGCAGTCCATTGATAATTCCTTCCATGTATATCTTCATTTCGACTTCGGACTCTGGGAGTGACAATCTAACCCTATTACCTTTGTTTAAGGCAGCAACCATGGTTGTGTCTATATCAAGAGAAGGAAAGCTACCATGTGCTTCACGAAGTCCTGCCCCCATTCCATCCAAGAATATCTCCGTCATCATTTCTTGCTGCTCAGGATCGCCGCCTTCTACCTCTGAACTTCCCTGCTGGCCAGAGGTTGGAACTTGTCTTATAGCCACAGGTGGCTGTATTCCATCCTTTACTCGTATCAATGCGAGATCATCATGGTAAACAACAGACTCATTTACCTCATTATCTAATTTCTTCATAGCCTCTAGAAGCCCTGCAAGAGTGGAGTTTTTACCATCTAGTGCTTTGCCTTCTAATACATCCTTAGCCTGTGTTGATATCTCCCTCACACCACTCATTAGAACATGGAATTGCTCTTCAGCAAAATCTTTATCTGCAAAGTCTGCAAAGTGGTCTCGTTCTTCGAAGCCCATGCTTTCCATCAACATCCCGTCAAACATTATATCTAGACATGACGCCTCTACCATCCTCTTTACTTCCTGCTTAGGATCTTTTGTAGGGACTATTGTGGGTATGTTGGCTATATCTGAGTATTTTGGGTCGGGACACATGAATTGGACATCTTCCATGTTGGTTCCTTGTTTGTACACAAACACTCCCCAACAACTCAGAGTCATGGTGGACGGGGCTTCGTATGAAATTTGCACTTGATTCCACTCATTCTCAAGAAATGCATCAAGACCCACCCACTCCTCTTCGCTAAACAAGAGTCGTAGATCACAGACTAACACATGATCTGGTGCAATTCTGAAGCTGTAATAGCCTTTGCGAGGAACACATTGACCGTTGATAACCAAGTGAAGCTCAACAAGTTGCCGCCGAGATGGGCTGGCACTTTCAATCACATTCTCGAACACCAACGCTAAAGCAATAATGGGTAACTTCCCACGAGTCCAGAAACGCGGATTCCCTCCATTGCAGCTATAGTCGAACCATTCTGGAACCTCGGTTTTGGGCATCAGAATTTCTAATCCACGTATCTCTTTTGACACCTGTTATATTATAAAAACCACAAAAATCAGTAGCATTCATGCTGCACTCCTAATGCCTTCACCCATTGCACTTAAGAACGTGTGTGTGTGTGTGTGAGAGAGAGAGAGAGAGAGACTCTCATTTCTTTTCTTTTTTTTCACTACAAAATGTGGGAAATATGTTGGGAAATGCCGGTATAAATTTCCCTCTCTGTGTAACTTAAAATAGGCAATAATAAAATAATCAGAGTAAGGCAAACGGAAACACGCGTAAAATTTTTAGCGTGGAAAACCCTTCAATGTGAAAGGTAAAAACCACGGGACCCGTAGGCCACTTAAGATCTCCACTATAATAATAATGGGAATACAAAATTCACCCTTAGGTGGATCTCTCAAAATAATACAATAATTTGTATCCTCAATTTGTGGCTAAAAAACTCTCACAAAATTGGCTCACTATTTTTCTCTCACTCTCACGTGAGGATCTCTTTATTTTTCTCTACGAGGATATGTAACTCTCGTAATTTTTTTTCTGATGCTTGAATGTCTTCCTGCATGCTCTATTTATAAGGAATTGTACCAAGTGCAGTTAGGTGGATGTTGAACATTAAATGCATTGTGTGAACAATTTCAACACAAAGCTGGCACCATTTGAAATTAAGCACCGCGTGGAGAAAAAAATGCGCACTGCTCATAGAAGAAAAAAATGAAGCACCGCTTCATTTTCCTTGGCTGGAAACGTGGGTAGGTCCCACAATTCTCCCCCTCCAGCCAAAGGGAAAAATTCCTTGGATCAATTTGGGGTTGATGCTAAGCCTGCAACTCCTTTACAGACTTCCAGCTTCTCTTTAGGTAGAGCTTTGGTCATCATATCAGCCCCATTATCATCAGTATGAATTTTCTCAATCTGCAGCAGTTTCTTTTCCAACACATCACGAATCCAATGATACCTTACATCGATGTGTTTCGACCTTGCATGGAATGTCGAGTTCTTGCTGAGATGTATTGCGCTCTGACTGTCGCAATAAAGAACATAACTTTCTTGAGTCTGGCTTAACTCTTGCAGGAACTTCTTCATCCACAGTATTTCCTTACAACCTTCAGTGATTGCAATGTACTCGACACGTAGTACTCAAAGCAATGCACTTTTGTAGTCGTGATTGCCATGAGACGGCTCCTCGCAAAAGTAATCAAATATCCCGATATAGACTTTCTTGAGTCTACATCTCCTGCCATATCTGCATCTGCATACCCAAGAAGCTTTAAATCTCCATTACCAAAACACAAACACTTGTTGGCGGTTCCTTAGATCTGTAGTATCCATTTCACAAAGATTCCAATGCTCCTTTCCTGGATTCGATAGGAATCTACTAACAACTCCTACAGCATAAGCAATATCTGGTCTTGTGCAAACCATTGCATACATAAGGCTACCCACAACAGAAGAATAGGGTACCTTGCTCATTTCTTCTTTTTCTTCTTCATTCTCTGGACATTGTGCCTTGCTGAGCTTGAAATGACCAGGTAATGGAACATGCACAGATTTGGCATTATGCATGTTGAACCTTTCAAGAACCTTCTTGATGTAGTCTTCTTGTGACATCCACAACATTCTTCTAGAACGATCTCTGGTGATCTTCATTCCAAGAATCTTCTTTACTGCACGCAGATCTTTCATGGCAAAAGACTTACTCAATGCCTTCTTGAGAGTAGCTATCTTCAACTTGTCTTTCCCAACAATCAACATATCATCAACATACAACAGAAGTATGATGGACTCACCATTATCATAGTTCTTCACAAACACACATTCGTCTGCGGATGTCTTTTTGAAATTATGTTGGGTCATGAAGAGATCAAACTTTTTGTACCATTGTTTTGGAGCTTGCTTCAGACCATAGAGGCTTTTCTTCAAGCAGCACACAAGGTGTTCTTTGCCTGGTTCTATGAAACCTTCAGGTTGCTCCATATAGATTTCTTCCTCTAGATCTCCATGTAAGAATGCTGTTTTAACGTCGAGTTGTTCCACCTCCAAGTCTAGTTTTGCAGCTAGACCAAGGATTGCTCTAATGGATGTCATCTTCACCACCGGTGAGAAAATTTCTTCATAATCTATGCCTTTCTTCTGATGGCACCCCTTCACCACAATTCAGGCTTTGTACCTGGGGTTTGGGTTGTTCTCTTCGCTTTTGAGTTTGAACACCCACTTGTTTTTCAACGCTCTTCTTCCTTTTGGCAATTCTACCAGGTCATACGTCTGATTTTCCTTCAGGGACTGCATTTCGTCTTGCATGGCTTGCATCCATTTCTCCTTATCCTTCATCTCAATGGCTTCCACAAAGCTTTGAGGTTCTCCTTCATCAGTGAGAGTGACATATTCATCTGACGAATACCTTGTTGATGGTTGTCTGACTCTCGTTGACCTTCTCGGTTGAGGTTCTCGTTCCGTCTCATTTGTCATTTGTTCTGTATGGTCAGGTTGTTCGCATCGATCATTTGCTCCATCCGATGAGGTTGTGTTGTACGATCAGGCTCATCATTCTTTTGAGGAATCTCTCCCACGAGTTACGCACCATAATGGTCTTTGGCTTCTTGGGTGTTGAATGTCTGGATTGTCTGGTCTTCATAAAATACCACATCTCTGCTTCGAACAATCTTCTTGTTTGAAGGATCCCATAATCTGAAGCCAAGTTCGTCTCTTGGTGAACCAAGGTATATGCACTCCTTCGTCTTAGCATCAAGCTTTGCTCTCTCATCATTGGGAATGTGGACAAATGCTCTGCATCCAAAGACTCTAAAATGACCATAGGAGGCTTTCTTTCCAGACCATACTTCCTCTGGTATCTCTCCATTTAAAGGTCTTGAAGGAGACAAATTTATCAAATCAACCGCAGTTTTCACTGCTTCACCCCAAAATGATTTGGGAAGTTTTGCATGAGAAAGCATGCTTCTAACTTTCTCTGCAATCGTCCTGTTCATCCTTTCTGCTACTCCATTCATCTGAGGAGTCTTGGGAGGTGTCTTCTCATGTCGTATCCCATGAGTTTTACAATAGGTCGCAAAGGACCTATGTATTCTCCTCAATTATGCGTTCTTAAGCATTTCACTTACTTCCAGGTTCTTGGCGTTCTCACGAAGCATGGAATTCCTTGAAAGCTTGAAGAACTTGATCTTTCGTCTTCAATGGATACACCCACACCTTTCTAGAGTGGTCGTCAATGAAGGTAACAAAATATTGAGCACCACCAATGGACCTTTCAGATGTTGAGCACACATCTGAATGAACAAGATCTAGGATTTGCTTTCTTCTTCTTGCATCATCTGATCTTTTGAAAGATACTCTGTGTTGTTTGCCTGCTAGACAATCTTCACAGGATTCAAGTGGCTGCCCCTTTATGTTTGGAAGATGATCTTTTGCGAGAATCTCCAGAGCTTTCTCGTTCATGTGGCCTAGTCGTCTGTGCCACAATTCTTTGGTTGCGTCTTGAGCAATGTTCATCTCCTCTTTACATATCTTTCCCTGCATGATATACAGGGAGCCTTCCTTTTTGCCTCGAGCAACAATCATGCTTCCTTTGCTAAGCTTCCATCTGCCAGCACCAAACTGGTTTATCATCCCAACTTCATCTAACTTTCCTGCTGAGATAAGGTTTAGACACATGTCTGGTACATGTCTCACCTCCTTCAACACGAGCTTGCTTCCATTCTCTGTAATGAGAGTTACTTCACCAGTGCCAACAATCTTGCTTGTGACATGGTTGCCCATCTTCACCGTACCAAAATCTCCTTTTTGATATGATGAGAAAAATCCTTCATGAGGGGTTACGTGGAAGGATGCTCCTGAGTCAATTATCCAAATGCAGTCATCAGATGCAACATTTAGATAATTTTCACCTCCGATAAAAAATGCATTTTCATCTTCCGAAGCCACTGCAGTAGTGGTTCCATCTTCCTTCTTCTTCTTTGGGTCAATATGGTCAGGATGGACTGTTCCAGCCTGTTGATCTCTCTTCAAAAATCTGCACTCGGACTTTCTGTGGCCTGGCTTGCCACAATAATAGCAACTCAGTCTAGTGCGGGACTTAGATCTACCATGTGATTTTCCGCGACCTCCTTTTTCTCGATTCTTACTCCTTCCTCTGTTGTCGACAATGTTGGCTTCAAACTGATTGTTCAAACTTCTTTCCCTTCGTCTTGACTCTTCATTTAGCAGGCAGTCTGTAACAGAATCCATGCTAAGCTTTCCATCTGGAGCAGAATTGCTGAGAGTAACAACTAGAGTGTCCCAACTCTCTGGTAGAGAACTGAGGAGTAGAAGAGTCTGCAACTCGTCATCTATCTTCATTTCTGCCTTCGTCAATTGGTTGACAATACCTCTGAAGGTATTTAGATGCTCGATCATATTCTGACCGTCTGTGTACTCCAACTTTGCGGTCTTACGACAAGGTGGGCTTTATTCTGGCGTCTTCTTTTGAATCAAAGATTCAAGTTTCGTCCCACAACTCATACGCATTAGTATAAGTTGATACATGCTCGAACAAACTCCGGTCAATATATTTGGGATCATAGCTATCGCTTCCGATTCAGGTCTCCCATTCTTTGTCGGTTTTCCCTGTTGGTATTTCCTTCTGGGTTATGGGATCATGCATTCCTTTGCAGTATAAATGTTCTTCCATCATCGGGGTCCAATAAGTGTAGTTGTCGTGATGAGCTTGAACATGTCGCCATCATGAACGGTAGAACTCTCCATCTTAAATTACACAGGATAATAGCTTCCCCGGTACAGTGGCTCTGATACCACTGTTGGGAAATGCCGGTATAAATTTCCCTCTCTGTGTAACTTAAAATAGGCAATAATAAAATAATCAGAGTAAGGCAAACGGAAACACGCGTAAAATTTTTAGCGTGGAAAACCCTTCAATGTGAAAGGTAAAAACCACGGGACCCGTAGGCCACTTAAGATCTCCACTATAATAATAATGAGAATACAAAATTCACCCTTAGGTGGATCTCTCAAAATAATACAATAATTTGTATCCTCAATTTGTGGCTAAAAAACTCTCACAAAATTGGCTCACTATTTTTCTCTCACTCTCACGTGAGGATCTCTTTATTTTTCTCTACGAGGATATGTAACTCTCGTAATTTTTTTTCTGATGCTTGAATGTCTTCCTGCATGCTCTATTTATAAGGAATTGTACCAAGTGCAGTTAGGTGGATGTTGAACATTAAATGCATTGTGTGAACAATTTCAACACAAAGCTGGCACCATTTGAAATTAAGCACCGCGTGGAGAAAAAAATGCGCACTGCTCATAGAAGAAAAAAATGAAGCACCGCTTCATTTTCCTTGGCTGGAAACGTGGGTAGGTCCCACAAAATAAACATATCAACACATACTCCTTATTTTCCTAAAATAAAGGTATCAAATTTAGCAATAATAACGGAGTGATATACCTGATACCATAACATGTCTGAGGTCTCTCTAGTTAAAGAGAAGCAGTATCTTGCATCAACTTTCTGAGTAGTAGATGGCAATTCTGAAATGTGTTCAAGCATCACACAGCGATGGACATTTAGAATTATCAAGTTGGAGCATTCGGGAATTTTTCGAAGCTCCTTGCAAACACACACATCAAGATTTGTCAAGTGAATAGACTCTTTAATGCACTCAGGGAGAGAGACAAAATTGTTCTCAGATGCAATCAACTCTTGTAATTTTGGAAAACATATGAGAATTGCGTGAAGATCTTCGTCTGACAAACCCCCATTCCCGAAATACAATGTTTTTAAAGTTGGACTACTGTTGGCTGCCGAAGGGCCGTGTAGGAACCTTCTGAAGGATTCTCGAAGGTTAGAACAGCCTCCAATTTTAAAGGCAACAACATTTGGTAACATGAATAGGCTACTTGGTAGATATTTGAGTTTCCTGCTACTTGGTATCTCTATAGAAACAAGCCCAGTAAGATTACCAATGGAATCTGGCAGCTCCTCGATAGCGGTATTTATCATAGAAATCTTCAATGGCTTATTCATGTTGTTCACTATATCTGGGAAGTGTTCAAGTTTTATGCATAAATCAAGGTCAAGGACTTCCAGAGATGGCAAAAACATTCTTTGCAGGAAATTTCGAAGTTTGGGGCATCCTGAAGCACTTAAGTGGGCAAGATATTTGAGAAATCCAACGGATTCATGAACCATAGTTAGGTTCTTACAATTATCAAGTCTCAGTTCTCTCAAATTTTGAACTTCAGACACATCAGGCATTGCAGTGATAGACTGATTGCGTGAGAAATTCATGTCAGTCAGACATGAAAATTTCTGCCAAAAGAAAAAAAAAATCAATCAAATGATCAATGTAATGTTTAAGTTATATTAATGTTTTGATGTGATAACAACAGTACCTTAAATGGCTTTTCCAATTTAAGTTGGCTTTTAGTCAAATTAATGACAATGATTTTCTTCGGATGGAATTTTTGCGGCAAAGACTTTGAAGGGTACTCCTCCCAATCAAGCAGCCTTAAATGATTTGGCAGATGTTTAGGCTCTGAAGAGAAGCTAGTATTTCGAACAATGAGAATTCTGAGCCATTTCATCTCCTCAAAGGCAATACCACTCCAATCTACTACTTCTCGTTGGGGAGGATCAAGTATTATCCCTTCAATTGCATCACTTCCCTTTTAAAACAAGTACAGAAAAATAACAATAATGTCATTTTGTCATAATAACAAAGACTATAATGTATAAATAAATAAAAACAAAAGTAGATGATTCTTACAGAATCTTCAGTCAATACTTCAAGAACATCTTCATAAAACCATAATCTGCTACGTTTGCCAGGATTTCGTGCCTCCTGCTTAACAATCTCCCTACCCATATCTTGTATTAGATCATGCATATTCAGGCAGCCATGTTCAACAGTCAGAAGAGACTTGTTGACAAGTTCTTTTATATTAGATGTTGCACCGAATTCCTCAAGTATCTTTTTAACACAGTCTATTCTCTCCCCTTTGAAGAAGCAAGCTACGTCTAGAAAAACAGTTCTGGCATCGTGCCCCAATCTATTATAGCTAATTTTGAGCACGTCTTGAATACTTTTAGGTGGACTCCTCTCATATTCTTTCAATGCATCTTCCCAAGCTTCTAAACTTTTTTCTGCAGCCAAATTGGAGCCTATTACTTTTAAAGCCAATGGAAGACCCTTGGCATAACCTACTGCACGAGAAGACATATCTTCATAGCCTGTTTCAGGATGACTCCTTCCGAAGGCATTCTGACAAAACAGCTCAACAGAATGTCGGTCATTAAGTTCATTCATTTTATAAATATTCTGAACTTTATGACCATTGAGCAAATCTTTGTCCCTTGTTGTTATAACGATTCTACTACCTGGACCAAACCAATTACACCCTCCTGCC
This sequence comes from Calophaca sinica, assembly GCA_037113605.1. Lineage (NCBI taxonomy): Eukaryota > Viridiplantae > Streptophyta > Magnoliopsida > Fabales > Fabaceae > Calophaca > Calophaca sinica. The sequence continues at coordinate 122,124,139 of CM073736.1, read as the reverse complement.
AAGTTATTTAACTGTTCTCTGTCATCAACGTCATCAAGAACTAAAAGAACCTTTTTCTTGGCAAGCTTGCGTTTTATTTCATAGATTCCTTTACTTGTACTACCCAGCTCAGTTTCTAGCTCCTCCAACATCTCTGATAGAAGTGTCTTCTGTAGATCTTCCAGGCCATTGATTTTGTTTGATTTCTCTCTAACACTGGCAAGAAAACTTGCAGCTTCAAATCTGTGCACAATCTTGTTGTACAATGCTTTGGCAAGTTCTGTTTTTCCTATTCCACCAAGTCCATGTATGCCCAACATGCATACAGTATCATCATGAGGCTTCATGTCTAAAAGTGACTTCACCGCTTCTGTGCGGTGGTGAAGTCCAACTGGGTCCTGACTGACATGTAAGGGTTTAGGAGCTATGTTAGCATAGACCTCCTCAACAATCTTTTCAATATGATCGATTTCAAACCTGCAAGAATGTAGCATACTATTTCTTTAATAGCAGGATTTATTTCACTATAGTAATCAAAGCTGGAATATCCAAGATAAAAACAGATTATCACACATGACGAATAGAACTTCGCTGAAACACACAGGGAAATCAGACAACAAAAATCAACATACAATTATTATTACCACTCCTTATCACCAAAATCACACTGAAATTAACTTACTTTTGACTAGAAAAAAGCGCTTAACCTGGGTCTGATTTTGACTCAAAGTTTATCTAAATTGTGCAAAAGATGTAAATTTTCTTAGTTGCCTTTGTCTTTTCTTAGTTGCCTTTATCTTCTGCTGTTTCCTGTACTGAACAGCTTGTTTACCCAATTCTGTCACATTGATTTTCATACCATTGAAGTTTCTGCAGTATTCTGCTGTGTATTTTCTGATTGTTTAGGGGTAATCATAACACGGTCATGAGACATAAATAAGTACAAAGGATTAGAGAGATGTCATTTGAGCAATTTAAATCTCTTATTATTTTGCCACGGAAGCAAATTGTTCACAATTCTGATCTCATGTTGGATAGCTCTTCAGTTTTGAGTTTGATATAATTGTCATGCCATAAATATCTAGAGTTTTATTTATTTATTGCATTTTAGTGGTTGTCTATTGGGTTCCCGTTATAATTTCAGTTGTTATTACTTTCTTAGATGAATGGGAATGGGCAATAAAGATTCTATAAGATGACCATCTTTTATGTTGTTATACACAATCTACTGCAGTTTCTCGGGGTTTGTATAAATGATGAGGACCATAGTAGGAAGAAGTTTTTTCTTACTAAAATTACATTTTTACATTTTATCACATTCTTAATATCAAAATCATTAATTATTCACTCATTTATTTTATCATTTTTTTTGGTTGTAAACTTGATTTTGAGATTATATATGTTTTGGTATAAATATTTCTTACTTGTCAATACCACATCACATGCTCTGTCACAATTACTTTGGTTTTTCCACGTTAAATTTGTTTGCCATTTTTTGTGCAACTATGGAAAAGGTATAAGTCATGACAAATACACAAATTAAAAAGTATAATAACTATACATTAACATTATAGATATGTATTAAAGACGCCTAATCATATTTCACTATTTTGTTACATTATAACATTATATCTTATAACGTATTTATGTTGTGGCAAAATGGTAAAATGCGATTAGATGTCTATATAAAATATATTCACAAAATGAGTATATAGTCATTAAATTCCAGATAAAATCCAATCTCTGATGGTCTAAATGGAAGTTTGAAAATAGGGATGAGGCATTGAGAAAAAGTTGGGAGAAAATATTGTTTCCTTATGATTGTGAGATATATTAATTCTAGAGTCGTTTACCTTTATAGATAAAAACATTATATCAAAATTAAAATATGCTTTGTGAGTAAATAAAATTTAAATTACTTTTACATTTAGTTTTAACTCAATCTCTAAGAACACTGTCTATACACAATTAGAATAGAACTTGAAAAGAGAGCACTATACTGAAAGTAAGATATCAAAAAATAAGAGAGAATTACATACCCAGTGTGAATATGGTGTCCTCTCAAGTTTGCTACTTCAGATAAAGCTGATCTCCATGCTTTTACATTTTCGAAGTCTTTTCCAAACCTCTTTTCATGAGCATTGATGGCTTCACCATAACTATTTCTTTGATGTCGTACATCTGATGGATTTACATGGTAAAAAATTGGAAAAGCAAGTTGTTTGTTGTTTCCTTTAGTACACTCGATGATTTTCACCAGTTCAGAAAGGCACCATGTGGAAGATGCATAGTTCTGAGAGAACACAATAACTGAGATCTTAGATTCTTCAATGGCTTTGGAAAGAGCAGGGGAAATGCCTTCCCCTATCCTCAGATTGTTGTCATCAAAGAAAGTGTTGATTCCCTTCCGCCGCAGCTCTTTGCGGAGGTGTCCTATAAAATTGTGCCGCGTATCTTCTCCTCGGAAACTCAAGAATACATCATAGGTGAAACTGTGGGAGTACTCTTCTTCATGTTTTGCCATAGTGAAAAGACAATCACACTTAAGCTTTGAGGATGGTAAACTAAATAGAGTAGAGAACGCTAGTAGAATAGAAGTACTACAGAAATGTTAAACCACAGAAAAATAGGAGAGGTTTCGGTATAAGATAGAAGGAGGATGGTAAATTTATTAATTAATTAATTACTAATTTTTTGAAAAATTATTTTACAGTACACTAGCAAGCAACGAAGCAAGAAGCAGGATACCATGAAATATGAAGTTTCTTGGAAGGTCCTTTTCCTTTTACTCCGCTCCTATACAACGGACCAAGGTCTTCATCTGTCCTTAACCAGACATTGTCAATGGGCGAAACATTTTCTATGTTTTTCTCCTTTTTTTATTGCTTTGATCGAAGTAAAAAACTAAAATAGATAACGTATGTATCTTTTCAATTCCTCGATAAACGGATGAAAAGAATAACAAACACGCATGCCCGAGTGCACTAGAAAGGATACAAGATGCATGTGACTCTTCAAATTAAAAATCATGCTTATATATTGTAATCAGGGTGTGGTAAAAACTAAAAGTGAGTTTTTCTTTTCTAAACTTAAAAAACAAACTGAAATAGAATAGTTGACCCAAACATGGGTGGTTGAGCTCGTAAGCTAAGCATAATCACAAGAGGATATCACAAAACTGAATCATAGAAAAACCACTTCGGGGATGCGCCAATCGGTGTAAAACATCTCTCTCCAATTCGCCGACTCGGGATTAATCCCATACAGGACCAAAAAACTTTGTTGTGAGAACACCGAGGAGCTCACTCAGTCCAAAGAACTAAATAGTAACCTCTTGAGGCCGCAAAATCTTAACGAAATTCCAATCATCCCACACTAGTTTGGCTGTCCTCAACACTTGTTGTGTGGTCTCGTCAGAATCCTCCCAAATCTTAGCATTTTTTTTTCACAAGCTCCAAAGGACCATCACAAAATTAACCATCTTCGGCCAATTAATAGTTAGGACTATTATTTATAAATAGGCTAAATTGTACTTTTTGTCCCTTAACTTTATTTTAGTTTTTAATTTCGTCCCCTAACTATTTTACTTTTCATTTACATCCATTAAGTTATGAAAATTACGCCACTTTCGTCCCCTAATTATTTTACTTTTCATTTATGTCTCTTAAGTTACAAAAGTCGTTACGCCACGTTCGTCCCTTAAGTTACGAAAGTTACGCCAAATTTGTTTATTACATCTGTAATCCCTTTAAACAATAAAGTCAAAATCATACTTCTATCAGAGTTCTTATTAATAAAGTAACATGATAAAAGGTAATGAAGCAAAAAAAAAAAGAGTATCAATAACCTATACACATACAATAAATGGATTACAGATAAAAAGGATAAACTTGACATAACTTTCGTAACTTAAGGAACATAAATAAAAAGTAAAATAGTTAGGATACGGTTATGGGACGAAAAATATAATTTAGCCTTTATAAATATGTGTTTGTACATCCACAGTCATCATATGGTTCAAGGAGTTGCTACAAGTCTCTAATCACTTTGCTTTCAATTCGGTCTAATTCATTTTCTAAATTTTATTCTTTACGTACTATTTTTTTTTTGGTAAATAAAGAGGGCAAAGCCCAATTCTTTACGTACTTTAAATCTTTATCTTTTTTCCAATACATCTCATTTTAATTTTATCTTTCTCTTTTTATTTTTTATTTTGTCATTTTCTTTTGTTTTGATTTTTATTTGTCTATAATTGTATTTTAATCTTCATTTCTTAGATTTGGAAATAGTCCATTAAGAAGGTGATTTTCTTTTCCCGAGTAAGATCTAAACTCATAGTTAAAAAATTGTTGAAATTCTCATTAAACACACAAACACATATGGAAATAACATGGGACATTTTAATAAATTTGAAAGATTATATTATTTTTATTGATTCTGATAAAAAGATAGAAACAACACAAAAGCAAAGAGCATGAACACCCCCCAAATTCCACATAACAGAAGTAACAAAGGGTGGGCAATAAGTAAATAACCCACTCTATTCCCAAATCCCTCATTTCCCTGGAATTTGGTAGAAACACATTTATTATTCACTAACATGTTCAAACATGATATTAATTAATTTCAGATTCTATGAAGTTCTTTCAGCAACTAGATAGGAGCTCTGTATAACTGTATGACTGGAGAACATTCTTCCATGATGGTCTACTACTTATATCATCCCACCAAGCACTAACATTTTTCCTCTCCTTGATCAAGTACTCTTTCCCCATATTGTTCACAATATAATCAACAAAGGGAAGGTGGCTAATATCAGCAAGGCTGAAGAAATCCCCAGCCAAATACTTGTTCTTTGAAAGCCTCTCCTCATAAATGTTCAACACCTTCCCCATCTTTGCTTCACTCTCTTCAATTACCTTTGGATCTGGAGTGATGCCAAATATCCAAGGAAACAAAACATGAATGGTCAAGTCGTAAGCTGGTGGGTGAAAGTTTTGTGCTTCAACTTCTAACCATTGTTCCACAACACCCCTCTCTTCTATTGTCTTTCCCAGCAACTCAACCCCTTGAGACCTGTATTTTTCTGCATAATATCTCATTATTGCCCTTGATTCTGCACAAATACATGAAAACACTAAAATCAGCAGGTAATAGTAACAGTATTAGGCAAGCTTTTAAAAGAAGTCCGCACCTGCGACCTGCGATCTGGGCCGCGATATTATGGTTTTTTATGTCGCTGTGACCGTAAATACAATTGACGCAGCATTAGCTGCGTTTGACCGCAATTCTCCACAATATCAATGATTGCGACCGTGACCAGTGACAGATCGAGGGAGGGGCACATATGGGCTCTAGCCCCTCCCTCTCTCATGCCTTTTTTTTTGTAAATAATTAGTTGGTATATAAAATATTATTTTTTTATTTTCAAGCATTTCTCTATGTAACACATCAAATATTTGTTACTATAATTTTAAAATTAATAGAAAAGGAAAAAAACTTAAGGGGTTGAGCTAATAAAACATGACAAAACTTATAACAAATATAAAAAATAACACAATGAGTGACATAAATTATTTAATTAAAATTTTATATTATTTAATATTTATTATTAATCATTTTTGCCCATTCTGGATCTGCTCGTGACCATAACTGTGATTTACAAGCTTGGGGAAGTAACAAAAGTGGAGAAACAATAAGTAGTAGAAAAGAAGGATATGAGGTCAGAATGTGTAACCATATAGGGTATAATCTCCATCTTTAATGACAGGAACAGCTCCAAAGGGCTAAAGAATATGAACAAAGAGCATGAGTCAGAAGATGAAGAATTAAATAATTAACCTTGAATACTCTTGGTGTATTTAACAAAGATTAAAGGAAAATAGAAGAGGTGAACCTGTAATTTGAGGTACTCAGGATCCTTGTGTTCCCCTTTAGTGACATCAACACGGACAACCTCAAATTCGATTTCCTTCTCAATCAGACAAACCAGCACCCGTTTGGATGAGGCACAGTGGGGGCCATACACCTTCACTACCATCGTTTGTTTCTCTTAAAAAGGAAAATCCTTCAACAAGAGAGAAGCTGGGGAAGGACAATGTATAAATCAGGTTGGTTAGTTCACTTGATTCTTATAGTGGCTGAGTGGCTCTACACGTGAAAACACAGTCAACCAATGTCTTGCACAAACAAACAAATCAGAGGTTGATGCGTGGACACCGTGTGAGGAAAAGAAACAGTGGGATTAAAATACTTCCATCATTTTAACAAAAATTATTTGGCACGTTAACAACAAATGTTGTTAGATACATTTCAATAATATTTTATTGTATTTACAGCTAATATTTACAGCTAGGAAATTAGTATTTATAGCTAGGCAACAACTAGACAGTTAGTTAGTTTTAATCATAGCTTAGGAAGTTAGTTAAGTTATTAGATTGCTAACAACTCTGTTTTCTTCTTTGTTAATCTGTATGTATACAATCTTCAGTGATCAATGAAATCAACTTTCATTCTTCCATTTTTCTCTCTGTAACATGGTATCAATCGCTAAACACGTTTCCACGCTATTCTTCTCGTTCTGATCTAGGGTTTCATCTTTCCCTATTTCATCAATTTCATCTCTCTTCACTCAATTTTTTGGTTTGAGTATTCTTCTAATCTTTGCGACAATGGCTTCCGTTCATTCGTCTCCTTCATCTTATGATGATGATGCTTCTGTTCATTCTTCTTCTACGCGTCGCTCTTCTTCTGTTCATCGCTCTTCTGCTTCGAAGCAATTGAAATCTGCTTCTCTGAATCCATATTATATTCATCCAAATGAAAATCCGTCCCTAGTTCTTGTTAAACCGATCTTAGAGGGACCGAATTACCATTGTTGGGCTTAAGCCATGATTATGGCTCTGGAAATGAAGAATAAGTTTGTGTTCGCTGATGGTTCAATCACAAAACCTTCAATTTCAGATCCGGATTTTCCTGTTTGGAAGCGATGCAACATTTTGGTCTTATCTTGGATCAATCATTCTGTATCTACATAAATTTCTTCAAGCATTCTTTGGATTACAGAAACATATACCGTTTGGAAAGAATTGAAGAATAGTTTCTCTCAAGGAGATTCCACACGCATCTCACAAATTTCAACTAAACCCCAAATATATGGATTTTTCTACATAACTGGATTTATGTCATTGTAAGAGGCTGTTGGGTTTGGTGACTAAACCCCAAATTAATTTAATATCTTAAAATTAATATCTTAAAATAAGATCCAATAACGAGTGGGCCATCTCCAGTAGAGTGCCCATAAAGTGAGTACTTAAAAGGTCTCACATATCCGCATCAATCCCTCCAACTCAGCACTTCTAAAAAAATTAATAAATGAGACCCACTAATAACTCTACCACATCATCACATATCAACAAAAATTTATTAAAAGTGATATGCGGGACCCGCGAAAGAAGAGAGAAAATGGTACCTATAGAGATACCCAATTCTAATAGGTACTAAATTTTGTTTTCACAATAAAAATACCTATTAAATATACTCTAAATAGGTACGTAAATCTTAAGTACCCAATAAATACCCCTATTGGAGATGCCTCGGGCTGAAATAACATTGTCTATGACAAGTCTACCTTTTACTTGGAGCATTTCCTGTTTTCGTTTTCATAAAAAATAGAAAACAAGAGTGAAAATATGTTTGATAGGAATTTAGAAAATGTTTTATTTGGAAACGTTTTCAAAAAAGTCTAAAATTGAAAACAAAAAAATGTCATTTCCAAATGAAAACGCGGTCGCAGTGTTGGTAATTTTAACAAAGTTGGCTTTGTTTTTCGCTCATCGATCCTATCACCACCCCTTTTTTCTCTTCACTTGTTTTCGAGTATATGATAAGGCTTCTCATTTTTTATTTTTTATTTTTCAAAAAAGGCACTTTTCGCAGTCAAAATAGTGCAGACCTTTTTACTTACGATTTTTTCTGCGATGATTCATTTTTATTTATTAATAATAAAGAGTGCATGCAGGCTTATTTACCCCGCTGGGGTAGTTTAAAAAACAAATGATCAAATTGGTGTATTTTGAAAAAAAAATTCCTATCTAGTATAGTCGTAGATGGTAGTCTCGACTTATATTTTTTTTTTGATTTTTTTTAAATAAGTCGTAAGTTGTATTCTCGACTCATATATTAAAATTTTTTTTTTAGGGTGAGTCGTGATTAGCAATCATGATTTATATTTTTTTTTAAGAAGTCGTGATTACCATTCACGACACATGTTTTTTTTTTTAATTTTTTTACCTAAGTCGAGATTGACATTCTCGACTCCTATATATATATATATATATATATATATATATATATATATATATATATATATATATATATATTTTGCCTAAGTCGTGACCATGAGTCACGACTTACCTTTTTTTTTTTTTAACTTGGCCGAATTAATTAAAACCCTAATTAGTCAAAAACCCTAATTTAAACCCTAATTAGTCAAATCCTAATAGCAATTACATTAAAATATATTACATGTAAACCCTAATATAAATGTGCCAAACCCTAATTAAGTCAAACCCTAATGATGTGTGAAAGAAGCTTAAACCCTAATTTTTTTAATATAACAAAACCCTAATCAGTTGGGATAATAAATATTACAAATGCACTAAAAATAAAGATAGATATTACACATCCATAAAATAAAAATTGATAGCTTAAGCATTTGTCTGTTTAGAAGGACAATTACTTCTATTATGTCCCTCAGTACGACAATAACCACATTTTTTCTTACGATTCGAACTGTTGCATCCATCTCATTCTGTATCCGAGATGTCCTTAGTCTCCCCATGGTATCTCTTCGCATGAGAGGATCAGGGTTCAACGTAGAGCCTGTATATGGTGGCCAATATTCTTCATCTCCAAGTGGGTGGAATTCATGTTGATAAACCTTGAAGATATTTTCCAGTCTGTATATTGGGTCAATATATACTTGACAATCCACATTGCAATAGGCACATGACGCAATAACATGTGAACATGGATACCTCAATGCTTGAAATTCTCCACAATCACACCACCAGTTGTTTAAATTAACCTCGCATGTCATTGCACGTCGTAGATTAGAGGATTTGCCATCTCTTCTACCTCGAACTCGATGACGCCTAGTATAACTACGAACACGATGAGAGTTTGCTAGTCGTCTGCTCGAAAGCAATGTCATGCGGATAGCTCTTCACAATAAATATGTCCTGCATTCATCATGCTAAGTGCTTTCACCCTTCATCCACAAACAATGAAGTCAGTCTATAAAATGTAGTCTTCACTAAATTTGTGATGGGCAACGCTCGTGCTCCTTTTAAATTCAATTCAAGCACTGCAAGATTGGTAGTCATATGACCATATCTTTTCCTCCATCATAAGATCGAGTCCATTTCTCTCTTGGGATATTATCTAGCCACTCAGCCTTGTGCGAATTCGATCTCATGGCAAGAAGTTTTGCCTCAAATCGTGGTTGCTGCATCTCATATCCTACAAAAATATAAGAATGATAAGTAAATCAATTGGCAAGATTAAGTGAAAACAAATAATAACAACTTAAAAAAACATTTAACTCCTTACCCATATTGATGACATATTTTTTTAGGTCCGAATTTTGAAATTTTTTATTGAAGTTACTTGCAATATGCCGAATACAATAAACTGATTGTACGTTTGGCCCAACCCACCCAACTTGTTCGGATTTCAAAGCTGCCAGCAAACCTTTTCCCCTGTCTGATATTATGCACAAGTTTGGTTGTGGTGTGACAAACATGCGCAAATTATATAGGAACCATGACCAAGCTTCTTTTGTCTCTCCTTCAACAATTGCATATGCAATTGGAAGGTTGGTACGATTTCCATCTTGTGCGACAGCAACCAAAAGTGTACCACGATACTTTCCAGTTATAAATGTCCCGTCAACTTGAACAATTGGTTTGCAGTATGGAAACCCTTCAATGCATGGCTTAAATGCCCAGAACACAAGTTTAAGTACCATACTCTCAGGGTCTTCTACACCATCGACAATATAAGGGGTCAACTTATATTTGACAATGGTCCCTGGAATGGAATTCTGGACAACATTCATCCATTTTGGCAACACGGTATATGATTCCTCCCAGTCTCCAAATACCTTTGCCATTGCTTTCTGTTTTGCCTTCCACCCCTTTTTGTAAGTTAGTGTGTAGTGAAAATGATTACGCACCTCTTCAATAAGGGCTTTGACTGGTATGCCAGGGTCTGCACTTATTAAACCAACAACGCTATCCGCAATGATGCCTGAGTCTAATTTAGTGTGATCTTGTGAGATCGATGACGTTGTACAAGTATGGATGCCACTAATTTTCTTTATCTGCCATTTGCCACACCTCATGTTATACGATGCTCTAATTCGCCACTGGCATCCATCACCAAACATTACACACTTAGCAACGTACCTATCTGGGCGTGATTCTTCTACAAGATAGTTAAACGAATTTTTAATATGGTATTGTTTAATGGCATTGACTGTTTCTTGCTTTGATTCAAACGTCATGCCCACAGCAAGATCGTTGTCGAACCACACATTGCTGGCTCTTAGTCTGTAATCCACACCACCCACCGGATCCTCAGTTTCCTGACTGTAAATATTAGTGAAAAATGGAGAAGGTGTAACATGGGGTCCTATATTGGACGGTCCAACATCGTCAGTAATACCTGTACAACCTTCATTAAATATCTCCAAGTCTTCATCTTCACTAAAATCATTCACGTTGTCTCTAATAATTGCATCATCAAAAATTGTAGCCGACATGGGAATATTAGACATCTACAGACAAATTAAAATGAAATAATTAGTCATATATATATATAACTAAAAATTTAATTTCATAATAATATAACTAATAATTTAATTTACTCTGAAAAAAATAATACCTTTGTAAGTATGTTACTAGCGGGAGTTACGCTCACCTAGTGAAAGTGTTATATGTTTAAAATGGGCTGGCACAAGTCACCTAGCCAATAACAGCACACAAGAAAAATAAACACAAAGTCATAACATATATAGGCATCAGTGCAGCACCGATAAAACAAGCATTCAACAAAAAGTTATGAAAGAATATAATTGAGGCATCAGTGCAGCACCGATAATTGAAGCATTCAACGAAAAGTTACGAAAAAATATAATTGAGGCATCAGTGCAGCACCGATAATTGAAGCATTCAACGAAAAGTTACGAAAAAATATAATTGAGGCATCAGTGCAGCATAATTGAAGCATATAATTGAGCATGCAGGAGAATGCAGTGAGCACCAATAAGCATAGCATATAATAAGCATGCAGGAGAAAATAAGACGAATTGAATAGTTGCAACACATTGGTGGAATATTTTTGAAAAAAAATATATATGTCGTGACTCATGGTCACGACTTAGGCAAAATATATATATATATATATATATATATATATATATATATATATATATATATATATATATATATATATATATATATATATATATATATATATATATATGTAGGAGTCGAGAATGTCAATCTCGACTTAGGTAAAAAAATTAAAAAAAAAACTTGTCCCAATTAGTCATATATTATGAATGCAGAAGGTACTGCAAAGCGTTTGGCACGCATGGTTGAGTTGGTCAGTAGAATATGATGCCTTGAATAGTTGCAATATATAATTGGTGGAATATTGAATAGTTTAGCATATAATTGGTCTATTGAATAGTTGGAAAAAATAATTGGAGCGTTTGCATGTGTTGCAGGAGAGGAGACGTGAGCCTTGAAACTTTGCATGTCTTGCTTCAATTTTAAGACTATAAATATGTGTAAATGAAGAAGACCCTAGACAGTGCATTTTCATATCCACCCCAAAAAAAAGCATTTTTTTTGTCATCTTAACTTATTCAAAAGATATGGATCAAATGGGACCAGGTCCGTTTGACGCGTCACTGTTAAGATTTCAGGATAAGCATATTTCTTCGAATATATGGGCTCAAGAAGAGAGACCGATTCGACCAAGGCATCACCTTGTTTGGGGTCCGCCAAGAGATCAACGCGTAGCAGAGTTGATACAACAGACTGCTTTCGGCCGTGTTATGTCGATCGGACAAGTTCATATTAATGCTCACCTAATTACGGCACTAGTTGAGCGATGGAGAGTGGAAACACACACTTTTCATTTTCCGCACGGAGAAGCAACCATAACACTAGCAGACGTTCATATGCAGCTCGGTCTACCCATTGATGGTGACATTGTCACTGGCAAAACCTCTGCCTCATGGGACACTACTTGTACAAATTTACTGGGGGTTAGCCCATTCCCAGACTTCGTCAAGGTAGGTAGTGTTAGCTTGGCTTGGTTGGAGGCAGAGTTCACAGATCTGCCTGATGATGCAAATGATGATGTGGTTGCCCAACATGCTAGAGCATATATCATGAGGATAATTGGAGGTCTCCTCATACCAGACACATCTGGTGCACGGGTTCACTTGATGTACTTGTTGTTGCTGGAAGATCTGTTGGGCACGCACCATTATAGTTGGGGCTCAGCTGTTCTTGCAAGTTTGTTTCGAGCTTTGGATCGGGCAACGAATCCCGACCAGGTTGAGGTTAGTGGGTGTTTGTTACTACTCCAATCTTGGGCATGGCACCGGATTCCCTGTGTTGCACCGCAAGTAAATCGTCTATCTGACGAAGCGGCACAAGAAGGAAATGGATTTCCTCTTGCGCGTAAGTATGTTTATTAATTTTTGTTTCCCAACCTTTAAAAGTTTATTAATTCTTTATAAATTTTGTGATTTACTTGTATCATTTTTAAATCTACCAGGTGGGATGGTCCAATGGTCACAACCAACACACCTGGCCATGCAGCTCACGTTATTCGAGGCATGTTTGACCGATTAAGAATCGATGAGGCCCGTGTTATTAATATTTCATATATTTTTGTTTACATAATTTAAACAGTGTAATAACAATATCATGATTATTATTATTGTTTTGCAGTTTAAATGGATGCCTTACAACGATGCAGAAACAACGTGGTTGTTTACTGATGATGTTTTGCCGGTCCCCGTGGTGGCACGTCTTTGTGGTGCCCTTGATATGTTTTGCCATTGTGGAGTGGCATCCGGCTGACAGGGTTATGCGACAGTTTGGATTAAATCAGCCTATTCCAGATGACCCTCCTAATCTTGACGAAGTGCACAAAGTTGATCTGAGAGGCAAAACAAATGTTGATTGGTCGCACCGCCATCGTAAATGGATTGCCATATGGAACAATCGAAATAATCGATTAATCCATGGGCCTCCTTACACCGGTCTTTTACCAGATAACTCCGAGTATATGCAGTGGTATATACAACATACTCGGAGATATATTTCTCGTGATGGTTGTTCTGCTGGTCGTTCGGTGAGAATATTATTATTATTATTATTATTATTATTATTATTATTATTATTATTATTATTATTATTACTACTACGATAATCTAATATTAACATTTTTTTGCAGTATACATTATTTCATTACCTTAAAAGACTTATTCGCACACCCAGTAGAAGAGCTGATGTGGACCAGCTAATAAACACCGTTGACAGTGTCGTCGATCAAGTGTTAAATTTGCAAGATGAGATCTATCCATCAGCTTTCACAACGCACTACGAGGAAGCTCCCCCAACTCAGCATTTTGCATTCCCAACTGAATCTCCCCCACGGGCGGAACAATATGAGCCACCTCCACCAGAACCGCAAGATTTCTCAGCATATGTGCCCGCCCCAGCACCGCCACAACCCCAAGATTTCTCAACACATGTGCCTTATTTCTCACCATCGCAGCAACCGCAAGAATTCTCGGGATATGTGCCTCAATTTTCACCTACACCGCAATCCGAAGACTTCCTGAGATATGAGCCAAATTACTCACCGGCACCACGAGGATTCGCAGGCTATGCACCCACGTCTTCTTTCCAACAGCTAGGCTCATCTAATTTTTTTGCATCCACTTCGTTAGAGTTTGCTGCAAATTATTCTACACCACCGTCTGCATATCATAGTCCCACCTTACCTGGAGAATTAAGGGACATGAATGTTGGCGGTGATGCTAACATTGATGATGACAACGACGGTGACAATATTGATCTGAACCAGCAACCACAAAGACGACGTGGAAGAAGAGGTGGCCAGGAACAAGTGGAACAACCTCGAAGGGTTTTACCACAACGTCAAAGAAGACGACCTCATTGCGGCACTTCATCCCACCATTAGTTTTTTGTTTCTTGTAATATCTTTATTTTAATGTAATTGCTATTAGGATTTTATTTGACTCGGGTTTTTGAGTAATTAGGGTTTTAAAATTATTAGTTTTTTGTTTCTTGAAATATGTAATATATTTAATGTAATTGCTATTAGGATTTGACTAATTAGGGTTTAAATTTGGGTTTTTGACTAATTAGGGTTTTAATTAATTCAGCTAAGTTAAAAAAAAAAAAGGTAAGTCGTGACCGTCACGACTTAGGCAAAAAAAAATATATATATATATATATATATAGGAGTCGAGGAGTCGAGAATGTCAATCTCGACTTAAGTAAAAAAATTAAAAAAAAAAACACGTGTCGTGAATGGTAATCACGACTTCTTAAAAAAAAAAATATAAATCGTGATTGCTAATCACGACTCACCCTAAAAAAAAAATTTTAATATATGAGTCGAGAATACAACTTACGACTTATTTAAAAAAAAAAAAAAAAAAAATATAAGTCGAGACTACCATCTACGACTATACTAGATAGGAATTTTTTTTTCAAAATACACCAATTTGGTCATTTGTTTTTTAAACTACCCCAACGGGGTAAATAAGCCGTGCATGCAGGTTCTCAAATTTTTTTATTTTTTATTTTTTTTGCAATTTCTCTTTCTTGATTTCTTTTTCGGCTTCTTTCTTTTTATCGGAGTTTCAGTTTTTCTTTTTCCTTCTTAAATAAATGGGGCATCAGGTCACTCCCATTCTCTTTTTTTTTTTTTTTTTTGTGACACGGGTCACTCCAATTCTTTTCTTAAATATATTGATAAAATGATAAACATCATTTTAAAAGATTTCATGACCTAGTTAAGTTCAGTTTTAGGCTTTTTTAAAAAAAATGTTTTATGTTTATTTTTTTTACCTTTTTTTAAGCTATTTATAAATTGTTCATAAATAAAATATTTAGCATATTGTTATTATTAAAAAAATAGGTTTAATTATCCTGAAGGTCCCTAAACTTTTTGAAAATTTTGAAATAAGTCCTTGAACTATTTATTTTTTAATTGGTCCCTAAACTTATTTTTGGTTTTGAATTAGGTCCTGGGAGCTGTTAACTATTGATGACGTGGACCGTGACATGTTAACTACAATTGACACATGGACTGTGAAATGCCACGTAGACTATTCACCTCAGTGTGGGGGGGACTGGTGTGTGAGAGAGAGAGAGGACGGACTGGTGCCGGTGCGAGGGCCAAGGGATGCTGCTTACAAAAAAGTCCATCTGCAATTTCGTCCGTTAATCCCGGAATCAGTTCGTTGCTTTCTTTCTTATCTTCCACAACCACCATTTTCATTTTTCAGATTTCAATTCAATGGGTATGGTATGGTATGTAAAGGAAGCGAATAGGAGAAGAGAAAGGGACCCGTGTATGCAACGACACGGAATTGCTGGAAGGAAAAAGTGAAAGGAAGGAAGCAATGTGAAGTAGAGGTGGGTAGTGGTAGAAAGAAGAGGGTAGTGTAGAGGAGGAATGAGGTATATAAATATTTCTGGCAAATCCGTTTCAACAAAGACACTTTGATTAAACAAACAAATAAAGGGAAGAAAAAGGGGAAAAATATGTTGCAGTGGGGAGTGACGCAATTTGAAGCAGTAGCGCCGGAGATGAGGTCGATGTTTGAGGGCGGGGATCAACCAGTTCGTCTTCATTTTCGGCTGGTCTTGAATTTGGGATGGTTAGTTAGGGATTTGAGAGAGAGGAGAGGAAAAGAGGGTTCATTGATTTGCTTTATAAAATTGGGAGTGGATTGTACCAAAAATAAAAAAATTGGGAGTGGATGGATGGGATCAAATCAAGCAATCAGTGTGCGTGTAAACAACACAAGAGAAGAGAACAGGGTGGGTGTCTCAATGAGATATACAGAAGTGCACCAGAAATCACACCTGCAGAATTAATGGGTGTCTCTGAGTTATAGGGAAAAAATAAAAAAGAGCGGTAGAAAACATTATGATAAGATAATTTAATTACCAGTGTCATAGCCAAAGAGGAGGCCACCGATTCCAGCAGAGAAAGCAAGGTGAAGAACATATGGATTGTTCTTTGAAAGAGCCAAACATTCTCTGAAAACAGATCCATCAGCCTCTGGAACTCCTCCCTCCATGTTTGTCTCGTTTTGTTCAATGATAATAAAAGCAGACTTGTTTATTCCTCCTATGACTACAATGCACAAATTCATATATGGAAAATGGACTCAAATCAACGTTTGCGCTTGAAAATAAGTACAGAGAGAGAGGAGAACAGGGTGGGCGCTGAAGTGTTAATTGTTGTCCTGAGATGAACCACCCAGATGGAGAGAGGGTTGAGAGAGAGAGAGAGAGTCAGAGACGCTGCTTACAAAAAAAAAATAAAAATTGACGTGTCGCAGTCCACGTCTCAAATATAGTTGACATGTCACAATCCAAATCAGCAATAGTTAACGGTTTATTAACAGATGGTTAACAGAAAGACCTAATTCAAAATAAAAAATAAGTTCAGAGATCTAATTAAAAAAATAGTTTAAGATCCCCAAAAAATTCAGGAACTTTCAAGATAATTAAACTAAAAAATATTTTATATTATATTAAGTTATTTATTATGTTTATTTTTGTTTCTTGAAAATAGAAAACAAAAAGTCAAGACAAACATTGTTTCTTAACTTGGAAAATTTGAAAATGAAAATCATTTTCAAGACATGAAAACAAAAAACAAAAATAGAAAATATTTTTCCAAACAAAATATTTTCAATGGCTTTAAAAGTACAGTTACGTATTCCGAATGCTTTTCATTTTTTTTTTATTATAAAAGTTTTAGATTGAGGGAGACTCACCCCATGCAAGGACAGAGAGAACTAACAACCTGAGTTAGGATTTACGTTAAAATTTATGTATCGCCCACCAAGGCAACCACCTGGAATCGAACCCAAGTTACAGTGTGTACGAGCGAAAAGCGAGCCAGTTAAACGAAGCTATGTTGGCATATTCCGAATGCTTTTCTGTCAAATTCCCCATAAAAAGGACATTAATATACTGTTAAACAACCAAATATGTTGCTAAAATAAACAACCAAATACTCCTACCTACTGGCTCCTAGTGACCGGTGAAGTAGTTAGGCAATGAAAGCGATTCTCGCACTCCCACGCGATTTCTCCTACTCACTTTTATACGATTGCTAACTATTAAGTATAAATTTGATAAGGTCCTTTTTCCTCAAATTTTTTTTTCCTAACAGAAGGACTTAATTCAAAATAAAAAATAAGCTCAGAGATTCAATTAAAAAAAAATAGTTTAGGATCCCCAAAAAATTCAGGGACTTCCAAGATAATTAAACTAAAAAAATATTTTAGATTATATTAAGTTATTTATTATTTTTATTTTTGTTTCTTGAAAATAGAAAACAAAAAGTCAAGACAAACATGTTTTCTTAACTTGGAAAATTTAAAAATGAAAATCATTTTCAAGACATGAAAACAAAAAACAAAAATAGAAAATATTTTCCCAAACCAAATCCCTGTTTTGTCTTTTTCAAATTT
This sequence comes from Calophaca sinica, assembly GCA_037113605.1. Classification (NCBI taxonomy): domain Eukaryota; kingdom Viridiplantae; phylum Streptophyta; class Magnoliopsida; order Fabales; family Fabaceae; genus Calophaca; species Calophaca sinica. The sequence continues at coordinate 122,106,321 of CM073736.1, read as the reverse complement.
TCAATGGCTTTAAAAGTACAGTTACGTATTCGGAATGCTTTTCATTTTTTCTGATTATAAAAGTTTTAGATTGAGGGAGACTCATCCCATGCAAGGTCAGAGAGAACTAACAACTTGAGCTAGAATTTACGGTAGAATTTATGTATCGCCCACCAAGACAGCCACCTGGAATCGAACCCAAATCGCAGCGTGTGCGAGCAAAAAGCGAGCCAGTTGAACGAAACTTTGTTGGCGTATTCCGAATGCTTTTCCCCCAACTTCCCCATTAAAAGGACATTAATATACCGTTAAACAACCAAATATGTTGCTAAAATAAACAACCAAATACTCCTACCTACTGATTCCTAGTGACCATTGAAGTAGTTAGGCAATGAAAGCGATTCTCGCACTCCCACGCGATTTCTCCTACTCACTTTTATACGATTGCTAATTATTAATTAAAAATTTGTTAAGGTCGTTTTTCCTCAATTTTTTTTGTTGACATCGTTAAAAAAATAAATTGATTACGAATATATTAATTATGCAACATTTGTTACAGAGAGTAAAATGGAAGAATGAAAGTTGATTTCATTGATCACTGAAGATTGTATATATACAGATTAACAAAGAAGAAAACAGAGTTGTTAACAATCTAACAACTTAACTAACTGCCTAAGCTATGATTAAAACTAACTAACTGTCTAGTTGTTGCCTAGCTGTAAATACTAATTTCCTAGCTGTAAATATTAGCTGTAAATACAATAAAATATTATTGAGATGTATCTATCACTTTATTCTTGATGATGAATTTAAGTCAAGACTTTTCGTTCCACAGTTTGGGGCAAGGAGTATATTAAGTTGTGAAACCAGTAAAGATAATATGTATTGAAAAACTCATTGAAAGGATAAGGAAGGGACGATGACCTTTTCTTATCTTTATCAAAATGAGCCAAACAATAAAAGAAGACCACTCGGAGACTTGTCAATTGTTCTTTTAGTGTTCCACTCTAATTCTTTAAAATAAGCAAAATTTCATCAAAATTCAATGCCACTTGTTTATATCCCTATCGAGTCTCAGGTTGTTCACGGTATGATCATCGGCTACTCATGATGAGATGCACTCATGGAAGGGAACCTGAGTGGACTGAATTAAGCCTCCTATAAAGCTTGCTTCCGCAAGGATGGAACTGTATTGTCACAGACAACCTGATAGTCCTATGCTGTCTCAAAATTTGTATAACCAATCAGCATATTGAATGATGTTTATGTTTACTCGTACTTAGTCTCTATAAATTTGAACAATTTCTCGTATAAGAAAGCATAATGGGTTGGGATGAACCAAAGGACAATATACACATTTCAAAAGGATACCACAGACTGTGGATGAGTTGATGATTGTTGCTCAGACAATTGAGTATCACTTTCCTCAATCTCCTCAAATAAAACTGGTTTTCCACAAGCAAGCTTCCTGTAAATCGATAACCAATTAAAAGGACATTATATATACGTTCAAATATTAAGAATCAACAACTAAAAAAATATCCAACAACAACAGTCAGCCATACAAACTATAAAAATAACAAATTCCTCAATAATTTGAAATAACTAATTGATATAAACACAGTGGATTTGTGGCACCCGGATATGCCAAGCAATTGGGTTTCCATTGATCGTTTGGAATCATTTGTTATCCTCTAAACATGCTAAACTCGAATTACGTTTCTAGTCAACAAAAATGAACTATTATCAACATTTAGCACTTAATATTTGAGGAAAGCATAGCATGAACTGACTGGAGATGTCACTTTTGTCACGTTTTAAAAAAATTTACATGTTTCCAGATTCCCCCCCCCCCCCCTTCTTTTTGTCCTTTTTAACAGATGAATAGAGTACAGGCAGTTGTTAACTGGGGATACCTTTGAGAGATAAAATTCTCCTCAGACAATGCCTTATCCAACCTTTCTTCAAATGGTGTTGCGTGCCACTTTACTGTCTGATCCTGGAAACAATCAGCACTAATAAGATGCAGTATTTAGATTCAAAACTCTTTCAAATAGAAAATAATGATTACAAGTCATACTTCCTTGTACTTCTTGGTTGAATTTGGTATGCCGTTGCCAGCCCTCCACTTAGGAGGAGAAGTATGAGAATCCTCATCTTCATTCCACTGAGCAGGAACCTCCCCAGTAATAGGCCCGGCAGCAGAATGTGTGATTTGACCATAAGCTGCCTCCATTGTCTTGTTTCTCTCTTCCATAATGATTGATGCAGGCTTTAACCAAGAAGATAAACTTGCTTCCATCTCAGATTCACTTCCATTTGCTATTTTCTTCAAACCTTTTTCTGGGGTAGGAGTTGCAATTTGAGCTTGCTCGACAAAATCACTCACCTCACTTGAATCTTGCTCTGATTTGAAGCCTTTCTGTTCAAGTATCTTGCACGGGAAGACATTCTCACCTGGGTTGTGAGCTGGATAGATGAACTGGGACCGAATTTGAGGCCTGCCTTCATGTAACTCTTCTAATGATGTAGGGTACACGGTTCCAGGTGTTTGCATCTCATCAAATAACTTCAATGGAGTAGGATAAGGTGATCGTTTACATGCACTTTGGTTATTTGGTGACTTGCTTTTCTTTATGTGCCAATCATCTGACGAGCTTCGATAGGATACTAAGTCATTTTCACATTCAAAACGTACAGATTTGTTCTTCTTCTGAGTATCTGTGGCTGCCCATGGTGTAACTGGAGCTTCATTCTTTCTAGTCTTATATGCAGTACGAGGACTCCTTGTCCAACTTCCTTCTACATAGTCAGGAGAGTCATGATGAGTGTCTTGTGCACTAAACTTATAGCTGCATAAAAATTTAATTAACATCTAATCAGGTTCTAGTTCTATCACTTCTAAATAATTTCGAAAATAGACAAGTTTTAACCAATATACATTTCTACCAGATACAATATGACATATTCATTTAAAAAAAATGGAAAAGAAAGGACAGGGGGGCCATTTTAAGGGCACCATTTTAGAAGGAGAACAATTTTACTGATTCTTTGCAAGCAAAAAGATGCAGTTGTGAACCAGATAGTCTAACTACTGAAAAATATTACTAAAGCTGGCTATGAAAATTGAGAGTAAAGAATGGAAGACTCGCCAACTATGACAATTGACTAATTCACTTGTTGGAATTCATTATCATTCGGTATCAGTGCTAAAAGAATTCAGTTCAAGTCGTGACCTGCTAGGTGTGTGCGCAAACAAATCCGTGCTATCTCCCCATTCCTGCCCAAGTTTTATGGGAGTTGGTGGGTCAAATGGTTGGACATCCAGCTGAAGTTTCTCGACAGATGTATTGGGAAGCCAGGAATGAAACCTTAAAGGGTCAGAATCTTTATCACAAGCGGGTGACACTTTTAGTTTCTCAGATGCTTTGCGAATTTCAGCAGGTGTTCCTGCTATGGCACCACAAGCTTTAAGAAACTTGACCTGCAGAAAAAGTTTATGTAATGAGGTAAACAAAATTCAGTATATATATATATATATATATATATATATATATAATTAACCTATCTAGAATTCTAGATAGTGTGAAGGAAAAATAAAAGTGTATGAGTGACTAAGAAGTACTTGAAAAATGACACATATTATGAAGCACAGATAGAGCTTGAGGCAATGGATACAAAACAGATATAACTTGAGGATGTAGAACTCAGAAAGAGTGATGGATGACTTATAATATAACTAGTCAAAATTGAAGAAAGCTAACTGAATTTGACAATTGAAAACAAATACAAAAATATACTAATGCTACAGGAATAGTGTGATAAATAGCACTATGAACACACCTCATCCTTAAGTCCCTGGTCATATTCCTGAGACCCCACATCATCATTCCGAGCAGAATCTTCTCTCTCTTTTGAAAAATTAAAACACAAATTAGTATATAAATTCTAAGAATAGTAAAAAAAAAAAAAAAAAAAAGAGTAACAGAGAAGTACCTTTTGATAATAAACAAGACAAACGATTTCCAGATATCAAAACTTCCTGGTTTACGAGAGCGAAATTATTATTAATATAAAGAAAAAAAATTAATTAAATCAATCAAAATTCCCAAAAAAAAAATATTGCATTTACGATCTAATTCGTTGCGTGCCATTCAAATTTAGCTGAAATTGACAAATCCGAAATTCAACGAAAGAAGATGAAACGAAAATGTGCAGAGGCAAGTTCTTGGCAATTCTTGAGAGAGAGATGTTACTTACGGTGGAGCGAGAAGGGGCAGAAATGAGTTGAGGTGTGGGGAGGTGGCGATCGTCTCTGGTCCTGAAGAAGCACTTCATAGCTGCGGTGAAGGAGCGGAAGAAGAATCGTAACAGGAAGCCTAAACCACGTTTCACCCAACACAACATATCATCAAATTCACAGTCACGATTTTAGTATTTTTTTTTTTTTCCTTGTTCCTCTTTTTAAACTCAACCCCTTTTTTCCCCTTTCAAATTCAACGGAAAATCGAGTAGAGAAAGAAAGAGCATTAAACTATGAAGCGAAGCGAGGTGCTACTGCTGACTGCTGCCCGTTTTGAATTTTGAACTATGCGTGGGAAATTAAATTAATAATTAATAATAAAATTAAATTTGTCAACCTGAGATGAGTGATCCTGATCATATAATAACGTCTGATTTGGGCAATTTTTTTAGTAAATAATAATCAGTAAAAAATTAGATATGGCAAATGTTATGTACGTCATTACGAACATATTCAAATACATTTTTAAGTTAAATCATTTTTTTAAAGTGGGATTAATTGAAAAGACAAAGCCCAAAGCCCAAATAGCAATACATGAAGACCCAACATCTATTACGACCCGAGGCAAGTTTAATGCAGTGTCTCTAATCATACACCCAACATTACATAGACACGCACCTGAATGTTCCGGCTCATTCGTATGCTCATCCTATTCATGTCACCAACCACCCTAAAAATTAAATAGAGCCGCCACCAATATTTTATTTTTATAGAAAACATTGGAAAACATATTTTTGAATATTTTTGAATTTTAAAAAAAGGAAGGTCTTTGAACCAAATTCGGATTCGGATTAGGAGTTAGTTCTGCATAGAAGGATTAAGACTCATCTGTACAATTAAAAATGGTACTCATTAATTGTTTATAAAAATTGTTTGCCTTTTGAAGAAAATAATTCCCTTTATCAAAATTTTTTAAGATAATAAGAAAAAGAACCTAAAAAAGAGAAAGCATATTTTTTATTACATCTATTATTATTATTTAATCTCTTTTAAATAAGACAGATGTATAAACTAAAGATAAAAAATTTAATTCCCCAAATTATTAACTTATTTATAAAAAAAATATACTTAAGTGAAAGAACAAAATTAAGAAAACTTCTATTTTGCTTTTAAATCCCTTGTCAATATCTTATTCATTTATAATGGTTTATGAAATAAAAAAAGGGAATAAATTACAATTAAGTCCCTGAGTTGAGTTTAGTCCCATGGGAAGACTAAACCTTAAAACATGATTATATGGAATAGAAAAAAGATCTATTTTTGAGTCTACGCCCCTATTAATTACATATTTACAAATTGACCCTTATTGATTACATATATACAGCTCAGTCCTTTTTATAACGTATTTACGATTTAGTCCTTGTTTATCATATAATTGCAATTTAGTCCCTGCCTAGGGTTTGGCCCCGTTGGAAGGCCAAACCCTAGTCTCAACTCATTTCAACCGACCCTCAACCAAATCAACAGACAATCTCGGTAACAAAAAATGCAAAGAAAGCAAAAGAATGAAAAGAAAAAAAACTTAGATCATATATGTTACGAATTAGAACATTCAATCCAACATACCATTCTCTTATACAGTCATTGTAAGAAAAGAAAACGGAAAAATACAAGGATGAAGAAAATATGTGAACCTGAATTGAAGCTTCCCTGGAAATTTCCAGAAAGCCAAAGAAAAGATTCAGAAGAGCCTAAACTAATAGTATTGTAATTTTGGTTCTAAAGGGGGGGTCTCACGGTTTCGTGGCTATAGCTTCCTTCTTCTGCCTTAGTCTTCTTTGTCGTCTCTTTCTGATTCAATGTGCTCCTCTATTTTCACTTAGGGTTCTTGTTTGCTCTCGGCCTCCTGGGTTTGCTCTTGGGTTCCCCCTCCTTTCCACTTTGCTTGCTTCCCTTTTTATAGGCACCACATCTGCGAAGCAAATAAATCAGATTAGTTCAAAAATAAAAATAAAAATAAAAGTAAAAATAAAAGAGAAATAAAGAGATAACATCCCTTATCCACCGGTTTTCTTCTTCCTTCTCTGCTTCTCACGCGAAAACCGGGTCTTGGGCGGCTTGCAGGAGAGTGACGCGACGTTGGCAGGGAGATGGGCCAGATGGAGGAGATAACCGTTGAGTAAGGCAGAGAAACGTGGTCTGAGGAGGGAGAGAGAGAAATGGTTGGCGGCTAGGGTAGGAGGAGAAGGGCTACGGTTGAGTGAGGAAGAAGAGAAAGAGAGAGAGAGAGAGAGGAATTGAAGATTAGGCTTAGGGTTGAAGAGATGAGGTTGAAAGGGAGAGATGGTGGAAACGGCGCTGGAGCTGCGTGTGAGGGGGAAAGAGAGGGAATGAGGCGTAGTGTTTTAGGGTTAGGTTAAATGAATTAGGTTTGGGTTGATGGATGATGGGCTGCAGCGTGGGATTGGGCCGCGGCGTGGAGAAAGAGAGCCATGGGCTGGGGGCGCACGAAAGAAGGAAGAGGGGTGCGTGCAGTAACAGGAAGGAATCACAGGGTATTGGGCTGGGCTGCCAGCGTTTTAGCTAAATGCTATTGGTACCCCCCACTTACAATTCACACACCTCAATCTTTTAAAAATAATAATTTTTTTCTCTTTTTCCTTCTTTCTCTTTTTATTCACTCTATCCTTTTACCTTCCAATAATATTTTTTATTATCATTACTACTAATAAAGTAAAAGTTAAAATAAAATAAAAAATAGAAATAAAAGGGCCGGACAAAATTAGGGTACTACAGCTGCCCCTCCTTAATTTCATTTTACTCGAAGGTCTTCGTGCATTCGTCGTAAAAGGTAATTAAGGATAAAGGACTCTGATTTTGTCCGTAATAAGTACTTTGAAATTGCGAGATTGACTTCCAACCTTGTTGGTTTGTGATTGCAGGATTGGCTCCCGACTTTGTTTTGGGATTCTAGGTCTGATTCCTAGTGAATTCTCAGTAAGACATAGGTTTGGTTCCTAGCTCTTACAAAATTGGTGAGAGATTCTAGGTTTGATTCCTAGTGAATTCTCAGTAAGGCATAGGTTTGGTTCCTAGCTCTTACAAAATTGGTGAGAGATTCTAGGTTTGATTCCTAGCGAATTCTCAGTAAGGCATAGTTATGACTAGCTCTTACAAAATTGGTGAGAGATTATAGGTTCGATTCCTAGTGAACTCCTAGTAAGGCATAGTTATGACTAGCTCTTACAAAATTGGTGGGAGATTCCAGGTTCGGTTTCCTGGTGAATTCCTAGTAAGGCATAGGTATGACTAGCTCTTACAAAATTGGTGAGAGATTCTAGGTTCGATTCCTAGTGAATTCTCGGTAAGGCCTAGGTCTGGTTCCTAATCCTTACAAAATTGGTGAGAGATTCTAGGTTCGATTCCTAGTGAATTCTCAGTAAGGCATAGGTTTGGTTCCTAGCTCTTACAAAATTGATTAACTTCCCTATTTGGGGAAAGCTTGGGTGCGAGCTTCTTCGTCACTCGACCCAAGTTTGGGTCAGATTCCCAAGGTGTTGGGTCAGATTCCCAACAAGGTATAGGACAGGTTCCTAACTTTTGCTAAAAGGTACGGATTGGCTACCATATTTTAGGCAAGGTCCGCGATATGAGTTTCTCTGTCACTCAATATGGGTTCGGGTCAGATTCCCGGCAAGATGTAGGTCAGGATCCTAACACTTGCTAAAGTATGGACTAGTTTTCTTGTTGCAGGTGAACGTTCAGTGTACGGGCTTCTCTGTCACTCGAAACAGTTCGGGTCAGATTTCCGACAAGATGTAGGTCAGATTCCTAACTCTTGTTAAAAAGGTGTGGATCGATTTCCCTGAATTGAGGAAGATTCGAGACGAGGGTCAGGTTCCCGACTAAAGGCTCGGGTCAGATTCCCAAGGTAGTGGGTCAGATTCCCAGCAAGGTATAGGACGGGTTCCTAACTCATGCTAATAGATTGGATAGGCTGAGTACTAGTTCTTACCGAGTAACAACAGACCAACTGTATGTAATATTTGAGGGTGGGTCAATGATCCCAAAAACTTTGATGGTCATGCAGGATGCAATGAATGGTATGCCATGCATGAAATGAAATTTTTTATTTTTATTCTTTTTTTAGAGAAATGATTTTGAAGGTGGGTCTGAGGCCCAGAAGTATTGATAAACATGCCAGATGCAATGAATGATATGCTATGCATGAATGTTGTTTTGTTTTTACAGAAATGATTTTGAAGGGGGGTCGGAGACCTAAAGGCATTAATGCAAAATACCATGAACGGTATGCCATGCATGAATATTATTTTGCTTTGAAAGATTTTTTTTGACTTCCCTGAATTCCTTTGAGGACTCTGCCCCTAGACTCGTGGGATGATGAATTTCTGTCAGATTGCTTGTCCGAATGGTTGACTTTGTACTGCACCAGGGTTGCGTATTTGCCCCTTGATAGATCATCATCAAATTTTCAGCTTCATGCTTTGAATGACCTTGGGAGTATTAGATTGAAAACTTTGATTCATAGAGGCTTTTCAGTGTCCCTTTGGCCTTCATTCAGCCATGACAGGAAAGATCTATGTTGAGAGATAGATCTTCTTGTGTAGTTCTGAAACTGGAACGAAACCTTGAATGCGAAGCTGGTAGATGATGGGCACAGCTTTTGCCCCTAGCTTCTTGGTTTATATCTACATCTATGAGGTCCAAACTGGGTGGACACGTTTATAAATTTGACCCTAACTTTTGCCTAGGCCGCTCTTTGCGAGTTTTCAACCTAGCGGGTCGCTCTAACTTTTGCCTAGACTGCCCTTTCGGGTTTTCAGCCTAGCGAGCATTTTATTTTATATTCTTCCTTTTTTAGGTAAAGCAACCGCACTGAGGAGTTTATATGGATCTCCTCCTTCAAAAATAAAGTTTTGAGAAAATATGAGCAATTTGACTTCGATCAGAATGGACTTTATTAGGGTTGTAACGTGGCCAGGGGTTAAGGGTTATGAAAGAAATGATATTTCAGGCCCAAAAAGTGTTTAAGGGTTTATAAAAACAAGGATCTTTAGTGTAAAGATGCACTTCATTTTTGCTAGCACATTTGTTTCACCTTTGCGGTTTCCTTTTTGATCTTCGCAGGTGTCTTTGACACATTTTTGACATTTCTTTGAATTGTCTTTGATACCTTATTGCTTACTTTGCTCTTCTTCTTTTTTGAGAGGACAAAGTTGATTGAAGACTTGTGCTATTCTTCATTGTATGAATGATCCTTATTCAGGGTATTTGAAAGAAAATTTCTTTTTAGGCTCAAAAAGGGGTAGCAAGGGATAAGTATTTGGATAGAGGAAAAGGGCCAAACTTCATCTCAAAATCTCATTGCCAACATCTTCACAAAACTTAACTTTTGATAACTTGTGCATTCGCTTTACCACTATTCTATGAGCTAAGATTGAAAAATTCAAATTGCAGTTTTATTGATGAAGAAAATGAGAACATAATGAGCCCTTTACAAGATATGTCCCAGGGCTTTGGGCAAAGCGTAAAAATAAATGAAGGTTGCTTCAATAGGGCTATTCCTTGAAGTTTTATCACTTGGCGTTGATCAAAGCCCAACAATTCTTAACGGGAGTGGCCCACTGCCTCAGTACATGTCGTGATGAGCATCACTTGTTTCTTCTTCCATCTCTTGGCTCATACTGCGCGATGGTTGTTGAATGTTGTGGTTGCCAATCCTTCCGCTTATTATCCCTGCTTCCACTCTTTCCCCAACAATGACTAAGTCTGAGAAGCTTGAAGAGACATTTCTCATCATCAGATCATAGAAGGGTTGTTGAAGTGTGTCAATGAACATGATAACCATCTCTTTCTCAGATAGCGGAGGTTCCACTTGGGCTGCAATCCCTCTCCATCTTTGGGCATACTCTTTGAAGCTTTCATTGCCCCTTTTTACCAGGGTTTGCAACTGAGAACGGCCAGGAGCCATGTCCATATATTGTACTTATATCGATTGATGAAAGCTTTGGCCAAATCATTCCAGGAGTTGATTTTGCCCTACTCTAACTGCATATACCAGTGTAGGGATGCCCCTGTAAGATTCTCTTGGAAAAAGTGGATTAAGAGCTTATCATTACTGGAGCAGGATGCCATCTTCCGGCAGTACATGACCAGGTGGTTCTTGGGACATGTCTCCCCTTTGTACTTGTCGAACTCAGGTACCTTGAATTTTGGAGGTATAACTACATCAGAGACCAAGCACATGTCTGAAGCTTCGAAGCCAATGTGACCTGCCCCCTCAATGGCCTTTAACCTTTCCTCCATCATCTGAAACCTTTCCTTGGCTTGAGCATCCTCCTGAGGTGTGAAGATAGGTACAGAATTCTGAGCACTTGTGTTCAACGGGGTTCCATCATTCAGAGGTATCCGCTCTTGTGAACTACGGATAGGTATTTCGTTCTCTTCCGGCTGATTCTCCACCGGCCCATTATGCATGTGGTGTTCGACGATTCGTTCTGCTTCCGGGGTCAACTTGGCATTTAGAGCTAACAACAGATCGAACATCTGGCCCATTCGTGCACTCATCTGGTCAAGTTCTCCCCGCATAGCCTCTTGATTTTGTTGCATGGCCTGCTGATTTTGTTCTAACGCATCCATGAGTCTAGACTGGGCTCGAGTCCGGTAGGGACGCAGAGAAAACTTATTTGTATCTATTTTCTGTTGGGGAAAAAAAGTTATATTATGTAGGTGCCATGTTTATGCATGTCATGAATGTTTTTTTTTATGTACATTTTATGCAAAATAATATGATGGATAATGGAGAGATATTTTTCTATTTTTTGTTTCGTTTTTTTTTTAAAAAAATAAAATAAAATGAATGCAATGATGTTGCCAAAAAGAGAAAATGTTTTTTTTTTTGAAAATTTATTTATTTTATTTAGAGGGAAAAAGGAATGGAAGGGGAAAATATTTTTTTTTAACTATGTTTTTTTTTTGCACAGAAAAACAACAAATAATATTTTTGGAGAAAAATGTCATTTATTATTTTTCACAAAAAAAAAAAACAGGTAGAGTGTGCCCCTTGCAATGTAGGCCGGTATTTCCTAAGATCTTAGGTCATACGACTTTTGTTACGTGGAAAATGGGATAAGGTATGCTCCTTTTATGATATAGGCCGGTACTTCCTTAAAAGGATCTAGGGTTTGTATTGTGTACCTTACCATTGGGTGGATTTAAGGTACTAATCTAAAAAGGTCCCTAGAGCCAAGGGTCCCATTTGAAAATGTTACCACCAATAATAGGTATACTATTAAAGGATGGTTTTTTCTCAAATGGAGCCAAACTCTAGGTGAGGCTTTCAGGAACCCATCGTCAGACGTCGGCAGAGCACCCACTACGTAGCCTCTCCTACCTTAATGTTCACTCGGGCCCGGGTATAGGGCTCCCACTCATAGTGTGTGCAAATAAGTGTGCAAAGTGAAGTGTGTGAAAGGAGCAATGACCTAAAATTCTACCCGCTGCAAAATAAATAAATATATAATATTTACAAACGTCTTCTACCCTAGGGTTCAAATATACAAGCATATGAGCAAATATATACAATGACCAAATAGGAGTAGAAAAATAAAATACAAGGGAAATAAATCATGTAAGGCAAACAAATTCAAACAATTATAAGGCCTAACTCTCTAATGTCCCCAGTGGAGTCGCCAGCTGTGACAACCACCCTAAAAATTAAATGGAGCCGCCACCAATATTTTATTTTTATAGGAAACATTGGAAAACCTATTTTTGAATATTTTTGAATTTTAAAAAAAGGAAGGTCTTTGAACCAAATTCGGATTCGGGAGTTGGTTACGCGCACGGAAGGATTAGCACCCATACACGCCCATTAAAAATGGTACCCATTAATTGTTTATAAAAATTGTTTGCCTTTTGAAGAAAATAATTCCCTTTATCAAAATTTTTTAAGATAATAAGAAAAAGAACCTAAAAAAGAGAAAGCATATTTTTTATTACATCTATTATTATTTAATCTCTTTTAAATAAGACAGATGTATAAACTAAAGATAAAAAATTTAATTCCCCAAATTATTAACTTATTTATAAAAAAAAAAACTTAAGTGAAAGAACAAAATTAAGAAAACTTCTATTTTGCTTTTAAATCCCTTGTCAATATCTTATTCATTTATAATGGTTTATGAAATAAAAAAAAGGGAATAAATTACAATTAAGTCCCTGAGTTGAGTTTAGTCCCATGGGAAGACCAAACCTTAAAACATGATTATATGGAATAGAAAAAAGATCTATTTTTGAGTCTACGCCCCTATTAATTACATATTTACAAATTGACCCTTATTGATTACATATATACAGCTCAGTCCTTTTTATAACGTATTTACGATTTAGTCCCTGTTTATCATATAATTACAATTTAGTCCCTGCCTAGGGTTTGGCCCCGTTGGAAGGCCAAACCCTAGTCTCAACTCATTTCAACCGACCCTCAACCAAATCAACAGACAATCTCGGTAACAAAAAATGCAAAGAAAGCAAAAGAATGAGAAGAAAAAAAACTTAGATCATATATGTTACGAATTAGAACATTCAATCCAACATACCATTCTCTTATACAGTCATTGTAAGAAAAGAAAACGGAAAAATACAAGGATGAAGAAAATATGTGAACCTGAATTGAAGCTTCCCTAGAAATTTCCAGAAAGCCAAAGAAAAGATTCAGAAGAAGCCTAAACTAATAGTATTGTAATTTTGGTTTTAAAGGGGGGGGGTCTCACGGTTTCGTGGCTATAGCTTCCTTCTTCTGCCTTAGTCTTCTTTGTCGTCTCTTTCTGATTCAATGTGCTCCTCTATTTTCACTTAGGGTTCTTGTTTGCTCTCGACCTCCTGGGTTTGCTCTTGGGTTCCCCCTCCTTTCCACTTTGCTTGCTTCCCTTTTTAAAGGCACCACATCTGCGAAGCAAATAAATCAGATTAGTTCAAAAATAAAAATAAAAGTAAAAATAAAAGAGAAATAAAGAGATAACATCCCTTATCCACCGGTTTTCTTCTTCCTTCTCTGCTTCTCACGCGAAAACCGGGTCTTGGGCGGCTTGCAGGAGAGTGACGCGACGTTGGTGGAGATGGGCGGATGGAGGAGATACCCGGTGAGTAAGGCAGAGAAACGTGGCCTGAGGAGGGAGAGAGAGAAATGGTTGGCGGATAGGGTAGGAGGAGAAGGGCTACGGTTGAGTGAGGAAGAAGAGAAAGAGAGAGAGAGAGAGAGAGGAATTGAAGATTAGGCTTAGGGTTGAAGAGATGAAGGTGAAAGGGAGAGATGATGGAAACGACGCTGGAGCTGCGTGTGAGGGGGAAAGAGAGGGAATGAGGCGTAGTGTTTTAGGGTTAGGTTAAATGAATTAGGTTTGGGTTGATGGATGATGGGCTGCAGCGTGGGATTGGGCCGCGGCGTGGAGAAAGAGAGGCATGGGCTGGGGGCGCCCGAAAGAAGGAAGAGGGGTGCATGAATGTGAAGGAATCACGAGGTATTGGGTCATTGCTGCCGCTTTAGCTAAATGCTATTGGTACCCCCCCACTTACAATTCACACACCTCAATCTTTTAAAAATAATAATTTTTTTCTCTTTTTCCTTCTTTCTCTTTTTATTCACTCTATGCTTTTACCTTCCAATAATATTTTTTATTATCATTACTACTAATAAAGTAAAAGTTAAAATAAAATAAAAAATAGAAATAAAAGGGCCGGACAAAATTAGGGTACTGCACTGTAATAAACCATCATTTCAAACCATCCTGTTATAGGGAATCTTTGGATATCAGTTCGAAAGGAGCGCCGAAGAAAGTGAAGTAGCTCCTACCTACAGGAGCATCTTCCCTTTTTCGGGGGATCGGAAAGAGGAAATCTGGTGTGAGGTCTGAGGTCAACGGTAATATGTCACCCTGCTTTAATGAGAGTACTCTATTTCCATTAGGAGCTTCCCCCAGCTGAGCTAGGCTACTTCCCTAATGAAACGAAGATAGCATAAATTAGGGTAGTAATATACGTAGCTCGTTGCATTTGTGCATAAACAAAGCACACAATATGATAAATAAGAGTGACAAATTTTGAATACACAAAAATATGGGAAATTGCGAACGGTAACAAAATACTAACATTTAACACTAACATTTGTCATTAAAAAAACTTGTAAATGAGACAAGAGTAGAGATCCTCTCAATTACTCAAAAGAAACTTGTCAAAAGAAATGGAGATCTCCATTATTATAGTTTTGGATATATAAATGCACATATTTTTAAAGTAGTGACATAATTTGTGCATTTATACACTCAAAACTATAGTAATGAAGATTTCTATTTCTTTTGAGAAATGGAGAGGATTTATACTCATGAGACATATACTCATGAGACAAAGGAACATTGCAAATAGAGAGAGTGGGGGGGGGGGGAGGGGGGGCTTGGAAACAAGGACAAAGCCAATCAATACTAATAATACTTGCAAGTTTGTGTGGCACTGATCCTCTTACGGCCTATAAAAAAAAGTAAGAAACAACAAAGTGGGTATAATTAAGTGGGATATTGTGATCCCATATAGTGAGAGAGACAGGAGGTGGTAAAGCCACGTTTTGTGGCTAGCGAAATAATAATTGTGGGTGATTGCAATGCAAACCCACAAAAGAAAGTGAGAGAAAGCTAACAGTGCCAACCTCAGACTAATACAAGCTTTAGGTGCAATCATCGTAACCTTTCAGCGTATTAAAATATTCCAAGCGAGTGCCAACCATCTCAATGCCATGCCATTTCTTGCTAGCTATAAATAGAGAACGGAAGATACAACGATACATACCAACAGAAGCATCTCAATTGTACGTGCATATATGAGAGAGAAAAATTCATAAAGATATATACGACTAGAAGAAAATTAAATTATCATGGAAATTTAGAAAAAGTAAATATGAATTCTGTTACTAAACTTAATGATGAAAGATATATAGAGAAGAATTTTCTCTCTCTCTTTCTCTCTAATTTTTGACGATAATTCTGTTTTTTCTAGTAGATTCTCTTATTGTGTGTATTCTCCTTAATAGAGAGTTAGAGACTCTGTTAGTTTTAGTTTAGCATTGCCAGCTCAGCATTAGCTGGACTAGTCAGTCTCTGTTATATTGACAACTCAGCATTAGTTTGACTAAGCTTTCTCTCTTGAACCCAATGTATATATATCTCTGAAGCTGTATTCGATACTCAGATTGAATGAATGAAAGTTACAAACTGAGAATGTTTCACCTCAAGTAAATTTCACAAATGCCAATTCTAATAATGCTGGTCAACAATCACAGTTTAATAGAAACAATGGTGATTTTCGAGGAGGTTATAGAGGTGGTTATTGTGGTGGTCGTCGTGGCGGTCGTGGCGGCCGTGGTGGCCGTAGCAATATCCAGTGCCAGGTCTGCTACAAGTTTAGGCATGATGCCTCAATCTGTTACCATAGGTTCAATACCTCTTTCACTCCAAATATGCAGGGCAATTTTATGCATCCTTATCAGTATCTCAGGCCACAACAACAATCCCCTATGGTTTGGACTCCACCACAGGCACCTGTGTTCAGTGCACCATCACAAGCTAATGTCTCTACAGCACCACCTCAGGCATTCATTGCATCTGCAACTCCTCAGCAACAGTCTCAAAACTGGTTTGTTGATTCGGGAGCATCTCATAATGTGACTGCCAATGCAGCAGCTTTGACTCAAGCATCTCCTCTTGCATCACAAGAGCATGTGTTCCTAGGGAATGGTCAAGGTTTGCCTATAACATCTATTGGCTCTTTCTCATTCCAATCTCCTTTCCAGTCTTCATCTAAATTGCATTTAAATAACTTGTTGCTTGTTCCTAGTATCACCAAGAATTTAATTAGTGTCAGTCAATTTTCAAAAGATAACAAAGCTTACTTTGAATTCTATCATTTATCCTGTGCTGTTAAATCACAAGATAACCTTCAAATCCTTCTTCAAGTTAATCTTGGCACCGATGGCTTATATTCAATCCAGCTTCCATCACCTTCTCCATCCAGCTCCAAGACTTCAGAGTCCATTCTGTCCACAGCATCCTCCTTCAACACAGCTCAAGTTCACTATTCTGTTTTAGCTTGTAATTCATCCCCTATTTCTCCTAACACTGTACCTACACACACTCCTACCTCTTTTACCCTATGGCACAATAGATTGGGTCACCCAAACTCTCATATTTTACACAATGTAATGAACTTGTGTAATGTTTCTCTATCCAATAAAGGACAATTTGACTTTTGTGTTGCTTGTTGCATGAGAAA
Source organism: Calophaca sinica (assembly GCA_037113605.1). Classification (NCBI taxonomy): domain Eukaryota; kingdom Viridiplantae; phylum Streptophyta; class Magnoliopsida; order Fabales; family Fabaceae; genus Calophaca; species Calophaca sinica. The sequence goes on along the minus strand of CM073736.1, from coordinate 122,089,760 downwards.
AGCACATAGGTTGCCATCTCATCCTTCCAATACAGTTTACTCAGAACCTTTAGAATTAATATTTTGTGACCTTTGGGGTCCTGCACCTATGACCTCTTCCATGGGTTACACTTACTACATTTCATTTGTTGATGCATTCAGTAGATACACTTGGATCTATTTCCTTAAAAACAAAGCTGAAACCTTGTCTGTTTTCAAACAATTTCAGTCTCTTGTTGAGTTGCAGCTGAATAAGAAAATAAAATCAGTTCAATCCGATTAGGGATGAGAGTTTAGACCATTTAAACAATATCTTGCTAGTCTAGGAGTCACACATAGACTAATATGCCCTCATACACACCATCAAAATGGTGTTGTTGAGAGGAAACACACGCATATTGAAGATATGGGTCTAACACTTCTATCTCAAGCCTCCCTCTCTCTTTCATATTGGGATCATGCATTCCATACAGCTGTATACCTTATAAACAGGTTACCTTTAGCTTCACACAGCTATGCCATTCCTTATCAAACACTTTTTCAAACCAAACCTGATTATACCTTTTTAAAAGTATTTGGATGTGCTTGTTATCCATTACTTAGACCCTACAATAAACACAAGCTCCAATTCAGATCTTCAGAGTGCACTTTTCTGGGCTATTCCCCAAATCACAAAGGTTATAAATGCTTGGATGCTAGTGGTAGAATGTTCATTTCAAAAGATGTATTGTTTAATGAATTCAGATTTCCAAAATCTGAATCGGTTTCACTGTCTAATAAACACAGTTTTTCAGAACCTTCCTCTGTCATTCCTCTTGGTGTCATGTTATCTAGTCCTAACTCTCATACACAGTCACCAAATGTGCCTGCTGCTGCTGCTGCACAGAATTCATCTACACCAAGTTCTATTGCTGTTTTGTCACCTCATGTCTCAGGTTCAGATTCATTTTCTGATCTGCCTAGTTCATCTACATTGGGTCCTGCTGCTATTGTCCCTTCTCCAGTCAGTGTGCCAGCTCCTAATATTGAGTCATCTACTACTGTGTCATCTGTACCTATCAATAATCCTTCTTTAACTCAAAACAATCATCCTATGCAAACACGATCAAAGTCGGGTGTTATACCCTAATTTTGTCCACCTACCTCCTGTAATTTATTCTTATTGCTGTTTTTACTTTATTCTTAACAACACATTTTGGGTTCATTTTTGTGTTAATCCTTTGGGCTAATTTCAGCCCAATTGCAATAAAAAAGGAGTTGCAAATAGCTGGCCTTTTTGTTACAAATTACAATCACAAGCATAAGTCCAAAAAATAATAATAACCATGTCCATTACATGTCCAAAAAAAATACAAAACAAGAAACATTAAATACAAAATTACAAAAAAAAACATATCTCAAAAAAATATGAAAAGCCAGCAACGGACAACTGGAATTGCTCTTTTCATTCATAGTCAAATTGCTCTTTTTCCTTGGTTATGGTTTATTTCCATTTCCTCTCAAGGAATGCGACTTTCTTTGACAACCACCAGCTACTCAAGCCAAGTCACTGTCCATTGTAGCTACCCGTGTCTTCTAATCTGTCACTATAAAAAGAGAAGAAAACAAAGTCAAACCAGAAACAATTACTATAAGCATGAATGCAGCAGTGGGTTGAGGGAATACAAGCAACGGGCAGAGCACTTGAAACACCAAAACGGCAACAATCTGAAAAATTAAAAAAAGATGATGCAGAGATAAAATTGACCACACAACATCTCGTATAAGGCAAAACTTCGCCTATAAATACCACCAGCAAATTCACTCAAGGGGGAGGAGAAATTTCTGGGCATTTTTTGACTACCAACCAAAGAATTAGAGCCTCCACACTGAAGCCTTAATCCACCAAATCAGAATACAAAAAAGGAGCAGAAGAAACAAAAAAAAAACACAGAAGCAGAAGAAGGAAAAAGAAGAACAGACGAATAGAAGAAGAAGAAAGGGAGAAAAAAAAGAAGGTTAGCCTCACCTTTCCTCTCCTCCCAGCCACGTCTACCACCTCCATTGGCTGCGTCTCCCCCTTTCTTCTTGATCGCGGCCGCGCGCAGGGGCCGCTCCCCTTTCCCTCCTTTCTCGGCCACGCCTCCCCCTCCTCCCCTTCTTCTTCTCGCCACTTCACTCTCTATCTCTCTCTCTCTCTCTCTTTCCCCTCCTTCAGTCTCGCCTCTTCTTTTTTTTTTTTCTGCAGCAGCGGCGCTGCTTTTTCTTCTTTCTTTTCGTGTTTAGGTGTGTGAGTTGTGTGTGTGTGTGTTTTAGGTTTAGTGTGTGTGTCCATTCTTTTTTTAATTCCCCAATCCTTTCCCTTTCTTTTTAATTCAGGCGTCCTGCGCCTTTCATTTTTTTATTTTATTCCTTTTTTTTATTCGTTTTTTTGTTTTTTAGTGGGCTCAGCCCATTCCTTTTTTACTCTTTGGGGCTTTAACCCACTTAACTCCTCTCCTTTTTTTTCTTATTTTTATGTATTTGTCAAACCCTTTTTTTTATCATTTATTTAATAAACATGAACACTTTTTTTTCTACTAGCCAAACTAGTACAGTTTCACTCAACTAAATTTCACATACAAGTTTTGAGGCCCTATTCTTCTTGAAAATCACATGATCAAAATCATGAAAATTAATTTACTAGTGATGATTACTCGAGATTGCTTCCCGTTTAGTCATTACAAATATCTTAATTTTCTAAATAAAAATGGGTTATTAGTGAGGACCACTCTTGATTGCTTCTTGTTTGGTCCCCATGAAAACCTATCTTCTTCATAAAAAAAATTAAGTTTTTTACTAGTAATGATCACTCGAGATTGCTTCCCATTTGATCATTACGAACACCGTTAATTTTATAAATAAAAAAGATTGTTAGCAAGGGCCACTCTTGATTGCTTCTTGTTTGGTCCCTACAAAACCTACCCTTTTTTTCATCAAAAAAATATACAATTAAAATCAACCAACACGCAACCATTTTCTACCCAAGAACTACGTAGCCTTTGATTTCTCCACTGCACTCGGAGATACGTAGGAGCAGGAGCCCACTCCTGTCAAGCGCAAAAATAAACGACTTTTATTAAGTCCTCTTTTTTTTATCTTGGTTAAATTATTTTTAAATAAAAGGGAAATAAATATTTTGTAGAAGTTAATAAATTTTGCACAATTAATTAGAGGTAACCTTTTTCGAAAGGATGTTGTAGGGTGCTAATACCTTCCATACGCATAATCGACTCCCGAACCCAAATCCGATCTCAAGGACCATTTTCTTCAATAAAGGTTTTTTTCCAATATTTTTTTCTTCGAAATAAATTATTGGTGGCGGCTCCATTAAACTCGAATAAATCCCTTCGGATTTTTCGGTCGCTACAGCTGGCGACTCCACTGGGGATTCACTACGGGGGCCACTATGGGCGTACCGATTCCTTGAGTATTCCCGACATGGGATGGTGCATAACCAGGTGGAAAGGTGTATGTCATGAAGCCAGGAGTTGAGCTTTGAACTGGTATGGTTTCAGTACCGGAGCCGGATCCTTGAACTACGTCTTGCACAACAAGTGCTTGGGAATCGGTTTCTGCAGAGTTATTGTTAGCACCTGGCGGTGTGTAAACGGGCGGGAGACCAAATAGTGGGAACTGTTGTGCCTGTGGGCCTTGGGGGTTATGGTTTGTAGTGTCATCATTGGCCATAGGTGGTGTGCAACCAGGCGGGAGACCGTAAAGTGGGAACTGTGGTACTTGATTCTGAGGATTGCTAACTGGTGAGTGTGTAGGGCCATGCGGGTAAATTGCAAAAGGTACCATCATCCCTTGAGTATTGAGACCATATTGCAACTGCATAGGACCAAAGCCAGGTGGGTGGGAAGGTGTGGCTTGACTTTCATCATTCACGGCTGGAGATACCCCATCTGCAGCCTTGTCTTTGTTTAGGGATTGCAGAAGCTCGAAAACTTTGCTCATCTGTTCCTTCAGCTAGTTGACGTCCTCTTTCATCTCTTGGTCATCCATGATTTTTGATTGGGAGCGAGTTCGATAAGGGTGTCGAGGAACCAGTTTGTTTGATTATTTTCTGGTGATTTAAAAAAAATGATATGAGTATGTAAGAAAAGAAAAATGAATGAATGTGGATGCATAAATCTATTTATTTGTGCCAAGGAACCGTAGGCCTCATTGTTTTGACACGTATGAGCTTCTTTGAAACTGTTTCACAATTCGATCTCATATTATTTCACAAAATACTTGCAGCCAAGCTCTTGTGTTCCTACGATTCTCTGGCGACCTAAAATGAAATGAGAATGAATGATATTATTTTTTCAACGTGTGTTTTTTTTGTTTTTTTTTTTGAAGTATGAATGCATGATGATATAATGTTGTCTTTGAAAATAACGATGCCAGTAACTCATACTATAATTTTGAATACCCCATTAATCATACTGAGGAAGATAATGAGGATAATTGGGATACCCCTCCTGAATTAATGAGGTTGGTGGAGCAAGAAACTAAAGTGATTCAACCCCACGAGGAAGAAACTGAAACAATCAATCTGGGCACTGAAAACGACAAGAAAGAAGTTAAGATTGGCACCACAATGAAAAGCAGTGAGCGAGAAAAATTGGTTAAACTCCTATTTGAATATGCGGATGTTTTCGCGTGGACATACCGAGATATGCCTAGATTAGATAATAGCATAGTCGAGCACAAATTGCCATTAAAACCCGAGTGCCTACCGGTCAAACAGAAGTTGAGAAGAATGAAGCCGGAGATGTCACTCAAGATTAGAGATGAGGTGAAAAAATAGTTCGACGCCGGTTTTCTGGCTGTAGCAAAATACCCTCAATGGGTGGCTAATATTGTCCCAGTCCCAAAGAAAGACGGAAAGGTCCGAATGTGTGTTGACTATAGAGATCTAAACAGGGCCAGCCCTAAGGATGACTTCCCTTTGCCACATATTGATGTCTTGGTAGATAGCATAGCTCAACACTCTGTCTTCTCTTTCATGGATGGATATTCTGGCTATAATCAAATCAAGATGACTCTTGAGGATATGGAGAAAACCACATTTATCACTTTATGGGGAACTTTCTGTTACAAAGTAATGTCGTTTGGATTAAGAAATGCTGGGGCAACATACCAAAGAGCAATGGTGGCTTTGTTCCACGACATGATGCACAAAGAGATAGAGGTCTATGTGGATGACATGATTGTAAAGTCCAAAACAGAGGAAGGTCATGCTATTAACCTACAAAAACTTTTTGAGCGACTGAGGAAGTATAAACTCCGGTTAAACCCAGCTAAGTGTAGTTTTGGTGTAAGGTCAGGTAAGCTGCTAGGGTTTATAGTCAGCCAGAAGGGAATAGAAGTTGATCCGGCCAAAGTAAAAGCAATTCTCGAAATGCCGACTCCTCACACCGAAAAAGAAGTTCGTGGATTCTTGGGAAAATTGAACTACATCGCCAGGTTTATATCCCAGCTAACTGCTACTTGTGAGCCAATTTTCAAGCTGCTGTGTAAGAATCAGGAAACCAAATGGAACGACAATTGCCAAAAAGCTTTTGAGAAAATCAAACAGTACTTACAAGATCCACCGGTTTTGGTACCCCCTGTGCCAGGGAGACCCCTCATCATGTACTTAACAGTATTGGACGAATCAATGGGTTGTGTGCTGGGATAACATGATGAATCTGGTAAGAAGGAGCATGCCATTTACTACTTGAGCAAGAAATTCACTAGCTGCGAGACGAGGTATTCATTGTTAGAACGAACGTGTTGTGCATTAACCTGGGCCGTGTAACACCCCATTTCTACCCAACGAATAATATAAAAATCAGAGTTGCAAAATTCCCATCAAGCATATGGAATGTTACACTTTCAACTTAAAACAACGACATGCAATCATTTATAGTTCGGATACATAGCACGTAAAATTTCGGATGAACCGATAACAACCTATTAGTCTTTAAAAATCAAACAATTTTCATTACTACGCAAATGATTCATAGATTCAATGAAGGATACCATAACATCTCGTCAATTCAAACAACTTAAAGACATCATGTCTTTTAAGGTAAACAACTTGTAAATTCAACAACATAATAAAAATTCAACAATAAAGAAAATCATGTGTTCATTTCCCCTGAAGTGCTACGATCGAGGCCGGCGACAGAGCTCTAACTAATGGAGGTAGTTGACCTTCATTTTTGATTACACCACGCGTTACCAAATGTAGGGTAACATTCAAGCGAGAAGGGGTGAGATATCGAACTATATGTCCAGTGTATGATAAATAATATATTAGAGTCGATTATATAAAATCACCACTTCACAACTTTCAAACAACAACTATCGCCGAATTGATCAACACAACAACTTAAATATGCAATGCGGAATCGCGACTCACAATGTTACAATGCATGCATGGTACCATTGAGCGAACTCCCAAACTTAAAATATCACGGAGCAAAACTCCCAACTTAAAATTTACTGAGCAAAACTCCCAACTCGAAAATTGCCAATCCAGGCCAACTAATGCAGCATAAGCTCCCAACATGACATGCATATGCATCAATAATTATGAAGTTAGACAACACAACAACAAAGAATAAGCGAATTATTTGCAACCAAAGTGCGCATAAAGAGCGGGGAACAACAACTACATAAATTCAGAAAGGCAACAATTTTCACGATGCAAAGAGAAAAATACAGCAGGAAAATATCAATTTTGTGTACAGGCAATTCCCTCATAAAAACACGAAACAACACTAATAAGAAACAATGTAGGAGGAGCAATTTTACTAGAAAACAGCAAGATAGAAACAGTAAAATCTGCATACTAAAATTCTGCATAAAACAGAAATAACAACAACTGAAAATACTGCAGAAACAGTACAAATTTTAGCAGAAAACAGCAAGATAGAAACAGTAAAATCTGCACACTAAAATTCTGCATAAAACAGAAATAATAACAACTGAAAATACTGCATGAAACAATGCCATTTCGCAGAGACAGTAAAATCCAGCATAAAACAGAATTAACAACAACTGAAAATACTGCAGAACAATGCAATTTTCGCAGACAGTAAAATCCAGCATAAAACAGAATTAACAACAACAAATACTGCAGAACAATGCAATTTTCGCAGACAGTAAAATCCAGCATAAAACAGAATTAACAACAACTGGAAATACTGCAGAACAATGCAATTTTCGCAGAAAACAACAAGGTAGAACAGTAAAATCTGCACACTAAAATTCTGCATAAAACAGAAATGAGACAGCAAGGAATCAATCTACATTTCACCAAAAAACTACCATTTAAATGCAATTTGAAGTGAAATAAATTATTCTAAATTTTTAACTAATATTAGCTTTTAAAAACAGCATCTATCTTAATCCTTTACATAATTTCTAAGCACAATTCATCGATCCAATCATTACTAATCATCACTTAGAACTAATGGCATATGAATTTAATCACTCAATAACACAACAACACCTCAAACATTAAAACAGAAATTTCTTAGTATTCATCGATATAAAACAACTTTTTAATCATCTAATCAATTAAAGCAAGTAATATATATATATATAAATGATTTGTTTTGCCTACACTTCAATCATTTTCAAATAATGAGTCTAAGGTTAACCCCTTCACCTATCCCTCAAGTATTCCCAACCGAAAATAATCTCCCCTTACTACTTATCCTTACACCCATTAGAAGTGAAACCCACCCTTACCTTGAATTGAAGGTGCTCTAACTCTCAGATTGACTCCTAGATTCTTCCTTGCTGGCAACTTTACGTATCTCCTCCCAAACCCTTGATGACTTGCCCAACCTCCTTCAATGGATGGCGAAAAAGAAAACAAGGTTGCCTCTAGAGTTTTATGTGTGGGCTAAATTGGTAGAAACAAACTTGGGTAGCCACCTCTTCTCTATTTTGGGCGCTAGGTTTAGAAAGAATATGAAGGAGAAAAAAGAATAATTCTATGGTGGAAGTGGCTGAATGGTGCGCTAAGCCAAAGGGGTTTCACTCCCTCATGTCATAAAAAGGTTGTGTAAGGCCCAATGAATGTTAGCCCAAAAGGTAAGTTAAAAAAAATAATATAATTCTACACACAAGGTCTTGCCCAAATATCGCTTCCTATTCATTTATTTAAAAAACATATTCAAAGATTATCAAGCTCAAATTAGAAAGGTTCTTGTAACACCCGTTTCTACTACTTCTAACATTAAAATAAGCCCATAACAAATAATAGTATCAACTGATATCATTATTCTACAACTTAATTTAACTAAATTAATCCTAACCAAAACTACAACACCACTTAAATCAATATTTCACAAGCAAAACTTAATCGGAAAAATATTGAAAATATTTAATTAAATAAATAATTAAATATCGGTGTTACAACTCTCCCCATTTAAAATATTTTCGTCCTCGAAAATTTACTGAATTCGAACAACTAGGGATAGGATTCCCGCATCTTGCTCTCAACTCCTCACGTCATGCTTTCTCAGCGGCCCACTAACGGACTACTTTCACCAAAGCAATCTCCTTGCCTCTTAGAGTCTTCATTTCACGATCCGCGATCCGTGAGACATCGTTTCCATAGTAAGATTATCCCGTGACTTGCACATCATCCATATGAATCACATGAGATGGATGCGAAATGTACTTAGGTTGTGACACATAACACGATCATGCAAATTCGAAAGGTTAAAGCGGTAAAGCCACTACATAAGCAACATTTCCAACTCGTAAAAATCTGTCACGGACCAATAAAGCGAGTGTGAGTTCTTAGACTTCAATGCACGCTAACAGGTCGCGTGATTCTCAAAACACATGATCACCCGGCAAATTCCAAATCTTTCGCCATTTGTCATGATAACTCTTACGTACTTTGAGAAGTTTTCATCTTTTCTCGAATTAGCTTCACCTTCTCCGTAGTCTCTCGAACAATTTCAGGTCCAAGCACTACACTTTCCCGATTCATGCCAACATAAAGGAGTTACATCTCAACATACAACGCGCTTCAAAGGTGCCATTCCAATACTCGAATGGTATTGTTATTATAAGTGAACTCCTATTAGCGGAAGATAAAGTGTCCCACGAACCTCCACCCCGCTCGAGAACACATGCCCTCAACAAATCCTCTAATGGCCGAATAGTCTCTGCTGTCCATCAAATCCGAGGGGTGATACGCCGAACTGACCTGACTTGGAACCCAACGCCGCTTGCGGACTCTTCCAAAAATCAAGTAAACCTCGGATCTCTATCCGACACAATAAAAGAACACCATGCATCTTTACAATTACGCTTGGTATAAATCTCTGCGACCCGATCTGGAAAAGCGATGTTAATAGGAATAAAAGATGAGCGACCGTGGCCTATCAACAATCACCCAAATCGAATCATGTCCCCTTGAAGTATTAGGTAATCCGTCACAAAGTCCATTGAAATGCTATCCCATTTCCACCTGGAACTTCAACGGTTGCATCGATCCTGAACCGATGTTCAACTTTTCGACTTGACAAGTTAAACATGCATACACGACTAACGCGCGCACATCACGCTTCATCCCAGGCCACCAAAACAACTTCTTCAAATCTTGATACATCTTTGTGGCTCCGGATGAATACTCAAATGCTTCTATGACTTTCTCTCAAGAATTACTTTCTTCATTTCGCATCATCGGGAATACAAATTCGACACGAATCTCAACACACCTTACTGGCGTCTAACTTGAAATCATTATTCTCGATTGATCGATTCCAGGCCATCGAATCTACTAATTTCACGTCCTAACACGAGCTTCTTTGATACTGTCCGAGAAAATCATTGTTAATCTTCAACATTCCCGACATAACACTCTGCGGTGTCACTTGCAAAACTAGACTCATATCTACGAACTGCTCAATCAATTCCAACTCCTTAACCATCATTCGTAGCATATGTAAAGTTTTTCGACAAGGCATCCCACAACATTAGCTTTGCCTGGTGATAATTCAAGCCAAGTCATAATCTTTTAACAACTCCAACCATCTTCGTTGTCTCATGTTCAATTCATACGATCAAATAGATATTTTAAACTCTTTGGTCACTAAAGACTTCAAATCTAGAACCATAGAGATAATGTCTCCAAATCTTGACACAAAAACAAGCTCATGACAGCTCTAAATCATCGCGTGGATAGTTCTTTTCATGGTCTAGGCCCGCCTCGACGCATAGCAAACCACCTTATCATTCGCATAAGTACACCTCCTAAACCCATTTTAGAAGCATCACAATATACCACAAAGATTCTCTGGATTAGGTAGTGTCAAAGCAGGAATGACGTCAATCTCTTCTTCAATTACGTAAAACTTTCTTCATTGAGCGTCCCACACAAAAAGCTTTACTCTTACAAGTCAACTTAGTCAATGGAAGTGCCAACTTAGAAAAACCGATAAACCTTCTATAGTAGCGACTAGTCCCAAAAAGCTTCTAATCTGCATGAAATATTTTGGAGTTCCGTTGCAAATACCACGACATTTACTTTAGATGGATCCACAAATGCCCTTTACCGAAATAACATGACCAAGAAAACTAACCTCCTTTAACCAAAAGTCACATTTAAGCGACTTTGCATATAGCTTCTTCTCCTTCAAAACTCCTGCGATACTAGTCTTAAGTGTTCGCATGTTCTTCTTCCGATTTAGAGTAAATCAAAATGTCATCGATGAATACCACCACAAACCGATCCAAATAAGAATGAAGATACGGTTCATTACTCCATGAATACTCCCGGCGCATTAGTAACACCGAAGGCACCACCGTATACTCATAATGTCCATATCGGCGTTCAAGGTCCGTCTTACGAACATCTTCATCCTTCACCTTAATCGATGATAACGACCTCGGGTCAATCTTGCTAAACAAACGATCACCCACCAATTGATCCATCAAGTCATCTATTCTTGGAAGCGGATACTTGTTCTTAATCGTTACTTTATTCAATTGTCTATAATCAACACAAAGCCTCATACTCCCATCTTTCTTCTTTACTAGTATGTGGAGCTCCCAGCTGACACACAGTCTTCTAGCTTCTTTTCAAGTAAATCTTCCAATTGCTTCTTTAATTACGACAATTGATCAGAGTGCAATATCTTGTATGGTGCCATAGAAACCGGTCCGTACCGGTACAAGATCAATAAGCGATTCAACTTCTCTTTACGGTGGTACATCGGGAATTTCATCAGGGAAAACTTGAGGAAATTCGCGCTACTGTAACTCCTCAATTATAGCTTGGTTCTCGATAGATAACGACGCCATCGAAGCGAGAACACCTCGAGCTTCCTCTTTGCATCAACCGCCCTAAGCTAAGAGACAACAACCCGACTTCCTCTTCCGGGAGTAGAAAACCTCACGGACTTGCTATAACAATTGATATGAACATAGTTATATTCTAACCACCCATTGCCTAAGATCACATCCATCCCACTTAACGGCAAACAAACCAAATCAACGACAAAGTCTCGGTCGAAAATCGACAAAGGACACTTTAAACACACAAGAGAAGTGGTCACGATCCTTAGGCTGAGTCTCGGCGACCATCTCTCCATTCATAGAAGACAACGTAAGACCCGATCTTTAACGCCAATCAAATAAAGAATAAAGGTAGCACCGGTATCAATAATAGTAATTAAGTACTATTAATGAAACATGTACCTCGATGAGTCTGTCTCATTGGTAGCCGGTCGAGTCTGAACAAAGCTAACACTTTTCCACTAGTTGCAGCCTTCTTTGGTTTCGATAATCGACTACCAATGTGTCTTCTTCACCGCAGTTGAAACAAATCGTCGTCTCTTTATGCTTGCATTCGGATATTATATGCCCAGTCTTGCCACAATGGAAACACTCTACCTCGGTACACACATTACTCTTATGGCGGGTTTCCCACATTTGAAAGCAAACCACACGGCGGGAGCATCTCCCCACTAGTCCTCTTACCATCCCCACTTTGCATTTACCTTTACACCGGTGGAGCATCATAAGGCTTTCACGATTACGTTGGCGCTTGCTCTTCCTCTCATTAATGATCTTATAATGAGCATTGTTATCCTCTTCATAATCTGCATTGTCCAATCAAATCGGAAGAACACGAATCTTTTGGTATCCATTGCGCTTCTTGATTTACGCAACCCGTTCTCAAACTTGATGCACTTTGAAAACTTCGGCATTGCCCGCTATAGATGCGGATAAAACTTAGCCAACTCAACAACGTTGCTGAAAGATATTGATATGACATATTTCGCTTGACTCAAGAAACTCAATTTCCTTCTTACCACGAACATCCTCCTGGATAATACTTCCTCAAGAACTCCGCCGGAACACATCCCAGTGATACCTTCACTGCGAACTTCCAACCTCGGCGGTCTCTAGGCCACCAGGTCATCGCCGATCAAGCTAGCATATGAGTCCCATGCTCGAACGATTCGAGGCGAGTCCATCACCGGAAGATTCTCTCCATCTCTTTCAGCCAATCCAACGCCTCCATCGGATCATACTTACCCTTGAAGGTAGGTGGATTCTCCCTCTGAAAAAGTCGCCAAACTACGAGATCCGGCAGATTCTCGTCGATTGCGATTTTGCAAAGCTTTGAGTCATTGCTCGTAAGCGCAGCTGACATCGTTCCTTCCAGCCCATCTCGACTTGTCACTATAACATACACAAAGGTTAGAACTAATTAACAATACTCGATTGTTAAACAAAACTACGACTACGACAACTTCCTGGACGGACCAACTTGCTCTGATACCACTAATGTAACACCCATTCTACCTGACGAATAATATAAAAATCGAGTTGCAAAATTCCCATCAAGCATATGGAATGTTACACTTTCAACTTAAAACAACGACATGCAATCATTTATAGTTCGGGATACATAGCACGTAAAATTTGGATGAACCGATAACAACCTATTAGTCTTTAAAAAATCAAACAATTTTCATTAATAATGGATTCATAGATTCATGAAGGATACCATAACATCTCGTCCAATTCAAACAACTTAAAGACATCATGTCTTTAAGGTAAACAACTTGTAAATTCAACAACATAATAAAATTCAACAATAAAGAAAATCATGTGTTCATTCCAGTGCTAATGATGGGGCGATTTACGACCTAGCTCTAACTAATGGAGGTAAGCGGCCTTCATTTTGATTACACGCACGTTACCAGTAGGAGGTAACATTCAAAGCGTATGGGTGAGATATCGAACTATATAATCGAGTGTATGATAAATAATATATTAGAGTCGATTATATAAAATCACCACTTCACAACTTTCAAACAACAACTATCATCGTAATTGATCAACAACAACAACTTAAATATGCACAGAATCGACTAGATTACAATGCACATGCATGTGGTACCATTGGAAGCGAGAACTCCCAACTTAAAATATCAATGGAGCAAAACTCCCAACTTAAAATTTACTGGGCAAAACTCCCAACTCGAAAATTGCCAATCCAGGCTAACTTAACGAGCATAAGCTCGACGCGACATGCTATATATGCATCAATAATTATGAAGTTCGACAACACAACAACCGGCAATGAAATTATTTGCAACAAAGTGCATAAAGGCGAGAACAACAACTATACAATTCCTGCGAAAAAGGCAACAATTTTCACAGATGATAAGCTTGACACAGAAAATACAAAGCGGAAAATATCAATTTTTGTGTGACAATTCCCTCATAAAAGCGAAACAACACTAATAAGAAACAATGTAGGAGGAGCAATTTTCATGAGAAAACAGCAAGATAAAACAGTAAAATCTGCATAAAACAGAAATAACAACAACTGAAAATACTGCGAGAAACAATACCATTTTCGCAGACAGTAAAATCCAGCATAAAACAGGAATTAACAACAACTGGAAATACTGCAGAACAATGCAATTTTCGCAGGCAGGTAAAATCAACGCATAAAACAGAATTAACAACAACTGAAATATCACAGAACAATGCAATTTTTAAGCAGAAAACAGCAAGGTAGAACAGTAAAATCTGCACACTAAAATTCTGCATAAAACAGAAATGAGACAGCAAGGAATCAATCTACATTTCACCAAAGAAAACTACCAATTAAAAGCAATTTGAAGTGAAAGAAAATAATCTAAATTTTTAACTAATATTAGCTTTTAAAAACGACATCTATCTTAATCCTTTACATAATTTCTAAGCACAATTCATCGATCCAATCATTACTAATCATCACTTAGAACTAATGGCATATGAATTTAATCACTCAATAACACGACAACACCTCAAACATTAAAACATAATTTTCTTAGTATTCATACGGCCATAAAACAACTTTTTAATCATCTAATCAATTAAAACAGCAAGTAATATATATATATAAATGATTTGTTTTGCCTACACTTCAATCATTTTTCAAATAATGGAGTCTAAGGTTAACCCCTTCACCTATCCCTCAAGTATTCCCAACCGAAAATAATCTCCCCCTTACTACTTATCATACAACCCATTAGAAGTCGGAACCCCACCCTTACCTTGAATTGAAGGTTGCTCTAACTCTCCGATTGACTCCTAGATTGTTCCTTGCCGGCAACTTTACGTATCTCCTCCCAAACCCTTGATGACTTGCCCAACCTCCTTCAATGGATGGCGAAAAAGAAAACAAGGTTGCCTCTAAGTTTTGTGTGGCCGAAATTGGTAGAAACAAACTTGGGTAGCCACCTCTTCTCTATTTTGGGCGCTAGGGTTTAGAAAGAATATGAAGGAGAAAAAAAGAATAATTCCTATGGTGGTAGGGGCTGAATGGTGCGCTAAGCCAAGGGTTTCACTCCTCATGTCATAAAAAGGTTGTGTAAGGCCCAATGAATGTTGGCCCAAAAGGTAAGTTAAAAAAAAAAAAAATTCTACACACAAGGTCTTGCCCAAATATGCGCTCTATTCATTTATTTAAAAAAAACATATTCAAAGATTATCAAGCTCAAATTAGAAAGGTTCTTGTAACACCCGTTTTCTACTACTTCTAACATTAAAATAAGCCCATAACAAATAATAGTATCAATCTGATATCATTCTACAACTTAATTCAACTAAATTAATCCAACTAAAACCAACACCACTTAAATCAATATTTCACAACTTCGAAAACTTAATCGGAAAAATATTCGAAAATATTTAATTAAATAAATAATTAAATATCAGGCGTTACAGGCCGCACATCGTTTGAGACAATATATGCTATCCCATACAACCTGTTTGGTGTCCAAAATGGATCTGATCAAGTACATTTTTGAAAAGCCTGCTCTCACAGGAAGAATTGCTCGTTGGCAAATGTTGTTGTCTGAGTATGATATTGTGTATGTCACCCAAAACGCAATTAAGGGCAGTACCTTAGCTGAATACTTGGCTCATCAACCCATGGAAGACTATTAGTCAATGCAGTGTGATTTCCCAGACGAAGACATAATGGCTCTATTTGAAGGAAAAGAAACCCCTGATGGTGAAAAATGGATCTTGTAGTTTGATGGTGCTTCTAATGCATTGGGACATGGGATTGGAGCTGTGCTGATTTCCCCAGAGATTCATTTCATCCCATTTACTGCAAGATTGTGTTTCGATTGTACAAACAATATGGCAGAGTATGAGGCATGTGCCATGGGCATTCAGGCGGCCATTGAATCGAAGGTCAAAATTCTCGAAGTATATGGAGACTTGGCTTTGGTCATCCATCAGTTAAAAGGCGAATGGGAAACGAGGGATTCCAAATTAGTTCCTTACCATGCTCACATCAAAGAATTGACGGAGCAGTCTGATGAAGTCACCTTCCACCATATTCCCCGTGAAGATAATCAGCTAGCTGACGCCTTAGCTACTCTATCATCAATGTTCAAAATCAGTAACAGGGAGAACCTACCGCTCATAAAAATACAGAATCACGATCGGCCAACACATTGCCTAGCAATAGAAGGAGAGCCTGATGGCAAACCCTGGTATTACGACATCAAACGGTACATCACAAGTAGAGAATATCCTCCTAATGTCTCAGAGAATGATAAAAGGGCATTAAGACGGTTGGCAATGGGATTTTTTCTAAACGGCGAAGTGCTTTATAAGAGAAACCATGACATGGTACTTCTCAGGTGTGTTGATAAGACCGAGGCGGAAAAGATTATGCGAGAGGTTCATGAAGGTTCCTTTGGGACTCACGCAAATGGGCATGCAATGGCAAGAAAAATCTTGAGGGCTGGCTATTATTGGTTGTCTATGGAGACTGATTGTTTCGGTTACGTGAAGAAATGCCACAAATGTCAGATTTACGCCGATAACATCCATGTGCCACCAGTGTCTTTGAACATCTTAATAGCACCATGGCCATTCTCAATGTGGGGATTGGATGTCATTGGACCCATTGAACCTAAGGCATCAAATGGACATCGCTTCATTCTTGTCGCAATCGACTATTTCACTAAATGGGTTGAAGCGGCTTCATACGTGAGTGTGACAAAAAATGTGGTTGTCAAATTCATCAAGAGAGATTTGATCTGCCGCTATGGTTTGCCAAATAAGATTATCACTGATAATGGGACCAATTTGAACAACAAGATGATGAAGGAGCTGTGTAATGACTTCAAGATCCAACATCATAATTCATCACCGTACCGCCCGAAGATGAATGGAGAGTTGAAGCTGCGAATAAGAACATCAAGAAGATTGTCCAAAAGATGGTGGTAACATTTAGAGACTGGCACGAAATGCTCCCTTTTGCCTTACACGGTTATCGAACTTCGGTTCGCACCTCAACAGGCGCAACCCCTTCTCATCGGTATACTGAGCAGGCAAGGTGCTTCCCATTGAAGTCGAGATCCCCTCGTTAAGGGTATTGATGGAGACAAAACTAGAAGAAAGCGAGAATGGGTTCGAGGCTCGCTGGATCAATTGAATCTCATTGAAGAAAAGAGGGTGATGGCCTTATGTCATGGACAACTATATCAGCACAGGATGAAGAGGGCTTACGAAAAGAAAGTTCGCCCTCGGGAATTTCAAGAAGGAGACCTAGTGCTCAAGAAGATTTTGCCCATCCAAAAGGATTCCCGTGGAAAATGGACTCCGAATTATGAAGGCCCGTATGTTGTGAAAAAAGCTTTTTCTGGAGGAGCCTTAATCCTCACAAGGATGGACGGTGAAGATCTCCCGCTCCTAGTAAACTCTGATGCAGTCAAAAATTATTATGCCTAAAAAAGAAAATCATATAAAAACCAAGCAAAAGTGGGCTCGCTAGGTTGAAAACCTGAAAGGGCGACCTAGGCAAAAATTAGAGCGACCCGTTGGATTGAAAACTTGAAAGAGCAATCCAAGCAGAAGTTAGGGTCTAAGATCGGATATTGAAGAAGGATGATGCATCAAGGGGCTCTTACCCAACTGGGGCAATTCTGTAGTAGAGTAATGAGTAATCAAAGATATGGATATGGGAAGCTGGCATTTGTTCCTACAAAGACACAAGCTATAAAATATCTGCTTAGTTATTGTCTTTCTTTGTTTTTTCTTCTTCCTGCATTTTTCTTGATGTATTTTCAAGTCTGTGTAACTTCAGTCCTTGTGCACATAACTCTTCTTTTGAATACCAAACACCTCCATTCTTGTATTTCAAAATGTTGTTTTATGATAATAGGCACTGAATTGTGAAGCATGTGATGATATGGGAAAGCATTACGGCTATTATATACATCTTAAGAATCACGAGGAAATGCCAAATCTCAACAAATAAGTTTCAAAAAGGGCAAAGGGATTACCTTTAAAAAGTAACTAGCGCTGCATCGATAACCCGTGCTCCCTCCCAGTCGAAGACGTAGCATGACTAAATCCGATGAATCTCAGTCCGTCCCATATCTTTAAGCACTAGAGATCATACGGGAGGAGGAATCAGTAAAAATAATAATCGCATTGCATACATGCATCACATACCATATATTTGTGCATCATCTTCATATCATCACCTTTTAGCCGTTTTGTTACACCTGGTCCGTGCACCAAATTTTGATCCTTCATTCTCGTTTACAGACAATGCGCCTAGCATTGGTCCTTTATTTTACTTTCTGAGCGACACGCCAAGTATCGCTCACTCTTTATTGCTTTCCGATCACCGCGTCAGTACCGGACCTGGCGGAGATCCTTCTTTATAGTTTTCTGATAAACGCGCCGAACATCACCCCTTTCTATTGCTTTAAGATTACCGCGTCAGTACCCGACCTGGCGGTAGTCCCTCATTATTGCTTTTTGACCAACATATCAGTTCCGGACCTGATGTTGATCCTTCTTTATTGCTTTCCATCGACGCGTCAATACCCTACTTGGCGTCGAACCTTCCGATCACCGCTACAAGACTGACTGGCGGTGATCCTTCTTTATTGCTTCCCATCGACGCGTCAATACCTTATTTGGCGTCGAACCCTCATTATTGCTTTCCGATCACCGCGTCAGTACCCGACCTGGCGGTGACCCTTCTTTATAGTTTTCTGATAAACGCGCCAAGCGTTAATCACTCATTACTGCTTTTTCGATCACCGCGTCAGTACCCGACCTGGCGGTGACCCTTCTTTATTGCTTTCCAATAAACGCGCCAAGCGTTAATCCCTCATTTTTGCTTTCCTACCACCGCGTCAGTACCCGACCTGGCGGTGACCCTTCTTTATTGCTTTCCGATAAACGCACCAAGCGTCAATCCTTCACTGTCATTCCTCACCCCATCCCTTGTCTATCCTGGTTCGGGACAAAATTAGTGTCTTTATCTTTACTTCTATTTTATGACGGAAATATGAAGACCTCTGTTATTCACATTTTCTAATAAAATATAACTAAAGAGGGGCAGCTGTTATACCCTAATTTTGTCCACCTACCTCCTGTAATTTATTCTTATTGTTGTTTTTACTTTATTCTTAACAACACATTTTGGGTTCATTTTTGTGTTAATCCTTTGGGCTAATTTCAGCCCAATTGCAATAAAAAAGAAGGTGCAAATAGCTGGCCTTTTTGTTACAAATTACAATCACAAGCATAAGTCCAAAAAATAATAATAACCATGTCCATTACATGTCCAAAAAAAATACAAAACAAGAAACATTAAATACAAAATTACAAAAAAAAACACATCTCAAAAAAATATGAAAAGCCAGCAACGGACAACTGGAATTGCTCTTTTCATTCATAGTCAAATTGCTCTTTTTCCTTGGTTATGGTTTATTTCCATTTCCTCTCAAGGAATGCAGCTTTGCAGACAACCACCAAATTTACTCAAGCCAAGTCACTGGCCCATTGTAGCTACCCGTCTCTTCTAATCTGCCACTATAAAAAGAGAAGAAAACAAAGTCAAACCAGAAACAATTACTATAAGCATGAATGCAGCAGTGGGTTGAGGGAATACAAGCAACGGGCAGAGCACTTGAAACACCAAAACGACAACAATTTGAAAAATTAAAAAAAGATGATGCAGAGATAAAATTGACCACACAACATCTCGTATAAGGAAAAACTTCGCCTATAAATACCACCAGCAAATTCACTCAAGGGGGAGGAGAAATTTCTGGGCATTTTTTGACTACCAACCAAAGAATTACAGCCTCCACATCAAGCCCTAATCCACCAAATCAGAATACAAAAAAGAGCAGAAGAAACAAAAAAAAAACAACAAACAGAAGCAAAAAAAACGCAGAAGCAGAAGAAGGAAAAAGAAGAACAGACGAACAAAAGAAGAAGAAAAGGAGAAAAAAAAAAGAAGGTTAGCCTCACCTCTCCTCTCCTCCCAGCCACGTCTACCACCTCCCTTGGCTGCGTCTCCCCCCTTTCTTCTTGATCGTGACACATGACCAAGGACCGGCATACGGCCGCCTCCCCCTTTCCCTCCTTTCTCGGCCGCGCCTCCCCCTCCTCCCCTTCTTCTTCTCGCCACTTCACTCTCTCTATCTCTCTCTCTCTCTCTCTCTCTTTCCCCTCCTTCACTCTCGCCTCTTCTTTTTTTTTTTTCTGTGAATGGCCGCTTTTTCTTCTTTTTTTTTGTGTTTAGGTGTGTGAGTTGTGTGTGTGTGTGTTTTAGGTTTAGTGTGTGTGTCCATTCTTTTTTTTAATTCCCCAATCCTTTCCCTTTCTTTTTAATTCATGCGTCCTGCGCCTTTCATTTTTTTATTTTATTCCTTTTTTTATTTTTTATTCGTTTTTTTGTTTTTTAGTGGGCTCAGCCCATTCCTTTTTTACTCTTTGGGGCTTTAACCCACTTAACTCCTCTCCTTTTTTTTCTTATTTTTATGTATTTGTCAAACCCGTTTTTTTTATCATTTATTTAATAAACATGAACACTTTTTTTTCTACTAGCCAAACTAGTACAGTTTCACTCAACTAAATTTCACATACAAGTTTTGAGACCCTATTCTTCTTGAAAATCACATGATCAAAATCATGAAAATTAATTTACTAGTGATGATTACTCGAGATTGCTTCCCGTTTAGTCATTACAAATATCTTAATTTTCTAAATAAAAATGGGTTATTAGTGAGGACCACTCTTGATTGCTTCTTGTTTGGTCCCCATGAAAACCTATCTTCTTCATAAAAAAAATTAAGTTTTTTACTAGTAATGATCACTCGAGATTGCTTCTCATTTGATCATTACGAACACCATTAATTTTATAAATAAAAAAGATTGTTAGCAAGGGCCACTCTTGATTGCTTCTTGTTTGGTCCTTACAAAACCTACCTTTTTTTTCCATCAAAAAAATATACAATTAAAATCAACCAACACGCAACCATTTTCTACCCAAGAACTACGTAGCCTTTGATTTCTCCACTGCACTCGGAAATACGTAGGAGCAGGAGCCCACTCCTGTCAAGCGCAAAAATAAACAACTTTTATTAAGTCCTCTTTTTTTTATCTTGGTTAAATTATTTTTAAATACAAGGGAAATAAATATTTTGTAGAAGTTAATAAATTTTGCACAATTAATTAGAGGTAACCTTTTTCGAAAGGATGTTGTTGGGTGCTAATACCTTCCCTACGCATAATCGACTCCCGAACCCAAATCCGGTCTCAAGGACCATTTTCTTCAATAAAGGTTTTTTTCCAATATTTTTTTCTTCGAAATAAATTATTGGTGGCGGCTCCATTAAACTCGAATAAATCCTTCCGGATTTTTCGGTCGCTACATCGGGTATTGTAAAACCCATATTATTTCTTACTCTTTTGTTCACAGCAGCTGAACCAAATTCTGTTAGGCAAGCTCTTGATACACCTCAATGGAAACATGCTATGCAATTGGAATATGATGCTCTTATGGTAAACAAAACCTGATCCTTAGTGAATTTACCTCTTGGCCGATCTGTTGTTGGATGTAAATGGGTTTTTCGAATCAAAGAGAACCCCGATGGTACGGTTAACAAGTATAAGGCAAGGTTAGTTGCCAAAGGGTTTCACCAAAGACTTGGGTGTGATTATTCTGAGACTTTTTCACCCGTTGTAAAACCAGTAACAGTTCGGGTTGTTCTCACTTTAGCCCTCACAAACAAATGGCCCATCAAACAAATAGACATTAATAATGCCTTTCTTCATGGCTTGTTGGATGAAGATGTTTATATGACACAGCCACAGGGTTTTGAAATTGGTGATAAAACCATGGTTTGCAAACTTCAAAAGGCTATTTATGGGCTTAAACAAGCTCCCCGTGCTTGGTATGAAAGGCTAACAAAGACATTTCTCAGTTTTGGCTTCACTCAAACAAAATGCGATCCATCTTTGCTTATCTACAATAAGAATGCAGTTTGCCTTTATGTTCTTATATATGTAGACGACATTATTGTTACTGGCAGCTCCACTGCACTGGTTCAGCAGCTGATTGATAAACTAAATGCAGTATTTTTGCTCAAACAGCTTAGTGACTTAGAATACTTTCTGGGCATTGAGGTAAAAGCTGCTGGTTCTGGTCTTCTGTTAAACCAAGCTAAGTACATCCGAGACTTGTTATCAAAGGCAGAAATGGCAGATGCAAAAGGCATTTCAACTCCTATGCCGGGTAATCTCAAGTTATCCAAGTATGGCTCAGATTACTTCCAAGATCCTTCCACATACAGGTCTATCGTCGGGGCATTACAATATGTAACTATAACAAGGCTTGAAATTGGATTTGCTGTAAACAAAGTTTGCCAGTACATGTCCCAACCTTTAGATTCACATTGGGTGGCAGTGAATTGGATACTTAGGTATCTCAAAGGTACCTTGGATCTCGGTTTATACTTGCAACCTGCTTCTTCTATGCAGCCTTTAACTCTGAAAACTTTCTGTGATGCTGATTGGGCATCGGACATCGATGATCGAAGATCAACTTCTGGTGCAAGCATTTTTCTTGGTCCAAATCTGATATCGTGGTGGTCTAAGAAACAACCAATCGTTGCAAAATCTACTACTGAAGCTGAATATAGAAGTCTAGCTATAGCTGCATCTGAGGTTCTCTGGATTAAGTTGCTGTTAGTTGAACTGCAGGTCTCAACATCAACTCCAGTTATTTACTGTGACAACCAGAGCACTGTTGCCCTCAGTCACAACCCAGTTCTGCATTCCAGAATCAAACACATGGAATTGGACCTTTACTTTGTTCGAGAGAAAGTATTGGATAAGTCTCTTATTGTTTCTTATGTTCCTGCTCAAGAGCAAATTGCTGATATTCTTACAAAACCATTGCCCAAAATTCAGTTTACTTACTTGAGAGATAAACTCAAAGTGATGAGCTACTCTCAGCTACCCCTTTGAGTTTGAGGGGGAGTAATAGAGAGTTAGTGTAACACCCTGACTCTAATTAGAGTATTACTTACGACAATTTAAGATTAATTAAGTCAAAATTAATTAATAACCATTCAGGTAATTAGATAAAACGTGATAAACTAGAATCTGTTTAAAAAGAAAATCCTTTAACTTAAAATAAAGTGCACATTTCAAAATTTAAATACATTAATTACAAAGTTTCCCCGAAGGGTTTTTCCACAAATAATTACAATAGAGTTAACTAAAGAAAACCTGCACTCGACTCTATCTCAGATCCGATATTGAGACATCAAAGAGTCCTGTGTAACAATGTCGAGCATCCAAAAGAGCTCTCTAATCCTCCGATCAATGAGTACCTGAAAACAGCGCCCCAAACATAGTGAGTTATCACAACTCAGTAACATAGACTTTCATAAAAATCTTTGCCGATGTTTTCAGCTATACGTGGTGTGCTACGCATAGAAAACTTCTCCCAGAAAAGCACAATCACTGACATCTATGTCAGACCATAATACTACATTCAATAGTAAAAGATTAGACATGCATGTTACAATTCCTAACAATACAAACATTATAACTTCATAATAAAGAAATCTATAATGTTATCACAATCCAATAAGCATTTAAAATGCACAATGAATCCAAGAAAGTACCCAAGTAACTCTCAATGGAATTCTTCGGTAAACAGTACACAATGAATCCAGGGGAGTATAACATAGACTCACAGTGGAATTCTTCCCATAAATCATACACAATGAGTCCAGGAAAGTATAGCAGTGACTTTCCATGGAGCTCTTCAATAAACAATACCCAATGAGTCCAGGAAAGTATAGCAGTGACTTTCCATGGAGCTCTTCAATAGACAATACACAATGAGTCCAGGAAAGTATAGCAGTGACTTCCCATGGAGCTCTTCAATAAACAATATACAATGAACCTTAACACATTATTAAGTTTATTCATGTCCAATCTTATCCATTAATATAGGCATTCCAAGGGCATTCAATCAAGAAACAAATGGATTTAACACAACATATTAACATGCATTCAAATCAAATGTTTCAAAGGTCCTTTTAAAGTGTATGAACACATTTTAAACCATCTCCATGAGATACTCCCAAAGACTCAAAAACCAAACATCAATAATAACAAGATTAAGAACTATTTCATTAGACGTTAAAACCACAACACAACCTGATGCTAAGGTCATAACTCATCAATACATAAACTATAATCAATTCCCAAAATCATAGGAATATGGAACTAATTTTAAGGAGACATAAAGCCCTCCATTAATTCAGACTCAATTTATCAAATGACCACTCTAAACCAAACATTCCCAATTGAAGCTCAGTGGAACTCACAATTGAGTAACCATCATACATTGATTTAGGGGGATTGGGGACAGAATCCAACCCTATTTCAGTCAAACCCCATACAAGATCGTAATAATCTATACAATAACTATCTACTTCTAGAATTAGACAATAATTCCTAGCACACCCTAATTGGGAGTTTGAGAGGAGAATCTATGTTACCTTTGAGCTTCCAAAACCCTTTGGGTGAAAACCCCCAAGATTGAACCCTAGGTTTCCTCCATTGAAGCTCCAAGCAAGCTTTCCCATCTCCATTTTCGAGCTCCAAGACCAAGTCCCAGCTCCTTCTTCTTCCTCTTCTTCTAGCTTCTTCTTCCTCTTCTCTCCTAGGGATGTTCCAACTCTCAAATCAAGGAACCAACACTCCCAAACATGGATTCAAGCTAAGATTGAAGGTAAATCTAGCATGAATCCATGATTTTCCCTTGAAATGATGAAACCCTAGGTTTCTCTCCTCTCCTAGGTCGTGAAAATGGGAGAGAAAGTGAGAGAAAATGAGAGAACTCACGTTTTAAGTAAAACAGATCCGCAGAGGCTCGCTTAAGCGAGACGGATTCGCTTAAGCGACCGGGACAACAAAGAACGCCGTTGCAGTCGGAACCGAACTGAGCGCGAGCTCCTCGCTTAAGCGACCGGGACAAAGAAGCGCCAAGCTGTTCGGAACTCGCTGAGCGCGAGCTCCTCGCTTAAGCGAATCTCCTGCAGTAACTCATGCTTTTCTCGTTCTAATTCATCCAATTTTAACTCCTTTCAACCCAATCTAACTTCAATTAATTCCTAACCAATACTTTCAATCATTTCTAGGATTAAATCCCACTTAATTCTCAACTTAAAATCAATGACTTACACACCAAAACTCTATGTAATTATATCCACTTCATTCTTGGATTCAAGTTAAAGTTAAACATAATCACACAACTTCCCACATCTTAAACTCAACTAGGCTTAACACTTAGTATAATTAATTACTAAGCTTAAGAAAGTTGGGATGTTACATTACTACCCACCTTTTTATGAATTTTGTCCCCAAAATTCGATATACCTTCTAACCTCAACCTTAGGTAGGATCTATTCTCCTGAGCTCCCGCTACTAACTTGGATTCTACGCCATTCCAAACGGTAGACTCCTTACTCCTTCTTATGCTTAAAGCATCCTAATTCCACCCAAAGGCTTTTCCGGCTGTAACGGATAGTGGTTCCTTCGACTAGAGGTCTCCCATCGCCTCGTCATTCAAAGAGCACGTTATGTTGTAACGGCCTGGTCCTCTCGCTAGGCTATAATTAGGCCATCAACCCGGCTACCCGCACTGTTACACATAGGATGTACTCCTCTTGAGGGTGCAAAACTCTTGCAAGATCGTCACCTTGAATAAACTTATGACACTTTTCGAAAAATTGTCATTTACAACGCCCTTCAGCGTTATAAATGGAAATTTCTCGACAAGCACGCTTCCTTAAACTAAGGGAATCGCACGCCACTCTTGTCCCCTTTATACTAAGTCTTAGTTAAAACTTGGTTTAGCGAACAAAAACTCTAAAGTTACTTAACTTCTAAAAGACGCTCATCGATTAGACTCGATCCGATTCACACTAATCGGTTATAGACTAGGCTTCAACCGAGTGATAGATCTCATTCTGGTCGGGAACGCAGCTTTGTAAATGACTAGATGGACTCACATCGAATCTAACTTAACGAATTACTCAGATAAATTAATAACTTTAGGCTTCCACCAATCAAACCACACCCATAATCTTACGCTCCGATTGGAGTTTCTTACCTACTCTCTCGCAACTTGATAGATTTATTCCCCTATTTGGTTCAATCGATTTCAAATCGGGAACCCAAGCCGCCATGATCGATAACAAAGCACGGGTCGACTTGTCTGTCACGGTCTAATAACTAATTGACCAACAATCATTTAAAAAGATAATTTCTTAAAATTCTTGGGAATAATCTATCTCATTGACCTTGAACTACCTTTACGGACCTTTCTAAATCATTGGGAATCCAAACAAAGATTAATATCTACAAAAGAGCTACTTGCCCAGAGAATTTGGTGATTCCATTAACCGATCACAGATCAGGCCTCTTTCCAAATAAGATTCTTATTCAGCTTAAAACAGAATTTGTAATTGGTTGCTTAAATCACTTCATGCACTAGTCAATTGAATCTAATATAGACATTAATAACTTTGGGTTTCACTGGTTTAGTATGCTTAAAACTCTTATAGTCCTAAGACTATAGTCTATTACTCTTCCTTAGGCTAGTATTACCACTAAGGTCACTACACCTAAAAGACTTAGAGTTTCTCTCACCTCACTAGGTCTTAATCCTCGCTGAGGTTTTCCTATTATAACTTAGGCGTTAGAAAATCCGGCTATCACCATCCCTTTTTATTTCAAGAAACACTAAGGTGGCCCAACCGTAAGTCCTATCACCCTTTTAGATGGTATCAAGGTTCTCAATCAATCTAAGATCCACTCATAATGGTTAGGCCAAGTAAACTTGATTGATTAACAAGAGTTGGAAACCTAATCGATCATAAATGCTCATCACAATGGACTAAAACCACACCACTAAGAACCCTCACTTATCAACCTTTATTGTCATTAAACTAAAGAGTCACAACAATGAATTGATAATGAGTGCTAGGTCACACTGCACTCAATATATCCAAAGTGACCTTCACATTTTCCTCGCTTTAGAAGTACCACAGAACCAAGCTTCACCCTATAAGGTTTAGAACACACAAAAATATCCAACATATATACAAGTTTAACAGTAACTTAAGACCTATTAAATACACAACAACTCATACTTCAATACATTACAAAATCATCGAAGTGATTATGTCTCAAGGTACCTAAATCCCTTCTCAAGCATTTTTCCTAACCCACATTTGAATCAAGCAAAGCACACATCCACACAGAGGAATTGGAAACCCTAAACTCAACTCAAACTAAATTGACAACAAGTAAGGATTCAAGACAGAGACCGATTACAAGATAATTATAAGAACGACGTATTCCATATAATATCATGAATCTAGACATTAATTTAACATCTTAACAAACTTATATTTTCCAAACCAAGCAAAATAATACTAATGCTTAGGAATTAAGGATCAACATTGTGAATGAAAGATCAACATACTGAACTTATGAATTTAAACAATTAGGTGGTTTAACTCCACTAAACTCATTCAAATTCATCTAGCAAACGAACAATATACATCAACTCAATTTAACGCAACTAGGGCCTCAAATAAAACATTCCAACGTGAAATGGTGAGGATCAATCTTAATTTCCTTCAAACCATAACCATGGGCTTGATTAAGGGTCACAAAACATTTTCTTCAAAGAACTACATAACCATCGAGGCAATCACTCATGCAAGTAGAGGTCACTTACCTACACTTAAGCTTAACATCATTTAAATCCAGCACTACCAAATCAAGTATCATAACAATTATTATGCTGACACTTCTTGTTTCCAATCCACAATCAAGCACAAAATCGGTTCATGCGAGGAATGGAAACAACCAATGGAAAAGTCCAAAGTGAAGGAAATTCATTTGCGTTTGTGAAATCACAAATATCGTAATGACTTTCTAACTTTGTATTTTCAAAACTTAAACTCTTATACTATAAAAAGAAAGATCAACAATCAAACATAACATAGAGTATTCAAATTTTTGCAGGCATTCACCAAATCCTTTCCCAAGGACGCGCATATATGGGTACAATACTTTAAGGAACGAACAAGGCAATCGCACATGAATCGCCCACGCACATAAACTTAAGCCAAACAACAATGGCAAGGTTCTAGCACATTCATCACTGAGTTCAATCAACAAATAACATATTAGGGCTAACCATATATGGGTTATAATTTTGGGAAGAAACCCGAAAGTCTTCATTCACATGAACGACATGGTTTCGCTTTCCTTCTTCTATCAGCTTAAATATATGTATATACCCCTACGTATGAGTATTTACACATATTAAAGAATCTCGTAAATCGAGAAAACAACTATGCTAACATCTCGCTCATCTTTCATTTTTGCATTCTTCAGATTTAATCCTCGAGGTGGCCTACCTCAATAATTCACCGAAAGAAATTAGAAAATTTGGATTCACAAATACAACCGACACTTCCCTAAACCGGATCACTTATAGACACATAACTCACACCGATAAGATCGAATCGCTGCTCGATACCATAATGTAACACCGACTCTAATCGCAGTATTACTTACGACAATTTAAGATTAATTAAGTCAAAATTAATTAATAACCATTCGTAATTAGATAAAACGTGATAAACTAGAACTGCTTTAAAAGAAAATCCTTTAACTTAAAATAAAGTGCACATTTCAAAATTTAAATACATTAATTACAAAGTTTCCCGAAGGGTTTTTCCACAAATAATTACAATAGAGTTAACTAAAGAAAAACCTGCACTCCCAACTCTATCTGTGATCCGATATTGAGACATCGAGAGTCCTGATAACTATAATGTCGAGCATCCAAAAGAGCTCTTTAATCCTCCGATCAATGAGTACACAAAACAACGCCCCAAACATAGTGAGTTATCACAACTCAAGAATATAGACTTTCATAAAAATCTTTGCCGATGTTTTCAGCTATACGTGGTGTGCTACGCATAGAAAACTTCTCCCGTAAAAGCACAATCAACGACATCTATGTCTAATTACAATACTACATTCAATAGTAAAAGATTAGACATGCATGTTACAATTCCTAACAATACAAACATTATAACTTCATAATAAAGAAATCTATAATGTTATCACAATCCAATAAGCATTTAAAATGCACAATGAATCCAAGAAAGTACCCAAGTAACTCTCAATGGAATTCTTCGGTAAAAAGTACACAATGAATCCAGGGGAGTATAACATAGACTCACAGTGGAATTCTTCCCATAAATCATACCAATGAGTCCAGGAAAGTATAGCAGTGACTTTCCATGGAGCTTTTCAATAAACAATACCCAATGAGTCCAGGAAAGTATAGCAGTGACTTTCCATGGAGCTCTTCAATAGACAATACACAATGAGTCCAGGAAAGTATAGCAGTGACTTCCCATGGAGCTCTTCAATAAACAATATACAATGAACCTTAACACATTATTAAGTTTATTCATGTCCAATCTTATCCATTAATATAGGCATTCCAAGGGCATTCAATCAAGAAACAAATGGATTTAACACAACATATTAACATGCATTCAAATCAAATGTTTCAAAGGTCCTTTTAAAGTGTATGAACACATTTTAAACCATCTCCATGAGATACTCCCAAAGACTCAAAAACCAAACATCAATAATAACAAGATTAAGAACTATTTCATTAGACGTTAAAACCACAACACAACCTGATGCTAAGGTCATAACTCATCAATACATCAACTATAATCAATTCCCAAAATCATAGGAATATGGAACTAATTTTAAGGAGACATAAAGCCCTCCATTAATCAACACTCAATTTATCAAATGACCACTCTAAACCAAACATTCCCAATTGAAGCTCAGTGGAACTCACAATTGAGTAACCATCATACATTGATTTAGGGGGATTGGGGACAGAATCCAACCCTATTTCAGTCAAACCCCATACAAGATCGTAATAATCTATACAATAAATATCTACTTCTAGAATTAGACAATAATTCTTAGCACACCCTAATTGGGAGTTTGAGAGGAGAATCTATGTTACCTTTGAGCTTCCAAAACCCTTTGGGTGAAAACCCCCAAGATTGAACCCTAGGTTTCCTCCATTGAAGCTCCAAGCAAGCTTTCCCATCTCCATTTTCGAGCTCCAAGACCAAGTCCCAGCTCCTTCTTCTTCCTCTTCTTCGAGCTTCTTCTTCCTCTTCTCTCCTAGGGATGTTTCAACTCTCAAATCAAGGAACCAACACTCCCAAACATGGATTCAAGCTAAGATTGAAGGTAAATCTAGCATGAATCCATGATTTTCCCTTGAAATGATGAAACCCTAGGTTTCTCTCCTCTCCTAGGTCGTGAAAATGGGAGAGAAAGTGAGAGAAAATGAGAGAACTCACGTTTTAAGTAAAACAGATCCGCAGAGGATCGCTTAAGCGAGACGGATTCGCTTAAGCAAATGGGACAAAGAAGAACGCCGTTGCAGTATCGGAACTGGCCGAGCGCCGAGCTCCTCGCTTAAGCGACCGGGGCAGCAAAGAAGCGCTGCAGGTATCGAACTCGCTGAGCGCGAGCTCCTCGCTTAAGCGAATCTCCTGCAGTAACTCATGCTTTTCTCATTCTAATTCATCCAATCTTAACTCCTTTCAACCCAATCTAACTTCAATTAATTCCTAACCAATACTTTCAATCATTTCTAGGATTAAATCCCACTTAATTCTCAACTTAAAATCAATGACTTACACACCAAAACTCTATGTAATTATATCCACTTCATTCTTGGATTCAAGTTAAAGTTAAACATAATCACACAACTTCCCACATCTTAAACTGAACTAGGCTTAACACTTAGTATAATTAATTACTAAGCTTAAGAAAGTTGGGATGTTACAGTTAGAGACTCTGTTAGTTTTAGTTTAGCATTGCCAGCTTAACATTAGCTGGACTAGTCAGTCTCTGTTAGATTGACAACTTGGCATTAGTTTGACTAAGCTTTCTCTCTTGAACCCAATGTATATATATCTCTGAAGCTGTATTCGATACTCAGATTGAATGAATGAAAGTTACAATGTTCAGTTTAGATCTTTCCATAACTCTCTAGATCTTTTACTCCTATGTTTTATGAGAGGTTAATATTTGGTCAAAAAAAAGGTTAATATTCCCTTAGTAAAAATGTTTCTACCCTTGCACGTGATTTGTTGAGGTTTTTTTTTACATAAAATATTGTGTCAACTCCTACTTTCTAATTTTTAATTTTAGTTGAGATTGTTTCATTATTCTGATAAGCCAATTCAGATTGAGTGCAGTCGTTTGTCTCTATCTCTCTCCAACTCTATTTTTTTTAAGAGAAAATATAACTGAAGGACCAGGATTAAAGGTTAACTGCATCCAAGAGTGATGAAAGATGACTGCAACGCAGTCATGAACCCCTGAATGCACCTAATTCCAGGTCTTTAAATGCATGTCCTTCATCATTTTAAAACTAGGATGTGAATTGGTACCCTACCCACTAAGTACCTGCAAAAATTATCCACGATGTGTAAGGTAATTACCTACAATTTAAATCGTATATATGTATATACAATTTTACTAACTATAATACAAAATATTTTTAAAAGCAAAATTAAATTCTTAACTTTTTAAATCTAGTAGCATCTATACTTTTTTTTGTATATTTTTGTTTAGTTAAAGTAGTTTGATTTGTAATATTTTATGAATAGATTCAAAAAATCTGTGGATCGTTTTTTTAATTGCTATAATATTTCTTTTGTTATTTATTGTTTTTTTTCGTAGATAAAATGTGTGTAACAGGTGCGAGTGCAATAGGTACCCAAATGGTACTAATAAGTGCACTAAAATTGTTGTCCATGTGGGTATAAAACGAGTATTGTAGTACCCTAATCAGATGGTACCATTGCCATCTCTAAATACTCGTATACCTAAACTCCCTACTAACTACCTATTCACATATACCTCTAGATCTCTAATTAGCTACGGCTATAAATACATGTGACCCTCATATATAGCCTGTCAAATCATCATCAAAGCAATCAACTAGTGGACTCACCTACATATCTAGTCTATATAAGTAGCTAAAATGGGTGCTGGAAAAGGAGAATTCACCGTGAAAGTGCGAACACTACAACATTTATTAGCTACGCCACAAGTGATAGTGATATTGAAAGTACAGGGAGGACAAACCAAGTTCATCACTGTCAATAGAAAAGGAAACTCCTTCAAATCGTGTTAGGAGAAAAAGAAACGGTGTGAAAATTCAGCTATATGCTCTCAAAGATTTCAAGCACAAATTCAGAACGAATCAACTTATACTAAGGTTGAATTGCTATTGAATTTGTGCAATTTTGCTTTGTTCCGATGTGAATAGTATCAACTACTAATAGATGAGGAAAATGAAACACATCTCGATTATTGAATTTTAAAGTTAACAAGGAAATATTTTTTGTTTTATCAAATTATTAGTCTTGGATAATTAAATGACAATTACAAACAATTTTGCCTCGTTGCTGCTGGCTGGAGTAGTTTCTGTTTCTTCTTTTCATGTTCATAGGTTGTTGATGACACTTGAAATGGCAAACTTATAGATAGATGTGGTATGAATAAGAAAGGGTGGGCTATGGAAGCATCATGCTTTTGAATCAAAGATGCAGCAATATTGAACAAGTAACATTTGTAGAAGAAAGCAATCAATAATAAAATTGAAAATAGAATGAATAAAAAGTACCAAACATGTATAATAGTCAACAAGTTGTATATTGGCAGTCATTGGGCAATTCTAAGAAAGAGTGCCTAAGACCACATGCCTTTTTTTATTGAAATAACTTTTATTCTTCTTTTACACCTTTGAAGCTTCCACTATTTTTTACACTTTGCAATAGGCCAAAACTCCAATCCACCCTGTACACAATTTTCTCAAGTCCAAAAAAAAGTTCCTTCAGTTTGGTGGGTTAGAAGGCATTTATAGATCCCAATTATCATACCAAATTAATCCCAATTGACTTTGAATGACCATAATCGCATTAGTTTTCACTCTATGGCACCCCTCCAGGCATGAAATAAAAAAAATTAATGGAAATTTGTTTCTCTTGCTTTTTAAGTTTGGCAGGTTTGGGACTTGGGAGGAAGTGCACAGGTGGATATATATTTCTCTGTGATGACAACTTGTTGTAGATGGTTCTAACTAGCGGATCCGTGATTCACTCGTGTAAATGTTCCATTGCGAAGCTTCTTCACAGCATCTAAATATCTAATGGCCAAATCTTGGAACCGCGACATTACAACTTCCATGGCTCGTAACTTGTTTTTCTTACTCGAGAACTATGGTTGCATTCCTCAATGGTGGTTGATGGCTTAGTTTGGCAAGTTTGGATGGAAGTTTGTAGGCAAATATGTTGTGTGCGCATGTATTCATATTTACGAGTAAATCTCTATGGGTATGTTTGGATAGAGGGTTTCAGAGGGGAAGGGAGAGAATGACTTATTTTTCTTTTCAAAATTAAGGAAGCTATAAGATGTTTTTAAAAACAAATGAAGTGTGGTTGAAATGTTATATGATCATTTATCATGCTTTTCTTTTAATTTTTTTTAAATCTCAAATATATATCAACATATAGACTTAGCCCTCCAAAAACCCCAATACAAACATACCCTAAGAGTAGATGAGTAAAGACGTTGGAATCCCAAACACACATTTCTTTTTATAGGAATAAAATTGTCTGTTTTCGACAATAAATGAAGGCCTTATATTACTAACAAAGAATCAAACACAAAGTTTTCTCCTTTTGTCCAAATCCGGATCCTTTTAATTTAGTATTGTATCGTGTTTACTTGACTTCTGAATTGGCAAGGCCACTAAGTTTGCTCTCTTTATTGTGATGGTCTAGCTAACAGATTGCCTAGCTTCAATCTTGGCCCAAAACCTAGAGCTGTATTTTGGCCCGGCCCGATGGGCCCGTCGGGTCCTTATTTTATGCAATTTTTTAGAAAATAAATATACTTTGTTTGGCAGAAATTTGAGTTTGGCCCAACCTGATGTGTTTTAGGCTGGACTGGACCTCAAAATGTGTGGTCCGATAGAACTATGGGTTGGCCTGACTCGACCCGACCCGTCTTTTACATTTTAGCCCGATGGGCTAGGTCGGACGGTCTGATTTCACACCTGTGGAAAAACCTAAGGAGAGTACACAACTCCTAAGCCCTAAGCCATTAAGTGAGTTAGGCATATTAAGTCGAAAGTCGTCCCAAAGTTTCATAGGGGTACAAATCTCCCTGAGCTCTGAGCCACAAGGCAAATGGGCTTGATAAGTCAATAATCCAGCATAAGGCTTGCAGGATACACAACTCCTAAGCCTTCGTACGCTCAATTGTTTATGAATAAGTATATTCTTTATGTTATCTCATTTATAATTAAGATTAATATAAATAATAAACTAGAAAAGAGATTACAAATTAAAGTACGTATTACAAACTATATATGTCTACCAACAATTACAATAATAGTAATAAAAATGAGATTTGATTCAAAGCAATATTTGATATTGTTTGCGTGGAAAAATCAGCCGAGGGATTCGGCTAACGTCCAGCCGACAAATTAATTCCTGTTTAAGCGATTACACCGAGAACGGAACTCTAATTCTCAATTATGGGTTCCCCAACTGCTCCAGAAAGCGTTGAGTGTGGCGAATCTACGCTATGCTAAGGCTAAAACTAAGATACATGGAATCGGCTAAGATAAATGCTGTAAAAAGCTGATAAATTGCAAGAGAAATAGTTGTTTGATTGATTGGTCGTGTCCTTTACATTTCTCAGTGAAGGTATATATATACAAAAGAAAAACAAAAATGTAACCGCCCCCTATTGGCCATTATGTGTTCCACACGTTCATGGCTGACAACAAGCGGTCGTGGGTGTCCCTCAACTGCTTCCTTATGCGTATCGTGGGTTAACCGCTCTCCCATCGGCTGGGCAAACGATTTATCACGTGTTAAATGCGTTGAAGGCCTTTAAGAGCTAACTTTAATTATTTTGGCGCCAAAGTCCATGACTTTCACATATTTAACCCTTGGTCGAGCTTCAAAGTTCCATGTTAATCAACAATAGCTCAGCCGATGAGGCCATAATAATCGGATATTTCCTTTATCCACACCAGCTAAACTCTTTAGTAATCGGCTGGCCTCACGATGCTCCCTGAACTTCCAACATTTTCCTTTCTAGCCTCGGTTCAATGGGACCAGTTTTCGGCTACAAATCTGATCGGCTTATCTCACACATCGGCTATTCCTTTCATCGGCTATGGCTGGTATTTTCTGGTGATAACAATTGCCCCCTACATCATTTCAGCTGTAAATGATGGATTGATGTATCGGATAAGATTCGAGTCTCTGAAACGTCAATCGCTAGTCACTTTATGTGCTTTTAATGTCATCCATTATGACCTGAACGGCTACTTTTCCCATACCCGATGACTGCGCTGCTATCCGATAATATCTCAACAACTTTTATCGTTGACCATGCGCATGACTCCTCTTTAAATAGCTCTTTTATTGTTCTAGTATGCTTTGCCAAACCGTGGGGTAGTATTTCTTCAGGTATTTGCCATTTATGCTTCTGTTCATTTCTTCACCTTGCATGTTAACTAGCCGATACGCGTTTCCTGCGAACACTTGACTAACCGTGAATGGACCTTCCCAATTTGGTGACCACTTACCGAATTTAGGGTCCTTGACTCCTATTGGTAAAATAGTTTTCCAAACTAGGTCACCCTCAACAAACTTCTTCAACTTAACATGTTTGTTGTAGGCACTAGCCATTCTGCGTTTGCTTGCCTCAATTCTTTCTAAGGCCATTAACCGATCTTCATCCAACTGATCCAGCTCCATAAGCATGGCTTGCTGATACTCTTCTAAGCTTAAGGAATTCTGTCTCGCCACTCTTAGAGAAGTGACATTGATTTCTAAAGGCAAAACCGTATCTTGGCCGTAAGTCAGCCGATATGGAGTTGTGCCAGTGGCCGTTGACTTGGAATTCCTTATGGCCCATAAAGCCTCATCCAGAGTTAAATGCCATTTTCTGGACTTGTTTTCCAAATTCTTTTTGATCAGGTCCACAATAATCTTGTTGGTTGCCTCGGCTTGCCCATTAGCCTGTGCATAATATGGGGATGAATGTATCAATTTAATCCCAAACTGCTGAGCAAAGGCAACCACCTTATCTCCAGTGAACATAGTTCCCTGGTCCATGGTAATGGTCTCTGGAATCCCAAACCTGTATATGATCTGGTGTTGAATGAATCAGATAACGTCATCTTGCTGTACCTTGACCATCGGCTGAGCTTCCACCCACTTAGTAAAGTAATCGGTTGCCACAATAATGAAATTGGGTCCTTTGGAAGATGGTGGATGGATTTTGCCGATCAAATCCATGGCCCAGCCTCTAAATGGCCAAGGTTTCACCACTGGATGCATCAATTCAGCTGGTACCTTTTGAATGGGACCATGCAGCTGGCATTCTTCGCATCCTTTGGCGTATTGAAAGCAATCGGCTGTGATGGTAGGCCAATAATACCCATGGCGAAAAATCAACCATTTCATAACAGGCCCAACCCTATGCGAGCCGCATATGCCTTCGTGAACTTCACCCATAACCCTTAGGGCTTCATTCTTATCTATGCACTTTAGCAATACCCCATTCATGCTTCTCTTATACAACTCATCATCAAGAAGCACATACCTTAGAGCTCGTCTCTTAACTTTGGGGTCAGTGCACTTATAAGGATCCTGTAAGTACTCGATCAACTCGTTCCTCCATGAATCGATTTGGTCTGCGACCATTACCTCTACTGTAATTCGTCAGACTCCAAAGTCAACAAAGAGTTCCTATATCCGGAGGTCTCTTGGGCGGATCGTTGGCCTCCATATTAGCTCCTGCGGGGATGTATGACACCTTTGCATCAATAAATTGGTGAATCAATCGTCACCATTGCATAACGTGCCAACATGATTTGGGTTGTTGCACCCATATTCTTTGGTTATTGTCTGACCACCAATCGAGTCACCCTTTACATGAATGTAATCAGCGCCCATCATGGCTAACAGCTTTAACACTATGATCATGGCATCATACTCGGCTTGGTTATTAGTTAAACCTGGGTTTAGCCGTTATGCAAACCTCCACATTTTCCCATCTGGGTTGGTAATTGTCACTCCGGCTCCAACTCCTTTCTGGGTTTTGGACCCATCAAAAGTTAGGACCCAAGGCAATAGGGTTATGCAAGGAATTGGAGATACCAGCGGTCCTCCACTTCCACACAGGATGTTACGCC
Organism: Calophaca sinica; assembly: GCA_037113605.1. Lineage (NCBI taxonomy): Eukaryota > Viridiplantae > Streptophyta > Magnoliopsida > Fabales > Fabaceae > Calophaca > Calophaca sinica. Next base: position 122,052,529 of record CM073736.1, on the reverse strand, counting down.
AAGAAATCGGCCAGGCCTGACCTCGACAAATTTTAATGGGACGTATTTCAACGCGAAGGCAGTGAGCTTAATGGCTCACTTCATCAAGCGACCTTGTAAGACAGGCCTATTAAGCAAGTACCTAACAATGTCAATTTTGCATAAAACTAATATTTCATGTGGCCTTAAATAATACTCAAGTTTTGTACAAGCGTAGCACAAAGGCACACACAACTTTTCCAAGGGATAATATCTTGTTTCAGCATCATTGAGGCTGGCTAAGGTAGTACACCGCTCTTTCAGTTCCATCTTGACATCCTGTGCTAACGAACCGATATACTCTTCAAAGAAATTGCAATGTAAAGTTTCAAAGGCTTCCTGGCATGGGGGCACCAAAATCGGTGGACTAGCTAAAGCCTTCTTTATTTGTCCAAAGGCCTCTTGCTATTCAGGACCCCACACCATCTCCTCCGTTCTTGAGCTTCAAAGAAAGGGGAAAAAGCCTTCATCTTACCAAATTAATTAGCTATGAACCTTCTCAAGAAGTTGATCTTGCCCAACAATTTGTGTAATTCCTTTTTGTTCTGGGTGGTCTAGCCTCCATCATCGCCTTGGCTTTGTTTTGGTCTATTTCAATGCCCTTTGATGCACCAAGAAACCAAGGAAGTTGCCACCGATACACCAAACATGCACTTTGCAGGATTCATCTTCAAGTTATGGACCTCATCCTCTGCAAAGCTTTGTTCCAAATCGGCCAATTGGGCTTTGAAGTCTTTGGATTTTACCACCACATCGTCTATGTATACTTCCATAGTCTTGCCGATTAGATCATGGAAGATAGCATTCATTGCTCTCGGTAGGTAGCCCCAAAGATTCTTCAAGCCGAATGGCATCACCAACCATTCATAAATTCCCAGTGCCCCTGGGCACCTGAATGCAGTCTTGTGAGTATCCTCCTCAGCTACAAGTATTTGATTATAGCCCGAGTACCCGTCCATGAAGGTTAAAATACCATGTGTGGCAGCTGCATCGACTAACATGTCTGCCACAGGCATCACATATTCATCCTTTGGAGTGGCTAAATTCAAGTCTCTATAATCAATGCAAACTCGAATCTTGCCATTCTTCTTCTTGACAGGTACTATATTAGCTAACCACTCTACGTACCTGGCTGTTCTGATGAGCCCAGCATTGAGCAAACACTTGATTTCTGCTTTGATTTGTGGTATCAGCTGAGGATGGTACCTTCTAGGTGGCTGCTTATGTGGCTTGAATCCCTCCTTGATCGGTAGCCTATGTTCCACCAATTCTCGTGCTAGCCCAGGCATCTCATGATAGTCCCATGCAAAGCAGTCTTTATGTTTTTCCAGCAGGGCTACCACCTCTTTCTTATCCTCTTCCCCCAGCAATCCGCTGATTTGCGTTAGCCGAGGCTCTTCTGGAGTTCCCAAATTGAGGTCCTCCAAGGGGTCTTGAGATTCAAAGGTTGGCAAAGTCCTCCGAATAGGTGATTCAAACTCCATCGGCAACTTCGTGATCTCGTCTGCCGATGTGAGGCCATCGCCTTGTTGTTTGTCTATCTGCAAGGACTCAGCTACGTGAGATTCAATCCTGAAAGCTTCTAGCCGGTCCCATAAGTCCTACACCACTTGGGTGTCTTTAAATATAACAAACCTCCGTGGCTAGCCGTGGTTCGGTTAATTGCTCGATCTTGAATCCCTGGGGTGTCAAGTTACAAGATTCCCAGGATCCTTCCTCGTATTCCTCGATACTTGACTATGGGAGCCACAGAGGGAGAGTAGAACAAAGCTTCTAGATTTTGTACCTCAGCTGGGAATGGATTGTCATCGGCTGGGACTATTTCAATCTTATCCCCTTCCCAAAAAATGAGCTTCTGATGCATGGTGGAAGGTAAGCACTGGTTGGTGTGAATCCAATCTCTCCTAGCAGATCGCATAAGATGGTTTGCCATCAATCACGAAGAAAGCCGACTTGATGCTCTTGGGGCCAATGATCTCGCCATCAGGATTCCTAAGGCAGACGAAGCCTCTCCCATGAAGCTAGCCATTTTCATGTTAGTTGGGATCAGGTCTTCTTCAGACTTGTTCAGACTCCTCAAGGTGGCCACCGGCATCACGTTCAATACCGCCCCATTATCAACGAACACTCGGCTAAAGGCCTTGCCATTGATGTAGGCTCTCACATACAAGGGCTTCAAGTGCTTCATCATGTCTTCAGTTGGCCTACCAAATACAGTACTCAAAGCATCTTTTGCCGTGTCATCGGCTAAAGTTGCCCATTCTGCCTCTTCCGCGCATACGTCTCCTTCTAAGTGTTCAATCTGAGGATAACCAGCCCAGAACTCGCTTGGGATCAGGCTAATGACCTCAATGGCGGCCATCAATCCGGCTTCACTCTCATCTGAGAGATAGTCCAGAATTGAATCTTCTCGGTAACCAGACTCTAAGATCGGCTCGTCATTACCATTCAAGCAGTTTGTGTATGTGTGAATATGCCCTTCCTCTTTATCAGGTTTCCCTTTTCCTTCTTCAGGCTGCCCTATGTCCACCTCGGCAACCGTGATTGTCATTGGGGCCTCCTTGGCTTGATCAGTTTCAACTTTGTCAGGCTCCAAACCGCAAGGTCCAAAAGCCCTGTCAATGGCTTCTGCCACTTTAGCTTCTGGGATCTCTTCTTATCATTTGCCTTGGCATCGGCTATCATCTGCCAGGGTTTGTTTCATTCTTTGCAAGGATCTAGCCCTCTGCAGCCTTCTTCTGCGCTACGGTCGGTGTGACTGGCTTGAACTCTTTCTTCTTCGGAGGTTGATTAACCACCCACTTCCCTTCTTTGACATTTGCAGCTGGCTTGATCATCCTCTGTGGTTTGAGTTCATCATCATTCCTTACTGTTATGCGAAGAGAGGACATTCCCCCTTCGACATTGAACTCTGCCACCCTTCTCTTAGACTTTGGGAGAGGGTCCTCAGTGATCCTGGGCATAATCGGTTGGGCTTCAGCTGAGGTTCCCAGTTGATTTTGCCCCCCAATCTCCTGAGCATGCTGCGTTCTCTTAGTCTTTGAGTGCATGTTGCGGTACTGGCTGATCAACTCGTTAGTCAAACGTCTGGGTCTGGGAGGTTTACCATAGAATCGGCTCGAAGATGGTTGGCCCACAGCGTTTTTTGGTGACACTGGTGGGTTTCCCAATCTGTCAAACACAGATCCCCTGGTGACCTCTTGGTCTCTTTTGGATTCTTCTTTGGGCATCCAAACACTCCTGATGGATTGTTCCCCTCTTATTGGCCTGGGCTGATCAGGCCTTGAGAAAGACACCATGGCCATGGTTACAACTGGGAATGGATTGGTGTCTACTGACATCTCGGCTATGCTCTTATCGGCTAGCTTGAACCTACCTTCCTTGATAGCCTTTTGTATGGCCTTCCTGAAAATTACACAGTTAGCTGTAGAATGGTTATAAGAGTTGTGTCACTTACAGTATTTCTTGTTCATCAATTCTTCAGGAGGTGGAATCCGATGCCCCTCTAGCAGCCGAATTTGCTTGTCCTTGAGCAAGTAATCGAAAATCTAGTCTGCCTTGGTTATGTCAAAGGAGTACCCTGCCCTATCCTCTGTTGACTTAGTTTCTTTGGCCTTAGCGGCCTTCAATGCTGGGCAGGAATAGCTCTTCCCTTTGACTATCTCGGCTACCATCATATCAGCGATGAGATCAACCGCTTCGGAGTCAGATTCCTCTGCCTCTATGATAGAGACTAAATGGGGACCCTTTCCTCGGCTAGCCCTTCGCTTTTCCTTTTCCTGGATATATTGCTCAACTCGGATAGCCCTTTCTACGCGATTGATTCAAATGCATGCCAGGCTTGTCCTACTAACTTCTCCTTCAATCGCGGGTGCATGTTGTTAATCACCATGGAGGTATATTCGCTTCGTGGAATTGCACGAACATTTCCTGCTTTCTTTCTGAACCTTTCAATATAATCAAGAACCGACTCATCAACTTCTTTGCTCGAGACTAGTTAAATTTGCTATCAGTAACTTGAGGTTGAGGCCAAAATCTATCATGGAAGCACCTCTCCATGTACCAATTTGATCATCTTGAAGTTTGGGCGGGGAGGAATACCAGGTGAATCTTGTCCCGGTGAGTGATAATGGGAAAAGTTGAAGCTTGTGATACTCATTCTGCCGCTTTCACCACCTTTGTGAAGCGAGCTATGTGCTCCATGGTAGACTTGCCATCTTCCCCGAGAATATGGTGAAATCTGAGTTTTGAATCCCCAGGGAGAGGAACCATCGATCCACCCATTCAGTGGTACGGTTTCAGAAGCAGACGGTCCAACGGCTTTAATTGTATCAAAGTACTTCTTGATGGTACTTGCAATCATTTCGGGTCTATCAAATGGTAGGCTCCTGCCGATTATCTTGTGGATTCACTGGGTCACTTCGACCCACCGGTCTCCAAGGTGAAGCCTGTTGGAGCAATTACGAAGGTTGAAGGTATTTGGTGGAACATTACCTAGAGGTGGATTAGTATTCCATTCTTTGCTCTGGACCATATTCCCAAAACCTCCGACACGAGTTCTGGAATGGCCGATGCATTATGGGGTAAAGGTGGAACAGTGTTCCATGCCTGCTCTCCCCCATAGTTGCCAGCCGTTCGTAGTATATTTGAACTTACTGGAGGGTATGGCGTGGGGACTGGTTGCGGTTGGCACAATGGTGGATTGTTAAGGTTCCAATCACGGATAGCTTCCACTGAACCATAACCAGGGGCCATCGGTGCCAATTTGGTCATCCATATGTATTTTCTCGCAGTAGGGCCATGCGTTGGAGCATACGACATTCTTGGCGGCGGACCAATGTGTCCAATCGTGTTAGCGGCCTCGGCCATGTTGATCTGCTCATACCGCAGATTCGCTTGATCAGTGGCATCACTTGCCCTCAAAGACGGGTGGTACCCATGTATTCTCGGCGATCACCGCACGTCTGGGTTGGTGGCCATACCGGTAGTGGGATTGGTTGTGCTGAAAAGGCCCACTGAACCACATTCACCGAGGCCGCCAGACTGATCGCCTTGTACGCTGGGTTTGCCTGCTCTCTCGCCAACGCAGAACTAGCCGAGTGTTCATCTTGCTGTCCTCGGTTGGTCTCCATGTCTCTCGCCTGCTGAACCTCGTTATGCACCATGGGCCTGACAATATCTGCCAACTGCCTTGAGACTTGGTACATAATGTCATGAATCCACATATCAATCTGGCCGCTGATGAAAGAAGTGGTCATGACCCGCTGGGGCTCCGGTATTCTCCGGGTTATTCATTTCGCAGGTCGGGTACGGAGACTGGAATGTCTTCAACCACTATGGGCATACCCAAGGTGTATGCTGACTCGTTGTTCTTGCGTGGTGGGGTTCTTTTGGGATTTGAACTCGACTCCATGTTGTTGTTGAGTTTCTTTCGGGACCTCAGGTTCATACGCCAAGCGTGATCCTGCCCTGAAGAATCAAACCTGTCCTTCAATTCACCTATGGTCCCACCGGGCGTGCCAAACTTGTTTGCGTGGAAAAATCAACCGAGCGATTCGGCTAACGTCCAGCCGACAAATTAATTCCTGTTTAAGAGATTACACCGAGAACGGAACTCTGATTCTCAATTATGGGTTCCCCAACTGCTCCAGAAAGCGTTGAGTGTGGCGAATTTACGCTATGCTAAGGCTAAGACTAAGATACATGGAATCGGCTAAGATAAATGCTGTAAAAAGCTGATAAATTGCAAGAGAAATAGTTGTTTGATTGATTGGTCGTGTCCTTTACATTTCTCAGCGAAGGTATATATATACAAAAGAAAAACAAAAATGTAACCGCCCCCTATTGGCCATTATGCGTTCCACACGTTCATGGCTGACAACAAGCGGTCGTGGGTGTCCCTCAACTGCTTCCTTATGCGTATCGTGGGTTAACCGCTCTCCCATCGGCTGGGCAAACGATTTATCACGTGTTAAATGCGTTGAAGGCCTTCAAGAGCTAGCTTTAATCATTTTGGCGCCAAAGTCCATGACTTTCACATATTTAACCCTTGGTCGAGCTTCAAAGTTCCATGTTAATCAACAATAGCTCAGCCGATGAGGCCATAATAATCGGATATTTCCTTTATCCACACCGGCTAAACTCTTTAGTAATCGGCTGGCCTCACGATGCTCCCTGAACTTCCAACATTTTCCTTTCTAGCCTCGGTTCAATGGGACCAGTTTTCGGCTACAAATCTGATCGGCTTATCTCACACATCGGCTATTCCTTTCATCGGCTATGGCTGGTATTTTCTGTTGATAACAGATATGATTTATTAATCACAAAAAAAGATCTGATTTATTTATCAAAATATTTGAATTGCACTAATTTTATACATGCTTTTGCATATCAATAATTTTGAGCCACACAAAAGTGTAGATTATAGAAAGAAAAAAAAATCAAAGGCCAAGGAATGAGTTCCTTTCTGCTATTACCCTTTTTGTCGTAGCAATTGTGAATACATGCCTTGACAGGATGGTTTTGATGATTGACAAAAGGGAGCTTTGCAAATAGTCAACCGTGCAAAAAGTGGAAAAGAATACCAAGACGCGTATCAAGAATGATAGTTTCTCAAGTCTTTGGGTTTTGGGTATTTATTTATTTTTATTAAGACTATTTGTAAGTAGTAATAAAAAGCTCTCAATTAAAATAAAATCACACACTCACAAAATGATTTTTATTCTAAAATTGATTTTATGATAATTTTTTCTAAATTATTTTTAGGCACAAAGTATTTTGAAAAATTCTTAAGTTGTACTCAAAATATTGTTTGGAAAATATTTCAAGTTTTCTTTGGAAAATTTTCTCCGTGTCGGCGGTGATATTTTGACATGCAAGTCGTAGCCGAAATGAGGTCGCGTGCAGCTGTCGAGGTCGCGTGCCGAATGGGGGAAGTCGCGTCGAGCCGAGGTCGCGTGCCGAAATGAGGTCGCTGCATCGAGTGTGAGGAGGTCGGCGTGCCGAGCTGTGAGGAGGTCGCGTGTCGGCCGAGGAGGTCGCGTCTTGCCGAGGTGTGAGGAGGTCGGTGTCTGCGGCCGAGCTGTGAAGAGGTCGTATGCCGAAATGGGGAGGTCGTATGCCGAGGCTGGAGAGAGGTCGTATGGAAATACGATGTCGAACACCAAGTGGTGTCCGAGAATCTTTTCCGTCCCCGTGTTTTCAATTCTTTCATATTCAAAACGCAACGGACAAATCCACGCAACGGACAAATCCCTTTAAAATGCTGCAACGGACAAATCCTGCAACGGACATTTCGACGCTCCTCTCAGTGCCTATAAAAGCACTGCACCATGAGCATTGTTTTCAACATAACACAAGTGCTTAATTTTTGTGCTAAAACTCTGTCAAATATTCTCCATCACTCACACTTATTTGAGCACAATTTTTGAGAGTCTTTTTTATTCTACATAATTTGAGTTGTATTATTTGAGCTTCAATTTGTTATATCTGCACTATTGAGTGTATCTTTCTCATCTCATTTTATTTGCGAAAATCATTTCTTTTTGGGTAGGAATCCCAAGGTGTTCATAGAGAGGTGATATCTCTTGAACGTATTGCTCTGGTATAGAGTTGTAAAGGTTTCTAGCTGAACCTGATTTAAAAGCTAGTGATTTAATGAAAATCTCATAGTGCTTTGCTTTGGGGACAGGACGTAGGCCACAGGGGTGTTTGGTGGCCGAACCTGTATAATTTGCTGCGTGCTCTTCTTTGCTCTCTGTCTCTTTATCATTCAAGCACTTTATTTATTTTTGTTCTTTATTTATTTTTCGGTCATTTATTTTCTGTCATTTATTTATTGCAATTTATTCTTCAAGTTATTTATCTTTTCGCAAGTTATTTCTTTCAAGTTTTTTTTTAATTCAGTAATTTATCTGTAATTTTTTTTATAAGCACCGCTATCACAATTCACCCCCCTCTTGTGTTTGAAGTCACTTGGTAACAAGTGGCATCAGAGCTAGACTCTTGTATAAAGGACTTAACCGTCTCAAGAGAATGACTTCAAACAATAACGAGGGAACCTCCATGAACAGACCCCCATTTTTCAATGGTGAGGGGTATGGTTATTGGAAGGATAGAATGCAAATCTTTCTTGAGGGTGTTGATCTTGATATTTGGGATGCTGTGGAAAATGGTCCATTTGTCCCCACTCAATCAATTAATGATGCAGTGGTAGACAAACCAAGATCACTTTGGACCGAAGATGATAAGAAAAAGGTCCAATACAATTTGAAAGCTAAGAACATCATCACTTCTGCTTTAAGCTACGATGAGTTCTATAGGGTCTCAAATTGCAAGACTGCTAAAGAAATGTGGGACACCCTTCTATTGACCCATGAAGGTACTACCGAGGTCAAGAGGGCTCGAATGAACACATTAACCCATGAGTATGAGTTATTTAGGATGAAACCAAGTGAAAACATACAAGATATGCAAAAAAGGTTCATCCATATAATAAACCATCTCAGAGCTCTTGGGAAAGTCTTCAGTAATGAAGATTTAATTAATAAAGTTCTTAGATGTTTAAATAGAAACTGGCAACCCAAGGTTACTGCTATATCTGAATCTAAAGATTTATCTACTATATCATTGGCAACCTTGTTTGGAAAATTGCAGGAACATGAACTTGAACTAAATCGACTCACTGAGAGTGAAGAAAGTGATAAGAAAGGAATTGCTCTCAAAGCAATCGTAAATGAAAAAGAGGAATCTGACAACAATGATAGTCTAGATGAGAATGAGGAAGACATAAGTCCGATGGTTCGAAGGTTCAAAAGGTTCATGAGGCAAAAGGGGAGAACGGGCAAGGTACAAAATCCTCAAAAGAAAAATGAGGAAGGAACTTCTTTTAATCCAACTTGCTACAAGTGTGGTCAAAAGGGACATATAAAACCCAATTGCCCTCATGGTCAGAAGAAAAACGAAAAATTTGATAGAAGACCACAAAAGGAATCAAAAGGAAGAAGAGCCTACATTGCCTGGGATGACAATGATATGGACTCGTCTGATGAATCAGAAAATGAGGAGGCCAACTTATGTCTCATGGCAAAACACGAGGAGGATGAGGTAAATGCTCTTGAACTCGAATCTCCTTTAACTTATGATGAGCTGCTTATTACTTGTGAAGAATTAAATAATGAAACGACTAGACTTCGAAAAATTATTTCTTCTTCTAAGAAAACCATCTCTTCTCTTGAATCTAAAATTATTTTCTTAAACCAAGAGATGGAAGTTTTTAAGGAAAAACAAGTTGTTGTGACTGAAGTTTCTACTTGCACCTTTTGTGAAAACCAAAAGATTGATACTTTCAAGTGTGATGAATGCAATGTTTTGAAAAACAAGATTGAAGATTTGGAAAACACCCTTGCCAAATTTACCATGGGAAGGGATAACTTAAACATTCTATTGGGAAAACAAAAGGGTACTTTTGGAAAAGCCGGTTGGGTTATAATCCACAAACGCATGAAAAATCCTTTAAATTTGTCAATCACAACAACACTTCAAGCAGCCACTTTCATTAAATGCTTTCACCGTGGTAGAAATGGTCACACCGCCTCCATTTGCAATATTAGAAAGAACAAGAATGTGGTTGGCAAAAGATATGGATTCCAAAGGGTACTTTGCCAAAAACTAACTCATCTGACCCAACTTAGTTTGGGTACCAAAGGTTAAAAATTAATCATTGTTGTAGGTGTGCTTGAAAGCCAAGGACTTAAATTGGTATCTTGATAGCGGCTGTTCAAAGCACATGACAGAGACAATAGCAAGTTCTCCTCATTGGTACCTAAGAATAGTGGTTATGTCAGGTATGGTGACAACAACAAAGGTAAAATTCTTGGGATTGGTTCTATTGGTAAGAGTCCTAATCCCACTATTGAAAATGTTTTGTATGTGGATGGTTTGAAGCATAATTTGCTAAGCATTAGTCAACTTTGTGATAAAGGAAACAAAGTGGTTTTCGATTCTTCAAAATGCATGGTCATGGATTCTATAAATGAAAATGTTATTGTTATTGGACCTAGAATTGGAAATATCTATATGCTTGATTTAGATAAAATACCTTCAAATGATGCATGTTGTCTTATTAGTAAAGAGGATGAATCTTGGCTATGGCATAGAAGAATGGCTCATATTCACATGGATCATCTTAATAAATTGGTTTGAAAGGACTTAGTAATTGGCTTACCAAAGCTCCGCTTTGAAAAAGATAAACTTTGCGATGCATGTCAAAAGGGAAAACAAGTAAAGGCTTCTTTCAAATCTAAAAATATTGTTTCAACAAATCGGCCTTTACAACTTTTACATATGGATTTATTTGGCCCTTCTAGAACTAAAAGCTTTGGTGGCAATTACTATGCTCTTGTTATTGTGGACGACTATTCTCGCTATACATGGACCTTATTTATTTCTCATAAAAATGACACTTTTGCTGCCTTTCGAAAACTTGCTAAAGTTATCCAAAATGAAAAAGGAATGAACATAGTATCCATCCTAAGTGATCACGGTGGGAATTCCAAAATGAGGCATTTGAGGCCTTTTGTACTGAAAATGGAATTGAGCATAATTTTTCCGCACCTAGAACACCACAGCAGAAGGGAGTGGGGAAAGGGAAAAATCGGTCTCTTGAAGGCCTTGCGAGGACGATGCTCAATGAGACCAACCTTCCTAAGTATTTCTGGGCAGACGCGGTAAGCACCGCATGTTATGTAATGAATAGAGTCCTCATAAGACCTATTCTAAAAGAAACGCCTATGAAATTTACAAGGGGAGGAAGCCCAACATTTCCCACCTTCACGTATTTGGATGTAAGTGCTTTGTTCTAAATAACGGTAAAGATAACCTTGGTAAATTTGATGCTAAAGCTGATGAAGGTTTATTTCTTGGATATTCCACTTCTAGTAAAGCCTTTCGAATTTTTAATAAACGTACTTTAACTGTTGAAGAATCTGTGCATGTTTAACTTTGATGAGTCTAACCCAAAATCTTTGGTAGAAGAAAGTGTTGATGATCTTGCAGAAGTGTTAGGAGATACCTATTTAGAGGAACAAGAGAGATCAAAAGTTCAAAAGGAGGATCAAGAGTCCTTGCCTCAACCCTCTCAAGAACTCTCTCACTCAAATCTTCCAAAGGAATGGAGAGTCTCAAAGAACCATCCTCTTGACAACATAATAGGTGATATCTCAAAAGGGGTAACGACTCGAAACTCTCTTAATCATGCATGTCATCATATGGCCTTTGTCTCTCAAATTGAACCAAATGACGTCAATGAAGCCATCTTTGATGAGCATTGGACCCTTGCTATGCAAGAGGAATTAAATCAATTTGAGAGAAATGATGTTTGGGAACTTGTCCCTAGGCCTAAAGATCACCTAGTCATTGGGACCAAATGGGTCTTTCGCAACAAGCTTGATGAAAACGGTATCATTGTTAGAAATAAAGCTAGACTTGTTGCAAAAGGCTATAACCAACAAGAGGGCATAGATTTCGATGAAACCTATGCACCCATGGCTAGATTAGAAGCTATTCGCATGCTTCTCGCATTTGCATGCATCATGGATTTCAAACTTTTTCAAATGGATGTTAAAAGTGCATTTCTTAATGGCTTTATTCAAGAAGAAGTATATGTTGATCAACCTCCCGATTTTGAAAATTTTGAATTTCCAAATCATGTTTTCAAATTGAAAAAGGCTTTATATGGTTTAAAACAAGCTCAGAGCTTGAGTACGAGAGTTGAGCAAATATTTACTTGAAAAAGGTTTTGAAAGAGGAAAAGTTGATACCACTCTTTTCATTAAACACAAAAATCATGACATTTTACTTGTTCAAATTTATGTTGACGATATCATCTTTGGTGCTACTAATGAGTCCTTGTGTGAAGATTTTTCCAAAATCATGCAAAGTGAGTTTGAAATGTCCATGATGGGAGAGCTCAACTACTTCCTTGGTCTTCAAATCAAACAAACAATGTAAGGAATTTTTATAAATCAATCCAAATATTGCAAGGAGTTGCTTAAAAGATTTGGAATGAGCAACGCCAAAGAAATCTCAACTCCAATGAGCACATCATGCTATCTTGACAAAGATGAAGGTGGTAAGTCGGTCGAAGTAAGTAAGTATCGAGGTATGATAGGATCTCTTCTCTATCTCACTGCAAGTCGTCCGGATATTATGTCTAGTGTTTGTATGTGTGCACGTTTTCAAGCAAATCCTAAGGAATCACATCTCTTAGCGGTAAAACGCATCATGAGATATCTCACTGGCACACAAACTATGGGTTTATGGTACCCCAAAGGTGCTGACTGCACACTTATTGGGTACTCGGATTCGGATTTTGCGGGTTGCAAAATGGACCGAAAAAGCACTAGTGGGACATGTCACTTACTTGGGAATGCCTTGGTTTCATGGCATAGTAAGAAACAAGCCAGTGTGGCTTTGTCCACTGCTGAAGCGGAATACGTTGCAGCAGGTAGTTGTTGTGCACAGATCATTTGGATGAAACAACAGTTGAATGATTATGGAATCAATCTGAAAACTGTTCCAATTAAGTGCGACAATACTAGTGCCATAAACCTCACGAAAAATCCAGTTTATCACTCCCGGACCAAACACATAGAAATTAGGCACCATTTTATTAGAGATCATGTTCAAAAAGGAGATTGTGTGATTGAGTTTGTGGAAACATCTAAACAACTCGCAGATATTTTTACTAAACCTTTGCCTAAAGAAAACTTCTTTTTTATAAGAACCGAGTTAGGAATTTTAGATCAATCATGCATTGAATGACTGCGTGTGAGTGCATTTTATTATGAATAAGTTCTAACTTGGGCGTTGGAGTGTGCTAACATTTTTATGCAGGTTCCGTTACCAAGACTAAAAGTGGAGAAATGCAACCGTCCTTCCTGTAATCGTTAAAATAAAAGTTTGTGCAGGTTATGTTAACTGCAAACAATTATGCTTCATTGAACCCTTGATACTCTATTTTAATTATTTTTCGCCATCTAGTTACACGTATATGCATACGTTTTACATGCCTTTCCCTTTATCTTTTCCGCTTTTTGATGTTGCCAAAAGGGGGAGAGTTATATGATTCAGGGGGAGTGGTTTATTTTGGGAGTGGTTTATTTTATGCATATTGTGAGGGGGAGTTTTTCTGATATCTTTTTTTTCTAAATATTGTGAGGGGGAGTTTTTCTAAATATTGTGCTTATACTCTGATATCTTTTATTAAAAAACAATGCTTATATCTCATTGCTATATCATGATTATATTTTACTAAATTCCCTCCATGAGATGTTTGTCATCATCAAAAAGGGGGAGTCTGTGAATACATGCCTTGACAGGATGGTTTTGATGATTGACAAAAGGGAGCTTTGCAAATAGTCAACCGTGCAAAAAGTGGAAAAGAATACCAAGACGCGTATCAAGAATGATAGTTTCTCAAGTCTTTGGGTTTTGGGTATTTATTTATTTTTATTAAGACTATTTGTAAGTAGTAATAAAAAGCTCTCAATTAAAATAAAATCACACACTCACAAAATGATTTTTATTCTAAAATTGATTTTATGATAATTTTTTCTAAATTATTTTTAGGCACAAAGTATTTTGAAAAATTCTTAAGTTGTACTCAAAATATTGTTTGGAAAATATTTCAAGTTTTCTTTGGAAAATATTCTCCGTGTCGAGCAGTGATATTTTGACATGCAAGTCGTGTGCCGAGCTGAGGTCGCGTGCCGAGCTGAGGTCGCGTGCCGAACTGTGGGGAAGTCGCGTGCCGAGCTGAGGTCGCGTGCCGAGCTGAGGTCGCGTACCGAGCTGTGAGGAGGTCGCGTGCCGAGCTGTGAGGAGGTCGCGTGCCGAGCTGTGAGGAGGTCGTGTCTGTGCCGAGCTGTGAAGAGGTCGTATGCCGAGCTGAGGAGGTCGTATGCCGAGCTGGAGAGAGGTCGTATGGAAATACGATGTCGAACACCAAGTGGTGTCCGAGAATCTTTTCCGTCCCCGTGTTTTCAATTCTTTCATATTCAAAACGCAACGGACAAATCCACGCAACGGACAAATCCCTTTAAAATGCTGCAACGGACAAATCCTGCAACGGACATTTCGACGCTCCTCTTAGTGCCTATAAAAGCACTGCACCATGAGCATTGTTTTCAACATAACACAAGTGCTTAATTTTTTGTGCTAAAACTCTCTCAAATATTCTTCATCACTCACACTTATTTGAGCACAATTTTTGAGAGTCTTTTTTTATTCTACATAATTTGAGTTGTATTATTTGAGCTTCAATTTGTTATATCTGCACTATTGAGTGTATCTTTCTCATCTCATTTTATTTGCGAAAATCATTTCTTTTTTGGTAGGAATCCCAAGGTGTTCATAGAGAGGTGATATCTCTTGAACGTATTGCTCTGGTATAGAGTTGTAAAGGTTTCTAGTGAACTCGATTTAAAAGCTAGTGATTTAGTGAAAATCCCATAGTGCTTTGCTTTGGGGACAGGACGTAGGCCACAGGGGTGTTTGGTGGCCGAACCTGTATAATTTGCTGCGTGCTCTTCTTTGCTCTCTGTCTCTTTATCATTCAAGCACTTTATTTATTTTTGTTCTTTATTTATTTTTCGGTCATTTATTTTCTGTCATTTATTTATTGCAATTTATTCTTCAAGTTATTTATCTTTTCGCAAGTTATTTCTTTCAAGTTTTTTTTAATTCAGTAATTTATCTGTAATTTTTTTTATAAGCACCGCTATCACAATTCACCCCCCTCTTGTGTTTGAAGTCACTTGGTAATAGCAATTTCAGGGTCAATCATGATGTAGTTTTCAAAAATATTTGAGAGCGTCTGCTGCTGCAAATTTAACAGAGGTCGACCCCTCTGCTGCTCTGCATCAAGCTCTACCGGCTACATTAGCATAATAATTGCGACTATAAAGAACGAAAATACGAGTAATATATGTTAGTAATATATGTAGCTCGTAGCATGTGTGTATAAACAAAGCACACAATATGATAAATAAGAGTCAAAAATTTTAAATACACGAAAAAATGAGAAATTGGGAATGGTAACAAAATATTAATATTTAACACTAATATTTAACAAAATACTAATATTTAACACTAAGATTTGTCGCTAAAAAACTTGTAAATGAGACAAAGTAACATTGCAAATAGAGAAAGAGAGGCTTGAAAACAAGGTCAAAGCCAATCAATGCTAATAATACTTGCGAAATTGCAAGTTTGTGTGGCACTGATCCTCTTA
The DNA here is from genome assembly GCA_037113605.1 of Calophaca sinica. Lineage (NCBI taxonomy): Eukaryota > Viridiplantae > Streptophyta > Magnoliopsida > Fabales > Fabaceae > Calophaca > Calophaca sinica. Next base: position 122,037,219 of record CM073736.1, on the reverse strand, counting down.
CGACCTGTTTACACCAAAAAATAGTTGGCCAGATCATGTATTCGCCACTCAGATAAAAGTGCAAGTATTTGCCTAACAGTTGAGTTTTAATCAGCTGCAACCACATCAGCTGAATCATGATCGGCTAACTCAAGATCGGTTAAGATAAGATCCGCTAAATCCAAGGTCAGTCGCCTGAGATGAGGTGAACTAGACACAACTACTCAGCTGAGATAGACAACTGATGAGCACCAGTCGAGCATGATCAGCTGACGCAAGCTCAGTTGCAACTGACGCAGAATCAGTTGAACGTGGCTGCTAAGTCTAAATGGGCTTGGAGGCTGTTATTGGGTCTTATGGGCTCGTGTGAATGTTGATTAAGGGCCCAAGAGATTACAAATATATTTAAAAAGAAAGAAATGATCAACTCGAAGCGCGGCAACCACTTTCCTAGATTTTTGGGAAGAAGATTAGAGGTGGTTTCAGAGAGAGAATGTGAAGATCAGAAGGTAACTACCTGGAATCAAGGGATAAGCAATTAAAAAACATGCACCCACTTACTTGAAAATAGGAAAATGGAGAACATGGTCAAGTGGTGGATAAATTAGCCGTTATAGTGAATTTTTTGCCCATATCTTGGCTAATTAATGAGATATGTGGATTCTATGAGTTGACTAAGTCAATAACGTGTATGAAGACCTATTTCCTTAAAAATAGGATTATAAAGAACATGGCCAGTTGATTGGCAGCTAGCCGTTTGGCCCATAACTTAGCCGGCTGAAGAGATATTCGAATTATATTAGCTGACTAAGTGGAGGATGTGGTCAACTAATATAGCAATCAATAAGTTAGCTGACTAAGCATTTTTGGGCCATACTTAGCCGACGGGGTAGTTACTTATATTTATGTTGCTAACCATGATCTTATATGATGTAATATGTGAGCTAGTGGGTTAAGAACGTGGCAAATAGGGTAAGTATAGGTTTCTTAGGTAGTCTTTGTCTATAAATACCAATTGTATAGATTGTATTCAACACACCCATTCAATCAAAACAAGTCTTTATAATTATCTTTACTTTATCGCTTTTCTCTATCTTTATTTTCATGCAACTTTAGTTTGGTAGTTTAACCTTCTACACTAGACGCTTTCTGGAGTAGTCTAGGAACCCGCAGTTGAGAAACAGAGTCCCTTTCTCAGCGTAATCGCCTGATCAAAAAGGGGATCACTGTTAGCAGTGCGAGTTAGCTAACATATCATCTCATCATCTGAGCAATCGGCTAGTCGACTAAGCACCAAATTCGCACAACGCCTCAACAAATTGGCACGCCCGGTGGGACCAGGAAGGTGAACACCATGTTCAACTTTGGAGTACCACAATAAGAGCAACCACATGTTCAGGCAGAATCTTTACCACAGGTTCAGCCGAACTTTATTCAGGCAGGACCTTTACCGTATGGCCAGCCGGATACTTTTGCTACTATTAACCCAGGGGGCAAATAGTGGCAAATGATAAGGTTGATAATGCAGTAGGACAGATTGGAAGGTCGTTTATTATGCCAAGTGCTCCGGCTAATGACACGACTCTACAGGCTTCCGATCAAGGACATGTTGCTTATCAAGCTCTGGGCTCTGGAATACAGATGCAGCTACCTGGTGATTATATGAGGCAGCAGCCATGGAATAATATTCCACCTACCTTGGCTAATCAGCCATTCTGTCAGTTTGTCCCAGAAATGCCTCCCTATGGCGAAGTGGGTTCAAATCCTTGTAGGATTTTGTATAGAACATCTGGGGATTATAACGGAGAGCTGCCATGAAATACCATTCCATCTTTCTCGACTAGTCACTCAGCCGTTCACAGGGCTCAACATGAGAATCTTGGTGATTATGTAGCAGGGCAGCAATGTATACCAACTCTACCTACTGCGGCTAATCAAATAATGATTCCAAACACGCCGCAGCAAATTTACCAAATGTTGCTTCAATAGGCAGCAGTGCCAACAACGTAACTTGGTCCAATTCCAACCATCGTACCAAATTTTGTCCAGCCGATATTGGTTGAGAGTAGACCAGTTGTCCCTCAGTCAGTTGATCCCAACATGATATCCGAGGTAATGCGAAGACACTTCGGCATACAACTAAGGCCTTTAGGTAGGCCTGTGTATGGAAAGCCATATCCAGAATACGCGGACAAAATGATGCCATTACCAAGTGGGTTTGAGACCCCGAATTTCATAACTTTCTCAGGAGAAGATGACATGTCTACCATTGAACATATTGGCAGATTTACTGCTCAGTATAGAATGGCGAATCAGAATGAATACTATAAGTTACAGTTATTTCGTTTGTCATTGACAGGGAGAGCATTTGGTTGGTATTCCTCATTGCCTCCCAGTTATGTGGTAAACTAGGCAGACATGGAAATGTTCTTCCATGATAGGTTTTATAAACCTCAACGGGAAGTTACAACAGCCGACTTGATGAATTTGAAACAACAAGAGGATGAGACGGTTGCTGACTTCATAGAAAGATTCAAGAAGCTGAGTAGTAGGTGTACAAGGCGACTTCCAGAGGCAGAATATACTGCAATAGTTGTGCATAACATGCTCCCACATATGAAAGAAGAGTTGATCTCCCATGAATTTTCAGACTTGAGTCAGTTGACGAGCAATGCTTCCATGGTTGAACGATTCATTCTTGAGAAGAATAAAGGGGGATCTAACTGGGAAATAGTCCCTATGGACGATTATGATGTGTCTGAGGATGCATCTGATTACCATAGTGATTAGATAGCTAAGGACATGGCAGCCGAGATCTTGAGGAAAACACTAGCTGATAAGGGTGTAGCTAAAGTGACGACTGATGTAGAATTATTCCTAGCTACATTCTCTAATATGGTTTTGATGTTCGGCTTACCATTTCCTACATCAAAGGATATATGGAAATAGCTGATGCATAAGCAATGGAAACCAATGGGCAAACCAATTGAATGAAGAAAGTAGGAGGACATTTAGCTGTGCCAAATTGGCAACCAAAGTCTACTATCTGCAAACCCAATGTCTTTGTAATGTTGAATTTTTCCATATTGACTGGATCATATAAAGCTGGGGGAATTTAGCAGTGTCATTTTGACAACGTAAGTCTACTATCAACGAACCTAGTCGTTCCAGAAGATTAAGTTTCTATATGCAACACAACCGTATTAGTCAAAAGTCAGAACGCCAAACAAAAAGAAGTTCGGCTGACATAATACATCTTTCAGCTACCTCTTATTGTCGTCAGCTAAAAGATGTAGGGGGCATATGTTTACACCAAAAAATAGTTGACCAGATCATGTATTAGCCACTCAGATAAAAGTGCAAGTATTTGCCTAACAACTGAGTTTTAATCAGCTGCGACCATATCAGCTGAATCATGATCGGCTAACTCAAGATCGGCTAAGGTAAGATCCGCTAAATCCAAGGTCAGTCACCTGAGAAGAGATGAACCAGACATAACTACTCAGTTGAGATAGGCAACTGATGAGCACCAGTCGAGCATGATCAACTGACGTAAACTCAGCTGCAGCTAACGCAGAATCATCTGAACATGGCTACTAAGTCTAAATGGGCTTGGAGGCTATTATTGGGTCTTATGGGCTCGTGTGAATGTTGATTAAGGGCCCGAGAGATTACTAATATATTTAAAAAGAAAGAAATGACTAAGTCAAAGCGCGACAACTACTTTCCTAGATTTTTGGGAAGAAGATTAGAGGTGGTTTTAGAGAGAGAATGTGAATATCAGAAGGTAACCACCTGGAATCAAGAGATAAGCAATTAAAAAACGTGCACCCACTTCCTTGAAAATAGGAAAATGGAGAACATGGTCAAGTGGTGGATAAATTAGCCGTTATGGTGGATTTTTTGCCCATATCTTAACTGATTGATGAGATATGTGGATTCTATGAGTTGACCAAGTCAATAACGTGTATGAAGACCTATTTCCTTAAAAATAGGATTATGGAGAACATGGTCAGCTAATGGGCAGCTAGCCGTTTGGCCCATAACTTAGCCGGCTGAAGAGATATTCGAATTATATTAGTTGACTAAGTCAAGGACGTGCAAGAGAGCCTATTTCCTTATAAATAGGGTTATGGAGGACGTGGTCAACTAATATAGCAATCAATAAATTAGCTGACTAAGTATTTTTTTTTTTGCCATAACTTAGCTGATGGGGTAGTTACTTATATTTTTGTTGTTAGCCATGATCTTATATGATGTAATATGTGAGTTAGTGGATTAAGAACGTGACAAATAGGGTAAGTATATGTTTCTTAGGTAGTATTTGTCTATAAATATCAATTGTACAGATTGTATTTAACACACCCATTCAATCAAAATAAGTCTTTACAATTATCTTTACTTTATCGCTTTTCTTTATCTTTATTTTCATGCAACCTTAATTTGGTAGTTCAACCTTCTACATTAGACGCTTTCTGGAGTAGTCTAGGAACCCGCAGCTAAGGAACATGGTCCCTTTCTCAGCGTAATCGCCTGATCAAAAGTTAGCAGTGCGAGTTAGCTGACATATCATCTCATCATCTGAACAATCGGCTAGTCGGCTAAGTACCAAATTCGCACGACGCCTCAATATGACCTATAAAAAACGTAAGAAACAAGAAAGTGGGTTTAATTAAGTCGGATATTGTGATCCCATATAGCGAGAGACAGGAGGTGGTAAAGCCACATTTTGTGGCTAGTGAAATAATAATTGTGGGTGATTGCAATGCAAACCCACAAAAGAAAGTAAGAGAAAGCTAACAATGCCAACCTCAGACAAATACAAGCTTTAGGTGCAATCATCGAAACCATTCAGTGTCTTAAAATAATCAAAGCGAGTGCCAACCATCCCGATGCCATGCCATTTTCTTCCTATAAATAGAGAACGGCAGATACAAACGATACATACCAACAGAAGCATTCATTTTGTGGCTAGTGAAATAATAATTGTGGGTGATTGCAATGCAAACCCACAAAAGAAAGTGAGAGAAAGCTAACAATGCCAACCTCAGACAAATACAAGCTTTAGGTGCAATCATCGAAACCATTCAGTGTCTTAAAATAATCAAAGCGAGTGCCAACCATCCCGATGCCATGCCATTTTCTTCCTATAAATTGAGAACGGCAGATACAAACGACACATACCAACAGAAGCATTCAATTGTAAGTGCATGAGAGAAAAAAAATTCATAAAGATAGTATACGACTATAAAGATATATATTCGGATGGTACGGGTAAGGGTATTGCAAAATTGCAACTCACATGAATATAGGTCTGAGTACAAATAATTTTTTCAAATGCAGGTATGGAGACGGGTGTAGTACCCTACCTTGAAGTTACTCGTTGCCATCCCTAATTCACAATTCCCATATACTTAAACAAAACTCCCCACCAACCACCTATATAGTCTGTTCATTAACAAGGCAATCAATTAGTAGACTCACACATCTAGTCGCTAAAATGTGTGCCCGAAAAGGAGAATTCACCGTGAAAGTGACGAAGGAGGAAGTGGTGGAGGCAAAGCTACCAATGGAAGAACACTGGCTGCCACTGTCAAACCTTGACCTACTCATTGGCCCTGTCGATGTTGGAGTTTTCTTTTGCTACAAGAAACCTATCATTGATTCAGGGGACAGTGGCAATAATCACAACGCATATGGATCCATGGTGGAGTGTTTGAAAAATGCCTTAGCTCAGGCTTTGGTTTCCTATTATGCCTTTGCTGGTGAACTGGTGCCTAACTCCATGGGTGAACCACATGAGCTTCTATGCAATAACCGTGGGGTTGATTTTGTTGAAGCTGTAGCTGATGTTGAGCTACAGTCCCTCGATCTTTACAACCTAGGTGACACTGTTGAAGGGAAGCTTGTTCCAAGGAAGAAGCACGGCGTGCTTGCTATTCAGGTGATAACCATAGACAAACATAAATTAAAGTACACAATTTTAGACATATATATATGGCGGCGGCTAGGGTGGGGAAGTACCCCAAGTGGTCCATAATGGACCAATTTTTTTCACAGTTTGATCAAATCGTTCGATCGTTAAATTAAAAATAAACAGTCAAAAAAAAAAATACTCTTACCCACAAACTTGTCAATGAGGTCCGAAATATAAATTTTCAGCGCAAAAAATGATCCAAATTATATTGCCGGAGCAAAACATCGTCGAGTGACTAAAATTTTAAACCCAAATTTTTACCATAGCCTGTCATGATATAATACGTTTAATCTATTAATTTACTTTAGTGAAATTCACTCATTTAATCATAGATTAAAAATACATTTAACCTTGTGTTAATAGGACAAATTTAACAATTAACTGTATCATAGATTAAATGAGTGAATTTCACAAAAGTAAATTAATAGATCAAACGTATTATATCATAACAGACTATGGTAAACATTTGGGTTTAAAATTCTATTGAATTCTGGACAGTGTTTTGCACCGGCAGTATAATTTAGATTATTTTTTACGCCCAAAATTTATCCCAAAATTTATATTTCGGACCTCATCAACAAGTTTGTCATAATAGTATAGTGTTCATTTTTATTTTTGACTGTTGATTTTTAATTTAACGATCGAACGATTTGATCAAAAGTTAGAAATAAATTGATACATTATGTACCACATGGGATACTTCCCCACCGTAGCTGCCGCCTATATATTAACCATCAATTTTGAATTAATGCATATGGCAGACTATACCTACACAGACATTTTCACTTTACGGTCAAATATTTGTCTTCTGAAAAGGAATATTTTTCATATAATAATAATAATAATTTTTTTTTTTAGTGTTTGATTTATATAGTATCTATATATGCACGTGAGAATAGTTTCTTAGACCAAGAGTATTGATGATTTGGTATAACTGTTTCTTGGCTAAAAAAAATATAACCATTCCAATGACATGCCTATCTAAAGTTTTTTTTTTTTTTAAGAGATAGATATATTTTCAATTGTTTAAATGAGTGCCCACAATAGTTTAGGCTCAACCAAACTTTTCCTATACGATCCAATATTTGCGGGGAAAAAAAAAAACCCTCAAAGACAATACTCAACGAGTTATTAATTAATGCTATTTCCCACCAAACATTTATCAATTTTAAAAGTTTATGAGTAGTACTCCCTCCGTCCCAATATATATGTCATATTTGGCTAAATTACACAGTTTAAAAAATGAAAGAAAGAGAGTGTTAATTTTACCAAGTTAACCTTATTAACTATTGGTGTATTAACTATTGTTAGAGATGCAAAGTGGAGTATTTGAGGGTACTATTGGCAAAAAAACATTTAATATTGTATTGAAAAAAGAAAATGACATATATTTTGAGACAATTTTTTGTTGTTGTAAATGTGACATATATATTGGGACGGAGAGAGTATTATATGCAATGGTTTGATTATCGTTGTTACTGTACAGGCAACTAGGCTGAAATGTGGTGGGTTAGTAGTAGCATGCACTTTTGACCATCGCATCGCTGACGCCTATTCAACAAACATGTTCCTAGTTTCATGGGCCGAGATAGCCCGACCCAACAAGCCCACAACCCTAACAATCACTACAAGAAATAGTTCAGATACCGACGGACATTTACCGACGGCTTGAGTCCGTCGCTAAAAAACGGGATTTCCGACGGTGTTACCCGTCAGAACACGCGACCCGTCGTATTCTGGATATTACCGACGGGTTAAGCCGTCGGAAAAACGATTTCTTAGCGACGGACTCAAGCCGGCGGTGGATGTCCGGTTGCAGACCGTGACTTTGGAAAATTCCCGCTTGTTTTTGAATACCGACGCCCATTGACCGTCTTACCGAAGCGGGTTAGCCGTCGCTAATCCCGTCGTTCTGACGGGTTTAACCGTCGGTAAGTTTAAAATGGCCGTCGGTAAGCTCTTTATTTGGCGGCAGAACCATTCTTCTTCATTCACTTCGCAGATCGGCTCCTCGTTAGCCTCTTCATCTCGGATTCGCCGTTCGCCCTTCATCTCCGTCGCCTTCATCTCCTCGTTAGCCTCTTCATCGCCGCTCCCTCCGCCAGAGCTGCGCCCAAAAACCCTCTTTTTCACCATCCCACTCCCCAACCCAAGCACGGATGTGAGTTCAGTTGCTTATCATGTTACCAAATTGAATGTCGCTGTTCATTCAAGAAGTGAGGAGGTGGGTTAATTGAAGGGCATTTTATTTTTCTTGTATTTTTTTTCCCCTGGGTTTTGAGGAAGTTTTGATTTTGAGATTGGGAACTTGTGTTGCAACTTCAACTTGGAGTGACAATTCCGTTGCTGGGCAAGTGACAATTGAGGTAAGGTTGTGTTTTGAATTTTATGATGTATTAGAGACTATTGGTGTATTAGAAATCCAATGTCTAATCCCTCGGTCACTAAGAGTTTTGCATGTATGTCTCTGTTGCTGGCTGTATAGTAATTCTTAAATTTTTAGTAGTATTTGGTATTTGAAGTTCAGCCTTGGCCATAATTCCAATAGTAGTGTAACTAATCTGAAAATTCTATTTGTTGTTGTTTGGTATACTGATTGATAGTGTTGCTCCTCCTTTCAGTCTTTTAGCATGATTGATTTCTTCTTTCTTTTAGCATGATTGATTTCTTCTTTTAAAGCTTTCATATAATTTTGCACATCTCAAATAACAGGTGTACAACTGGAAACACAAAAACCAATAGATGGTTCTTAAATTTTCCCTGCTTCTGTGGTTCTTTATTATTTTTCGGTTCAGCATTTGCTTTGATTTAGTTGTATTATACCATATTGGTTCTGCATTTTTTTTTTGTTTTTTTTTTTACTCTAATGTTTACTTTCTTCACAATTTCCTCTGTGGTTCTTTGCAATTGGAGCTCTTCAAATAGGATCAAATCTTGATGTTTGTGTTGCGGACACGAAAGTTAACATTGAAGTTGTATATAAGTATATTGGAGAGAACTTTATTATTCTTCAATTCTAATTACTGCTCCCTTTCTAACTCTTTTTTATTTAATTCTAATTATTTCTTTAAAATACTTATTCTACATCTTGGTCCGAGAATACCATTCCTTTATGATTAGCAAACTTGGATAACTTAAGTCACTATCCTTATTGTCTGTTTCAAGTTTCTTTTTTTCTGGAATGTCTTTATTGTCTGTGTTTCTTTCCATTTTCTTCAATAGCCTATGTTTACAAAGTATGAGCAATTTTGATTTGATGGGTTGTGCATTTTACTAATCTTAAAGACTTTGTCCTTTTCTACAGTGGATAGCAACTCTTTCCATGCGACATATGCCTTATTTTCTCCTTGCTTAGAACGCATGCGTGAAGCCCTGTAACAGGTAGCCAATGTGACCCACACATAGGTTTTGGTACCTTTTATTCTTTTATAATTTCTACATCGGGAGAGCTTGCTGGAAGATTGGTGCTTCATTTAATAAAATCAGTTGGTGAATGGCTAATGAAAAAATGATATCTCATCGCTTTCTTGATGCTTCTATGGATGAATTCCTTTAAGGTCGTATGGCATGCATAAAACTAAATTAATACTATACTATGAAGTAATAAAATAATTGCCGATGGATTTCATAGACGTGACCTATTAATGATATAAAAGCATTCAATTGATTGATTATGGAAATCTTTATACTATCCAATCTTTGTATCTGATATATCACATAATGGTGTAGTATATTTTACAATGTAACTACTCGATCAGCTTGAGATAGGGATAGCCCATGATCAGCTTTTTGTTTTTCCATCTTTTTCTCTCCAAATTCAAAATACTTTGTCGTGACATCCTTAAAAGAAATAGCTAATTGGCATATATGCGTCACCTAGGTTATTTTCATGTACCATGTGTACTCCCCTACTCTCTTGTTTTTGTTCATATGTATGGGTTATTGCTAGGATGAATTTTCATAGGCATCTGAGTTCCCGTATTGGTTAATTGGGATTATATTGTTTGCATTACTCATGTTGCATATATAAACTTATAGTATTTGCATTGGTTCATTTTCTTAGCTTATATTGTTTGCATTGGATCATTTTCTCAGGGCACATATCAATTTTATGTATGTATTTATTATTTACATATACGCGTTCACAATCTTGAGTTTCAATGGAAAAACATATAATGGTTTAGTATAAACAAGCTTATTTGTATATGATAGGGAATTTTGAGTCCCGTTGTTATATACAATTAAATTAATATTCGTATCCATGTATTCAAATATTTGTTAGGTCAAAAAACATAGAAATTAATATTCAAATTTGGTTTTGAGATTGAGAACTTGTGTTGCAGCTTCAACCTTCTGTGTTTTAATTTCATTTTACTTGATATCACAGACAAAATAAACAAGAGTTCAAATGTTTGCACTTTTGGCTAGTATTTCTTGATTGGTACCTGTGGATAGTATATAAGAATAATGGCTTAGAGAATTTTTTTATTGTTTTATTAAATTTTGGGTGCCTTAATGTAGCAAGGTGATGGTCTAGGGGTGATAGGGTTCCTAGAATGGTGGGGATAAGTAGTCGTGAATGTGAATACATTTATACATGGTAATAAAGAGTATTGGAGGAGTTTATGTTATCAAATATAGGCTCAAAAATGTATTGCAAGATTACTTTATATTTATGTTTCTGCATACTTGTTACAAAGAATGGTTTGGCAAATTACAGGTGGGAGTTCCATATCTCTCTTCTATTTCGAGTGGTTAATTACATGTGGGTTTACAATTTAATTCTTTGCAATATTTGTTTGACGGGGTGGAGTGGGGATTCTTTTTCTTGTTCTATACTTAGGTAGCGCTTGTGCCCAGTTTTTTTTAGCTTAAAAGCTACTTTAAAATTAAAGTTTAAAATATGAGCTTTAAAAATAAAGTAAAAGTTGTTTGGTAAGTTTCATATTTTGTTTATTTTAAAAGCTACTTTTAAGTTGTAAGTTGTTTGGTAGAATATTTTCATAAAAGTACTTATTTGAAGAATACCTAATTGCAAACAATTTATTACTAATGAATGAAATGTATATAAACCAAAAGGTAAATTCTTTAAAATAATCCACAGATAAGGATAAATAATTTTTTTTATCATACATATAAAAATTCATAAAAAAATATAATAGAAAGGTGATAAATGCTAGGTTATTTTCTATAGTTGTAATATTTTTTATTTGTAAAAAAAATATAATATTTACAATATAGCACGCTTGACAATATCTGCAACTAGTCAGATTAAAATTATTTTCTAATATTCCCACTTTTGCTTTTCTTTCTCGATTTTTTTCGCTCAGCCTTCAAATTTTTAGAGTCGCTTTTAACTTTTCTTGCTGAGGAATAAATTTTTATAAGCAATTATAGTCCAAATCATGAATGATACAAAGTATAAAGATTAAACAGAGTTATATACTGAAACACACTTCCTTCTGTATTTTCTTTTCTTCCATCAAGTGAATTCTTTCTTCTTTTGTCATCTTTGTTTTTCCAGTTGCCTTGGTTGTGTTCTTGGCAGGGGCGTCAGATCTTTTCATATTTTCAACATTCTCTTCGTGCTCCAAGCTCATATTTTCCTCATCAGGATGACCATACAACTCATAAAAAAACACGAAGTTTTCTCAAATGCATGGAGCAAAATGTAAGAAGCACACTAGGTAGAAAATCCAAACAGCAAATAAATAAGTAAGTATTTAGTTCTGCTACTCAATCCAAAACCTAATCTTTGGTGAAAGTAGTAACCTAATCTTTAGTTTGTTTGGATAACCGTTGAAATGAGCTTGCGAGTTCCTTTTCCTTTTGAAGGTTTGAATGGATGTTTAGCTGTAAACGTGCTTTGCCACGGTAAAGCAAATAGGCACTTTGTGTTCCACATAAGGAGGATTCCATCTGACATCTGACATTTTTTTATATATGTTTTAACTGCTAAAAGAAATTTAATTTAATTTATGCATTTGATTGATAAATTATTGTTGTTTTGACATAAGAAATGGGGTTTGTATGATAAGAAAGAGAACATGAAGCTGCATGTACATGGATCTTGTGATTGGAATTAATTTGCTGCTTATGAACAAGGGTTTCTGGATTCCTTTGGTGGTGACAAGGGTTTTACATTGCATTTTCTTTCTTTTTAGGTTTTTTGATTCCTGGGTTTCTGGATCTACTGGTTTTTAGGTATGTTGCATTCGAACTTGTTTGAATTCTATCCTTATTTAGATTCTGGTGTGGTTTTGATATTCTTGTTTATATCTTATTAGTTTCTGCTAACACAAAAATCTCTGTTTCATAGGCGTCTGAGTTCGCCACCTCCACCAGTTCGCCACTTGTACCACTAGGTATGCACTCTAACGAAATGTCGGTTAACTCATTGGGTGGAAAAAGGGTTGTCTGTTGACCCCCACACCGACATATTTATTTGTTTTCGTTCATAGTTCTCTCCACGCAGGGGATTTTGAAGTGTATTGTGTAATTGTCTAAATGATATGTACCGTGTAATTGTCTCCGCCGATTCTGCTATCACTCATCAGTCACAATGCTTGTGAGTAAAGAGTGCAATTTTAATTTATGCTTGCCATTTCATTCATGGATATGGATATTGGTGATGTTGCTTGGCTGCAATTTGCTTTGCACATCTCTCTGTACTTCTTTCCCTTGCCACTTCTGCTTGTCTAATTCTATCCTCTTTAAATGACCAACTCGATTTTCTAATTCCAATGTTGTTAATCGAGGATCGCGAAAAATAGCGTAAAATTGGCAGGATAGCGTAAAATAGCGGGCAGATAGCGTAAGTTAAATAGCTGGTGAAATAAATAAAATTATAAAATTATATATTAAAAAGTGACATATAATATTTAACGTTCAGCACAAAATCTGAAATGACATAATAAAATATTTATTTAATGAGCTATTTTTAGAAACTTAAGTGGTTATTTATTCATAAATTACTTTAGAGGCTTATTAAAATAAAATCAAGAGAGCATATGAATATTTTTTATGTTGATATATTTGAATATTAATATCAGCATTTATTTTAAGTGATGTAAAATAAGTTTAAATAAACCCTTAATGAAAGGTAAAATATGTTTGAATAAACCCTGAATGAATAAGTAGCTCTTCCGTTTTAAGAAAATAAAATATATAAATTAAAATTGCAATATTGATTGAATTGTTAATAATTATTATTTATTGAAAAATAAAATATTTTTTATTATATATGGCGGATGGCGTAGTGGCAACTAAATGATTAATAAAACTACACATACAGTAAATGGACCATTGCTCAAAGAAACAAGGCAGATTTGAATTGGAAAGGTTAAATAATAATAGAACTAAAAAATAGATTTAAAATAAAAAATAATTAAAAAGCAGAATTTTTAAGAACAATAGAATAAAAAAGCAGATTTTAAAAAAGAAAGAAGAGAATAACAAAACGAAATTAGATAGAATTGAAAAATAACATAATTAAAAAAGTAGAAGGATTCAAAAAACAGAATTGAAAAAATAATTAAGAGATGAGCAGAATTAAAAAAAGAGAAACAAGGGAAACAATCGTTAAAAAATATGATATAACAAAAATGAAAAAAGATCTGAAGAAGAGAAGAATTAAAAAAATTTCAATAAAAAATAACAACATTAAAAATTATCATATAAAAAATTAAATGAAAAAGGAAAATAAAATATTTTTTATTATTTATATATATATATATATATATATATATATATAAATAATAAAACTAATTCTACCCTTGTCACTTCTGCTTGTCTAATTGTTATGTTAATCATTGATCGAATGGATGTTTGATATTTGCTATTAGTATCGGAGAGAAGCCTTAGCTTCCCGTTTGAGGTTTAATATATTATTGAGTGCATATACTCTTTTAGGGTACCATGTGCTCATTGTATATTGAACCTTGAATTGTCCAAGTTGGACAGTTTGGGAAAAAACTTTTTCTTTACTCGTATAATAGTTGTTGCTTAATTCTCGTATCTTTATATTTGATGAAACTTCGGTTCGATTCATTTCCTTTTGTTCTCTGGGTGCATACTTGATTGCGGTGTTCATAACTGCGTTCATTTTGTGTACTCGAGAGACCAATGGGAAATGTCAATAAATTTTGTCAAGTATAAGATACGAGAATTAAGGAATGATTATTATACGAGTTCTGAAAAAGTTTTTTCTCGAATGGGATAGGGTCATACCATTTAAAGAAAGAGAGCGGTTGTAAGAACGTCGTGCTGCTGAAATTGTCATTTTTTTTGACATGCAGAAGATGGAATATTTTCTTTCGAGTCGTAGTTGGATGTACGATAGGTTGTATCCGGGGAGAGGGGGTTTGAAACCAGATTTTTTTGTGCTGGGGTTGCGTACTTTGTCCATGTCGCAATGGCACATAAAGATTTCAAACTAATGGAGGGATTAGATGTCCGTGCTTTAATTGCGATTGCGGAAGGATTAAGAGCCCAAGTGAGGTCATGCACCACCCGTATTCAGCTGGATTTAGGCTTAATTCATCGGATTTGGACTAGAGATGGTGAAAAGATGCCTCGCGTTGATTTAGGGGTTGGTAAAAATTGCGAAGGTGCTTCAAGCAGTAGCGTAGATTAGGGATGTGGTGAGCAGAGTGAATTGATGCAAGATATGGTTTGTGATGGCTTGGGGTGAACGTGTCATTCGAGGAGCAACAATATGATGACACAGATGAACTTCCAAATGAGACAAAGACAAAAATTTTATAATCTATTGTTAGAAACAAACAAGTCGTTGTTTGAAGGGTCTCTGAGACTCTAAGTTATCAATGTGTGTGAGGCTCTTAGCTCTTAAGTCCAACGTGGGTGCTACCGAAGCGTGCTTGGATCTCGTAACGAAAATGATGTTGGACTCGTCACCTATCAGAGATGGTTTGCCAAAAAGTTATTACGAGGCTAAAAGCTTAGTGTCCAAGTTGGGGCTGGAATCTAAAAGGATTGATTGTTGTGTAAGAGGGTGTATGTTGTATTACGACAATGAATTTGGTAAAAACGATGGTGCGCTAGTTGAATGCAAATTTTGTGGTGAGCCTAGGTATATGTCACATACTAATAATCGGACGGGTAGACAAAAACTAGTTCCAATGAAGGCAATTTTTTTATTGTTCAGGTTTCTTCCCTCAAAGCCAGCTGCGTTAGCTATCACAGCAACAATTGAGGAGAATTACCAGGAGTTTTGGCCCACCTGGGGGACGCTGAAGGATATTGAGCGGGACCATATGTTTAATTCTTTCAGAGTAAGCTGCAATTTTTATTTTATTGCATATTATTTTATTTTCGTAAATTTCATTATGTTTAATAATGTCTTATATTGATCTGCATTTAGGGTTGCTTGGGAGGAAAAAGTTGAGGAGCTGATCGAGAAGCACTTTCATATGAAGGCCTCCCACCGGCTTTCTGACATGCTTCGAGATGCCCGCATCAGGGATCGCCAGCCCAGTTGGATAGGGGATGAGCTGGCAAAGAATGGTAGACTGAACACCCACGAGTTCCAAAGGCGACTACAAGGCCAAGAAGAATAGGGCCTCGAGAAGGGTGGCACTTGCACACTGGAGGTTCTCACACCAGCGCGACGCAGTTAGACTTGTACGTGTTATAAAATTGTTATTATTATTATTATTTTATTATTATTATTATTATTATTATTATTATTATTATTATTATTCTTTATTTAAGTTTTTTTATTAATACAATCACAGTCGAAGAGGTTGGGGAGAGAAGTTCAGTTGCACGAGCTCCATCTTGCAACTCATATGAAGAGGAGTACTAGTGATTTCGTTGATGAGCGTTCGAGGCGGACTCAGGTAATTATAAAATATAATAAATATTTTTTTAATAATGTTTATATTGTTTTGTTAAAAAAAAAGATTTGACTTATTTGTTTGTTTAACAGGAGGAGTTTGAGGCGAGGATGTCTCAGCTTAGATCTCAGAGCTTATCATGTTCTCCATCTCAGAGCCCTGACGATCTATTTACACCGCTGAGGGTTTGGGCGGAAGTGGTTGGCGGAAAGAAGAAGGGTCGCCTATATGGTGCTGGCGACCTTGCCAGCAACTACAAAAAAGGGGCCCACCGCCTACACGTTGGAGAGTCGTCGAGTAGTAGTGTCGCCACCGGGTCGCTCGCCGGATGACCAGGAGATAGCCGAGTTGAAGCGGGCCGTGGCCCGGCCAGGAGAGGTTTTGACTCAGTGTGTCGCAATGCGGCGAGCAGATGTACCGATTGCTAGCTCGCGGCTGACTTACTCCATCGACTCGCCTCAGATCGATGGTCATGTCGATGATGCAGATGATGTAGAGCATCTCGATCATGATCAGGAGTACCAGGACTATTAGTTCTGTTTGTACTTATATTTTTTCATATTTTTGGATATCATTTTTTTTTCGTTTCGGATATTATTTTAGTTACTGATTTTTATTCGTCGAATTTTTTTATTTATTATGTTTTCTGTTTTTAATTTGCTTTTTAGTATACGTTATCACATTTTTATATATGGAAATCAATTAATAATTAAATTAATTAATTAATTAATTAATTAAAGAATAAAATTAATTAAAGTAAATATTTTATTAATCAATTTATTTTTCTGAAAAAAAACATTCCGATTACCGACGGTCTAAGCCGTCGGAAAACGTTTCAGATTTACCGACGGTCAACACCGTCGGAAATTTAACGACGGGCTTTACCCGTCGGAATTCACCATCATTTTCCGACGGGTATAACCGTCGGTATTACCGACGGTAAAGAACTGTCCGTCGGTAATCCTTTGCGACGACCATATTTCCGATGGGTTTTAGGCCGTCGGTAATCCGTCGGTAAAACTGGATTACCGACGGCTTTTAGGCCGTCGGTAATCCCGTGTTTTCTTGTAGTGTATTTGAGTGCATACTCTTGACCATTTCGTTGTGTTTTACAACATACGACTCAACCTCATCGGCATTGTGTGAAACATATAAGTGTGCTTGCTTCATCTGTTGTCTTGATATTCAATGTTTCACATCCAGTAATCCCTTTTCCCTTTGCTTTCTCCTGTATGACGAGACTTTAGGAACCCTATAGAGTATCCACTGTTAGACAAGTAGTCGAAACAGAATTCAACAACTTCTTCGGCTGTGTACTGCTCAATAATACAACCCTCTGGCCGTGATCGGTTTTTCACATACCCTTTTGATATCTTTATGTAACACTCAAACAGGTACATCCATCTCATGTAAGCTGGTCCACCTACTTGTGTCTTCCTAACCAGATGAATTGTCAGATGAATCATTATGTCAAAGAATGAAGGTGAGAAATACATCTCAAGCTCACACAAAATCAAAACAATTTCTGTTTGCAATGCTAGCAACTTTCCTGGGTCAATCACTCTACTGTAGATCCCCATGAAGAAGAAACAAAGTTTAATTAAGGTATTTCGCACTTTGATGGGCAAAATGGATCGTATACCAATGGGTAGCAAATTCTCCATGAGAAAATGGCAATCATGAGACTTTAGACCCTTTAACTTAAGATCTCTCCTTGATACTTGAAGAATACCCCTCTGGAACCTTAACTCCATGAAGAAACTTACAAAGAACCGTTTTCTCTTTTCTAGACAAAGTATGAGCGGCTGGAGGTAGATATGTACGTAGTTTCCCCTTCTTTACCGGTCCCCATTCCCGTCTCAATCCCATACTAATCAAGTCCCGCCTAGCATTGATGTCATCTTTAGTCTTCTCGGGCACATTGAGTAAGGTACCAATGACACTATCAAAGACATTTTTTTCAACAAGCATCACATCAATGAAATGGCTCACTATAATGAATTCCAATATGGCAGCTCAAAGAAAATCGACCTTTTCTTCCACCCTCGTATGACAAGCTCTCCCGCAAAAGGCTTCCCGAATTCAATACTCAAATATTTTACCTTTTCAAACAGTTGCGCACCCGTTAAAAGCAAAGAAGATCAACGTTCTACAGTATTCCCATTAAATGCTTTCCTCCACGACCGATAATGATGTTTTTGACGCAAAAAGCTACGATGCCTAAGGAAGACATTCTTCTTACCATGTTCCAATCGCATCCAATCAGTACCATCTTCACATATAGGGCATGCACACTGGCCTTTGGTACTGTATCCAGACAAGTTACCGTATGACAAAAAATCATTAATTGTGCCGAAGATAGGAAGCACATTATCAACCGGCAACATATCCTTCAATAAGGTGAGTAATTCCGTAAAGCTCTTATCAGTCCATCATTGCCCAATTTCAAGTTATACAGCTTTAACATCGCAGATATTCTCGAGAATTTCATACAACCTTCATACAACGGCTTCTCCGCATCACTTATCAACTTCTCAAATATTTGAAGACAATCACTACAAGAAAACTCGGGATTACCGACGGCCAAAAGCCGTTGGTAACCCCCAAAAGCCATCGGTAATGCAATTTTCCGACGGATTACCGACGGCCAAGCCCGTCGGTAAAACGGGCATTGCAAATGCTTACCGACAGACCTTTTTTTACCGTCGGTATTACCGACGGGCTGAACCGTCAGTAATGATCCGTCGAAAACCGTCAGTAGATTCAGACGGGTTAGACCCTTCGGTAGAGTTCCAACGGCCATGCCCGTCGGTAAAGTCGCAAATTTTTTTCGACGGTTCAGCCCGTCGGTAAACTCGAATTTATTTTTTTAAATAATTAAATTAATTGATTAATTTTTATATTTAATTTTAGTTAATTAATTTCTGTAAATAATTTAATTACTTAATTTAATCAATTTAAAAAATAATTTGAAAAAAAAAATTATGTAAAATAATTAATTAATTTAATTATTTTTTAAATTAATTTAAATCAATTTAATTTATTAAATTAATTAATTAAATTATTAACTATTAAATTAATTATTTATTTATTTATTTATTTATTAAAAATAATTTATTCCTATATTAAAAAATGTTTATTTATTAATTTAATTAACTATTACTAGTAATTTAATTTAATTTAATTTAATTTAATTTAATTTAATTTAATTTAATTTAATTTAATTTAATTGATTATTTTTAATTATTAATTAATTCCCATATTTAAAAATGTGATAACGTAAACTAAAAAATACGAAAAAATATAAGTGCAAACAGAACTAATAGTCATGGTAGTCCTGATCATGATCGAGATGCTCTATACCATCTGCATCATCGGCATGATCATCAGTACTAGGAGGCCTGAGGCAATGGAGGAGGCTGTTGGCGAGCTAGCAACTGGTACATCTGCTCCTGTCGCGCCAACACCTGAGCCAAAATGGCACTCGTCCGATGGGACTCCTCCTACTGCTGGGCCACGACCCCACTGCTGCTCGGCCACGACCCGCTTCAGCTCGGCTATCTCCTGCTCATCCGCGGCAGAGCGACCAATGGCAGCACCACTACTCGATGACTCTCCGATGTGGGGGCGGTGGGTCCCTTTCTTGTAGTTGTTGGCAAGGTCGCCAACACCGTATAGGCGACCCTTCTTCTTGCTACCAACAACATCTACCCATACTCTGAGCGATGCAGATGGATCCTCAGGGCTCTGAGAGGGGGAACATGATGATGTTTGAGACATCATCTGAGACATCCTCGCTTCAAACTCCTCCTGTCAAACATAAACAAATAAGTCAATTTTTTTTGTAATAAAACAATATAAACATTATTGAAAAACTATTCATTATATTTTATAATTACCTGAGTCCGCCTCGACCGCTCATTGACGAAATCACTGGTATTCCTCCTAATATGAGTTGCACAATGAATCTCGTGCAACTGTACCTCTCTACCCAACCGCTTCGACTGTAATTATTTAATAAAAAACCTTAACTAAATAATAAATAATAAATTATAAATAATAATAATAATAATAATAATAATAATATAAAACGTACAAGCCGAGCTGCGTGCTGCGCCTGACTGATCGAACCTCCGGTGTGCAAGCTCCCACCCTTCTCAGAGGCTCTATTCTTTTTCGCCTTCTCGCTTACTGCCTTGAACCCAGGGGAGTTCCAGTGCGCTTGCAGCTGTTGCCAGAGCTGATCCCCTATCTAGTGGGGCTGTCCATTGAGACAGGCATCTCCAAGCATATCAGAGAGGCGGTGGGAGGCCTTCATATGGAAGTTCTTCTTGATCCGCTCTTCATCCTCTTCCTTCCAAGAAACCATCTCCTGTATGAATATAATACATTATTAAACATAATTGAATTTTATGAAATAAAATAAATAATATGCAACAAAATAAAAATTACAACTTTGAAAGATTTGAACATATGATTCCGCCCCCTACTTCAACTTCCCCCAGGTGGGTCAAAACGTGTGGTAATTACCCTTAATTACTGCTGTGATAGCCGTCGCAGCTGGCTTTGAAGGAAGGAACCTGAACAATAACAAGATGTCAAACAAATTAAAAAATATAATATATATATATATATACATGTAAATTATTAATAACTCGAAAAAAAAATGTAAATACTTACCCTTTACCAGCCGGCCTGATAGCAACTCGGCCATCATGCAGCATTTGAATATCCTCAACGACCTCCTGGTCAACCTCCTGCTGCTGAACCTCCTCCGGCTCATCCTCGTCCTGCTCAACCCCGGTCTGATCAGGTGTATGTCCCGTACTATACTCATGATCGGACAGATGAGTATCGGGCACCGTCTCAGGCACAAAATGGGAGGAAGAAGCGTCAAGTGTCTGCTGGAACTCCGGGGTGGGGACCATGTAAATGGGAGGCAAATCGGGTGTCGGTGCAGAAGGTGTTGGATGCTGTGTATGTGCCGAATGCACTGGAGGCTGTGTAGGGGCCGAACGCGTTGAAGCCTATGTAGGCGTAGATGTATGCGGACGCTGTGTGGATGACAACATCACATAGCCAGCATCGTCTATCCTAGTAATGTTCGACCTCCGACGACGAGGGGGTCAATGGCGATGCCCTTCCCCTTCCATTTACCACCAGTGGGTGGTCTGGGGGGTTGGATCCTGGACCTCCTGATGCCATATATGTCTATAGAGCAATTCAACAATAACAGTCATGAAATATTATAATTAAACATAACAATATTAAAAATGAATTCCATAAAAATAAACAAGTTATATGAAAATAACTGACAAATTAAAATATATTGTTAGACATTAATTTCTCTAATTGTAAAAATTTAAACAATTTCATTCTGCCCATTATGCCCACTCTGCTTCGACATCGTCTTCAGATCTTGATGGTTCTACCACTTCTTCATTTAATTCCTCATCTCCATCTACATCTTCATATGTGATTGGATCGTCACGTAGTCGAGAAATGGTTTCCACTTCATTTACTACGTTGACATGAGACATCTCATCACTTGATAAGTCACTTCTTCTTGTGGATCATCTACTTCAATACGACCCCTTGGTTTTGTCTTTATTGCAACACACCAACCTTGTTCGTCTCTTCGAGTTGATGGATAAGGGACATAATACACTTGTCTTACATGTTGTGCCATAATAAACGGATCAAACATTTGGTATCTTCTGCTCATGCATATGTCAACAGTATTATATTTTCGATCCGCTCTTGACGGATCAAACCAATTACAATAAAATAGCACTATTCTTTTAGTATAGTCTAAAGTATTGTACGCCAGTTCATATATATGTTGAATCACGCCGTAGAAGTCATATTCACCTCCATCTGTGGTACCTTTTACATAAACTCTGCTGTTAACTGTTTTTTTCCCCTCTGTTTTTGACTAGGTTTGAAATTTGTATCCGTTTACGAAAAATGTGTGCCATTCTTTTACACGTGATTTAGGACCATGAGATAAATTTCTCAAGTGTTCGATTTTAGGCGATTCTGACTCACTGTACACCTGCGTATACATATGCACAAGTGATTTATGGTTCCTTTTTTCAAACAATCTTTTGTATTTTCAAACAATAAATTGTTGAAATAGGACTAAAAATACATAGCTGGTTCATAAACTACGCTGGAAAATATTCATGAATATAGGCAGAAGAGTCTTGTTCGCTTGTGGGCTTAGTTAACAAGAATGCCCTGATCAAGTCATTATCAAACAAATGATCATGAGTAGTTGTGGATAAAAGAAATTGAAAGTGGTCAAAATGATACATATGTAAGATATGGTGATACTTCAGCACAGTTGATTAACACATGAACGTGGGCTGACTTCCACTCTTCTCCCGTTAAGTAGTAAGTCAGCTCCTTTCCAGCATGACGACTGGGAAGACAAAACACTGATAAGGCTAGCGGGTGTCTTTCACTTTCAATTTCTATTTCATTCCTATTATTTGTTGGTGTCAGTATGAAGTTCGTAAAATAATGGGATCAGAAATGGATTGTTTCACAGTGTAAGTAAGTTGTACAAATAGATCCTTCAACCATGACCTTATTTTTCACCGACCGTTTTGAGTCACCCATAAATCTACAAAATTACATGGTTGATGATAAAAATTGATACATTTAACCCTTCAAGTGAATATTTATTTTAAAGAATATTTTATTATATTACCTTTCGAATGGATACATCCATCTGTCTTGAACCGGTCCACCAAGCCTAGCTTCATGTGCAAGATGCACTGAGAGATGCTCCATAGAGTCAAAGAAACCAGAGGGAAATATTCTCTCCAACTTAAAAAGAATGACTAGTATGTTCTGCTCCATCTTTATAAGATAATCATATCTCAATGTCGCAGAACATAAATCTTTAAAAAATTGGCTGAGTTCAGTAAGTGGATTTAAAACATTTGACAGCAAGGAACTAAATGTAATTGGAAGCAAACACTCCATGAATACATGACAATCATGGATTTTCATCCCAATCATGGTTCCTTTGTTCACATCGGCACATCTTGCCAAATTAGAAGAATAACTGTCTGGCATTCGAAGTTCTTTTATCCACCGACAGACTGACCTTGCTTCCTCAGCAGTTAAAGAGTAACAGGCTTTGGGTTTCAGGGTTTTCCCATTCGACCGAGTCGTCAAATGCAAGTCCTTTCGCTTACAGTAAAGTGGTAAGTCCAATCTGGCCCTATCATTGTCTTTTGTTCTTCCTCTAACGTTTATCACTGTGAGAAAAACATTATCAAAAAAGTTCTTCTCAATGTGTATAGCATCAAGGTTGTGTCTCGATAAATTATCTTTCCAATATGACTGATCCCAAAAAATACTTCTTTTAGTCCAATTATGCCATTGTCCATATCCTTCAAATCGACCCAATTCACTAAATCTGTGATTTTTGGAAGATCCATAACTCTGCTCCAAATTTGTTCGGATGTCAACCTTGGGGGCGGGCCATCTAATTCAACTTCCCCCTTCTTGAAGGCATTCTTATTCCATCTAAATGGATGATCACCTAGTAAAAACCTGCGATGTGAGCCAAACCAAGAATTCTTCCCCCTGAATTTCAAGGTAAATGTCTTTGTATGCTCCATGCAATAGGGACATGCCATTTTACCATGAATACCCCAACCAGACAACATGTCATATGCAAGGAAGTCATTAATGGTCCACATAAGAGCTGCCATCATTGTAAAGTTCTTCTTTCATGCAATATCATAAGTCAAAACGTCATTCCACAACCTTTTGAAATCGTCAATGAGAGGCTGTAAGTAGATGTCAATACCATCTGTTGGATTATCTGGACCCGGTATAATACAAGTCAAGAACATATAAGGCTTAGACATGCACATTTCGGGAGGAAGATTGTATGGGGTAACAATAACTGGCCAGCAAGAATAAGGTTTCACCGTTGATTGAACATACGGGGTAAACCCATCAGAGCATAAGCCAAGTCGTACATTATGTGGATCTGCTGCAAATTCGAGATGCACACGATCGAAGTGCTTCCAAGCTTCACCATCACATGGGTGGCGCAACATACCTGAAGTGCTTTTATTCTCATAGTGCCACGTCATTTTGTCTGCAGTCTGTGTTGATACAAACATTCTTTGGAGCCTTGGAATAATTGGAAAATAAAACATTGCCTTCCGTGGAACTAGTTTTTGTCTACCCTTTCCATTATCAGTGTGTGGATTATACCTTGGCTCACCACAAAATTTGCATTCAACCAGCGCGTCATCATTTTTACCGAATTTGTTATCGTAATATAACATACACCCTCTCACACAACAATCAATCCTTTTAGATTCCAACCCCAACTTGGACACTAAGCTTTTAGCCTCGTAATAACTTTTTGGCAAACCATCTCTGATAGGTGACGAGTCCAACATCATCTTCGTTACGAGATCCAAGCACACATCTGTAGCACCACAGTTGGACTTAAGAGCTAAAAGCCTCACACACATTGATAACTTAGAGTTTACAAACCCTTCAAACAACGGCTTATTTGTTTCTAACAAGAGATTATAAAATTTTTGTGCTGTCTCATTTGGAAGTTCATCTATGTCATCATACTGTTGCTCCTCGAATGATACGTTGACCCCCAAGGCATCACAAACCATATCTTGCATCAATTCAATTTGCTCACCATATCCCATATCTACGCAACTGCTTGAAGCACCTGTGCAATTATTGCCAACCACTAAATCAACCCGAGGCAACTCTTCACCATGTCTAGTCCAAATCCGGTAATTAGACCTAAATCCAACTCTCTGCAGGTGATATGTGACCTCACCTGGGCTCTTGATCCTTCTGTAATCGCAATTAAGGCACGGACATCTAATCCTTCAATTAATTTCGAAATCTTTATGTGCCATTGCGGCTTGGACAAAGTGATCAATCACATCGCAAAAAGATTGTTTCAAACCCCCTCTCCCCGGATACAACCTATCGTGTATCCAACTACGACTCGAAGGGAAAAATTTCACCTTCTGCATGTTCAAAAAAATGACAATTTGAGCAGCACGACGTTCTTACAACTGCATAGTATTTTTCGATCTCTGTGATGCCATTCAATATTTACCGATGGGTTTTTTTAAACCGTCGATATTACCGACGGGCTAGACCGTCGGTAAAAAGCCGGCAGTATTTTCCGACGGAAAAAGCCGTCGATAAATGCAACATAGATTTTTTTTTAAATAATTAATTAAATTAATTTATATAAAATTAATTAATTATTTATATTTAACTTAATTTAATTAATTAATTGATTTATTTTATATTTAATTAATTATTTGATTGATTTATTTAAATTTTAAATTAACTATTTTCTTTAATTAATTTATTTAATTAACGAATTAACGATTAAATTGTGGATCTAATTATCTGAGCTAATAACATACTCACAAGTCACCCAACTAAACACAAAATCAATTAAAATTATAATTGTTGGAGCTTATAACATGCTCACAATTCGCCAAGTAAACACAAAATCAATATAAATCATAATTGTTGGAGCTTAAAACATGCTCACAATTCACCAAACTAAACGCAAAATCATAATTATTTGAGCTCATAGTCATATCCTAATCAACTATAAGTACTAATCCTCTACGATTCCAATTGCTCCTTCAGTGACTTCAACACATATGACTGATTCATTGCCTACTTTGAAAAAATGCACCTTCTGATTCTCAACCAAATTGTGGTCAGAAACAAATTTGGACCACTCTGCTCCTAGATAACATTCTGATTTGCGATCTCTTCTCCAAATGAACGACCAACTCTGTAATTCACCAGAAGGCAACTTAAAGTCCATGTGTGGTGGTTTGTTGTTGAAGTACCTATGAACAACTTTTGTGGAACATACTACAAAAAACAATTATATGTCAGATTGTAGTTAGACTATAAGTTGTTACATAAATAAAATAACAAATATATAATAAATTATTGTTATAAATTAGTAGGACACATACTCACCAAAGGTTTGACACCTGACTCAATTCCAGCCGTCCATAGAGTAAGCTTTCCTAATCCAGGCTGTTTAATCCCTTCAACAGTCATCCTTTCGGAAGTTACAATTTTCCCCCTATTTGCATAAGCTACTCTCAGTGGCACCTTATAACTCCCACTGTAAGTGAAGAAGCAAAAGTCACCCGGCTGGACTCAAAGGTGAGTAGTAACCGCTTTCCATCCTTTGCATAGGAAAATGTACCCTTCCTCAAACTGCCAAAACACTGGCCATTCTGTGTCATCACCAGAACATAAAATAAATGGATTCAACAGATGTTTCCGATATAGGTTCTTGAAAGTATTTGGTAGATTCTGGTACCAAAAAAAATTACAATAAACTGGATGAATGTACTTCCCATTATAGTGGTCTGAATGATAAAATTTTGTAAAATAAATATGGAATAGAGTGAAAAATATCTTACAACGCTAGACAGCTATTCAACATGTGAAATGTACTTAAAGAATTTGACAGGCATCATTGGAAATTTACGACTATAGTGTGGATTCTCGTAGGCAGTGTGGTTATATATGGTTACGTTGAAATTGGAGTCACCAGAGTAGTTGAAAAACAACAAATAGTCGTCTTCAATGGTATATTCTTTAGCAATTTCCCTCCATCCCAATTTCAGCCAAATATGCCCATCAACTATTTTAGTTTGAACTTCCCATAAATCGTTATCACAGAACCTAAACCTCAAAAGGTTTAACAATGTAGGGCCCACTATATTTGTGAATTCTTTAGGTAGTTTCTGCACATAAATAATTGATGGTTTACTAAATTCAACAACATAAAACAAATATGTCTTCAAAACATTTTAAATTATTCAACACTTATAATCATGTCAGTATCAACACGTAATATTTTAACAACGAAGTGATCAACCGCCATGATGTTGTTGCAGAGTACCTGCTATCAATAGATTTGGATTTCAATAGAGGACAGTAAATTTAACTTCAATTCAACACTAAAAGCACCAATTTTAAACATCAACTACCATTCTTGCTTATCAACAACAACACTATAACAATACTATAACAACAAGAGACACAATAACTTAGAGAAAAAAGAGACACAATAATATTTATTAATGTTCCTCTCCAATATAAATTTGTCAACCTAACTCATCATACAAACTTAGAGGAAAAAAGAGACACAATAACTTGGTTTTGAGTTTTAAACTGAAAATAAACTTGAAAAGAGGTTACATGCTAGAAATATCTGAATCATCAAGGGTTGCTATATTTTTATTTTCAGAAAACTATGGACATTTTTCTTCATACAAAAACTATGAACATTTTTCTTCATACAAGTCATAACCCATATTTGGAACAACTTGGAGTTAGTTTTAACTTGCTTATAACTTTCACTTTTAACTAGGCTTGATGACATGAACTAACATTTCTGCAGTTAATTCTCAGAAACAGATAGTTTTCCAACCAACCACTAACCAATGCAAGCTAACTTTCCTCCCGACCCTTCTTTCAAGGCAAAAGAGGAACTACTTCAATTTCTACATCAAATAGAAAGAATGAACTAACCCAAATTTTCTTCAAACACACACCACGTATAATGTATTAGGAAGGATATTCAAAGACTAATAACAGTCAAAGTGATTCAATAATTAAAGTTTTATCAAAAGAATTATTATAAACAAAAGTACTCAAAGACTATCAGTATGTTCCTTGTGATTTGAAAACAGTTTGCAAGACACCTAAACTGAAAGAAGGAGCATTGTCACATATGCATTCCAATTGATTCTTCCAAAATGAAACAACTCTTTGAAATTTGTGAAATTGTTTTTTGCTAACATGGTGGATGACAATGACATTGCGATCTCAATTACTAAAACATTTCAAGATAATACCAGTAGCTTGCAATTTGGATGAGAAGAAATAGTATATCATAAAACCATATCTGAAATTTAACTCATTTGTTTCAACAAACCAAGAAAAGGGGGGAGGAACAGAATTTTCAGACGAAAAACATATGTAAATGACAGTATATCTAAGGCAAGTAGAGGGTGTTTTGGGGTCTTTTTCCAAATGAACGAACGAACCAAAGGTACAAACCAAGCAAAAATAGATTGCAGATTACAAACCAAGCACACAATATGAAGATTTGAACCAAAGGTACAAACTAGAAAACATGAAGAAACCCATTATTGCAACTGCCAACTAGCAAGTTTGTGGTTATTGTATCTGATCCTAATGACAAGTTTTTTCTTGCAACAAACTAAACAAAAGCATGCTCTTCCAAAATGAATAGTCTACGTGTTACCTTCACCCTAACATAAAACATACATCAGACAAAATTTCCTCTTACATCACTTCAACATAAAACATAATTTGTTAGCCGAAACATACATCACTTCAAAATTCCCTCTGTGGAGAGAACTGTTGAGGAAATCAAATAAATATGTCGGTGTGGGGGTCAACAGACAACCCCTTTTCACCCAATGAGTCAACTGACATTTCGTTAGAGTGCATACCGTCTAAGTGATGACTTGCAGTGAGGGTGCGAAGAACTCAGGATCAGAGCACAGTTAAATTCCTTCGTCTTTTGTTTTGCTGCCCCTTTTTCCTCTTGGAAGAAACAGAATCCACAAATTCACAAAAAGAAAAAAAACACAGTTAAATTCACAAAACACAAGAGATTCAAAACACAATCATAACACTGGCATTTTAGAAAAAGATCGACAACAATTAACTAAACAGAAAGCTCGCAAAACAGATAAATCATTTGCCATTAAACCCAAAAAAACACTTACATGAATCGCGCGAGAGAGAGAGAGAGGCGGGGACTATGGGCAGCACACACACTGAGAAAGAGAGAGAGAGAGGACAGTGTTGTGGAGGTGGCGGCGGACGGTGTTGTGGAGGTGGCGGCGGATAGCGCCAACGGATGAGGATGGCGCGGTGGTGTGGTGGCCGGAATGATAGAGAGAAAGAGACGAAAGAGCAGAGCGTGTTGTAAACAGTGAAGGGGAGAGAAGGCTGCGTTCTGGTTCATATCGAAGCATACCGACGGCCAAATATCGACGGCCTTGAACCGTCGTTACACGACGCGGCCTTACCGACGGGTTTTTTTTTAGATACCAACGGTTATGCCCGACGATATGCTATCGACCATATATTACCAACGGGTAAGACCGTCGGTATTCAAAAAAAAGCGGGAAACTATAACTTGTGTCCGACATTCCGATGAGTTAACTTTACCGACGGTTTAAGCCGTCAGAAACGCCGGTTTTTTTGCGATGGAATGCGCCCGTCGGTAAAAGACCATCGGTAGCTGCGCTTTTTCTTGTAGTGCTTGGAAGCTTTTGTTTTGGTTGTTAGGTTAAGATGGCTTGGTAATGTCATATTGGCTTCTATTCTGATTAAATGTTTCATTACCGTGTACTTGGCTGACTTAGATGTTCGTGTTGATTTTCAATTGTGGATGAGGAATGCCCCAACACATTCTATTCAATATGGGTGTATTGATCTTTTTTTCTAATTTTTGAATGAAGTTTGATTTCTGTAAAAAAAAATATTGGAATTTGGCATTCACTGGGCGTAATCAATATTAAATAAATGTGTTATTATATATTTTATTAGAAGCATATATATAATTTATAGCTTTATAAGTATTTTTTATAATAATAATAATAATAATAATAATATATTTATAATTTGATTAATATTTCATAAACTAATTTCAAAATATTTTTTTTTTAATTTGACTACAGGGGTTTCCTGTGGATTTTACTACAAAAATTCCTTGCGAAATTACCTACAAACATTTCTTGGGGATTTACCTGCAGAAATTTTTTGCGGATTTAAAAATTCGCAAGAAACAGATTATCCACGAAGGAATTACATGGGGACCAAAATACGCAGGAAAATCCACAAAAAAATACCACAAATTCTAGTAGTGAGACGATATTTCATATAATAATAATAAATAAAATAATAATATTATTAATTTATTATATTAATATTTTTGCCGTTTGACCTAATATCCGTATCAACATGCACCCCCATTTCCTTAATAATATCAATAACTATACCTGCCTCTAGGCCATTACAGTTTTCCCTATGAGTCGTGATATTTGGACAACTCAAAATTGACAACGTAGAGCGACATCGTAGAGCAACAGACACAGGCCGTCCTTCGAGTTCCGTGTCGGGAAAGAGAAAAAATAATAAAAAAGATCGGGAACATACATATCTACGGTGTCCGACAACTGAGAAGTTGTCGGAAAATCATTTCTGTTTCCGTATCAATATCCACACTTGGTGACACGGACTTTTGGATAGCATTTCCCTTCGTAGCTGGAACAACATCCACAGTTTCTGAGATAGAATTACTCACCATAACACCATTAGGCTCGTTCATTAATTGACCTTACTTGCGAAGCTCAAGGCTAACAAACCCCCCTCTACCGAAGTAACATGTGCTCCACAAATAGTCAGACCGCGAGGACGTGGTGAGGGGATACTGTGTTGCATCTCAGTATGCCTATCCCACCCAACCTTGAAGAAAAGACGACGCTGACAGACGCTGAGACGTTCTCCGAACGTTACTAACGCCTTCTCCTCTCGTTGTTGTATCAATCGACTTGCCACCCTTTTCGTCCCTCTCATGACTTAATGCAGTACCTGCAGCCCCACCTGTAGCTGCAGAGCTAGACAAATATTTGTGAAGGGGCTAAAATAGTTAATTAAGTGATATAAGTTAGGCATAACTGTGATAATTTATTTTGTGACAAAGTTACACTTAAATATAAATTTTTAAGAATATTAGATATAATCTAATTTATAAAAATATTAATTAAGAATATTTAAAAGAATATTAAATTATTTATTATTCAGAATATAATTAATTTTAAATTTAAATAAGTCATTAATTAGACACTATATATATGTTTAAATGTGCCACATGTTAGATGATGTTTAACAGTTTTAAAATATGTTTTTCATATATTTGTAATCTTCTTGTCAAAAAAAAAATATTTATAATCAAAATATGATTTTTTTTATAGGTAATTAAAATATGATTAATGTATATCATATTTATCCTCTAAATATGTATATATAACAAATTCATCTATATACAAAACAACTAATATAGAAAGCATAGTTGAGAAAAAGGCTACAAAAGTTACGGGAATAAATGCTTTCAGGAGACCAAAAGGATTTTTTTTCCTTTTCACGGTTATCAAAACACTACAACAAAAAACGGGAATAAATAGCATTTTTTTTTGCCTTAAATAGCGCTTAAAGGCGCTATATATCGTGCCGCTACTGATTGCATCTTCAATAAATAGCGTTTGTTAAACGCTACTTAAAGTTGAGAATAAATAGCGCTTAGTTAGGAAGCGCTACTTATTCCTTTAGAATAAGTAGCGCTTTATTTAGGAAGTGCTACTTATTCATGAGAATAAGTAGCGCTTCCTTTAAAAAGCGCTATTTATTCTCAAGGAATAAGTAGCACTTATCATAATAAGCGCTACTTATTCTCAATAATGATTTTTTTTGGGTTATATATATTCACATACCTATGCATATAGTGGTTACTGCACACCAAAATAATCATTACGAATCCTTTCATCCTAATGCCATGTCAAGTTTTTTGCATCTTCTGAACTACGATACATACGCCTGAATCTGGGAATTATGGGAAAATACCATAAAACCTTCTCTGGAGCCGAATCTTCCTTCTTATACCGTGAGGCTTCACATTTAGGACACGACTTTAACGACGCATATTCATTACGAAATAAAATGCAATCATTATGACAAGCATGTATTTTCTCATAGCTCATCCCAATAGATCGTAATATTTGTTTAGCCTCATATGTCCGACTAGGAAGCACATTATCATTTGGCAACATATCTTTCAATAGTGTGAGTAAGTCCGTAAAGCTCTTATCAGTCCATCCATTGCCCGACTTCAAGTTAAACAACTTTAACATTGCCGATAATCTTGTGAATTTAGTACAACCATCATATAATGGCTTCTCCGCATCACTTATCAACTTCTCAAACATTTGAGGACAATCACGAAGATCTTCTTCAACCGCATTTGCCATCTCTTCAAAACGGTCACCATCATATGTATTTGTACCGGTGTCCTCTGACGCATATCTCCCACTATTCCCCATATTTGAAGATTCACCTCTTGTCTCACCGTGCTTTGTCCAACAGGTATAAGTTTGATCAATCCCATTGCTCACTAGATGCCATTCTAATTCCTTAACATTAACTTTGTTTGCATAACAACAACTTAAACACGGACATACGATTCTACTAAGATCTGTTGTATGCCCAACTACAAACCCAATAAAATCTTCCACTCCATCCTTATATTCCTTCGACAAACGATTGGCAGACATCCACTTTCGATCCATATTTGCCTATGAATTGAGAAATAAAACAACACCAAGGCATTGAGCACCAACATAGGCTATGTCGTTAATGCAAGACAAAATTGAGATTAACTAAAGCCCAATTAGATAAACCAAGACTAAAACTACCACTTCTCTTAACAACAACACACAGACTATATCAAATTTCTAACAAAATTTTGACAGAACCTCCCCTAAAATATGGACATTCCAAAATTTATACAACACCTGTAATAAAATAAAATATCATACCAACCACCACAAGGGTCCACATAGGCCAAATATAAACAAATAAAAACATCAAACTCAACTACTTCTCTCAAACGATTTGCAACAACATCTCTATTACCTCACTCTTCATCTAACATAATGAGAAAAACACTAACATTAATAATAATTATACTAAAAACCTATCACTAAAAACACATTAACATTGATCCCTCCAAGTTCCTCATCAACCATTTCTCAATCATTTCTAAACATAACTACAAAAACCTAAAACCAATAAATAACTTAAAGAATGAGATAATTTTACTAGTTTAGATCCCTGCATTTAGTTACTTTATATGTTTTTGGACATTTCAAAAAACAAAAATAAGAGAATACTGAAGGAAAAAAAAAACAGGGTCTTGAATATGCCTAAATACAAATGGAAGATACTGCAGAATTCTAATCCCACATACTAATGTGTTGTACTGTGTTTTTGATTTTCCATTTCGTTTTGATTTTCCATTTCAAAGCACGAAGATAGGGTTGGAAAACAATGAGTTCCTTGAAGAAAAAAAATATGAAAGCGTTTTTGGGGGAAAAAAAAAGGAAAGCAAGAAGAATGGGAACAGATGAAACATGTTGGTAACAGAAGAAGGTGTGACGGTGCGACGGTGGGAACAGAAGAAGGTGGTGGCGACGCCACAAACAACGACGACGTGGCAGAGATCGGCGGCGATGTGTGGCGATGGTGCGACGTCACAAACGGCGAGGCCAACAACAACGATGAGAGGAAGGAGCTTCGAAGGTGAGAAACTCGAGCAGAGATGGTGGCGACACTGAGAGGAAGAAGTAACAATGGCGACGTTAACGTTGAGAGAAAATCGAGAGAGAGAGAGAGAGAGAGAGAAACAGTGTGGAAGTGACTGGTATTGAGAAACGCAGGCTGAATTAAAATTAGTATTTGACAATAAATAGCGCTTTATCTCTGAAGCGCTACTTTAGGTCAGACAATAAGTAGAGCTTTCTATATAGGCGCTACTTTAGGTTAAGACAATAAATAGCGCTTCCAGCATTAAGCGCTACTTTTTCTTTCGTCCATCTTTAAATAGCGCTTCTCAGTGTAAGCGCTACTTATTCCTTCACTATAAGTAGTGCTGATTTTATAAGCGCTATTTATTTCTTTCCCCTTCAGTAGCGTTTCTTAGTTAAACGCTACTTAAAGTACTCTACCTAATTTTAAGTAGCACTTCCATATTTAAACGCTATTTAAAGTGGCGCCATCTTTTAAAGAATCTGTTGTAGTGAAAAATGGCTTCAAAAGCTAAAAAGCGCGTACAGGAAACGCATATGGGAAACACACATACAAGAACCTATGGGTATTTGTGGTCCACTGCATAGTATTTGTCTTTTTCTGAGTTGCTCTGCTCACTCATTCTTTATCTCGCAACCAACTCTTTTTTCATTTTATTGGACCATTGAAATACTTTACCTTAGTAATATAATAAAAAGTTTGAAAAATTTTGGGTAGCCATGGCTACCCTTCAGATGTACTATCCTCCTCCCCCTGCCCACCTGTACTCACCCTTTTGCCTGCGCTTTTACAAAAATACCCCTATTTCCATAAAACTCACATTTCTCATGCATTTGTTCTCCGGTTTTTCAAGATTTTCTAGAAACTAAGTTTCTAGACGTTGACAATATTTAGCTTCTGGATATTATGTTATCAAGTTGAACGTCCGAAAACTATGTTTGTGGAAGTTGTCTTGTCAAGTTAAACACCCAAAAACTTAGTTTCCTAATGTTAATATGCAAACACACATACGTTCGAAAATTAAGTTCTCCTACCTGCAAAGAACTAGGGATATTTTGGGTATACAATGTTTTTTAAAGGATATGTAGTGCATGTATAAAAAATTGGGGGGTGTATGTACCAGTCACCTTCCTCTTTGTTTTTTTTTAAGGTATTATTGGGTTTGTTGTAGTATTGATTAGGTATGTTGGGCTCGACCCATTTAATATGTTGTTGGTCCTTTTTCTTTTCTTTTATGTTCGATGTCTTGTACGTGTTGCTATGTGGCTTTGCCAATTTGATTAGTATTAAATTTATCTTTGAATAATAGATATTTATCAAAATATAAGAAATAATCACCTGTTACAAATAAATGCATTAGTTGCTTATTTTATTTGTTATCAACAATATTATATTTTACTTAGGTAAAATTAAAATAAAAAGTAATAGCAAACGAGTTTCAAGATAAATACTTTCTAAATAATTAATTAATCTGTCAAAAACAAAATAATTAATTAAATATTTTGTTAGAAACAATAATTTTAGTATTAAATTTATATTTGAATAATAGATATTTATCAAAATATAAGAAATAATCACCTGTTACAAATAAATGCATTAGTTGCTTATTTTATTTGTTATCAACAATATTATATTTTACTTAGGCAAAATTAAAATAAAAATTAATAGCAAACGAGTTTCAAGATAAATACTTTCTAAATAATTAATTAATCTGTCAAAAACAAAATAATTAATTAAATATTTTGTTAGAAACAATAATTTGATTAGAGTCAATATATAAACTTAATTAATCAAAATCACTACTTATAATGGAGTATGTAAGTCACAATACCAAAAACTCAAATTAATTAAAAATTCAATATTATTAAGATCTAAATCAAACCTTTTTAGTCTAAATCAAATATAACATACAAAATTGATAGCGGTAATCATTTCAAAATTGGTAGTGGTAATCATTTCGAATTTTCTTCTTGTTTGATTATCGTTAAAACCTTAAAATTTAAAAACTTAAAATATAGGTTGGTAGCGGTAATCATTTAAGATCTTATTCCTATTTGATTATCGTGAAAATCATAAAATTTACAACTCAAAATATAGGTTGACAGTGATAATCATTTCAAATCTTCTTCCTATTTTATTATCGTGAAAGCCATACAAACTTAAAATATACTACTCCGAAACCATTTATAAGGCAAAAAGTTATTTCCAGATTCGTTAAAAAATATATGTATCTGGTCCAAAAATTAGACCAGATACATGCATTTTTTAACGAATCTGAAAATGACTTTTTGCCTTATAAATGATTCCAGAGGGAGTAGGTTGGCAGTGATAATCATTTTGGATATTCTTCCTACTTGATTATCATGAAAACCTTACGGTATTTGAACTCAAAACATGGGCCAATATAGGCAGCCATTTCAGATTTTGTTCTTGTTTGGTTGTCGTGAGAACTCTTTCTGTAAACTGATCAACCCACAATCATTTTGATTTCTCCATTATACCTGGAGATAGATAGGAGCTAAGACCATTCTTGTCAAGCGTAAAAATAAATTTTCACATATTTCTTTTATTTAAAGAATAAATCACTTTTTATAAAATATGTTTTAATTCAAAAAAAAACCACAAATATATAATAAAAAGTAAACAGATATTTCCATTTGAAAATTAAATTTTAATTGTATTTGAATAAGAAAGAGGAAAATATATTTTAAAAGACAACACACATTTTCTACAATTAATTAGAGAGGTAACCATTTTCGAATGAATATTGTGGGGCGCTAATATATTCTCTACGTACATAATTGACTCCTGAACCTAAAATTTGGTTTCAGAGACCATTTCCTTTTAAAAAAGATTTTCCCAACAATTTTCTGAGGGATGACAATAGGTAGGGTCTGGGTAAGATACTATAGTACTCGTCTCCCATACTAGTGTTTGTAACAATTTTAATATTTGTTCCGGATATACCAAAAAGTCTCACATTGCTTGGGAATCAAGGCCAAAGGGAGTTTATAAACACTTGCATGCCTTAACCTACCGAGGCGCCTTTTAAGGACAAAACCACAAGGGCCCACATCACATGTGGCCCAAAGTGAACAATACATCGGAAAACGATATTGCGGACTTGAGATCGGAACATTGGCGCTAGAAGGAGGGCCTAAGCCACACACGAGGGCTGACGGCCCTTTAGCCCCTTGGCCTTGACTGGGGGGCTACTGTTCTGGATACACTTACTGGGGGGCTACTGTTCTGGATACACTTACTGGGGGGCTACTGTTCTGGATACACCAAAAAGTCCCACATTGCTTGGGAATTAAGGCCAATGGGAGTTTATAAACACCCACATGCCTTAACCCACCGAGGTGCCTTTTAAGGACAAAACCATAAGGGCCCACATCACATGTGGCGCAAAGTGGACAATACCTCAGAAAACGATGCTGCGGACTTGAGGTCGGAACATTGGCGCTAGAAGGAGGGCCTAAGCTACACACGAGGGCTGACGACCCTCCCCTTGGCCTTGATTGGGGGCTACTGTTCTGGATGAGTAATAATATTTGAACACCACTTTTGGTGACACCCTGTATGGACACCGTATGTCTGTATGGTACGGACATCCGTACGGATACCGATTTTATTTTATTTTTGCAGATTTTTGTAAGTGGATTGTGTTAACCACTTACATGAACTGCGTTAATCACTTATAAAAATCTGCAAAAAAAAAATTTGTATCCGTATGGATGTCCGTACGGTTTCGTACATGTTCGTACCGTACGGACATACGGTGTCCATACGAGTGTCACCAAATGTGGTGTTCAAATATTATTTTTGGTTCCGGATACACCAAAAAGTCTCACATTACTTGGGAATCAAGGCCAAAAGGAGTTTATAAACACCCACATGCCTTAACCCACCGAGGAGCCTTTTAAGGACAAAACCATAAGGGCTCACATCACATGCGGCCCAAAGTGGACAATATCTCGAAAAACGATGCTGCGGACTTGAGGTCGAAACAATACTCATACCCTTAATTACCCACTAACCTAAGTAGTCGTAGTCGTAGTTGTA
This sequence comes from Calophaca sinica, assembly GCA_037113605.1. Taxonomy (NCBI): domain Eukaryota; kingdom Viridiplantae; phylum Streptophyta; class Magnoliopsida; order Fabales; family Fabaceae; genus Calophaca; species Calophaca sinica. Next base: position 121,999,875 of record CM073736.1, on the reverse strand, counting down.
CTGGTATCTAATTCCCGCACTATAATTAACTATAAAAAGTTAATTAATAAAAAATAACACTGATTTAAAATATAATCATAACTCAATTGATAAATAACTCAAAGGTATTTTAAATCTAATCATAAAGCTTTACAAACAAATTATTTAACAAAATTAAAATACAAATAGTAATGTTATCAAAAGCAATATTATGTTTGAACATTCAGATTAGCTTTTTTAATTTAATATTATATTTGTAATTACAATTATATTTATATAAGTAAATAAATTAATAAATATATACATGCGACTATGGGCGGGTTGAGCACCTACTAATTAAGGTACCCATACCTATCAAAATCATGAGTAATTACCCATACCCATTAAGCGAGTAATTAACCTACTTATCATGGGTAATTTTTGTGAGTATCTATTAACTCCGTTAATAGTTTATACATATTAGCATCCCTAGTTTTTCTTAATAAAATAAATTTGATGGCAATTCTCTCCATTGTTTTCTAACCTTGTTTGGATTTTCGGATAGTTACATACAACTGTACATGTTACAATTGGACATAATTTATTGCCATACATACGCGTGTTGATGTGATATAGCACCATCCAAGTTACCTTCCGGGAAAGGCTAGCTGGCACAGGAATATTAATATAACATTACTCATCGATGGCGAAATTGAAAAACAAACATATTATCAAAACAAAAGAAAAAAGAAGTCGAAAAACAAACAAGTTGGTTGTCACCTACCTCCATGCTGTACTAAATATTAGTATTCGTATATGAGAAGTAAATTTACCAAAAAAATATAGTCCCACTAGTTTATGAGTTGTGAGACGAATGGTATAAGAAAGGAATAAACATCTACTGTCCCAAAAAATGGTGTCTTTATATCTCCCACCAATCAAAAATTAGAGATATATATATGTGTTAATAAATTATAATTTTATTTTATTACGTGGCAAATTGTCATTGGTGGGGGAGAGAGAATATGACAGGAAAGTGAGACAATAGATTTTCATCCGAAAGGGATAAAAAAAGTGTGAGATAGAGAAAGTAATTAAGTTTAGACAATGAGAAACATGTCAATATTCATCGTTTTCACATGATACACCTAGAACATCTATTAGCATTGACTTCGACTCTAAATTGTAGTAATATAAACAACTCCTCAGTAACCACCTTGCAAGTAGCAAATTCTCATCTCTCTCTTAGCTACGCCTATAAATACATGCAAACCCTCATAGCTTGTATTCACAAGGCAATCAATCAACTAGTGGTGACCAAAACAACACCCTCGATTGGCCTCACATATATATCTAACCTCTAAAATGTGTATTGCAAAAGGAGAATTCGGTCAATTCACCGTGAATGTGACAAAGGAGGAAGTGGTAGCAGCATTGCTACCAATGCAAGAGCACTGGCTACCACTGTCAAACCTTGACCTAATTCTTCCCCCTGTGGATGTTGGAGTTTTCTTTTGCTACAAGAAACCTATCATTGATTCAGGGGATAGTGACACAAACCACAGCACATTTGGTTCCATGGTGGGGTGTTTGAAAGCTGCATTAGCTCAGGCTTTGGTTTCCTATTATGCCCTTGCTGGTGAAGTGGTGGTTAACTCCATGGGTGAACCTGAGCTTCTTTGCAATAACCGTGGTGTGGATTTTATTGAAGCTGTGGCTGACGTTGAGTTACAGTCCCTCAATCTTTACAACCCAGATGAAACCGTTGAAGGGAAGCTTGTCCCAAAGAAGAAGCACGGCGTGCTTGCTATTCAGGTGATAACCATAAACAAACATAAATTAAAGTACACAATTTTGAATGAATATAGCAGACTATGCCTACCCAGACATTTTCACTTTACAATCAAATATTTGTCTTCTAAAAAAGAAGATATTTCGTATAATAAATATTATTATATTTTATTACTATTTTTTTTAGTGTTTGACCTAGTATCTATATATGCACGTGAGATTAGTTACTTAGGTCAAGAGTACTGATTGATTTGGTATAACTGTTTCCTGGCTAAAAAAAAAAATATAACTATTCCAATGACATGCATGTCTAAAGAGATAGATACATTTTCAATTATTTATTTCAGTGCCTATAATAGCTTAGACTCAGCCAAACTTTTCATATACGACCCAATATTGGCAAAAAAAAAAAAAAAAACACTCAAAAGACAATACTCAACGAATTATTAACTGATGCTATTTCCCTCCAATAACATTAATTAATGCTACAGTGGTTTGATAATCGTTGTTAATTACTGTGCAGGCAACTTGGCTGCAATGTGGTGGGTTAGTAGTAGCATGCACTTTTGACCATCGCATCGCAGATGCCTATTCAACAAACATGTTCCTAGTTTCATGGGCCGAGATAGCCCGACCCAACAAGCCCACAACCCCAACAACACAACCCTGTTTTCGACGCTCCGTTCTCATCCCGCGACGCCCACTTTCCGTCCACCCTTCACTCCACGACATGTACGTCCCCATCTCGGATCTCCCTCCTCCATCCGAACCCGAATCCAAACCCGACCCAATCATCAGCCGCATATACTACGTGACCAGTGAACAACTCAACAACATGCAGTCGCTGGCCAACTCAAACAACAGTAGCACCACCAAGCGCACAAAACTGGAGTCCTTCTCCGCATTCCTTTGGAAGATGGTTGCCGCTGCCACCACAAGCGTTGACGGCAAGGAAAACTTTGTTGCAAAAATGGGGCTGGTGGTTGACGGAAGAAAGAGGCTTAGCGACGGTGATAAGAACAAGGAAGAAATTATGAGTTCGTATTTCGGGAACGTGCTTTCGATTCCATACGGTGGGAGAGCGGTGGAGGAGCTAGTGGAAGAGCCGTTAAGTTGGGTGGCGGAGAGAGTTCACGAGTTTTTGGATACCGCGGTGACGGAGGAGCATTTCTTGGGGCTGATTGATTGGGTGGAAGCTCAACGACCGGTTCCAGGGTTGGCGAGGATTTATTGTGGGAGCACTGGTGGGGAAGAAGGACCGGCATTTGTGGTGTCTTCAGGGCAGAGGTTTCCAGAGTCAAAGGTGGATTTTGGGTGGGGGAAACCTGTGTTTGGGTCTTACCATTTTCATTGGGGTGGTAATGCTGGTTATGTGATGCCTATGCCTAGTCCTAAAAGGAATGGGGATTGGTTGGTTTACATGCACCTTCCTAAGGGACACTTGCTCTTCATGGAGTCTCGGGCTCCACATTTCTTTAGGCCTGTCTCTTGGGATTACCTCCTCAATTGATATTTACTGCGCCTTCACTTGTTGATTGTGTTCTTTGTGGTAATGTGTTCATTTGTTTAATGATTGTGCAAACTTTTGTAACTTGGTAATTATTTTTTATAAATTTAAGACAAATGTTCAAGAGTACTTAATGGCACTTGTTAAGGTTTTACAAATTTTGAATTTAGTCACTTCTCCTCCATTCCATAGACTAAAGTATTCTTATGTTATTATACTCCCTCCATCTCATATTATTTGTCGTTTAAGGTTATGCACATATCTTAAGAAAATTATTGATTGTACTCATTTTCTAAATTAAATAATTTATTTTCACTAATATATCCTTATTGTAGTAGGAGTTTGGTGAAATGGTCAATTAACATAGGGTAGTTGAGATATAAATAAATAAATAAAGTATTGTTGAAAAAATATAATTAATTCTATCTCGATATTATAAAGTGATAAATAATTTGAGATAAATAAATATTTCAAATTGGACAAATAATATCAGACGCCGTAAAAAAAAATCAACTACAGGAAACTCGTGAAAATCAAATGTTGTCCTTATTTTTGAAAATATTATTTATATAATTGTTGAATAAGGGTAAAGCTGAAGAAAATAATTAATTAGATATTTTTAAAATATTGATAGATTTAAAATACAAAAACTAAAATATATATACTTATAGTACAAAGCGAGTAAGAGACTATATCATAAAAGTATCTATTTTTCAAAGTTTACCTTAATCAGGTCTTCGATTGGAGTTAGCTATGCAAAGTACATGCCACCATGCGTCTTTAAGTTGCTCGGAATATATAAGTATGTGATTGAATGAGTGTTTGATAAATAAATTTTTAAATAGAATAGACTTTGTAAAATTGATTTGATTATAATTGTTTTTACTGATGATTTTATTATAGTTGAATTTAAAGTAAATTGATTAATATTTAATTGGATGAATTATTCTGAAAGATAATAAAATCATGTAAATTTTTTAATCCCTTGCAAGTTGGAACTAAAAAGTTGGAACAACACGAACGCGCGTTGACGAAAAGTTTTGCTTTCGTTTACCGTACGTGCTTCGGAACGGTTAAATCTTTGAATTTGACTCCTCTAAAGTGAATAATTCACTTTAGAGTGTAAATTGTGAGTAATTTCAACCATTGATGAAAAAATCAATTGTCGATATTACATATACATGCATAATAAACTAATATTTGATTTTCTAATTAATTATTAAGATTACTCATTTTATAGCCAAATCCAAAATCTTTTGTCATGAGAATGAGAATATATTCTTGTACAGTGAGAAAACTGCCCCACCAGGTCAAACATAATCTTTGGCGACTTGCCTAATTTTGTCTAGTTAATATTTTCCTTGAAAATTTCAGAGACAATACAATATTTAAAAAACTATATAAAAAAATTAGGTGCCAAGTAACACACTTAGGTTATGTTTGTTTAATACCCCACCGGACGATCTCGGTGAAAAACAAATTGGGTAAAATCCATGAGTACCCGGCTTCTAAAAGAATAAAAGATAGTGTCTTCGGAATCGCATTTATCAATTCTGCGGTGAAAAGAATCTGAGCAATTCAAGCTCTTATATCCAAATCCACTTGGGTCTTTTGCGAAATTTGAAAGACCCTAGCCGTTGAATCTAACGTACGTCACCCAAATCAACTTGGAGTCAACGACTCTGCAGTGACTGCATCATATGCAGTGTTGTAGAGAGTATTTAATTTTCAACCACTATAGATGTTGGTTAGCGATAAACCCTTTGCAACACTGCAGTTTGGTAGCGGAGTTGGGTTTGGACCCACGGTAAGATTGTTGAGAATTTGGATTTTATTTTTTTCTCTTTTTTTCTTTTTTGTTACACAAAGATAAATCATTAACCATTGATGTTAGCAGGCCAAATAGTCTGGTTTCGTTTTGGCCTAAGAGAGAGATTAAAAAGCCTTGTTGGCTAAAGGACTTCATCCAGTAATGGGCCCATCAACTATGTTATCTTGTCTTTTATTTACCCTTATTGTTTTTGTAAGAGGATGTTGCCACTTGTATGGTCACCATTCATTAGGTCATGAGCACTACTACTATTTAAGTGTACTGTTTCCAGAATGAAGGCTATGAAAAACCTGAATGTCATTTTCTTCTCTTCTCTTTAATTGTTAGCCCTAGCAGAACCCTAGTTTATCTTTTAGCTTTTCTCTTAGTGGGAATACTAAAACCTATCATTGGTGCTTTCGCTCAATGCCTCCTAAACCCACCTCCAAGAATCTGGACGAAGTCAATCACCAGCTGGGCGCTATGCAGACCCAACTGGACAATCATCAGCAGGTTCAAGACAGCAGGCATGAGTCACTAACCACTCAAATGGCTGGAATTGCAAACCAACCGCGACCATCGTCTCCAACCAAACAAATTTGCTTCTTCCTCGGTACATCTCAAAACCAATCTTCCCCAGAATTTCCCCCTGGTTTTGAACCCCCTAACCATTCCACTGCTGCTATTACACCACCACTGTCCATTCAAACTTACGCCCCACCATGACTAGACCGCCCCCTTCCCCACCCCCATTTTCACAAATTCATACTACCCAACCATCCACTGTCTCAGCGCCATTCTACCCCCCTACATTTCCACAGTATCAAACCTCCACCCCCCACACCAACGTCACACCTCCCCCAATTAATTTTACCCCACCCATTTTTTCCACCAACGTCCCACACACATCAGCTAACCCTTACAACATGAATCTACCAAACTTTTACACCCCAAATTTTCCCAACCTTTCATTTACCCCACCCCCAACCATGAGAACACCTAAACTGGAACTATTGGCCTTTGATGGGTCAGAACCCCTAGATTGGGTTTTTCAGGCTGAACAATTTTTCCAGTTTTACCAAATCCCTGTTGAACAACGTCTACACTACGCTAGTTTTTATATGAAAGGAGAGGGACTTAGTTGGTTCAAGTGGATGTATGACAACCACCAACTTACTGACTGGTTCTCCTTCCTCCGAGCCTTAGAACTTCGCTTTGGCCCATCTACATATGAGAACCATCAAGCCGAATTATTCAAACTGAAGCAACAGGGGACAGTTGCAGAATACCAAGCTAAATTTGAAAAACTCTGCAATAGAGTTTATGGACTCTCTTCTGAAGCGATTCTCAACTGCTACATTTCTGGTCTTATACCTGACATCAAAAATGAGATACCCCTCCACAAACCACAAACTATTTCCCAAGCAATTGGCCTTTCCAAACTACTGGAAGCAAAACTCAAAGATTCCAAACCTAAATTCTCCAGAAACTTCTCCACCCCAAACTCTACCTCTAACCCAAATTTTAACCACCCTCGTCCTTCTTACAATACCCATTCCAGCCTCACACCCAAACCCCCCAGCCTTGGTCAATCCAACCTTCAATCCACATCCCTAAAACCATCAACGCCAAATCCCCCAACTTTTCCCATTAAGCGCCTGAATCAAACCCAGATTCAAGAACGCAGAGCTCAAGGCTTATGCTATAATTGTGATGAAAAGTTCATCCCAGGCCATAGATGCACCACCAGCCATTTTCTGCTACTTTTGGAAGACGACCCTAATGAACCAATTTGTGAGGAACAACCCATTGAAAACAATACAGAGGATCTTAACTTAGTTTGTGACACTGAGGAGATCCATTTCCAGCTTTCTACATAAGCCCTCACTGGTCGACTATCTCCTAAGACACTAAAGTTCCAAGGTTTAATTGGAGGACTGCCAGTCATGGTCCTCATTGATACCGGAAGCACCCACAACATTATGCAACCAAGAATTGCTACTCACCTTCAGCTTCCATCAACACCAGTTCCACACTTCTCAGTTATGGTAGGAAATGGCTCTCACCTTAAATGCACAGGTCTATGTCCTCAAGTTCCCATTACCATGCAAAACCATTTTTTTTGCATACCCTTTTATCTTCTACCTATTGAAGGTGCAGACGTAGTCTTAGGCATTGAATGGCTACAATCATTAGGTCCAATATATGCAGATTTTGACATACCCTCAATTACATTCAACCACAACCATTCATCTGTCACCCTTAAGGGAGACACAACCACCATGCCAACCCCAACTACCTACCACCAATTATGCCAACTTCTACATACAGACTCCATTGCATCCATGCACCTTTTAACCTTCCAACCCCCTGACCAACCCACCCCATTCCAACTTAGCACGGAGGAGCAAACCCAAAACCTTCCCATAGAAATTCAAACACTATTGCTATCTTACCCAACTGTCTTCCAGGCTCCACATGGCCTCCCTCCTTCTCGCCCTCATGACCATCATATTCCCCTCCTTCCCAACACCTCCCCTGTTAAGGTCAAACCCTACCGTTACCCCCATTCCCAAAAAGAGGCCATGACTTCCATTATTCATGACATGCTTCAAGAGGGCATCATAATGCCCAACAACAGCCCCTACTCTTCCCCTGTTCTCCTAGTTCGCAAAAAAGACGGCACTTGGCGTTTTTGTGTCGACTATCGCGCTCTAAACACTGTTACCATCAAGGATATGTTTCCTATTCCTACTATAGATGAGTTACTAGATGAATTGGGTTCTGCTACAGTTTTTACAAAAATTGACTTGCGTTCAGGTTACCATCAAATTAGAATTGTCCCAGAAGACACACACAAAACAGCTTTTCGCACAATTGACGGGCACTATGAATTCCTATTTATGCCTTTCGGCCTAACAAATGCTCCATCTACTTTCCAATCAGCTATGAATGATCTGCTTCGTCCTTATTTAAGGCGGTTTGTATTGGTTTTCTTTGATGATATCCTTATTTATAGTCAATCTTTGTCTGAGCATTTACATCATTTAAAACTGATTTTAGATTTACTTGGTTCCAATAAATTTGTTGCTAAGTTATCAAAATGTGTCTTTGCCGTTGATACTGTTAACTATTTGGGCCATGTGATAGCAGCAACTGGCGTTGGACCAGACCCTGAGAAAATACAGGTTATACTCGATTGGCCGGTGCCACGTTCCCTCACGGCTCTCAGGGGTTTTTTGGGCCTCACCGGATTTTATAGGCGATTTGTTCGCCACTACGCCACTCTCGCCGCTCCTCTCACCGATTTACTGCGTTCCACTAAATTTGTTTGGAGTACAGAGGCAGATTTAGCCTTTACACAACTAAAAGAAAAGATGACCAGTATGCCTATTCTTGCCTTGCCTGACTTCACCAAGGTCTTTGTTGTGGAAACTGATGCCTCAGCTGTAGCTGTTGGTGCAGTGTTGTCCCAGGAAGGCCATCCATTGGCTTTCTTTAGCAAAAAAATGTGCCCTCGGATGCAAGCAGCCTCAGTTTACATCCGCGAGATGTACGCTGTGACAGAGGCAGTCAAAAAATGGCGTCAGTATCTCATTGGGAATTTTTTTCACATCTACACAGATCAGAAAAGTTTACAACACCTTCTTTCTCAGACCATACAGACTCCAGAACAACAGAAATGGGCATCTAAGTTACAGGGGTTCAACTTTGAAATATTCTACAAACCTGGGAGATCCAACAAGGTGGCCGATGCCCTGTCTAGAAAATTCACTGATGACGGTGTGCTCCTTGCTGCACTGTCTTCCCCGATCCCTTCATTCCTAACCCGGCTTCGACAATACTATGACACAGAGAAAGAGGGACAAGATCTAGTTCAAAGGTGCCAGACTGATAGCAACATGCAAGAAGATTTCAGATTTACTAAGGGATTGTTATACTTTAAAGAACGTTTGTTCATACCTGATATCCCAGACTTGCGCCAAGCCCTTCTGCGCGAGTACCACACCACGCCAGTTGCAGGACACTCAGGACTCAAACCAACTCTGGCTCGAATAGCTGCCTCCTTCTGCTGGCCTGGTCTCTACAGAGACACCAAAACCTTTGTCCGTGAATGCTCCATTTGTCAGAAAAGCAAGTACCTGCCACCAAAAAAAAAGGGTTACTCCAACCCCTGCCAGTACCAAACCAAGTCTGGGAAGAACTAACCATGGACTTCATTACTCACCTACCCAACTCATTTGGTCACACTGTTATCTGGGTCATCTGTGACCGTCTCACCAAATATGTTCATTTTCTGGCACTACCTACAAAGTTTACAGCTTCCACTCTTGCAGCACGATTTTCAGTGGAGATTTGTCGCCTACACGGCGTTCCCAAGTCCATTGTTTCTGATCGCGACCCTCTCTTTCTAAGTAGCTTCTGGCGTGAGCTCTTCCGCTTGCAAGGGACAACCCTCAAGTACAGCTCGTCCTACCACCCTGAAACGGACGGCCAGACCTAGGTCGTCAATAGAAGCCTCGAAGCCTATCTCAGATGTTTCACCAGTAACCAACCGCGCAAATGGTTCAAGTTCTTGCACCTAGCTGAGTTCTGGTATAACTCGACATTTCATTCCGCTATTCTGATGCCCCATTTTCAGGCCTTGTATGGCCGGCCACCTCCAGCTATCCCGGACTATGTACCAGGTTCGTCTTCTATTGGGTCCCTCGATGAGACTCTGCACCAAAGAAACGAAATTTTGCAACGTTTAAAAGACAATCTGAGACGTAGTAGAAAAAAAATGGAAGAACAAGCCAACAAAAGGCATCAAGACTACACCTTCTCACATGGAGACTGGGTTTTACTTCGCCTACAGCCGTATCGCCAGCACACTGTTGTTCGCCGGAGTTCTCAGAAGCTAGCCAAACGATACTACGGCCCGTACGCCGTCCGCCGCCGTGTAGGAGCTGTCGCCTATGACCTCGAGCTTCCTCCTTCTTCCCGTATCCACCCAGTGGTGCATGTTTCCTTGTTAAAGCCTTATCATGGTAATAACCCTCAAGGCCATTTCACTCCACTCCCAACAGATCTTAGCGATTTTATTTTTGAAGAGGGTGAAGTTCACAACTCAGTTAACTCTGACTCTCAGCAAACTGAAGTAGTTTCACAGGCGGAAGTAAGTACAAATGAAGACTCTAGTAGTACTTTATCCCCAACCCAGGCCACTAAAAATCCACCGTCAGATCTCATTGAGTTAAAAGATCACCCAACGGAGCAATCTGAGCCGTCCAATTTAGAGACGTTGGGCGATTTGAGTGACCCATTGAAAGCCTGCTTGCGTCCTGCTTCATCACTTGCTACAGCCAATCAAATCGCGCCAACAGCTACTTCACCTGACTCACGCCTGCAGTCGCCACCTACTCCCCTGAAACACTGCGCATCGTTCGATCAAAGGCTCAACACTGCAGGAAAATCGCAACCATTGAGAGAAAGCACAATCCTTGTGCCTCAATCTGCTCCAATGCGCGCTCGTCACTTGCCTCACCAGGATTCGCGGATTTCAAAAGCACCGCCCCACACTCCACCAATTGAGCTCAATGCAAACCAGCTGTCTCCCACCCACAGGAATCCAAGGCACTCTGTTGGTCTTCCAAAAAATGCGACCAGCGCACAAGCAATGGGCTAGAATCCAAGTATGGATCGGCCTCCTTCCATGGGCCCAAACAATCACGCACAAGACATGGGCCAGCCTCCCAATTTCGTTGTGACCCACCAAACAGACTTGAACCTTGAGGACAAGGTTCCATGTGACCCAGGGAGTATTGTTAGCAGGCCAAATAGTCTGGTTTCGTTTGGGCCTAAGAGAGAGATTAAAAAGCCTTGTTGGCTAAAGGACTTCATCCAGTAATGGGCCCATCAACTATGTTATCTTGTCTTTTATTTACCCTTATTGCTTTTGTAAGAGGATGTTGCCACTTGTATGGTCACCATTCATTAGGTCATGAGCACTACTACTATTTAAGTGTACTGTTTCCAGAATGAAGGCTATGAAAAACCTGAATGTCATTTTCTTCTCTTCTCTTTAATTGTTAGCCCTAGCAGAACCCTAGTTTATCTTTTAGCTTTTCTCTTAGTGGGAATACTAAAACCTATCAATTGATATATGCTAATAACCATGCCACATATTTCGCTATTAACATTTTTTTTGTCTTTGTTTTACTCTTTTTAAAAGATTTTTTTGGACAAAACTCTATTTATAAAGATAGAATATATAAAATATTTCTTAATTAATATTTTTAAACATGTGTTAGCATTCCTTTTCGTGTCTTGCTTATAATTATAGAATGAAATTATATATTTCATTCATTCAAATATATTTATCAAATACTACTATATATAAATACCTTCGTATTTTGAAGAATAGCAAAATTCATTTAAAAAATGCACATTCCTTTTAAAAGAATTTTTTTCCCCAATCCTTATATATATTCTGTGTCAATTTCTCGTAAAAATGTTTTGTTACACTTTATTCACATTCACTTAATTTATGGGCATATAATTTGTTTTCTTTCGATCTGTTTTAAGAAAAATATTTGTAAATTAAAAAGTGTAATTTAAAATTTATAATAGTTAAATATATTTTTTTTCAAAAAACTATTAAAAAAAAAACTTCAACAATATTATTTTAGTGTTTTCCTAAAAATTAGAATAATTTTTTAAAGTAGAACTCAGTTAAAGATCATTACTTATATATATCCTAAAATTATCTGCTTTTCAAAGTTTACTTTAATTGTTCCTCTATTGGAGTCAGCTATGCAAAGTGCATGCGTACCATCATTTCGTTACCCAAAATGTACTACTATAAATTACTTTAACAGATTAAGTAATTAGCACTTGGCAAAGTTTGTGTGTTTGACTTTGACATTAAGCTAAATAAAAGTACAACCAACAACAGTCATTTGTTGGTAGAGTTGGGAGTTGTTGGAACAAAGTAACCAATTACAACCATTTAGTGGAAGAGTTGGGGGTTGTTGACTTGTTGACTAAATGCGGGTATTCATCTATCGATCGTGACAGAATTACGTTAAAAAGAGTTTGTATAAAATCACATATATATTACTAAATCCAGTAAAAATATTCCACATATTAATTATTGCATATAACTAAACCGCCAAGTACGTGATTAACAACTCAATACTGATTGACGCAATATAACGGCCTAGCTAGCTAAAAGGCATGAGCAGTCCTAGTCATGAGTAACTCCAATAATTGTTCTTCTTTCAATTCTAATTACCTCATCAATCGTTAGCTTGTTAATCTTGTTTACTACTAGGAGGTTTCATTAACTGGGTAACGCAACTCATTAATTTGGTATGTGCGAGTATTTTAAAGATTGTCATTGACGTGGTTCCATAGAACACCTCACACCCGAATAAGATTAATTTTCTCGTCTTTATTGTACTTCATTGACATGAAGTTAATCTTATTTTTAGGTAGGTGGGAATTGGAGTTATGTGCTAATAAAAAGTGGTTGAGATAGTTTTCAATTGGAGTATAATATACATTTTATTAGTTATTCTTATGACATAGTACAAAGAAATATAATCAAAATAACCTTGTAGGTTGTGTACCATGATAGACTATATGGAAGTGATAAGGTTGTTTAGTAGTTTGGGAAAGGAACATAGGAGTTGGAGAGATAAGGTAGAACCAATCAATTTTTTTAAGCCTTCTTTCAACTGCATAGTTTCATACCTGCACAGCCTCAGGACCCATCTCATTTCAATGTGAATTCGGTTCATTTATGTGTCTCTTTGCCTAGAAGCTGCCAAGAGCCACTCTTTGTCCATGCACAATGCACCAGTCGATCACTCTCCGCCCTAGTCTTCCTTAGGCGTTACATGTCCACCAGCTTCAGCTGGTTCGCCCCTAAACCACACCACATTGGGAGAGACCCACTTTGATACCATTTGTAACGGCCTAAACTTCTTTCAGGATTGCCGACTATCCCACAAACCAACACGAGTCTTTTCAGCGTGATTTGTCCTCACTCACATACTTTCTAGGAAACTTCCCCAGAAGGTCACTCATCCCACAAGTGTTCCAAGTCAAGCACACTTAAAAGACTCGTGTTGGTTGTGAGGACAGTCGACAATCCTAAAAGTATTTTGGACTGTTACATCTTTACCCCTAAAAAAACCCAAACTAATACTCTTCTCCTTCCCCACCACCACCACCATCTCCCCCATGACACCCTCTCCCCACACCTCCACCTTCATTTGCCACACAAAATCTAACCCCACCATCTCTCATGACCGTCGTCATTGTCTCCACTTATTTCTGACCTTTCCGACGCACTTACAAGCGTTAAATTTTTTTTCCTGCGTTTTTAGATATCCCGGAAACAAGTTTCCGAACACATTTGAAATCTAAATTTCAGATGCATAAAGTCCGTAAGAGGTATGATTTGTTTTACATGTCCGGAAACAAGTGTCCGAATGACAGTTTTTTCTATTTTTAAAAAGAGTGGTTTCCAGGAAAAAATGGTCGTCCGAGAAACCATTTTTTCCGGATACAAAAAAAAACGATGAAAATGAGAGCGAGGGACGAGGTTGCAGTGGAGGGGGTGGGAGGGAAGAGGAGTGGGGTGGGGTTTACAGTTTTGGTGTGCCAAGGGAGTGGGGGATGATTGCATTGGATGGGAAGAGACGATGAGATGAGGTAGGGGTTGCAGGGGAGTCGGTGCGGTTGGAGGGGGAGTGGGGATGGAGGTTGATGTTGTAGGGGAGTGAGTGGGGTTGGAGGGAGAAGTGGGGGTGGGTGGGTTTGACGGAGGTTGGGAATGAAGATACTTTAGGTAAAAACTTGGGAATGTAGGAAAATTAAATTGGTGAGGTGGCATTAACATAGCCCCATCAAGAAAGCCCAGGCCCAAAACCCAAACCCAAGAAATAACTACAGGCACATGGGAAACCCAATTGGATCCAAAACAAAAGACACTAACAATTTCCACAAGAATTATTTCTCTTGTGTACTTTAGAAGTTCTCTCATGGTGGCAATGCATATTTGTTTATATTTGATTAACGAGCAAATAAAGTATCTTGTAAAACCACATATGCCTTGCTAATTTTCTGCTTGGGTGTTGGCAAATCCTCAAAAGTGTTTTTAAGTTGATTTTGAACTTTTATATTGCACATATAAAATCTACACGTAAAAATTAATGTGCCGACAAAGTCATGTCCTAGAAGCATATAGCAATTACAGCCGTTGGCTCGAAATGGTTAACGTGGCCTTTCCTTGATCACCTATAGCAATTACAATGAGAAGCATATAGCATACGCTTTCACCATAAAACCGGAGAGGAAATGGAAATGTCAAAAGTTCCATTTGGGATCCGAAAAGAGCATATAAAGTATACTGTATATCCGTATGAGCACCAGGCTTTCACAAAGGAAGGACACAGAAATGTTCTTTCAACATTAAAACGAGAAATTAAAATTTGACAACAATTTTCATGGTTAATGCGTGCAGTTCAAAAATATAGTTAATGAAATGTCGAGTTTGATTAATTGATATATCAATGTGTTGTAATTTATTAATCATCAACTGAATTTTATTAATCACCATTTTGAACGACATTAACCACGATTTTCAGGTGTTCAAATATCCAAGTAATTCAATTTGTTAAATGTACTTTGTACTCACTCCCAAAAACTAGCTTATAGGATGAGGGGGTTCAACCACATATATACATTGCACAGCCCAGGAACCTTGACAATGTGGTACTCAAATGCCACTTCAATACCTACCCTCACGTGCAGCGTGGGCCTGGGTCAAATTCCCACAACAAGCCTGCAAATCCGGCTTTGATACCATGTTAAATGGGCTTGAGCCTCAATCCCAAAAGTTAGCTTGTAGGATGAGGAGGATCAATCACATATATACATTGCACAGCCTGGGAACCTTGGCAATGTAAGACTCAAATGTAACCTCAATACAATTGATGGTTAATTAGTTGCGACATTTTAGTATATTCATTAACCAAATTCAACATTCATTAACCACTTTTTTTAACTGCACTAATCGTAAAAATTGTGTCGAATTTTGATGTCTCATTTTGATATTCAAATAACGGGCATCTTTACGGTACACAAAGTGTACCTTTGTGTATCAGTACACCAACGGTGATTTCAGAGGCTATGACGGTGGGGCGGGGCAAAAAAAGGGTCTAGCAGGTTGGCCTCATATGGGTGGGGCACCCGATTGTGGTGTTAGTCAAAGGATGACAGTCGAAGCAAATTTGAAAAAACAGAGGAGAAGGGTTTCAAAATAGGGAAGTGCTGGTTCTCGGTATTGCAGCGATGGCGTGCTGCCAATCTTGATAGACAGATAGAGAAAAACATCTTAAAGACAATAGACCCATTTGTGTACCGATAAAAGAAACTCGTTGTGTAATTTAAATAAGAGCTATGTTAAACGAACACCGGTTTTCCAAACATTGTATTCGGACATCGTACACACACAGGAGCTTCGTAGCGCGTGCCGAGAAGAAAAAAAATAAAAAGAGGAAAAAACGTATCAAGATAGATGTCGGACACCATTTTTGGTGTCCCGAAATCATTTCCGTTCAAATAAACCCTCAAATAACAGGATTGGGAAGAATAACAACTGAATTTGGAGAAAATGCACGCAAATGACACGTTCATGACTACCTGTATGACACGACGGTTCAAAATCTTAAACTACGCTAACTTTCATGCCTCATAAATGCTTAGGAGAGATATGCATGATACTACAATTACCAGCACATTCTAGCGAAAGTCTTACGCGTCATCCTATTGGGCAACGACTTCTCTTAACATTTCTCCCAAACACTTTCCACAATTAGAATGCATTTTTAAAAATATTGTATGGTAGCAGCTTATAATCACTCAGATGAATTACTTATCTTTGCTTTTTTGTCTATATTCTTCTTCGTATTTAATTTAGATTTTATTAATGTACAATTTATTAGTAATATGAAAAATATTGGTCATTTCAAACAAGATGGAGTAGTATTTAACCATTTGACTTCAATTATTTCAGTCCAAATAGTCAACTTAGGTGGAGTATATAGTGTTGAACAAAATGACCCACAAATACTGACATTATTTCTGCTTCACTGAGCCTAGTTTCAGTTCTTGCAGGAACCTTAATTTCATGCACATGTTCGCTGTTAATAACCTCACAACATACTTATCATATTGAGACCGAATCTTCCTAGTAATTGATGCATTGATTTCCTTCATGTTCTTCTTATTTTAATTTCTAGTGGGGTGCGCTAAGTAATAGAAGTCGTATAAAGTTTCTTTATTTGTAATAAAACTGTAAATGACATCTTTTTCCCCCCTTCAGAGTTGATGAAAATAATCATACCACAAAAATTGAGTCTTTGTCTTCTCTCTACTAAACGGCTCTTTGAATGACATCATTACAATGTGCGATGAATAAGTACCTAAAAACTTAGGCGAATTATGACTCTGAATCTGAGCATATGAAAGACATTTAAGCCATTCACTACAAGATTGGACCACATACAAAATTAAATTCTGCCCAAAATGTTGCAATAAAAACAAACAAGTTGATCAAGTTCCGGATTACCACACCACTGTCCATACATTTTCACGCGTGCTAGCCATGGTACATATGAATATATACAATCAAAATAATTTTCTCTACATGTAAATTTCTAACAACCTCAAAAAGCCTCCTAACTCATTTTCTCCCCCTCTCTTTTTTTATAGTGTCCATTGAACTCTTCATTTCAAAGAGCTATTTCCAAGCTGCAGAGGAAATTGCTCTTCTCTTGAGATGTCAGCTGGTGTTCTTCTTTGGGTGAATTGCGGACCCAAAGAGAACTCCAAGTCATTAGTGGGTCTTGCAAGTAGGAGTAGCATTGGAAGAAGAAGAAGAACACAAAGAAGGCTTAAAGTGTGTTCTAGGATAAGCTTTGGAACTGGGGCTTCTGCTGTTTCTGGTGCAGTGGTGGCAGACCCTTCAAGATCCTCAGAGGAGAGGGTCTATGAAGTGGTGCTGAAGCAAGCAGCTCTGGTGAGAGAACAGAGAAGGGGTACAAAGATACCTCTGGATTTGGACAAAACCATTGAAGCTGATTTTGCCAATGGTGGTTTATTGAATGAGGCCTATGATCGGTGTGGCGAAGTTTGTGCTGAGTATGCCAAGACATTTTACCTTGGTACTTTTCTCTTGTTTTTGTGCTTTTTCACATTCATTCTCTCTGCTTCAAATCAATTTTAGTCCATTTTTAGCAAACACTCCACTTTGCTGGAAGTTTTGTTAGATATAAAATAGCAGTTTATTTTATCTTGTATTTTAATTCTACTGTATTCTATTTTACAGCCTGTAATTCCAGGTAAGATAGATTAGTTAGTTTGTTATGCTTTGGTTAAGAGGTAGTTAGCATTCTCTAACTACACATCTGATGTATATATACCTCTGTGATTAGCAATAATAACTACTTCTGATTTTACAATCATATTTTGGTATCATACGCATAAACACACTTCCGCTCTTCTCTCTGCAATCGTTTGCTCTTCTCTGCGTTCTTGATCGACTTCCTCCATCGTTTTTCTCTCTGTGATCGATTCAATTGTTCTCTCTTTTCAATCGATTTCTTCAATCGGTCTCTTCAATCGGCTCGATCTCTTCAATCGATTTCTATAATCGATTTTATTGTGTTCGTCGTCATCTTCAAAATCGATCTCTTCGATTCTTTTGATTCCTTCGTTTCTTATCTCTGATGGCGTCTCCTACACATTCTGATGAATCCATGCATGACTCTTCTGCACACTCTGCACCTTCTCAACATTCGGTTTCTTTGATTACTCCTCCTTCTAAACCGAATGATTCTCTAAATCCCTATTTCATTCATGCAAATGAAAATCCTTCTTTGGTCCTTGTTTCCCCTGTTCTTGATGGATCAAATTACAATTGCTGGATCCAAGCTATGACTATGGCTTTGGAAATGAAAAACAAATTTGTGTTTGTTGATGGATCAATTCGAAAACCTAATTCTTCTGATCCGAATTTCCGTTTGTGGAAGCGATGCAATATGTTGGTTCTTTCTTGGATCAACCACTCTGTTTCAACAGAAATTTCGTCCAGTATTCTGTGGATTACAGAGGCCTACAATGTCTGGACTGAGTTACATAATCGATTTTCTCAAGGTGATAATCTTCGAATCTCTCAAATTCATCATGATATATTTTCGTTGAAACAATCTGATCTCACTGTTACATCCTACTTCACCAAAATGCGTATTCTTTGGGACGAGCTGTGTAACTTTCGACCTATACCTTCTTGTGCATCTGATTCTGGTTGTTGCTGTGAAACATCTAAAGTTGTGCTTGCCTATAGAGAAAATGATGCAGTTATGAGTTTCTTGCAATGTCTTAATGACAATTATTCGAATGTGAAGTCTCAAATTCTCCTCATGGAGCCTTTGCCACCTCTTGCAAAGGTTTATTCCATGATTATCCAGCAAGAAAGGCAACTGAACACACCAATTCTTCCAGATCCTGCTGTCTCCAATGTTCAGGCTAACTCAGGATTTGGTAATTCTGGTGCTGGTAATCCAGGTTATGGCAATTCAGGTTCTGCTCACTCTGGTGCTGGTCGTGGTAGAGGAAAACCATATCAGCAAAAATTCAATAGGCTTTGCACTCATCAGAATCAGTACCAATCATACCGTCGATACTTGCTTCTTAAAGCATGGTTATCCTCCGGGATTCAAGAACAACAAGAAAGCTGTGCATTTTGTTAACACTGACCAGTCTTATGCTTCTGCTTCAAATGACACATCTCCCTTGCTAAGTCTCACAAGTGATCAGATTCAAGGTCTTCTCTCCTTACTGCCTGCAACACCACCAACAGCCAGTGCATCTTCTTCTAATTTGGTCAGTGCACATCATGTTGCTTCTGCATCAGCAACTCAAGGTAATTCTAATTCTAGTGTTACTTGGTTGGTTGATTCGGGAGCCACTGACCATATTGCCTCCTCACTCACTTTCTTTGCTTCGTATAGAGCAATTAAGCCAGTACCTATTTCCCTCCCTAATGGCCAGTCAACTATTGCTTGTTATAGAGGAACCATCATTCTGACACCTTCTCTTATTCTTTATGACACCCTATTTGTTCCTAATTTTTCTTCCAATAATATTTCTGTATGTAAATTGTCTCAAACACTTCATTGCCATGCCATTTTTACTGACAGTGTTTGTTACATACAGGATATCCTCTCGAAGAGGATGATTGGCAATGCTAGGCAAGTTGGAAGGCTATATACAATGGTGTTCTCTCTCCCAATTCTTAGTACATACTCTAGTCTCATTCATTGTAACCATGTTTCTACTGATTGTGTAGCCATTGATCTTTGGCACAATAGACTAGGTCACCCATCTAGTACTTGTTATCATCTTCTTCAAAAAGTTCATTGTAATATGCCAAATTTGTTGAATAAAAATTGTGATGCTTGTCATTTTGCCAAGCAAAAGAAATTGTCTTTCTCTCTTAGTAAGTCTATTGCACCAAATGTATTTGATATTATACATGTTGATATTTGGGGTCCTTTTTCAACCCCTTCTATTAATGGCAATAGATACTTCTTAACCATTGTTGATGATAAGTCTAGGTTCACTTAGATTAAACTCATGAAACTGAAATCTGAAACCCGAACTCATCTCATGCATTTTGTTACATTTGTGCATACTCAGTTTGGAGCTTCTGTTAAGACCATTAGGTCTGACAATGGCTTGGAATTTTCCATGCCAGCATTTTACATTTCCAAAGGTATCTTACACCAAAAGACTTGTGTTGAAACCCCTCAGCAAAACGGGGTTGTAGAGAGAAAACATCAGCACATTCTCAATGTTGCTCGTTCTCTCATATTTCAATCAAACTTACCAATTCAATTCTGGGATTTTGCCATATCTCAGTCCGTACATATCATTAATCAATGTCCTTCTGTTACTCTTCATTCCAAATCCCCATATTTGCTTCTTTATAATAAACAACCTGATTTAGCTACACTTAGAGTATTTGGTTGTTTGTGTTATGCCAATACTATTTCAGCTCATCGAAATAAATTCCATCCTAGAGCAAGGAAATGTATTCACATTGGTCGTGCACAAGGTGTCAAAGGATATCTTTTATGTGACCTCCATAATCATGAAATCTTTCTATCTAGAAATGTTTCATTTTATGAAAATATGTTTCCTTATCTCACTCAGTCACCCACACATCAAAATTTTCCAGAAACAAATTCTCCTATCCCTTCCAAAGTCATCATCACTGACTTATCTAATTCTCCACACAATTCCAATAGTCCTGTGCATTTTGAATCTGATTTGTCTGTTACAAGTCAGCCCTTAAACTCCTCTGCAGTGCCTGATACTGAATATGTCCATGTCACTGATCATGTTACTGATCCTGCTGTTACTCATGATATTGCTCATGGTGCTGAAACTTTTTCTTCTAATTCTTCACCTCCTATTCCTTTAAGAGTTTCTACAAGAATTAAAACAAAGCCATCCTACTTGAAAGATGATCATTGTAATATAGCTTCCTCTACTACATTTGACAATTCATCCTCAGGTATTGCTTACCCATTATCTCATTTTCTTTCTTATGACAATCTTTCTACTTCCCACAAAGCTTTTGTTTCAGCTGTCACAAGTTTAGTTGAACCGAAAACATATGCACAGGCAGTTAAACACCAATGTTGGAGAGATGCTATGGATAAGGAGATCCAAGCATTGGAACTAAATAAGACTTGGTCTCTTACTGATTTGCCACCTAGAAAACAGCCCATTGGTTGTAAATGGGTGTACAAAGTCAAGCTTAAATCCGATGGAAGCATAGAAAGATATAAGGCTCGTTTAGTAGCAAAGGGGTTCACTCAATTGGAAGGAGTTGACTACTCAGAAACCTTTTCCCCTGTTGTTAAAATTACCACGGTCAGAATTGTTTTGGCTATGGCAGCAGCCCAAAATTGGCATCTCCAACAGTTGGATGTCAACAACGCTTTTCTACATGGAGATTTACAAGAAGAGGTCTATATGAAGGTGCCTCCTGGGTTTCAAGTGTCTAATTCTAGCCTTGTTTGTAAGCTACAAAAATCTCTATATGGCTTAAAACAAGCCAGCAGGCAGTGGAATTCAAAATTGATATCTTTTCTCCTTTCTTTGGGATATGTTCAATCAAGATCTGATTATTCTCTTCTAGTAAAGTATGCTGGTTCTCAAATCACAGTTTTGCTTATTTATGTTGATGACATTGTTTTAACCGGCAATCATTTGGAGGAAATACAACATGTCAAAAATCTGCTAGATCAGAAATTTAAAATAAAAGACCTCGGGCAGCTAAAGTTCTTTCTAGGCTTGGAGGTTGCTAGATCCTCCAAAGGTCTTATTTTGTCTCAAAGAAAATATGCTCTTGAGTTACTTGAGGATGCTGGTTTATTGGCCTGCAAACCAGCCTCGGTTCCAATGATTCCTGGACAAAAACTGAGTGCACATACTGGTTCTCCCACTGCTGATCCAACACAGTACAGAAGGCTGCTCGGTAGGCTCATCTACTTGACCAATACTCGACCTGACATTTGCTATGCTGTGCACAAGCTTAGTCAGTTTCTTTCTAATCCTTTGCAGCCTCACATGGATGCAGCCTTGCATGTTTTGAGATACATTAAATCCTGTCCGGGCAGAGGATTATTCTTCTCTGCAGAATCGGATTTCAGGCTTACAGCCTTTAGTGACTCGGATTGGGCTGCATGCCCTGATAGCAGAAGATCTATTACTGGTTTTGATATTTTCTATGGTCCATCCTTGATCAGTTGGAAGTCTAAGAAGCAGAGCATTGACTCCAGGTCTTCATCAGAAGCAGAATACAGGGCACTAGCCATCACTGCCTCTGATATTCAATGGGTGTTGTATATTCTGCAGGATCTTCATCATCCTCATTCAAATTCTGTTTCTTTGTATTGTGATAATCGGTCTGCAATTCAAATAGCTCAGAATCCCACATTCCACTAGCGCACTAAACATATTGAGCTAGATTGTCACTTGATCCGGGACAAGGTGCAGGCTGGGGTAGTTCATTTGATGCCCATTCCAACCACTGCACAGACTGCCGATATTCACACAAAGGCCCTTCATCCTTCAAAGTTTAATTCTTTGTTGGCCAAGCTAAACATGAGGGACATACATGGTTCAGCTTGTGGGGGGGTGTTAGATATAAAATAGCAGTTTATTTTATCTTGTATTTTAATTCTACTGTATTCTATTTTACAGCCTGTAATTCCAGCTAAGATAGATTAGTTAGTTTGTTATGCTTTGGTTAAGAGGTAGTTAGCATTCTCTAACTACACATCTGATGTATATATACCTCTGTGATTAGCAATAATAACTACGTCTGATTTTACAATCATATTAAGTTTATTTCGGGAAGGGGGTGTGTGCTGGAAAAAACAGGGGTGTTAATAGTTACACCTTAATGCTTAGCAATATATTTATTGTTGATATGACTAATCTTCAATTGTAAATTTTAGGCACGCAATTGATGACCCAAGAGCGCCGGAAAGCCATTTGGGCAATTTATGGTATGTGTGATTTAGATTAACAATCCAAATCTAGAGCAGCTTCAACAATAAGAGTTGTGGTCCATTTTTTTGGAATTGACAATTTCATTGTGTGCTTGCATTGCAGTGTGGTGTAGAAGAACTGATGAGCTAGTAGATGGTCCAAACTCTTCATACATCACACCAACGGCCTTGGACAGGTGGGAGCAACGATTAGCTGATGTTTTTGAAGGTCGTCCCTATGATATGTTTGATGCCGCTCTCACACACACAGTCTCAAAATACCCGGTTGATATACAGGTACTTTTACATGCACAAATGAAAAACCAAAACCAAGTTTTTAGATTGCTGTTGCAGTCACGGTCAAGGTCGCGTTGCGATCTTTGATATGACAGAGAATTACGGTCAAATGTGGTTAATGCGGCTTCTATCGTGGTCGCGTTGGTGTCCCGAAACATCAAAAACTTTGATATTGCGACCCAAATTGCGGTTGCTGACTTTTTTAAAACCTTGTCTGAACCTCATATCTTTCTAGATAACATGTTCAAATTAGAGAACGAAACTAAATTGGTCATGTTATATTTCATATTTCATTATCTTGTCACATTATATTTCTTAAAATATGAGTGCAGTGGTTTTGAGTTTAATAACTATAAATTAATAGCATAATCAAGTTTTATATAGACGTCTGATCATATTATCTTATCACATTATAATTCTTGGAAGAAAAAAAAAATTACACTATAGCAAAATGATGAAATATGATTAAATGTCAGTATATACACTAACGAGTGCATACATATTGAATTCTTAAACTATGTAAAAATGGTTTCTTACTTTTAATAATTTATTTCCACAAAAATAAAGGACAACTGTAACAAAGCAAAATTATGAAACTAGAATGAAACCAGCTTCAAAGTCAAGAGGCATAAAAGAAAGATACTTGAACCTTATTTTTATGTGCTGAAACTGATCCTATTGACATTGATTGTCTCTATGAAATAGCCATTCAAGGACATGATAGAAGGGATGAGGATGGACTTGAGGAAGTCAAGATACAATAACTTTGATGAGCTCTACCTTTACTGCTACTATGTTGCTGGGACAGTAGGTCTTATGAGTGTTCCGGTAATGGGAATAGCACCAGAATCCAAGGCTTCTACAGAGAGCATTTATAATGCTGCATTGGCATTAGGCATTGCAAATCAACTTACCAATATACTCAGAGATGTTGGAGAAGAGTAAGTTCTTTGAAGACATAAAATTCATATAGTTGAACCAAAAACAATAATGAAACCACTCTTCATATCTTCTAACTTAAGGGTATCCCACACCTTGAAATTTTTAGCACCTTTCTTTTTCACTACACATACCTTTTAGTGTTCCGGAAACTAGTTTTCAAAGAGCATTTTTTCCGGCAACTCCAGAAAACATTAAAATGCCTTTTTGAAAACTAGTTTTCGGAACAATAGGGGTTTATTAGTTAAAATTCATATAGTTGAACCAAAAACAATAATGAAACCACTCTTCATATCTTCTAACTTAAGGGTATCCCACACCTTGAAATTTTTAGTACCTTTCTTTTTCACTACACATACTTTTTAGTGTTCCGGAAACTAGTTTTCAAAGAGCATTTTTTCCAGCAACTCCAGAAAACATTAAAATGCCTTTTTGAAAACTAGTTTTCGGAACACTAGGGGTTTATGTAGAAAAAAAGAGGGGTGCCGGTAGTGATAGCCAAAAAACAATTAACCTATATTATGCAACCAACTAGGCCATAATATTTAATTTCAATTGTCCATATAATTCTAATTATGTTTTGTCTAATTATTGTTTCTTGATCAATATAGTGCTAGAAGAGGAAGAGTTTATCTCCCCCAAGATGAGCTTGCACAAGCTGGCCTATCAGATGGTGACATTTTGGGTGGGAGGGTTACGGACAAATGGCGGAATTTCATGAAGGGACAAATAAAGAGGGCAAGGATGTTTTTTGATGAGGCAGAAAAAGGAGTTTTAGAGCTTAATTCTGCTAGCAGATGGCCTGTATGGGCATCATTGTTGTTGTATAGGCAAATATTAGATGCTATTGAAGCCAATGATTATGACAACTTCACAAAAAGGGCTTATGTGGGAAAAGTAAAGAAGCTATTGTCACTACCTGCTGCTTATGGAATTTCACTTCTAGGTCCTAACTCCTAAAAAGTTAACCAAATTGATTATGAGATGACTATTTATGTTCACTAGATTTAAGATACAGCTATGAATTTGATTTGTATACTTTTTTTTTTTTAGTTATAATTCTATACATCCAAAGTAACCAACATGTATTGAAGAGAAACCCATTCATTATTTAATCAATTGCATGCAAATATTGAAATTGATATTTCCCTGGATCGCCTTCCCCTATGGCACTCATGAAGTAGTTAGTTAGTAATCAACTTTTTGCTTGTCATACTTGGTTCTTAATTGATGATACCTCCGGTCTCATATATAAGAGACAAATGTATTTTCTAGGTTTATTAAATAACTGATGTATCTGATCTATATTGATCAGATACATCAGTTATTCAATAAACTTAAAAAGTGTATTTGTCTCTTATATATAGGACCGGAGGTAGTATTTCTCTATGAAATATTTTAATTTGAAATTATTTGAATAGAATAGTTAAATCGTTTGACTTTATTCTACCATATTATTCCCGCTGTCCTATTATAAGTATCACATTAAAAAAATTCACGCATATTAAGGAGAAACTATAAATGAATAAAAGAGTCAATTTTATAAAATTATCATTATTAACCATTGGGTATTAACAATTTTCATAAATGTATAGTAGTATAATGACTTGAGAGTAATATACTCATTATTAATTTGAAGGTAAAATTGAAAAAAAAGTAATTAATATTACATTGAAAATCTAATATGATACTTATTTTGTGACTATTTTTTTTTTTTACAAATGTGATATTTATAATGGGATGGAAGGAGTATAATTTTCCTTCCATTGTTTAATGAGAAGATATTGAATGAAAATGAGTTTACAGATCCCACATACGACAAAAATATGACAATCTCAATATGTGAAAATAGAAGTGTATGTAAAACCTGAATTAAAATTCGTGTATTGAGTAATGATAGATGGAAACTCTTTTTGGAGACACTATATAGACACCGTATATCTGTATATATACAAAGAATTTTTTTTATTTTTTAAAAAATATTTTTTTCAAAAACTAATTAAAATAAAAGTGATTAATACGGTGCAAATAAGTGGTTAATACAGTTCATTAACTAATTAATGGACTACTCTGATACCAAGTTTTACTTGTATCCGTTAACCACTTTTAACACTGTATTAATCACTAATGTCAATCTTGTTAACTAAGTGTCATTCACCGCCTTTAATAACTCTTTCACAAATCATTACAAAAGTGGTTAATGTTGCGCAACTAAGTGATTAATACAATTCACTAACTGGTAAATGGCTAATCTGATGTCATAAGTTGCACTTGCATCCATATTAACCACTTTCAACACTGTGTTAACCAATAATATCAATTCGATTAACCAAGTGTCATTCACCACCTTTAATAACTCTTTCACAAATCATTATAAAAGTGGTTAATATTGTGCAACTAAGTGATTAATACAGTTCACTAACTGGTTAATGACTACTCTGATGCCACATATTAAGTTGAACTTGCACATATTAACCACTTCTAATATTGTATTAACCACTAATATCAACTTTGTTAACCAAAAAAATTTCTTTAAAATAAATAAAAACTAAAATATTAGTTTTTCAACAAAAAAAAATTGTATGAACATACAGTGTCGTCCCTATTAGGTATCCCAAAATGGGTGTTTCAACTATCATTTTTCATATGTATCTATGTAATAATGTATGTATGGTTTTGGTTGTTAATGTCGCCTTTTTTTTTTGATAAGATAATGTCGCTTTTCTTTGTGAAGGTCTGACTGTGAGTAATCTATAACATATAATAAAGGGGATATAAGAGTTTTGGTGTGAATTTTTTTTTTCGAAAATACCCTTCATATTAACCACTCTCAAATCACAACAAAGAGTCGGTTAATCTTTTTCCCCAGTTTTACCCATAACTCCCGTCTAATATTATACGGTTACTGGGAAAAAAACTACATAAAGTGGTTTTGAATTTACAAAAGGAAAAAATGTCTCATCTATTCTTCTCTGGGTGAGCTGTTTCAATTTCAACTTTCAATAAAATCAGAAGAAGAGGACCATCACATTTTACAAATGCGAAAAGCCCGTCTTGCCGCCACTGAGTATAGAACATGTGATTAGGAGCGTCAACTTCCCTTGTTTTACTATATAATTTAAAATTTGGCACACAAATGACACAACGTCCGCAGTAGCACAATTGGTTAATTCGTGTGAAGAATTTCCGGGTTCGAATCCCGGCTTCGGAAAAACATTTTAAAACATTGTTTTGTAATTACTTTAACTATTTGTATTCAAGATAGAGTGTTTTTTTTTTTTTTTGTAAAAATTCCACTTAGAGTGTCTTTTTTTAATATATTTATTTATTAACGTTGGAAAAACTTACTGTTAAGTGCTAAGTACTAGTATAAAAGTTTTATTTCTCTGTTCCAAGATAAAGGTTTTATTTCTCTGATTTTCATTTAATTTTCTCCTTGAAATCGACAGAGTTTAAATAAATATATTAGATTTATATGTTGTATATAATGGCCTTGATGGTATAATGGCCTTGAAAAAGAATCATACATTTCCAAATAATTTCACCGTGATGGTATAAATTTGTTATAAAATAGCATCTATATCTATGTCTTTATCTTTATTATATAAAAACGTGAATAATTTAAAAAAACAAAACAAAACAAACGGCATCACGATATAAAAACTTCAGAGCCACGTTAATTAAAATTGCTTACATGAAATAGCTGAGTCACAAATACAAGGAATTAAAATACAAAAATAAAAATAAAAGAAATAAATATAACATTTAATGATGCGTCTAAATATAGCAATTGTTACAAACATGGAAAGTGTTCATTACAAAATTAATTACAATCCACAATATTTGACACATTTTAAATACAGACTATAAACATTTGAATCAAAAAAATTGCGGTCAATGCAATTAATTATAAAATTAAACCCATCATAATTATAAAAGGCAATCATAAATATTAAATGGTAACGTTAATTAAAAAAATATGAAAATATTCTTAATTCAGATTGAATATATCCTAATATTATCTCTGAATTTAATGATTTTGATCAATCAATTGTAGATTTTATTTCCTTAGTCGTATTACAATCATGACTTACCCTAATTTAGCTTGCTCATTATTTATACATATGCCTAATCCAAACAACATGTCACAAACAATTGCTTTTACCTGAAACCGATTTTATCACCTTCCCACTGCTCATCGTCTTCATAGCAAAAAAGAGCCACCGTAAGAGGTTCATAATCTTCACCATTGAAATGGTGCAGTCCCACCATTCATAATCTCTACTCCTCCCTTCTCTCACCCACGACAACGAATCACTGAGAGTCCAACTTCAACATAAGAACCATGATCTGATTTTATCACAAGTGTCAACAATAAACAAATCTTCAAAAAAACACAAATTCAAATCAGAACTTCTCTCCAAGAAAAAAAAATGAAACTTCTGTGAAAACGGAAAACTATATATCAACAAGAAAATTAACTAAATGGGTCTTCTATGTTAAGCTCAGAGACCAAAATTTTAGCATCAAATTGAATTCCACGAATAAAGGCCCTAACTTTTCCATTCTCTGCTAACAAAAAAGGGGAAATAGAGAAAAGAATTACACAAATAAGTGGTGGGTGCTTCTGTTAGTTAGTGGTGGGATTGAGTTGGAAGGTGGTGGTGATGATGAGTCTCGCTCACAAGTTGGTGGTTCTGCCATGGTACCGCCGCAACTTTCGCCTCCACCATCGACCCAAGCGTTCGCTGCCATCCTGTTTCCGTACGCGGACCCTCGGCCATCTCAGATGCAAAGCAAGTGATTGGGACAGAAAGAGAAAAAATATGGTATGGCGGGTTTCAAAATCAAATCCCTAAGATAGTCCAATCTAACCGTAAAAAATGGTGGTGCAACGTGCACCACCTACACCAATTCGGTACACCAATTCGGCATGGTAGGTGGAGCCTAAACATGAATTTACTTCTTTCTTTGTTTGTTTTTTAGAAGAGACTGGAAAAACTTCCATGCATTTGTACAGGTCACTCTGTTTCTATGCATTTTTTGAAAAACATATGTTTATAAAATTAAAGCTTTACATTATATAACAAACATAATTAGCTACTTTAGTTCTCTAAAAATGCAGAAAGAATGAGAGTGTTTAAGCAGAGAAAATAATTAAACAAAATCCTAACTTTTTGATCCAGAGGTCTTTGACCCCGCTCCGGTGTCCAGGAGAAAGGGGTTTTGACTAATCTGGAGTTCGACCGAGAGGTGGGTAAAGTCTGGTCCCAAGTTGTTATGAAAAAGAAAAGATGTGGTACTGTGATACGTACTCAAAGGCGATGAGATTATACCGACAATATATAATGTGTCTCCATCGGGACTCAATAATAAAATAAACATTTATAAAAAATGATGTGTGCTCAAATACAATGAAATTATACAAAAAAAAATGTAATGTTTCTCTATCGGGACTCAAAAATAAAATATTCATTCATAAATAATAAAAATATTTATAAAATTGATATATGCTCAAAGACAATGAAATTATACCAATAACATGTAATTTTTTCCGTTAGGACTCAAAAACAAAATAATCATTTATAAAAAATAAATACATTTATAAAGACAAAATAAAAAATAATTAAAAACTAATATAAAAAAACAAAAAAAAGCAAAACAAAGAAAGAAATAAAAAATAATTTTAAAAATCAATATAAAAATATAAAAATGCAAAACAAATAAAGATATAAAAAATTCAAAAAAATAAAATTATAAAATTAAAATGTTATGAAAGTAACAAAAATAGAAGAATTAAAAAGCTAAAAAGTTCGACAAACTAAAATAATATAAAATTTTAAGAAAATAAAAGTTAAAAAAATTAAAAGTTACAAATTAAAAATAAATAAAATAGCTGGATGAGAGAGGAATGCAGAGGGATGAGAGAGGAGAAAGAATTAAGGCTTATGAGAGGGAGATTAATATTAATGTCTTTTAGAAATGGTTTATTAAAAAATTATATGGACAAATTTAAATTGTATTTTTTTATATAAATTGTATTTTA
This sequence comes from Calophaca sinica, assembly GCA_037113605.1. Lineage (NCBI taxonomy): Eukaryota > Viridiplantae > Streptophyta > Magnoliopsida > Fabales > Fabaceae > Calophaca > Calophaca sinica. The sequence continues at coordinate 121,969,906 of CM073736.1, read as the reverse complement.
AACATTAATGCCTACATGTAAATTGATTAATATAACAAAAAAAATTAAATTTTCATAATCCTTTAAAAAACAAAGAATTATGTATTTCTTTTTCTTCTTAACTGTGTTATTCATGATTAGTATCAAAAGATGATAAAACACAAGTAAAAATAGACCAAACATAAATTAATATTTTGCATGAAAACATATTAATATCTAAATATAAATAAATATTTCACAATAAATAACAATAACTAATACGTAAATTCCTTTAAATATATATTTTTAAATACACATTTTGCGTTCCTTGGACCAAATATATAACATCTGCATGACATAAATTTGCTGCGGTATGCTCATTAGTATTAACATCATTCAACTGTAGAGTATGCGATAGAGTACCCTAACCACCAAAAGATTACGCGGTTTATGTAGAAAAATAAAAAATTAGCACAAGGTTTCAATAGATTAAATTTTATTATTCCAATTATACAAAATACTATCCATTATTTACTTATTATTCAATATGAGTAATACACTACATGCATTGTGATACTATATTAACTTACAAAATATAAATTATTCTAATACCCGTGCATGACAAAGGTCAATATTTATTATATTTCATTGTTGAAACCAAATATTTTTTGAACCCCATTTATAAAAATGTTTCCGTGCATAGTACGAGTTACATACTAGTTATATGCAAACACAAATAAGTTAAAAATGGAAATTACATAAATGTCGAATTCTAATGTAATTTAGCTTGCCACCTAATAAAAATAATTCATATGTGGCAACTAACTCGGTTTCAACGTGGCAAAAAAATTAACAAATCTGTCAACATTAAATTTATCATTGTCATTATAAAATGGGTATTAAATTCATGAGATCAAATGAAATTCGAATTTTTGTAACACAAATCTGTATAAATGGTAATTCAATCGAATACATTTAATAGGGAACATGTCAATCAATCTGGACATATCGCACGTGACATAAATTTAAATTTTAAAATCAAATCATGTGATCTGTTTTTCTCAATAAATGATTACTAAACCCGATTTTCAAATGATAAAAAAAATATAAGAGGAATGTTTATATGGGATCAAGAATACCATGTAAAGTTTTGTCGAAAAAAAAAGATACCAAGTAAAGTTAAATGCAAAGTTAAAAAGGAAATTAGACAAATGATACATATGACTTTTTTTACGGGAGTCATTTGCACCTACACATTAACACACTAATATCCTAACATGGCCCATTCAATCTACCCCCACTTGAGATCACCCTACTGTTTATTTTATTTACTTACACAGTGTAGGGTCTATCTCCTTTTACAATTTTTTTTTTTTTTGCACCACGTAGGTCCAATCCAAATGGTCCATGTCAGCCAAATTCATAATTCCCTGATCTCTACCACACGTGTTACCACGTGCAGTTGTTAGGCGTAATTGCATAGATGCTGACTTTTCCTACAAAAATTAAAAAATATGTGCCAATCTCATCTAATTAGGCACCTCCCACCTAACATGGCCCATTAATACAAAGTTAAATTCCATGTAATCAAGAAAAATCATACCTGGACACAAACGATAGTTAAAGGGCTAAATAAAAATACATATGTGATAAATGATAAACAAATTAAAAAAGGACATATTTGAATTTGAGTCATATATACAAACAAATTAATGCATATATTTATTAGTACAGTTTTCTTCCAATTGTATCAGACATATTTAATATAAATATGTAAACAATGATAATCAATATTGACACCATTTCCATTTATATGTAAATTTCCAAAAATATTAGTCAAACGACGAATTGAGACTTAATTTGTATAATAAAAATGAAATATTGTTCTTGATTTGAGACATTTTTTCGCACGTGAAAGGTATCTCCACCACAGAGATGCTGGTCGAAATGTGATTATCCCATTTTGAGTTGAGGAGGCATCGTTGGCCTTTCTACTATTGAGAAGCATCACTGTGATTAAAGGCGAGGGGATAAATTTATCATCATTTTGAGTTTTTGTTTAGTGTTAATCTATTTCTGCTGATAATTGGCCAGAAGTTGAAGTAGAGAATTACTAGCCAAGAGAAAGTACAACTTTTTCGATTTTTGAGTGTTTGTCATTGTCTCTCCTAATATGATGACATAATTTGGTAAGGTTATTTGAATTTATGTGGAGAAGAAGAATTTCCTTTGTTTTTTTAGTCTTCTAATATTCAGGTGTTTGGAAAGGAGTTAATCTAAGAATTGGATGTAGATGATCTTCACTAGAAAATTGTATCTATTTATATAAACATGATGAATCAAGTGTGTTTTTTTTCTCTCTATTCTAGGATCTGGTATGGCGCCACTCATCCTCCTTATGTTGTTGCTTCTTATCCTAGATCCATTATGAATTCATGTAGGATTGGAATTTGTGTGTCTGTATTTTCGAATTTTATGAAATTTTGTCATATGGGGGTTTGAAAAGTTCATATTTTTATTTATTTTTTTAACTCATTTTTTCTTGTGTGGTTCGAGAGAGACAAGGACAGGAGAATAGCAGCTCCTAAGAGGAATTTAGTTAAAAGGAGAACCAAGCCGTCAAACATTCCACGATACTCTCCAACAAAAGAAAAAGCGAAATAGTTTAAACCTCTTTATTGTGATCTATCATTCACTCTAAATCCCAACTAATCACAACTGATGTGTTTTCAGGCTACACCAAAACTTTGTGAGGATAAAATCAGGCAATACGTTGATACAAGACTAGGATTCTTTTTAGTATATTTTTCTTCTCTTTTTTATTTTATTTTGCCATTTTTCATGCCAATGTATATAGCTTATCATGCCTCTTCTTGCTTTCAACTTTTTCAATAATTATCATGACAATTTCTGTGGAACTAATACAGGATTCGAATGTTCTAAAATTGTTTTTTATGGACAGTATTTATTATACGGCTGTTAGTGGACAAGGCACCGCATGAAATGTCATGTAAATAATACCTCAAATTCAGCTGGTGTTATCATTTGCTCATAGTGTGTGTCGTCTTAGAGGCTTTCTTCATGTGCTATAAAACGCTAGAGCACTTCAACTGGAATTTTTTTTTTTTTTTACAGAATGAAGCATTGAGAAGCATCTCCGAACAAAATGAAATTAATAATGGGTTATTTGAAAAACAATTCAGAAAGAATTATTTCAAAAGCTTCCGTAACCACTTGCTTTTAGTTAAAATGATATCTTAAGCAAATAATAATAATAATAGCAATAATAATAATAATAATAATAATAATAATAATAATCATCTTTATAATAATAAAAGTAATAGTGTTAGAAAGCATTAATTAGAGGGGTAATTTAGTCAAATCACTAAAATAAACTCTTATAATAGCATTTTAGTATTTAATAACCTTAAAGATTTATTTTGAAATTAAAAAGGTTTAATTAAAAATGAAAGAGATTTTGTCATTTAATAATTAGAAAGGATTATTTACATGAAGGACATAATTTAAAAATGCCAACGGAAGAGAAATCAAAAACTCATTTAACCTAAAACGCTTTGGTCTCCTGCGGCGCCATCCTTCTTCTCTTACGGCGCCAACCTTCTTCCAGCATTTTTTTTTCCAGCGATCGTTCCTTCCTCTTCTGCGGCGCCATCCTTCTTCCTACGTTTTTTTTTTCGGCAATCGTTGTCTGTAATCATTTTGTGCGGCGAATACGACAACGTACTTCATTCTTCTCTCCTCATCAATTTCTGCTACGAAATCATAAACGGCAACACATGTCAGCTATTCTTGCGTATCTCCTACTTCTTCCTTTTTGATTTCCATTTTGCAGATTGCAACTGATTTGTTCTCATGTTTGTTATTTTTTTATGCCTCTTTCATCAGCGTTTTGTGCAACGAATCCGGCGAACTTGATTCTTCTTTTCTATTGGTTTTTTGCGACGAAGAAATTGAGTGCTTATTATCAATCAAAAAGTTCTAAATTAGTAAGCTCTTCCTATAGGAATCTGATTTATATTTAATAGTGTTAGGAAGCATTAATTAGAGGATAATTTAGTCAATTCACTAAAATAAACTTTATAACAGCATTTTAGCATTTAATAACCTTAAAAATTTATTTTGAAATTAAAAATATTTAATTAAAAATGAAAGAGATTGTGTCATTTAATAATTAGAAAGAATTATTTACATGAAGGACATAATTTAAAAATGCCAACGGAAGAGAAATCAAAAACTCATTTAACCTAAAACGCTTTGGTCTCCTGCGGCGCTATCCTTCTTTTCCTATGGCGCCAACCTTCTTCCAGCGTTTTTTTTTCAGCGATTGTTCCTTCTTCTTCTGCGGCGCCATCCTTCTTCCTACGTTTTTTTTCCCAGCAATCATTGTCTGTAATCGTTTTGTGCGGCGAATCCGACAACGTACTTCCTTATTCTCTCCTCATCGATTTCTGCTGCGAAATCATAAACGACAACACAAGTCAGCTACTCCTGCGTATCTCCAACTTATCCGTTTTTTATTTCCATTTTGCAGATTGCAGCTGATTTGTTCTTATGTTTGTTTTTTTTTTATGCCTCTATCATCAGCGTTTTGTGCAGCGAATCCGGCGAACATGATTCTTCTTTTCTATTGGTTTTCTGTTACGAAGAAATTGAGTATTTATTATCAATCAAAAATTTTTAAAATGGTAAGTTCTTCTTACAGGAATCTGATTTATGTTTTAATGGTTAACAAGTGCTGCGTTTGGAATTTACTTAACAAGAATTTCCTTATCAAATATTACAGCTATTGAAAGCTGCATTTTGCTATGTGACATTCCCAGATAAGAGAAACACAATTTGCACTTTGGAGGGCAAATCATGAAGTAGATGACCATGTCAACTGAGGTGGAAAAAGGGCTAAGCATGAGTGCTATTTAACTTGTGGGTGGAAAAAATTTTCTATGTATAAGAATTTAAAGGAAGGTAGTCTTATTAGATTTGGGGTAACTATGTATGAGCAAAGAGGATCACTATTGTCATTTAGGGTGGTTAGTTTTCAGGTAAATTCTAATAGAGTCTGTATATGTGGTCTCATTTTGAGGAATTTTGGGATAAGGATAATATCATAATATTTTGTGTAAGTCCACTCTATAATTGGTTTTCTCCAATTTAGCCTCTTTCTTTTTTATTGATCAAATTTGCAAAGACATTGAAAAGTTATCTGGGTTATCCACGCGATTTTACTTAATCAAAATATAAGAATCTGATTCATGAACTAGATATGGCTCATTTGATTATAGGAAAGATTTCATTGCTTATGGCAGGATCAATGATTTTAAAAAATGTTATGGATAGGTACATTCATAGTCCAGTAAAAGAAATAATTTTGATTCATTGTTAAATCAATTAGAATCCTCTTAATTCACAAATCAATGACAAGAGAGATGTATTTTGCAATGAATGTACTTAACAAAAGAAATAAAAAACCTGTTGGGTGACCATATCAATTATAAATTGACCAAATTTGTTTCTTCAAACAACATTGATTTCAAATTTTAAACGATAATATTCTCTCTCCGTCATTATTTCCCTAATTATCAATACTTAAGAATCTGATTTAGAGAAGTCAAATTCTTTTTTTATTTTTATTTTTATTTTATGGACAGATTTCCTTTTATAAAAGATAATAATTCATATTTAAGAAATTTATTTATGCTGTAATAACAAATTATACGTCTATCAAAAAGGAAATCATACGTATAAAATAATATTTACAGTATCAACATAAACACTCTTCCAAATTTGAAAAGGATTCAAATAAATCGATATGGTCATAGTAATTATAGAATATCGTTTATTCAATTCAGATTTTATTCATTTTTACAATTAGTAGAAACAAAAAGAATATAATGATTTTAGGAGCATAATATTTTTATCATATATTCTGTCAACAAATTAATTATTGATCAATTTTATTTTCACACAAAATTAATTTATTTCTAGGGCATATTCTTTTATATATTATGTAAATAAATACCAACATGTATTTTCTATCCATATAATTTTTTTTTCTCAATTTTGCTTGCGATACCATTTGAATTTTGAAAGGATCCGATAGTTTCATATAAGAAACACGTTTGCACTCTTCATAAAAAAACACGGTTGCATTAAGTTCAATACCACAAATAGATTTCTTTTCCTATTTAAACACCACAAACGTCCTTTTTTATTTTTGATATTTTTGATAATTAAACGTCCTTTTATTGTTATACTACTAAAATACCAAATTTTTTAGGTGTAATAGACGAGTTAAATAATTATAGCTTAAAGTGAGTTATGTTGTTCATTTATTTTTTAATTAATAATAAATACTTTACGAGTATCAATTCATTTCCATAATTAGTCAAACAGTTGATATAATAGGCGAGGATTTGGGAAAATTGTTCAATCGACAAATCAATTAAATTTTTCACAAATATGACAGTAACTAATTTATAAAGTGTATCGTTCAATTTTAGGAGAGACTACCAAAAAAATTATTTTAGGAGTATAATATCTTTCTCATATATTCATTAATTAAATTTATTATTTTTTGCCGAATTTTAATTTAAAAAGGACATTGGCTCATCGAATTCAATTTGTTTATTTTATTAAATAGGTCAAATTGATATAGTCACCAAATTATCTACCAAATAATGGTAAGAAATAAGAATCAGTGTTAACAAAAAAAGTAAGAATTAATAAAAATTGATACTTATAAATGAATATTTTGGGTAACGTCATTTTACATGAATGACCATAACAATTGGATGACATCTTTTTGCGGGGGATTATTTTTTCTTTATAGTTATGGAGGAATAGGTAAATCTTTCTTTGGAGGGCCATTTCTGTAGCTCTCAGATCTAAAGGCGAAATTGTTTTCATTGTTGCATCCAATGGAATAGTTGCTTTGTTGATTTTAAGTGGTAGGAGAGCACATTCTAGGTTCCAAAATCCTATAAATGTGAATGAAGATTCCTTCTGTAACATAAACCTGGCTAATCCTTTGGTAGAATTGATAATCAAGGCTAAACTTATAATTTGGGATGAAACTCCAATGACTCACAAACATTGTTTTGAAGCAGTTGATAGAACCTTCAGAGATATACTTCGATTTTCTAAAAGTGAAAGTAAAAATCTGCCGTTTGGAGGAAAAGTAGTAGTTCTTGGTGGTGATTTTAGGCAAATACTTCCAGTCATATAAAAGAGAACGAGGCAAGATGTTTTTCATGCTAGTATTATTTCATCATACCTTTGGTCATTATGTAAGGTGCTTACATTAACAAAAAATCACGAGGCTTCAAGGTGGGTCTTCAGAAGAAGAAGTACGGCAATTGAAGGAGTTTTTTAGATTGGGTGTTGGGTATTGGAAATAGAACTATCGGTGAAATAAATGATGCAGCTGCAACAATAAATATACCCCTTGATATGCTCATTGAAAATTTAGGTGATCCCCTTCCTGCTATTGTTAATAGCGCGTACCCGTCTATTTTAGAAAATATGAGAGACCCGTCATTCTTTCATCATAGAGCTATTTTAGCACCCACAAATGATGTTGATAATCACTTGAATGAGTACATTATGTCATTGATGCCTGGAGAAACAAAAAGTTATCTAAATTTTGATAAGCCCATGTTCGGTTGATGAAAATTTTGATAGACCAGATGATATACTTATTCTAGAATTTTTTAATACAATTTATGCATCTGGACTTTCTAATCATCAACTGAAGTTAAAGATTGGTGTTCTCATCATGTTATTGAAAAATATAGATCACTCATCAAGATTGTGCAATGACACTCGACTTATAGTCACCCAACTTGGCAATCTTGTGTTGAAGGCAAAGTTTATTTCTGGCAGCAAAGTAGGAGAAACAGTTTTTATTCCTAGATTGTCATTGATCCCATTGGATACAAGAATTCCCTTTAAATTTCAGCGTAAATAATTTCCAGTGATTGTTTCTTTTGCAATGAATATAAATAAAAGTCAGGAGCAGTCTTTGTAATACGTGGTAATCTGTCTTCCGCAATCAGTTTTTTCCCATGGTCAACTATATGTTGCGATATCAAGGGTTACATCACGCAGTGATTTGAAGATACACATACATAACAATGAGGAAAATGTGACAACCGCCACTTCAAATGTAGTTTATAGAGAAGTTTTTCAGAATTTAGCTTAGATGGTTTGGGTTAGCATTATTTCCTTAATTTTTGGAATATACATAACTATATCTTATTTACTTTTTGCACCCATAGGTTTTGATAGTCTGCATGTTAACTTGGCATTGCAAATAAAGTTACTTTTTACAAAATTATATATGTTGCTAAATGATTATCTTTATATAATTATTATTTACCTTTGTAAAAAAATATAATTATTATTTACCAGTTTATATTTTTTTTGGGTACTGAAACGGGATGTACCATTTTATATGTTCGTAATTACATTTAAAAAAATTATGACATTATTTTCTCAGTTTGAAAGAACTTGATTGTTTTCATGCTATAAACGAAATTTGATTTGTTTTTCATTTTTTTAATCTGAGATTTTTTTGTTAAGGTCACTCATTGTGTTACAAAAGATACAAAATATATTGTTCGAACAAAAAAAAAATACAGAAATAATATGACAAATTTTGTTTACCCCATACATCGCACGGGTCAAAAAAACTAGTAATAATAATAATAATAATAATAATAACAATAATAATAATAATAATAATAATAATAATAATAATAATAATAATAAAGAATGTAGTATTCAAATTCATTGCATATTAACTTAAGATGAAATTCATGAAGCTACTACATTTTAGCATTTTGGAATCTATATCTATATCCTTTTTTATAGAGGCAAATGTTAGTTGTTGGTGAGTTATGTTAGTAGCAAGGATTTGAACCCCGGACCTCATTCTCCAACACCGTCAAATGTCCCAACTCAACCACTTGAGCTACACCTTGGGAACCTATATCTATATGTATATCTATTATATACAAAAAAATATAGAAATAATATGACAGTAGTAGCGATAGAATAGTAATGCGGTGATAGTAGTAGCAGCGGCGAGCGAAATGCAGGCGGCCGATAGTGATAGTAGTAGCAGCAGTGATGGTAACAGCGGCGGCCAGTGATAGCGATAGTAGTAGTAGTAGCAGCAGCAGCAATAGCGGCGATAGCTGAGTAGGAGCGATGGGAGGAGCGGCGATGAGTAGGAAGCGGCAAAGCGATGCGGCGGGCCAGCAAAGCGGCGGCGGCAGATGGTAGGAGCGATGGGAGGAAGCGGCCGGCGGGAGCGGCATTAGCAATAGCGCGCGATGGAGCGGCAAGAACAACAACTGGCGAGACGGCGATAGGAGCGATGAGCGATGCGGCGATGAGTAGCTTGATAGTAGTAGGAGTAGTAATGCTTGATAGTAGTAGTAGTAGTTAGTAGCGATGCTACAACGAGTAGTAATGCAGATGTGAGTAGTAGTAATGCGATGAGCAATAATAGAGTAGCGATGAGCGATGGCAATGAGTAGCAGTAATAATAACAATAATAATAATAATAATAATAATAATAATAAAGAATGTAGTATTCAAATTCATTGCATATTAACTAAAGATGAAATTCATGAAGCTACTACATTTTAGCATTTTGGAATCTATATCTATATCTTTTTTTTATAGAGGCAAATGTTAGTTATTAGTGAGTTATGTTAGTAGCAAAGATTTGAATCCCGGACCTCATTCTCCAACTCCATCAAATGTCTCAACTCAACCATTTGAGCTACACATTGGGAATCTATATCTATATGTATATCTATTATATACAAAGACGAATAAATTAAAAATGTAAATTAAACACCTGTCAAAATGCAATTTTTTGTGCTTACATGTAAATTGATTAGTATAGAAAACAAATTATTTTTATGATCCTTTATAAAACAAAAATTATGTATTTTTTCTTCTGCTTAAGTATGTTATTCGTAAGTAATATCAAAAGATAATAAAACACGAGTAAAAATATACCAAATATAAATGAATATTTTGCATAAAATCATATTACTATCTAAATAATAATCTATTAGTATTTAAAATTCGAAGTAAAAATATATTATAATAAATTACAAACATTAATAATAATATAATCTTTTAAGATAAAATATATATTTTAAAAAATGCATAGACCAAATATATAACCTATGTATATCATTACTCTGATGCGGTATGTTCATTAGTGTCCTCAACATTTAGCGGTAGATTATACGATGGAGAACCCTAACCACCAAAAGATGATGCAATTTATGCACACAAAAAAAATTAAAAAATTTAATAGTTTAAATTTTATTATTCAAATTATACAAAATACTGCCCAATGTTTACTTATTATTCAATTTTAGCAATAAACTACATGCATTGCCCCACTATTAACTTAAAAAATGTAAATTATTTTATATTAATTTTTAATAGCATACTTATACATGTGCATGATAAGGTTATTGATTGAGGTGATATGCACCATGATTGATATTAGTTTTGTTATCTATCGGACGTTAGACACCTAATAATTACACACAATAGTAAGTGTAGTATTATAATATCATCAAAAATTAATAATTACTAATATAATATTTCTTATTTGATATTATTAGATTGAAATAATTTTTATAACAAAAATAAAATAAAATAATGTTCTCGTGCATGACACGGGTTCCATATTAGTTATATACAATTGAGAACATTTCCAAATATGAAATGTTTCAAGTCATTTTCTTACAGCCAATTATATTTCAGAATAGTTACAACATAGCATCACGAAAATCATTCCCTCCAAAATGTGATTACATGAAAATTACAGACATAAAAAATAAATCAAAACTAAAATTAATTACCAAAACGGAAAAAAAATCACATATAATCCACCAATTAATGACTTTCTACCAAATAATTAACTATGAATCCATTATATAAATAGTAACTGAACCTGAAAATCATTTACAAATATTTTTACAAACTTTTATATGCAAATTAAATATACAAATTAAATAAAAAGTAAATTACAAAAATAATTAACCATTTTTTGGATAAAATTAACATCTACGAATTAAATTAATAATATATTATTAGCAACAACAATATGTGATATTTTAATGCCCTTTTATGAAAAAAGAAATACATAATTATGATGTGTCGATATATATTTAGCAACTTAATCCACGTATGAAGAAAAATATGAGGTATGGGTCATTAAAAAAATGTTGACGTGTAATAAATAACAATTTACGACAGTGATAAAAAAATTAATTTCAAATTTAATTGAGCTTTTACAAAATAGGAAACTTATTTCGTAAAATAGGCAATTAAATAAATGGTTATTAACAACAATCGTCTAAATGGAAAAATAAATCAACGTGTATTATCTGTTACCAATTACCAATATGGAACAAATATATTAGCACATCATAATTATTGACAAAATCAATTATATCAATTATATCAATTACTCATTAATATAAATACCAAATAAGAATGTTATATATAGGTCATATATTATAGAATTGGTTGAATTCTCACAATTTCAAATAAAAAAAATCTGTCGAATTACTACACGATTGACAGTTACCAATCCGATAAATATTTTTGTTAAACACATAAAAATAGTAACATCCTATACTAAAAATAAAAAAAAATCAGCCCACAAATATGCTTTATTCTTTCCCCTATAAATATATTGTTTTATGCTCTCACGTTTGCACTTATTCGGGTCATCATTTGTTACATAAAATTGTGTAGTGTTGCAGATATGTTTGATGAGTATTTGTTTACTGCTCATAGTCTCACTATTGTCGAGCTTCGCCGACGCACAAATGTTGTTCTTTTTTCCTCTAACAAATTATAGCCAATTACATCTTTCATACAAATGATGAAACTAATTGATTATATTTATTTTTTATTATGTAGGTCTCATCTGTTATTGTGCTAGCTCGAGTGACAGACATGGTTGGCCACCAGCCGTGGTGGTGCGTCACTTGCTAGTTTAACCATTCGGTTGTTGCTATCTCTGAAATGTACTTTTTTTATGTTTGTAACGATTGTGTTCAAGATGTCACACCAAGGTATTGGTTTGCATTTGTCTGTGGTTATTGTTTTTTATCAGTATCTTATACAAAAAGAAATGATTATAACTATTTCGTACAGGTTTCAACTACATTTGCGTGTTAAGGATCACACGAAATCGACTACATTTATGGCGTTTAATTTACAAGTAACACTCTTATTAAAGAAATCGTGTGATGAACTTATTAAATAAATGAACGTGATATATATTTTGTATTTTAATCGTACATTGTTGTTCTATGTACACGTCCTTATAGTAAAATCAGATACCACATGCTTCTATTTTTTTAATTGATTTCTTTGTCTACTCCCTATCTTCAGGAAAATTATAGAATCACATCTACTATAACGAATTTGTTCAATAGAACATTCTTATTCAAAATTGTATCATCTTTCCAAAATGGCTCACCATATTATTCCACATATCGGGTGAACAGTTTTTGCTCTGACATTGATATTATTGATCAATTCAAATATAAACTCACCCCACAGATATATTTATTTTAAAATTAATAGTTTCATTTATTTCATTTATATCTGCCGTAATTAATCTATTATATGGATGAGTAATAATAGATAAAAAATACTGACATGATAACAAGAGATATTTATCATTTTACTCACCCAATTAATTAGAAGAAGTCATATTAATTTTAATTTACTGTTTTTTTATTTTTAATGTATCATGTACTAATAATATATAATAAATGCTTAATTACTAACTACAAAAAATCGAAACTTAAAATAATTCAATCAAATTACCTTTTTAAGATGTAACGTTTAAAATAGATTTCAATTGAAACAAATTTCAATTACAAATTTCCTTTATGATAGTAATAAATTTCCTTTTAGTGTTCTGGAAACTAGTTTCTAAAGAGCATTTTTTTCCCGAAAACTCCCAAAAGCATACAAATGCCTTTTGAAAACTAGTTTTTGGAACGCTAGGGGTGCATGTAGAAAAAAAGAGGGGTGCAGGTAGTGGTATCCAAAAAAGAATCAACCTAATTTTATGCAACCAACTAGGCCATAATATTTAATTTCAATTGTCCATATAATTCCAATTATGTTTTGTCTAATTACTTCTTGTTCTTGATCAATATAGTGCTAGAAGAGGAAGAGTGTATCTCCCCCAAGATGAGCTGGCACAAGTTGGCCTATCAGATGATGACATTTTACGTGGGAGAGTTACCGACAAATGGTGGAATTTCATAAAGGGACAAATAAAGAGGACAAGAATGTTTTTTTATGAGGCCGAAAAGGGAGTTTCTGAGCTCAATTCTGCTAGCAGATGGCCTGAATGAGCATCATTGTTGTTGTATAGGCAGACAATAGATGCTATTGAAGTCAATGATTATGACAACTTCACAAAAAGGGCTTATGTGGGAAAAGTAAAGAAGCTATTTTCACTACCTGCTGCTTATGGAATTGCACTTCTAGCTAGGTCCTAAAAGGTTAACCAAATTGATTATGAGATAACTATTTATGTTCACTAGATTTAAGATACAGCTATGAAAGGGACGGATCCACTTAGTAACAATTGGGTGCAGTTGACCCTATTGATTTATTTGTTTTTTTATTAATTAATGAGTAATTTTATTTTTATTCCCACTTAAAATTAAGTATTGACCCTACTAAAGAGAAAAAAATAGAAAATGAGTTACTCTCTTTTGATATGATTGAGAGATTAATTGTTGAATGATTGTTTGGTCACGTACATAGAGAGAGATGTTTTTAATAGTATTGAAAATGAAAAAAAAAATTATACAATAATTTCAAAATATGAAGACACCTATAGAGCAATTATAATTCGTAGAAGTTGATGTGTCTTCAATTTTTTAGGTATATAATGTTATAGTCTTTGTGGTCTCAAATTTTTTTATTAATAATAATAATGTCATTATTTTATCACTTATGTATTGATGTATTTTTTATATAAAAATTTATAATATATAATTTTGCTCCTACAAGTCAAAATTTTCAGATCCGTCACTGAGCAATGAATTTGATTTGTATACTTTTTTTTTTTAGTTATAATTGTATATATCCAAAGTAACAAACATGTATTGAAGAGCAACCCATTCATCATTATTTAATCAATTGCAAGCAAATATTGAAATTGCTCTTTCCCTGCATCGCCTTCCCCCATGGCACTCATGAAGTAGTTAGTTTTTTTTTTTTTTGAAAGCATGAAGTAGTTAGTTAGTAATCAACTTTTTGCATGTCATATTTGGTTCTCTATGAAATATTTTAATTTGAAATGATTTGAATAAAATAGTTAAATCGTTTGACTCTATTCTACCATACTATAATTTTCCTGCCATTGTTTAACGCAAAAGATATTGAATGAATGTGAGTTTACAAATCCCACATACGACAAAAATATGATAATCTCAATATGTGAAAATAGAAGTGTATGTATTAATGTATGTGCAACCATCATTACTTATAATAAAATTCGTGTATGGTCAACAAACAAAAAAAATCGTGTATGTGAAACCGTCTATGTATTAATGTATGTATGGTTTTGGTTGTTATGTAAAATTAAAATATTTAAAATATTTTACAAACAAAAGTCGCAACATCCCCAGCAGCACCATTGGATAATTCGTGTGAAGAATCTCGGCTGCGGAAAATTGTTTTAAACTTTGTTTTGTAATTACTTTGACAATTTGTATTCAAGATAGAGTTATTTTTTGGTAAAAATTTCAGATATTGTCTTTTTTTAATATATCTATTTATTACAACGTTGGAAAAACTTACTCTTAGGTATAGAAGGTTTTATTTCTCTGTCCACCAAGAAAAAGGTTTTATTTCTCTATCATTTTCATTTAATTTTCTCCTTGAAATCGACAAAGTTTAAATAAATATATTAGATTTATATGTTGTATATAATGGTCTTGATGGTACAATGGCCTTGGAAAAGAATCATACATTTCCAAATAATTTCACCGTGATGGTATAAATTTGTTATAGAATTGCATATATGTATATTGGCCTTGATAGTTGGATTTGTTAAAAAATATATATATATTTTATAAAATCATTGTTCCTTTATATTTTCATAAAATATGGTATTTTCTATCTTCTAATGTTTGATTTTCAGACTTTGAACTATTTTTTATGAAAATATTCATATTTTATTGAAAAATGCCGTTTTATAAAATGCTTGGGAATTAAATTTTCATTTTTAATTTTTTGAATTTATTACCTTTTAAGTAAGTGGTATACTTTCTTCCACTTAGACATTGTTGACTGAAGTGGGAAGTGTTAGTTTTGATATTTAATTATTTATAGTCTGTTTGGAAGAATGTATAGTCACCGCAGAAGCTCTGTCTAGTAGCTTCATATGGACGCACGGTGAGTGAATTTCTGACGCGGAAACAAACATACACTTATTTTGTTTTATGCTCTGTCTGCAGCTTTGTGCCAGAATATTATTCTGTTTGGATGGTTTCTTTTAAGGGTTTTACTTTTGCTTATTCTTCTTGCATTTGGTAGTATATCTGATCATTTACTAATCAGCACACATGACAGTTGCAATTTGCAAATAAAGTGTATGAATACATTTATAGACCTATTGTTACAGCAATGCTGTGTCTACAACATTTAAAGAACTGCAGTTCCTTTCACATACATTGAACCACATAGAAACATGTACGAATTAAAATCCAAACACAACCATTTGAAGGGAGAAATGTAATTTTTCCAATGCATTTAAAATACTTGAGATATTTGCAAAAGAGATTTCAGAAGTTCAAAGTTGTTATTTTGGAATCAATCCACAGCAGGATATGAGATGTAGAATATTGAATACACATGGTTTGAATTTGACCCATCAGACCTATGTTCTTATTAAGGTCTGACACTTGTAAACTCTACAATAAAATTACAATTTGCCTAACAGTTATAAAAAAACTCCTTAACATCAATCACTCTGTATTACTATAGTTATTCATAATCCCGGAACATCATGTCCTTAATCTCTCCCAATCCCAAATAAAACAATTTATCTGAAAGTTCATTTATTGATTAATGGCCATTGATGGTGAGCATTCGTCGCAAAATTAAGTTGGCAGTAAGTTTTCAACCTCTCGTTCCATTCATAATATTATTCACTGTGTTTTCCACAGTTCTGGCCAAATCAACAGCTGCTCCAACATAAGTATTTGGTGTTAACTTCAACAGATTCATCTTTGCATCTTGTGGAATATCTAAGCCTTCAATGAAGTCTCTTATGCTCTCTTTGGTAACTGCTCTCCCTCTAGTTAGCTCTTTTAACTTCTCATATGGCTCAGGAACACCATATCTTCGCATAACCTAATATAAAGATTTCAAAACTATTATTGCAGAATTTTAAAAGGGTGATGACAACAAGCAACACCAAGAGAAGTAAGCACAAAAGATCAAGCACACGAGTGTAAACACATTTCAGCTAAAAACATGAGTGGTTTTGCAAATTTAAAAAAAAAAATAATTGACAGAGAATAAAGAATTTTAACAAGGGCAAGCAATATTATCACTGATCCAAAAATGCCTAATTTTTGTTTTATTAGCATTTGGAATTTTGGGAGATATAATAAAATCCTAATCCATATGGAAGAAGCAATTAAACAAGAAGTTGAGCAAGTATTGTAGGCTGCTATATTTTTCTCAACTTTCCCCATGTTCTCTCGTTTCCTTTATCTTACACCCCCTCTCCATTTCTCTTTAATGAATTTTTTAATTGAACCAAAAACAACAAAGTCTCCTTTATAACCCTTCTGGATATAATATTAAAAAAAAGACTTTCTTCAATCCAAGCAAAGTCTTAATAGGATACTGAAGTAAATAGGATATCTAAATGCCATACAGAATTGAAAATACCAAGTTGTGATTCAAGCATGATCATGTAAATACTGTGAAACCAGGAAAGAGACATCAGAAAAGTGGTTATGCTTCAAAAGCTAACTTCAGAAATTAGCTTTCGGAAGAAAATCCTGACAAGGCCAAGACTGAAAGCTAAAACTTGCTCATTTATCTACTCCAAATTTTTTTTTCCTTTTAAGCAAAATAATGTGCAATAGCATCACTATAGAAAACAACAATCCCAGCTAGGCTGACACCATTGCCTCTAACAATCATCTGCAGCACATTATAGTTTTATTGAAAAAACAGAAAAAGAATACAAAATCATGGGGGGGGACTTAAGACCAAAACCCATGAAGGAGATTAACTAAACCTGTGGGTCGGAAGGCCCAGCCTATTATGAAAGTAATCTATACAGATAAATTGAGGAATATTGTCCCACCAAGAAAAATCATTCACCGAGATGGCAAAGGAAGCTAAAAATAAATCCGCAAACATTTTCAGGATTGCCTTTTCCTACTTTCTTACAGGATTTGGGGACACTTAATTGTTATGGAAACAGATTATGCACGCTTTTATTCCCCCCCAAAAGTGTGTTATCAACTAGTAAATTATATCATTGAAAAGTCAAGTTAAAAGAATAATTTGCTCCGTATGTTCTAAGCAGACAACCACATGAAGCACCACAAAGAACTCGAGTTATAAATTTATTTTAGGCATTCAATACAATATAAAAAAAGATTAAACAAGATGATAATGTAAAACCAGAAGCATATACACACCGTCTGTATTGGTTCGGCAAGCACCTCCCAACACTGGTTCAAGTCTTGGCTCAAGCGAGCTTCATTAACCTAAATTGTGAATTATAATATTACAAGAAAGGTCAATGAATATACCAAAGTCTATTGTATTTTCTCTAGATTTAATAGAAAACATGAGAAACTTGTTCTGTAGTTATTCAAATAGTTAGTGACTGCAACTTTGTATACACATCCTGCTCAGATAAACATTATACTATACAGTGAATCTAATGGTTGAGGCAACCGAAATGTCATACAAAATAATAATGCTTTATTTCCATTAAATAAAGATAATTATGCAAAAACTAAGAGAACTGCAACATATATCCCATGTTGCGTTAAATACCTGAAGCTTCCCTATTCCTTGAAGTGTGCTTTTATAGGCAAGAAGAGAATGCCCTGTACCTACACCCATGTTCCTTAAAACAGTTGAGTCAGTCAAGTCCCTCTGCAAAACAAAAAATCAAAAACTAAAAATAATTATTTCTAAACAGAATGAGGACAATAGTCAGTCCACTAGTTAGTTAATTATTTAGATCAGTTAGTTATCTAGTTAGAAGGAATCAGTGGAATGAATAGGGGGAAATCAGAATAGAGGGATTCATTCTGTAATTGGGTAGCTTTTGTGTGAAAGGATAGATCCTTTGTGAAGGGGAAACCCTCGGAAAGAAATATATTCTACATTTTCTGTTCAGTTTCAATAAAACAGTTCCATTCTTTTGATTCTTTCTACCAATTCAGTTTCAATTTCTCTGAATTCCTATCAGCTACTCACAATTAGACCATCACACCACTAAATTATACTCAATACACTACAATAGCTTAGGTAACTCATTCACACATAAACACATTACTAAAGAAAATTACATTACCAGTTTCCAGAAGATATGATAGTAATATTAATATCTTCTCAGTATCATTGTCAAGAATAATACCAATACCATAATGATCAGAATAAAACGAAACAAAAAAAATTAAAATCAAACTAAATTACGTCTTGCCTGCCAACGTGAAATCGGCAACTTCATGCTTAGATGAGAAAGGCCTCCATTAGCCACGCCTAAATTACCTTCACTGTTCTCAAAATCAATAGGATTCACTTTGTGAGGCATAGTTGATGAACCAATCTCCCCAGCCTTAGTGGTCTGCAAAAAAAGGTTTTGGAAATTAAAAAGATTATTGTCCACCTAAAAGTAGGCACCATATTCTAGTGACAGCTAATATATCAGAAAACTCACCTGCTTAAAGTAGCCCAAAGATATATAGCCCCACACGTCTCTATCAAAGTCAATTAATATATTGTTGAATTGGATGAGTGAATGAAAAAGCTTTGCCATGTAATCATGAGTTTCAATCTGTTAACCAAGAGGAGTAATATAATCAGAAGGAATCATGAAGTTACCATCTCGTTAACAAGTTGGTACAATCAAATCACTGTGATATGCTAGTGCTAACTTCAATTTTGTATGTACTCAAGATACAACCATCATAAACTAAGAGAAGAAACTAACAAGAGTTTCACTAGAAAAGTAGCAATTAATGAAAAGTTCTAAGACAATGTATATGCACATAACAACAAAAACAGCTCAAGTCTTCAAAATTACATGGCTGCCGACAGCATCATGATTTAGTTTTTAAAATTGCATAAAGATGTGTTAAACCTAAACAGAACCAAAAAAAAAGAGTAAAAGTAAAAAGTTAATCACATACCTGAGCAACATAAGGATTAAAACTTAATCCAAGTGACTGTACAAACTCTTCTGCAATGCGAGGCCATTTAACATCAGGATATGCGGCAACATGTGCATTGTAATTTCCAACTGCACCAGCAAATTTCCCCAATATCTCAACCTCGGATAGTTCCTTCCTTTCTCTGCTTAATCTCACAGCAAATATTGCCATTTCCTTTCCCAAAGTTGTTGGCGAAGCTGGCTGGAGAACAGTGCAGAAAAAATCACCAAATTCAATCAAGACTATTTAACAACAAAGATCGAGCAACCAATAAATTGAAAGCATAATAATGCTAGCGAACTGAAAGAGTATTTACAAAGGATTTGTCTACCATCTTTGATACAGCAGGAGTTCAAGTTAAAAAAAAAAAAAAACCAATTATATGCCACTTAGATCAAAAGTTGAAGCATTTACAATAGCCAAATATTACAACTCACAGTAACACATTGATTCTTAAATTCTCAACCAATGCACAAATCAGCATACCTGCCCATGAGTGCGAGAAAGCATAGAGATATGAGCATTGTCTTTGGCCATATTACACAAAGCCTTGATTATTTTATCCATGATGGGAAACATGACAGAATCCATTGCTTCTTTCAGCATCAAGGCGTGAGCAAGGTTATTTATATCCTCAGATGTGCAAGCAAAGTGAAAAAACTCAAGCACCTGTTGAAAAGGTTTGTTTAAGAATGCTGTAATCTCATCAGAACTCATGATGTCAAGCAGAAAATAGTGTATATAATCTCAACGAAAAAAAAACACACATAAAGTGAATCACTTCACAACCTTAGCCATTTCCACATTTGATTGGCATTTCTGTTTCAAGAAATATTCCACCGCTTTAACATCATGATTTGTGACCTTCTCAATGTTTTTAATCTCCAACGCATCATTAACACTAAAGTCATCAATCAGGCCTTGTAAGTAAGATTTAGCATCTTCACTGAAAGCAGGAACCTCAGTGATTTCAGGAATTTGAGACAGCTTCAGCAACCATTTTATCTAAATGGAAGCACAGACATAACATCAGAGAGAAACAAACATTTGAAAGAGAGAAAAAAAGGGGTTCTTTAAACAAAAGGGGTGTAGAAATAGAGAAGAATGAATGTTGGGGTAGGGTAGCTCACCTCAACAAAAACGCGATAGTATATGAGTCCATATTCGCTCATGAAAGGAGCCAAGTCCTTAACTTTAGACCAATAACGACCATCCAATGGGGACAAAGCCGTCAGACTAGAAAGTTCTAAGTCGCCGGAACGAGCTCCGAACATGTTGTGGGTGGCAGTGGGTGTTTCGGTGGCGATGAGGGCTTTGCAGGCACAGCCTCTGCGAGGGAGAGAAGGGAAGGAAGCATGAGAAGGAGGAGGAGGGTTTGCGAATCTTTGAAGGCTGGTTGTGAAGGGGTTGAAGCTCTTGACTTGTGTGGCGTTAGAGAGCGCCGTGAACTCCATCAAAGGCTTGAGTTAAGGCGTAGGTTCACACAAGCTGCCCTCTCCTTTTGGCACGGCAAGGAAATGGAGGTAAAAATTGGTGGAAAAAAAAAAAATATATATATATATAGAGAGAGAGAGAGAGAGAGAGAACAAAAAAAAAAAAGATTTGTGATGTTATATATTAATTGAAAGAATAGAAAATTTAAAAAAAGGAAAAACAAAATTTTATTTTTGTTTATTTGTTTAGATAATAAAAATCAGATGAAAGAAAATAAATAATTAATATATTAATTTTTGTTATTAATAAAATGAGAAAAATTAATTGAACCTTTCACATTGGTTTTTTTTACAAAATCAAATTCATCTCAATATGTCTTATTCAAGCACATCGATGCAACATCAAATACTCTTTCCACTCTTTCAATTCAGTGCAAATTTTACATTCAATGTGTGTGTTTAGTTTTGCGGTGGTAAAAATTGATTTTGAATGAATTGATTTTGTAAAATTGATTTTAGTTAGAAGTGAGTTGAATGTAAAGTGATTTATGTTTGGATACATTCACGTAAAAATGAGTTCAACAATAAATTTGAGAGTAAAAATCACTTTCTGAAGCAAAAGCTACAAATCCTAGCTTCAAGTCAGAATCAATTCTAATCGATAACACCCAAACAAGTCAAAATCAATTTTATGTCTGTAGAATCTCTTTTGGCTTTCCTAAAAGTGAAACCAAACATATACATTTACATTTTTCGCAAAACTACTGTTCAATTTGTTTTACTTTCCTGCACTTTAAATTCAAGTATTTTACATTCTGTGCTTATTTTAAAATTCATTTACATTTCTGCATCTTTAAACTTCACACAAATTGGAGGACCAAAACTGCAGTAAAGCCTTATAACTTATTCAAAATAATCTGGATCATTTAATTCAATTAATTTTAATTTTCAATTAAATAAATAAAATAAAAAATTGAAATATTTAAAAAACTGTGAATCCTAAATGTTATTCATCAATCTTGCATCTTGTTCTTCACAAAGCTGAGAAATTCTGGAATTCATCTTCGTGGAATTCCCCCTCTGTTGGAGACCATTTGGGGGTTACTTTCCCTCTGCCAACTTCCACAACCCCACACCGAACCCCCTTGTTGCTGCTTCACCAACTGTTGCCGCCAGTTGCTTCGTTTCTGCTTTGTCATCCTTTGTTTCTTCATCATTTTGCTGCGTTCTGCTTCGTTCATTCCTCGTTTGCGTTCTGCTTCTTCCTCGTTTTGCTTTGTTTTGCTTCGTTGTCGTCTGCTTCGTTGTCTTCAACCAACAGAAGGCAACACTAAAAAGAGGGCGAAATCGATTTACGGGTTCAGTCAGACAAAGAGGGCAAAATCAATTTCAGGGTTCAAGATGTGGTTGTATTTCCGTTTCTGCCAAAGAGTAAAAACCCCACTACTCTATTCTTCACAACGCAACGTCTCAAGTTTTCCAAACCTCAGAGAAACCGGAAAAACAGAGTACCGCATTGAAGAGCTTGGAACCCACGCACACCCAAGTGGTTGGAACTGTTTCAATATTGAGGTGAAGTTGAGATTTTGGGATTTTGGTTTTGGTTTGAAGTTGCAAATGGGTTTTTTATTATCGTCTGAGGGAAAAGTTTTCATCTTTAATAAAAATTTGTTCCAATCATCCTCTTCAACCTAACACATTCCGTTCTCTTATCTTCTTCATGCTCCCTCACTCTTCGATTCTTCATCATTCATCGTTCTGCTTCCATTTCTTTCCCTTTTCAATTTTTATTTTTAGGGAGTTAGGTTTTAAATTTTTATGAAATCAATTTTAATTTTTCAGAAAACCTAATTCTTTTTTTGATATGTTTTTATGGTGATATGGTTGCTTAGTAGGATGATTAGTGTATCATAATACACATCAGCAACTATATTCACGGGCCACGTCAGCATTTCAGTTAACACATCATCTAAATTTTGGTCCATTTTTTGTTGGGGATCCAATTTCAGAATTTTGAAAAACTGGAGGGCCCTAATTTCAGAAATTAGAAATGGGGGACGAAAATTCAGGATTGGAAAAAATAAGGAGACTAAAACTACAATTAAGCCTTAAAGATATTGTTCTTAAATGTCCGGTCCCAAAGTCGCATCAAACGCACCAACGGGGACACTGAATATGCAAACCTGATAAATGTAGTCCACGTACATCACATTACTGTAAACTAAAATACTACAAATCAACTACACTTCATTTTTATTTCTAATGCAAACCTTTGGTTCCGTAATAACCTATTTTTATATTGACGCACGAGTTGTATTAGCAGAGATTCGAGAAAAAGGCAACATCTTGAGAAAGAAAAATTTATATTGCGAAGAGGACTTGTAGTTGGCATAGTTTTCCTCGTCCATCTGCGAACATGTTTAGAATATTATCTTATTCTTTGCACCTCATTTGTCATTTGCAAACTTTTAATTAACATTTAGAATGAAAAATGTTTTTATATTTATAAAATGTAAAAATATGTTTAGATGTGCTTTTTACAAGAAAAAAAACTAGAAAATGCACAAAAATGCTTTTCCTTTTCTTTTTTAAAACAACTAAAGTGTGTGGTTAGTTCTACGGTGGCCGGAATTGATTTTGAATTAATTGATTTTAGTTAAAAATTAGTTGAACAAAAATTGATTTTAGTTAAAAGATAGGCCAATCCAAGGCTTTCGAGAGAGAGGCTTTGGTCTGTCTGTCCCTCCAACTTTCCTACTCAGTCTTTTTAACTAATTCCTCCCCTTCCCGTGTATATTTTTCTCCGGCTCTAATACATTTCTTGCTTCCCTCCCACATAAGCAGGCAGTTATATATGCTTACATTATTACATGCAAGTCATGACTGACCCTTTGGGAGTTCTAAATCCCTGCTTCTGCAAATCTTTAGAGGAGGGTGGCTAACGCAGGTCTTACAATTGCTGTTTAAGTGTCATGACATCAACAAGGAATAGTTAGTTATTGCCTTAATCTATCGAAGAAGAAAAAGTCAAGCCAAGGTGGAGAAATTGCTAATAGTTGGCTTAGGACTTTATGGTTTGGGAAGTTAGCCTAGTATAGTTTATGTCATTTGCCCGCCTATAACAGAATGTAACCGTGTTAGTTGAAGATTAGAGAAGCTAGTAAAGCTCATATAAAGCTTGTATTTGGTTCTAATCAAAAAAGCTAATGAGAAGCTGATGTATTCCCAAAAACTCTCTCTTCTCTATCTCTTCTTTTCTATTCTCAACTGTTCTTCGTTTCTATAGCTATCTCAGGCTTTGCTGAAATCTGTTTCACAACAACATCAACAAGGAACAGTTAGCTATTGCCTTAATCTATCGAAGAAGAAAAACCAACCTGAGTTGATTACCAAAATGATATCCTTTTTATGTGACATTATGGACATTGAGAACAAGACTTCTGTGTCGAGACAAAATTTTATCCTAAACCAATCAGATTATTTGCAGGGCCAGAAATCTTTCAAGTACCCAATCAGTCACACCTGGACTGCTATATCTATCTCAACCAACTTCCATACATGAGAAAAAGTTCCAGGCAATGGCTAAACTTCCCCCAACAATTATTCACCTTGATATTTATAGAGTTGCTGCCATAATTAATAGGTACTATTAGGGTATAATTAGTCAAATCTGTTATTAGGCTTACTTTCAGTTATTAGTCAAATCTGTTATTAGGACTTTTATTTCTGTTGAGATTAGTCTATCTGTTACAACAGATTAGTTTGTTAATCTGTTGAGTTAATTCTGTTTACTTGGGTTACTCACTATATAAGTAGGACCCACACTATTGTAAAATTCAATTATTGAGAATACAATAATATGAGGTTATACAGTAAACACCTACTTGACTCTGATAACAGGTACCTTGATAAAGGCATGATATGCTTCCTAACAGAGTTGTAGCAATAATAGTATTTTGTAGTGAGTCAACATTTGTCTTAGGGACAATGCCACCTGGCAAAACATCATCAGCTGGAAGTCTGTATGAACATGAGCTCTGCAATGAAAAACAAAAACTGCATTACCAAAAACAAAAAATTACATCTAAATAAATTACACTAGAAGCAAACTACTAAAGTGGGGAGGAATGATTACAAATTGGCAAGTTACGGAACAAAACATTACTAAATCCAAGATTAATGCCCAAAGAGTAAAGAAGCTAATCCGAAGTATAGAACACCCAAGACATCATGCCAAAACACACGTGGACATAGTGCTTGTGAACACTTCAGTTTTCGGAAAACCAGTGTAATTCCTCAACATCAGTAACAAAACATGTGTCATTCATGAGCCATGAGGAGCGGCATCAAGACACGAATTGGTCTGTCGTTACAAGGGCTCAAGGACATGGGAACATTTTTGAAAGAGTTTAGCTCACTTATAATATATTTTGAATAAGAAGTGTGCCTTGAAGTTTTCTTTTTTTTTTTTTTTCCATGGCAATAATTTCAGGATTTCAGTCGAAGTGTCTCTCTATAGCATCATTTCCATTACTGTAGAATCAGAAAGGCAAGGAACATTCACCTTCAGTGTATAAGTCACATAAAAAATAAAAAAATTAAAGAAGAGAGAAGATAAGAAATAAAGCTGGAAGGAACAATCAAATGAATAAATATATCAAAACAAAACAAAAACATTTTGCTCATTTGATACTTTCAAGAAAGCCATTTACAAGAAACATGCTCTTGCGCAACTCACAATTGACAATTGCATGGCGCATAATTATTATTTAACATTTAGTAAAATAATTAGTAGCATCTCAGAGTCATATGCTAAAGCGATAGAGTAATTTACATTACTGTGGTGATTGATTACAGCACACTGCATTTACATTCTGCAACTGCTGCTTTCAAATCCAATTACTATAAAGGAATGATGACATTTAATGCAAACTAATAACTATTCTTCCAGGAAACTTAAAGGATATACCTTCCGGAGGCTCATAGGTCCATCAGCCATGAAATAAGCACAGCTTAAGGATATACCTTCCGGAGGCTCATAGGTCCATCAGCCATGAAATAAGCACAGCTTAGTGTCAAATTGCGTTCTGGACTTGCATTGTCTGATGCAGGTGACCAATAACAAAATATGGTTAGAATTTTGTTTTCATGGATAACAAAGAATAATAAGCTAGTAGCTTTAAGCATGCCAATAGCAAAATAAGCTTCTTTAAAGATCTTAAGTGCAGCCAATATTAACATATTGCTTCCTTGCCTTTAAAGCGTAAACACCTTCAACTATGGTACAAACTGCACAATCCATTCACAATATGAAAGGTGGGTGGATGGTACTCAATCTGTGAAAATACCAGCAATCATATATACAAACTACAAGGTCTTCCACATATTTACAAACGAAACTGTATTTATTACACCAGTGACTACGAAGACCATTCTGTATAATTCGAGCAGGCAAATGTTTAACAAAATTGATTTTATGTTTTTCTCTAGACAACCAGAAGTGCATACATCAATATTTTGGTTTTTAGCAAAATGAAACAATTCATATTTTGACAACACTGGACCCAGAGAAAATAAAATTCCAAAGACAGGCAGTAGCCCCAAGATTGGGAAGTGGCTAACACGAATCAAGTTACACAAAAAGGCTTAGTTCAGGCTTACCTTCCAAATGATCTGAAGATAAAACAGCAATGCTTCCTTTACAATCTGAAACAACAGCCGTATTATCATCCATGAGAATGCAACCAGTAACTAACCTCCGTGATGGCTCAGGCTCACTGTAAAGTTGCTCCAATTTATTTGCATTCTAGCATAGAAGATACAAGTTAAACAAGTTCAGCATTGGCTTTTCTTAAAAACAGGGGCAGTATCAATACAAGAGGACCATGATCTTGCTGTGTCGAGCATAAACATTGTAAGATAATTAGTTTTTAATACAAAAAGGAAATGAACATGTAGCCAACCCCATCAGGGAAAAGACTTAGTGTTGTTGCTGTACAGAAGGAAATGAAGGGACAAAAAATATGAAATTTTATTACAAGGAAATGAATACAAAGGATAGTTTGATAAGTTAGCCTCAATAACTAAAAACAGGAAATAAGCAGATCATTAATACAGAATTGCTCTCCAATCTTTATGCGTACCTCCCAGAGAGATTCTATGAAAAGCAAACCTACGGGTTCTTGTTCTACTTTAATTTGTAGTTCAAAATATAATACTACATTAGAGACAGCCATCACCACTCACCTCATTGTAAGAAAAGAAAATGATGCCATGACTACCATCACCCACTACGATTCTAGTAGAATGTGAAGTCAAAGATCTTACTAAGCAACGCGTTTCTCCACGAGCATATGTCCTCACCTTCAATCTAGTGCCACTTTCGAAACCAAACAGAAAGAACTGAATAACAAGAAAATAAGTTAATGAGAAGACTATTACCAAATGTAGTTTTCTTGTGTGGAGAGAGAGAACTGAGAAAGGATGGGACAGTGAGAAAGTAAAGTGGATGGAAAAAATGCAAGAGTTTTGCAACTTACAGCATTGCCAGCAGATGCCAAGAAGTAGCGATCAAGATAAGGGCAGACTGCAAGCACCATTCCGTTCAGTACAGTTTCATAAGCCAATCGGAACTGCCACTTGTCATTTTCATCAGGTTTGCTGCCAGCGGAAGGAGCCCTCATCGGATCTCCGTGCATAGGTAACATTGAACCACTACCTTGGAGAATCAGACTCAATCCTGATATTATTCTCCTAGATTTTATTTTATATTTATTTCGTCAGATTTAATTGTATTTTATTATTAATTAGTATCTTCTATTTTAAGAAATCATTAATGTACTCTTTTCTATATAAGTAGCCTTAGTCCGCTGAGTAATACAAGAAAGTATTTTCTTCCCTTGTTCTCTACATGGTATCAAGAGCTCTCGATCTTGAGGGTCTTACTTTCGCGTAAAACCCTAGTGGCACTGTTCATCCCCCGGTACGGTGACACTGTTCATTCTGGCGACACTGTTCATTCTCGCGGTACTGTTCATTCCGTACGGCGCATTGTTCATTCCGTACGGCGGTATTTTGATCAATGGATTACTCTTTCTCCTTCCTCATGATGAGAAACAACAACTCGTGGAAGCAAGCTCTTACAGGGAGCAACAACAGTGATGGATCCATCATCACTGGCGGCGGCCCAGGCATCGGTGGCGGAAGTGGCGGCCCAGGCATTGCGCATGACAGCGCAAGTGGCGGCGGCCAGGCCAGGCGGCCCACCCTCGGCGGCGGCCCAGGTGCGGGCGGCGGCGGCGTCAGCTCAGGAGGCGGCGGCAACGGCACTAGAGGTAGCGGCGGCCCAGAGGTGGGCCGGCTTTCATAGAGTTTTTCCCTATGGACATTCAACCCATAACCCTTTCAACAATTATGAGGGATCCTCCGACTCCCTTAAGGTTGATGTTCAACGTCTCAATGGGAAAAACTACACAGAATGGTCTCAAACTGTGAGATTAGTGCTGGATGGCAAAGGAAAATTTGGGTTTCTTACAAGAGATGTACCCAGACCTGCAGAAATAGATCCAAGCTTCAGGGCCTGGAAGTCTGAAAACTCCCTAATCATTGCTTGGCTAATTAATTCCATGGAGCCAACAATTGGAAAGCCTTTCATGTTCTTGCAAACTGCTAAAAATGTTTGGGAGGCCGTCAAAGACACTTATTCTGACATTCAGAATTCTTCTCAGATCATTGATCTCAAATCAAAGTTATGGCATGCCAAACAAGGTGACAAGGATGTCACTACTTATTACAATGATTTGATGACTTTGTGGCAGGAACTTGATCTTTGCTACGATGATCACTGGAAATGTACTGAGGACAGTGTGTTGTTCCTTAAGAGACAGGAGAATAATCGTGTCTTTGTCTTCCTAGCCGGCCTTAACAAAGACCTCGATGAAGTCAGAGGTAGAATTCTAGGGAAGATCCCGTTGCCAACAATCCGAGAAACATTCTCAGAAGTAAGACGAGAGGAGGCTAGACAGAGTGTCATGATGGGAAAGACAACTCTTATGGCTGAGGTGGAAGGATCTGCACTTGTCAGTAGGAATTCCAATGAAGAAGGGAAGAAAGACGGGAAAAAACCATGGTGTGATCACTGCAAACGTCCCTATCATACATGAGAGACATGTTGGAAACTCCATGGTAAGCCTCCTAACTTGAAGAAGAAAGGGGGGAATGAAGGTCGTGCTCTTCAGGCTAGTACTTCTGATCAAGGGAAGCAGTCTCCTTCAAGCTCATTTCCATCCACCAAGGAACAATTAGACCAACTGTACAAGCTTCTTGAATCTCAAAATCCTTCTTGTGCAATAGCTCAGAGAGGTAATTTTTTAAATACTGCCCTCCCTAGTGTCAGTCCCAGTCATGCTTGGATCATTGATTTAGGTGCTACCGATCAATGATCCTTGATTTGTGACAAGGTGAATGGTGCCAGGTGCCTTCGAACCCTCCTGGGTCAGAGTGTTGATATCCAGGCAGTATGGTGTGCAAGCAGCATTCTCAGGTGAAATCACCTCTGAGGGAACTGGGAATGTGTCTTTCAAATGAGGGATTAGTAATGCCCCCTTCTTGCCGACTGTCAAAGCTTTGAACTTCATCTCAATATCCCTTTATAACCAATTCCGGACATATCTGACTTCATTTTTAGGGGTATGGGATTGCGGATTCCTTACAGGTGCCATCCCAAACCTTTCCCTTCCTCATAGCCACTTTTTGACATAATTCGAGTTACTGCCTGATTCACATTGTGCACCGGCGAGCTATCTTTATCACCCTCTGGCTTCTCTATCTCAAAGCTATGACACAGACTTATTCTTTCCTTTTCAGCGTTATCCATATATGGCAAAGTTATTATCCATATATGGCAAAGTTATGGGTTTTGAGACCAACATCTCTTCTTCACCACGAATTGTGACAATGAATCCATTCTCCACATACTTAACCCTCTGGTGTAGGGTAGAAGGTACTGCCCCAGCTTCATGGATCCAGGGTCGTCCCAACAGCATAGTATACGTTGAATCAACCGCCATGACTTGGAAAAATACACGGAACACACTTGGGCCGATCTCCAGTGGTAGCACAATTTCACTGAGGATGTTTCTCTTGGACCCATCAAAAGCTCGCACAATCATCAACTGAGGTGTCAAGTCCTTTTCCCCCATAGCTAGTGCAGTCAATGTGGATACTGGCAAGATGTTCAAAGCTGATCCCCCGTCAATTAACACTTTTGCCACTACATATCCTCGACATTTTCAAGGTGACATGTAGGGCTCGATTATCCCTTCTTGCTTGAGTTATCATCTCTGCCTCAGAAAATATGATTAGGTTAGTTCGATGTAACGGATCAACCATGTTCACTACCTTCTGAGGAGTAACATCGGGCTTGACAAAGGCTTCTTCCAATGTCTTCATCAAAGCTTTTCTATGCACCTTTGAGGTCAGAATGAGAGATAATAAGGAAATTCGGGCTGGAGTTTTCTTCGGTTGTTTCATCACATCATACTCACTTTTTTTCATAATTTTCAGAAATTCTTCTTCAGAATGCTCCCCTACTTCCACCTCACTTTCCTTTTCTTTCTTTTTCTTTTCTGTCTCCTCTGGGCCAAAGTATCGACCACTCCGAGTTATAGCCCACATTGACAATGTTGGAAATGGACTCATTCGCCCTATTCTGCTTGCTTGTTTCACCAGTTGAATAACATCTCACAACATCAACCCTTGTCGCATAACTCCAAGGGATCGCATGTGTATTATTGCAAACAGGTTGTGTGGGTTTTCTCATAGCTACCACGACCTTTCCTGGCATTGTTAGTTGATTGAGTAGTGGGACTTTACGCACAAAGCATTCAATAACGCCAATCTCTTCATGAAGCATTGATTTCTTGGCTTGTATCACCCATAGGGACATAAGACTCTAAACTCGAGCCTTGAAATCCCAACAATCTTCAATATCATGACCTGCGCAACCGTGGTGATACATGCATTTGTCCTCTTCATCATACTTCTCGTATCTCACTACCCTTGTTGCTGGCGCCAGAACTTCATAGCCCGTCTTTTGCAAACTTTCCCATATTTTTATCATAGGGGTTTTGAGCTTCAGAACCTTTCTGACAAGCACCTCATCTTCTCCCACCGCACTTACTGAATTGCCCCTGTTGTGATTTGGGAGTGGGTTACTGACAACATTTGGTCCCTTTTCTTCATGGATTTCCAACTTCCCATGAACAGTTAACCTCCTAATAGCAACTTTGAAAGCCTCGCAGTCCTCGATTGAGTGGCTTGCAGCTCCCATATGAAATTGGCAGGTCAAATTTGGGTTGTACCAAGCTGGAAACGGAGGATCCCAGGGCTTTACCGGAATTCCCACAATCAAATGAGCGCCATACAAACGCTGGAACAATTCTGCATTGGTAATGGATAATCTTGGGAATGGGGGAAGGTTGGATGTTCTATTCTAGTCAGAATTTTGGTATTGGGGACGTGTTTGCTGATAAGTTGGGCGACTATGTTGGTAATTAGGATGTGGTTGAGGGTAGGTAGCAGGGATATTGTTCACATGGAATGATGTGGCAGGGATATTGTTCCTGGGGAACGCTGGTGCAGGTGAGGGATTTGCATTCGGGGTTACTCGATAAGATGGGTAGGGCATTCTGGGATGTGAGTGAGTGTATTGTGACTGCTGGTATGAGTAATTTGGCGAGGCTCGGATAAGGCTTACTTCTGCGGGAAGCCTTTCTTTGACTGTCCTGTCTCCGCTTGTTCCATTGGCAATTTTCCAGTCCTGGCTAGCATTTCAATTCATTCCCCAGCAGCTATTAGATCTGCAAAGTCCCTATAAGTGGCGCCGGCCATTGCTGCGATGTAGGGAGATCCCAACATCCCCAGGAAATAGGAGCATGTTTATGTTATAATAAGTGGCGGCTAAACCTGTGCTGCGAGGGTTCTCCACCTTTGGGCGTACTGCTTAAATGTCTTATCACATTTCTTTTGCGGGATCCCCAATTGCTCGGGAGTCGGGGCTGTATGTAAATTGAACCTGTACTGTCCCATGAAGGCGTCAGCGA
Organism: Calophaca sinica; assembly: GCA_037113605.1. NCBI lineage: Eukaryota > Viridiplantae > Streptophyta > Magnoliopsida > Fabales > Fabaceae > Calophaca > Calophaca sinica. Next base: position 121,937,899 of record CM073736.1, on the reverse strand, counting down.
GGTCTTTCTAGCCATCAATTTTTTAGTGATCCATTTGGATATACCAAGGCCGGCCCGATCAAACTTTCATGAAAGAATCTGACACGGAACTTCTCATCCTTGGACCATATTGACATCTTAGTGCAATAAGTCCTCAAGTGCAACAGAGGGTTAGAGCTCCCATCATATTTCGTGAAATCAGGGACTTTAAAGTCTCGAGGAATCACCACCTTCGAAGTAGGGCAAAGTTCATCCAGCCCTAAAGACCCAAAACTGTCAGGCCCTTGTATGGCCTTAATCTTTTCTTCCATCCTTTCCATCCATTGTTGTCTTGCCTTGTCCTTTTGCATGGTTGCATGCCCTTCCTCTATGCTTTCTTCCACCTTTTTTCAGTTTTTTGTTTATTTGTTAGCCCAAATGCTAACATAAGTGACTTATGAGTTGAATTGTGTATGACTTTATTTATTCACTTCCTTGTGCTATTGAATTTAAATTTAATTAAGTATTTGAAGTGTGATTTTAAGGCTTTTTTTTCTCTCTTATTTATACTATTTTATATGCATATATATGAATTTATACACATATATATGAGTTTTATGAATTTTGTAGAATCTTACGATTTGTGTTACGATTCCATGTTTTAAGAATTAAGATTTTATTTCCCCTTTCCAATTCTGAGTAAAATCTCGATTTTAACTACCTTGTCTTTTGTCTTTCTTTCACAAATGAAGTCAATATATTTTACCAAGGTCATGGTTTGATCTTTCTATTAAACCTGCAACTTATTTATGTTACAGGTTGATAGTGGAGGCTTGTCTGAGAACATTATAGAACAAACTGTTAAACAAGTAAATGTAGAGATTTATTCTGTTGATGGGTGTGTGATGGATGGCGAAGATTGAGTGTGTGTGATCATGTGTGGGTGATTAGGGCTATGTTTGGCAGTTAAGAAAATAGGAGGAAAGAAAGTGGGGAGAAAAAAAATTTATTAATTGAAGTGTAAAATTGCTGATGTGTCACACTATGATTGGTTTGTCACACTTATTCATGCACACTTTTTATATTTTTCAAAAATCTTTCTCTTCTCCCCACTTTCTTTCTATTTAAACAAACATAGCCTACATGTTAATGTGTGTGGGTGGAGTAATTATTACTGAAAGGTGTGTGCACGTGTCTTTTGATATGCATATATTAAATATAAATTAGGCTTAATTGTAGTTTTAGTCCCTCTATTTTTTCCAATCCTGAATTTTCGTCCCCAAAATTAGGTCCCCCAATTTTTCAAAATTCTAAAATTGGATCCCCAACAAAAAATGGATCAAAATTTAGATGATGTGTTAACTAAAATGCTGACGTGGCCAATGAATATAGTTGCTGATGTGTATTATGATACACTAATCATCCTACTAAGCAACCACATCACCATAAAAACATATTAAAAAAAGAATTAGGTTTTCTGAAAAATTAAAATTGATTTCATAAAAATTTAAAACCTAAATCCCTAAAATAAAAATTGAAAAGGGAAAGAAATGGAAGCAGAATGATGAACGATAAGGAATCGAAGAGTGAGAAAGCATGAAGGAGAGAAGAGAATGGAATGTGTTAGGTTGAAGAGGGTGATTGGAACAAATTTTTATTAAAGATGAAAACTTTTCCCTCAGACAATAATAAAAAACCCACTTGCAACTTCAAACCAAAACCAAAACCCCAAAATCTCAACTTCACCTCAATATTGAAACAGTTCCAACCACTTGGGTGTGCGTGGGTTCCAAGCTCTTCAATGCGGTGCTCTGTTTTTGCGGTTTCTTTGAGGTTTGGAAGACTTGAGACATTGTGCTGTGAAGAATAAAGTAGTGGAGTTTTTACTCTTTGGCAGAAACGGAAATACAACCACAGCTTGAACCCTGAAATTGATTTCGCCCTCTTTGTTCGACTGAACCCGTAAATCGATTTCGCCGTCTTTCTAGTGTTGCCTTCTGTTGGTTGAAGACAACGAAGCAGAAGAAGCAAAACGAGGAAGAAGCAGAACGCAAACGAGGAACGAACGAAGCAAAACGCAACAAAATGATGAAGAAACGAAGGAGGACAAAGCAGAAACGAAGCAACCAGCAGCAACAAGGGGGTTCGGTGTGGGGTTGTGCAGGTTGTCAGAGGGAAAGTAACCCCCAAATGGTCTCCAACAGCGGGGGAATTCCACGAAGATGAATTCCAGAATTTCTCAGCTTTGTGAAGAACAAGATGCAAGATTGATGAATAACATTTAGGGTTCACAGTTTTTTTAATATTTCAATTTTTTATTTTATTTATTTAATTGAAAATTAAAATTAATTGAATTAAATGATCCAGATTATTTTAAATAAGTTATAATAACTTGGAAACACAGATTTGCCACCTGTATGGTACACATAATTGCCACATCACCACATCACTTGTCACATCATCAAATTTGTGACCCAATTTTACTATTGAGCAAAATGTCAGAAATTTTAAAAATTAGTGGACCAAAATTGCGAAATTAAAAAAAGGGACCAAAATTATGGATTGGTAAAAATTGGGGGACCAAAACTGCAGTAAAGCCAAAATTATATAGAATGTGTCACGCTTTTTTAGATCTAGATGCTACGAAAGAACTAAAATGATGAAAAAAATTTACTCCCTCTAGTCCTTTTTATAAAAGACAAAATGATCCATTTTTTTGGTCTTTTTTATAAGAAACATTGGCCTATTTTTAACTGTATTAAATGCTAAATATCATTTATACTCTTATTTATTGTGAGAAAGAATAATAGAAATAATCAAGTTAGTGAAATTATGAGTAATTAATACAGATACATTTGTGGAAAAAAAATTTAAATTTATAGCATTATTAAATAAAATCAGTTGTTTCCAATGTTATTCCTTAGTCTGTAAGGTTTTGTTTCTCGTAAAAAGGGCCGAATGGTCTAACAATTCTTAAGAAACCCATCATTAGTTGTGCTGGAATCCATTATTAGATCATAAATAGTGTAACAATTTTAACACTCAACTAGTACAATACCCGTGTGAATACACGGGGCACGCGTTGCTTGTTACGATTAATTTTTTAAGACGGTGATTATTTATAGCAAATGATATTTTTTATTCAATGTATTAAAAATCAACTAATTTTATAGTGAAAGTAAAAAATATATATTAAATGTGTATCAAATATTACTATTTATTTAATTGTGTGGCTTATGTACCATATATGGCTAAGACGAAACAAACATAGTTAAACCGACAACATGTAATGTCTCTCCTGTCGAGACTTAATAATTTCGTTCCCGTCGATAACATTGTACTTAAGTAGTGTTTTCCCGTCGGAACTCAAAAACAAAATAATTTATAAAAATTAAATACATTTATAAAAAAATAATTACACTGACAAATAATGTCTCCCGTCACGACTCAGAAGCAAAATAATAATTTATAAATTATTATACCGACAACATGTTATGTTTCTCCAATCAGAGACTTAATAATTTCGTTCCCGTCGACAACATTGTACTTAAGTAGTGTTTTTCCGTCGGAACTCAAAAACAAAATAATCATTTATAAAAATTAATTACATTTATAAAAAAATAATTATACCGACATGTAATATCTCCTGTCACGACTCAAAAGCAAAATAATAATTTATAAATAACTTAAAAAAAATAAGAAAGATGTTAATAAAAAAATAAAAATAAAATTATACCGACAATATGTAATGTTTCTCTCGTCGAAACTTAATAATTTCGTTCTTATCGACAATATTTTACTTAAGTAGTGTTTTCCCGTCGGAACTCAAAAACAAAATAATCATTTATAAAAATTAAATATATTTATAAAAAAATAATTATTCCGACATGTAATGTCTTCCGTCACGACTCAAAAGCAAAATAATTATTTATAAATAATTTAAAATAATATAAAAAATAAAAAAATTTAATAAAAATGAAATTGAAAATGTTAATAAAAAAAGAGAAAGAAAGAGAAGAAAAAAGAAAAAAAAATGAGAAAGAGAGAGAGACAGAGAGAGGGAATCAGGAAAAAAATAAAATAAAAGAGAGAAAAGTATGAGAGTGAAAGAGAATAAAAGAGAAAAAAAGGGGGGAGGGGACGCACACTCCAAGAGGGAGAGAGAAAAGAGAGTGTGAGAAGAAAAAGAAAGAGAGAGAGACATATAAAGTGAAAAAGTGAGAGAGAAAAAATAACAAGTAGGAAAAATAATTTTTTATGTGAATAAAATTTTTGTTTTTATTGATTTATATTTGAAATGATATTTTTGTCCCTGAAAAATACAGGTATCATTTATATAAAATGTCTAAAATAGTATTTTTGCTAGCATATTCTTTGATTAGTTATATATATAATAGAATAGATAGACGGTAGTAGTTCCCTAGTGGTTGTTTTTAGCACAGAAGTCCACATAAAAACTTATGAAGACAAGGGTGGTTGGTTCCTTGCAAATCAAACATATATTGTGTTTGTTTCGTAATTAGTTTAGGGTAAAAATTTACATTCTCAATATGAACTATAGGCATCAAACCATGAATACTTTTTTTTTTTTTTTCCGCGGGGGAGGGGGGAGGGTGGTTCATATCCCATATATTCCGTGATTCACCTATTTTGAAGGAACAAATGTATTATTATCCAGTTCATCTTCCTTCCTTTCTTTATCTTCTTTTCTTTTGGTGCAACAAATATAATAAGCAAGTACATTGAGCTAGTAAAAATCTCCCATGTTCATTTGTAAAACCACTAATGCAACATAGCATCTTATTGGCAAAATATGCTACTATTGCTACTTGCAAGTTGTAACACTACTTCAAAAAGCCGAAATTTTAAGCAAATAGCAACTACCTCTAGAAGAACATGGACTTCATTTTTTTCCTCACTTTGTGGTTAAGACCGTCCCTACGAGTTGAGGATGATGAAGAAGACAACGAAGATGAAAAACCTGAATGGTTTTTTTCAGCAATATCCTTGTGAAATGCCTTCTGCACCTCATCTTTAAGTTCCATGAAGCGTGTTTTCTTGATTCTCTGCTCTTCTTCACTGCCTTTATCTAAATCAGGCATATCGTCTTCTAGAAACTTATCAAGCACCTCAGAACAGTGGGGGAAGAAGCGCCTACCATTTTCAACTGTAGACAATTCAAAAAGTATATATACTAAAGAGTTTTAGTAACATTCTTGACCATGATTCTTTTCCTCTACATTTTGCAGGTATGCATCAAATTCATTTTACATCTGTTGAGTTAGAAAGTACTACAAGTGATAAAAAGTTTCTTTTGTACATTTATGATTTTACTAAATATTGGTTCTGATAAAATACTCAACAACAAATGGAAATTCGATGAGGCTAAAGTATTTAGTTTCATGATAAAGTACTAGCAACACACTCTCTGACACTCATTTTCCAACACTATTATTGGTTGAAATTTATGGCCTCATGGGGTCCCACTTATTTATGTGGAACACATTCTCAAAGTAATGGGACCCACATAAATTTTAACCGATACTAGAGAGTGTTGGAAATGGAAAGTGAGTGTTAGAGAATATGTTGCTCTAGCATTCCTTGGGCAATATCCCTTAAGTCACCCTGCTTTCATCCAGATTTCAGTCTCTGCCAGAGCAATATTATATTGTATGTTTATGCCTTTGAAATATTTTCCTATTTGAATATATTCTTGGGTCACATTATTTTTGTTTTTGAACAAGATTTAAATATTATAAACACAACAAATTATCCTTTTTGGTTGCATATATAAAAAACAAGTAGAGATAAGCAAAGCACAAGAAAGAAAACATCCTGAGCAAGGGGATAATTGTTCCATACTAATCTTGTAATATCAATTTTTTTTTCCATAGGCCATGACAGTTTTGAAAATCTTAGGATGATTCTCTAACTAAAGTGTAAAGAGGACAGAGGAATTGAGGAAAAAGTTACAAAGCAAAAAAAAATTAGCTATCACTGCAGTAAATTGATATTGAAACTTAAATGGAAGCAATATTGGCTTTCAGAGAGAAAAGCAATTGCAACTTCTTAAGCTTCAGGAAAGCTCGCACATTGGCAGCATAACTTCTTTTACAAAATTGGTGCTCAAGAATCTATACGGTCAATCCCACGTCAATAAAATGTCACATGAATAGCATGAGCAAATAATCTCTCCGTTTCCCAAAAGAAATGAAGGGCTCCATTCCTATGGTGTAGGGTGTATAAAGGCCTAACATATGTCACCAGTTCTAAAATGTGTGTCTTAATACACCCAAAATGAGCTTCCCATTTCTTTTGAAAATTGGAGAGGATCTCAACTCGAATAGCATGATAAGCTCATGTTTTGATTCTGAGATTTCCACTGATCTGATGTGTTCCAACCAAGGCAATGTACATGAAATGCAAGCTAGATTTGATGTTAATAGAACAAGTGATATCCACCCATATTCCCCATGATGAATAACCACTATAAGGAAGCTATTTGAAAATACTCTTGAACATACCTGTTTTGACAAGGGCATGCAATCTTAACTGGAGTTTTCTGGTTCTAGCAGAGGGAGTTTCATTTAGATCTACTTCTTTTACATTGCCCTTTAAAGCAGATGGACTTGCATACAGCGACGACGTGGAATCTGCCTCAGCATTCTCAATGGCTACCCTAGCCTCAGCAGGAAACAACAGCTTAGCAAATGTAACTGCAACATATATGAAGAATGTTATTTTCATGTCCATGTGCTTCCAAATTCAAAAGCATCATGCATGCAAATATTGTCTTGTTTGAGCTTCTGATGCATGCACATTCCTTAAGTAAAAAATAACAACCAGAATGTCAAAACACCATATTCATTGAAAGAATGTGGCCTAGTAGACAATTAAAGACATACCTCTATCTTCAAGGTAATCCAGTCTCATGTGCAAGTCATCAGCAGTTAACTGTGCCAAAACTGACATGTTAACTGACATAGAATTTCTTCTCATCTCTCTCTCCAGTACATCAACACAAAGCCTATCCTTGTGAGATTCCTTCCCCTGCACTGTTTTCTCATGATAATCCTTGCGTCTTGTCAATCTTTGACAAATTGAAAGAGCAGTTTGTCCATCCCTAGTGGTTTCTGATGCACAGGCCCCTTTGTTAAGTAGTGCTACCAAAATGGATGGATCCTTTCTTCTTGCAGCCACATGAAGAACCGTGCATCCGCGGGGATTTTTAAGGAGAATATCAGCCAAGCCTAGAGTAAGAACTTCTTGAACAACCTTAGAATCACAATATGCACAGGCATAGTGTAGGGCATAGGCATCATCTAGAGTGACACTAGATTCCTCTAAAAGAAGCTTCAGTAGCTCAACATCATCAGAGTCCAATGCTCTAAGGATTCTCTTGATACTCTTATCATTCACAGGTTCTATTTCCATCGCATCAGGTGTGGATTCCAGCGGGGATTGGGCTAGCAGTGATTTGATTTCAGTCACAACTTCATGAGGAAGTTCTTTTTCCAAAGATATGCTGTCAAGGTCAGACCTTGCTACTCTATGAATGCACTGAGAGAGAAGCTGGTTTAGTTGGAAGTGGTGGGCAGCCAGAAGAATAGGAATGACATCTTCTACAAGAGCCTTGTCAACAAAATTTAGGAGATACCGCTGCAACATTAAAGAGATATTTACATTAAATCTGCTCAACAAAGACTGAAGTTTTCTTCTTCTTCTTCTTCATCTTTTTTTTATTTTTTTTTATTGGGGTGTGTGTGTGTGTGAGTAAAAGAAAGAATATAGTATCAGATCTTAATCAGGTGCACCAAAATACAGGAAAACAGTTCCCCTCCACAAAACCAAGGCTTGCCAATAGTACCATTAGAGGGAATTTGTAGTAAATTAGGCCAATAACATTTCAGCAAGAAACAAATCAGAAGCTAGTGGCTGCATTGGAAAAATGAATGGAACATAGTGTAGTGGTAGCCTAGGTGTGCATGTGTGCATGCAGGTAGACAGACAAGTTTACTGGGTGTATATCTATTTCAAATTTTTTTTCAATTGGAACATAGATGAAGTGATGACCATATTCCAAAAGTCACACATGTAAATCTTGAAACAATTTCCAAAACTTGTAAAATCTAAAAAGTGTGAAAAGAATGTTCACCTGCTGTTACCTGTTAGGCTAAGATAAACTTTGGAGTACGTTTGTATAAACAACTTAATTAAGCGCTTCTATAATCAAAGAGAAAACATGGTTAAATTGTTTTCATATAAGTTGTAAGCTGTATTCATAAGCTATCCTGGAAAGTTTATTGAAATAAGCTGAAAACAACCTATGGACATGTCATAAGCTATTCTCAAAAACTCTCCTAAAAACTCATACAAGTGCTTATACCAGTAGATCAGCTCAAATAAGTTATTCATAAGTCAATCCAAACTCACCCTAAGTTTATTGCTTTGAATATCTCACATTTTCTCTATTTTACACATAAATGAGTAATAAAATAAAGGAAAAAGTACCAGGAATGATACTTAGGATGCACATACCTGAAAAAGCGAAACCAGCTCTTTCATTTGAAAAGTGGCAGAAGCATACATGAGTTCCAAAGCATAATTAATAGCTGGGCGACAAGCATCATGGACACATGCTTCATCAACACATGTTGTCACTTCTGGTGGTGAAGCCTTTAACTTCCCAGTATACAAGTAATGCAAGAAAGCAAGCAAAGCTTCATATCCAACTGTACCATAAGGCACCAAATCTGACATGAGATACCTTGGCTTTACTTCCTTCACTAATCCATTACTTCCTTTTTTAAAAAGCTCATGAAAAAACTGACTTCTTGAAGCCAATATACATCTATGAATACCCACAGGAATGTCTTCAACAACAATCTCAGCATCACTATAAACATATTCAGCATCACCCAATAACTTCTCAAGGCTTCCACTGAGCTTGTTCAAACTCAAAATTTCGATACTTGCCACATGTTCATTGTTGGTGGAGGAAGATAAGTTGTGATTACTTGAATCATTGGATAAAAAACTCAAGGATGATGATGCTTCATTTGAATTATCCATGACTTCAAATAAATCACCGGCTCCAATTGATTCAATGGATTGTTTGACTTAATTTAATTAGAACCAAAAAAAAAAAAGAAAAAAAAAAGAAATCAGATTCAGACCCCTTGGCTAGCCAACATATTATAGCTAAGAAAGCTCAAATAAGCAAAATTTCATAAGGGACTTTCCCCCAACAACAACCCCACCACAATCACTAGCAAAAATTGAGATTATTTATATCATGGTGGTCCATCTGATGACCCATTAAAAAAATTGGAGAGTGAGAATAAAAGTGAGAACTTTTAGCACTTAACAGGTGTGGGAAAGAGAGGAAAAGAAGAACCAAATATTACAAAATAAAGGGTCACCCTTTTGAGTTGAGAAGGAATATGAACTCAGCAGCAGGTTGAGAGATTGAAAGAGAGATAAATCTTGGGTAACAGTAACAGCGTTAGTGAAAGTTGACCCTGGAAGCTTCAGATGAACACAAAACCAAAGAAACTGAAGAAGAAGAAGAAGAAGGATTGTTTCACTTCACTTCAAGAATCTTAAGGGGCTTTAAATCCATTCCAGCAAAGAAGCGGAAGACTCGGAAGGGAAAGAGAAAGTGAGACAAAGAGCAGAGATTGACTAACAAAATGGAGAGAGAAAAAGAGAGATAGAAAGAGAAAACATTGGCCAATGATGTCCGGTAACTGAGACTGAATGGGTTCCTTGAAAGGGAAAGAAATCTGGAACTATAATCTGTATGTGTATTTTTTAAAATTTTTATTATTCTCACAATTTTCTCGTGTCTGGTTAAAGTTTATAGTGTCCAAGAAGTTTTCATGTTTATCGGTATCATTTCGTCTCGTACGGCTGGTTGCTTTGGGAAATGTCGTGGCCGGTGAATCTAAGCATAAAAAGTTAAATCACTTAGTGCTGTAATAAAGAAAATATTATTTAATGCAGAACATGATTCTTACCAATTCTTTACCTTTCATCTTGGAAATAATTTTCAGTCTTGTATTTTTCTCTGGGTAATTAGTTATATTAGTCCCTAAAAGTGTAATTCGGTATCATTTTAATCTCTAAAAGAGTGAAAATTTCAAAATAGTCCCTGAAAGTGTTCTATGTTTGTCACTTTGGTCCCTGTCGTTAACAATTTCATTGACTCCGTGAGTAATTAGTCACATTAATCCCTGAAAATATAACTCGGTGTCGCTTTGGTCCCTGAAATAGTAACAACTCCAAATAGTCTTATAGTGTTCTACGTTTATCACTTTGGTCCCTACTATTAGCACATTATTTTGGAACGGAGACAATCAAATGGCTAACGGTAGGGAACAAAGTGACAAATGTAGAACACTTTCAGAGACTATTTTGGAGTTGTTACTCTTTCAGGGACCAAAGTGACATCGAGTTACACTTTCAGGGACCAATGTGACCAATTACTCACGGAGTCAATTAAATTGTTAACGACAGGGACCAAAGTGACAAACGTAGAACACTTTTATGGACTATTTTGGAGTTTTCACTTATATAGACTAAAGTGACACCGAGTTACACTTTTCAGGGACCAATGTGACCAATTACTCATTTTTATTTTGGGTTGTTTACACAAAAAATAGTTCGCCTGACCATATATGAGTCATTCGGATAAAGTGTAAATATTTGCCGAACAGCTGAGTTTTAATCAGTTGCATCCATATCAGCCGAATCACGATCGACTAACTTAAGATCAGCTAAATCAAAGGTCAACTGGCTAAGATCAGTGAGATAAGCGGTGAGCGGTAATCACCGATACAGAATCACCGACATGCACTGAACATGATTTGTTAAGTCTAAGCTGGGCTTGAGGTCATATTGGGTCTTATGGGCTCGTGTGAATATTGATTAAGGGCCCAAGAAACTATAAACATATTTAAAAAGGAAAAAATGACCAAGTCAAAATGCAACAACCACTTTCCTAGATTTTTTGGAAGATGATTAGAAGTGGTTTCAGAAAAAAAATTATGAAGATAAGAAAATAACCACCAGGAATCAAGAGATAATCAATTCAAAAATGTGCACCCCACTTCCTTGAGAATAGGGAAATGGATAACATGGTCAAGTGGTGGATAATTAGCCGTTATAGTAGATTTTTTGCCGATATCTTAGCTGGTTGATAAGATATGTGGATTTTATGAGTTGGTCAAGTCAATGAAGTGAATAATAGTCACAAGAAATGAGGTTTGAATTGTGACCTTTTAAAATTACTGCACTCTTCACAAACTAAAATTTCTCAAGATAGACTTGGATGAGAGTAGGTTAGTGGAAACCAGAATAATATAGCATACTTAGAATTTCTCCCAACTTATATAAATATATAGAAGAGGATGATTGAATGAATGTTTGTAAGTTGTTAGACAGAGAAGAGTGTTTAAAGCTTAGTTCAAGAAAGACTATAATAATATCAAATGATTAATGAATTGAAAACATTATGAGTTTGTTTCTTAGAAAAAAAACTGCAGATTTGAGTTATAAAGCAAGTAAATAAATACATTAGGATTTATAGTGGTTCACCCAAAAAGCATTATTGGGCTACATCCACTCCTCACTTCCTGTGAGATTTTTCCACTATAATCAAACAATTACAACTTACTCAACCAACCATTGGTTTATAACTTCAGTAGTCTTTCTTTTAGCAGCCTCGGCAAGCTGCCTCTAATGCCAGGAACTCACTCAAAACATTCTCACCATCACTCACTTACCCTAAGTAGTATGGTTTAACTTTTGAGTAAAACACGGGTTCAGGTTTACAGGAGTTTGTTGGGATTTTTGTAGCCTGAAAGTTAAAGGTAGTTCGATACAGGTCAGTATATGCAAGCTAGAACACACTCTAAACTAATCCCTAATATTTTGTAGCTTTGTGATCTTGAATGTGTTGAGAGGATCATAATTGTATGCTTGAGGTTGAATGTAACAGTTGCAGCTTCAATATCTAAGTTGTTCAATGTCATGGCAGCGTAAATTCGTTGCTTATCAGTCATAGCTGCAAAAGGTGACTTAGGTGATGTAGAGAAAGTACACCTACTTGTGTACTTGTGTCAGCATGTCATTTCCACCTTTTGGAACCTTCTCATCTTTAGCATCTTCTGACTGTCCTTTCTTCAATTAAACATAACTCTTCTTCTTCTGAGATTTTGTGCAGATGCTTTATTTATGCCTGGGGTTGGCCTCTTCATAAATGATTCATGGCTTATTTAATTTGGTTAAGCTTCATGACTCCAAACACCATCTGTTGAGGTCATGCCTTGTTATGTGCCTACTCACCCAGAGTAGCTTCTGTGCATGCCTACTCAACCAGAGTATGTTTCATGTGTGTCTACTCATCCAGAGTAGGTTTCTTTTACACTTGTTTTGATGTCTTGTGTCTTTCAAACCTGCTCTTATCTGAACTTACTTATACAAGTTTGTTAGTATAATAAGTTGTTAGATAACTTAACCTTTCTCTCATTAATTATGGTTTCATCAAAACACTTGGGTGTGAGATTTTGTCTCAACGGTCAAGAACGTGCATGAAGACTTATTTCCTTAAAAATAGGGATATGGAGAGCATAGTCAGCTGATGGGTAGTCAGCTGTTTGGCCCAAAACTTAGTTGACTGAGCAGATATACTCAGCAGTTTTCATTGGATTTGTTTCATGAATTCTGGTGCTGCCATTATACTCGTTAACGTGCAGAACATCACCAATGAGAGCGTCTAGCAAATTACGACTATGATTCACGAATGAGGCACACTGCGAAGGAGAAGATGACAGTCACGAACATCATTAGGTTCACGAAATTCTTTAAAGAGAAATAAGTGCAGAAAAAGACAACCGGGGGAAAAGGAGACAAAAGCAAATTTTAGGTTTTTATATTTATTTTCTGTAACGGTAGTTTCAGTGTAAAATACAGGGGAGGTTAGTGATTCTTGGAAACTAAAAGGGGTGTGAGTAACATTTTAACAAACCTCATGGAGGTCAATATAATTTACCCTAATATAAATACGAAGGATCAAGATGAGTTGCTTTCAAGAAACCACCATTAAAACAAAAATTAAGTGGATTGTTTATGGATTCCTTAAATCTCTTGTGACACCAAGAGCCCACAAAAAACAATTTAACCAACCCATTTTAGTTAACCCACCGAAGATGCTCTTAACAGCGCGAGTGAGAGAAGATGAACTCCAAAGCAGAGGAACACAACTTATCCAAAGGGACCGGAGCGGTTGTATCCACCAACATCCTTGGCACGTCACCTACGTCGTACTCCGTGCAACCCTCGTACCCTTCTAGAAGCTTCTCGAGGTCCTTCCACGTGGCCGGTTTGTGTCCTCCTCCTTCACCGCCGCGTTCCTCAAGCCTCCGGCGCCAGAGGGCGCGATCCGCGGGCCTGCACTCAACGATGAGGAGGCGGGCGGCGTAGGAGGCAGCGAGGTGGCGGAGGCGGTCTAGGTGGGCTCTACGGGAGAGGGGGGAGTCGAGGAGGACGCTGAGGCCGAGGCTGAGCTGTGTGGAGGCAATCTGCCAGATGGCGTCGTATGATAGGTCGTTGAGGAGAGAGGCGGGTGAGGTTAGCTGAAGGGGAAGGGTGCAGTCCTTGATGTCGTCTTTGTCGATTAGAGGGATTTTGAGGGCAGAAGCCAAGCACTTCGCCAACGTGCTTTTCCCACTCCCTGGGTGCCCTTTCATCGCTATTATCACCTGCACCTCCAATTTTTCCATTTCCATTCATTTGCTTATTTCCGTTCCAATTCAACCTCTCCCTCGGGTCGTTATAGTGTGGACGTGATCCATTTTATTTTTTTGGTTGAGAATTTTTTGGTTGGTTGAGATTTTACCGGATATTATAATTACAAGAATCAAAGATTATTATTTTTTATTTGTTTTGCAATAAAAGGTTATGGAAATTTCTAAAATTGCATGTATACCCAACCAATGGCGGATATTTAAAATTATACATCATTATAAATATTAAAATCATAAAGTTTTAATACATATAATCAAACAAATTACAAACCTCATAGTTGTCATCTACGCGATTTCATGTTTTGAAATAGTCGAATAATCAACTCATTGTCAACATTATTGAATACATCTCTCTCAATATAAGTAACTAGACAATTATTCATCCATGCATCTCCCATTCAATTACACAATCTATTTTTCACAATCTTCATAGTAGAAAAAGCTCTTTCTACGGTTACTGTGGCAACAGGCAAAGTCAATGCTAACTTCAGAAGAAGATAAACTAAGGGATAAACAATATGTCTTCTAGTTTCAACCAACTTCTCTGAAAGATCGCTTATTCCTTTCAAAGATGCAAATGCAACGTTGCTACACATATCAACGATGTAAGTCTCCAATTGATTATCAAGCGTCATTAAATCAAATGAAGAGAATTCACCTGGATAAAACTTTGCAAATTCAATTAGTCTCGCCTTATCAAAAGCAGAGAACAAATCGATTGGATCCAAACAAGCCATACAAATAAGCAACTGGGTATTTGTCTCACTGAAATGATCATTAAGTTCTTGAAATTGCATGTCTACAACAGTATAAAATAACTCAACACGATAGTAACGCTCTATTGTTATAGCTTGAGCTTGGCCTCGACGTCGTGATTTCCCCTTAGAAAACATATCTTGGATATTAGGAATATCAATGGCATGTTTATTGCAAAATAAAAACACTTCTTGCAACAAAGTCTCCCATTTCCCAACCATCATCCCTCAAAGTTTGTAACCCCAGTTTTGCGATGCTAACCAAGTTCGTAGCATTGATGATGTCTTGTTTTTTCCTTTGCAATGTCTGTGACAATTCATTTGAAATACATAAGACATTTTTCATCAAATGCAATGTGAATGCAAAATCAGAACCATCTAACAGATTTATAAGACCATTGGCTTCAGCTCTTTGATCTGGATATGATCAATCTTCTCTTATAATTTCAAGAACATCAACTATAGCAGAATACATCAATATTAAGTTGATCAAAGTTGCATAATGTGAACTCCAACAAGTATCAGCAGCTCGTTTAAGACTGGTTTCTTGATTCAAACTTTGCCCACTAGTAATTTCTCCTTTTCCCAATGCCTCCCTAATGTTGTCTATTTGTTTTTCACGAAGCATATCATGTCATTTGCAAGATCCCCCAACAAAATTTACTAAAGTGGAGACTAAATTAAAAAGGGAGGCAACTTGAATGTGATTTTTGGCAATAGCAATTAAAGTAAGTTGTAATTGATAAGCAAAACAATGTACATAGAATGTAGATGAATTATCTCTTAAGATCAAACTTTTGAGACCAATAACTCGCCTTGCATGTTGCTAGCGCCATCATAGCCTTGCCCACAGATTCTTGATATACTAAGTCCATGTTTGCTAAACAATTCATCAATTGCCATTTTCAATGATGAAGCAGCAGTATCTTTAACATGAACAATACCAAGAAAACGTTCAACAATAATGCCATTTTTATTAACATAACGCAAAACAACAACCATTTGTGTTGCGATAATTCCTAAAATCTTGAGTTTTGAGTGATGATCAAACCTTTGACAAAGAGTGAAATGTTTTCTAATCATTGTTATCAAATGTCTCTACTTGAGCTTTATGATATAAGACAGGACCAAGAGACATTACGCAAGAAGGAAGTTAAAGGCAGTCAGACAAAAATTTGAGTATCAAGAAAGTTCATTAATCTGTCTTGAGAAAGTTTTTTCAACACATGAAAAGGATCAAAGACACCTTCCTTGTCTTTGCTACTTCAAGGAAAGATAAATCAGAAAATTCTCACTCACAATTGAATGTACAAAAGCATCGAATCAAAGCACTATTGTACAGCCATCAAGTGAAGACACTATTAAGATTCAGTACGAGGAAGATCAAAGACTGATTGCTTCTGAGTTACGCTTGAGAAGGTTCGCAATGAAAGAAACAAAATCCATCCGTTGAAGACTGACATGACTAGCCTGCAGGACTGCAACAGAGTTGACTCTACTGACACAAGGACAAGGCTACAAGTCAGAAGCTACGTGGAGCCTTCTCCAACGGATATAATGAAGGGAAGCCTATAAATACCAGTTGAAATGCTTCATTCAGAGTTAGAGAACTTACTGGAAAACACTGAAAGCACGTCCTAGCGAGTCTTAAACTTTCTCTCATCTGCACTCAGATTCAGCGCTAAACCTTTTGAGATACAACTTACTGAGTGTCCTAGTAGCTTACACTTCATCTTATGCAAACTTAGAATATTCAAAGCTATTCTTTTCCACCAACATTTTATTGTATTTGTAATCTTGTTTCTCTCTTCTACCAAGCTACCAAGGTGGTGAGTATTGGCAAGAAGGTTTAGCAAGTGGAACTTTCTAAACTTGTTGAAGTTTCTAAAGTTGAGACAGTTGATAGGGCTGTAGAGCAAACTATCTTGTAAGCTTTTGGGTCTTGGAGGGACTTGAAAAGCAGTGTAACTATTTGAGAAAATAGTGGAAATACTCACTGGAAGTGAGGAGTGGAAATAGCCTAAGTTGGGTGAACCACTATAACTCTTGTGTGTAAACTTTCTATCTCTTATCTCATTTATATTTCTGCACTGCTCGCATTAGAAAGTTTAGATCATTTAAAAATTCAATATTAACAAGTTCATCGCAGCACACATCTCTTATTAAGAATTTCTATTGAACTTAAATATTGAAACATATATTCAAGCTTCCATCTACATTCTTAAAAGATCATTTTATCAACTCTCCATTCATTAGAAAGTTTGGTCATTACTGATTTATTAACCCTTTGTACTCCAAGAAACTTCTTGAGAGATAGTTAGCTTGTTTCAGGAAGTTTAAATTTTAAACAGTCACAGTTCAACCCCCTTCTCTGTGACATCAATTCACTTCAATTGGCATCAGAGCTCTACCTCTAAGGGTTGAGCACACTTCACAGTGTAGGAGGAAAGATCCTGGAAGAAGTGACGAGTCATACAAATTCAGTTGCATTTATTCCTGAAGGAGCTTCATCAAACAGGCCCCCTGGCTTCAATGGCGAACACTACTACTACTGGAAAGATCAAATGAGAATGTTCCTTGAATCACAAGATACTGACATATGGGACATTGTTGAAAATGGACCATATGTGCCTACAACTACATATGATGATGGATTAACAGTACCCAAGCATAAGGCAGCATGGACAACAGAGGATAAAAAGATGGTACTACTAAACTCTAAAGCTAAATATTTTCTATCATGTGCACTTGGCAGGTCTGAATACGACAAGATAGTTGGAAAAGACACTGCAAAGGAAATATGGGACACATTGCAAACATCACATGAAGGAACGGATCAAGTGAAGGAGGCTAAAATAAACATATTGGTTCAACAATATGAAATGTTCAAAATGAATGAAGATGAGTCCATAGATGAAATGTTTAGTAGGTTTACCACAATTGAGAATGGAATGAAGTCTCTAGGTAAAACTTACTCAAATCAGGACAAAGTAAAGAAGTTGCTTAGGAGCTTACCAAAAGTGTGGAGGCCTAAAGTAACAGCCATTCAGGAAGCTAAGGATCTTGCCACTCTGAGGATTGAAGAACTTTTAGGCTCACTAAAAGTCCATGAGCAAGAAATAATGGAGGAACTTCACCCAAAGAAATCAAAAAGTATAGCACTCAAAACTTCCCAAAAGGCAACACGAAGTCCATCTCAAAAATCCAAAGCTGCAACACTAAAGGCAGCACAAGAATCTGGAGATGAATATCAAGATTCAGAAGAGGAACTTTCTGACCAAGAAGATGAACTTGCTCTTATATCAAAAAAAATTCAAAAAATGCTGAGCAAAAGAAAAGACAATAGAAGGCTTCCACCATCCAGAAGAAACTTCCCAAGAGGAGAAAGTAGCAAGTCACCCATTGTTTGCTACGAGTGTAACAAGCCAGGACATATAAAGCAAGACTGCCCGAACTTAAATAAAAGGAACTTCAACAAATAACCCCAGAAGAAAAAGGCATTAATGGCTACGTGGGATGATTCAGATGAGTCATCGTCTGAACCGGAAGAAGAATCAGCCATCTTATGTCTTATGGCAGATTTTGACCAAGAGGAAGTAAGTGACACTGAACCCTCTGAATGTAATTCATGTTCAAAATGTCTAAAATGGGAAAGCATGTTTGACAATCTTTTAAATTACTCAAATATCTTATCTCAAAAATACATGTTGTTCAAAAATCAATTATGTGAATCCAAAAATGAAAATGAAGAATTGAGGAAGCAAAATGAATATCTTGTAGCCTCAGTCAAAACCTTGCAAAACTCACACTTTAAACTTTCTGAACAACATAAGCTGCTAAATGAGAAAGTTGCTGAAAAGCCAAACCTTCTCATGGCAAATCTCGAAAAGGAAAACGAGTCATTAAAAGAAAAGATCAAAGTGTTGACAACTGATCTAGATAGTTTTGTGCAAATTCAAAAAGCGTTTGAAAAACCTGAAAGATCTTACAGAGAATTCTTACATCAAAATGGTTCTGAGCACAAAGAAAGACAGGATCATAAACATCACAATCATGTTATGGATATTCTTATCATGGCAAAAAGCAAAGTGTACAATGTTCATATTGTAAAAAATTTGGCCATCATATCTCAAATTGCTTCAAAAGAGAAAAGGTTAACTATAGAAGGTTTGCTAACCCTCAAGGACCCAAAGATCTATAGGTACCTAAGTCTCTTTTAATGACAAATGCAGGAGTGCCTCTTAGCATCCAAGAAAAGGCTGTGGCTGTTAGACAGTGGATGTTCAAGGCACATGACAGGCGAAAAAGATAAGTTTCTCTCTTTAGAGAAAGTATAGGGAGGCTTTGTTACCTTTGGTAACAATGACAAAGCCTGGATAAAAGGTATAGGTACAATAGGTAAACAAAATTCTGCTTCTATTAAGAAAGTTCAATATGTTGAAGGATTGAAATATAATTTAATCAATATTAGTCAACTTTGTGAAAATGGACACAATGTCATTTTTAGAAACAAATTATGTTTGATTATTGAAAAATCTTCTGGAAAAGTCTTGTTTATAGGATTCAGAAGTAAAAATCTATATTATTTGGATCTAGATGAGTTACCAAGTGAAACTTGCCTTGTATCAGCAAATGATGATAAGTGGATCTGGCATAGGAAAGTTGGTCACACAAGTATGAAAACCATTTCCAAACTCTCTAAACTTGAACTTGTGAGAGGTCTACCTAAAATAAAATTTGAGAAAGATAAAGTTTGTGACGCTTGTACTCAAGGGAAACAAGTCAAATCCAGCTTCCAGTCTACAAATCTGATTTCCACTCATAAACCTTTGGAATTATTGCACATGGATTTGTTTGGACCTATTAAAACTGCAAGTTTAAGTGGAAAAAGATATGGTTTTGTAATTGTTGATGATTACTCAAGATACACTTGGGTGTTATTTTTGAAAAACAAAGATGACTCATTTCAAGCTTTCAAGGTTTTCTTCAAGAAAGTTCAGAATGAACAAAATTCCAAAGTGATTACTGTAAGAAGTGATCATGGAGGAGAGTTCGAAAACTGTTTTTTCCAAACCTTCTTTGACAAACATAGAGTGTCACATAATTTCTCCTGGCCAAGAACTCCACAACAAAATGAAGTTGTTGAAAGGAAGAATAGAACCTTGCAGGAAATGGCAAGAACCATGTTAAATGATTCAAACATTGAGAAATATTTTTGGGATGAGGCCATAAACACTGCCTGTTACATTCTGAATAGAGTCACCATTCGAAAAGGCTTAAACAAAACTCCCTATGAACTTTGGAAAAACAAAAAGCCAGATATCTCTTATTTTCACATCTTTGGTTGTAATTGTTATGTGTTGAATAACAAGGACAACCTTAGCAAATTTGATTCAAAGTATGACAAAGGCATTTTTCTTGCTTACTCTACTTCATCTAAAGCATATAGAATAATTTGAGAACCAAAATAGTTGAAGAAAGTATGCATGTGATTTTTGATGAAATTGATAACTTTGTTAATAAAAGAAAGGATGGTGAGTCAGAAGAAGATCTAGTTAGCTCCGGAAAGTTCAATGATAAGGAAGAGCAAGACAAGTCAACTCCTGAACCTAGAACTTCCTCAAAGCAATCAAATAACAATGAGAACTCTCAGAATCAAGACATGCCTCGAAGTTGGAAGATGGTGGTTCATCATCCTCAAGATCAAATCATTGGAGATACTTCAGAACCAGTCAGAACCAGAATGTCTTTCAGGAAAGAATCATCAAGTATGGCCTTCATATCTGAAATTGAGCCTAAAAATGTAAATGATGCTCTTCAAGATGATTCATCGATAGAAGCCTCGGAAGAGAAACTTACCCAATTTAAGAAAAATGAAGTATGGAAACTGGTTCCAGCACCTGCCTATCAATCAGTGATTGGAACAAAATGGGTCTTCAGAAACAAGCTAGATGAAAATGGCAAAGTCATAAGGAATAAAGCCAGACTTGTTGCACAAGGATACAATCAAGAGGAAGGTATAGACTATGATGAGACCTATGCTCCTGTTGCTCGTTTGGAAGCAATTAGAATTCTTCTTGCCTATGCTGCTCACAAGAATGTTAAACTTTTTCAAATGGATGTTAAAAGTGCCTTTTTAAATGGATATTTAAATGAGGAAGTTTATGTACATCAACCTCCTGGATTTATTGACCAACAAAAACCTAATCATGTTTTTAAACTTTCTAAAGCTTTATACGGATTAAAACAAGCTCCAAGAGCTTGGTATGAAAAGTTGAGTAACTTCCTGATCAAAAATGGTTTTTCAAGAGGCAAGATTGATGTTACACTTCTCAGAAAAATTCATGAAAATGATCTTCTCTTAGTTCAAATCTATGTAGATGACATTATCTTTGGAGCAACAAATGAAAACTTGTGCAAAGAATTTAGTACACTTATGAAAAGTGAGTTTGAGATGAGCATGATGGGTGAGTTAAGATTTTTTCTTGGCTTACAAATTGAGGAAGGTATATTTATTTTTCAAGAAAAATATGTTAAAGATCTTCTCAAAAAATATAAAATGAATGAAGCCAAACAAATGGCTACCCCTATGCATCCATCCTCAAGTATTGATAAAGATGAGGAAGGTAAATCTGTATCCGAGAAAGAATATAGAGGCATGATTGGTTCATTGTTATATCTAACTGCCAGCAGGCCAGATATAGTGTTTGCTATAAGTTTATGTGCCAGATTTCAAACCTCCCCAAAAGAATCACATTTAATAGCCGTGAAAAGAATCTTCAGATACCTTGTGGGCACAACTGATCTGGGAATTTGCTAGTTGGATATTGTGATGCTGACTTTGCGGGTGATAAAGTTGAGACGAAGAGTACAAGTGGATCTTGCCAACTCTTGGGAGAATCTTTAGTATCTTGGTCATGCAAGAAGCAAGGAACCATTGCACTCTCTACAACCGAAGTCGAGTACATCTCAGCTTCAACATGTTGCTCTCAACTCCTTTGGATTAGAAATCAACTTGAAGATTATTCTATAAGGTATCCTTGCATCTCAATCTATTGTGATAACACAAGTGCTATTAATCTTACAAAAAATCCTATTCAACATTCTAGAACTAAACATATTGATATCAAACATCATTTTATTAGGGATCATGTTCAGAAAAAGGAAGTTGAAATGATTTTTGTGGATACCAAAAAATCAACTAGCTGATATATTTACAAAACCTCTTGTTGAAGAAAGTTTCACTTTCATCAAGAGAAAATTACATATTATTAAATCTCCATAATTGAAAAATATATATTGTTGCGATATAAAACCTTCTCTGAAGTGTACTCGTTCGAACTCCCTCTTGAACTCTCATCAACTACGGACATGAGGTAGTTGAGGAAGGTAAAATAGTATGAAATATCTCTCATTCAAAATTATTTGAATTTAGGCGCCACATCAGTTATGTGACATATGTCAGAAATGGCATTGATTGCCTTCTCTTTCCCTATAACCATTATCACCCAACGGTTACTCCCACCACCGCCTCACCATTTATTTAAGTGGACTCGGTCCACTCAAACTTTCTCCGTCTGAATTTTTCAACATGGTTCGTCTCAAGAAAGCCACTTACACCTTATCATCGCAGGAGAAACCTCCTCACCTCATCCCTGATTATCCTCCTGATCAAGCCCAAGCTTCACCAGTAACTTCCAAGCAAGCCAAGAAACCCAGAACATCCTCCACACCTCGTAGGTCCTCTCGCATCTCTTCCATTTCTCCCTCCACTAAGATTTCTGCACCTTCTACAGAGCAGGCAATCATCGTTATTCGAGAAGAGGAAGTTGTTCATGAATCCGTTGAACCCAAATCTGTGAAGAAAGAAAAGAAAAAGAAGAAGAGGCCTCTGGAAAGCGTTGCAGATAAATGGATTAACAAATCTGTTCTTTCTGGAAGAATCTATCTATTGTTTGAACTTCAAACAAAAGGATGGAATTTATTTCCCTACACCGAAGCACAAAAATGGTCGGATCTTCTTCAAATCTCTGAAAGCTCTTGTCCTTCCATGGTCAAGGTTTTCTACTCTAACCTTCACTGTACCAAGGACATGACCAAAATCACAAGCTTTGTTCGAGGCAAACATATGGAACTCACTCCTGAAAATGTTGGAGAAGCCTTGGAAATTCCTCACGGTGGAAACAGAGTATATGACGATGATTGGTTAGACGTCCTCCACCTTTCAGAAGAACGTGTCAAAGAAAGTGTTCTCATAGATCCTACCACTGACATCAGCCATCAAAATCTAGTTGGATTGGCCAAGGTCTTTCACAGCATGAGCATTCATCACCTTGCGGCCAGAGGAGGAAGTTCTCACAAGATGTCAAATGTTGATCTCATTATTATCTACCATCTCATCACCAAAACTCCCCTCTGTCTTCCTTACATTATAATTCGTTACATGCTTCAAGTGGCGGCTTCGTCCAGAGTTACCATTGCCTTGCCCTATGGTATGTTTTTATCCAAGATTTTCAAATTTCATGGAATAGAAATTGAGGAAGAAGAAGTTTCCTATGAGAGACCATCATTCTACTCAAAGAATGTCAGACAAATGGGCCTCACTGATCTGCCTCCTGAAGTGACTCAAAGTGTTGGTCTACAAGAAACTGCTCCAATTTCTGCAAAGATTACGGAAACCAAGGTTCCTAAAAGAAAAAAGAAGTCAGTATCAACTAGGGTGGTTCGAAAAATCTCTCTTGAAGAGAAACAACTAACTGAGGAGATCCAACCTCCATCATCACCAATACTCTCTCCTCTTAAGATTGAAGGAAAGAAAGAAGAGACAGTTTAAGAAGGTACTGTTGCAAAGGAAGTTGATGTTGCTGAAGAAGAGGAGGTTAATAAGGAAGTTCACCCTATAGCAGAATCCATTCCAGCAGCTGAAGTTCTAAGACAAGAACTTTCTGATGTACCACATATTCCAGTTGGTGCCAAGCGCAAACGCACCAAAGAAGAAAAGGAAGCACGAAAACACAGGAAAATGGTAAGACTTGCTCGACAACAAAAGGCTCCTGTCATTGAGCTACCTCCTCCTTCTCCACCAATTCAGCCCCAACCTCAACCTGAACATACAGAAGTTACTAAAGAGAGAGTTCCTGAACTCTCCCAAGAAGAGATACAAAGTGAAATTCCTGGTGCTAAAACTCAGGGGGAGCAATCTCCTTCTGTGGAAGACATCTCTGATGATCCTCCAAGTCTCCAAATTACTCAAGAGGCCAGCACCCTGGCAAAGATATCTGCCCCCGACTTCATTCCTAGCATTTTTCAATCACCCACCAAAACTGGCAACACATTCAACTCTGAAGATATGGCAAAATTCCTATATCCTTCTCCACCGGTTTTTGATACTTCACTTAAACAAGCCCGATCTGCTTCAGTTTTTCCTGACCCCACATTAGAAATGCTTCGCTTTGACCAATCTCCAATCAAACCTCCTTCATCCTCCATGCCACCTCCACAAGCTACTGAGACTGCGGCACCTGAAGCCAAGGAATTATCTCTTGTGGATCGCATCAGCAAGTTGGAGAAACACATGAAAAAATCAAGAGACCACCAAAAACACATCATTAAATCTCAGCGTGTGATTCAGCAAGAAGTTCGTTACTATGCTGCTGTCTGAAATGTATCAAGCATTGCTCATTCAGCATGTGGTACCTCACCTTGTCCCCACACTCCAACTTCCTGCTCTTGCTCCACCACAAGTCTTTCCAGATGTGCCTGCTCCTGCTCCATCATCTTCCTCTGGAGACTCCTCTCCCTCTAAGTAACTGCTGTGTATCTCTGCTGTCCCCCTTCCTTTTGATAATGACAAAAGGGGGAGTTATTAGACTATTAGACTATTAAGTATTTTCTAATATATGTTTATTGGATGTACTAGTCAATGCTTAAAGTATGTTTTCTTTGGCCAATCGATCCTTTGTTGTTGGCTATCAAACTTGTAAACTAGTACAATTTTTTTCAGTACATGAACAATATGTAAAGTTCACATGAGCTATATGCTCTTTTTGTTGAATGAAAACCATTTCAGGGTCTGAAAACTTGCTTGCACTATTATCAAATTCTCTCTAGCAAATTTTTAAATGTTGAATATTTGTATGCATAGATTCAGGGGGAGCACAAATATTTCCAATAATCTTTATAATAAGTTTGGTTAAACATTAGAAAACTTAACACTCTCTCAAAAGTTTGTCATCATCAAAAAGGGGGAGATTGTTGCGACAATTCCTAAAATCTTGAGTTTTGAGTGATGATCAAACCTTTGACAAAGAGTGAAATGTTTTCTAATCATTGTTATCAAATGTCTCTACTTGAGCTTTATGATATAAGACAGGACCAAGAGACATTACGCAAGAAGGAAGTTAAAGGCAGTCAGACAAAAATTTGAGTATCAAGAAAGTTCATTAATCTGTCTTGAGAAAGTTTTTTCAACACATGAAAAGGATCAAAGACACCTTCCTTGTCTTTGCTACTTCAAGGAAAGATAAATCAGAAAATTCTCACTCACAATTGAATGTACAAAAGCATCGAATCAAAGCACTATTGTACAACCATCAAGTGAAGACACTATTAAGATTCAGTACGAGGAAGATCAAAGACTGATTGCTTCTGAGTTACGCTTGAGAAGGTTCGCAATGAAAGAAACAAAATCCATCCGTTGAAGACTGACATGACTAGCCTGCAGGACTGCAACAGAGTTGACTCTACTGACACAAGGACAAGGCTACAAGTCAGAAGCTACGTGGAGCCTTCTCCAACGGATATAATGAAGGGAAGCCTATAAATACCAGTTGAAATGCTTCATTCAGAGTTAGAGAACTTACTGGAAAACACTGAAAGCACATCCTAGCCAGTCTTAAACTTTCTCTCATCTGCACTCAGA
The DNA here is from genome assembly GCA_037113605.1 of Calophaca sinica. Taxonomy (NCBI): domain Eukaryota; kingdom Viridiplantae; phylum Streptophyta; class Magnoliopsida; order Fabales; family Fabaceae; genus Calophaca; species Calophaca sinica. The sequence goes on along the minus strand of CM073736.1, from coordinate 121,912,457 downwards.
TTCAGCGCTAAACCTTTTGAGATACAACTTACTGAGTGTCCTATTAGCTTACACTTCATCTTATGCAAACTTAGAATATTCAAAGATATTCTTTTCCACTAACATTTTATTGTATTTGTAATCTTGTTTCTCTCTTCTACCAAGCTACCAAGGTGGTGAGTATTGGCAAAAAGGTTTAGCAAGTGGAACTTTCTAAACTTGTTGAAGTTTCTAAAGTTGAGACAGTTGATAGGGCTGTAGAGCAAACTATCTTGTAAGCTTTTGGGTCTCGGAGGGACTTGAAAAGTAGTGTAACTATTTAAGAAAATAGTGGAAATACTCACTGGAAGTGAGGAGTGGAAGTAGCCTAAGTTGGGTGAACCACTATAACTCTTGTGTGTAAACTTTCTATCTCTTATCTCATTTATATTTCTGCACTGCTCGCATTAGAAAGTTTAGATCATTTAAAAATTCAATATTAACAAGTTCATCGCAGCACACATCTTTTATTAAGAATTTCTATTGAACTTAAATATTGAAACATATATTCAAGCTTCCATCTACATTCTCAAAAGATCATTTTATCAACTCTCCATTCATTAGAAAGTTTGGTCATTACTGATTTATTAACCCTTGTACTCCAAGAAACTTCTTTTGAGATAGTTAGCTTGTTTCAGGAAGTTTAAATTTTAAACAGTCACAGTTCAACCCCCCTTCTCTGTGACATCAATTCACTTCAATTTGTTCTTTAGTTGATATGTCACGGGCTTCATCAACTAGAAAACAATCCGTCACCAACATCAACAATAATAGCAGCACTGGTTTCCAATACAGCAGCATTAGCAACATCCTTTTGGAATTTTGGAGCAATTAATTGAAGATTTTCAAGAGCATTTCCCAAGACAACACTCTTTACCAATTCATTGTGCTCAAGAAGAAATTTAAGAAGTTCAAGGAAATTACCTTGATTAGCATAACCGGTTGACTCATCATGACCACGAAAAGCTAATCCTTGTTTTAATAGAAAGCAAATGTAGTCAATTGATGTTGTTAAACGTCTTCGGTATACATCACGAACTTGTTCAGATTGCCTAGATATTGTAACTTCAATATGTTGATTTTGATTCATCAAATCTTCACACTTCTTCCAAGCAATGTAATAAGCACTATTAGGACCTCTAACATGAGATGAAAGCTTCTCTTTTTTATTCCAACTAGTGAATCCTTCTATCATAAATGTATCACCACCTGATTATTTTCCAATATCAGGCCTAAAAAGATAACAACACAAGCAAAATGCAGCATCCTTTTCTATATTATATTCTAACCAGTTGCCAAATTCATTAAACCAAGATGGACTAAATCTTCTCAAAATTTTTCTTTGGGGAAATCTGTGTTGAGTAGGCTGGCATGGTCCTTTTTATAAATATGCTCTTCGTATCTTCTCTCGATCAGTAGGATGATATGGCGATATTTTAATTCCCTTCCCCGGATCCGATGGCAACTCTTCTAAATTAACTTCAACGTGTTGTTGATGGGAACTTGATCCACAAGATTATTGGTCGTTTGGTGACAATCTCCTCTTCAAGTATTTTTCCATTATCTCTTACAACTAAAAAAATAAATCACATTAACAAATTAACAACAACACAAGAACAACATGATAATTTTCTTACAATAACACAAATTAACAATTAACAAGGGAAACCAACATGCTGCTCGGCCAAAACAATTAACAAGGGAACCAAACTAACAATTAACAAATTAACAATTTTCAGTGAACCAACACACCCCTTTCTCGGCCAAAACAATTCCAGACAGGGAACCAAACCAACAATTAACAAATGCCTAAACTAGGGAACCCTTTCTTCAAATATGAAATTAGAGAGATACTAATTAAATCTAGGGTTTAGAAATTAGGGGAGAGAGGAAATCTGAAATAGGGTTTAGAAATTGGGGGAAAATGGAAATAGAATAGCCACAGAAAGAGGCAACATCACGATTCACAAATCAAAATCTCAACCTTTTGTGGTGGCAAAGGCTTCGCTCGCAAGAGACAGAGGGATCGCGTGCAAGAGACAGAGGCGTCGCAGGCTTCGCAACGGAGACAGAGCAGAGGCGTCGCACGCAAGAGGTAGAGGCGTCGCAGGCTTCGCGATGGAGACAGAGCAGAGCAGAGGCGTCGCAGGTCGGGAACTCGCGACATAGAAGAGCAGAGCTTGGCGCGGCGTGGTGGTCGGTCGGAGAAGAGCAGAGCGGCGCGAGAAGAGTAGAGAAGCAAGTCGCGTTTTGTCTGAGAGAGAAGAAGCTTCAAGTGGGATTGAGTGTGACTGTGTGAGGTAGTGTGGGTCAGCACTTAGCAGGTCAGGGGGTTCAAAATTGGGGGGTCAAAAAAATATTTACTAGGGATGTAAGTAGAAATTTTAAAAGTCTAGGAGGTTTCTGTTGCATACCCTCACTTCTATGTGGGTCCGCCACTATACCCAACAAACTTTCTGTTCGGACACCTTTTTTTTCCATAATGACACTGCTAGTGAGTGCATTACTCCATTTCAAACAAGGTGTTTGTCTTGATACTGAGAGAAGGAAAGAGAGAGAGAATTGTTGATTTTATTTGCTATATAAGAAGGATTTCTTACTCCTCTGAAAAAGTTTTAAATAATAAAAGATAATTAGGACAAAGCAATATTTTGAGGATGATAGCCGTTGGGATTCATAGGATGGCAAGATTGCACCACAAAAGCTATATTTCGATCGTAATCTTAAGAAATGTATTTTTTTTTCTTAAGATGATTTTTGTGGCCAGCATTGTGCATTTAGGGCACCAACAATAAATGGACATATCTCCTGTTTTGGCTTGTATGGCCTTTGCTCTAAAAATGACCATTGATAATGTTGGCACTAGTAGTATACAAAGCGGTGATACAAAGAAGAAGAAAAATGAGATTGATTCTTGGTTTAAATATATTTTTCGTCCATGTAAAAATAGGGGGTTTTTGTTTTTCGTCACTGCAAAAAAAATTGTTTTCCGTCTCTAAGATATAAGAATTTTTGCTTTGACTAAATACATCTTTTGGTCCCTTACGTTTATTTTATATTTTAATTTGGTCTCTTACGTTTTAAAAATTTCAAGTTGGTCCCTTACGTTTCAAATTTTATACTCTGTTGGTTCCGTGTAACGCCGTTAAAGTCGTCTCACGTGACTGTTATATAGTGATGTGGCAATGTATCCCCGTCTGACGTGTAAAACGTGTTTTATTTCGGTCCCTTAAGTTTATCTTACGTTTCAATTTGTTCCCTTACTTTTATCTCAAGTTTTATTTTAGTCCCTTTCTTAGGAATTCGCTTCTTCCGCATCGGAATTCTAAGCTCTGCCACCGTTCTTGATCGAAGACCTTTTCCAGCGAGATCTTTTGGTCCATTTGTACCCTCTAATCATGGATTTGGGCAGTATATTTGGGTTGTGAAACATTTTGGTTTGGTTATACTTACTTCCATATGTCAGAAAGGGACCAAAATGAAACCTAAGATAAACATAAGGGACCAAATTAAAACATAAGATAAACTTAAGGGACGGAAATGAAACACGTTTTACACATCAGACGGGGGTACATTGCCATGTCACTATATAACGGCCACGTAGGACGACTTTAACGGCGTTACACAGATATGTGACGGTAGGGACCAACGGAGTATAACATTTAAAACATAAGCGACCAACTTGAAACCTAAAATAAACGTAAGGGACCAAAAGGTGTATTTAGTCTTTTGCTTTTGATATTTGTTATTTCGTTTCACTACAAAAAACGGCGAAATAGGGGCGGTTTTATTGAGGGGATTTTTGGAACCCCCCCAAATTAATTTAAAAAAGACACATTCGTGGTTTGATGTGTAAAAAATTCGGTTACATTGAGGGGGTTAAAAACCCCCTCTAATTGACTCGCCCTTTTGTTCCTTTTGTTCCTCACTCCCGCGCGTACGAACCCCACTTTCTTTTTCTCTCAGAATCCCTTCTCCTTTCAAAACCCTTCTCTCTCACCGCAACTGTCCCCTTCGCTGCAACCTCCTTCTCTCGCCATCAACCTTCACGAAAGACGAACTGGCAAAGCACCAACCTCCTTCCTGCGCGCGGCCAACGGTTTTTGTTTTCATTGCCAAAACCCAGTAATCCTTGTTGTGGGGCGCAGATGAGGGATTTTGGGTGAAGAAAAAAGAGAAGAAAGGGGTTAATTTCTGGTGTATCGAAGCAAAACTTGAATCAACCACCAACAACGAGCATCAGCCACTGACGAAGCCGTCCTCCGCGTATCGCGAGCATCAGCCACCGACAAACACCATGCCCTCTACGTGCATCAACCATCGATTTAAGCCGCCCTCCGTCGCCCATTTTCATCAAGGCCCCTCTTCTGCCTCCATTTTCACTGCATCCCCACTGCTGGAATGCTTGTCTCCTATGGCTCCTTCTTTGCCCCTCCAGGGTAGGTTTTCTTTTTAATTTTATTTTTTTGTTGGCTTTCCTAACCTTTCTTCATACTTGTGTTCTTTTTAATTGAACAAGGAATTCAACCTCTTTGTGAAATGGGTGTTAGTTAGAAGGTTCTGTGTAATTAATTAACTAAATAATTTCATATTTTTTTGTGAAGAAACTGAATTAAGTCATTGTTGATGATGTATTGCACTGATTCCTGTTGTTTTATTTTGTTCAAGAAGTTGAACAGTGGAGCAGCACGCTTCCATCTGTTAGTCTTAATGTATTGAATGTTTAGCATGATTTGAGTGAAGAGTATTCATCTTTCTTTGTTTTCCTCCTTGTGCGCCACATGGTTCTGCAGATATTGCTGTATCATTATTTACTTCTTTATTTATGGATTTTGTCACTAAGTCTGTAATTTCGAGTTTGATTGAATTGCGAAAATATTTTGTATAATTATTTTTTGTCTTCACTTTTAATTATAATTTGTCTTCACTTGCGCCAAACTAGCCAAGTAGTCTGCTACCATATTGCTCTCCCTAAACACATGCTTGTGCTTCACATCCCAATCTTTAGCAAGCCAATTGCAGCTACACTGGATCAGTCTTCCATACGGGTGGGAAGGCATTCCAAGATAGTTTCCAAACATTCCTTGAAATGAACATTATGGTCTTCTCAAAGGAAATTTTCTGACTCGAGGCTTTGCAAAGAACATCCAAAATATGCGTGATGCCATCCATTAGCTCAATAGATGCTTCTCTAAATAAGAGCAAGTCATCGGCGAAGAACAAATTACTGAGCTTTGGACCTCCTCTATTAAGCCGGATTGAAAACCAACTCTTATTCCTAAAATGCTGAGAAAACTTTGCATCTTTCAGGGTATCAATAAGGAACTCCTATCTTATTTGATGGAAATCCTTCTCCAAGACAACTTTTACTACCAAAAACCTTTTCTTCCCTTACTTAACACTTAGAGTGTGGAAAGTTTCTTGTGCAATAACCACATTGCCAGAACTTTGGTGCCCTTGGATAAAGCTACATTGGCTATGAGAGATGAGACTTAGACATGTAAGTGAGCCTTATTGAGTAATAAATAAATAAATAAATAAATAATACATGCTAAGCCTTGTAGTGGACTGCTCATGTCATATAGTACGTGGACCTACAAAAGAGACATATAGGACATGATATTTATTAAAAAAAAATTGTGTGTGTTAATCAATGGGTTTGAGTTTAAAAGTTTGGTTAAATTGTAGCTTAAGAACGGATAAGAGATAAATACAATTCTTTTTAACTCGTTTTATAAAGAGTTAATTCAAAGATCAATACAAAGATCAAATGAACGGATAAGAAACTGACTTGTTTATTTTTAGAGGTTTGCCAATATTGTGTCATCAAATGAAACGCTTCAATCCTGTTGCTTCATTTTTTAATTAGGCTCTTTCAGTAAACCGATTGCTGATTGTTATTCTAAAGGCAAGCTTGTTTTTATGTTAGTGTAATGTTTTAATTTAACATCAACATCTGATACTTCTTGAACTGGAGAATAAAATATGTTTAAATTTTTGTATTGCATGCTTTTGGCTAAGAATATCAAAGTTGTTGAGTCGAAATTGTATTTTACAAATTTGATCCTCATGGTTGACTTTGAAATGGTCCTTTTAGTTGACGACGTTGGTGAAAAAAAATTGTTAGGCTACAGCCTGATATCTTTTGACAAAGAAACTGATTCATTTCTTGGCCTTTGCTTTGTTAGCATCTTAAAGAACTCCGAAGCATTTTGATTGATATTTGGCTGCAGTCTTTAAGGGGAGCATTGCTTTCTCTTATCTACTTCTCCACATTCTTGTCTGCATCGACTTCGATGGGGCTTGTTTTACTTGGCATACAGCTCAAATCAAAGAAAAATTGAGCTTTAGGTATGCTTCCCTTCTCTTAGTTTTGGTTGTAAATGGTGTAGTGGCTGCACAATTTTTATGTATGGAGTGATGTGTGTACGTAATGAGTTATGTATGTATGTATGTTGTTTATTATAGGGAAGAAAAACAGAATAGCATTGAGTTGTATTATTCTGTTATGGGATTTTCAGCTTAATGAAGAATGCTGTTTGTTCTTTACTGTGTAGGTTCTGTTTGTCCACAAATATAGTGGTTTTATGCCTCTTGATTCTGTAATCCCCATTTCTCTGAGTTATACCCTGTCAGCTGCAACTATGATCTATGCTCAACACCTCACACTCGAGCTTAATATGTATGCTACCTTTAGCATACAGATTTTTGTGACATTTAGTATTATAAAAAGACATGTCAATGGGCATAGCCAAATTAAGTGCCTTGTTTTTCGCACTTATGATATATACACGCACACATCTTGTTATTAAATGGTTTGACATAAATATATTTGTAGAGGACTTGTTTTTCTTTAGTTAGATTATGTTGTTTATATAGAAGCATTGCTTCAATCATGATGATGATTTTGTATTGGAATATTATGAAGTTTGGTTTTATGAACTATCATTGATAACTTGTTTAGGTATCTTGAGTATGGATAAATCTTGGATTTCTAAGCCACGAGCTACAGATGAATACGAAATTGGCTTAGGTAAATTTCTGGATTTTGCTTTTAAGAAGGCGGCTGTTGGAAATAGGATACAATGTCCATGTTCTAAATGCGGGTTTATAGATTGGCAAACTAGAGAGATAGCCGAGGATCACTTAAAGGTCAGACCATTCCCCGAAAACTATGTCATATGGAATCGTCATGGTGAGAAACAAGTATCAGGGTCTTCTAGGAATGAAGATCTTGTGCAAGAGTCTTCTAGGAATGAAGATCTTGTGCAAGAGGCATCTCATTATGAAAATCCAATAGAAACAATGGTCAATGATGCATTTGGGCACTATAGGCAACAAGCCGCTAATATAGATGAACCACAACCATTAGGCGCAAATGAAATATTAAACGAAGAGTCAAGGGAGGGTTGTAGTGATTTTCATGAGTTTATGAATGATGGAAATTAGATATTGAATGAAGGGAGCAAGTACACAAAACTAGAATTTATAATCAAATTATATCATATAAAGGTTTTGTGTGGATTGAGTGACAAGGCAATAACTATGATACTAGATTTGTTGAGAGATGCGTTTCAACAAGCAAAGTTACCTCCTTCTTTTTATGAGGCGAAGAAAATCATCAACAAACTTGGTCTTAATTATACCAAGATAGATGCGTGTCCAAATCACTGTATGCTATATTTGGGAGATGACGAAAAAGACTTGCAAACATGCAAGCATTGTGGAACATCCAGATGGAACCCCAAGAAGAAGAAAAAACAAGCTTTAAAGGTTTTGCGTTACTTTCCATTAAAAGCAAGATTGCAAAGATTGTTCATGTATTGTAAAACTGCAGAGCATATGAGATGGCATGCCACAGAGAGCAATAAGGATGGGTTGATAAGGCATCCAAGGGATGGTGAGGCATGGAAGACATTTGATTTGATGCATCCTGAATTTGCTTTAAATCCTCGAAATGTTCGCTTAGGCCTTGCCAGTGATGGTTTTAACCCTTTTGGGACCATGAGTTCTTCCTATAGCATTTGGCCAGTGTTCTTGATTCCATATAATTTTCCTCCTTGGATATGTATGAATCACACTTCCTTCATCTTATCGATGATCATTCCAGGAAAGAAGATGCCCGAAAATAAGATAGATGTTTACTTACAACCCCTTATAAATGAGCTAAATGAGCTATGGAATGATGGTGTGGTCACTTTTGATGCATCAATGAATGAAAATTTTAGAATGCGGGCGGCTCTTATGTGGACAATTAGTGACTTTCCTGGCCTAGGAAATCTGTCTGGTTGGAACACTCATACAGGTTTGGCGTGTCCAACTTGTAATTTTGATGCAGAGCCATGTCGTCTCCCTCATAGTAAAAAGTGGTGTTTTATGGGTCATCGTCGTTTTTTGAGCAGAAATCATAGATTTAGACTGAACCGTGTTCGCTTTGATGGAAGCACAGAGGAACGAAGTCCGCCATTAAAAATATCAGGATCTGACGTTTTGAAGCAAGTGGAAAATATTAATGTTACATCTGAGAGAGGATTAATGTTGGATGGTAGGAGAAAAAGATCTAGACAAGAAACTAAGCAATGGAATAAAAGAAGCATATTCTTTGAACTTCCATATTGGGAGTCTAATTTGTTGCGTCATAATTTGGATTTCATGCATATTGAAAAAAATGTATGTGACAATGTTTTGTATACTTTGCTCCATGAGAAGCCTCAGTCAAAAGACAATCTCAATGCTCGAAAAGATTTGAAAGATATGGGTATAAGGCATGATCTTTGGCCTGATGAAAAGGGGAGGTATCACCTTGCTTTGTTTTCACTAACACCTGATACCAAAAAGTTGTTTCTTAAAACTTTGAAGAATGTTAAAGTACCAGATGGTTACTCAAGTAACATTTCTAGATGTGTTGATGAGGCAAAACAAAAGATATTTGGGTTGAAAAGTCATGATTCTCATATTATAATGGAACAATTTCTACCATTAGCAATTCGCAATTTATTGCCAAACCATGTTACAGCAGTCTTGGTGGAATTCTGTTCATTTTTTAGAGTTCTTTGTGGTAAAAGTTTGAGTCTTTCAGACCTTCAAAGTCTCCAAGATCGCATTGTGATTACACTTTGTCATCTGGAAATGTTATTTCCTCCATCATTCTTCACAGTTATGGTTCATTTAACTGTCCATCTAATAGAGGAGGCAAAGCTTGGAGGTCCAGTGCATTATAGATACATGTATCCTGTAGAGAGGTAAAATAATTGCTCCTTCGACTTAAGGCTTCGACTTTCGGATTTGAGTCTTTCTTCATCCTGTGCTGCTACATCATCTTCTAACATATGGCAAGAGAAGTACACAAACTTAGAATCCCAAGTTCAAAGCACCTTGGGTGCACTTAAAGCTTACATGATAAGGAAAGAAGAAAGGATCCCCGAAGAATTTGCTGGAGTCTTTGGTTCATCAAATGTAAGTACTTCCCCTCTAGTTCATAAATATGAAATTTGCTGGAGTCTTTTACGTCATATGTATGCGATTGAAAGGTGTAGTTTTTGGTTCCTTTGCATTAAGTTATGGTGTGCTTCAAGGGAATTTGTGTGAAAGACAAATACAGTTAAGCAGTTAACTATCTTAGTCATCTACAAGCTATATAGGAATTCAATTAGAGTAGTTGAAATCTTAGTCCCAAATCAAACCAATGCAAGAAGAATGCTTCTGATAAGTCACAACTTCACAACAGCACAAAAAAAAGGGCACAGTATGCAAAAGAATGAAGCTTACATCCACTTTCCACGACCTATTCCCCACCTTCACCTGATACATCAACAAAGACAATTTCAAAAGGAATCAAATTGAGAGCACGAAGAAGTAAATAACAGTAATACTAGCATGAACACAATATCAAAAAACTCAAACACACATGATAACATCACTTTTATTTATGTTTGAAAACAAGAGTGATTTGAACCCTGTTGCTTTGCATCTTTTTTCTGCCTCTCGATATCTGATTGAAGAAATACATACTTTGCAGACAGGTGTACTGATTCTGTCAATTTTTGGTGTTTTGACATATATTTTGCATATTATTCATTAGTTTCCCACTTAATTATTGGCTGACTTCGTGAATATTGAATGGCATGTACTGTGGCACCGTCGCACCGATTAAACCATTTGCAAGAAATGAGTTTTATTAATCTTTGTTGGGTTATATAAAGTTTAACTCTTCCACTCACACACAATAAATTATCAATACCACCATTTATTCTACCTTGTTCAACTAGGAGTCCACCTTTCCATTTTGTAGCCTAAAACTTCATTACACACGTTATGACATGCAGTTATTTGCGTATGATAATGTCAAGAGGCAATTATCTCATAAACCAGAAGAGCCAAAAATTCCAACTCCTGCCTCATCAATTGCAAGTGCTTTCGCTGAACCTGCTCAAATAGCATGCTAAATAATTACCAACTTGCTGCAATTAACTCATTATTTTTCTTTTGTTATCTCAGGCAAGTGTTGATACAAGTGAGCCTAATTCACCTATGGATGCAAGAGGATCATCTGGTGCCAGCAACATTTGATGTTTTTTTAGGATCTTTTAGTATAAGACTACTTTTAAGATATTATAAGTTTTGAGTTGTATTACATTAGATATTTGAATTACAAATGTTTCTTTTGATGAAGCTACAAATGTTTGAAATACATTTATGTTATCATGGTTATATTTTTAATGGAATTTTGAGTATTTGAATTAAATTTATTGAATGTTTTATAATTGTCATAAATTAGGAAAATATAAAACCAAAAATGGAAATATTTTGTAACAAAATCATTCCAAATTGTAAGGTATATAAAAGTGTTAACAATGAGATGAGGGAGAAAAAAAGTCTCTTTGAAATTTTAAAGAACGTTTAGAGGACGTTAATAACCCCCTCAAAATAAGTTCAAATTTTAGGAGGTTTGGAACTCCCGCAACAAAAACGCTCCAAAATCACTTCACATTTAGGAGGTTTTCAAGTCCCGCAATATAACTGCTACTAACTGTGGGGGTTAAAAACTTCCGCAAAATAACCGCCTCAAATAAGTACGATACCAGCGTTTTCTAAAAACCCCCGCAAAAAGGTTGCGGCACACGTGAATCGCTGCGGCCAGAATTCCGCTGAATCAATTTGGGGTCGAAACTTCCATAAAATGACACAAAAACCGCCGCAAATTTACTGTTTTTTTGTAGTGTTTTAGCCCATGTAATATTTTATCATGTTTAATTCTAGCTAGTTCCTAAAATTAGAGACTATGTTGATTTTAGTCACAGAAATATGGACTATTACAGGGACAACAAGAAAAAAATTGCAGGAACAAAAAAACAAAGTTACGAAAATTACGGGGATGAAAAACAATTTTTATTGCAGGGACGAAAAAATATATTTATGTCTTGATTCTTCTATATTCCACTAAGAGGAGAGTAGAATTTTTTTCCACATTTTTGTCCTTTATTTTTTGGCTGTTTAAAATTTATCTACCAGACATTTTGGCAAATATTTTCGAAGTTTTCTGAAATGATTTATGCATTTATATTTTATTTCCCCCTTTTATTGCTGTTAGATCCAAATATTTGGAGCAAATAATTGGCTTGATTGGAATTTGTCTTCTAATCACATTTGGTGGTCCGAAGTTGCATTGGTCTACTTTCTTTGGGATTGCAATCAATGAAATTTGGAAAGATCGAAATTCTTCGGTATTTAACCAATCAACTCATCTTGGGAGGCATCTATTTTGCCAAGCTGCAGCTCAAACAAATTTCATTTTGCAACGACAGGAGTGCCCTAGCAGTGGTGCGGATACTAGCAGTCTCATTGAAGTATCTTGGAAGGCACCTCCGAATGAATGTGTGACAATTAATGTAGACGGTTCATATGTTGCCAACTCTAGTAGTTCAGCTTGTGGAAGGGTATTCATCTTGCTCAAAGTTTGGATCTAACCTGAGTGATTTTTGAGATGGACTCAAATTATTGCTGATATGGTTAATTCAGGTCTACTCATATTGCTTTCCTTCAACCTCTTCTTCAAGAGGTCATTTCTATTCTCTAGAACTCGGATTGGAGAACACAGTGATACACATGTATCGTGAAGCCAAAGATTTGTTGGCTCACAAGGGTCAATCTTCTTCCTTTGATGGTGCTATTCTGGATAGTAGCTTTCCTTTGCTTGTCTGCTTAATGATGTTAGAGGTGGTTCTAAACCTCGGGTCGTTTGTTAGTTGATTCCTATTTTATATAAAAATTGTTGTTTGACATACTCTTTGCTAATTTATCATACGAACTTGTAAATGTTTTACATAAGTCATTTGCCTCTCATAATTTCTTTCGCATCTTTTTTTTTAGGGAATATTTCTTTCGTGTCTATCTAATTGAAAATAAATTTATATATTAAGCTTTGAATCCAATGCAAATTATATATGGTCAGCACCAACATAATATTTCAAGGAAGTTAAGACATAGTCACATAGATGATCGAACATGGTGAATTCATGGACGCACACTAATAAATTTTGGCCTTACTGGAACCTGTAGTTTTAGGTCAATCTAGCTAGTGACCCATGTAAGTTTGCCTTAACGAATGGTACTAATTCATGAAAGCTAATTCGTTGGACATCAACTTCTGTTTTTGTCAACTAGTCATGTAAATGTTGTAAATACAAAAGTTGTGTCTAGCTAGTTAGATGCGGGCTGAATTAAATACATATTCTACGTTTTCCTAAAAATGTTTTAGTTGATCAAATCATGTTGAAATATTGTTGTTATGGAATCTGATAAGTATTTTGATGATTGTTATCAGAGTCCGAGACTGCAGATGAGGAAGGTTCATCGATAAAAAAGCTGATAAAATACATGCAAAATAACAAGTCCTGACTTCTTCTATCTTCTTTGCCATGGACTGAAGCTCTGATAATATGGGGCTTCATTTTATATGCAAATCAGAGGCCTTCAAAGGACAGAGAAATTGTCCTGAAAGTTAAAGGATAAGAGAATGTGTTAGTTTCTTCGTACCGAGAGGGGCTTTATTGAGTGCATTATTGTTTTAGATTTTGAGCGGTCCAAAATCAATTTTGGGTGCAAACAAGGTCGATATAATTGAAAATCACTATTCTTGTGTTTGAGTAGTAAAAATTCGGTGGATAAAGTTAATTCTAATCGAGTAGAATTGATTCTAATGGAAGCAAGAAGTTCCAAACTTTAGCATTGAATAAAATAAATTCTTGTTGAAACAAAAGTTCCTTGATTCTCACAATGAATCAATCACACACTCACACATTGAATCTGAGAGAGATGAGAGAAGAAGAATGAATAATATGAAAGCACTTAAATTTTATTGAACTACAAACAAGTTTATATACACACACTAATAAGCCACACATTGGACCACACTAGGCCCAATACAATAAGCATGCACTTAACTAACAATTAACTAACACACTATTAGTTACAACAATTAACTAATATTTGAATTACTCTCAACACTCCCATGTAATTCAAATATCCTAACTACACAAATTTATTACACTAAATTGCATTTTTATAACGCACACATTATTAACATATAGAACACATATTCAATTACTAGTACACAATTACTAGTACCCAACATATTTCCACTTGAGTAACACCTCCTGGATCCCACTTCAAAATTTTCCAGAATTGGACTTGATCTAATGGGTCAACAAGACAAATTAAATTTGACCCAATTGATCAATGGGATCCAAATTCACTTTCATCACTTATTTGAGCTTGGACCATTAACTCACTAACTTGGCCCATATCTTTAACTTTCTGGGTCACTTGATTTTCACAAGGAAATCTTGGGCTTATTGGTGCTGCCAAGAATGCTAAAGAGGCATGGGATAGGTTGTAACAAGCCTATCAAGGTGCTGCAAAAATGAGATTGCACAGAGAAGAAACTAATTGCACAGAGGCAGTGGTGAAGATAATCAAAATAGAGAAAGAGGGGAAAAAAATAGTGCAGGGGAAGAAGTTCTTTCCTGAAACGAAAAGATTCTTGAACAAGCAATTGTTACTAGAATGAAAATCAAGCAAGACACCAATCTTGCAGAAACAGACATGGAAGGGGAGACAAATGCTTCAATGGGTATAGAGGAAGAAGGATCTAATAGGTTGATAGAAGCAAAAACAAAGGTAGAGTCAAAGCCTATACCTTCAAAAGAGACACAAGATGAAGTGGCTTTCAGAGATTTGGAGGAAAATCGCGAGAAGAGGAAGCTTTCGAATTTGGGGATTTTTCGAAAATTAGGGTTTAGAACCAGCGGAGGTGCATAGCGAACAGAGGCTTCTGCGACCATGGTGGAAGAGTCGAGGAGGGATTACGGTGCTCCGTTGAGAGAGACAGCGGCCGAAACAGTTGTCTTTTCTCCTCTTACCCCAAGCGCGGCGAAGATATAGTCCGATCGGAAGAGGAAGAAAGCGTCAATCTCGATGGCAGATCTAGCGGCGAAGGAACACCAGAAGAAGAAGGAGAAAATGAAGATGTCGTTGTCGAACAGACAGGGCGGTGAGGTTGCGTCTCGTTACTCCAATTGCAGCTCTGCCAAACAGGGCGACGATCTTGGTTCATTTGGTCGTGGCAAGATGCAGGAAACTAGCGACAAAGAAGAAGCAGCACATCCCCTTAATTCAAAGTCTCCACAATCACTTTAATTTGGAACAACAAAAATTATTCCAGGATCTCATTGTTTGGTTTGTAACCCAACATTGACCCATTCACTCCTTTGCAAGCATTAGGCTTGACCCATTACTACACCACTTTGGCCCAATGTGATATCTGATACGGCTGGGTCCATTAGGTTCACTACAGCTTTACCTCTTGAATTGGATCCATTAATTTCATCGAATTGGGCTAGGCCCATTAGATCTAGCCTTTGACCCAGCTTGGTCTTCTCTTCTCTTCCTTTTTCCTCACCATATGCGCCGCGAGCACTCTTCTTCTTCACTGGGTTATTGGAAGTTTCCACACTCACTCCCTCACAACTCAAACCATGTCTCCAGGTCCCTTTATTGATGCCACCACTGTGCCTGAAATCAAGCAACAGGTTTTCTCCGTTCTCTCCATTCTCCACGGCTTCAACACGCACCACACCATAGGCCAAAGTTCTCTTTCTCCATGGCGACTCAGCGGCCACCACCATGCGAGCGTCACTGTCCGGCGGCTTCGGCGGCAGCCATCCTTCCTTTAGCTTCTTCTCAAGCATCACTCTGCTTGTGAGATTTGAATTCCACCAAACCCTAATTTCCAAAAATTGCCCTAAATCCGAAACCTTAGCAGCCGCAGTCACTTCTTCAACAACAGAGAGCTCGATCTCCTTAACCCTGTTCACCGCGATCTCTTCTTGATCTCTTGAAGCGAAAACTGTTTCGGCCACTTTACTAAATGCCCTGTCGTCATCTCTGAGTTCGAGTTGTTGTTGAGGCATTGTTTCTTCTTCGGATTCGGCACTAGAATCGTCTTTGGGGGGAACAAATTGGGCCTTCTCTGGGTTCCTCACTGTAACACCCCGCCTAATTTAATTATTTATTAATTTAGGCTCTTTTATGCTCTAAATTAATTGTTGAGTAATTAAATTAGGGGAGTATCTTTAAATATTAGGGGGTGTGAATAGAAATGGTAAATTGAAAATTGGGATAAAAGGAAGGGCAAAGGGGTCTTTACCTAAACTAAAGGAAGGACACAATGATCCACCTCCATTTTTCTTTCCTTCTTTCCCTCTCCCTCACGCCCTCCAGCCCTCTCACTTCTCTCTCTCTCTCTCTCGATTTTTTTCTAAAAAATAGAAGAAAGGAAGAAGAAAGAAGAGCAAAAGAGAAAGGCTAGGGTTTTGGGGTCTTGGAGAGAAATTAGAGAGGCATTGGTACAAATTCTTTATCTCTAGCTTGGAAAGGAAGGGTTGTAGCTGAATCAATAGCACTTGGTGGAAGATTTGAGTTGCCCTAGTTGAAGAAAAAGGGGGCTGCGAATTGGAAGAAAAGGAGGAAGAAGAAGTTCAAGTCTTCCAAGCTTCGTAGCTCATTCTTTTGAGCAATACGTGAGTTCTTCTTCTCTTTAGGTGTGGGCATTCATAAGTCCCACATTAGGGCTCTCTTTTCCATTTGGGTTTGTTTGAATGCTTGGTTTCCATTGTTAGGGCTGTGGGAAAGTTAATGATGGAAATAGAGTCATGTGAATGGATCAAATTTTGACAAATTTTGTGGTAATGACATTATGTTATAGTTTATGATCCATATGACTATGAATGATTCATCCATGTTCCTTGTTTTATTCTTGTTTTTAAACCCTAAACTTGGTTGCAATTAGTTTGGAATTAGGTAAAACCATGAATGTATGTGTTAGATAATGTTGTGCAAAAAACTGTAGAGGGAGCGCTGGTCACACCGAGACAACAGTAGAAAATGCGCTTGAAGCGTCCTAATCTGCGTTGGAAGCGCTGGGCTGAGCACTGGAAGCGCTTCATGTGTAGTTTTTGCCCGCTGTTTTCGATTCTGTCGAATACCTTTCCTGTACTTAAGTTGTTCTTCTTTCCTATATGTAGGGATGATTTGGAATTTAGGTTTGCTTATGAATTAGCATCCTTGACTTACAGGGTTTCAATCCCAGTTATGATACCTAATTAAATGAACTGAAATTGCTCTATGTGTAATGCAATTTGAATGATGTATACGAGGTGCATTGATTGCATGATATTGTCTATGTAGGGGATGTTTACCTTCTAGGGTTTTTCACAAACGCTTTTTACACGTTTTTTAACACAATAGCAAGCATTTTCAATCAACAACACTTATGTTTGTAAACTTCCCCTCATTCTTCATATTCAACTCAATACAATGCTTCGATGACATAAATGATTGTCTGTGTGTTGTTGTATGATGGTTGTCGGTCCGTGCTGCTATAAGGTACGACGACAGACGTGTTAGTCCGTGCTGCCATAAGGTAGACGACATGGGTTCCTAATGAAGTCAATTTTATACTTCAATGGAATCCATCATTTGTGATTGAGTGGTTTGATGCTTGTCGGTCTGTACTGCTATAAGGTACGGTGACAGACACGTCGGTCCGTGCTGCCATAAGGTACAACGGCATGGATTCCTACGGGAATGCATCTATGGTTTTCCAGTGTATATGTTTATGATTTCATGTAATTGATTATGGATTATGTTGGCATTGTAAGTCATGCTTTATGTTACCTTAGGTTATTATGTTATCGGTAATAGTGTTGGTGAGGGGTCTGTGAATGACTCACTAAGATTTTATCTCACCCTTTTCTTATTGTTTTTCAGATAAGCAGGTACCAGAGGACAAATAGGCATTGTTGAAGGCCTGTAAATCCTAGTTTAGGTTTATTTTGGAATAGTTGGAACTCCTTTATCTTTTGATTCTGGAAAAAAAAATTATTTATATTTTGTATTCCAAGTATTTTAATTTGGAAAGAGTTATAATCTAATTTCTAGATTATTGACTGTGGTCAAAGTTGGATAATTGTTATTGACAAGTTTAAATTAGTTGTAACTCCTGTGCTATAAATGTTAATTATCGTATTTCGATTAATTTTGAAGTATGGACGTTACACTCGCCTTCGGCTTCGTCAATGGCAACCCATCCAACATGCAAGAGTGCCACATTTGCTTGCAGCAAAAAGAATACTCAGATATGTGAAAGGAACTTTGGACTATGGAAGTCTAATTCCTGGTCATGGTGACAGCAACATCACAGAGCCAGAATTGTTTGGGTACACAGATGCAGATTGGTGTGGGGACAAATATGATAGGAAAGCACTACAGGGCATGTGTTCATGTATGGGAAGACACATATCTCATGGAGCTTGAAGAAGGAGCAGGTTGTAGCTCTATCATCCTGTGAAGCAGAATATATTTCTGCATTATTAGGTGCCTGCCAAGCAGCTTGGTTGGATTCATTGTTACAAGAATTGAAGTTGAGAGAAGCTGGACCAGTGAAGATGTATGTGGATAACATGTCGGCAATAAACTTAGCTAAACACCCAAATGCTCATAGGAGGAGCAAACACATTGAAACAAGGTTTCATTTTCTTAGAGAACAAGTGAGCAAAGGAAAGCTTCAGTTGGAGTATTGCATAACCGATCAACAAGTTGCTGACATTTTAACTAAGCCTTTGAAAGGTGAAGTGTTCAAGCTATTCAGAGACAAGCTGGGAATTGTGAGCTTATCCAACCTGAATTAAGGAGGTGTGTTAGTTTGTGAGGTGTTTAACTAATTCAGTTTGGAGGTTAATTCTGTTTTAGAGTTAGTTACAAGTTGTTAAGTGTGAATGAGAGTTAGTTGTTGTTTGTTAAGTGAATGTAACAGTGTATTAGTGAGTGATACAAAATCCACACGATATGGGACTTGTAATGTAGTGTATATATACACATTGAAAGATCAATAATATTCATTCCATTCGATATTCAGTTTACAACATTCTCTTCTTTCATTCTCTCTGTCAATTACTCTGTGAGTGTGCAAGTAAGAATGTGTGTGTATCACATTTGTTCCAACAATTCTGAGTGTGGGGCCACAAAATTCTTTCTATTTACACATCAAAAGTGATTCTACTTTTATCATCCAAACGATATCAATTCATCTGAACCCACTTTTAAAATATCATTACCAAACACAAATCAATTTTTTTATACTCAATTTTTTTTAAATCGATTCTTCAGAAACAATTCTATCACAATCTAAAACAAACGACCACGGTAAAATTTATGACCAAATTTTAGGAGTGCGTGTGCACCTGTCCTCACTCCTCATGGAGTTATATTAAAGTCACACCATTCTTAGTTCTCCCGTTCATTTTATTTTTAGGTTTGACTTTTAGGTGCTTTTATTTGTTAAAAAAATAAAAGGAAAGAAATGATAAAAAAATTTATAATTATTATTTAACAAAATAAAGAATAGTTTATTGTCTTATTTACGACAAGACTAAAAATAACAACTATTGATTGGGATGAAGCTAAAGTACTTAACACTATTTACACCAATGAAAAATAATTAATAAGACCAATTAACCAGCAACCTCGTATCCAATATACCATATTTCTTTACTTTCCCTATTTATATTTTGGTAATTCCACGTTACCCGTCCCACTCCGTTAATAAGTGTGTGAATAAAATACCCGTTTATTTTACCCGCAAATACCTATTAAGGTGTCTATATTATATCTGTTAGGTATTTTATCCACGGTCATCGGTGCATATGAATAAAATTAACATCCCTAAATGAGACCCTCGTAAATTTATAGAAACAATGATTTTGCAATTCAATTATACTAAATTAACCTTATTTCACCTATAAAAAACCCTGGGTGTATCACAGGAAATGAGGGGTATTATGGGCTCACCACACAAGCATCACACCTTGGTTCACGTGATAAGGAAGCCGTGATTGCTTAAGCTCAACTTATTGCCAAAGCAAAAACGCTCCCTGCACAGTGCACGCCGCTCGATCTTTCTATCAAAACAAGCAACAGATTCCCCTTCATGCCAACTTTCCCCGAGTTTTCTTCGCTCAGTTCAGAGTACTCAATCGCCTATCGTATCCGTTGCATAATGCGACACAAATCTATAGTGAATTAGTCTCAGTCATGCCTATTTCTCTTTGAACAACGGTTAGTGATACTCAATCATGCATGTTTCACTTTGAACAAAAGTTGTGATACTTTATATGAATAAAGTGCCTCGAGTTTCAAGTAGGCCTATTTAAAAATACTAATAAGAGGAATAAATTTGATTGAATTGTTGGTGTACTTTTTTACAATATTATTAATATTATTAAATGACGTATTTAACACAAATTGTGTTAAAAGTGTTTAGTTTTTATGAAATATAAGCAAAAAAAACATATTTTATTAAAGATATTTTTTATTAAAAAAAACTACATCTACAGGCCAATGTTTTATCATAAATCATATTAATAATCAAATCTTTTTTTTCCTCAAAAAACAATTTTAGATGAGTTGAGTCTCAATAACTCACTAGTATCAGTTATAACCAAACTTTTAGCCTCATCTAAATCTTTTTTAATATTTAGTATAAAGTTTTTTTTGGCCTTCTTATGCTTAGCAATTAAATTGCTTTCCATTGGATTTACTCTCCTTATTGCATAATCAATAGGTATCCTCCACATATATGTTCAAACCGCTTAAGTCGATATTCAACTATCTTTTCTATAATAGATGCTACCCAATATATCTCGTCTAATATTTCTACTCATCCAGCGTAATATTCTCGTATTTTTTAGATTGAGTTTATTTCCATGTTGATTTTTTACTGCTCAATACTTTGTACCATACAACATCACATGAACTTTCTTGCAATAATAATTTTATATTTTAATAATTGGTTAAAATTAAACATGTTATAACAACAATATTTTTCTAAATGCTAAAACATGTTCATAAACCAAATAAATCCGAATCTAAGTAGTTACAGTTATTAAATTGTTTTCAGTCGATTTCTTAAATAAAACTTCAAAGTTCAAACCTCAAATAGGTGACCATTGATATTTGGTTCTATTAATCAAGAACCTAAATGAGATCTGACTTCTCAATTTTAAGCCGTTGCTAAAATTGAAATAAAATATTATTTTTACATGTTTTTTAAACAAACCCAACAATTTATAATTATTGGATTTATGGAAGTTTGAAAAAAAAAAATCCTTTCTAAGTAAAACTGAAACCCAAAATAGCAAATTATTTATTGAAACTAAAGGCAATAAATGAGATTCACTACCAACATTTACATGTCATAATTGAAATGATTGACGAAAATGATGGAATCCTAAGTGTTGTTATTAGCTGATTATTATATTATTATTGCTATTTTTCAGAAGAAAAATATATAGAATACGTACAGAAGAAAGGTAAAAGACGCGGGTGCCAACCATACCAGTGGTTGGTTCTTTCTGACTATCTGTCATCCTCCTCCTCCGCCTCACCTCACCTCACCTCTTCCAATTTCCAAATCCCAAAGTCTCAATCCAATCCAATCCATCGTTTTAGGGTTTCCAAACTTCCAATCCAGTTACCCCTTCAATTTCTTCAATCATCATCACTACATTGCTGCACTACCACCACGTCCACCTCCAAATTTCAATTGAAACCCGCACACTCCACCATACACCGCGCGATCGCATTTCCTCTCCTTTAATCGGTACATACACACCGCGATCGGTACGATCCTCTGTTCCTTCTTACTCTCAGTGACGCCGAAGCGATTCATTTTTTGTTTAATTTATTTTTCATGGTTTTCTGAAGACATTTTAATCTAAGGTTTAATGGGATAATAAAAAGGGGATAATAAGATTATATGTTAATTTTAGTAGTTACTGATATTCAAAGTAGTAACTTGTTTGTCCTTTTATCGGTAGATGTTTAGAGTAGTAACTGGTAAGTTGTAACTGATAACTGTTCAGGCTTGGTTTCAATGAATAAACCGTTTATTACCAATTTTCAGGTGTGAAGCATATTAGTATTTCCTTTTTGTCTCCCACCGTCTCTGTACGACTAACTTATATCTTGCTGATATTAATAATTTCATTTCTTTTCTGTTGGTTTTGTTGGTGGATCTGCGGTAATGTTTTTAGTTGTTATTTACATTGCTTTGCAGATACATTTGGATTTTGGAATCTGGAACCAACATTTTGGGATTTTGGGTGAAACTTGGGTATGTACTCTGGGCATGAAGCATTTCTTGACTTGACTTGTTGATCAATTTCAGAGGTTTTTGGCCGAGAGTAAGCAGGAAGAAGTGTTATGGCAATGTGTTTTTATGCCAAGGAGCTTTTTAGAATCTTTGTTTAGTGTTGAATGTTTGGATTTTCCATGGGAAGTTCTTACCTTTTTAGAGTTGATTTAGGATAGGATTGCTTTTACTTTTATTTATTTAACATTGGGTGTGGACTTCTATTCTATGATGTCCTTTTCTGCAAGGAACACCTCATCATCCAAATTACTTGCATTTCTTCCTTCCTTCTGTGAATATTCTTGCTTTGTCCATAAGAAAGTCGTAATTAATTACTTGGTGTCATTGCCTCTTTGTCACACAATTGACATATGCTTAATTTGTTATGTTTCTCTCCCTCCATTTATTTAACCGTTGTGATGGTTATTGTTATCATTAACTCGTAAGTCATTTTCAAAGGCAATCAAGTTGGGTTCATTATTGGCTTTTAATTTTTTAACATCTTATGTTCAAACTTGTAATTATTCATATAACAGGTGAGTGGAGAAAAGGTGGAAAGAACATAAAATCTTCAACATACTTCTCATCCAAGGGACAGTGTTGCAATGTTGGCTTCTAAAGAAATTATGAAATTCAAATCATATCAGAACCAGGCTAATTTGTTTGTGAAGGAATATTTGTTAGCAGACCCTCTGATTCCATACACTTCAATTATTGGTGGCGTTTTTGCTTGCAAGATGGTATGTTGTATTATATTTTGTTGTTATTCTATTTTGTAAAGTATTTCACCAAAGAGATGTTAAGGTTACTGTCATTTATTATTTGTTTTTATCTTACATTTATCTCTAAATATTCCCTGTTTTTCAGGTTTATGATCTCACTCAGCTTTTTAGCACTATTCACTTTAAGAGCTATTCCAGCCTCACTAAAATCCAACGTATTGAGTGGAATAACCGGTGCGTGGATGTTTTCATTTAGTAAAAATCTCTTTTGTTTCTGATGAGATAATATCTTCATGATTTTTTTTTCCATCTGTTTTCTGTGCAGTTCTATGTCAACTATTCATTCCATTTTTATAACAACTATGTCGTTGTACTTGGTGTTTTGCTCAAATCTATATTCTGATAACCAGTCGGCCGAACTTCTTACAGTTCGAAGCTCTTCGTTGTCTACGTTTGCTCTGGGGGTAAGAATGATCTGGGCTTGTTACAATTTATTTGCCTTTTCTTTTCCTCTTTTGCAATTCATATCTGAAAGTCACAATTATGATAAACAAGAATCACATATAATGAGGAATGATTTCTATAATTCAAGTTCACCTAGCCAACAGGATGAGGAGATAGAGTTCATTTTTATTGTAATCTATGACGCTATGCCAAGAAGGGTTAGATATTATTATTAGCACCATTGCATCTCTTGATTACTAACTGTGCATCATTGATATTTTTTCATACTAACATGAATGCCTTGATGTGGTGGAGTTTCAAAAACTATGGTCTATGAGATGATATGCTTAGTTAAGACATATATTTTGGAGATTTTTTGGTGCACTTTCATGTCTTGACATTTTCTTGATGGAAATATGATAAATTGACTGAATAAATAGACGTTCTGGAAGTTAAATTGGGAGGACATCCATGCCTTGCCATGAAAGCAAATTGGACTAGAGGAAAATGCTGACAATTTAAGAAAACCCCCTTCATGAGCAAGTGCATATGATAAGTAAGGAGATGATGTTAACATGCATGTAGTATAGGATAGTCCTTTATAATGCATCATCAAGCAACCACAGAATCTAGCATTAAGATTTAATGTATTAGGAATGTCTCTAATGAAGAAGACAGTGCACAGATTTTTTTAATAATGATCAAGTTTCTAAACACGAGACCTAATCTACAAGATGCTGGTGTGAAAGTTTGCCCAAAAAATAAAAACAGGGTAGTACCATATGTTCGACATTGTTCGTCTTTTGAACTTTAAAGAATGCTGCAAAGGCTCTTCAGAACTGTATACTTCCTGGAGTAATTTAATCTTTTTAATGATTAAAATACATAAATGACTCAACTTTTCCTGTGTAATGTGAACCATATTGATCCAGAATGTGTTATTAATTAAATTGGCTTGGTATTTGGCTGTCCTAGATTGAATGCCTTAGAATGATAGGTTATCATCATTTTTTTTATTATAGTGGTGTCTCTTTCTAAATGCAATGTCAAATGTATCATATTATTTTTATCCTTGTGCATGGTTTTAAGATCATATAATGATGCTTAAATATTAGGAGTTCTCATCTTCTTAATGTCCATATTTTCTGCTAAAATTTCCTTTTTAGTAACTCTTTCTAGTTTCTATATGTTGTTAGTAATTATTTAAATCAAATATGGACTTGCTAGTTGTTATTCCCTTCTTTTTGCTGATAGAGCTACTGGTACAAAAAATTGTTAATTTATGTGTATAGAATTATGGCTCATATCTTTCAAAAAAATAAAGAATTATGGCTCATATTTTGATCGGCAACACATTTTTCTTTTTATCTGGTCATGAAGTCTGTATTCCTTACATTTAAATTTTATTGTGACAGGTTTCTGTTGGTTACTTCATGGCTGACCTGGGGATGATATTTTGGTTTTTTCCTTCTCTTGGTGGATATGAGTATGTAAGGATCATATCTTTTGACTTACATGGTTTTATTTAGTTGAACTCTCTTATTCAATTTTAAGATTGTTCACTTGATAGGAACACAGCTGGAGATGATTATGGCCAGGGTTTGGTTCCTTCCTTTTTCTCCCTTTTTTGGTTGTGGATCAGGATTTAACGTGACTTCATATTAACATTGATTCAGGTGATTCATCATCTGTTTTCTTTAGTAGCAGTAGCCTATTCAATGTTGAGTGGAGAAGGGCAACTATACACGTACATGGTCCTGATTTCTGAGACAACAACTCCAGGGATCAATTTGAGATGGTAATCTTCCACTTAAATTTGAACTCCAATATGTCTTGTAATTTTTTTATTTGTTGATGTCCATATTGTGTTTGTGAAGGTATCTTGATGTGGCTGGAATGAAAAGGTCGAAAGCTTATCTCATCAACGGGGTTGTAATATTCATCGCTTGGCTGGTAGGTCAAGTCATTGCAGTTTGAAATATATTTTTGTCATTCATTGTGAATCAGATACCATTTTGAGTTGCTTTCTTTGACATGCTTACCGTAATGGTCTATCTGCAGGTTGCTAGAATACTTTTGTTCGTTTACATGTTTTACCATGCTTACTTGCACTTTGATCAGGTAATAATTACTGACACACTGAGTTTACGAATTGTCTGGTGTGTGGTGCTTTGTAGCATGCAGATCTTCATATTGAATTTTTTTTATCTCTTAATATAGCTTGGGACGGAGCGAGGATGGGATACTTGGGGGGGCGGCGAACTATTAGTACTAACCTGAAATTTCTCTGGCTCCACCATTTGAGAAAAAAATGCCTGAAGCAGTGTTTCTGTAATGATTAATTAATGATTAATAATAAACCAAAGCTAGTATAGGTGTATCGTGCGCCACTTTTTTTTTTGTTACAGACAGTAGCTTCTTTTAACATTCATGCGCATGCCTATCAAATACTAAAGATCAATCTTTAAATCACACACCCTCATTTTTTAAAATGGCAAGAGAGAGACCGACACAAGTTTGTTAAGCAGATAGTAGACAAAAATCAAAAACTATCTTTAAAACATATAGGGGGAAATAAGTTGTAACCAAAAAAATATAGGGGGAAATATCTTTTTTGGGGGGGGGGGCATGAGCCACCGGAGGGTCACACGTCCCTCCGTCCCTGAATATAGCTATATATTTTCTTACATGATAATTTTCACAGAACTTGGATCCATTTTATTTATATGATGATGTACAAAAGAGGAGCAATTTGTAGTTTTCATGTTGGGAAGAAGGTGGGATTTTAGGTGCAAGGACCAATATTTAGTGTGGTAATATGTTTTGTCCATTCACACATACATACTGTAATATTTTTTGACACCTAGTTTGCTGAGTGAAGTGAATCATGACTGTCGGATTCTACTACATGCATGGATTAGAAATTAGTGATTTTACGTGCATGGATTAGAAATTAGTGGAAGGTTGGATGGTTATATGCTTTGATCTTGACCATCCATACATGATTGATAGTTAAGATTTTCTCCTTTCACCTCATGATAAAACATTTGTTAGGTCTTCTATCTATACTTAAATGTATAGACATTTGTGATAAATAATTAAAAACTGTAGTCTTGTTTGGGAATCTGGATAATGGTTCATTTCTTTCTAATTTCTGGTCAAGCAAAATATTAGGATCTCATGTCATTGTTCAATTATTCAACAGGTTCAGCAGATGCACACCTTTGGGCAAATACTAGTTGTTGTTGTGCCGTTAGTGCTATCAGTTATGAACTTGATTTGGTTTTCAAAGATTATCAAAGGGCTAATGAAGACACTGGCCAAGAGACAGTGAAAAAGCTGCTTAGTGAAAATTTTGAGGAAAATTAAATATAGGTTACACTGTTGATATCCAGCTCACCTTGCCTCTGCATCCTGTCCCTCTGGGTAAAAACATAAATGATGTGTACTGAAAGATGTAACAGAGCAGAAAAGGAACATGTTTGGAACCCTTGTGGGTCTGAACTTACATTGTATAAATATGTTAGTTCTCCTTTTTAATATTCCTATTCATGTACATCTATTAGTTCAATTTAATTTATATGCTGTTAAGTGCAAGTTATTTCGTTCCG
The DNA here is from genome assembly GCA_037113605.1 of Calophaca sinica. Lineage (NCBI taxonomy): Eukaryota > Viridiplantae > Streptophyta > Magnoliopsida > Fabales > Fabaceae > Calophaca > Calophaca sinica. Next base: position 121,885,914 of record CM073736.1, on the reverse strand, counting down.
TCCTTTTGGTAGAGCACAGAGGAAATGCAATATTAATTATGGAAGTTAAAGATTAAAGAAGTATACTGTATGCCTTGATGGATAATATAAGGATGCACTCAAATACACACGGTGACACGGTCTCTTTAGGAGCAGTAAGACGTTCTATCACCTTTTTCTTTGGATCAATAAAATGAATTTTGATTTCACGTTGAAGAAATGGCTTTTGGACTTTGTACCCCTGATATTATTTTTTTGGATCCGTAAAAAAGCGATGAAACATGCCATAAAAGGTCGCTAAAAGTTGTTAGGGGAACAATTTTACATTCATTCAATCGAGACAAACTATTACGCAATTGCAAGGACTAGTAAAGCATTTTTTTTTTTCTAAATTATAAAATTGGTCCTCTATGTTTATTTTAGGTTTCAATTTGGTTCTCTATGTTTTATTTGTTTCGTTTTGGTCCCTTACGTTTTAAAAGTTACAACAAGTTGGTCATTTCCATCACTAAAAGCCAATTGTCCGTAGTTAAAAGCCAAATAACATTTTGGAAAATGGACTTCTAGCTACGGACAATTGACTTTTAGTGACAGAAAAGATCAAATTAAAAACTAAAATAAAACGTAAAGGACCAAAACGAAACAAATAAAACACTATCTTTAGAAATGGAGAGGTATCGACTTGCTTTTGTAATTAAAGCTTTCAATTGAATGAGCTTATCTTTGTGTTTGTATGGATATCCCTCACAAAGCACTTTTTCTCTTTTCTTTATTTCAGTGGTATTTTTGTTTTTTAAAAATAATACCTTTTTTCTTTTCACTTTTTACCTAACCAAATGGAGAAAAAAGAAAATATTTTAGTTTTTTCTTCTTTCACTTAATCTCTTATACTATCAAACAATAGACAAGTGTACTCCCTTTCACATCTCTTTCTTTTTCTCCATAGGGGTAAGCATGCACACTTTTTTATTGAACAATCCAAGTCAAGTCAAAATTTAAAAAGCCTAACCATAAATATAATGGGCCATTTAATTTGTTTCCATTCCTATTTCCCCTATTTACAATGACAAAAAAAAATGACATTAAGTAAAAATAAAAAAATATCAATATAATCCATCAATTTATATTTATATTTTGAGCCAACTCATTCATAAAATTGTTTCAATTAAAATCTACCGAATATACCAAAAAAAAAAAAATCTACCGAGTTTCTTTATAAAATTAATATAATTCAGTATACGAACACTCTTTTTTTTTTACCTCAAGTATACAAACACTCTTAGAAAATATCAAATTTAATACAGAGCTGTTATTTGAACACACAAATAGACACAACAATGGACACACATATTGTTCGTACTGTACGGACACCAATTTTTTTTTTTGTAAAAAAAAATTTTCAATTTTTTTTTTTATCTGGTTAATGGAGTTCATTTATCTGGTTAATGATTCACATTATCTAGTGAATGCCAACCCTAAAACTTAACACATTCCATTTTATTTATCTGGTTAACGCAGTTCACTTATCTGGTTAATGGTTCACATTATCTGGTGAATGCCAACCCCAAAACTTAACACATTCCATTTTATTTATCTGGTTAACGCAGTTCACTTATCTGGTTAATAGTTCACATTATCTGGTGAATGCCAAACTCACATTTCATTATTTATCTGGTTAACGAAGTTTATTTATCTGGTTAATGCAGTTCATTATCTGGTTAATGACAAATATTTTTTTAACCAGTTAAAAAAATCTAAAAAAAAAATAAAAAAAAATTGGGAAAAAAAAGTTGTGTCCATACAATACGGACCGTATACATATTGTGTCTGTGTCATTTTTTGTGTTCAAAAAACATTATTGAATTTAATAACTATATACTGTAAACAACTTTTATATATACGTCCAATTTATCTTTATTATTTTGTTATTATAATATAAATAGATTTTAATATAGAGTTTAATTTATACGTACCGTCGATGTAAAGAAATGTTACACATGTATCCAATGAGGTGAAGTCATACCATTTAATGAGTTTAAAAACCCATGATTTGTAAGACTCATTAAATGATGTGGCAACACATCATTGAATATATGTGTAAAATATTTTTACACTGACAGTGCATATAAATTAAATTTTTTAATATAGTATAATATTATAGGATTTAATTTATATGCACTATCGGTGTAAAAATATTTTACACATGCATCCAATGATGTATTGCCACATCATTTAATGAGTTGAAAAATACACGAGTTGTCATACTCATTAAATGATGTGACAACACATCATTAGATGCCCGTGTAAAATATTTTTATACCAACTGTGCATATAAATTAAATTCAATATTATAATGTAGTAAATTATGAGAAATAAGGGCATATATTATTGGTGTAAATACTGATCCAATGAGAGTTAGTTATTTGATAATCATTTTAAAACGTGGTTATAAAAGTATTTAACATGGCAAAATAATTGACTTTTATTATATGTCAGTGTGGACAGTGATGGTGCATACACTTTAAACTATTAAAATAATAAGTTTGTAATGTGTTCCTCCCTTCCCAAAATTTTGGTTGTTTAAAGTTTCGGCACACAGATTAAAAAATAATTAATTTAGATAAAATTTGATTAAAATATTCTTAATAAATATATCACTTTTTAATACAAAATTTATTGGAAATTACTAACACTCTATTAAAACTACTTAATAAATATAATTATGCTTTGGATTTCTTTTTTTTTTTTGATTGAAATTATGCTTTGGATTTCTAAAACAACTAAAATTTTGAGAAAAAATAAAAAGTTAAAAACCTAAAGTTTTGAGACGGATGGAGTAATACTTCAAAATATATCCAAGCAATTTAAGTAACCCAATCCGTATCCGATTTCTTTCCGGGTTCGCTACGTTGCAGGTTTTATAATCTTTATATTTCGTGTCGCATTTCCGAAATTGAAGCCTGTTTCGGAGCTCCGAGAACCGCCATGGAAGGAGGCGGGGGAACGCTATCGGAGGTTCACCAAACCGCGAGGAAGCTATTGCTGAGAACACGCGACGGCCTCGAACGCCTAGAACGCCTGGAGTACTCCAATTCCAACCCCTCCTTCTCCTCCGATCTCTCATCCGCCGTTAACAAAGACATCACTCAGATCCAATCCCTCTGCGTCGAGATGAATGGCCTCTCCCGCTCTATTGCCGCTAAATCTCAACGCGATCTCTGGAAAAGGTTCACTCATCCCTCGCCTTTTCCATCGCATTTCTTCTGTATCTTAATTGATGAACAATCTTAACGGAAATCTAACCGAAAACTCCGTTTCTGTCAGATTTTATTTTTGATAATTGTGACGGAGTTCTTAAATTTTGTGAAATGCAAGGGTATTGAAATAACATTGTGTATAATCTGTTATTTCAATGTTTGTTAGCAAAATTTGAGAACCTGTATTGTATGATGCAGTTACTGTTTTTATATGATTCACGTGTTCTAGTTGCTAGGATCTTCATGAGATGGTGTTGTGAATTGATTGTGATGATTTTTGGTGTAGGAAAGTGGAACAGATAGCTGAAGAGGCTGAATCGTTGAGAGATAGTTTGGATAAATATAATTCAAGGAATCAGAAACGGATAATGGAAGCTAATGAGAGAGCAGAACTTCTGGGACGAGCTGTATGTGATTATTGTCTGTCATGGTCTGGTTTTGTGACTCATTTTTCTGCTCCTTCGGCTTTGCTATATAACGACTTTTGTTAATTTTGATGTGCCAGAATGGAGATTCCAGTCATGTTTTGAGAATTTTTGATGAGGAGGCGCAGGCGATGCAGTCGGCTCGGAGTTCTGCACGTGAACTTGAAAATGCTAATGCACTTGGGGAGACCATACTTTCAACAATTCATGGGCAAAGGGAACGCTTGAAGGTATCTTCCCTTCTTCTGCCTTCACTAGAGCAACACATAAGTATTTGGTTAATTAATAGCTTGATGAGCAGGACAATAAACACTATTATTATGCTATTCTTTAGGTTTAGCTATAATGTCATCTCTTTTCTATTGCTGGGGTTGGGGGAGTGGTCTTTTCTAGAAAATTTATTCTGAAATTGATTAAGTAGCTGCAGTCCAGAAAATTTGGTTTGACTTCTGAAGTATTGACATCTTAAACATGTGACTCCTTCTATTTTCTTTTTTCTTTTAACTAAGAATAATTTTTGCCACAGTATTTATTAACCTTCCATCGAAATAAAGGGATAATCATAAAATCTCAATTCTCAAACCAGTACATTCTACATGTAACATGCATTTTATGCAATACTAAGAGTGCCCTTCGCCCCCGCCCAATTCTTACCTGTTATGTGCTTCATCAGGCTTTGTTGGCTTTGACGTTTTTAATTGTAGTTTCTGTTTTCGAATTGAAAAAATAAGTTGTAGTTTTTAATGTTTGTCTCCATTGTATGCTTAATTAATATCCATATTACTTTTTGTATGAATGTTATTAACACCAGTGATGATCAGTAATGTATTGGTGTTACTTTCGGTATTGTTGTTGTTGCTGCTGCTGATACACCTATCATATTTGACTTATATCTTCATGCAGAGTGCACATAGGAAGGCATTGGATGTCCTCAATACAGTAGGAATATCAAACTCCGTTTTAAGGCTAATTGAGAGACGTAACCGTGTTGATCAATGGATCAAATATGCAGGGATGCTCTTGACTGTCATTTTCTTGTTTGCTTTTGTTCTATGGAGACATTAATAATCAGGTTTTAAAAATTTGGCATACTTATATCTCAAGTTCCTCTGTGCAAAGTATATAGGTCTGTAAGGCTGACCAGCAGAGCAGTTTTTCCAGACATGGAGAAGGCTGCTTATAGATCTCATGTTTATTGTTGCTGACATCCTACCCTAGATATTTGGGATGGAATTGTCAATGCATGATATGTTATGGTTTTGTTCAGAGACAGTCCAAGCCTACAACGCTTAAATGATAAATCTCGTTCCTCTTACTTTTGATTTTATTATATTGGGTTTATTAATTATTCTATGTTATATTTTTCATTGTAAAATTTCATATTCCACTAGGACTTTTTTGTTTTTTTTTTCAAGTGTTGAGTTGAGGATGACTAGTGTATTCAAGGATTTCTTGTATTGACAACGGGGAGAATGGTCACTATGAAATGTTATGCAATCGAGGGAACTGTTTAACCAAAGTCACACTTATCTCAAAATGATTCATCAATTTTCAGAATCCATTACATTTTATAGGACATGCACCTAAAGGTGTGCCAACCAAGGTTCTTCCTTCAACGGTATGGTATCACTGTTAGCGGAACCAATTTTATTTATTTATCTATTTATATTTATATTAGAGATGCACGCACGTGAATGAGGGGATAGGTGACTTGGTGGAAGATGGTTTGTTCAGTGTCAGTTCAGCTCCAATTTTGGTGGCTTGTATGGTTAGTTTTTGGAAACCTTTAGCAGATTCCGATGAATTATGATTTTCAAGCAAAGCACCCACAAACATTGGCGTGAAGACCACCATAATCAATAAACCAAGAGCTTTGCTATTTTTTGTTACGAAACGAATTGCAAAAAATTAGCACAAATGATAAAATAAGCATTTGATGGAATTCACGCGATTAAAAGCAAAACACGACAATTTTTATATTCTTGTGTTTCGTGTCAATTTTCTTCGTAACAAACAGTGTGTCCCATAAATCAAACAAGCAACAATAGATGGAAACGAGAATTGAGACACATACGGACGTTTGGACGATGAACGAACGAGCAATCATCTGACTGAAATTTTAAGATTTGTATGCATTGTATATAAACTAAACACCGTTTAATTCTTCACTGTTAGGATTTGTATTCTATATAAGCTGAATACACCCGTATGTTGGATGTTTTCCAGTAAAAGTTCCCTATCACCACTGCACTTAACATAAAAACATCATTAACTTCCGTTTGAACCATTATCAACTGAAATAGGGGACTTGGTTGGACTTGGAATTGATCCCACTTGGATTTCCTATGCTCTTGGACGTAGATGTGCTGGCTCTAGAAGGAGGTCCGAAGGTCTGACGTCCACCGTGATTTATATGCTCTACAGAGGATCCCTTTGGTCTCTTACCAGACCGCCTTGTCCCTCTTCCTGGCACACCCAAATTTGTCGCATTTACCATTGTCGTCAGTTTGTCCACGCCGCCATCTACCACCATTGGCATGCCGGAACACCCATCACAAGACAGAATGCATGTTATAGCATGAATAGAGGCCCCGAGGATGGGAGGAAGAGTATTCCTCGGATGTGTTACCTGAAAATGTAAACTCATCTGTCAAGACTATAATAAGAAAAGGAATGACATGGTTTTCACATAAGTGAAAAATACAGAGAAAACTACACAAGTAAAAATAGGTTGGTTACTTTGTATAAAATCGCCGCTGATAATCGCTCTCTCAAGCAGTATAGCTGAGCAACATCAATTGCTGTTGAACCGAAATGAAGCCAACGGTCCATGATTATTCTAACCATATTATCAGGAGAAGACATAAACTTATCCTCACAGTTTTCACTGGACTTACTATCGAACTCCATCGCATCACCACTTCCAACTTCATCTTCATTCCCTTCATCTTCCTCATCCCCATTATCATCTTCTTTTCCTGGAGCAACAGCAATCTCAGTTGAAAGCAGTAAGAGTGGAAGTGGTCCAACAACTGTGCAATTCCGTATGTTCATACCCCCGTCACCACGAGTAACCTCATCGTACACAACTAAAGTATGGTCTAAATTTTTCTTGAGTGACAACTTATAATTTGTCGAATAAGTATGCAAGCGAACTTTATCACCACTTGCAGTTTCAATAATAACCCTCTGTCCACCTTTTTTTGGAAAAGACAATCTCCCAACCATTGGATACAAACCTGCTACCAAAACCGCATGGAGCACGCCAGGGTCATATGCATTCACGCTGTAACTTGAAACATCTTCGGGAATAAACCCATTTCGGATAAGTTCCATTTGGAGCTGCCTACGCATGCCAGATAACATATGCATGGAGTTTGAAGACACAAAATACTGGGAACAAAACCGTGATTCTAGACCCATTTTTTTGGTGGCGTTATTCCAGCATTCAAATGCAGCTAGTACTGCAAACTGATCACCACAACCACCATATAAAGAAGCAAGCTCAGATTTTGCGGCCGTAGCTCTCTTCTTTTCTTCAGGTAACATCGGAAGTGTAAATGGATCTCTAAAATCGGAAGCGCACGCCAGAGTTAAAGCTGGGTCAAGGCAGTTCATTAATATAGCAAAAAATAGCATCCTGCTGATCAATGGGTGGACTGGAAGAGAACCAAGCTTCTCCCCAAGGTCAGTGAGCTTTTCATCAGGTGACAATGCCCCAATATCTTGAAGAACTGTAACAGCATTACGTATGGACTCAAAAACTGGAGGATCTAATGTCTTGCGAAGAAACTCTTCTATTTTGCAGCTTGGATCAAGCAACTTTACCTGTTACAAGAGAAAGAGTAAGAACCAAAATTAATGTCCGCAAAATTATAGTCTTTTTTATATAAAATCAATTCATTGACATGCTTGTGCATGGATTGGCAAGTAATTTACTTTCAAATGAGTATCCTTATAAAAGAAAGAGATCTTCAAAGAAACATGAAATAGAGGGACTGGTGGAATTATTGTGAATTCCATGATTTAGCATTATGTCACTAACTTTTGCCATTTTCACAAGTTTTCCACTTACACTTTTAGCATTTTATCATGGAGTATAATGAGCACCAAGATTTAGAGACACCGATTGGGGAAGATGAATACCTGCAGACATAGCTCCTCAATTGGCATTCTCCTAAGTTCTGGAATCTGAAAATCAGGCAAGGAAACTGCTCGAATCATTGAATACAGATGATAGCAAATTCCAGGTTGACAGCGGCCAGCACGTCCCTCTCGTTGCTTAGCACTCGCTTTTGAAATCCAAGATGACTGAAGAGTTGACACATTATTATAAGGATCATAACTTTTTTGCTTCATTCGTCCGGTGTCTATGACGTACACTATATCATCAATGGTGATAGCTGTTTCAGCTATATTGGTTGAGAGAACAATTTTGCGGCAGCCATGAGGTGGGCGCTTAAAAACCTTCTTTTGCTCCATGGTTGGAACCATTGAATGCAGAGATATGACCATAAATTTTGACGAATCCTTGAAATAAGGGGATGCAAGCAATCTTTCGCGCGTTCTGTTTATATCATCCCATCCCGGAAGAAAAACAAGGATGCCTCCATCTTTTGAATCACTACATATTTTTCTTATCAGCTGCTCTATTAGAACAACATCAACAAGTTCAGGGTTGACTGTTTCAAGATATTTATTAAGTAAACTCTGCTCTTCCTTGGAGTTGGAAAAATTATCATCCATGTGTTTTTTGATTATTTCAGCAGCTTCTGGCTGGTTTTCCCTTTCAGCAATCTCCAACGCAGTTGTTCCATCTTTGGCCCTTAAACTGCAATCTGCCCCAAAAGATAAGAGCATGCACATTTCACCCACTCTACCTCTTCCCGCAAACACCATTAACGGTGTAAGACCAGTTAAAGAATGCTGGTAATTAAAAAGTTCTGCGGTTGCTTCAGAAGAGACCAACTCTAACAGCAGGTCCCACTCATCATTAGACCAAGCCAAATCAACAGCTTCATCAAAAGAAAGCTTCTCTTCTTCACTTAGCCTGTGATTGTTTGTTGGAATACTAAATTTGGTACTGTCAAGATGATTATCATTGCTGGATTTTACAAAAGAAAGTACATCCTCCAAATAGAAAGTTTTGACCTGAAGAAATAAAAGCAGACATTAGAGTAACATGTGATAATTAAAAGAATTAGTCAATTCACGATCTATTACTCAATCGGTACCGGATAAGTGAACCCTGGAACGTGGATAACTGGGCAGCCCCCAAAATATTGAGAAAATCTCACTGTATCAATGGTAGCACTCATTAATACCTGTGATATCAGAGCACCAGAAAACAGATAAAGATTAAAAATATTGGTCAAATATGGGAAATAATATGTATATGAATTAAAAAAAGCACTTGGCAGGATGACAAAGGTAGATAAAGAAAAATATAAATGTAATAATTTTGAACTGACCAGACGTAGGTGAGGATATGAAGGGAGCATGTCTCTGCATATAAGTCATTAAAAATCAGAAATATTAGTCAGAAAACCAGACAAACATCTTAGGCGAGTGATCTCATGTATAAACTTTTTACTTCGGGAGGGGGATTAAAAATAACAGGAAATCTATATTGCTACCACATTGGGCTAAAAGAAAACTTGTGCTCGCCAACGACAAACCACACCCTAAAGAACATGCTATTAGAGGCAAAACTATCTCGAAGAAGCTTAACCTACAGCCCAATTTTAAGCTTACTTATGCAACAGGAATTTATACAGATTATTTAACTATAATACCACGCTAGAAAGTAAAGGCTAATATGTTCCTTTCAATGCATACCTGATGATTGCCAACATGAAGTCTGAGTAACGATCCCTTTCATGAATTTCATCCTGAACAAGAAATGAATGTCACCTCATTTTGCAATGCATATTTCACAAGGATGCACGGTATATGCTTCACATGCCAAGATTCTTGAAGACAGAATATATGAAAACATTTTAATTCACTTCTCAGTTCTCAGATCTCACAAGTTACCACAAAGTCTTTAAGAGAATAACATGAAACATTCAAATTACACATCCCCTCAAAGTATTACAACTATCATCACAGCTTTTCTGTGGATAACCATCGCTCAATAAACCATCTGAAAACCAATTATTTTAAAGACTGAACTGTGCTTCGGGTTCTTATAGTCATGGTCACTATTTATCTAGCTCCTTTACAATTTTTCACGCATAAAATATCCAGCATTATGCAAAAATAAACCCACTAACAACTTTTTAATTTCAGAATTAAATAACATGAAGATTCGATGCTTTCACCATCAGCCATATAACGGTAGTAATCATGGTGACCATAACACTGATAGGCTCTGGTATAGTCACTCCACTCAAAACATAAATGGAACCTGTTCAAAGCTCAAGCCAAATTGCCATAAATGATGAGGTTGCAAATGCAGCTTTGTAAATCTAATTCTACAACAATTTTAGAAATAACATCTAACATAGTAACATTCTAATAGATTTTCCTAGCCATTTCAATCAATGTATCTGAAAACATACTTGTCAAACCTAACAGCCAATTTTTGTGGCCATCCAGATAACTCAAATAAACAAACATGGTATAGAAGAAGCATTGACTTTTAGTATTTGCCCAAGATTAAAGTACCATATGTTTATGCTTTAGCTGAAGACAAAAATTAATTCAAAAGAAATACCATAATGATGTGAGTGATGCCAGAAATGTCATCCTTCACATGCTTCATCTTTGAACATCGAGAACCTTTAGAAACCAACACCCTTAATAAAACTCCTGTAGTACATAGCACAATAGATGATTGCCTTCCACCTCTGCTTTCTAACCGTATCTGGATTGTTCGTATAAAATATACAGAATTATATGTTAGAAATATGGCAAAAATTGGTTTGATGATGTAAACAATGCTCAATGTTCAACAAATATTTCTAACAAAAACAAATTCAAACAAAGGATCACGGTAGGTAAATAAAATTACCTTGTATCCAACATTTTCTCCAACAGTCTCTCCTCTCTCGCTGGAGATTCTCTCGGAAACTAGATGTAGAAAGGGTGAAAGAAAACAAATTTCAATTAGTACTGAAATAGGAACATCAAGAAAATTTGAAGTTTGAAAGAGTTTCACACCTGACATTGCAGAGATACGCCGAGGCTGAGTGCAAAGTATATTACATACCTCACCCTTACCCCACATGTAATCCAAAATAAATTGTGGGACCTGAATCATGTTTAATATTAAGTAAAACAATTATATTGAAAAAAAATTAAGTCAAACAAGATATTTCACATGGCATACAAAAATTATTAAAAGATCTTGGTCCATATACAATGATGGAAGTACTTGTGGGAGAAACCCAAAATCCCAAAGCATCAAGAAATCATCAGTCAATCCTCAATTACCAAAGCTTGAGCCAATTAATTGAGGATAAAAAATGAAAAGAGGCAGCAAATTAATAGAAAAATTATAAATAAAAAGGGGAAAATTCATATCAGAAGCATGTATCATCATAAAAACAACAACATATGACTAAGCAATTGATCATTTTGAAACAGTTGCTGACAAATAATATTAAATGAAGCTGTACCATAATAAAGACAAAGCAAAGAATTGGTAACCTGCGTAGTCTTTCCACAACCAGTCTCACCAGATACGAGAACTACCTGCTTTGATACACATGCAAGGAACATTAAAGTCAAAAAAACACATGCAAAAATCCAATCTTATGCTAAAATTGGATTAAAAACAAAAATCTTTCTAAACCTCAGATACACTTGATTATGGTACAATCTGCAACCAAGCTACCATGTAGATACATGTCCAAAGGCAATTTTACAAAGCAAAAATAAAATTAACCTGGTGAGATTCAACAGTTGATGCAATAACATCCTTGAAAGATGCAATCGGAAGCTTAGATCTCTCTTCAGTGATCTGCGTGAATGGAAATCAAATAAATGACTCAATAACGAGACTAATTTTTTTTTTGCAAGTGCTACACACGCTGCAGAAGAGTTGTAACAACAATACAACATCCAATTCATATATACAGGGTCTTTCAAGTTGAATGTAGAGGAGGAAAAATGGACCTGTTTCAAATTAGAGTTCTTCATTCTAGAAGCAAGGGCTTCCAATCTCTTAGCAATTTCCGCTTTGGTCATAGAGGGCCTGGCAAAAATATCATCCTTCTTCTGTTTTGTGTTGCCATTATTGCCACTACTTTCTCCAATCATCTCCTTCAAGTTTCCATCACCAGGTGGATAATGAGCAAATAAATCACCTAAAACCCGCTTTGAGTCTTCGGAAAATGTGAAATGAGGAAGACTCCCAAACTCATCATCAGTATCAACCTTCTTTTTGATTTTTTGAACAGACAATCTCCTTTCCTTCCCAAGTCTACACAAAACGCCGGTTTAATTATAAGTAACTATAAATAACACAATATGTAAAAATTGAATTAACAACTGTTCCATTGAAGAATTGTGACCATAATTTAAAAGCCAAATGTATGTGTGGTGCCCTTAACACTCACCCATAACTTTTAGATCTAAACCCCATTTTTTGGGACAATTGATGCACATAAGCACGCTCCTGGTTGGACAAACCAGCATCAAACTTGTACACTGCAGTTTAAAAATAAAAATAAAAACAGATTTCATAAATGGATATAGTTATGCAATTATCAGGCTTTCAAGGGATATTCTAAGTGGGTCACGAAAGAGATTAAAAAAGATTAAAACTTTAAGAATAAAAACAAATACCCAGAATGCAAATACTCAATCCAAACGAAACACCCAATTTAGAAGAAAGGTTCAGAGAAGACCAATGAACCAGAAAAACAGTTTTTCATGTTCTGCATCAAACGCTGAAACAGTAAAGGGAAAAAACAATGAATGTTAAGAGGGGTGACCTTCATCTTTGGAAGTTCGGAACTGTTCCAAAATCTGAGTAAAGCGAATCCTGTTAACTTCATCGACTTTGGGATTTTGACGGTGAAGCTGAACTCCCTCTCCCTTCTTCTCCCTTTTATTGGTCATTGTGGTAGGAATGAATGAATCGAAAGGAAGAGATAATAGTCCAAACGACAAAGCTCCTCCCTCCAAGCTGCTAGCTATTGCTGTGTTTGTGTTATTCCAATTTTCCCTAACACAAATCAGCGCACATTATATATATCAATATATATACTCTCTTTGTCCTGCAAGTCGGTACTAGATCATGTCCTTTTAATTACGTCAAGGTTTTGTGTTTACTTTTTATTTAAAATAAAAATAAATCACCTATTTATTTATTTATATATGGGTTTAATTCTACTTTTGGTTTATCGAGAATTGCAATTATACGATTTTGGTTTTTCAAATTTTAACTGTGTAAATTGTGTTCTTTAGGTATTGTGATTAGCGATTTTGGAATCTCATATTCCAATTGTGCGAATTAAGTCCTCTAATTATTGCGATTGTGCAATTTTGGTTCGTCTTGCCGTTCAATTTCTAAGCAAAAATGAAATGATGATGTGTCACCTATGGATGTGACTTGCCACATAATTTGGTTTTTTTTTTTTACAAAAACAAGGCTAATTCATTATTCCATTAATAGTCAAAAGCAATACATCTGGTAACTTCATCATAATTTTGGAAGATAGTGATATATGTAGTCATCCCTAACAAAGTGTGAGCAACTACATGAACTTTCCTCCTATCAAACTCTACCAAAGAGTTGTTAAGACTCATAATTTAAAATAATAGTCCTATATCCAGCTTTCTCCCGATTATGTTTTTTGCTATCCATGACGTTCTTAGAATTCACTGTGAAAATAATGTCGATTGAAACAATTTTTATTGCCCATCGAATAGCATACATGAGGCTTAGGATTTCTCTTTCAGAACAGTGGAGCCTTGGAGAGTAGCTATAAGATTTGGCTTTGAAGAAACATTCTCCCTCATCATACAAAAACGAAACCAATACATAAGAATAGATTATTGAGGCTCCGTGCTTCCTGCAAAAAAAACTCAATATACTGCCAATAATTGTCCCCTACTTTACTTGCATGAAATCAAACATAAAAAATAAAACTGACAAACCGATGAAACAAATCTGGCCTGTAACATTGAACAGAATAGCACGCACAAGTTTCAGATCTCAACCCAAACAGAATAGGTAAGACCAAGTCATCGTATTCCCATGGTGGTTTTGGAAGGGGGCGTTGGGGTCTTAGTTTTTATGGTGGAGGTAGAGGGGGAAAGAGACTGGCTGGTGGCCAGCAAACGCCCATGAGGGGGAAGACGACCCACAAGGGGTCAAAATCTCTCATCTCATTGGCAGCGCCAAGAGAGAAGCACAGCGGCAAGACTAAAACCCGATCATTTGTAAAATCAACAAGAATAAAAAAAAGATTAGGAGATGGGAGCGGATGTTGCAGCGAACGAGGAAGGAGAAGGAAGGTAGCCATTCCCTGTTGCAGCGCCGCCATGGCAGCCACATAATTTGGTTTTAGTGGCATATTAGTTGGTATAATTAAAAAACCCTTATAGCATTTTTTGTTATAGATTGAATGAAAATTGAATGGAGAAGTCAAAATCGTACAATTGTGATATCTAGATGACACAATTCGCTCAATTAGAACCCGATGAACCAAAATCGCACAACCGCAATACCTAGAGGACACAATTTGCTCAATTAAAATTGGGAGACCAAAATTACACAATCGCAATGCCTAGAAGACCAAACATGCAATTAACCATATGTACTAGTGAAATTTACTTGGAGAATCATTAATCATGATACTAATTATTTAAGTTTAGAACTTTTAAATATGTTTGATGATATTTATATTACAACATTTATTATTTTATAAAAATGAAAGATAAATTAACGAATAATAAAACGAGTGGTACAACCCACATAATAATCTTCAAAAAGACATAAAGACAGACTCGATGAAACATAATCTAACACAGTCCACCTAAATGAGTTTGTATGACTCATTCTAGCTAGCAAATCAACACACCAGTTTGCTTCACGAAAGATATGGATAACAGAAACCTTCCAATCAGGTAGTCGTGGAAGATGTAGGACCTCTTCAAGAAGAGGCTGAAGGAAAACAATAGAAGAGTAACCAGACTACACACAGTTAACTATAGCTTGAGAATGCATATAAAAAATAAGCACTGATAGAGGGAGATCTCGCACAAGCTTTGCTAAGAAAAAGACTTCATAGTTCTACCCAAACAGTGTTGCAAGTTATCACATTACGATGCAAATATCATAACTTTTATTCGTTATTTTTTTTTTTGATAGGCATAACTTTTATTCATTATGAAGATATTAAATAATAAATTTGCTTCGTGCCAGTGATAACTACTAATAATAATTTTTTTTTGTTATCATTGATGACTAATCTCCGTCAGAAAATCTCGCTGGCCATGTTTAGTGGGGTTTATCCTCCCAACCATGCTTTTCCATCAACAAGGCTCAAATGTGAGACCTACTTAAGAAATTTGAGACCAGTTCCACTCGGAACAACATAATGTTGGTAATTATTAATAGTAATATGAGAAAAGTACCGGAAGAGTCCCAACGATCAATGCAACAACAAGTTCTACTCTGGCTGGGCAGCATGACACCGGGGGGGGGGGGTGTGACAGCCCCAACGATCAATTCAACGATGTTATGGAAGAAGGTCGTGTGCGGGGCGAAGGAAGGCGACTGGGTTTCTCTCTCTTTTGTGTTCATTTCGTTTGTTGATAATATTGACCGGGTATCCCATTATATGGCGAGGGATGAGGAAGGGTTATGAGTTTCCAGCATGGAAAAAAGAGGCCACGCCAACCAACGCTTGTCGGTGCACTGTTGTGATGGTCACGTCACACATCTCTCTTTTGTCTACTTCTTATTATCTTTTTATGTTGCCTTATTTTTTTAAAATTCCCATCGTAAGTTTGCCCACCATCACCACCTCAGTCTCCCTACCACCCACCGAGGTCCTGACTGCCATGGTTTAGTTTAGGGTTGGGGTTTAGCTTTGGGCTAGGGTTGTAGGATTAGAATTTAAATTTAAAAAAGTAAAGGATTATAAAATATTTTTTTTTGCTAAAATGAGGCTCTCTCATGGGTCCCCCACCTTAGAGTTTACCAAGTTTTTGCAATCAAGTGTTTTTCACACGTAATGCAAACTTCATAATTGTGGTTTTAGAGAAAGTGGAAGAGGTTAAAATACAGGCTTGAAAATAACGATAAACAAAAAGAAATTACACGTGTGTACCAAACATAAATCTACCAACTTTAGAAAAAGCAGACCCTGAAGCCACGTGTTTTTGGCAAGTTTTTTTCATTTCCCGCTTAAGTGTTTGGTTTGGACACCAAACCACCGTTTGCACCCCTTTTTTTTCATTGAGTTTGGCAAACGGAGTTTACTTTTTTATTTTGGTATTTGGTAAATTTTCTGTTTATCTTTTTCGTTTGTGAAACGTCGTTTTGTTGCATGAGGTCTGATATTGCTTTTTTGTTTGCAAAACTCTGTTTGAGTATTTTAACACTTCAAAAGTGATTCTATTTTGTCAACCAAACACAAATCAATTCTTCTAAACTGAGTTTTAAAATATTTTTACCAAATACAAATCATTTTTTTAAACTCCATTTTTTAAAACTCAGTTTTCTAAACAAGATTTTACACAATCTATTCTACTACAATCTAAATCAAACGGACCCTAACTCTTTACCGGAAACTCATTAGCAATTTTTTTTTTCCTCTTGCCCATTTTTCCTTAAGCGTACAGGCATCTTTTTTCTTTTATTTTTTATAATGACGTACGGGCATTCTTTTGTCCTTTTTGTTTCAATAAAAATTTTGTAAGAGTAAATTAATATTTAAATAATTCTCACAAATATCACGGAGAACAATTTAATTCATAAGAAATAAAAATATCAATTTAATTTTTAAAAATATTAAATATGGATCAAATTAGTATCTAACAGAGACTAAAATATCTCTAAAAACTATCCTAAAAAGGACTAATCTAACCGATTTAAGATTTTTAAGAACTAAATAGTATTTGTATTTCTCTAGAACTAAACCGGTCTCCGTAATTTTTATCAAGGATCAATTTAGATATTTACTCATTTTGTTTTTACCAAGGCAAAAACGTATATGACGCGCATCATATTTTCACTCCTCTTTTTCTTCTTTTTTCATTTCATCCCATGCTCTAAGTTTTTCTTTTTTTTATCTTTCATTTTACCCTTTTTTTTTTCCATTCATGCTTCTTCTCCTTTCTACATCAGAAAGTCATTGCATCTTCCTCCTGTATGTCATGCATTCTTTCTTTTGCCCCTTTATCAAATAAAATATTATTATATATCATATTTCTTAATTTGATCCTTTTGAGACGTGTTATTCTTTGGGAAACCCTTTTTCTTTCCAAAATATAAAATATTAGTTTTTTAATTAAAAATATCATTATTATTTATAAATGATTATTTTACTTGAGTCCCGGGAAAACATTACATATTATTAGTATAATTTTATTGTCTTTAAACACGTATCAAATTTTATAAATGTCATTATTATTTATAAATGATTATTTTGCTTGAGCCTGGGAAAACATTATATATTATCAGTATAATTTTATTGTCTTTAAAAACGTATCAGATTTTATAAATGTTTTTGTTTTTTATATTTGATTATTTTGGTTTTGAGTCTCAATAGGAAAACAATATATGTTATGAGTATAATTTAATTGTCTCTGAGCACATAATAAATTTTATAAATCTCTTTATTATTTGTAAATAATAATTTTGCTTTTGAGTCCCGACGAGAAAACATTGCATTTTAAAAGAATTAAAACAACTATTTATGTTTGTCACGACATAAAACTCTAATTTTATAAAAAGTGTATTTTAAAGAAATTGAGGACATTGCAACTAATGTAGTCATATTGAGAATATATGACTAAATTATTATTATCTACCTAACCCATTTCTCGTGACATAATAACACATGTTTTTATTTTCTCTTTTATATTACAACTAAAACAGAGGTATTGGGGTTATGCGAAAAAACTAATGTGACATATCGCACAGGTATCCGGCTAGTTAAGCATAATAAATAAAAAAAATTCCTCACGCGTTATGACCCAATATCCTGGCTGCTTGGGTTAAATAAACGTTAGGACTAATGAGGCACGTGTCATAACCAATGGAAACTATGATCCCCGGCACGGTCGAGATGTGCGACTACCCAGAACCCAATTTTTTGAGAAGCTCCAAAAAAAAAATTCATTTGTAGTATATGTAGATGTAGATATTAAAATAAAAATTTTATATATTCAAAATTACATGAAACTTTCCTTATAAAAAAAATTAAACAATAGTAGTAATTAAGCAAATTATTTCCTGAAACCAAGTCAATTAATGGGTGATTATCTAACGTGTGAAGTCAACACCAAAAAAAAAAAAATCTAACGTATGAAGTTTCATTTCTCTTTGTATTGACAATAATACACCTGCTATCTTGAGCATCAAACAGTGATAGTCATCTGGGCACAAAATTTGGGATCTCAATGAAAAAAATAATAGTCTAGTATATGGTATAAGTGTCTGGTGATGGTCCATTTCTTTCAATCTTTTTGTATCACAATTGTTCCCTCATTCTATTTATCTCTAATCTCTAACTTTGTTGATCTCTCTCAGCTCTCTTTTTTATCTCTATGCCATCGAAAACGCACGCCCTCCATCATCTTCCCCCTTCTCGTAGCATACCAGTAGGGGTGGGAATAGGTCAGTCTGTCTGACAGGGGCCTACGACTTAGCCTACATCAGGCCCAGACCAGACCAGACTTTTTTTTAAATAGACTAGGTCAAGGCTTTTTGAAAAGTCTATTTAGCTAAAAAGTCTGGGCTTCGGGCCAACCAAAAAACATTTTAGGCTTAACAAGCTGACCTATTTAAGTAAATATAAATAATAATTTTATATTGCTATTATTATTAGTATTATTATTATTATTATTGTATTAGATTTGTACATTGTGTTAAATCGTATACCTACTAATATTATACCTACTAATATTTTCAATAATTTAACTGTATTGACTTACTTAAAGGCCTTATTGTAACACAGAATTTAAATAGTCTATCATATAAGGTTTGATTCTCTAAAAAGGTCATGCTAAACCTTGAAAAAACTTTATATCATACGAATAAGTCATAATCATACTTTATAAAATTCAGTTCATCTTATCTATTTCCACCTCTATGTCTCATGTCGCTTAGTAAGAGTGGTTTTAATTTTTATATAACTTATTATAAATAGAACTTAACCTCATTTTCAATCATATACCTACTGACATTTTCAATAATTTAACCATATTGACTTACATAAATTTTTGACTTATTTAAAGGCCTTATTGCAACATAGAATTTAAATAGGTTATCATATAGGTTTTATTCTCTAAAAAGGTCATGTTAGACCTTGAAAAAGCTTTATATCATACGAATAAGTCAGAATCAGGCCTTATAAAACTCAGTTCATCTTATCTATTTCCACCCATATATCTCATGTCGCTTAGTAAGAGTGGTTTTAATTTTTTTATAACTTACTATAAATAGAACTTAACTTCATTGGCCTATTAGCCCGTTAGTCTATTTAAAGATCGGTCTGATGACTTATTCAAAGACATTAATATCAAATAGGCTTTTAAGTAGGCTAACATGTCATATCAGATTTTCAAAAAGGCCATATCAAGCCTTAAAAAAAGCCTATGACAGATAACATGTCAGGCTTGGGCCTTGCATTTTTTGATCAGGCCAGGCTTAGGCCTTGCAAAGCCTAGTTCGACCCAGTCTATTTTCACCCCTACATACCAGTCATTGTCATAGACCCACATGCAAGCCTCTATAGGTAGGGGTGGGCATGGGTACGGGTCGACCCACGAACCCGGTCTACCCAACCCACAAAAATTGGGTTGGTTTGGGTCGGTTTTAAAAGAAGCAAACCCAAAGCCTGTGGGTTGGGTGTCGGGTCTGAAGATTGCGAACTCGAACAACCCAACCCAACCAACTGTAAATAAACATATAACTTTTTTATTACTTATTAAGTGAACATGTCGCGTATATTATACAAAGTGACTTTTTTCCTATAAGCCTAAGTGAATGTTGAATCGCATATTTATAATATAAAATATGTGTTTGTATTTGGAATGATTTATATACAATATATAATATGAAATATATTATCAAATATGAAATAATGTCACTCTACAAACTGTGAAATATTGTGTTACAAATTTGTTGTTTTTTTCAAGCAGTCTAGGTGAATGTTGGATAAATTTATGTTTGAGGCATTGATAGTGGTTTTTTTCTTCATAAATATTTTTTCTTTTTGTCTTTGATTTTTTTTTTCAAATTTTTTGTTTATTTTCTTTGAGAAATAAATATTTTAATATCAAACTCGTTCATCCGACCCAAACAAACCCATATGAGGTCGGGTTGGGGTGGTTCGAGTTTCGTAATTTTTTTTTACTAAACCGGCCCAACCCAACCCATGTTTATTTGATTGGGTTGTGTTTTTAACCACCCCAAAACCTACCCGACCCATGCCCACCCGTATCTATAGCTATCGAGAGTCACTCACTTCCCAGCCACCATAAGTCTCCATTATTTTGTTCAAATACATGAAATTAAAATAAAAAACACTATGATAAAAATTTCTTTGAATGCAAACAGTCGAATCTGAAGTTTGCTTAGGAGTCTTTTAGGATTCATTAACTTTTATATATTGTAGATCAAACAATTGGCTCAATTAGTAGAAGATTTTAACATTATAGTACATATGAAGATATTTTTGTTAGATTTTTATTTAGTATTTAAAAGCATAAATCATTCTCTGAGAATAACTTGAAATTATATTACAAACATCTTGAAACTTACCTAAATCATGATAATTCATATGATCTTAATGACAAATTTTATTTGAAGAATTAAAAGTCATTAAAAAAAAATTTAACAATTGAATCAAAATAAAGGTATATAATATTTAGTTTTTTGAAAACATTTAATTATTTTTCTAATATATGCACGATTTATAGAATAATATTAAGCTATATGTTACTGACAGGGGCGGATCCAAAAAATAGTCTATAATATATTCACAGAAGAAAAATATTATAAGCTTTTATAAAATATATAATTTCTCTTTTTTTACGCACATAATTTCTCTTTTATCTCTTATAACTTTCTACTTTCATTCAAAAATAAGAGTAAAGTCCCAAAGTAGTCATTGAGAAAAAACACGAAGACATATTTATATTCAACAATCTCAAATAAGTCATTTTTATGGTAATTTTGAGGGACATTTTAGTTCCATCAAGGAGTAATTTAACCAAAATTTGAGATTTTTGAGGACTAAATAAGTACTTTCTATTTTTTCAAGAACCAATTATGTCTTCAATTTTTTTTTCAAGGATCAATTTGAGCCATTATTCTAAAAAAATTTGTCTTATGAGGGCAATACTTTTTTTTTATGGGGGCAAAATTGTTTTTATTAAGTATGTTTAAGTAAAAAAAATGTTTATGTTGTGGGGTCAATTGCTCCCGTATTCGATAACCTACATCCACCACTGAATAAATATATGAAGGGTATACTTAGAAAAAAATGCGAATTTTATATTGGGTTTATAAAACACCAATTGTTTTGAAACAAAAAAAAATTGTTAAAACTACCAAAGTTATGCGATGGAGGGAGTAACTAAAGACAAATACATCCACTTTTTGGAAGTTTATTTCGGAAGTTTGGTGACATAATTTGTCCTACACCCCTGAAAATATACTCTCTCCGTCTCATTTTAATAGTCTCTTTTGTCTTTTCACGATTCTTAAGGAAATGATTAAATTTGCCGATTTCTATAATAAAATGACACTATTAGACTAAAATACCCTTATTTAAATTGGACAATCATTACTAGGTAAAGATAATAAAGAGGTTGGTTGAGATAAATGACATATTTGGTAAAAAAGTAATTAATCTCATTAATTTTCTAAATGAACAAATAATTT
This sequence comes from Calophaca sinica, assembly GCA_037113605.1. Classification (NCBI taxonomy): domain Eukaryota; kingdom Viridiplantae; phylum Streptophyta; class Magnoliopsida; order Fabales; family Fabaceae; genus Calophaca; species Calophaca sinica. The sequence continues at coordinate 121,864,177 of CM073736.1, read as the reverse complement.
GAGACAATAAAATATTTTAAACTAAGATAAGTAAAATAAAACGGATGTAGTACTTCCAAAAGAAAGTGCATGTCGGCAAAAATAGAGGGTGTTGTTTAATTATTGTGTAAATCATAACTTTACCCTTTCAGCTCAAAATGACGGCCCCAATTGGCTTGTCTAACTTTCTTGATACTCTTGATACTCTTATGACTCGTTTTGTTCTTGTCAATTGTGACATTTTTTACAAGTGATGACAAAAGAATGATATTAAAGATTTCTAACGAAATGAAAGAATAAAATGAACCATAAAAATATATGACACTTTTATAAAAAAAAGGTTTTCTTTTTTTTTAAAATTTAGGTTTGATTTTATTTTTATTCCTCCTATTTTCTCAAATCCACGATTGTGGTCTTCTATTTTATTTTTCACGAATTTAGTCCTCATATTTTTATTTTTCAAGAATTTGGTCCCCACATTTTTTAATTATACTTTTAGTCCATCAAAATTGCAAATTTCTTGTAGAGATGGTCCCCAAAAATCGTGTATTTTGAAAAAGTTGGGGACTAAAAGTGTAAAAATTCACGATTTTGGGGACCAAAAGTGTAATTAAAAATGTGTCGGGACAAAATTCGTGAAACATAAAAAGTATGAGACTAAATTCGTAAAAAATAAAATAAGGGGACCAAAATTATAGATTTGGAAAATTAAGAGGATCAAAAATGTAATTAAGCCTAAAATTTAACAAGAACAAAATTTGTTCGTTGTCTATTCTTAAAAACAGAAAAACTATTTTTAAAAAATATATCAAGCAGACCTTCAATCTTTTAATCTACAAGTATTCTTTCATTTTTGCACACAAGTTCGTGATACACTGGAAACGCTTTAGTGGTCACCAATTTTTTATTTAATTTAAAACTTTTATTAATAATTGTTGTTTGATTATTAATTAAAATCTGATTGGGTAAGCTGTAAGTCAATAAGTTGAACGCATAGGATACCATGATTAGTACTGTGTCTTAGCGTGTACAATATCATGAGTAAATTCATCTTTCATTTTTTTTTTAAATCTTTGCTCCAGTATATTTTAAATTCTTATGGTAAACCAACTGGTCCTCAAGCATATCAAATGATACCATCAGAGACCTAGATCTATATTGGAGGTTGCTTCCAGCACCCTTCTCTAGATCTATATTGGAGGTTGCTTCCAACACCCTTCTTTTTCTCCAACAGCACCTCCACTCCCCTCTTTTTCCCAAAATACTCCTACCCGTACCTCTCTCTCTCTCTCTCTCCCCCCTACCCAATCCCCTCCCCAAGCCCTCCCCAAAACAGATTTGGATTTGGTGCCGTCGGACGCGACGTCAGTCGTCCGATCTCGATCGGATGATCCAAATTTAATCACGATTTTTTATTTTTTAAAAAATATTAAATGCTGAGATTAAATCTAGACCGCCCGATCTCGATCGGATAGTAAGTCGCGTGTTGTGTGTGCCTGTGATCGCACTTTTTGGCGATCCTCCCAAAACCCCTTCCCCGGAATCCCTCTTTTTTCTATTTTTTTCGGGAAGCAATCTTTTTGCCTTCCAAAAGGAAGGTAAAAGATTTTGAAAAAAATATATTTACCATTTAGAAACAAATTTACCAAAAACAAGGTAAAAAATTGAAAAAAGGGCTTTCCCGGGGGAGGGTGGATTTCAGGGGAGGGGGGTGAGGGCAGTTGGGGTGGGGGATGGGGAGAGAGCAAGAAAGGCAATAAGGTAGGAATATTTTGGGAAAAGTGTTGGGGTGAGAATGTTGTTGGCCAAAGGGGGTGCCAGAAGCAACCCTCATCTACATATTGTTTAGTAGTCCGAATGTTCAAGGAATGTGCTATCTGATTTGCTTGTATTCTTTGTAAGCCCCAACTGATATCAAGGTTTTAATCAAGGGAAGTAAAATGATGAGACAAAAAAAAAAAAGGAAAATGATTTTCTAAAACTAGTATGTGTTTACATACATGTACATATGCAATTAGGAGCACCTTGATCCCGTTTTAGCATCTCTTAGCTGTATGCAGGGACGGAGCCAGAACTTTGGCTTAGGAGGGGCATGATAAAAATCATGACTTGATAAAGAAAATTTAAATTTTGACAAGTATAATATATACTATAAATTTAGTATTACTTTCATAAGTAAAAGAAACAAATTTCTTAAAAAAAAAGTAAAAGAAATAAATAATTATGTTGAGTTAAGGAATAGATAGGCTATACATGTACTAACGAGCTCTAACAGCAATTGCATCGAGGAATAAAGAAATAAAAACATGGATTTAGTCTTAACTCTTTCTTCTTACTCTTTCAAAGGAGAAGCGAAAAGCTAAATTTTGAATTTGTGGAATGACTATTCTCTTTATTTTTAGTAGTTTTTTTTGAAGTATTATAAATTTTGTTTCAAGCTCGGTGAATGAGTCTTATACGTGGACAATTTTGTATATTTATACTAGTTTTTTTATGATTATATTTAGGCAAATGCTAACAAGTGCACTAAGGGCATTAGTTAAGGAATCAAATATAGAAATTGAGTATTAGAAGTGGTGCATTCAATTACTTGAAAGTTTAAATATTATTCTTTTCAATACAAAATTTCTATTTTTTAATTTTTTAACTAGTGCCCTAAGGGCAGTTATTTGCAAGACCCTTATATTTATACTACTTATTCTTCTAAACTACACCATTTAACATTTTTAGTATAATATAGTCTGCCTACCTTACGTTTCTTCCTTAAATTGTTGCTGATTTTGATATTGCTACAGTGTAAAATTAGAGTGAAAAAAGGCAGCAGGGGTTCAAGCCCTGGCAAGCTTCAACAACATCCATCCGTCCCTGGTTACTGAGTTGTTCAAAAGCTACCAAAAGAAGTTTTTCTAAATTAAAATTATTAAATTTTAATTATAATCTACTATATCATAAAATAAATTAAATAATCTTCTTTTGATTTCGATCAAAAATGTTTTTTTTAACTTCAATTATGAACAAATTATTAATAATTTTATAACAAAAACTACAAGTAGAATAATATTTAAATAGTTATGAGAATACTATTTTCTTGGTGCGCTGGACACTCAAAATCTAAGAATTGTTCCTAATAATCACCACCACAAAAAAAAAAAAAAAATAACATGCATGCTCGGCTCAAAAAGAGAACTTGCCAACTTGGCAAATGAAGTAAAACTACAAAGAATTAAAAAAAAAAAAATTTAATTCACTTGGTTGCAACTGTTAGCAAGTTCCCGGTTGAGAGCTAAGCGTTCCACAACAGAAAATCTCTTTCCCATTTTCCTTCATTCTCCATAGAACCCCTTAGCAGAGATCCCTTAAACACCACCCTAGACTCCAGTATATACACAAATCATTAAACACTTGATGCTCCCGTCCCCACAACAAAAAATCAAACGCATGAATGGAAGAACGATTTATTAAGAGATTTATGAAAAGTCACATGCATGTTTTGATATGAATGTCTACTTTGGTGATAGTAATGGTATTTACACAATTGCAATGATAACAAAAGAGAAATCAATTGAAAATGAGTTTGTCATCTAAGTTCCCCCATTGCAGTAATGGATGCCATTGCTGTGCCCATTTTGGTACTTTCTACTGAGACTATTTAGGCCCCATATCCGAATTGTCCGGTCATCGCTGGCCGAGGCTAACATGTGGGGATTAGCTGGATTCCAGCTCACACAATTAACAGCTCCTGAATGACCAGGCAATGCCTCTATTAGCTCTCCTGAGCTTCTGTGCCATATGTAAACCTACAAAGACGGAATGTGATCGAACTCGAGTTTAATAACTGTCCACATGTATGCAATAGAATTGACTATCAGAAGAGGTTAGGTAAATTGCTGCATGGAATTGTTTCAAATCCAAATGAAAGAAGCTTCACGCTGCTAAAATTCTATTAATCCTAGATACATCTCGTACCTAGACTCCTCATAGGAAATCTACTAAACATCACACCTAGAAACAAGTAAAGATGGATTTTCATTGGCATAATCTAAAGATGGGAAACTAAAGGCCATTAACAGAATAAAAAAGGGAACAGCAACTGATTCAACTACAGAGCATATCAGGCAGAATTGTAATATTGCCAAGATGGTCCTAGTTTTATCACATACAAACTAGAATAAATATTACAGAAGTCTGTGAGACCTAACATATTAATGATTGTAGTTGAATTCATTCTACTAATAATATGGCATCCAATATATCAATCAAACCATAAAGCACTATTTCACGGTCTTGTGTGACAATAATTTAATGATTCTTTGTAGCCTGCATCAAATCTCCTATAATCAAATGATCAGATTTAGAAACATTTTTTTTTTTTGGATGATATAAGACATAAACATACAAGCACCAAAAGAATTTCAGTTGCAAATTATAAGAAATTATTCTACAATTTTTTTTTTCATTCTCATCAATGATCAAAAGATCCATACCTGTGAGTCCTCACTTCCACTAGCAACGAAAGATTGCTTAAGTCCACCAAAGCAAGACCTGATAATAAACCTGGAGCGCCTATGACCTTTGTACTTGCCAACAAGCTTAGGATCACCTTCGATATTCCACAGATGTATTTCTTGGTTCAAAAGATTAACCAACAAGAATTTGTTATCCTTTGATAAAGAAAAAGATGTTATTGTCTGGTGTTCTTCAATAAATCTCTCATCCTTTGTTTCTCTATTGAACAACAGTACTGTATTGGTTTTACAAATACTCAGAATCTCTTCCCCATCATCCGTTATCTCCAAATCAGAAATCTTAAGGGTTTTTTGTCCTTTCCAAGACTCCACTTCTTTCCCATCCAATTCCCACATGCATATGCTCTTGTCACTTAAGCCAGAAAGTATATATTTCCCACTTGGAAACCATGCACAGGAGACCAGGCCAGCACCAGCCTTTTCATAAATTTGGAGGCACTTACCGGTAGAGACATCCCAACGCCTAATAGATTCCTCCATTCCACAGGTGAGGAGCTCTTGGTCATTAGGACTCCATGAAACAGAAGAAATGGGTTTCTGGTGACCAGATAATCTATGCTTTACATACAGCCCATTTACGCCAACCTTTAAAAAGAAGACCCAAAATTAAAATCCGAAACCCAATGTCGTAGTGTTAGAACATATTTTACGCGTGGGCGTGTGCGCGTGCGCGTGATCATGCAATTTTTGTGCATTGATGAATGAGGAAATGTGGCGGTGATTTGAAGGAAAAATTTTCAACTCGGATTTCGATTTGGAGTATGATAAACACAAGCAACGAAAAAACATTTGATAAGCAAACAAAAAATATACAAAAGAGAACACAGAAGACAAATGAAAATTCTCGGATCAGTATCAAATATTACCTCCCAGATGATTGCAGTTTGATCATTTGATGCTGAAGCTAAATACTGCCCATTATGTGAAAATTGTACAAACCAGACTTCATCATCATGTGTTTCTAATATCTGTTGCAATATTAGTTGGTAAAGAAAATAACATCAGTATATATATACCAATAATGCTATATAGAAAATAATGGCAGGATGATCGTTGTATTAAATACAAAAATAGTTGAACAAAAACACAAAATTCTATACCTTTCCTCTTTTCTCCTCCCTGGCTTTTGGGGTTGGTTTTTGAAAGAAATCAGATTAAAAATATTAAACCTATCTACAAAATTTACCCTTGAATCCAATTAATTTGAATCCAATTAATGATATGTGAATCTCATTCTTCAAGAAGCGAAGTCCATTTTAATAAGTAAAAACTAAAAAGTAGCGAAGTCATTATAGGTAGAAATAGTGGTTGTAATAATGCTATTGCATATAGCTTTACATAGTGAAACTGCAATGCATGAATATATATCCATAAGAATGGTAGCTTGACCAGATATCCTTTTGATATATGTATGGTCGTAAGCTCCTAAAATTTCTATGTAACATTCACTGGGGCATTAAGACTTAGATCCCAAAATAAATTATAGATAGAAGCACTAACTCGTGGACTTCTATATGAAGATAGAGGGCACACTCATGTAAATTGGGCATGGGTTTGCATCGGAAAGGCATTCTAAGTGCGAAAGAAGTAGGGTATTGCCAGGTCAAGTGCAAGAGAAAAATATCAAATCATGGCATTAGAAAAATGTGACCTCATTGCGACTGAAAAGTTGCTTCGAGAATTGAGATCTGGAAAAGCAAAATAGATGCAATTTCCTTGAGAGAATTTCAACCCAATCTTTTGTGAGGTACCAAGCACACGCACATAGACTATCATTTCATCCAAGAGAAGATTTTGTCTAGTTAATATCACTACTAATTTTGTCAACCCAACCCACATGACCAACTAACATGTATTTACCAAGTCTTTTCCAAAACCTATTATAATTTGATATCACCAACACGTAGTTAATTGGTCTGGTCAAATCTTTCTCATCATTAACATTCCTTCTACGCAAAGACAAAAACCAAAACAAAAATCCCAAGCCTCAACAATAATCACATCCATTTGCAAGATTCCAAAGTTTAGTATTCACAAAATCTAATACATTGCGACCCAACTTTATAATCAAGAAAGATCAATGAATTTATCAAGAATAAACAAACACGGTAACTGTGATGCAAAAGCATATGATAGCCTCAGAAAACAATACACTTTCAAACAAAAAATGTAAAGGCAAAAGAAAGCTAAAAGACAGACTTCCAATCTGCAACAGGCAAAAAGGAAAGAGGATGCCACTACTGATTAACAGGTCAACAATAAAGATCTTAAAGAAGAAAAGAGGTCAAACAAAATACCCCCACATAAAGCTCACAGCATCTATTAGACATATCATTTACTAACCTGCAATGTTCTAGAAGGTATCTGATCTTTTCCACAATGATGATCTGAATATAATGACATCTCCTTATCCGATGAGTTGTGAAATGGGCAAGCCTCTTGCTGCAAGATGAGGGCTTGTTCAACTAGATGTTCCAACCTCTTTTCGGGTATCATCACTGTTGGGGGAAGCAGTTTCTGCAATTCCTCAAGAAGCTTTGACCGAGACCTCACTTTTACAATATCTTGCTTCGGAGTTGGAGACACTATGCAGGAAGAAAGTTCCCGAATTCTACTACTATAAATACGAAGTGGAGCAATCTCCGTCCTCAAGGTCTTCAATGCTTCCATGACCTTTTCCCCATTTAGAAGTTCAAAGAATTTCTGTTCCAAGATTAAAAATGAGGCTGATCTGACAATGCTTTCATCGGTCAGACCAATTTTATGCAATGTGGCTACACTCTCATGCCAATTTCCATCAAGTACTTGTTGCATAAACAGATTCACCCCATGTGAGTGTAAAGGTATTCCAGACTCCTCCTCCAGACGTGCTCCACTCTTTCTGTAACCAAGAGAATACAATGCCTTTGCAATTATCCTGACAAATTCCTCCCTCTTTATAACCCCTTTAGAACCGATAACTTGTTCGTCCCCATCGGACGGTAAGGGCCGAGCCATGGAGTCACCGGAGAAGCCTCCAACAGGCTCTACAGAAGAAGATCCGTTAGACAAGCCAACTAATCCTTTAGAGGATACTTTCATGCGTTTCAAGGCTGGTTCTTCATCCTCCACACCACCCATGAAAAGTTCACCTCAGCCCATATATAATCTCAGCAGTGAGAAAACAATACAATCAAGCATATAACTTAGAAAAAAGCTTCTGAAAAAGACCTCAAGGAACAAAGTGTCTGCAGAGAAAATGGTCAAAGAAACAGAAACAACAACAGTAAGTACAACAAAATTGAGCCCCGAACAAGAAGCTAAAACAGCAAACAGATTCCTCAAATTGAAACAACAAATGAACACAATCAATTAATACAAAGATAAAAAAAAAAAAGCAATAATCCAAGCTGTGTTGCTTGAAAGCACAAATTGCACAATGTTTCTACCAATTTTATTTCCATCGAGATTGCGTGATGCCTAACAGAGGCTATCTGAAATCAACATAAACATCATCTGAAAAAGCAAGGCTGAACTAAAAATTTGCATAAAAATATATATATATATATATATATATATATATATATATATATATATAATACAAATAAAAAAGAAAGAAAATATGCATTTTCTGAAGAAACAACCAAAGACTCATCCAGAAAATCTAGAGAATAACTGAAAGAGGATATGATAAAACAATCGGCATCAGAAGTCGCAGATCCAATAACTTGAGAAGAAGAAGAAGAAGAAGAAAAAGTGATAATCCACCGACTTACCGAACAAGCAGAGAAACGATCGCCGAAGTTTGAGGTGCGATCGTGAGTTCAACACCGCCGATTCCTTCTTCTACTCCTTCTTCTTCTTCTTCTTCTCCTCACGCTTCCAACCTCCTTTCTCTTCAGTTACCAAAACCACACACGCTGAAAATCCCAAACCTTCTTCGCCTTTTCTCCTTATATTATGCCTCCAATGCCTCCAATTATATATAGATATATATAGATATACATATATATTTTATATTTTATAATTATAATAATAAATATTTTTTATATGAATTCATAAATTACTTATTATTCTACTGGATTTCTCTTTTCTCTTTTCCTTTTTTCCTCTTCTAGCTTTCTAGTTTTCCTTTCAACTCTTCGTTTGTGAAATGACAATCACCACCCTTCGCTAACTTGCCAGTTTCTTTTGGTTTGGTATATACCTTCCTTGCTTCTTAAACCAACCAGAGTTTGTTTGCCTTGTTAGTTCTATTTTCATACGAAACTTGCTTTCTCTAATTTTCTTTGATTATTATTATAATCTTCCACGTTCTAAACAATTTATAAATGTAAGTTGGATATAGTTAAGGCACATCTCTACTTAGGTAGAGAAAATAAAATCGTGGACATTTTAAACTTTTGTAGGATATCACGGAGTGACGCTTCATAATCAGATATAATGAAATTGTATAGTTTTTATCAATTGAAAATTGTATGAATGGAATGTACTATATAAATACAAAAAAAAACCACATAATAAAATCCATGTAAAAGTTATTTTAAAAGTACTTGTATATCCTATTTAGTTAATTATGTTCATTCGTTTAATTTTTACTGGAAATTTGTTGATACAAAACATTTTTTGCCCTTTTGAAATGATTTTACTAGTTGATTAGCCAATTTAAACAAAATGTATGATTTTTTTTTTTTTTACTTATATTCGATAACCAAAAGAATGTAATTATAGAGCAAACCGTAGTAATAGTTTGATACCTTTGTAAGGAAAAGTACTGTAGTAGATGTCAATTTTTTACCAACAATAAACTCATCTGTACTTTCACCGTTTCCAATTATTAATTGCGGTTTTTGTCGTATACACTGTCTAAGGCTAGCTATCTTTGTATCAAGCCGGAAATCATGACTTAAATTGTTCTTTTCTCTTGTTTGAACTCTTATCTCTTTCTTACTAACAATGTTTCATGATCAATCCACTTCATATACTACTTTCATTGAGACAATTTCTTCTCTTCAATAAGAACTTTAGCCAACTCAAAACACACATATACACCTTGAAAGTTGAAACCTCTATGAAGCATAGTGCTTATACAAATGGCTTGCTTGTAGCATCACAATGAAGGAAACTTAAAATGCTTAAACAGAGAAAGAAACTCAAGGCTGTCTTTACAATGCCATGCAAATTAAGTATTCAGTTTCAGATACCAAGTCCCTTGATGAAATTTGGGAACAAAAAGGAGGCTAAACAACTCAAAACATACATATATAGCACTTGAAGTTGATTTACATATATATGCAGCATAACCCTCCAATATTAAGCTGCTAAGCAACACTGAAAGAATTTGCTGCGCTCTCTACAAATCTTCTTGCTCCCTTAAACCACCTCTTGTCTCCGGCTTGAGCCTTGCAAATGTATAGTTTTCCGTCCTTCACGGTTGCTCTAATTATTTGGTGCTTGCCACCTTCATCTCCGTCAGCAGTCCTTGTCAACACGGATAAAACATAGTACTTTTTCCCATCAATCACAGGTGTTGAACTGTCCAAGATGTTTGCTGTGGCGACAACGTTTGCATCGAAACCACCCTGAGTGATTAAAGTTCATACTCAGTTAGGATATGCAATGATATATTATGTGTAATTCAGTATTTGTGGTTGATTGCCAGTCGCTTACCTCAGCTTGAGTTTTGCCGAAGAAGGCCTGCTTTCCTAGTAAGTAATCCACCTGCAAAGAGGAAGAATCAAGTCTTGAATTTCAACCGGCAAGTAGCTACCGTTGCATTGTCTTCAAAAATTCATAGACATTATTCTTTTTGAATGTTGGGAACTTGAAAAGTACAAAAACTTATATCAATTGGACTACAACTAGTGTTCTTTATAGTGAAAAATACAATTTGGGTCCCTCATATTTGGAAAAGCATTTTGTTCACTGATGTTTCTTTCTTTATTTTTTGTCTAAACCCTTCATTATCTGGAAGTCCATTGGATCCCAACTAGTCCGAGTTGTGTTAGGTGGATTCATATAAAAGAACAAAACTCACTCAAAACCTATTTTTTCTATTGACAAGACTCGAATTTGAGAACTTACTTAAGGAGAACCAAGCTCCTCACCATTTGGACCAACGGGTGTCAGTGTTCTCTAATGTTTCTAAATGCATAAGATAACAAAGCTCTCTCAAAACCTATTTTTTCCATTGACAAGACTCGAATTCGAGAACTTACTTAAGGAGAACCAAGCTCCTCGCCATTTGGACCAACAGGTGTCGGTGTTCTCTAATGTTTCTAAATGCATAAGATAACATTTCTAAGACTTTCCGGTATGAATTTGCACAATGACCTAAGGTTCCAGATATCAATTTGCATTTTCTCTAATTCAGAAAACAAGCATAAGTACTAGTTTACCTTAGAGAGGAACTCCTCAGGTGAACCATAGTCAGTGATAGACTTCTTATCAGTTGGAGTCACAGTGACAACAACATTGCTAGTTGAATCGAAGTTGTCCTCAAATCTAAGAACCTGACCTGTGTACTCAACCTCTTTGCTTGGGTTCCACTTTGAGGGAATCGATAGTTTGAATCCATCTCCATTGTATGGCAAGAAATCTGTGTTTGTCTTTGGTTTTCCAAACACATTGGCTGCAAACAAAACAATCAAAATTCATCAACTTTCCCCCCCCCCCCAATTTTCAATCCCCCAATACCTAATTGCTCAAATAAATCATTTCATCCCCGACCCGGATCATCTGCAGTCAATAAATGACGCAGTCACTGCAGTCGCGTGTAAATTTGGAAATTGGGAAAACCGGAGACTGCATGCAGTAGGCTTGTTACGTGCAACTGCATCAACTGCGTGAAAAAACGACTGCAGCGAATCCATTTTCTTTCATCTCTAGGGATCAAATTCATTCCTGTGCCTCCACCTAACACATGTATTGTTACTTATATTGAATATAATCTTTATCTATTATATTATCTATTTAAAAAATTTAACTATTACTAAGGACACGCGGAAAAACTCATTTATCAATTTTTCTGCCAAAAACTATTTTCCCATAAGAAACTTGAATATAACGTAGATTCTGCCGTGTTCCCTCAACTGGTAATTACTAATTAGATTATGAAAAAGAGAGAGAGAAAGAGAAAAATACCAGCTTCACCATAGGCTGCATCTGCAGGTGAGACCTTAGAGCCAACAGCAGCAGCACCAATTAGCACGGTGAGAGCTAACCGGCGAGAAACTAGGCTACCATCGTCCTCTTGAAGTGCCTGTTTTTGTGCCTTGCAAACAAGCTGGTTTGGCTTGGTGTTTATAACCACTTGGCGTTGTGATGAGAATCTTGTACTGGTGGAGGTAGTAGTAAGTGCACGGTGGTGCAAAAAGCATTGAGTAGAAGTCATTGTGCGCTCTAGTCTCGCTCACTCTTCTTCCTAGTCCTTCTTGTTATGTTTGATCAAACTGTGGCAAGGCAAGTTGTTGAGTTGGAGTTTAGTTTGGATGCTGGTTAGGGTGTGCTGTGTTGTGTGCCCAATGAGATTGTGGCTGGTTTTGGATAGTGGAGTTGGAAGTGGATGATTGGATTGGATTAGATTTTTTATGTGGGATAAGGTAGTATGGGCTCTGATTGGTCCACGTCGTGCCACGTATTATCATTTTGCTCTTGTCGTAGCCATTTTGGGGATTTGGTATACTTGGGGAGGACATACATAATTGTCATGACACGAAGCCTTTGTTTTAGCACTTTTTATTAGTATTCTTTTTTCTTTTTTTTTGTTGTAAAAAGTTATATTTAATTACTTCACTTTGGACCCAAAAAAAAAAAAATTACTTCACGGCGAAGTAGTTGCTCTTTTATCCACTCACATTTTTTATTTACTCTTTCAATTATATTATGTTAACTCTTCCACTTCTTTCAGAAACTCTTTCTTTCTCGGTGTCTATTCACTGCTACTTTGGCTTCTACTTCCCTCTCCTCATTCTGGTGTGTGTGCGTGCATCAAACCCACTAACTTCTGCTCTTTCATTTCTTCTTTATTTTACTTTATTTTATTTTATTTTAATTTTCGGCTTTTACCATGTATCGATGCTTCTTACTCGATGTCTCTTTTAGTTCATGTCTTTAATTTATCTTTTGTGAATTTTTTTTTCCTCCAGTGTGAGTTGTTGAATTCTCTGTACAATTTTTTAGTTAGGCTTTTGCAGGTGTTTGAGGGAGGGGAATAGACTTTGAATTTCTTTGTTTACTGATCTGTGACCTTATATGTCAAATGCACTTCCTTTTAAGCCTCTGAATTGGGGGAGAAAAGAACTAAAAGGAAAAAACTCGCGGTGCCCCTTTTGCTTTTCTGCCGTTCACATATTTTTTAGAAGAATTTTATTTTTTCTTTTTCTACCTGTGATCCTGGCTCGTCAACTTTGCATTTAGACTATGGATCATAATTTATTATTATTATTATTATTATTATTATTATTATACCTTTTCACTTTTAGGTGTTTTGTGGCTTTGGTCAAAAAAGTGTTCTGTGGCTTCTTAATTGTTGAAATATATGTAAGGGAATGGGATGTTTGACCTGCCAAAGTGTTTTTCCATGGTTGAGTTGGCTTTCTCTTCTCTCTTTACCACAAATGAAAAGCAATTGAGATTGCTGTTTTGAGCTTTTGACCTGGGACAAGTTTCTAGGTTATGGTTTGTGCTTTGAAAATGGACAATGCATGTAACAAGAAAAAATTAGCTTCATGAAAGTTAAGTTATAATGTTGAGTTTCTGCACTGTGATTCAAGTGTAGGAATCAGAAGCATACTCGTTTCTTTTCATGTTTTTTTCCGTCTCTTACTCTTATCATCAAGACCAGCCTGTGGTGCGTGTGTTGGTGTAGTCATAATGGGCCTGACTTAACCATTCAGTTGATGAGAAAGATGGATGAAGAAGTGAAGTGTTTATATGGGTGTCCTGGACCCCAATGCAAAAACATGCTCATACGCTAGGTGTGGGTATGGCAGTAGGCTATTGTAAACTTGGATGATGAATTGCAAGCTAGTTTCCAATCTTAGCTATGCCAAAAGCTGGACTGTTAATGTTTACTTCCGCTAGTGCGTTGGCATTTGAAGACATTGTTTGTGAAGCCAATTACAAAAGTCGCAAGTCTTTATGTTTAAATTTAATGTCTCTTTTGTTCAAATGAGCTTATTTGTAACAAGTTAAAGCTTTATAGGCTTTGGCATGAAGGGGAGCGTTGAGAAATATCCTAAATAAAGGGCATTGCCTTGTAGTTGTCTTTTGATTGTTGTAGTTTTAGAGTAAATATAAGTTTTAGTCTGTGTCTTGTATCACGGACCTACAAGACTTTTTTTCATGAAGTTAAGGCCCATTTGCAGCAATAACAACTTAAGCTAACTCATACTAGAAAGAATTATTACTGTTGAAGCATTAAATTTGATGATAGGCAACGTGCTATGGAGCTGCCCAGGGTCCAGGGAAGGGCTGGGCCTATTGCGGATCTATTGTAGGCGGCCTGACCTTGCATTTGTTTTCAAGATATCAAGACCTCCAGTCACATAGCAGCAACTCCACCTGTCTAAAGCTTCCCTAACCAAGTTGGAATACATACAGGCTACATTAATTCATTGCCATTTATGTTTCTTTTGTGTCCTTAGACCTACAAGACATCTTTCATGATAGATGGGTGTAATTTTTTGTCTTACTTTGTGAATGTTTGCCTCGAGTTAGCTATACGAACTCCTCTTATGTCATGGTTTAGGAAAAAAAAAATGTTTGAATCTTTTGCATTTGCTTTATGCGTGTTGGTTTTTTCCATAAATGTTGATTGATGCTGCAATGGTGTTAGAAATGATAGCTATTTCGTACAACGCTTTATGATGTTCTTTTTTATTCTTAGAATTACAGGAACAATAACAATGTCTGAGAAAATCACTGCTGAAAAGCTACTCAACACCCTTGTGGAAACAATTGCTGAGAAGCCAAAATCTGTATCGTTCTTTGAAGAAGAGAAGTCAAACTCAGTGAGCTCCCAGTTGAATAGATTGTTTGGACGCCAGAAACCTGTGCACAATCTTTTAGGGGGTGGAAAATGTATGGCCGTTTTAGTCAATTGCCTGTAAAATCTATCATGTTAGCCTCAGTCTTTAAAACTCTTTTTTTTTTCCATTTGAATGACAGCTGCTGATGTCTTGTTATGGAGGAACAAGAAGATCTCTGCGAGCGTTTTAACCGCTGCAACAGCTATATGGGTGCTTTTTGAATGGCTTGATTATAATTTCCTAACTCTTCTATTCTTTGCTCTGGTTCTTGGCATGCTTGTACAGTTTCTTTGGGTAAATGCTTCCGGCTTGTTTAGCAGGTAATCCAAGCATCTTTTCATTTCTTCTTTTGTTGCCTGATTTTATCTAAATATATTGTACTACTTTACAGTTTTGAGTATGCTTTGTTCTCTTTGGTGACAGGAAGCCATCTAAAGTTCCCCGTTTGGTTCTCCCAGAAGATATCTTTGTGAATATTGCAACTGCGGTTGGTGCTGAGGTTAACCATGGTTTGAGGTTCCTTCAAAATGTTGCATGTGGCGGAAACCTGAAGCAATTTCTTCTTGTATGTTTACTCTTTTGTTTTCTTGCTTTGGTATTGTCATTTATAATCCCAATTCAAGCTTAAAACATAGTATTGGCACCTTGCAAGTGCAAGGCACAATATGCATTGAAACAAGGATTGTATGTTTCATGGGTCAACTGGGAAGTATCCCATGCATCGTATGTATATTTTTAAATTCTGGTAAAACTTAAAAAATATCGGTTAAAAGAATAAATATTTAAGAGAAAAAATTTAAAATTATAAGAGATGTGTGCATGGTTTTGATAAAATCTAAAAATATAGATTACAAAGAAAATTGTTTAGAATTATAAAGGGGTTGTGCATAAATTATTTAAATATTTTTAATTTAAAATTTGAAGAAAGAGAAGTTAAAAATGACACATGTTCCTTTTTTTTAAGAGAAGTAGATTAAGAGATTAAGCTGCTATTAAGAGAGTGTATTTTAATTTAATATATACAGATGATTTGGCTGAAAATATCTGACACTTGATACGATCAATATTTTCAGTATCGTATCCCTGGAAATTTGATACTTGATTACACAGAAAAATATTGAATAAAAAATTAAATAAGGAATTGTTTAAGCAAATATGAGAATTATTTAAATACATTTTATTTGTAATTAATAAGAATAAGAATTGGGGAAAGTTAGAGTGAATTGGTAATACTAAAAGTAAAAGTAGAAATAAGATTCGTCAGCTTGATTCGGGAAGAAAAAGAAAATTTAAATGTAAAAAGAAAATTTTGAAAGTAATTAATAATTTGAAAGTTTTGAAAAAATATAAAATAAATGTGGAACATGGCGAAGTCGTATGTTTTAAGGAGGAGAGAGTTGTCTTCGCTCTAAAGAATGAGGGACTCTATTTTGTTATGTAGGAGTGAATATATGGATTTATTGCTTTACTTGATTTGGAGTAGGATTATATGACAAATAACCAATCTGGGTAGTTTTGTTAAGTAAATTGAATCGACAATCATGATGATGCTCTTTCAACTCTTGCTGTCAGTTATATAGCTTGTATTTAACCATTTATATACCTTAAATTATATTTGTTCTTATATTTGTGGCAAAGAAAAAATAGATACATGGAATTTGTGATGATGGTTAAAATATCCCCAGGTAGTTGTAAGCTTGTGGGCTGGTGCTGTGATTGGGAGCTGGTGCAACTTTTTGACTGTCATGTATATTGGTGAGAGACCTGCCTTCTTTTCATCTGTTGATAGAATGTGTTGGCCAGAATGTTTCCTCAAGTTATTAAGTTGGACAAAATTTGAAAAGTATATTTTGGATTTCAAGTACCCTGCAAATATTTGCTCTCATAAAATGTGATTAACTAAAATTATGGAAATAGTATTATTTTAGCATTTCTTGGATGGTAAAGCCAATCTTATGTTGTGCTTGTATGATGGATACTAGGGATGATAGAAACAACTTATTAACTATGAAGGGCATGTAGTTTATCTGCATTGCAACTCTCTAGAATGAAAAGTAAAAGAAAAAGTGAACGAAGAGAGAATTCTTGAGGAAATGGGGAATGTTTCTGAATTGTAATATTAGCAATCCATTTCATTGAGTTTGCTGAACCACACACACACTGACACACACCCACATGCATGCACACGCGGACACCCACGCATGGTTCTCCAACTCTCATATCTACTCTACTTCTAACCACGTACATGAAATAAATACTAAGAAACTAACTAATTTTGAAACTAACTCACTACTATTAACAGTAATTGAAGTTGTGCATTCAAATGTGTGTATCTAACATTCCAAGCTTGGAATTTAGGGGGTTGCCAGCTTTAAGATAGGGAGAGGGTTTTTCGAATGTCAGCTTTAATCTTATCTCTGACAATTTGGAAGTCCATTTCAATGTGTTTTGGTCATTCATGAAACACAGGATTTGAAGCACAGCAGCAATTGCATTCGCCACCTGCAGAAAGAACTAACAATGAACACGAAGCTCAAAAATGAGAATCAGAGTCAATCGCTTAGTGGTAGCAGTAGCAAGAGTCCCTAGTGTAAGAACTTTGATACCATGTGAAAAATGAAAGAAACTAACCACGTGTAGGAAATCTATTATCTATATAAGAAACCTAACTACACCAAGGACATGTAGCAAAAGCTTATTCATCCGTTTTATCGCCAAAAATCATTTTCCCACTAAAAACTTAACTACATTCAAAAAACTTAACTACACTATAGATTTCGTTTTTCTTTGTCATCCATGTTGAGCACGGTTTCTCTCAACTAGTAAATACTAAGAAACTAATTTTGAAACTAGCTAATTACTGTTGACAGAAACTGATAGTTGTAACTTGTGACATATAGTATAGGAAACAATAGAAATGGATGATATGATACCTTTTTGAAGTTCAATGCTGATCATTTGTCGTTCTAGTCTATTACTCTATTTTTTATGTCATACTTGATTGCTAAATTTTTTATGTTGTCCTAAGGTTTTGTTGCTGCGCACACACTCCCAGTTCTCTACGAAAGGTATGATGATAAAGTTGACAACTTTGTGTACAAGGTCCTTGATCAGATGCAAAATAACTATCGGAAGCTGGATGCTGGTTTGCTTAGCAAAATCCCCAAAGGAAAAGTCAAAGGAAAGAAGTATGAATAGATTCATGTTTATAAGAAGTATGAATAGATTCAAGTTTATGTAAATGGTTTGAATTTTAATATCCATTTCTCACTTGTGATGGAATTGGGAATGGCTGAAGGAAGTAACTAGGGAAAAGTGATTTCTCCCAAATGGTTTTGATTGGGACATATCTGCATTTGTTGCTTCTGCTTTGGCTCTAATATTTCCTTTTTCCATGTCGGGGTCCTCAAAATTTGTATTGTCATTATTTGAGTGGGGAAGGAAAAACTTCATTATATTGATTGTTGCACTTGTAAGTGAATTTGGATTCTCTGCGGTCAGAGATTCCATGCATTCACGTAGTCAGCTCCAATTTCAAGCTTGCTTTTAAAGCTGATTTACCAAGCTTAAAATCGGAGCCATCCGATCTTGATTTAGCGGCTCTGAATTACTGACTGTGTGAATATGTGGAATCCCTGACTGTAGGGAATCTGAATTCCAAGCAAGCTCGTGAAGGCATTTACAAGGTAGAGTTTCATATTATCCATGGATAAGATTCCTTCATACTTTACAGTGAGATTATCTCGAAAAATAACTTAATTTAATATGCTCTTAACTTAAAAATTTAAAGATGAATATAATCGTATTTATTTTACTGGCAAACTCATTTTTTGAGGATTTTTTTTCCTTATCCCATTGCAAAACCAATACATAGAAAAGATATTTGAAATATTTAGATGGGTTTTATTTTATTTTTGTTTTCATTTTTAATTATTGTTTTTGTTTATAATCATAAAAATGTTATTTTTGACATTATATTTGTTTTAAAATTTGTGAAGGTATATGAAAATATGTTGTTTTCGCCATTTGCTTCATGCTTTGAAAATAGAAAATAAAGGAAAAATAATGTAATATTTTTTAATCATTTATAAAAATATGTCAACTGAAAATGACTATAAAAAAATAAATCAAATACTAAGGTGTGTTAGTGGTTAACGCATTTTATCTAAAGGGACGAATTTGATTACTATTCGAATTTGATTACTCGAACAATTTGGCTCCAAAGCAATGGACTCCTACAAAATTGTCAGATTTGATGACTTGCTGCACATGTTTTCCATTTTTCTTTGTGACATTCTCCATTCATTGTATCTTCTCATGGTACGACCAAAAATACTTTCAACGTGTTAGTATCACGTAAAACAGAAATTTATTGTAAATAAAAAATCAAGGTGAGTCCAGTGAGTCCATAGAAACCAGAAGATACGTTTATTTTATTAAGGTGAAACTTGAACTATATTATATATGCACCCATGTCTCTCTTGGCTTTAGAGCAACACATACATATTTGAATTTTGAAAAGTCATGAGGGAAACGAAACAAGCACATGCATTAGACAGTTGTAACCCTTTCCTATGTACTCTTTCCGTTTTCGTTTATAAGTAAAAGTCATTTTTTGCATTTATTGAAAAGTGTATGTATCTGGTCCAAAAATTTTGGACCAAATACATACATTTTTCAATGAATACAAAAAGTGACTTTTGTTTATAAACAAAAAACGGAAGGAGTACAAATTAAGAGACCACATTTGGCCAAAACAAAACCTACCGTGTGAAGCATGTTACTATCATTTGTATATATGATCCATGTCATTAAATATGTGCGTGTGACGACGAAGCTCAAGCGTGTGTGCAAATTCCCAACACCACATGTTGAATGCGCTGTGCAGCAAGAAGCCATGAGCTTTCCTCAAGTTTTGGTCCCTCTCTGTCCATCTTGTACAAATGTATGGACACAAACCTCACCAGCTCAGCCATTGCCTCCTTCCCACTCGCAAAGAATGTTGTATAGCTCTCACAAACAAAACCAAAAGTGCCTCAATCGTCGCGCCAAGAGGGGGAAAAAAAAAGAAAAGCAAACGTACCTTTCAGACAATCTGGAATATATTAAAAGTGCCCTTGCAAGTTTAATACTACTATATACAATATAAACAGATCATTATGCATTCCAATCACATGTTATGTGACCATCTTTTTATTTTCTATATCATAGTATAACTTAGGCTTAACTACACTTTTAATCCCTAAAGTATTTAAATGTGCGGTTTTGGCCCTCAAGTTCTCTAATTGGGTGAATTGGGTCATCCGGTATTGCGATTGTGCGATTTTGGTTTCACAGGTTTCAATTGTCCGATTTTGATCCTCTAATATTACAATTGTGAGATTTTGGTCCTCCAAATATTATAATTGTGCGATTTTGGTCTGTCAATGTACATATATAATGTGTAAGGGTATTTTTAATTTTAAGTTAACTAAGATGTCACTTACACCAAGTTATGTGTCAGGTCATACCACACATGACACATCCGTATTTCGTTAGACACATTAAATGACAATTGGACGGAAGGAACAAAATTGCACAATCTTAAATCCTGGAGGACTTCGCACAATTAGAACAGAGGACCAAAATCGCACAATCACAATATGTGAGGGACCAAAAATATAATTAAACCAATTACTTATTAAAACTTGTTTACATTATAACAAAACTGTGTAATATGATTGAACACCTATATAAATTTATACGGTCACTAAATAATTATTAAACTTTATATAATACTATATATCCTTTATTTTACAAAAATTTCAACTTCTTAGTTTACAAAGGGAAGCCTTGCATAAAAGTTGGAGTCACTATCATCAAAGATTCAAATTTAGTGATTGTAGTAATTACATCATTTTTTTTTTCACTGAAATAAATTTGAGTCCAATATTTTTTAGTGTATAAATAACGTGGTTTACTTTGAAGAGACTCATGACCTCATCCTCACTCTTAAGTCAACATAGCTAGTTTACATTACAAACGAGACAGTCTTTATTCTCTAGAACAGTTCTGTGCTAGCTGCAAATGGTGGTCTTTAATTGCATGGAATCTTCTGCTCTGCCGAAGTTTCTCATGGGCAATGACTTGGTTGAAACTGAATTCCAAAGCTTTTGCACCAAAAATGAGAGTGATGGTGACGATGATGATGGCGATAATGACATTGATATAGCGCCAGCAGCGTAGTTAACTTGATTTGGAGGAGGAAATGGGGGAGGGATTTGCAGAATAAGAGATGTGGTGGGGTGGGTGGGGGGGTATATAGTAATCTTTTCTGTTTAAGCTTTTATAGTTTTGCTTACGTTTGTTTTTACTGAAATTTATATTTATATTAGAATTAATAGGTAGTTGTGTTTTGTTTAATATTGTATAACGTATGATGTTTTATCAGTAATTAAGGTTTAATTCCTCTTTCTCTCTGACTCGATATATGCATCTGGCCTCTGACTCAATAATAATTTTTGTAATTATACTCATAGTAGCAATGGGCTGCAAGTAAATTTTGAAATATTTGACATGACCTAATTGAATCAGAAGCTTCCACTTGAGCACATGCATGCACTTTCACCAACCATGCAAGTGGAGAGCCACTATTTTTGACTATTTACATTTCCATTGATTTTTCTTTACAACTTGTTTTGATTACCCATTGTATTCCAGTAGATTACAGCCTGTATCTAGCTAAGATTTGGCTCATAGAAATGCTATAAATAGGAGCAAGAACCTCATGTATTGGCATCTTGAAGTTTATGAGAAATTGAGTATTTTGAGTTAGAGAGTTTTTCTCTCTTGTTCTGAGCCATTTTGGCATCGAGCAAGTTCTTAGATCCCTGAGTTGAGTTTGAGTGACAAAATCAACGGAAAGTTGAGTGTTTTTGGTGAGCAAGAAAGTTGTCCGCCCAGAAACTCCACTTTGCGGCCATTTTTTCGCAAAAACTAACGCCGCCATCGCGTCCGGAAGGGCCAAAACCTTGGGAACCAAAGTTTCGCGACCAACGGAGCCTCCACGCCGCCACGAGCGTCGCCGGAAAGTTCGCCGGAATCGCTCCGCCGCCGGTGTTGCAGAACCACCGTCGGAATTTCAAAACCACCGCGTCGGAGTTGCAGACCGTCGCCGGAAAATCTGATGTTGAAGACGACCACGCCAGCGTGCCGCGTCACGACACGTGTCACCTTCACCACTCTCTTCGCGCCACGTGTCAAGGAGCCACATCACCACCAAAGTCTACCTTTGACTCAACACCACCTCACCACCACGCCATTCGACCAACCAACCAGAAATCGCCACGCAGCCACGCTGACCAGTCAACTGCCTCGCTGTCCAAAGTTACTGAAAGTACAGATAAGCCCCTATACTTTTCTGTATTTACAGTTTTACCCCTGAACTTTTGTATAATTGCTATTTGACCCCTGAACTTTTAAAAATTGTATTTTGACCCCTAAACTTTTGTATAATTGCAATTTGACCCTTAAACTTTCAAAAATTGTATTTTGACCCCTAACCTTTTGTAAATTACAATTTGACCCCTATAAAATTGTAAAATTACCCTCTTTATATTTTTCCCCACAGAAAGTACCAAATTGTTCTTTGTTATTGGAAAAGAAATTGTGGAATTATAAAAGGTGCATTTCAAGAAAGGTCTGGCTAAGGAAAGACAAGGTTATTAAGACGCTAATGACACCTCTCTTTCCCCGGGAACTTCCTTGGTGTTCTAATTATAAAACTACAATCTCTAATCCCAGAACCCTAAGATTTCAAATTTTCTCCTACATCCAAAATGCCTCCTAGAAGACAACCAAAGGCATGACCTTACTATGGAAGACATGCGGAGACAACAGAGGAATTACAAAACACCGTGACATGTGCCCAACAAGCTCGCTTGAATGAACGTGAACAGCATTCGAGCGATGAATCCAAAGTACTTCAAAGCTGATTCCTCATCACCCGTAACCAAACGATCCCAGAGACAACCAATGACGTGATGACATCAAAGTAGACATTCCAGATTTTGAAGGAAGACTTCAACCGAAAAATTTATTGATTGGCTTCAGATCGCTGAAAGGGTGTTCGAATACAAGGAGATTCCTCAAGAAAAGAAGGTAAAAATTATTCTTTGTGAAGCTAAAGAAACATGCTTCCACTTGGTGGGAAAATCTTAAAAAAGGCGAGAACGAGAAGGGAAGAGTAGGATCGAACATGGGAGAAAATGCGCGAGAACTCTCCAGAAAGTTCTTACCTCCTCAATATTATCAACAAACTTTCATTCAACTACAAAATCTTCGTCAAAAGAATTTGTCGGTTGAAGAGTACGCCAGAGAATTTGAGAAGTTGATGATGCAATGTGATGTTCAAGAGAGAGAGGAGCATAATCGCTCGCTTCCTTGGAGGACTAAACCCTGATATTGTCAACCCTGTTGAACTTCAACAATATTGGACATTAGAAGATGTTATTAGCCTTGTTACAAAAGTGGAGAAGCAGTTACCCAGAAAGTCTAGCTACAGAAACTTCTCCTCCGCTAATAATCCTCCTTACCCCAAGAAACACCCACAGATCAACCCACCATCGAGTAAGCCTCCATCCAAACCCATCACAACCGAAAACAAAACCAAGGCCATCAAATGTTTCAAGTGCCAAGGTTTTGGTCATATAGCCTCCAATTGCCCAACACGGAGAACCATTACCATCATCAAAGGAGAAGCTTATGAAGTATCAGAACAAGAAGAGGTTCCAGAAGGACCTGAAGGAGAAGAGGAGTCCGAGCCAGTATATGATGAAGAACTCACTATTGCTGACCATGGTGAATCTTTAGTGATCAGACGAAGCTTGCATACAATATCAGTAAAAGAAGAACCTTGGTGGAGGCACAATATTTTCCACACTCGTTGCACTTCTGCCGAAAAAGTTTGTGACGTTATTGTAGACAGTGGAAGTTGTGAAAATGTTGTTTCCAACTATATGGTGGAAAAATTGGATCTACCAACCCAGATACATCCACACCCTTACAAGTTGCATTGGCTCAGCAAAGGAAGTGAAGTGAAAGTTGACAAGCGATGCCTTGTGACCTTTCCATCGCCGTAAATACCAGGATCAAGTCTGGTGTGATGTTGTACCTATGGATGCCTGTCATCTCCTCCTTGGAAGACCCTGGCAATATGATCGTCATGCACTATATGACGGTTATACCAACACCTACTCCTTTGTCAAAGATGGAGTAAAGATCAAGCTAACTCCTTTACCGCCGAATGAGCTTGATAAAGGCAAGAAAGAAGCCAAACCATTGGTGTCCTTAGTCACAAAGGAACAACTCAAAGAAGCTGCAAAGGAAGTTCAAACCATGAGCTTTATTCTACTGTTCGAGTCAAATAACGAGACTATCATTCAAGTGGAAATTAAACAGCTACTTGAAGAGTTTCCAGATGTTATACCGTAAGAAGTTCCACCGACTACCGCTAATGCGAGACATCCAAAGACGCCATTGACTTCATTCCCTGAGCAGTCCATTCCCAATAGACCAAATTTACGTAACGAGTCCCCAGGAGCATCTTTGAAATCCAGCGCCAAATTGAAGGATTGTTAAAAAGGATTGATACAGAAAGTATTAGCCCTTGTCGCTCCTCGCAATCCTAGTGCCCAAGAAAGATGGAAGCTGGAGAATGTGTGTTGATAGTTGAGCTGTCAACAAGATTACCATCAAGTACCGGTTTCCCATACCCAGACTTGATGATTTATTGGATCAGTTACATGGTGCCACTATCTTTTCAAAGATTGATCTTCGTAGTGGATACCATCAGATCATGCTAAGGCCCGGAGATGAATGGAAGACTGCCTTCAAAACCAGAGATGGCCTTTATGAATGGACTGTTATGCCTTTTGGGTTGTCCAATGCCCCAAGTACATTCATGCGCCTGATGAATCAAGTCCTTCGACCCTTTATTGGTAAATTTGTCGCCGTCATTTTGATGACATTCGATTTTTAGCAAGGACAAAGAAGAACACTGGAGCACCTTCGCAAGTGCTACTGCACTCTTCGTGAACAGAAACTCTATGCCAACTTGAAAAAATGTTCTTTCTTAACCAACGAAGTTACTTTTCTTGGTTATATCATCACATCCGAAGGCATACGAGTTGATCCAGAAAAGATAGAAGCGATCAATAGCTGGCCTGTCCCACAATCAATCCGTGAGGTGAGAAGTTTCCATGGATTAGCCTCCTTTTACAGAAGATTCATCAAGAACTTTAGCTCAGTTGCTGCCCCACTCACAGACTGCATTAATGGAGACAAGTTTCAATGGACTAAGGCCGCACAGAAAAGTTTTGATGAACTAAAAAGGTGTTTGACTGAAGCACCAGTATTAGGCCTTCCCAATTTTGATCAAGTGTTCGAAGTTAGCTGTGACGCTTCCAACACTGGAATTGGTGTCGTTTCTAAATCAAGAAGGTCATCCCATAGCCTTCTTCTGAGAAGCTCAACAATGCTAAACTCCGATATTCTACATATGATAAAGAGTTCTATGCAATTGTTCGTGCTTTGCAACATCGAGCCACTACTTGTTGAATAAGGAATTCATTCTTTATTACGATCATGAAGCCTTAAAGCATTTGAACTCTCAACAGAAGATTAGTCGCAGACATGCCGCTGAGTGAGTATTTACACCTTTTCCCTTCTCGATCAAGCATAAGGTCGGAGTTCAAAATATTGTAGCAGATGCCCTCGAGGGCGCCATACTCTACTTTCCACCCTACAAACAAAAGTAGTTGGCTTTGAAACAATTAAAGAGTTGTATCAGGATGATCCCGACCTCCAGAAAATTTGGAATGCCACCGAGTTTCATTCTTCACAAGACTACTATAGGCATGAGGATTTTTATTCAAAGGAAAGCACTTGTGTATTCCTCAATGCTCGCTACGAGAAGCTATTATTTGGGAAACACATGATGGAGGATTAGCAGGTGTCATTTTGGACGAGATAAAGCGTGGCTTTAGTAAAAGAGAATTTCTATTGGCCAAGATCGGAAAGAGATGTCAACCGACATATACAAAGATGTAGAATCGTCATTTGGCCAAGTCTAAAGGCCAAAACATCGGATTATATATGCCACTTCCGGTTCGAAGCACCATGGGAAGATGTTAGCATGGATTTCATTCTAGGACTCCCATGAACTCAACGCCGAAAGATTCCATCATGGTTGTGGTAGACAGATTTTCAAAGATGACCCATTTCATTCCTTGCCGAAGACCAATGATCGCATTCAAGTCGACCAGTATTTCAAAGAAATTGTTCGTCTTCATGGAATTCCAAAAACCATCACTTCCGATCGAGATGTAAAGTTCTTAAGCCACTTTTGGAGAACCTTGTGGAAGAAGATGGGTACTAAGCTTCAATTCAAGAAGTGCTATCATCCCTGCATCGATGGGCAAACAGAATCTATCAACAGACTTTTGGGAAATCTACTTCGAAGCTTTGTCGGTAAAAATCTGAAGCAGTGAGATCTTATTCTTGCACAAGTTGAATTTGCTTACAACAATTCGACTAATCAAGCCACTGGAAAATACCCTTTTGAAGTAGTATACGACACCCGTCCGCTAAGTCCGCTTGACTTGACTCCCTCGGCTGATAAGCAACAATATAGTTCAGATGCAGAAAGTAGAGCCAAGGAGATCAAGAAGCTGCATGAACACGTTCGAGAGCGGATTCGAAAGCAGAATTCAAGGTATAAAGCTCAACGTGACAAACATAGGAAGCGACAAAATTTTAAAGTTGGAGATTTGGTTTGGATACATCTACGAAAGGAACGATTTCCAAATCAACCAAATGCTAAGTTGTCCCCTAGAGCTGATGGACCATTTAAAATTGTGCAGAAAATCAACGACAATGCTTACAATGTAGAACTGCCAGGAACATATGGTGTCTCTGCAACTTTCAACGTCGCTGACATTTCACCATATTTAGATGACGAAGCAGAATTAAACTCGAGGGCGAGTTCTCTCCAACCCGGGGAGTATGAATCAGAAGCTTCCACTTGAGCACATGCATGCACCTTCACCAACCATGCAAGTGGAGAGCCACTATTTTTGACTATTTACATTTCCATTAATTTTTCTTTACAACTTGTTTTGATTACCCATTGTATTCCAGTAGATTACAGCCTGTATCTAGCTAAGATTTGGCTCATAGAAATGCTATAAATAGGAGCAAGAACCTCATGTATTGGCATCTTGAAGTTTATGAGAAATTGAGTATTTTGAGTTAGAGAGTTTTTCTCTCTTGTTCCTGAGCCACTAATTATAATGTTTCCTTTATAAATAATCAACTTAAAATCAATCTGAATAAGAGTCTGGAATTCCAGTTCTTTTTCTTTTCTTTTGTATTCTGCATAATCATGTTCTGGGAACTTAATTACCCAGTCTTAAATTCCAAATCCAATGACCCCATCTACCATTCAACCACAAAGGATAACATATATAGTATATACACGCGGAAAAAGGAGTAGGCGACCGCTTATACTTTGCATGAAAATGTTACATAAAAAAAAATACGCTTAAATATTATTTGCGTCCCTGTAAATATGGGGTACTTTGGTTTTCGTCCATGCAAGTTTTTTTTTTATTTTCGTCCCTGCAATTTACGCCGTTTATCATTTTCGTCCCTGGCTATCAAACTCCGTTAAAAAAAGATGATGTGTCTAACGAAGCTACAAGCTGACATTTCCACGTCATCAAAATAAATTTGTTTTTCGTCCCTGCAAATATAGGGTACTTTAGTTTTCGTCCCTGCAATTTTACCCGTTTTCATTTTCGTCCCTGGCAGTCAAACTCCGTTAAACAAAGATGACTTGTCTAACAGAGCTATACGCTGACATTTCCACGTCAAGTCTTCCTTATAAATCCCATTCAAAGGTGTGAGCTTGAGCATGTCGTGCTGATGGATCACAGTGGGAAGACATATGTTATTGGCATTGAACGGTGATTTCACTTAGTTTTCCCCACGTCAATACGTAACCCCTGTGTAATTGTTCAGATGAACACAAATTTATCTCCATTTCTCTTAAAAACCCTAACCGAAACCGTTGAAGAAGAGGGGAAGAGGGCTGGGTCGAAGAACAGTAGGAGAATGAGAATGTTGGATCGAAGAATAGGATTAGAAATGGAAATCGGTGGAGGTTCTTCGTCGTCTGTTGTGACTCCTCAATGCGAGTTTGTACCACGTTATGGCTGTCGTGAGCCTATGAGGTTGTAAGCCTCCAACTCCAGCGACAATCCTAGGCGAAGATACTGGAAACGTGTCAACTGGAATGTGGGTATCACATTTCTCTGTTTTCCTTATTTCTTCGATTCGTTCTTTCTTCTTCTCTGTTTCACTTATTTCTCTGTTCTTCTGTTCTTTTTTCTTTGTTTTGGTTGTTCTGTTCTTCAATGTTTTGGTCGTTATGTTATTCACACATTTTGATTGTTCTGTTCTCTTCTCTGTTTTTTTCAGAGCAAAGATAGTTGCAAAAAGATTGAGAAACTTAAGCTGAAATTGGACAATGAGAGAAGAAAAGTGTTGTGGTTGGTGTTTAAATTGTTCCGTTAAACAAGTCATCTTTTTTTAACGGAGTTTGATGGCGAGGGACGAAAATGAAAACGGGTCAAATTGCAGGGATGAAAATGAGAAAACAAAATTATGCAGGGACTAATACCAGAGTACCCCATATTTTCAGGGACGAAAAAATATTTATTTTGATGACGTGGAAATGCCAGGGACGAAAATATAAAAGGGTCAAATTGCAGGGATGAAAACGAAAGTACCTGCAGGGACAAAAAAATTTATTTTGATGACGTGGAAATGCCAGCGTGTAGCCCCATTAGACACGTCATCTATTTTTAACAGAGTTTGACAGCCAGGGACGAAAACAATAAACGACGTAAATTACAGGGACTAAAATGAAAAAAAAATTACAGGGACAAAAACCAAAATACCTCATATTTGCAGGGACGAAAATAATATTTAAGCAAAAAAAATATTGCGGATGTGCTTTGATCTGTCTTGAGAATGTCCACATTAAATATAGATGCCCTTTTTAAAACCCATATGATTCATTTATATTTTTATGACAGAATTCATTTATATTTTTATGATTTGCTCAGAACTAGTGGGCCAATAATAGTGTTCAAGTTTTGAGTAACTATTAACACCCTCATTTTTTCTAGCCTGCACCCCAGACCTATATTTTATTTTTTTGTATTCTAAAAGTTTATTTTCGGGCAATTTTATGTCATTCGAAAGTTAACTTCCAGAAAAAGGTGGATGTTTGAGGGGTGTTTAGCAAAAATGTGGTGTCAAAAGTTACTCTCGTTCAAGTATGGTAGGTCCATCATCCAAAGAGTTCAAATCATTTAGACTTCACCCCACATTGTTGATATACTCTTTACTTGTCTCTGGACTGTCTTATGTGAGACTTGTTATTTTAACACTCCCCGTCAAGTCCAACAAGATTAGTATGTTAGTTGATCTGATGTGACTTGAATATTAGACATATGTCCTTTTTTTGTTTTTAGTTGATTTTTTTATTGTCCATGGGATAAAGAGGAAAATAGGCTTTATAAGGTGGGTGGTTGTGTCTAAGAATGTCATGACTTTTTGGACCAATTTCCACACTTGTAAATCCCAAAATACCACACTCTCAAATGGTGCCTGCTACACATAAGATATCGTGCTAAAAATTCAATACAGTATCAGAGTCCATCTCACGTAATGGCCCAATAAATTATCCAAAGAAAAAACTAAAATAACTAAAAAAATAACTGAATCAATGGCAAAAACTCATCCTAACTATATGCTCTAACACACAGGCTCTTAACAGATCTTCTAATGACTGGATTGTTCATTTGTTCAAATTCACCATCTGTCTAAGGATGACAAATTGAACTCAACCCAAGCTTCGTTCCCAAAGCACTGTGCAACTTCTTGCAAAAACCTAAGGGTAAACTTAGGGTCTCTATCACTAATGATACTGGTAGGTACAACATGCAACCTCACAACCTCCTTGAGATAGATCTGAATCAATCTCTTCAAGGTATAACTCTCACTAATAGGTATAAAATCAGCACACTTGGGTTAACTTATCGATAATCACCCAGATCGCATCAAACTTCTTGGAAGTCTTAGGCAATCCTACCACAAAATCCATCGCAATGTTGTCCCACTTCCGCTCAGGAATATCCAGCGATTGCAACAAACCTGCTAGCTTCTGATGTTCTATCTTAGCTTTCTAAATCACAAAGTAAGACAAAACATACTCCGTTATCTTCTTCTTCATCCCATGCCATCAAAACATCTTCTTCAAGTCCTGATACATCTCAGTTGCACCTAGGTGGAAACAAAGCGTACTTTTATGCACCTTGTGACAACCACCCTAAAAATTAAATGGAGCCACTACCAATATTTTATTTTCATAGGAAAACATTGGAAAACCTATTTTTGTTGAATATTTTTGAATTTAATGAAAAAAAGAAGGGTCTTTGTACCAGAGTTGGGTTCGGGAGTTGGTTACGCGCAAGGAAGGATTAGCACCCATACACGCCCATTTAAAAAAAATGGTACCCGTTAATTGCTTGTAAAAAATTTGTTTGCCTTTTAAAAAAATTAATTCCCTTTATCAAATTTTTAAATAATAAGAAAAAGAACCAACAAAAATTATTAAAAAGAAGCCCTTTTTTATTGTATTTATTATTATTTCATCTCCTTTTAATAAAATAGAAATACAAACTGAAAATGAGAATTACTTCCACAAGTTATTAATTTATTTATTTGAAAAAAAAATACTTAAATAAGGAAACAAAATTCAGTAACTTTCTATTTTGCTTTTAAGTCCCTCATTAATATAATAATTGCAAATTGGTCCCTATTTAAAGTTTGGCCCCGTGGGAAGACCAAAACCTAAAACGCGTATAAACAGAAAATAAAGAAAGGAAGATTTTTTAATTTATCTGCTTTCAGACCCCTTTTACCATATATTTATATTTCAGTCCTTTTTATAACATATTTGCAGTTTAGTCCCTTTTTATCATGTATTTACAATTTAGTCCCTATTTAGGGTATATTTACAGCTTAGTCCCTATTTAGGGTTTGGCCCCATTGGAAGGCCAAACCCTAAACCTAGTTGCAAACCAAACCGTAGAGGCCAACAGAAACAATCAACGATAATCACAGCAACAGCCCAATAATCGCAAATATAAAAGAACAAAATTAAGAAAATTGCAGCATCAATTGATCAAGTCTTTGTTACATAGCCATATTCAGAGAAAAATAGAAGGAAGAAAAGAAAACCTGGGTGTTATGCTTTTCCCAGAAAATCAAAGAGATCTGAGAGAAGGGGATAAAACCTAAGACTAAATGTGTTTAATTTTATGGTAGCCTCACAGGTTAGTAGTTTCCTTTTCTTGGCTCTATTCGTTCTCCTTCTTGCTCTCGGCCTCTCTGCCCTTCTCTTGTTCTCACTCCGGTTCCCTCTGGCTCTCGGTCTCTAGGGTTTTTCCCCTCTCTCCGGTTCCTCCCTTGACTTGCATTTTGTGTGGCTTTTATAGCCCAAGTACCTGCGAAACAAACAGATCAGATTAGTTCAAAAAATAAAAAATAAAAACAAAAAAGAAGAAATAAAGAGATAAAAGGAAGGAAGGAAGGAGCAGATACTCCCTTTATTCCACGCTCAGATTGGGATCCTCGTGGAGATCTTAGTGCGGTTTGATAAAGATTGGGATGAAGAGGATTCGGTTTGTGGGGATTTGGGAAATCTGAGAGATATAAGGGATAGGGACCGAGATATGGGACGGTTTAGGTCAAGATTGGGGGAGAAGAATGAGAGAGGGATGCAAAAATGGCGGAGGAGATGAAGTGGGGCCTACGGCTAGGGTTAGGGTGAGGAAGAGATTGAAGGAAGGAAGGTGAGAGGGAAGGACGAGGTGGTGCGGCGTGTGAGAGGAGGGTTAGGGTTTGGAAGGAGGAGAGGATGGGAAGGGACAGCGTGAGATTGAGGATGAAGATGGGAACGCCGTGAGGGAAGGGAGAGAAGGGAAGGAAGAAGGAGAGTTGTGCGTTTGGCTTTTAGGGTTGTTTGTTTTAGGTTAAAAAAGATGGGTTGGGCTGCGTGTGATGGTTGGGCCAAGTGGGTGAAGAGATTAGGGGGGGTGTGAGAGAACACGAGGGGTGTGAGAAGCAAGCAGGAAGGCTGAAGGCGTGAGGAGTACGCAGGGGAAGTAAGAGCGCGGGGAGGATAAAAAATAAAGAGAGGTGCAGTAAAAACAAAGGAGGTGTGTCTTTGTTGAAATTTGTTTTCTTTGGTGGATCCAGCTTTGTTTATTGCTATTTGCACCATCTAATTTTATTTTTTACACACCCCTATTCAAATAAAAAATCTCATTTTTCTTATCCATTCTTTTCTTCTCTTTTTTAATCTCCTTTATTATAAAACCTAAAATATTACTTATATTTATTATTACTACTACTAATTAAAATAAATAATAAAATAAAAATTAAAAAGGCCGGACAAAATTAGGGTACTACACACCTCTTCTAAAATCATTCTCATAATATCCAGATCTTAGGTTGAGCTACAACTATCCCATCTATATTGATCACATATCCTAAAAACTGAACCTCTTCAAGCCAAATTTCATAATTAGACAACTTCACATAAAGTTGTTTATCCTTCAAAACTTGGAGTACAATTCGATGGGAAACGACGATGACGGCGTAACAACTTACCTCGACGTAACGAAGAACCGAAGAAACAACGAAGCCACAAACACAACAGTACGATCAGATTTAAGGTTTGATGCTTAGATTTTGTGTGTTAAACTTCCAAAGTGTGAAATTGAAGTGTGGAACTTCCCAAGTTGTATTTAAGAAGAAAAAGGTGTAAAATGAGCAGCTAAAGTAAAAAATGAAACGAATTTAACATAAGTTAGGTTTTATGGCCAACGCTAAAGCGTGCCCCATGTTAACACCAAAGCGTTAAGACAAAACCCAACCGCACAGGATTCTTGACACATCGCCTCTGCTGCTCGCCTTGTGTCTGACACACGTGTTCTCGTCACTACCCCTGTATCAGATAGAACACTAAAGCGCTTTCATACCCAATATTAAAGTGTTCCCATGCTTAAACATCCCCTACCCCACGCTAAAGCGTGGATACCAAAACCTTATACCTTCTTTTTTTTTCTTTTCTAATACTTAACCCTAATCCTAACCACACCTCTTAAGCATACAACCAAGCATCAAAGCATACACAACCACAGACTAATCACACACTAAGCAATATTAGAAAAACGAGGATTTTACATGTTGCTCAGTGGCCGAATCCTGTATAATCTTGGGAGATTCCTTGATTTCGTGGCTCTCTAAGAAGCAAGCCAATGTCTCTAGTTCATTTTATCGAGGCTGAATATCGAGCTCTTGCGACCACAATATGCGAACTACCATAGCTCACTTCACTACTAAAAAAATAAATTAGTGACCAAAGTTAGAAACGGAAAAAATGAACAAGCACCACCTTCATTCGTCCGATGCCACATGTGCAACCATGTTTTTCTTGCTGTTGATAAGAACAACCACCACCATTCTATCATAATGCCATATTTGCTCTTTTTACAATTGGTGATGCATGCATGATGTTTGTCATTGCCATTATTTACTTTACTAGTACTTTGACCTGTGCGATGCACAGGTCAATTATCTTGGAATGACATTAAAAATATAGTTATATGGAAATGACATTAAAAAGAGAGGTTATATGGAAACGTATTTAAAAAGATAAAATAAAGGCGTGTAAATAACTTGAACCCATGGAATAGAATTCAAAAACCTTCAAAATGTTACCTTATCAGCTGATTCAACTTCTTGGTTGATTCAACTTGAGCCCAAATCCTTCTGTTTGAAGTTTATGTCTTACTTTCCAAATCTCTCGACAGTAAACAAATTGCAATCAATATAATAAAATAAATGAACGAGCTGAGAAGTAACGGGCTTCAATGACGTGTTTCTGCAAATGAATTGTGCACCTATGGAATCATCGATTTAAAATAAAGGACAAAAGGTGGATTTCTTCTGCTGCATACAAACTTTAATTTATTTCAAGAGGCATGCTCTGATGTAAGTTCCTGAACCATTTCCTAGGACTTTTTCCTTTCCCCATCACAGCAAAGATCAATTCTTTTCATAGATCAGAACTCAAGCATCAAAATCTGCAAAAAGCATGTACAATCTACCCTCAGTTGCATCAAAATTTGCAAGAGAGCACAGAAAAATCACTAAAACCAAGCCTTGCACAAAGGCACTTGTAATTGCTTTGCCTTTGAATATGTATACTTCATAACTTCGTGACTTGTTACTGTGTATTGACCAATACATATGTTAATGGTTTAGAACCTTCAGAAACATTGGCTAGAATTGTTATGTAGCAAATGAAAACATAATACTTAAATCATAAAAAAAAATCTCATTTCCATTTGCATTTAAGTCCCAACTTGTGATGATCATGTAAAAAGCACACAAACAATCTAGGTAAGAAAACTGTGAATAACCAGAGATAATAAATAACTGAAATGAAATTGTGTTCAATTTTCATATCAAGCATTCAAGATCAGTAGGGGAAAAACATGAGGTAGTATCTAGCATAGCATAGCTGAAATCAACACATGAATAGCATTTTAATGCGAAGGTTTAAGAACCTTGCAAGGTCAAAAAGTGCCATCAAAACTAAGAACAGATACCCTGATTTCAGGTCTGTAGAACTACCATAACAACACCAAGTGAATACAAATATCACCACTAACTGCCAAGGATCATTTACTCATGTAGGCATTAACAACCAATAATGCAAAAGCAATGAGATAAAAAATCATAGATGCTTACAAATTTTATAAGCATTTGAAGGAGCTGCAAGGGGAATGAAATTGTCGTTTTGATTTAATGGATCCTTAAATTTACTCTTTCTTGGTACCTTGTGATCAACAGAGCTGCTACCAGAATCATACTCTAAACTGTCAGTGCCTAAGCTTTCACTCTTCATTTGGTACCCACACCATTTGCTTACCGCTGCTGCTACCTCCTCCCAATCACTTCCCCTTACAGGTTCTCACGGTTCAGCTGCGTGAACTTCTCAGAAGAGATCAATAGATCAATAATCAATAAGTAAATGAAGAATAAAATTCCTATTAAAAGGGAATGAAATTCCCATGTGTTTCACAGTTTGCCTAGCCTTAGCCAGTAAATTGTAAAACATGTGTAGTTTGTATCACAAAAGTATTAATAAAAAAATTGGAAAATAAAAATGGAGGAAAAAACAACACTAACTAATATGGCATCCAAAAATGGAGGAAAAAGCAATACTAACAGATGCCAAAGTCTATTAATACTGAAGTGAAAGAAGTTGAAAGAAAAACCAAAAAACCAAGTCTTCAACATATTAGTGTTCAGAATGTCAGCCTAAAAGCAACATTAACTGCAATATTGAGTTGAAATCTAAATATCATGACATGAGTAATCAGAACCAAATCAAATCTTGGAGATCTGATTCCAGAAGGCCCCATTTGACAAAATCAATATCAAAAGCTTAGACAATATGTTAAAGATCCATCTGCAGAAAATAGATAATAGAAACTCTTCAATTTGAATTCAAAATCCAATGAGAGGAATCTAAAAACAAAAGAAATCCAACATAGTTAGTGCTTGAAATCTTAAACTTTCATAATGCATGGTCACTGTGTTACTAAGGTTAGCAAATTTACAATCTTCAAAAATCAAGATGTTACATTTTTCTGCAATCTTAAATAAGGTAAAGCATACATTAGCCCAATCCAATTAAGTAAACGCATAGTCACATACAAAACTCTTACAACATATTAAAGGCATGAAATCATCATTATGTTTCAATAAATGCTAGCAAATCTTCTAGTGTACCAATGTAGTAATAATAGGAAGGAAAGTTTATACTGTTATCATGAAAGGAAAAACGGCATGAACAAAATAGGGCTTCTGTTAGAAATATAACAACAGAAGCTTAAAGGCAAAATAGGAGTAAAATATGGCAAAAAATCCAGCTGAGTTTTCAGTAAGCATATCTCAGGTCCGACGTGACAAAACCGTACAAATTATTATGGCAAAACTAATCCATTTATTGATAATAACCATAGAACATAAATAATTACCATTTTCTCATCTCAGATATTTCAAGCATTTCAGCTGCAGTTCCAATACTTTCCCTCTTCACGTAACCACCACACCCACAGATGATTTTGCCAATCAAGTCCAATTCAGTTAAAACACCCACCATGACACTTACATGATTATGTTACTAATTCTCAATACTCTCAACAAATTCTGTAAGGATACATACCATGGATCGACTCTTTTTTTGGGGCGAGCAAGGGGAGATGTATCACAAATGAACACAACTAATTACAAACATGCACGTCATAAACCGTGGCTTGTCTTACCGTGACATAAACATGGAAGTAGGTAAAAATAGTATATAAAGTAGTTTTCTTGAATTAGCTTAGCAACCATGAATATCACCTTCAATTCTATTTTCAAAGTTGTTAAACATTGCTCAGTATGCTGAATTTCTGCAGTCGTTTCCTTTATTTCATCTTCCTGCATAATCAGCAAGGAATAAATAAATAAGAAACCCATTTTGCATCCCATTCATCATATACACAAAAAGACAAAGACAGTGACAAAGACAACTACGATTATTCCAACTTCGAAGTGTACCTATGAACATGAAGTCCTTGACATGAAATGAGTCTCTTGTGAAAAGTGACAAAGTAACTAAATCAGATGTAATAATCTACATGATTAAGTAACTAAATCAGATGTGATAAGCGAGACACTAAGTGAGACATATAAAGCTAAATCAAATGTGACAAAATTTGTCTGTAGTTGTATTAAGTGAACCAACCTAAGTACAAATTCCTTCCAATTTCAAAGTTTCTTGAATTGTCCATGTTCTCACGATGAAATAGAAATTAAATGATAATAGACATCTTGGAAAGTTGGGTTAACTTCAACCATCTTGGACAGATCCTCAGTGCCTCTTGATCCTATCGAATCTGTGGCTCGTCCCACCATAAGATCAAAAAGCAATAATATAACTCGCACAGACCCCAATACCTGATTCTAAAAGCATAATCCCTTTGATCACTTTATTTGCCCTTAGAATGTTAGAAAGGTCTGATAGGCCTTCCCATTGAATTTGTTTATTCGAAAAACAACTTGCTCTATACTTTGGTTATTACCCATAAGGATGCCAAGATTTCTTATTTGTGATTCCCAATCAACACAGTGGACTGCATAAGGAGCATTTTTCAATACATATCAGAAAGCATAATATTGTAAACTACAGTAAACCAAGGTCTGCATTAATCGTTCAGACAAATCCATATATGCTTAAAGAATAGTCACAAAAAAGTTAGAGTGAGAAAATTAGAAAGAAAAGTATAAAAATAGTGTTGCCGCCACAAATTTATTTTTCTGAGTAGATTCAACCACATTACATATGATACATAAAAACTAACATTCTTTAAGTATAGCTGACATATAATTAAGAGGGAAAATTTGATGTTTTTTCAAAACATAAATGGCAGATGGTCTAACTCACCCTTTCAAATAGATTGATGGATTGTGCACTTCGCTTGAATGTTTCTGTTGGAGCTGATGTAAGTCTGGTATACAACCTAAGAGGGGGGTGAATTAAGTTGAACGATTTTCGAGTAACTTTTAGAGATTTTTTGTTCTTTTGTTTTATGGATAAATAGATGGAGTTTGATTGATAAACAAAAGTAAAAGGATAAGGAAGAAGATTGAGACACAAGAATTTATACTGGTTCCCCTAACCACTTGGGTACATCCAGTTCTTCTGACACCTGCAGAGCAATTCACTATGATAGAAATTCTTGTTACAAGCAAGCCTCACCCCAAGGCTCCCTAACAATCTCTATACAACAAGATAGCACCCCACTATCTTTTCAAACCAAAACCCAACACAAGGATGAGTTTAATAATTGTGAAGAATGGTAAAGCATATGGCTGTATCAGATCAATATCACTTTGTAACTATACAACTTAGTGCTCAAGAACTTTTTCAGGATATGAAAATAGTATCTAAGTTCTAGGCAAGAAAGTTTTGAAGGATTAAAACTTGTAAAATGATATTGAACTCTTATGATTGAAAGAATGAAAGTTCTGTATGTTCTGATGTAAAAGAAAGGTATATATAAAACCATCAGATCATATCTGAAGCAAGGTGATCGTTTGGCAACTTTCCAGGGGCCAAAACACACCATTTGAAATCATAACGTTTCAGAAAATTTGATTTTGAAAACAGTGGTAATCGATTACGTCGTTGTGGTAATCGATTACATGTGTACGTTGAAAATCAGATATTCAAAAATTTAGTTCTTTATGTCGATTACACCTTTTAGGTAATCGATTACATCCACATCACCGAGACTTTAGGTAATCGATTCTGACTTTGAGGTAATCGACACGCAATGAAAAAATGTTTTCTTGAGATTTCAAAGATTGCTTCAACACTTACCTTTGAAAATAACTTAGATTAAGTTTTAAACTTAAGGAATGATTTGTTTGAGCACATCTAAGTTATATAATCACAGCTTGTAAAATGTCAAAGATACAAACCATACTTACAGAGAATTGACAATACATAATTAAAGTCTCTGTAGAATGATTTCTTTGACTTGATCTATCGGAGGGTTTTCTTCTTTTTGATCAGTAATCTTGTCATCATCTAAACCCAGCCAAGTTTAAGAAGGAAATCTTCTTCACAATCTCCCCCTTTTTGATGATGACAAACACCAATCTTGTTAACGGTTTGCGAACGGAAAAGCTCCCCCTGTCTTGTATAAAGCTCCCCCTGTCTTGTATATCTCCCCCTTTGTATTGGAGTTGGGAAACCTGAAAAGTTAGTAAAATACAAGATATACAGATAATATCTCATTTCTCCCCCTTTTGACATCATCAAAAAGAAGAAAAAGTAGCATAAATACAATATAGCGCATATATTTACCAAGCTCATTCAAACACAAACTAAATACGGAATATTAAACATCTATACAAACTTTGCAAAGGTCCTACTTAGTAAAGGCCAAATTAAAAAACAGAAATCAAAGTAAAATTAAAGAAATAATACATAACTAGATTTGGAAATCCAACATAAACAAGTATGACATAATGATAATATGATGCATGCATGATGAAGCAAATCAGGCTACTCTTCATCCTCCTCATTGTCATTTCTAAAAGCTTCAAGGCGGTCCATGCGAGCAGACAATTGATCAAACCTCTCAGCCATGTAGCCACGGACACTCCTAAGCTCATCCAAAATCATTTGATTTGTGACCACACCATCTTGAGGTTCTTCATCTTCTTGTGCAGGAGGGTGTAGCAGATCGCTTCGATGCCTGTAGACTCGCAAAGAAAGATCCCGATTTATACCCATCTTTGGTAAGATATCCATATGGATTTCATTTTCAGCAGGTGTCATTTCCAGAGAAACCTCATTGTTGGTGTCTACATTGCAGCACTCCAACAATCGAGAGATTTGTCTAGCATAAGGCAAACTTGTAGTTCGCTGCTTCAGTGACAACATGTGATTCACAACCAAATAAGCTCAGTTGATAGGTTTATTATTCTTGATAGCATACATGATTTGCATTTCAAAATCATTGATTTGAGAGTAGTTGGAGGCCTTAGGCACTAAGACATAGCAGAGAACATAATGAAGAAGTCGATCATCAACATTCAAGTGTCCTACAGAGAGAATGTTTCTAGCAGATGAGGCTGCACCAGACCTTTGTCTTTTGTTGGCAATTTCAGTCTCATCATATCGACACATGGATAAATAAAATTCTCTCTTGTCATACTCCTCCCAATCACATAAGAAATCAGTATGAATCCTTTCTCCCTCAAATGGAATATCAAGAAACTCTCCAACTTGCTTCAAGGATAATTTAATAGGGACCCCTTTCACCCAAGAAACCAAACCACTACCCTTAGCCTCTAAATTGCAATAGAACACTCTAACAAGATCAGGGTAATAGGTTCCAAAATCAATAGTAAGTGGTGTCACTTCCTGACTTTCAAGCAATGAAGGAAAATTGAATCTAGCAAAGGCAAGAAGACTCACATACTTTGGAGTGATGAGTTTCCTACCAATGAACTGTTGGAAGCGAGTTCTTTGATCAGTGTTAGCCAACAGCCTTGATAAGTCCAGAGGATTGGGATTCGCTCTCCTTGCATCAGTCACAGAAGGATTCTTGCTTCTGAACTTCCTTGAATGTTCCATGGTGATGATAGTGTGGAAAGAGAGTTAGGGTTCGAAATTTTGGAGAGAAAACCAGGAGAGGGCCACCAATGGGAAGAGGATTAGGGATTAGAAGTGAAGGATTTGAGCAACAATGGTAGAAATGAGGATTGGAAGGTGGGTGGTTGAAAGAGGATGAGAGGTAACCGATTGCAAGAGTGAAAGAAATG
This sequence comes from Calophaca sinica, assembly GCA_037113605.1. Classification (NCBI taxonomy): domain Eukaryota; kingdom Viridiplantae; phylum Streptophyta; class Magnoliopsida; order Fabales; family Fabaceae; genus Calophaca; species Calophaca sinica. The sequence continues at coordinate 121,824,090 of CM073736.1, read as the reverse complement.
TTTTTAGAAACTGATTTTATGCAGAAAAACTGTCAGTTTTCGCAAGTTTTCGCGGATGTAATCGATTACACCCAAGTGGTAACCGATTACACGACGGTCAAGCAGCGAAAAATCGAACTTTTGAACATGTAATCGATTACTCGACATCATGAATCGATTACACATGGTAAATTATTGATAAAACATGCAATGTATGAGTATCTATTCTATGTATAACATACATATCACATAGATTTATGATTAAAAACACATACATACACTAGAATGACACAATAAAAACATATAGATTAAATGAAAGAACCTGTCACCAAATGTGTTGGTCTCATATATCCTTTTCATCCAAAATGCCAAGTTCTCTTCTTATTTTGAAGAAGGGTTCTTTGGCTAATGGTTTTGTGAAGATGTCTGCTAATTGAGCATGAGTATCAACAAATGTAATCTCCACGTCTCCTTTTAGAACATGATCTCGTAGAAAATGATGTCGAATGTCTATATGCTTGGTACGAGAGTGCATAACAGGATTCTTTGAAATATTTATAGCACTTGTATTGTCACACCTTATAGGAATGCTTCCATGATTGATTCCATAATCACATAGTTATTGTTTTAGCCAAAGACTTTGAGCACAACAACTCCCAGCTGCAATATATTCTGCTTCAATGGTCTTTGAGAGCAACACTTGCTTGCTTTCTTGCAAGACCAGGATATCAAAGCATTTCCAAGGATATGGCATGTGCCACTAGTACTTTTCGATCGCTTTGCATCCTGCATAATCGAATCTGAGTAGCCAACTAAAGAACAGATACTACCTTTGGGATACCATAGGCCAACATTTGTTGTCCCTTTTAGATACTTCATGATCCTCTTTCAAGAAGAAAGATGAGATTCTTTTGGATTGACTTGAAATCGAGCACAGAGACATACACTAAACATAATGTCAGGACGACTGGCAGTTAAGTATAATAATGAACCAATCATACCTCGATATTTCTTGATATCTACTGATAAACCTGACTCATCTTGATCAATATAAGTACCAGATCCCATAGGAGTTGCAATCTCTTTGCAGTTATCCATGTCAAACCTTTTTAACAGCTTCTTTCTGATTTTTGATTGATTTAGGAATATACCATTCTTAGTTTGCTTGATTTGAAGTCCAAGAAAGTAATTCAGCTTTCCCATCATGGACATTTCAAATTCGCCTTGCATTACCATTGAGAACTCTTCACACAAATCTTTATTAGTTGATCCGAAAATGATGTCATCAACATAAATTTGGACCAAGAGAGTGTGATCCTTAATTCTCTTGATGAACAGAGTAGTATCTACCTTACCCTTTTCAAATCCTTTTTCACTTAATAATTGACTAAGTCTGTCATACCAAGCCCTTGGGGCTTGTTTTAAGCCATAAAGAGCTTTCTTCAATTTGAATACATGTGAGGGGTTTTTGAAATCTTCAAACCCAGGAGGTTGTTTGACATAAACTTCCTCATTTATGTATCCATTCAAGAAGGCACTTTTGACATCCATTTGAAATAATTGAAAATCTAAAGAGCAAGCATAACCAAGTAATAAACGTATAGCTTCTAACCTTGCAACAGAGCGAATGTCTCTTCAAAATCAATTCCTTCCTCTTGATTATAGCCTTGAGCAACCAACCTTGCCTTGTTTGAATAATTATCCCATTTTCATCAAGTTTGTTCTTAAACACCCATTTTGTACCAATGATGTGTTTGTCTTGTGGTTCTAGGGACAAGTTCCCAAACTTGATTCCTTTCAAATTGGTTTAACTCTTCTTGCATGGTAAGAATCCATTGATCGCCTTCAAGAGCTTCATTTATCTGTGAAGGTTCTATTTGAGAGACAAAAGTCATGTATTGGCAAGCTTCCTTGATTTAATCTTGTTTTTACTCTGATTCAATATCACCAAATACTTTGTCAAGAGGATGATCCCGATGAATTCTCCATTCACGAGGTAGATCGGATGATTCTGCTCTTGTTGAAGATTGTCGTCTTGGTGATTGATTGAATTAATTTGTTTTTCTTTGTGAGTCTTCCTTAGGTAATTCTCGACTCAAAGATCCTTAGCGATGTCTTTTGTAGATGCTTCCATTATATCATCATCATCGTCACAAGAAACTTTCTCTGATTGGGTTAGTTTCATCAAAAGAAACATGCATAGATTCTTCTATAACTAAGGTTCTTTTATTATAAATTCTATAGGCTTTACTTGAAAGAGAATAGCCAAGAAATATACCTTAAATCGATTTCTCATCGAACTTACCTAGGTTATCTTTGTCATTGTTGAGTACAAAGCATTTGCATCCAAAGACATGAAGATGTGAGATGTTTGGCTTTCTTCCTTTATATAGTTCATAAGGAGTCTTTTTCAAGATCGGCCTTATATTAACTCGATTTGTAACATAGCAAGCTGTACTTACTGCATCTGCCCAGAAGTACTTTGGTAGACTTGAATCACTGAGCATTGTTCTAGCCAGTTCAATTAGAGATCGATTCTTTCTTTCTGCCACGCCATTTTGTTGAGGAGTCCTTGGAGCTGAGAAGTAGTGAGTGATACCAAGTTCTTCACAGAATTCCTCAAAAAGAGCATTTTGGAACTCCCCACCATGATCACTTCTAATTGACACAATCTTCATAGATTTTTCATTTTGCACTTGTTTTGCATATTTCTTGAACGCCTTAAATGCATCACCTTTTTGTGCTAAAAATAGAGTCCAAGAATATCTAGAGAAATCATCAACAATAACTAAAGCATAAACATTACCTCCAAAGCTTCTAGTTCTTGAGGGACCAAAAAGATCCATGTGAATCAATCAAGTGGTCTTGTAGTTGATACCACATTCTTTGATTTGAAAGAGGATTTTGTTTGTTTCCCCTTTTGGCATGCGTCACATAATCTATCTTTGACAAATTTCATTTTGGGTAATCCAATAACAAGATCATGTTTGACAAGCTTATTCAAATGTTCCATGTGAATATGTGCTATTCTTTTGTGCCAAAGCCATGCATCATTATTGTTTACCACTAGACATTTAATCTTCAAAGATAAATCATCGAGACATACCTTATAGGAGTTGTCGATTCTATTTCCCACTAACTTCTCTTCAGGAGAGGCTTCATTTTCAATGATACATTTTTCCTTGATGAAGTTTACTCTGAATCCTTTATCGCAGAGTTGACTTATGCTAATCAAATTGTGCTTCAAACCTTCGACATATAGGACATCATCAATAGTTGTGAAGGGAGAAGCTCCAATCTTTCCAATCCCAAGAATCTTTCCTCTATTGTTATCTCCATATGTGACATATCCTTTAGATTTCAGACAGAGATGTAAACTTTGTACAATCACTCAGTCATGTGCCTAGAACGACCACTATCAAGATACCATGTGTTCTTTGGTCTTTGTTCAGCATTTCTACAAAACGGATTTAATGTACGTTAGGTACCCAAAGTGATTTGGGTCCTGATGGGTTAATGCCTTTCCTTACCCATATGAATTCTCCATAAGGAACTCCAAAGTTTCTTATGTAGCAAGCATTGGGGGTATGGCCTTTTGACATACAGTAATCACAATTCTTATAAATATGACTAGTGATAGAACTACTAGGCTTGTCTCTTTTTACATTTCTAGAAATTGAATGATTTCCATTCTTAACCTCATTTCTAGAGTTTGCTTTGGAAGAGTTTCCAATATGCAATTTAGATGATTCTGAGTTGTTGGTAGTTGTGCTTGCTTTGACAAATATAGTTTTGTTAGGACTTGGTGTTTGAAAATTTGAAAAACCAAGACCATGTTTGTTGTTTGAATACCTTTGTCTACTAAGCACTTCTTCTAAACCAATTTGACCTTTTCATATCTTTTGATCACTTGGTTTAGACCAACAATCTTAGATTCATATCTTAAACATTTATTACATACGTAATTTTTGACATTTTCTCGACTCCACACATGTGTCATTAGAACTTCTTTCTAGTTCTAAAATTAATTTCTTTTGTTTCAAATTGTTCTAGAAAGTATCAAACATTCTTCATGTAACTCATGAAATGCATTCGTAATTCTATATACGATGGTTTTTCATTAGACATAGAAGAACTAACCTCTTGTTCATCATCCGAGTGATGTGATGCCATTAGTGCTTTGACTTGATTCTCCACTTTACGAATCGGAGGATGTACTTACTTCATTGTCATTCCATGCAATGTAGGCCTTTTTGGATTTGAATTCCTTTTTCCCTTTGAAGTACTTCTTCTTTGTCAGATTAGGACATTCTGCTTTCATATGTCCTTCCTTACCGCATTCAAAATATGTGAAGTTCTGATTTGAAGTGGATGTATCCCTTTTCTTGAAAAATTTCTTTTTGTTATCAAATTTAATATTTTGGTCTTTCTTAAGAAATTTTCCAAACCTTTTTACTAGGAGGGTGATGTTCTCATCTTCATCAGTGCTTTCTTCTTCATGTTGTTTTCTGGTTTCAACCTTTAAGGCAATGCTTTTGTTCTTCTTCTCTTTGACTTCAGTCTCTTCCAATCTTCCAAGTTCCAATTCATGTTCTTGGACTTTTCCAATTAATGCTCCAGAAGTCCTTTTTGACAGACTTTTCTTCACAGAAATTGCTGTAACCTTTGGTTGCCATTGTCGAGTCAATGATCAAGAATTTTAAGATTCAACTCATCATTGGTAAAGGTCTTTCCAAGAGCCATTAAGTGATTTGTCAAATGAGAGAATCTCTTTTGCAAATCAAGTATTGATTCATCGCTGCATTCTAAACATTTCATACTCTTGTGATAAAGTATTCAGTTTAGATCTCTTTACTTCTACTGTTCCTTCATGGGTTACTTCTAGAGTATCCCAAATCTCTTTAGCAGTTTTACAATGTGAGATACGAAAGAATTCATCCATACCTAATGCTGACTGTAGAATGTTCTTGGCCTTTTTGTCGTAGAGTACTCTCTTCTTGTCATCATCCGTCCATGAGGTTTTGACTTTGTCTTGCACTTCATTGTTGATGACTGTTGTAGGCACATAAGGACCATTCTCTACAGCATCCCATATTTCTTCTCCTTGTGCTTCAAGATAGGATTGCATGCGAATCTTCTAGAAGTCATAGTGTTCTCCAACGAAACATGGAGGCTTGTTGTTACTGCCACCATCTCTAAAAGTAGGATTGTTGTCATGGAAGCCATGGATCGAAGGAGCAGGTTACCTTAACCTGCTCTGATACCAAATGTAAGTCTGGTATACAACCTAAGAGGGGGTGAATTAGGTTGAACGATTTTCGAGTAACTTTTAGAGATTTTTCGTTCTTTTGTTTTATGGATAAATAGATGGAGTTTGATTGATAAACAAAAGTAAAAGGATAAGGAAGAAGATTGAGACACAAGAATTTATACTGGTTCCCCTAACCACTTGGGTACATCCAGTTCTTCTGACACCTGCAGAGCAATTCACTATGATAGAAATTCTTGTTACAAGCAAGCCTCACCCCAAGGCTCCCTAACAATCTCTATACAACAAGATAGCACCCCACTATCTTTTCAAACCAAAACCCAACACAAGGATGAGTTTAATAATTGTGAAGAATGGTAAAGCATATGGCTGTATCAGATCAATATCACTTTGTAACTATACAACTTAGTGCTCAAGAACTTTTTCAGGATATGAAAATAGTATCTAAGTTCTAGGCAAGAAAGTTTTGAAGGATTAAAACTTGTAAAATGATATTGAACTCTTATGATTGAAAGAATGAAAGTTCTGTATGTTCTGATGTAAAAGAAAGGTATATATATAACCATCAGATCATATCTGAAGCAAGGTGATCGTTTGGCAACTTTCCAGGGGCCAAAACACACCATTTGAAATCATAACGTTTCATAAAATTTGATTTTGAAACAGTGGTAATCGATTACGTCGTTGTGGTAATCGATTACATGTGTACGTTGAAAATCAGATATTCAAAAATTTAGTTGTCAGAATCGATTACACTTTTAGGTAATCGATTACATCCACATCACCGAGACTTTAGGTAATCGATTCATACTTTGAGGTAATCGACATCGCAATGAAAAAATGTTTTCTTGAGATTTCAAAAAGATTGCTTCAACACTTAACTTTGAAAATAACTTAGATTAAGTTTTAAACTTAAGGAATGATTTGTTTGAGCACATCTAAGTTATATAATCACAGCTTGTAATATGTCAAAGATACAAACCATACTTACAGAGAATTGACAATACATAATTAAAGTCTCTGTAGAATGATTTCTTTGACTTGATCTATCGGAGACTTTTCTTCTTTTTGATCAGTAATCTTGTCATCATCTAAACCCAGCCAAGTTTAAGAAGGAAATCTTCTTCACAGCTGATACCTCCTCGTGCATGAGCTGCCCATTTAACTCCCAATGGTTTGTCCATAACATCCCGCAAGTTAATAACAAATGACTAAATAAATTATTTAAAAATTATTTGGAAGGAGGGATTCAAAAATAATATTATGTGATTGCTATAAGCATCACACCATGAAAGAAATGTACACTATTTATAGAATAGCAAATGAATTCTGACATGTATAGCAGAAAAGAATCACATCTTTCTGGATTCCAATACACGAACTCATAATAAACACCTTCAATCACTTTTCAATCCTGAGCAACAAAAAAAACACATCACCAAGAATAAGAAAAAACAATGGAATCGGAAAAAATAAGTAAATTGAAATGAGTAAGACAAAAATCCAACTAAAGTTAACAAAAAAGCCAAATAGTTAAGTACTTACACAGAAACCATTAAAAGATAACAAGACCCACTATTTTCTACAAATTTCCACAATTCTACTGAATCAATGCCCAGAAAATTTTCAGTGATTTCCAAGATTTTCTACAAATAATTAACCTCCATATTACCCATTGCTAGTTACCAACTATTTGGAGTTTGGTATCAACCTGAATCCTACAATAAAAACTGAACTTAAAATGTGAAGTTTCACAGCAGAGACATGTTCATGAGAAACAGAAGCAAATAAAAAAAGATAACTGACTTTCTAATACAATGTTGACTGTCTGACAGCATGAACATTTGACATGTTTGGCACCTCGTGGATATGAAAGCAGGCGACAGCAAGAACCACAAACCATTTGACCCAAACCTATTCACACAGCTTGCTAGTCAGAACCATCAAGTTAATACCCAATTTTGTGCAATGGCCAATGGTGATATTTAAAAAATAAAAAAAGAATTGAGGACCCGAATAGTGACATCTAAAAAACAATTCAGCTACAAATAACCAATTCATTTAAGCCGGAAAAGGTTGCAATTCAAGGTGGTTTCGAGCTTCATAAAATGCAAAATTGCATCCAAACCCCTTTTAGCATCTGTTGTTGTTCCTCGTTCAGAAACAATTCGAGCTAAATCTTGAAGCTATTAGATTGAGAAAAAGTAAAACCTAACTTAACATGAGCCCCACTATGCTGTGAGAGAAAATAAAACTATAAAAGCCATATTCCAATATCACATTGTTGGTAATGAAAACTGCACTGAAGACTAAATGATTGTGCAATTTACAGTTCAATCACAAAAAAAGGCAAAGTTCAGAAGAACAAAGACAAAAGGAAGAAAAAAAACCATTCATGTAATACATTAATTGCGCAGTAGCTGATTATTAACGCACAGATAATTAAAAAAATTAAAAATTTCTACGAAAACTCAAATTCTTCAATAATGAAATTAGAAACAAAAGGAAGCAAATACAATAAGAACTATTGTAATTGAGCAAAAAAGAAGTATTAGAATTAGTGAGTGAATGAATGCAGGTATTAACTCACCAGATGGACATGGCGGTGGCGGTGGGTGTAGGGGAGTTGGGATAGGTTGCCATCCAGGTGGAGGGTTCAGGACGTCGGGGATTTCGAGGGTCGACGGAGGAAGGGCGTTTCAGAGGTCGACGAGGGAGGCTTCCTTCTGCTCCTCGATGCGTGCGGCGATGGCGGACTCGCGCTCCGGGATGGAGTTCTCACCGTTCTTCTCTGGGAGATGGAGTCTTGGAGGGAAGAGATCGCTGCTGGACAAAAACCACTGCCACCAGAGATCGTCGAGGAAGAAGAAAAGGAAGGAACAGAGAGAACCAACAGCAAAAGTAACAACGATATCTGCGTGTGCGTCTCTTTCATGGCCTGGGAAAGTTTTTTGAACAGGCTTCGATGAAAACAGATGAGGGAATAGAGAGAGTGGAGTGGGTTAGGGAAGGGAGAGAGTGGACTGTGTTGCTCTGTGAGGCTGGAAGCAACGTATTAGGTTAAAAACCATGTGCTGAAACCACGTTCGTAAAACCATGGGCAATAAGCGTGCGCAGGAGGTTTGCAGCAGGTGGCGTGTGCGCAGAACGCTTGCAACATGTGGCAGGAGGAAGAAGAGAAAGTCTCATGGAGAGTGTATAGTGGGAAGGTTAGCGGGAGAACGAAGCGGGAAGACGTTACTCGCTTTTTGGTTATAAAAATAAAGATAAAGATTATGTTTGTAAATTTTATTTTTTTTGACGAAAATGTTTGTAAAATTTGTTGAAAGCCTAAATTTCTCTTCTCTCTTGTTCTATTTAACAATTGGTGGTAAGAATCTTGAGACTCCGGCTAATGTTGCTCATGAAATGAAGATACTTGCTAAGTTTTTGGATAATAGGGATGAGGAGGACTTAGAGAATGACTCTCTCTCAGCAGAGTAGTTGGATAATAATAATACTGGTGAAATTGATTCTGATTTCACGGTGGTTATGTCTAAGTCTCAGAAGTATAATCTGATAAAGAATAGAAAACATAATGTTAGATTTAAATTACTTTTGTTTTCTTTGCATAAGTTTTGATTTAAGTCCCTCCATAATTTTGTTGTCTTTTGTTTTTCTTTTTTTTAATAAAATATTGTGACTTAGAATCACCTTGCCTTAAAAAAAACTAATTTTGTTCGGTTTTCAATTTTTTAAGAAAAATTACAAAAAAAAAAAACTTAACGTATATGGTTGTTTAGCCTTTGCTTTTATTCTTTATTTTGCACTTGTTTTATTTTATTTTGTTAAAAAAAATCAAAAAGAAGAAAGTATAAAAAAAAATTAATCTTCATCTTGCTTGTCCCCTCCTCATCGGTTAAGTTTTAATAATACAGTCACAAAAGTACCAAAAACTTAAATTACAAATTAGAAAAATAACATCAAAAAAGGGAAAAAAAATTAATAAACAAAAATACAAAAATAGAGCACACGTCATCTGCTAAACAGCAGTAACAGTAGCAAGAAGGTATTTTGAGGATAAACTGCCAATACAAGGGTCGATCACTATTATCCCATTAGAGTCCCTCTTTACTATATAAATTCAGCTTCAATTCAGATAGAGAAAAAAGGGGAAAAAAGGAGACAGAGGGTGAAAAATTAGAAGAGAGGAAAGAGAGGTGAAGAGGGAGGGATCGAACCAAAATCAGAGGCAAGTTGCAACACTGCAGTGGAGGGTAGAAAGCTAGTTGTAGCCATTTTCCATTCACAATATGCCAAGCGTGGGACTCAGGTAACCATCCTCAATCTCAATCTTTATTTGTGTTGACATTCACTTGATCATATGCTTGTTTGTAACAAACAAAGAGCAACAACAACAAAGTAATGGGGAAGAAGACCCTTACCACTGGCGGAGGCACCGTGCCGGAATCGTCTCCGGCGAGAGAGACCACCTTCTCCTCCATCCCGCCTCCCCTTCCTTTTCTCTCTCATTTCCCTTTATTTTTCTTCCAGCGGCCATCTCTCTCCTACTGCCAGGAGCAGCCGCAAGGCTTCAGGGTTCAAAATGAACCCATGACCTGGTTCCTCCCTTTTTCTTTTTTACCTTGATCTGTTCTTGTGTTTACTCATTTGTATTTTTATTTTTTTTTAGAATGTGAAACCGTAAAGGCCTCTGCCTCCCCCCTTTTCCTTTTTTTTTCTCTCTCTCTTTTATTCTGATAATCATGCTATTATTATTATTATTATTATTATTATTATTATCTTTCTTTTATTACTTAAAGAAATAAACAATGGGGAATTAGGTGCCCATTTAGTCCACCAAATTTGGGGTTACTATTGTAATTAACTAGTAGGTGTACTCGTGCGATACACGAGACAAATAATGTTTCGTGGTAATATTTTGTGTTAAATATATTTTTGGTCCCCATAAAATTTGCAAATTTTGATTTTGGTTTCTACAAAATTTTCATTCATTTTTAATATCTTAGTAGGGACTAAAAGCATACAAAAATATTGTCTTTTTAGTCCTCAGAAGGGACTACAAGTGAATAAGGACCAAAATCACATGTTACCAATTTTATAGGGACCAAAAATATATTAAACCATATTTTTTTATTATTTTGGAAAAATAAATCTTGAAATTTGAAAACATTGAATAAAAAAATAATAGAATTTCCAATTTTATAGGGCCAAAAATATATTTAACAATATTTTTTTATTACTTTATAAAAACAAATTTTGAAATTTGAAAAAAATAGAATGAAAAAATAATAGAAAGGTGTTTTATAATAAAAAAAATAACAAAATCGTTTTATGTAATTTTTTATCGAAAGTGTTTTATATATTTACTTGTACAAAATAAATTTTTAAATAATTATTTAGTTTATGATTGCATAAATTCCTACGTTATATCATTATTGCAAGTTCAGTATTTTAGTTATATCAATTGAAATTGGTTTCTTACGCAAATGAATTGCTTATATAATTTTGTGATTGCACTCTAGTCTAAAAGACGAATTCTTAACAAAGTTGTTTGTATAATTTTGTGGTTGCACTCCTTAACAATCCACCAAGTTGCAGTCCAAATATCCATAAAATTTACATTCAAAATCCAATAAAAGAACTACATTTAACCTGAAATAACAATCAATTAAATGAAATGACTAATTACGATTTCATTGAACAAAATCCTTCTTTGCTTTTTATAATTTTTTGTCATTTGAAAATACTGCTCTTGGCTCTTTCCAAGCAAGATTCTGCCCCATATGTGCTGCAGCTTCTCTCCATTCCTTCGAGAAATGATGTCTAATTCTGATAAAAAATGATGACAGTTGTCCATTCAAATTTCTACCAAGAAGCTGACTAATTTCTTATGACGGGGGCTGGCAAAGTTCACAAGATGGCAATTCTGAAATGATATGCCCATATTAAACCACCTAGAAAAGTGTATGATATGAGTACATTCACCAACAGAAATTGTAGGAAAAGGCAAGAAAAACATGATTGTGCAATTTACAGGGAAAAAGATTGTAAGATAAAAAAATGGTGTCCTAAATCCAAATAAACTGTGAAAGTCAATAAAATATAACGTGAAAGGCAATAAAAACATGATAGTGCAACATATAAACCAGACATTAACAATAAAATCAAAAAAAAATTATGAAAGACAACATTTTATGTGATTATTTGTCATAAGTAATTAGATAGAAATCTATGATATATACACTAATTCCTGTGAAACACATGAATTCTTACTTCCCAGATACCTCGCCCGCATATTTACAGGGCTGCAGTCCTAAAATTATTTCAATCATATCTTGAACTACATTATGATCTTCACTATAACTTTCGTAACATAGACCCCATTGCGGATCTCTAATCTCTACAAACCCATACAAACAAATCTATAGTAAGGTAGAAAACACTTCAAGTAACAAACATATATGATATAACTCTTAGTAACCAACCCAATGAACACCTAAAACAATAAACACTACTTTAAAATATTATTCGTTCTATGAAAAAAAATGTGCAATATTAAAATATAAGTTACAGATGTTGTATGACACTCTTTCTTCAATTACAGATTTATGTATGATGTTTCTTTCCCACATGAACATGGCTTTGCATACATATCTTAATCTGAAGTCTGAACATACATATTCAATTTGAGGTACCGTGTATAAAAATTAAAAGATCTTGGCCATAGAATAAAAGTCACACACACACTCACCTGAATTTGAAAAATACTTGTAAGAATGTAAAAGCAAAAAAACCAAGCAATTCCAATAACCAAATTTGGGAAGCATTTCTATGATGAATAGCATAGTCTTACTTATGAACATCTTGATGTAAATAAAAATATGAGGAAATTTCTCTGATAAATACAAGTAATTTAAACTGAAAAATTGTTCCACATAAGAAAACAACACCAATTAGTACCATCAATTGTAATATGACAAACTACTAATTAGGCAACCGATTATAATGAGGAATTACTAATTATGCAACAATACCATCTTCTATGAAAAGTAATTTCAAAAGTCTATTTTACAGTTTCAATATTCGACCATGGGCACATTCATTTTAAGAATCTTCACACCACAAAGTTTTCAAAAGAAAGCTGTTAAGAGTAATTAATCCACACAATTTGATATTCTGAAATAGAAAATTTTATGTTTTCAGTCATGTATAGACTAGCAATGAAAACTGTATAACAGATTCAAGCTTACAATGAAGACTAAAAATGAAAGCTAATAATTGAACCCTTATTGACCTGCTTTCAACCATAATTCTTTGCTGCAACAATTTAGGCAAAATATAGTTGGTTCGGAAAATGTTTCAATCCTTGTTGTAAAATAGTTTCAACTGATACCCTATCTGCCACGTGATTTTCACTTTCAGTGCATTTGATATATCATTGGATTCTTTGCCCCGTGTTTCTAAGTCTTCAATGCAATTAATTTCCATGAAACTAAAGATATTTGTATCGAGATATGAGAAAGATATATGGAGTTTAAATGAGTAGATATAGGGAGTCTTCAATGAACTTAGTTAATAATGAAGTTAAAATTGTCTTCCAAATAAGAGAAAGATGAAAAGATTGAACAGAGAAAAATTGTATTTAGGTTTGTCATTGTCCAACTCCATAATGACACCACCATCATTTACTGCATGCTTGCCTAATTTTGCAGTTTAGACACTCAAATACAATAATGAAATCATTCAATATTTTTTATTAAGTAAAAATCTGACAATGTTATCATCTCCCTTGCCACCATTCAATCTTAGTGGCTAATTGATTTAATACAGGGGCAGGACACTTGATTGTAAATGACCTTTAAACTTGTGTAAATCACCACACTGACAGTGTTATTAAGAACATTTAGCCAATATTTTAAACACAGAAATAACAACTATACAGGCAATGGAAAAAGTTATCAAGAATTCAACAAATAAATGGTATAAAAAACTGAATAAATAATTAGATGAGATAACTTGTAGTGTGAAGAAAACCAAAGAAACAAAGAACTGTAGACTATAATTTAGAAGAAAGATAACCTACAGAACAACTATATGGTATTTGACCGGCCACCCTCTGATTTTGAGTACTCATAAGAATAAATAGATAACCACCTGACATAAACATGTTCTGAAACTAAATAAAAAATGAATGAATGTGCCAAATTTGATGATAAGCTTGTTACCGAAAGAAAAGCAGAGTTGGTTAACAATTTTTTTTACTAAAAGACTTTAAAAAAAGAGTAAAAATCATACATAAAACTATCAACTAATGAATCAAGTTTAAATAGATGGTAAAAAAACATATCTTCTAAGTCGCAAAATGCAAATAGTAGAAATTAGTATGGCTCAATTAATATAGTAAAATTGAAAAAACAATTATAAATCGATAGACAATGGAAAAAAAATCAATAACAAAGAAAATGGCCATAATCTGAATTTTTTATCACCTAAACAAAGATACAGAAGGAAACGGCACTCGCAGAATGCAATCAAAAGCACACCAAGACAGAATTTCGCTTTATCAAAGGCTTTTCTTAAATCAGTCCAGTTCAAAGGAAATAGACACAGACATTCAGTTCAACTGAAGAAATTATATAGATCAAATTATATAGAAATTATAAGCTGAGTAATAATATTTTTATGGTTCCAATGCAAATGGGATAGAAATTATAAGTTCAAAATGCAATTACCAAAGCGCTCTTATTTTATTAATATTCTTGATTACTCCTTTTTTTTGAAGTTTTTTTTTTCCAGTTCAGATGTTAAACTCAATTTGAGTGGAGGCATTTGCTCTGCCACCAGCATATTATTAACTTTCTTTCGTTACTTACTTTGTCTTTTGCTTTTCAGATTTTGACTTGGAGAAGGAAAAATATGTATTAGATGATGCTATGTTTTTTGCTGTCATTATAGTTAAGTCATAAATCATGTCAGTAATTATTTACATTCAAATGAAACTCGTGTTAAATTATGTCTTCTCTTGATTACAATTTATGATGATAGACTTTTGTCTGATATTCATTTTTTTTTAAATCCTTAAGTGGTGATTACATCTGGTTTATAGTTTGGTCTTTGATGTTTCATCAAAGGATAGAAGCCAACATGAGATTATTGGATAGATGCCAGCTAGATAGAAGAACTAAGCATTTGAGAAAGAAAGAAATTGGGTTTTTTTTGGATTGTTGAATGGTGAATGTAAGAGGGAATGTGAAAATCAATAATTTTTTTTGCAAAAAAAAAAAAGAATGATAGAGGAGATTTTTAACCTCGCAAAATGAAAATTATTAAATTTTTTTTTTTGCAAAAAAAATAACGATTGAGGAGGTTTTTGACCCCCGCAAAATGAACCGCCGCAATATGAACACAATACCAAGGGTTTCTGTAACACCCCAATTTTTAAGAAAAATTGTTTTAGCAATAAAATCCCATTTACTTGAATGTAAGTCATGGAGACTGATCACCTCAATGATTTACTGAGAGTACGAGAAATTATTTTGATTCATTTTAAATAGTTTATTTATTATAAATAATTATTATTTATGATGTCAATTCAAATTAATAGACAGTATAGACGTATGCTGCTTTTAAAGTGAATTCATCAATTAAACTTATTATAGGTTTTCTGTTTGACGCGGTAACGCGTAATTTTTGTTGACTAAGAAAGTGATTGAATAAAATCAAGATGAAATTTAATTTAAGAATTAATATTTTATATTAATTCATGGTTCAAAATTCGTCGATTAATTCTAATGGATTTTCGTCATATTTTGAATTTTCGGGTAATTTATATCCGAAATAAAAAATTAAAAACGAATTCTGATTTCGATGAAAATCGAATCGTAACTTGTTGTGATATTATTTGTGTATTTGTAATTGTTTTTATAATTTATTTAGAGTATATAATTGTATTCTTATTCTATTATTTCTTACACCCCTCTTTCACTTTGTGCACCCCTTTCATGACATATGGTGCACCTAATGTTTTGTTGTTGCACATGAGATCATTTCCCAAATTCCACTTCCCTCTCTTTTTCTCATTCACGTGACAGCACTCTTGTTTCTCAAATAATTCACTCACTCTTTTTTTTTTCTCACTCTAATTCATGTACACAATTATAACTTACCACCTCACCTAAATACCACTCTTCATTACTCAAAACCACCAAACAAATACTCCTTCCGGTCTCAATTATAAGCAACAAAAACTTCATATTTTTTGGTCTCAAATATAAGCAAATTTAACTAATTTTACACTAACATTCATAAAATACTCTTATTAAAATCACTTTTTGGCCTCGAAAATCATAAAAAGTATATTTTTTACATATACCAACAAAAAAAATTTACTTTTTACATTATAATTTGTACTCCTTAATAAGTGTGTTTTTTTTTTTTGCTTAAATACAAGACCGGAGGGAGTATCTAAGATTCTCTCTTTCCACTCAGTCACGTGGGAACACCCCACATCGCTCCCTCTCCTATTATTTCACTCATTTTTTCACTGCCTCCACCTCATTTTTTTTTTACGGACACTACATGCTCACCCATCATGTGTCTTGTTAAAAAAAAATAGAAGAAAGAAACAGAAACAAAAGCCTTTCTCTCTCTCTCGATGGTGATCATCTTCCATCTTCCTCCATGGAAACACCACCGCCGCCGCCACCTTCACGGCCCTCCACCACCATGCTCCGGCTATCTTTAACAAAACCAATTACATATTCTTGCTCCACACAACCTCCTCTTTCTATCCATCTAAATAGATTTCTAAAAGTAGCTACCTTGAAAATGGGTCTCTCCTTGGAGCTCGTTTTCCGGCCACCTCAGGCCGTGTTTCAATAAACCACGACCACAACTGTGATGTGCTCATCTTCATCTATCAAAAGCTCCTTTTTTTTATGAAAACACACAGATCCGAAAACTCAAACCGTGACCTTTCCGGCGAGATTCCGGCCACCACGAACCTCCGTTCAAGAAACTAAGTGGATATTTGGAATCCTCTCCTCGTTGGCAACAGAACGCACAAAGAAATTTTACGATCAAAGAACCTTCCGCCAGCGACCACCGCGCCGGAAAGTTAATTTATTTGGAACCCTTGGTTTAATTTTAGAAGCTTACAAAATTGTTCTATTGTTGCTATTGTTAAAAAATTTAGTTTTGGTACTTGAGCTTGATTCAAACAATGAGATAGGGGAGAGTTTTTAGAAAAAGTTCTTACTTAGTCTTGTTTTGATTGTTAGGATTTTAGTAGTTGTTTTTGATGTATTTGTTATTGAAGTTTTGTGGAAGGAAATTAAATATTTTTCCCTAATTTTTGTTATTGAAGCCGTGAGCTTCAAAGCAGGAAAGAAGAAATTTTTGGTGATTTAAAACTTGTTTATTCCATAGGTTAGTTATTGTTATAGTTTAGTAATTTTTTTGAAAAATTATATTTGATTTAAAGTTGTTTTTTTAGTGTTGTTTGGGTTGAATAAGACTATGAAACACCTAAAGTTTAAAGAGATTTTTGTATTTCTTGAACAAGGTGGAGTCTTGAAAATATTAGTGTGAAGAATATTTTATTTTAGTATTGATTTTATGGTTTTGAGATTTGGAAGAAAATGATTTTCTAGTTTTTTAAAAATTTCAAGTTTAGTTAGAAAGTTATAAGGATTTGAATAAGTTGTAAGTATTTAAGATATTATTTGTAATATGGTTTTAGTGTTTTTAAGTGTGAGTATTACTAAAAAGAATTTGGGCTGCGTACCCTAGGGGTTTGTTTGCAAACCAGGACCTAGCGGTTACGTTTAGTAATTTAGAGCTTTTCTAAGACTTAGTAGTTTTGTTTTAGGAATGTTGAGGTCGTGAGTACGTGCATGCGAGAGTTCGTGACGTATTTTTGACGTTAGCGTGGACGTGGAACTCTATTCTGTAAGGGCAACTTCTAGATATGTATAAGATTTAATTTTATGTCGTAAAGCGAAGAAGTCTGAGAACCTGGGTTCGAAGTGAGGGTCTCGTACCCCTTCGTTTTACTGCTTTTGATATATTGATTATTTAGTGGGCTTGTCTGCAAGTGGTTGACAGCTGTTCCCAACCCCCCACACTTGTTTGATTACCTCTTTGCTAACTCCATCGAGTTTCAAAAGGATGAAGTGTGTTATCGATGCTGATGAATGATTGTGATATGATTAGGGTTGGATATGGATATGCTAAAATATGATTGATGATTACCTGCTTATGTTTGTGATTATTGATATGTGAACGCAAGTTGGTTGAGTTATTGAGCTGTGTAATTCTGAATTGATAACATGATGTGTTTACATATATGCTTGTTTGTGCTTAAGAAATATGTTGCTGATGTTTTGGATAATGCAATAGTATTTAATGTTGGATAGTTAAATATTTATTGTTTTATGCCTTGTTAAAATATCATATGATTGATATGTTCGTTGGGATTGGTGGAAGGCATTGTCGTGTCTTGTTAGTAACGTCGACCTGAATATCCTAGGTGATGGATTGCCCATGGCCAAAGGAATTCAAGGAACGTCGTTAAATTAACCATCGCATGGAAAAGGTTTAGTTCTGGTACGTACAGAACGACTGACCATAGCGTATGGATTCCGGAATTAAAACTGCATTGGCATATAGTTGAGTCAATAGGATTTGGGTGCATCCTTATTGATTTGTTGTGAATACGATTGACATGATTGTTTATACGTGCTGGAGTATGTTGTTTCATGTTATGTGATGTCTGTACGATATGATAGGCTATTGTATCTGTTACTTTTGTAATATCTGTTTATTTTAAGAAGTTGACCATTGCCCGTGGTTCTTTCAATCAATGAATGTAACTCAGATGACGAGGACTGCAGAGTGTTCGAGGTTGCTGTCAAACGTAGCTGAGGATAGCTCTATTCGGCTATCCGCTTTGTGTATTGGGTTGTAAATTACTAGAGGTCTAGTAAGTGTTGTAGCGTGTCGACCAACTATAGGATGCTTGCTGTACTAATTGCAGTGTTAAGTATATTATGTTTTCAAGACTTGAATTGTCATGTGTTTTTGTTTAAATAAATCAACTTGTATGGTTATTATGAGTCAACATGGTGTTTTATTTATTCACCACCTTTCGAAAATGCTGCAATGCTCTTATTGCAATTTCAAAAGAAGTTTGAAGAAAAAAAAAAAATAGGTCCACATTTTTTAAACCATGCAAGTTGCGTGTTCCACTTTCAAAAGGCTTATTAGAACAGTAGCGCTCCGGAAACGGGGTGTTACAGTTTCAAAAAACCGCCGCAAATTGTTTGTGGCTAACGTATTTGCGGCGTTTTTTAAAACTGCCGCAAATCAATTTGTGGGGGTCAAAACCCCCAGAAATTGACAAAAAAACCCCGCAAATTGACCTTTTTTTTGTAGTGGTTATCAAGAGCGACACCTTTTTTGTCCATCAAGTTGCAATTAGGGCTCGTTTTACGTAATGAGAGAAGACATTTTTGTAAAACTAAATTTTATCGGTACTGTCATAGATTCCATGTGTACGAAGGGAAAGTCTATGGCCTCCTAGATGCTAGTCATAGGGCAATTGAGCCCGGTTTAATTACAATGATCTTCAAGTTGGATCTAGAGTTTGAAGTGAGTAGCATAAAAAATATTCAAGAGGATCAACCTAAATATGAGCCTTTCAATTCTGTTATGAGTCTTTTATATTCTTTTTTTCCAAACTCTATGGTAGAGTTTACTAAGAAAGAAGTCAATATAGTTGCTCACACCTTAGTAGGGGTGACTACATATATTGCTACCTTTCAATGTGTTTATCACGTTACCATTTGTATTGTTGTGATTTTGATTATTAATGAAATAGCGTAACTTTTATTTTGTCAAAAAAAAAGATTGCATATACATGTCGCCAACCTTTAATTGATAAGAGACAGAAAGACATAATTTTTTGAGACATCAGATGTTTATTCTTTCCAACCCAACCAACAAGAATGGATAAACCATATCAAATCCATCTGCTAGTCTTTTTAATTTTTTGGGTGCCACACACCGAACCCATCCAAAAATACTCGACCCACTCAAAGTTAATTAGGGTGAATTAAGGTTATAAGATGCTACCTAATATTTAAAGGATAAAACTTAGAAGTAGTTCTCTGTGTACAATTTTTATTGTTCTCTAAACACAATTTAACACATGAAATAACTATATAATAATAAAAATATGATTATTTTGAATTTGAATTAAAAAAATTAATCTATAAGACATGTTATAACCGGTAAGCGTAAGCTTTCTCATATTTAAATGATTGTTTTTTAAAAATAAATTATAAAAAAATACTTAAATTGAAACCTCTTTACCAACGCACGTTGGTCCGAGCGGAAGGGGCTCGAATTCTCTTAAACAAGGTCTCGGGTTCGAGTCTTATGCCCGACAGTACTTCGACTGGAGATTAGTCCTATAGGCGGTCCAAATGACCAAATCTTTGGAAATACTTCAGGGGACTCACTGGGCCCAAATAACTAATTACGGTGGAGTCCACCAAAAAAAACCTCTTTTGTAAGATGGTGATATTTTTACATTGATACATTTTGTTTGGAATTATATCTCGTAAAAGATCACTCACGTTAATTCTGTATTTTTTTTAATTAATGAGTCAAGATAGGAAACAAATTTACATTTCCTTTTAGAAGATTAATAAATGAATGGAATACAACCAGAATACCTTATTTAGAGGTTAAATTATAAGAAAACAAATTTCCTCTGTTTATCAAAAAGAAATTATAAGAAAACAAAGTATAATATAAAATACTTACTTCTGTCGAAAACATATAGAATACTTACTTTTAACTCTTGGAAATTGAAGTTGAGTTTTTGAGATAAATAAAAGAGAATAGATATCTCTTTCCTTTTTTTTTTTTTTGCATAGATCTCTTTTTCCTTTTAATTCAAGTTAAATGGGGTTGGGTATAAGAGTAAATTTGATCCGTTTAGACGTAGACTTTGTTTGGTAAAAAATAGCAGATAACAGATAAGCTAATGAATAATAGATGAGTTTATAGCGGATAAGCTAGCAGATTTAATTTAAAGTATTTATTAAAATTAACGATTTAACTAACTAATAAATATCAAAATGACATAAAAATATATTTTTAATTCATTTTTAAATTTCGTTAATCAAAATATTAAATATAATAAAGTATTTGTAAATTATTATTAAAATAAATTTATATTCACTAAATTACATGAGTATCATTTTCTATTTAGTGTGACTAATTTCTAAAATGGTAGAATTTGTATGATAAATATTGTGTTTGTAAAAAAAAAAAAAACTATATAGTGAGTATTTTATTAATATTTAGAGTTAAGTATATTTTTAGTCCCTGTAAAATTATTATTGTTCCCTTTTAGTTCTTATAAAAGTTTTATTCATTTTTAGTCTCTATCAAAGGGCTAAAAATAGGTTATTTGTTCTTTGACAAGACTAAAAATGTACAATTTTATATTTTACAAGAACTAAAAATGAATGAATATTTTATAGAGACTAAAGTTGAATGATCGTAATTTTATAGAAATTAATATCATATTTAACCCTAATATTTATTTATTTATATAGTTTCAAACCGTAATATTTATTCATGTATGTATCAACTCTTTCTAATTTTTTAGATTCGTATCAATGCCTTTTTATTTTTTATGTTTTCTTTTCACGTGGAATATTCGAATATACGACGGTGTGACCGAACTTCTTTTTTTTTTTTTTTTTTTGACAAAGGTGTGACCTAACCTTGTGGGGTATGTCACAATAGAGTTTTTTATTCGAGTTCAGGTGTTTGCTTTTTCAAAGGGTCTAAATGCTAATATTTATTTTTAGATAATAGCTATCGCGATAAAAATATTTTACACACACATCCAATAATATATTATCATATCATCTAATAAGTATGATAAATCATGTATTTTTAAACTCATTAAATGATGTGGCAACATCTCACTAGATGTATGTCTAAAGTAATTTTCCACTGTCGATGTGTATAAATTAAACTCTTTAAGTAAATGATATAATAAAATGACACAATTATGAGATATAATCGGATGGCAGCGTAAATTTTTTTTACACTGTCAGTTAAACTCTGATGGATATGTACTAACAATATAAAAAAGTTTGGATAAACAGTCAGTTTGATCCCAAAATATGTGAGACGTTATCACTATAATCACTGAATATATCAAAATTACAAAAATATCCCCAAATATTTCTTTTGTTAGTCAGTTTGGTAATCAAATATGTCTTTTGTTAGTCAGTTTGGTCCTCAAATTTGTCTTCTGTTAGTCAGTTTGATCTCTAAAATTACTAACATAGGACATACTCAGGGATATTTTTTAAATTTCGACACATTCAGAAACTATAGGACACACTCGGGGATATTTATGGTTTGTTACAAATGATAGGTGGCTTTTATGGTGCCAACAAAGTTGAGATTTTTCTAGTTATTGTGATGTGTTTGCATGCCATTTTTTTTATAAAAAAAAAGCACTGTAGTGACAATGTCTCATACCACCTGGTGATTAAAATGACTATTTACCCAAGAAAGTTTTAAATCACATTTCACCATATTTTGTTTATTTGTTAGTATATTATTTTTTATTAGGAAGTATAAAGTATTGTGTCATTATTATATTATTGTGTCAATAAATAGTGTAAAATATTGTGTCAATATATTATTAGATGCATATATAAAATATTTTGATACTAAAGGTGCGTATAAATTAAATCCTTACTAAAATATCTCTACAAATATTTACATGGTAAAATATGATTAGATGACGGTACATATCAATTAAACTCTATCCATTAAACTCATAATCAACTATCAACTATATTATATAAAATAGAGTTTTGCCAAGTAGGACTATGTCACATCTCAAAACCCCATCATTCCAATTCCCACCAAAATGTTATTATTTTAATTTAATTGTTATTAATATTTACCAATCTTAAATACAAAATTTATTCCATCCATAAATTCACCAATAAACGTGATATGTAATATTATTATTTCATATATTGTTTGATTTCATCATTCTTGTCATATTTATCATTTGTTATTTGAATAAGTATATTAATACCTTCCCATTATTAATGTGTTAGGTTTTGAAATTCAAATACTTTATTAATACGATTGATTATTCACCATAATTATTTACTGAGAGCACTGCTGAATAAATTAATTTTAGGCGTCAAGAATAAGTAGCGTTTCCTGTGGAAGCACCACTTTAGGTATACAATAAGCAACACTTCCAACCAGAAACACTATTTATTGATACTGCCTAAAGTAGCGATTCTTACTGGAAGCGCTACTTATTCTTGTTACACAACCATAAATAGCGCTTAGTGTGGAAAGCGCTACTTATTCCTATATCCTTCAATAGCACTTCTTCAATGAAGCACTAGTAAAAACATTCCACCTAATTTTAAGTAGCACTTCAATAGTTAAGCGCTATTTAAAGTGGCAAGTATCCAAATATCTAAGTATCACAGTTCATGTATTAATTCATTGTTTACTATTTTTATCCTAACCATGAATCATTGACTGTATTGTCGCTATTTAATATATTTTGAGTGGAATAACAATATTTTATGTCAATATCCTGATACTATTTTAGTATTGTCACTATTCCAACTATATAAATTAAAAACCTTCTCTAATTATTACTACATTATTTAAAAGTTATATTCTTTCATACATAATGTCATTGCAAAACATGTCTGACAAGTTGCGGATAATAATATGCTAGCAAGATATAAAAGTTGCGGGTAAGAATAATTCGGCTATGAGGATTTCGAAATTTTAAAAAACCGCAAGAACCAAAATTATTAGAATTGTTTGTCAAGTCAAACAATTCATATAAGTAGTTCGATGTTAAATTGAAAATAAGTGAGTGTTGGACTTGGATATAGATTTCCAGACTGTTGGCTCATCACCCACCTGTTACAAAGGTTAGGGCACGACTATGGAGAATGAAGGAAGACATGTTCTCAAGGGTTAGGACATGTTCATTTTCTAGCCATTGTTTTCCTTTATTAGCATACTTAATAATTAGTTAAAAATAAATATAAATTCTAATAATAATTCTAAATATGAGTCAAAGATAAAATAATTCTAAATATAAATTTTAATACCACTTACTAATTTATGTAAAATATAATACTTACAATAATTCTGAAACTTATAATAATCCTATTTATAATATTAATCAATTATAATATTTAAATTATTTATATAATATTTAATATGATATATATATATATAGAGAGAGAGGGGGGGGAAATAGTTATCGCTCTCTCTCTCTCGTATATGAGCGGTACTATTTGGTAAGAGTAGTATGCCGCACGAAACACATCTAATTGGTTTTAAAAGGGATAGATATTAAATTAAAAATAGAAAATTATATACTTTCGCTTTGTTAGCAATCAACACGTCATTCGTGCACATATGAATTTGTATGAAAAAGTATTTTCATATGTATTTACACATTCATATCCATACCTACTAACATATAATTTTATAAATTTAAAAATAATAGAAAAACACAATGAAAAAACTCTAAAAATATACATATGTTTGTAAATTGTGTTAGTCGCTACCCGTGCAAGTCACGTGTAATTACACTAGTAAAAACTAAAAAGTCACATTTAATTATAGGTAAACATTAATAAAATAAATATCTATATTACTCACTCCGTTACTTTTTATAAGCTTCTTTTAACAAAAATTGTAACTAATTAAAAGTTTATTTTTAAATTATAAGATACATTAATTATTTTTTTTAAAAGTACTCCCAATTAATACAAAATCCAAGACAAGTATTGATTAATTAAAAATATGATTTATAATAAATAAAATATAAATTTGAAAAAATATATACTCCCTTCATTTCTAAACATTTGGCACATGGAATAAGAAATCAGTAATTAGTATATATGTAGTCTAAAATATCCCTAGTTAATGATGTGTTCCAACTATTATGTGCTGAGTTATGTGCTGTTGGAACCACCATTAGTCATCAATATTTAGATAATGAAGAGTCTAGAGATTATGTAACATGGATATTCTCATTGGGTGGTTAGCTATTGCTTTTGGGTACTAGTGCATAATAAAAACTCAACCACAATAGTCTCTTAAAACACCAAGAATATAGTTAGAAAAAAAATTAATTTAGTTTTAGATATATAAAACATTAATAGTTTTGGCACAAAACAAAAAGACCAAAACATTTGATGTTTTCAAATCGAGGGAATATATCATAGACAAATTTAATTATACAAATTCTTTTTTTAATATACGCTTTTTGTTTTGTCAAAATAAGCTTGCAAAAAGTAAGGAGGAAGTATTCGTTACACCTTTTTAAATGAAGAGTATCTTTTTTCGACGGAAGCTAGAAATACGGTTTTTTTTTTTTTTTTTTTTTTTTTGCAAAACGAGAAATATCTAAGAATCGCGATACTCGCGTGTCGTTTTGACGATCGAAATTACGAAGAGACCCATGGGCATACGACGCGTCGCTTCATTGTCCGGTTGTTTGGCTGGCACACATCAATAATTACCAACTTTATATAAGCAGAAAAGCTGCAACTTTTGATTCTCTCGTTTCGCACCACCAATTCTTCAATTCACCTTTATTTGCTATTTTTCTTTTACCCTTTCTCTGAATTTTCTGGGAAACCAAACACCGACCAAACCCTCCCATTCCAGTTTCATCTCATCTTCTCGCTTCTCCTCCTTCGGATCTTCTCAGACAAAAGCGATTTCCGCTTGGTCTCTTTCGCGATCCGATCGAGCTGAGTGAGAGCGGTTGATCTTTGAACAATTTAGCTGCATGAGCTGGTTTGGGAAGCTGCGTTTATTTTCCAACTTAAATTCATTTTACTTCATTACTTGTTTGTTAATTTTTATTCTTCATTTCTCCCCTCAATCACGCTCGTCTTTCTTCTTAAATTTCGTGCGTAATTCCCTCATACCATTATTAATCAATATTAATAGTAATCTCAATTGTAATTGCGGATCATCTTCTCAGTATGGAGTCACGAATTAAGAGCAATCCCCAATTACGCAAAGGTTTTTTTCCCCCCCTTCTTCTGCCGATTATGCTGCTTTTTTTTTATTTAAATTTTTTATGCTTCCATTCCATTTATTTGATGTGTTTACAGTTTCAGTTTCAATCGATTATTTCGTTTTGTAAATGTCGCTGCATGTTTTATTTTTCAATAATATAGTAATGTTGTATTTTAACCAAAATCATGATTTAGTTACCAGTGAAAAACAAGGTTTTTATTTTATTTTATTTGTGAAACGGCAAATAAGGTAGATATTCATGTTGCTTGGTTTGAAATAGATCTAGTGTTAGGTTGGTGAGTTCTAACAATCGAGCTGCTGAAAGTGATTTTAACTCTTGTGGGATAATAGGATTGCAATCTCTTGGAATTTTGGCGTGAAGATGACCCATATTACCTATATTTTAGCTGATTTTACTCCCAAGTGCTTAACATTTTAATTTTATGGTCATCATAATTCTTTTTATTGCTGAAAAATGAGGATGTGGTTTTTGAAAAGGGAAATGACCTCCTGGGTCATCTTCCAAATCACGAAACCAGAAAGTTGGGCTGCTTTGTATTAGAGCTGTGCTTGTGTTTGTGTGTCTAATAATTCTCTTTTTCAGAAGTTTTGCTTCTATCTCAGCATATCTGCTGTAATTGACTTGTGTTTTGTTTTTGGTTGTTCTTCCCTCCTCCTTGTAGGTCTTTGCTATGCAAACGTTGACCAGCAGCATGATAGGTCACCGTCTGTTATTGTCATAGGTGGTGGCATGGCTGGGATTGCTGCTGCCCGTGCACTTCATGATGCTTCTATTCAGGTACAAGTAAATAATGTATTTAACTATAGTCTTTCCCTTAAAGTTTTCAGTTTGTCAATGAGTTACATGCCACTCTCATACACAAAATGTTTGTCTTCCGAGTCTGGTTCATGGCTGCTCACATGACTAACATGGTATCTGTGTCTGTGATTAGCTGCATGGATTGTTAGTTATATCTACTAGTTGAAGATGGTCAATAATTAAATGTTCTGTACATGGAACTTCATTTTGTGTCCCTCAAAAGTTTAATGCTAATTGCAGTCTAATTCAATGGAAAATTTGTTGAACTTTTATGATTGTGATTATGTTTTGCCTCAATTGAAAGATTATCTGTTGGCAAAAATATTGTTTGTATAAAAGCATTTTATAGTTTCTGGGACGCTATTTTCTGTGATACGACATCACCTGGTTACCCTGTTACTTCAAAATTGGAGTGGTTTTGTACTTTAGTCATATCAAACCACACGATTGGGGGAATATCATTTCCACAAGGCGACCGAAACAAGCAAACATATATTTAGCAAATGAAGAGATACATTGTCTCCTTTATTTTATTGTTTTGTTCCCCTTTTGAACATGCCCACTTTTGTAGCTATTAGCTCCTTTGTTTGCATTGAGAGAGTTGTGCTGACTGCTGAAGTTTACTATTTTTTGGTTCAGGTTGTTCTCTTAGAATCACGGGAAAGACTTGGTGGCCGGATTCATACTGATTACTCATTTGGCTTTCCTGTTGACCTAGGTGCATCATGGTAAAGATTATACTCTTTTTGTTCTGGTTCTTTTTTTTTTTTTTTTTTTTTTTTTTCCATGTCGAGAAGAATGTGGCATTTCTCCTTTTTTTAGCATTAAAAGTACCGGACTATGATTCAGGTTGCATGGAGTTTGCAATGAGAATCCACTGGCCCCATTGATTGGGAAGCTGGGACTACCTCTTTACCGTACTTGTGAGGACAACTCCGTCCTTTATGATCATGATTTGGAAAGGTAAATGCATCTCTTTATGTTATGGTCTTGGTTATCTATTTCTTCTGTACTTGTAATTAGTTGATGACCATAGTGCACACTTCAATTTATCTTCTGGTCATCCTGAATGGTATCGATTATTGGGTATGGGATTTTATTAATTGAAATTCATCAACTTCTTACAGCTATGCGCTCTTTGATATGGATGGGAATCAAGTTCCACTAGAGTTGGTTACAAAAGTTGGCGAAATATTTGAAACAATTTTGCAAGAGGTATATATTTCTAGTTATTGGGTTTACTGATGTGTTGTATTTTTATAGAAATCAAATTTTCAGGATTACAATATTTTTCTAATTGAAATGCCAATGTTTGATTTAACTTATTGTCATTGTGAGCATCTTATCTAACAACTGACACTGTTTTAATGCAGACAGATAGTATACGACAAGAATTCAGTGAAGACATGTCCATACACCGTGCACTTTCAATTGTTTTTGAAAGAAAGCCAGAATTGAGGTTATTATTGCCATAAAACTCAAATTCTTTGATCACCATTATCCATTTTCTTGAAGCTCAAGTAGTGTATAATTTCATTTTTACTATTGGATGCAGGTTGGAGGGGCTTGCACACAAGGTGCTTCAGTGGTATTTATGTAGAATGGAGGGCTGGTTTGCTGCAG
Organism: Calophaca sinica; assembly: GCA_037113605.1. Classification (NCBI taxonomy): domain Eukaryota; kingdom Viridiplantae; phylum Streptophyta; class Magnoliopsida; order Fabales; family Fabaceae; genus Calophaca; species Calophaca sinica. The sequence goes on along the minus strand of CM073736.1, from coordinate 121,796,266 downwards.
ATTCTGATGCTATATCACTGAAATGTTGGGACCAGGTAATTAAAAGAAACCAAGGGTTCAATTATCTGTATCTTCAAGTTTCTGTCATTGAAATTTGAATTGCATGACAACATTTATAGGCCGTAGACTGAAGAATCATGCATGGGAATTTTTTTTTTCTTCCCATTTCAGCTCTCTGTCCTTGTCAATATATTTTTTTTTCTACACACTTGACATGGCACATCATTGATGGAGTGGCAAACTCACATTTATGCACTATAGGTTTGAGTTTGAGGTTAAATGTTAATGGTATGCCATCTATACTGGCTTTCATTAAGGATATTAGATGTAAGGTTTATAAAAATGAGATTGATAAGTGACTTTGTAATTGTATTGTGATCCTAGTCGCAGTATGTTGCTAGCAACTTATTAATTACTACGTGCATTAACATTTTTTATGTTTAAGTTATCCTTCTCTATATAACTGCTTACAGGAAGAATTGCTCCCTGGTGGTCATGGTCTTATGGTCAGGGGCTACCTGCCTGTTATACATACCCTAGCCAAGGGTCTTGACATTCGCCTAGGACACAGGTAAATATTAGTTAGTTTTAAGTTTTGTTTGAAAGTCTGTGTCCTGTTATGTTGCTTAATTAAATTTATTGCCATTGCCAATACCTATTTTCAGGGTCACAAAGATAGTTAGGAGATATAATGGAGTAAAGGTGACTGTAGAAAATGGGAAAACATTTGTTGCTGATGCTGCCGTCATTGCTGTACCTCTTGGGGTGCTGAAAGCAAAGAGCATATTATTTGAGCCGAAGCTCCCAGACTGGAAAGAAGCTGCCATTGCTGATATTGGGGTTGGGGTTGAGAATAAAATAATTTTACACTTTAAAAATGTATTTTGGCCTAATGTGGAGTTCCTGGGAGTAGTTGCTGAGACATCTTATGGATGCAGTTACTTTCTTAATCTCCACAAAGCTGCAGGCCATCCTGTTCTTGTTTACATGCCTGCTGGGCGGCTGGCCAAAGACATTGAGAAGATGTCTGATGAAGCAGCTGCTAACTTTGCTTTCACGCAGCTCAAAAAGATCCTTCCAGATGCTTCTTCACCGGTAACTATGATAATTTTAATTATTAATTTCACTCTTCAACTATGGAAGAAAAGCAAGTGCTTCAAAGTGGTTTTGGTTCCTCTAAAGTGAGGGACTGAAGGGTGCATTTTAGAGGATAATAAAGTGTGAAACTGAAACGATTAGAATAATCAACAATTATAACTGACATTTTACTTTCTAATGCGTACCCTTAAATATAGAGGAGCCAAATCTCTTGAACCATATAACATGTAGGCGACAGAGTCTTAAATTTAGTCCATTTAGTTAGGTTCCTGTATTCTCTGATGATAGATGTATGGCTGAATTGAATGGGTTCTACTAACTGTCTGTCAAGTCTGTTTTATGTGATTCGAAAATATAATTTGTTTCTGTTATGCAGATTCAGTATCTCGTGTCTCGGTGGGGAACAGATATTAATTCACTAGGTTCCTATAGCTATGATGCAGTTGGAAAACCACATGATCTGTACGAGAGACTGCGGGTCCCTGTAGATAACTTATTCTTTGCAGGGGAAGCAACAAGTGTGTTGCATACGGGGTCTGTGCATGGTGCATTCTCTACTGGAATGATGGCTGCTGAAGACTGCAGGATGCGTGTCCTGGAACGCTATGGGGAGTTAGATTTGTTCCAGCCAGTGATGGGAGAGGAGTCAGTTATCCCACTTCTGATCTCTCGTCTTTAATTTTAGGTTCCCCTATGCTGCCCCCTTATGAGTGGCGTGTCTAGTGTCAGTGCTTGTGTTGAACTGTTGATGTGAACCTTTGTACGTGGGGGGTGTTTTGACTAGAGTTTGAGTAATTTCATGAATAGCTCAGAAAGGCATTAGGAGTTTTGAAATGATATGTGCGCACACAGTTGGATCTCTACTCCATTTAGTTAATATTTGCTAATAAATATGGCAACGTTTGGTGTTTTCTCAGTTTAATCTCATCATTTTTGGAGCCTTATTTTTTTTGGTTTTATTTAGAGAGCAATATGAACAATATACTCTTTTTAATTCAATTTTTTTTTTATATTTTCTATTTCTATTAATAGTTTATTTTTTGAAAAGGCAGCACACATAAAAAATAATTTATTTACAAGAGAATTGAATAAGTCTCTGTTTGGTTCCGCGTTTGGGACATTAAACGTGCGTCGAATTCCCTTGCTATGAAAAACAGAAGTTACAAAGTGTAGCTTTCACGGCAACGCAGAAATCTTGCCGCGATTTTGGCTCAACGCGGAAATCTTGCCGTCAGACGAAACAAATGCTAAATATTTTAAAAGCGTGTCAAAGCGGAGTTAAAAATAGTTTGTAAGAGTATTTCTAGGCTAATAATTAAATTTACAATACTTTTTATTTATTTTGTAGAGCGCATAATTATGAAGGAATTATTTGCAGATTATTTCCACAAGCTTGCACTTGAAATTTCAATTGTACATTATGTCCTGAATTATCAAATTTAATTTTATATTTTAAAATCTTCTGCATCACCAGCATTGAACCTAATCATGGGATTCACTTCCAATAATTCATGGTTTGAAAAACAATGCTTCACATTCTTATAATGGAAGTGAAAGCTGGTTTTCATTATTTGATCCTCAAAATTATTTGAACTGACAGATCCATCAGCTGCTAAAATGTTTTTCTACCATGCCTGAAGAAGAAGAAAAAGGAGAAATGCCCCTATACGTTGGCAACTAGTTGATCTATGGTCTCATCTTCAACAGATCTCTTGATACGAGTAATTGCTTTGTCAACCTACAACAACATTATAATAAATTGGTTTACAACTTAACATGTGACCTTCAATTCATGTAACATAAAAAAATAGATAAGATATTCTAGTCTAGAGTTTTGATTACCTCTGCAGCCCACTTTGTTCTGGCAGTCAGAACTATCAGTGTTACTGTCTGTATAAGAACTCCAAGAATCATTCCCCACCAAATGCCCTATAAAAATCACACATACATGTAATGCATGACACCAATCTTTATACAAATTTAAGAACTAGAATCACCGAGAGAAATGTTTCAAACTTACAGCCACTCCTAAAGAAGTTTTAAAGCCAAGAACACATCCAACAGTTAGACCAATTGCATAGTAAGAAACCAAGTTTACATAAGCCACTACAGTTTGCCATCCACTTCTAATTGCAGCCCCTGAAATTTTCCAAAGAAAATGCAAACAATCAGATTCAGAAATATGAATAAACCAAAACTGGTGCTTGTGCTTATTGCTTTATTACCCGATAATATAGGTTGAATGCCATTTAGGAGAACAGATATGGCAAGCGATGGAGTCAAATTAGTTACAGCATCAATGACTTCAGAGTCAGAAGTGAAAAGCTTGCTCAAAGCAACCCGGCATATCAAAATAATTGTGCTGAAAGCTATACTAATGAGGATGCTTGTTCCATTCACCACAAAGACAGAAAATTTTGCAACTCTTGGATGAGCTGCTCCTAATTCATTGCTAACTCGGACACTGCAATCAAGAAATCTACTCTTAACATGCTTGTGTGGAAGTTGTTTGAATGAAAAACCATGTTTTGTGTCACTAACCTGGCTGCTGCACTAAGGCCTAACATAAATTGCATGTCCCAGTTCAAGTAATTCATGCTGAAAGTACATTAGGATGGAGCATCATGGTTAGATAACATGTTGGCAATTAACAATAAAGATCTAAGAGAAATTATTAACATACCAAATGGAAATTGTGAATCTAGTGAAATTGTGGGATTGGAGAGCAGCCCCGATATAAGCACTAGTCCTTGATTGTACCATATCTCCAAACTACATTAAGATACATTTTCAGATCGTTAAAACAAATTGATGTGAAATTTTGAGCTACATTTTGGAAATAAATAACGTTATGTGTGTAACTGTAGATTTGGATTAGATGCAGTCAAAACTGCATGCAGTCAGACGCATGTAGACCTTCCGATCAAAGATCAGATGGTCTGTATTTCAAGTTTTATTTAAAGTGTGATCTGTGCAGCTGAAATACAAGCCGTCTAATCTTGACCGGACGGTCCAAATGTATTGATTGCATGCAATTTTGACTGTATCTAACCCAAATTCGTGTAACTGTGTGTGTGCGCGCACACACGTGCGGGAGTCGTGTGTGCGTGTGTCAAACATGGCGAAAATTTGGGATATGGATTCCCTACAGTCAGAAAATCCTGCATTTATCACAATCAAGCAATCCGAAATGTCAGATCAAGATCAAATGGTCCATATTTTGACTTAGGTAAATGGGTTTCAAATACAAAATTGAATGTGGACCATCTGATCTTGATCTAATGGTCCAAATTGTTTGACTGTGGCAAATGTGGGATTCTGTAACCGCATAGAATCCAAATCGGAAAATTTGGAGTACTTTTGACATATAGTCATACATACCATAACATCACAGCAGAAGCAACTGTGAGCTTCAAATAAGGCCAGATTCCTTTGAAGGCTTTTATAGTGAAACCAGTCCAAGTTTCCTTGCATCTTGGGCTAAAAATGATGTACAATCCATTTAACAAGACAAGAAGCCACCAAGAAAAGCCGAGAGTAAGGGCTGCCCCAGGAAGGCCATAGCCCAAAACATAGATAACTAGCCAACTGAGAAACACACGCAAAATGAATACCCCAACTGATATATATGCAAGAGGATTCACAATGTTCTGTGCTTGTAGGAATCTCTGCATGGGGCAGCTTATTGCAAATGCATAGAGTTGAGGAATGATTCCACGTGCAAAGAGTTGGCCTCGCTCGGCTATGCTATCTGTCAGCCCTATGGCTTTTAGAAAATCTCCAGAGAACCAATAGAGAAATGTGAGAATCACTGCTGCTCCAATGTGCAAGATGATTGCTCTTTGCAATATGATGCTCACTGCTGCATGCTTTTTAGCCCCATATGCTTGTCCACATACAGTTTGCACCGCACTTGCCATCCCCAGCTGATTAACGAAAATGCATTGATCACAAATATGAATGTAACAAGTTAAGGAAATCATGGTAAAGTAAGTTGCACATTAACATCAAAAAAAGTAATTGTTCTACATGAAAGTTAGAACTAAATGTCATATATGAACAAACTTTTTCAGTCGCAATTAACAATACTTTCAATGGAAGATAAACTACGGTATAAACTGTATCCTCATGCCACCGCACAATAGCTATGTTCAGGTTTTGGTATTGCCATTTCTCCAAAGCTGTGCAAGAAGCTAGTTTTTGAAGTTACTTTTATAAACTATTGTTGAAATGTTGTTTGGTGTCACTTAATTTAATTACTACTAAAGCCAAGTATGAGCGGATAAAAGAGTGAATGAGCAATTTAGTCTCTAAAATAGCAGGGCGCTATCAATTTAGTCTCTGAAATTAACAAATTTTTAAAATAATCCCTAAATTTGAAAATACTCAATCATATTAGTCTCTGTCAGACAATTTTAGGGACTAAATTGACTGATCCAAAAGAACTAATATGATCAGCAATTTTCAAATTCAGGAATTATTTTGAAATATTAATAATTTGAGGGGCTAAATTGAATAAAGAAGCATTACCATAATGCCATAAGCGAGACCCTGAATTCCAACACTAGCTACGGATGCCCCAGCAAGCTCTAGGGACCCCCAATGGCCAGTAAACATCAAGGTGACAAAGCCAAGCATGAAATTGAAAATGGACACAATAATAGAAGCCTCAGAGAGGATCCAGAGGAGTTTTTGATTCCCATGCAACAAGTTTAGGCCACCATCTAAACCCAATAGGCTTATTATGTTCCAAGAATTCTTCAATTGCATCTGATGTCAAATTGGCAATCCGTGAGTGTGAGTCATGCCCGAGTAGCAATGGTTGCTGCTCCATAGCAGTGGTGGACCCACGTTGGGTTCAGTGTGGGTACATGCTCACACTCAGTTTTTTAAAATAGCACTTACTATCTTATATTTTTTTTAATTTTGAATCCCCTAAAATTTAAGATTTGCACTCACTGCCCCAACAATCTTTTGTCTCTCTCACTCAAAGCTCAATACAACTGCTCTCACATCTTGACGCACTCTCCCTCGTGTTGATGAACATCTTTTTTGGTATTTGTTTCATCCTTTTACTAGGTTCAGATTTTCCTCAATTTAGAATAAAACTCTAAGCCTAATCCCTCTATTAATTTTATCTTGTATTTTTTTGTTGTAATTGAGTCTCTGTTAATTCAGTCTATGTTGTTTTATTATTTTCTCTTGTAATTTTTTTTTAATTCCGAAACATTTCTATTTTTTTAAGTCTGAAAGCCTGTTTTGTATTATCAAAAATCATGCTCTTGTTATTTTACAAGAAAAATAAACATTTGTTGTTATTTTTTTGCATAAAAACACGTGCTAATGCTTTTATTATAATTTCAGTGATTTTAAAATTTTTTGCATCCACTGATCCAAGGTCCTAGGTCCGCCACTGCATAGAACCCATGACCTATGTGTTTTACAAGTCACAACTAGTTCACTGGTGCATGGGAAGGAGGCCTTACAATTATGGGTACCCTTTATTAATAAGATGTGGAATATAAGTACCAATATAGATTTTTAACTACCTTTTTTCATTTTATTGTTGGTACCAACTTGTTTTATTCACGTGCCTCTAGATGGATGTAAGTAGATAAAACTACCCCCAGTTTTATTGACATGGATGCAGCCGTCATTCTTTCTGACACTGAGTTGCCTTTTTAAATTCAAACGTTGGAAAAATGCGTCAACTTCATTCTCTCACAAATATTTTTGGTCTCTCTACTAGTCTCCTAAAATCTAACATAGTAGACACAATGAATGTGACTTGTTGAACATGAGAAGGCCTGACAGTTACATTGTGTTTGTTGTGAGACAAAATGAAAAGCGGGAAAAGAGCAGAGAAAATGAGAGGAATGTTTTTGCCGAAAGAAAATACGGTGGAGAGAAAAAATATCCTGAACTTACAAGATCTCTCTCAACGTTTTTTTCAATGCAATATAATTTGAACTCAAAATTAACAAAATTGTGCACTATATAAAAAAGTTTTTTTTTTTTGACTATATATAACAAAAATGAATTGTACGTAGTCACGCAATTACACTATTGCGAATGGGAATGAAGTGGTATCTAGGGTGAACCATCTAATAAGTAGTTCATGAGTGGACAAACTGATTAACGGTTGGATTTTAAAAACCTACCAAATCTTTTAATGCACTCAACACATCAAATCATTCCAATTTTTCTCTTTTTCATTCCTCACTGCGTCTGCCTCACGCACTCACGCCTCCACCATGGCATACGTCGTCTTCAAACCGTCAAATGGACCACCACGGCAAACATCCGTTGGACCCCTCAAACCCTCAAATTGCATGTGGGTTCTTCCCCTGATCCTTCCCTTCTCATTGCAAGCTTGTTTGTTGCATAAAACCTTCCCATCACATTCCCAGCAAAGTGTTTCCTCGTCTGCACAACACAAAACCTTGGCATTTGCAACTTCACAAACGTTGCACTGAATCTTCATCCTTTATTTTTTTTATTTCCAATCTTTCCAATTTTCTCTTTTCCCACACCAAAGTTCTAAGAACTTCCTCGAAATCAATTTAAAAATATTCAAACCTTACTCTCTAATCCACTGAAATACAATTTGAAAGGTAAACAGAGAGAGATAATACCACTTGGGAATGGAGAGAGAAAGTGAAAATAAAGAAAGACAAAAAACCCAAGGAAAAGGAGGCAAAGAAGCAAGAAAGTGAAGAATATTTTTGAAGGCCATAAAATTCAACTGAGGGCCTGGAGCAGTTCATGATGGGTGAGGGAGAAGGTTCCTGGGTTTTGCTATCAAGGGAGAGGTGGGGAAAGGAATTGAGTGGAGAGAAGTGTAGGTGTAACTCTTTTTTTTTCAATACATCTGAACCATTGGATTTTTTTAGTAGATCTAACGATATATTATAAATGGTTCACTGGTGAACCGTATGTTAAGAAAATTCACCTTAGAAGCCACCTGGGAATGGTCCATGTTCCAACTTCATATTTTGAACTTGTTTTACAAAGTTGAAATATGAGTCATCCAATAAACAAGACTTCTCCAAGTATGGTTCTATTATTCAAGATTGTAGAACTATTTTATCGGTTAGAAACAACTTCTCTAGGACAGTGGCAGAGCTTCTCAGGAGCGGGAATGCGCCACTACACCCCTCATTTTTTTTTAATTTTTTTTTATATACTCCAAAATCATTCTCCCTAATATCTCTCCCCACCAATTTCCCTAGGCGCTTTCTCCCAATCCCTGTCCGTCAAACTCCATATCCTCCACCCCCTCCACTCCAACCTCTAGCAAGACTTGGGATTTATGACTGTCAAAAGATCTCTAAAAGAAAAACGAAAAGCTTGCTTCATTTTGAATGTTCAAATTTCACTTAAACAGGAAAACCAAACAAAAATCGGTGCAATATTAACATTCATCGCTGTGAAATTAGATGGATAATCAAGAGGACGGTAGCTGGCTTGATCCTTGAGAAAATCAATGATGTAAACAATAATAAAAAAATTGACTTAAACAAAATGAGGGGAAACTGAGAGAAGGATATGGTCCTTATTAAAAGGATCTGGGCGTAGAGTAGACTCATGCAACACTGGTGCACAATGACTGCCAGCAGATTTTATGGAAACTGCTCGCATGGGATCGAGATCTGGCACCACGGTCTAAGTGCGGTGGGGATCGTCAGATCTGATTGCTTATGATGGAAAATATAAAATAAAAATAAATCAAAATAAAAGCATAAATATTTAATTAAAAGAGAGAATCAATATTTTTCAAATTATCAACTAACAAAAATGATTATTTATCTCATTTTTATAATATTTTTATTTATATAAATATCAATATTAATAAAAAATAAAAAATTACAAAGTATAACAAAGTATTCAAGTGTCCCTGAGATGTCTCTCGTGACTCCGTTTTGGGGGGGCACTGAGTAGGGGGTGAAAATAGGTCAGACCAGACTTTTTTTTAAATATATAAGGCCAAGACTCTTTGAAAAGCCTATTTAGCTAAAAAGATCAGGCTTTGGGCCATACAAAAACCTTTTAGGCCTAACAGACCGACCTGTTTTAATTTTATATTACTATATTATATTTGATTTTGTACATTATGTTAAATCATATATTTGCTGATTTTTTTGATAATTTAAGAATATTGACTTATATAAATTTCTGAAATATTTAAAGACATTATTACAAAAGATAATTTAAACAAACTATCATATAAGGTTAGATTAGCTAAAAAGTCAGGTAAGAGCTTAAAAAGATTTATATCATATGAATAAATCAGAATCAGATCTTATAAAATTCAGGTCGTCTTATTTATTTTCACTCCTATATCACATGTTTCTTAGTAGTAGTGATTTTAATTTTCTTTTTTTTTGTAGTTTATTATAAATAGAACTTAATCTCACTGACCTATCAACCCGTTAGTCTATTTAAAGATCGGTCAGATGACTTATTCAAATACGTTAATATCAAATAAACCTTTAAGTAGGCTAACATGTCATACCAGCCTTTCAAAAAGGCCAGACCAGGCCTAAAAAAAAGCCTATGACAGGTTACAGGTCAGACTTGGACCTTGAATTTTTTTTATCAGGCTAGACTTCGGCCTTGCAAAGCCTAGTTCGGTCCAGCCTATTTGTACCCCTGAACCTGAGGCAGACTTTTTTTTCTTGTCAAAACCTGAGACAGACTTAAAGAAAGAAAAACACCCCAAGGCAAGGCCCATACCTACAAACCCCATTTCATTTTTCTGCTTTTTCCATTTCCCCTAACCCTAGCATAGCGCCGCTCCTCTCTCGTTCTCCACTTCTCATTTCTCGATCTTTGACGATCTCATCTCCCTCAACCTCCTCTCTCGCTCCCAAATCCCTGTCTCATAATCGAAATCTTTCATCCCCTTTCAACGTTTGTTACCTCTTCCAAACCCTAACTTGAACACCACTTCTTTTTTCTCCGATGGCCATAAACGTAGATGCTGTAAACGAACCTTGCAATCGTGGGTCTTGAAGGCGTTGCAGATCAGATACGGTGAAAGAGGCTTGGAGTAAGCGACGGTGAGTCTGTAAACTAACTTATTAATTTGTATGATTTAACACTACAAGGATTTTATTTATTTCCTACACAAATTATCTAGGGCCTCTGACCCTAAAAAATTACCTAAGGCCAAAGCACTATAAAAATACCCATAAAAAAAATTACCTAAGGGTATATTAAAAAACCCTTCAAAATTATTATCTGACTTTCATTTTTTTTTTTTAAATAGTTAGGCGGAACCTAGGGCCGTGTCCCTCGGTTTATGTCAGGCTTTTTTTTTTTGTTATTAAATTTTTTTGCTAACCGAGTGGCTGGGCACTCGATATCAGTGTTTTAAAAACCGAACCGAACCGGACGGTTCAACCGGTTGAACCTTGAACCAACCTTATTTACGGTCCGATTATTTTGGCGGTTCAACCGCGGTTTCGTCCCGGTTCGAGCGGTTAAAAGCGGTTGAACCATGACCCAAAAATCTTACCAGTTCGATATCCAGTTCGATTTTTAAAACATTACTCGATATCCATGTGAGGTTAATTTTTGTTAAATAAAATACACACAGCGCGTTTCTTTTGATCAATATGAAACCACCAGATTTGATTATGTTTCCTTCAACCTTCAAAGCTTTCTTTCCTTTCCTTTCCTTTCTCCATTTTCGCCCACACTGATTTCTCATATGGTATCAGAGTCATTAAAACATCCTTGCACAGCGCCCTTCTCCTCTTCTACTTTTCTTCACCAACAACCTTGCACAGCGCCCTTCGCCGACTCAGATCTGATGAACGGCGCTCCCCAATCACCTGTGGTCCTCTGTTTCTTCTCAAGATGCGTATAGACCTGGGTTCCCAGATGCGAGGGGAGTTTGGTGTGGTGGTGGGCTTGGTGGCAGAGGAGTGGGAGGCCTCTGTCAAATCTCGCAGCAGTGGAGGAGGTAACATCCTAGATCGAGGCCGCGACCGTAGCATTAGTGGAGAGACGACCATGACCACCAGATCTGCAACTACACGGAGCCCGCAGCAACCGTAGTTTCTTTTGCGTTACTTAAAACATAAATTGTGTAAATATTTACCTTATTTTTATATTGGATTGCATAAAATTGTGTAAATATCATTATGAGGCGTCTAATAATGATATGTTACCTCAAATTTATGGTAAGAATTATTTGGGACTATAATTTGGATGTTCAGCAGCACAAGCTCCAAAAATTTGTTGCTACTTTTCTTAAAGCTATTGCAAGGTGTAGTCGATTTAAATAATACAGAGCTAAAAATTCATTTCCATGCAAATGAAATTATGATTGCCAAATCAATCAGGTTAGTCCTGTGCTAGGTAGAGCCTCTTGTGACCTTGACGTTAGTCAAGATGAATTTGTGCAAAATACACCTGAAGCCTCTCTGTCGGCTTTTGAAATGTCATGTGGTAATTTGGGTAGTCCTAACTCTTTTGTTTTTGTTGCTAACTCCATTGAAATTGGTGGTAAGAATCTTGAGATTCCTGCTAATGTTGCTCATAAAATGAAGATACTTGTTAAGTTTTTGGATAATAGGGATGAGGAGGTCGCAGAGAATGACTCTCTCTCAGCGGAGCAGTTGGATAATAATAATGCTGCTGAAGTTGATTCTGATTTCACGGTGGTTATGTCTATGTCTCAGAAGTATAATATGAGAAAACATAGAAAAAGTAATGTTAGATTTAGATGACTATTGTTTTCTTTGCATGAGTTTTGGTTCAAGTCTCCCGTAATTTCGTTGTCTTTTGTTTTTCTTTTTTTATTAAAATATGGTGACTTAGGTGACTTAGGATCACCTCGCATGAAAAAAAAAAAAAAAATTCTCTGTTGTAACCAAAAAACTGATTGGACAAAGGTAAGTATAACTATATCCTTAATTTCTTGCTATGAAGGTTGACTATACTGTAAGCACTCTAAACATTGAATAGAACCAAAAAGAAAAAAAGAAAAGGAGAGTATTGATCAATTTCAAAAATGAATGCAGACCATTGTTGTTTGCAATATGGATTGACGGGTAGAATAGGCCAGAAAATTTTGATAATTTCCTTTGTTGTATGCAATATGGATTGACAGTTATAATAGGCCAGAAAATTTTGATAATTTCCTAACTTCTAACACCCAGAATTAACAAACGACATAGAGAAGTGGTGCTAATCTAGACTATCAAACTTAGACTAATAAGATGCTATCTAAAAATGCGCATACAGAAAACAAAGGAAGAGTTATATAGAACAGTGTAGTTAGTATCGCACGTATTGTACGATACGAATTGCGATACGATGCAAAACATAGCCCCAGTGATGCAAATGGCGTGACAAATCGTTTTGTGTCCAGATTCGTACTTGAATCGCATGAATTGTGCCGTGAATTGCTGAATCATGCAACAGAGATGAATCGTTTGATTCCGAACACTATCAAAACGCAGAGGAAAGCGCCTGAAACTCGGAGAAAACATGCTTGCAAACGGTGGGCTTTTCAGCAACTCGGGTCAAGTCAAGCGACCCGCTTTGAGCGCCCAATTTTTTAGGGTATTTTTCTTTCTTTCTGTTTTTTATAAAAAAATAGGGGAACTGGTAACAGAAACATCACGTTCCTTTTCTTATGCGCTGAAACAGTAATCCACTCACTCTCTCAAGCAGAACTGAACAGTAACCCACTCACTCTCTCAAGCAGAATCATGAACTGCAGCCTTCCTCTCTCAATTTTTTTTAAAATTTTTCAGGTCAGTCTCAATCTCTTCCTCTCATTCTTTATTCTTTGTTTTGTACTTTTGTTACATTTGGTCCCCACCTGTTGGTATTCTCTTTTTTTATTGATCTCATTTTGCCTCAATATCTTTTTTTTTTCCCCTTTTCTTTCTTTGGTATTTTCTAATCGTGTCTCTGTTTTGTCAAACTTTGGTCCCCATCAGTGCCATCACTATGTTACTTATATTTATTTTAAAATGACATATTTTTAATGTTTATGTATCTTACGATTCGTAAAATGATACGATACAAGATTCACGATACGTATCACGATTTGATAACCATGATATTGAATGAGAGACAGGAGTAAAACTGAATTGATGAGCAGCAGACATTGTATGTAAGTAGAGTAGAAAGCCACTTAAACAAAAACCGATTCACACATGTTCACCACCAATTCAGGACTTGTTTATCAGTTTTCACTTGTTTAAATCCGGTTTCTGCAGGTTTATTGGACTGGTCAAAAAACCAATTCCAAAGTTGCCAATAACATGACAGTGTCCAGTTCTAAGGACTGTTGAGTACATTTCAAACTGAAAAACACCCATTGGTCCATTCCAAATGATGGTCTGAGTGTTATCCAAAGTCTTGCAAACCCCAGAGCGAAATACATTACCAAAGCTACGTTCAAACTCATCAGTAAATTAGTGTGCTTGTGAGTACAGCTCCTGGATGCATACTCGGGTTCATAGTGGTGGCCATATGTTGCCCACCTCCAAGGTTTAACAGATTTATTACATTATAATAACAGGATTTGGAAACACCGAAAGTCTCCTTGTCGTAGTTGGACCTTTTCCCATACTGAAAATAACCAATTTAGACAGCAATACAACTCAAGGAGGGTGATTTATATCTCTTTATCTCAATGTTTTGCTGTAAATTTTGAGATGGCAGCATTTCATTCTATGCCATCTCAAATTTCCCAGATACTTCTTCTCATATGCCAAACCCAGCCTTTGCCCCTTCTAAGTAATCATAGTGCATATCATTTGCTGCAACCACATCAGCAAGATGTATTGGCCTCCCACCTCCACCAACCGCATTTCTCCCAGCACACTTCATCTTTAGAAACACACAACATCCAATATATATAAACGATTCCTCTACAGATGACAAATCATAAAGATTTAATTCTAAAAGCAGAAACAGATGAAAGGAAATTGAAGAATCCAAAACATCTTGTGAAAAGAATGAGTATCTTTTCAAAGTAGCCAGTAATTAAACTTTTTGGTTAAAAGATTAACCACAACAACTTATGTATGCTGCACCACGCAATACAAGTTAATAATGCACTCTGACTGAGTATCCTGACCACCGACTGACTACTACTACTACTTCAGTTAATAGAGTGAGTCTCAATGACTGTAAAAAGTGGCAAGTTTGATTCTACTTTTGCGTGTCTATTTTCACTCCCATGCTTAGGATTCGATGGGCGCACAGAGACGGTAAACGAGTTGGTTATTTGTAGACTAATTTAAGTTCTTTTCCTTACGTTCAATTAAATTCCTTTATTCAAGAATGTTGATACAGTGGAGCGTGGCGTAGCTGTATCAGATATAATGCGGGTTTGAGTCACTAGTTCAGGGTGAGATAATTCGCCGTAAGTCTTTCCAGCGCAGAAGAACCACTCGGGTGGCTATCCCTTCACCCTAAATTTTTTTCAATAAAAAAAAAAATTCCTTTATTCAAAGTAAACCAATTAGTTTAAACTTGTAATTAAAACAAAGAAAAAATTGTACATAACATCAGCTTTATTATTATTAAATTAGTAAAAAAAGAAGCTTTATTATATTTTAATATATATTAAAATGTATTATATATTTACTCCTTAGTTTTTTTTACAGTATATTTACTCCTTAGCTAAGGAAGGATATATAGTGTAGATTTTAAATAAGAGGAGATGAGAGGTAATTGAAGCTTCTTTTTGGCCTTTAAAAAAACACGAAGTTTCAATTGGAGTGTAATTTACTCGATTTATATTATCAATTGTTCACATGATTTTTAATTCACTCCCCTTACGTGCTGTTACTCACTCATCTAAATCTTATCTAATACCTATCAACTGATTGGTTTAAATACTACTCTTTATTTGTTGAACAAATACTAAAAAGTGATTCTCAAAATTAAGTAAAAAATAGAATAAAAAGTTATCTTTTTCGCATAATAAAAAATGTTAAGCTGGAACAACGGTTATGATTTTGATTCGGTCAGCAAAGTTTGGTTGGCACATTTTACTTTTTGTTAATAAGTATTTTGTAAAATGGATGAGAAATTATAATAAAATAAAAATATTTTAAATAATTTAATTAAGTTTCTAGAAAATTAAAATATGTTAAACATTAAATATTTTAAATTGTTATAATTACCTTATTATATTTAATATTTAATTGAATACATTCAAGTATTGACAACAGAAAATTAAAAAAAAAATTCCAGCATAATGTCAGGCAAGACATGAGACAAAATATGGGGAAAAAAAGAAAGAAAATGTAACTTTTTTATATTTCTCCCTCCGTAATTGAAAATTAGTTTTTTTTTGGGTAGGTTACATAGGTAACAAAACAAAGAAAGGAAAAAGCACTAACTTCAAAAGGAGGGACTCCAAGCCAATAGGAGGTGAATGACAACGTCTAAAGGCATCATGACACAAACCTTATTACGGTTGAAACATTAATGCACTTAACCCCTTATTGCAGGTCTACAAGTCAATACCAAGTGGTTCAGCTGAACGTCAAGATGCGGAGTTAATTCCAAAGGTTTTTCAAATAATTATTTATAGGAAGTTTACTGAAGGGAGTATGTTAAATTCTCGTGTGCTTGGTTGCCTTCTCTAAAAAATATTAATTGGAAAGAATTATTAGTCCTTTTGTATGCTTGGTTGCCTTTTCTCATTGTTCAGATTATTAAGATAGTTAAGCTATTACTCCCTCTGGAATGAATTATAAGTAAGTGGAGCTAAATTTAGTTTATTGGATAACTCATGTATTTGGTCTGTATTATTGACCAAATACATGAGTTATTCGATGAACCAAATTTAGCTCTATTTGCTTATAATTCATTCCGGAGGGAGTATTATATTTGGGTTTTTTGTCTCTGATTTATTAATCACAAACAAGCAGCTTGTGGGTCTTGAAATTTATGTATTCAATCTGAAGCAAAGGAAATATCCTGCCACTAAACCTGTACACCTAACTTACTTGAGACATTCTTTTCTTTGATCCTGTAGCTAATGAAGTCAAACCTTGCAATAGATTCATGCCGCTATGCTTTTATTTAGTTCACTGATAGAGACATTTTTCCCACCACCAAATGGGTTCTGCCTTCACCATCAATTGAGATTAGATACTTAAGCTGGGTGCGAAAGTTAGCTCGATAGAAACAACTATCTCCGTTATTTTTTACTTGTATTTTAAGGTTGCTTTCCACAAAACAAGGAAACCAATAAATTTTGTTTTTTTTTATGAAATTATTAGTCATTTTCCTATGATACCTTTAATTGTTTATTATCCATCACATGTATTTTTCTCTCTACAATAAATAATTAAGTGTATAATTGAGAAACAAATAATTATTGTAATCTTAAACTATCAAAATGACAAATAAAAAGGAAAAAAAATTCTTTTAAAAATCGACAAGTAAAAGAAATCGGGAAAGTAGTATCTTATTACTGGAAAATGGGGAAGATTTCCCCTGGATTATTTGATTCTCAAAATTATGTGAACTGATACAGAGAACAAAATCAACAATAAAATCCCTCTAGTTCCAAAAACAAGACTAATCTGCTGCTAGAGTGTTCTTCTTCCATGCCTGAAGAAGAAGAAGAAGAAAATACGTTAGGATAAATGCCTCTATATGTTGGCAACCAGTTGTTCTATGGTCTCATCTTCAGCAGATCTCTTGACGCGAACAATAGCTTTTTCAACCTACAACAACATTATAATTTGGTTCACAACTTCACACGTGACAAGCTATTCATGTAATACAAGAAATAGATAAGATCTGCTAGTCTTTTGGCCTTAAGTTTTGATTACCTCTGCACCCCAATTTGTTCTGGCAGTCAGAATTATTAGTGTAACAGTCTGGATAAAAACTCCAAGGATCATTCCCCACCAGATGCCCTATAAAAATATCACAATTGCATTCATTGCATGATGTACTACAAATTTAAGAACACTATAATCTATCATGAGAGAAATGTTTGAAACTTACAGCTACTCCTAAAGAAGTTTTAAAGCCAAGAACACATCCAACAGTAAGACCAATGGCATAGTAACAAGCCAAGTTTACATAAGCCACCAAAGCTTGCCATCCACTTCCAATTGCAACCCCTGAAATTTTCCAAACAAAAGGAGGCATCAGATTCAAAAGTATGGATAAACTAAATTGGTGCTTGTGCTTATTACCTGACAGTATAGGCTGAATGCCATTTAGGAGGACAGAGATGGCAAGCAATGGAGTCAAGTCAGATACAGCGTCAATGACTTCAGAGTCGGAAGTGAAAAGCTTACTCAAAGGAACCCGGAATATCAAAATAATGGCGGAGAGAACTATGCTGATAAGGATGCTATTTCCATTCACTACAAAGACAGAAAATTTTGCTACTCTTGGATGACCTGCTCCTAATTCATTGCTAATTCGGACACTGCAATCACAGAACACATGTTTGTGGTGGTGTGGAAGTTTTTTTTTTAAATGAAAAACCTTGTTTTGTCAATTATCACTAACCTGGCTGCTGCACCAAGGCCCAACATAACTTGCATGTCCCAGTTCAAGTAATTCATGCTGAGAGTACATTAGGATGGAAATCATCGTTAGCAAACAATAAGGTAGATTAATTATTCTAAGAGAAATTATTAACATATTACCAAATGGAAATAGAATCTAGTGCCACAGTGGGATTGGAGAGCAGCCCTGATATAAGCACTAGTCCCTGACTGTACCATATCTCCAAGCTACATTAAGATACATTTCAGCTTATTAAAACAAATTGGTGTGTACTTGAGCTAAAGTTTTTGGAAATAATAATGATTGTGTGTGTGTGTGTGTGTGTTAATTTGTGTGTATGCATGCATATATGTCAGAGAGTGAAAATTAGAACGGTTAATAGTGTTTTTCGTCCATGTAATATGAACAAAATCTGGTTTTAGTCCCTGCAAAAAAAAAATTACTTGTTTTTGGTCCCTACGATGTAGAAAATTTTTGCTTTTAGTCCTTGTAGTTTCAATTTTAGTCCCTATAATATTTGTTTACTTTCGATTTAGTCCTTATATGATCCATATTACATAGACTAAAATCAACATGGACTACGTGTTACAGAAACTAGAACTATCATTAAAAACTATTACAGGGATTAAAATCAAAACAATAAGGACAGAAAACAAATAATATTTTTTACAAGGACTAAAACTGAATTTCGCTCATATTACAGGGACAAAAAGCGCTAATAAATAACCCAAATTAGGATGTAGTGTCATACATACCATAACATCACAGCAGAAGCAACTGTCAGCTTGAAATAAGGCCAAATTCCTGTGAAGGCTTTTAGAGTGAAGCCGGTCCAAGTTTCCTTGCATCTTGGGCTAAAAATGATGTACAGCCCATTTAACAAGACAAGAATCCACCAAGAAAAGCTGAGAGTAAGGGCTGCACCCAGAAGGCCATAGCCCAAAACATAGACAACTAGCCAGGTGAGAAGCACATGCAGAAGGAATACTCCAACTGCCATATATGCCAGAGGATTCACAATGTTTTGTGCTTGGAGAAACCTCTGCATTGGACAGCTCATTGCAAATGCATAGAGTTGAAGAATGAGTCCGCGCGCAAACACTTGGCCTTGCTCGGCTATGCTCTCTGTTTGCCCTATGACTTTCAGAAAATCCCCAGAGAACCAATAGAGAAATGTGAGAATCACTGCTGCCCCAATATGCAAGATGATTGCTCTTTGCAATGTGATGCACATTGCTGCATGCTTTTTAGCCCCATAAGCTTGCCCACACACAGTTTGTACTGCACTTGCCATTCCCAGCTTTTTAAGGAAAATAAAAAAAAAATATGAATATATCAAATTAATTAGTTACACTGAACATCAATATTAAAAAAAAAAAAATTTGTGGTCAATGAAAGATGTATTTAACAACTCTCTGGCCTCTTCTGCTGAACCAAAATTCATATAAGAATAAACACTTTCAGTGATAACTAACCCAACCTGAATCGAGGATAAAATATAGTATAAATTGTGTCCTAATACCACCCCCTACAGTAGCATTGTTGAGGTAGTAGTATTGCTGTTAGAATTATTATCTAATACTTCTAATGGACTGCAATCAATTTTAACTTTTTGTTGTTGAAATGTAAATTACAAAAGTCAAGTATGAGACCATGAACAGATAGAGAATCATACCATAATCCCATAAGCGAGACCCTGAATTCCAACATTAGCTATGGATGCTCCAGCAAGCTCTAGAGATCCCAGATGTCCACTAAACATCAAGGTCACAAAGCTTAGCATGAAATTGAAAAGGTAGACAACAATAGAAGCCCCAGAGAGGATCCAGAGGAGCCTTGACTCCCACGCAACAAGTTTAGGCCACCATCTCAACTGAACCGGTCCATGTTCCAAGAATTCTTCAATGACATCTGATGACAAATTTGCAATCCGTGAGTGTGAAGAGTCAAGCCCGAGTAGCAATGGCTGGTGTTCCTGAGAACCCATGGTTAGTTATGTGCCTCTCAGTTCACCACTTCACTGCATGGGAAGGAGGCAAATAACATTACAAGTAGACCGACCATTCATCAATGAGATATGTGGAATATAAGCACCACTGAAGATTTTATTTTATTTATCTATTTATTTATTTTGTAGCTACCCTTCCACATGTTATTGTTGGCAATGGGAAAAGCTTTGATTTGTCGCTGCTGTTGATGTTGTTGCTATCCATTTTATTTTAATTGTTGGTACTCAGTACTCACAACTTACCCCTTTTATTAAACGTAGGGAAAATGGCTCAACTTCATTGTCTTACACAAATCCTTTTGGTCTCTCACCTAAAATCTACAAGCATTTTATACATGGTAATTTGACTTGTTGAAAATGAGAACTGACCTTTAGTTGTGAGGCAGACTTTTAGTTGTTGAGCTGTCAGTAACTTGTCACTTGTGTTAAAGAATAAAAAAAAACTCATTTTTATTAATTTACTTTAATTACTTAAAAGTTTATTTAATACTCTTTTGATTTTGAAGATATTATATAAAAAATGTAATTTTTTTTTTATTTCTTATTTAATACTCTTTAGATTGCTGAAATTGCTTATATTTTAGACAATAATACTTGAATTTTTTTTTATAATCGAGCCCTAAGGGAGTATTGTAAAATAGAAAAGCTAACTGAACTATTAATAATACTAGTGTATTAACCCGTGCAATACACGTGTGAGATTGAAAATTATCGAGTCACTTAAAAAATATGAATAGCCAAAAATATTTTTTAAAAAAATAGCTAAGATTTATTTCTAACATAATAAGAAATAGTCTTGAGTAATTTTCTGTTTCTTATAAAAAAAATTTTGAGTAATATCTGCAATAGAGTATAAGACTGAAAAAGAAAAGTGTATATGAGAAAAGAAAAAATAAAAAAAGACCAAAAAGGAGATATAAGGAAAAAAAAGAACATACATGAAAGATACATGAAAGGGATAAAAAAAAAGTCGATAAGTCGAGAGAGAAAGTGAAAAAAGGTCACGATAATAATAAAGTGGAAAAAAGCATGCAAGAAAATGTATTAGAGGAAAAGTTTGAGATGCCTTATAAATAATTTAATTTAATTTTAAATTTTAAATTTGAATTTAAACTACAAAAATAGATGGCGATTGATATGGTTAATTATTAGTTATTGATATGCTCATTAAAAACATGTAAATCATTAAAATAATATATTTTTAATTTGTATTACCATAATTAATTGAGATTTGGTAATAATAATAATTGTCATAAAATTATGATTAAAAAATAAAATAAACAAAAAATAAAATTGATTTAGGTGGGAAATAGATAGACTTACAAAACTTCATTTTATATAATACAGTTGATGTTTGGAAGGTTATAATTTTGTTAACTCCGTACACATTATGAGAAACTTGGCTTAAATATGAAATTTGTCCCCAAAAATTCGTAAAGTTTGTTTTTATTTCTCCAAAAAAAATCTGTAGGTTTTTAGTCCCCCAAATTTGAAAAAGTTTTTCCGTCAGTCCCTCTAGCTAACGACGTTTGTGTCGTTTATGTGGACTAAAAACGAACTTTTAAAATTTTTGAGGGACTAAAATCATAACGGCGAATTTTTGAGGGACTGACGGAAAAACATTTTCAAATTTGAGGGACTAAAAACCTGCAGAATTTTTTTGAGGACTAAAAATAAACTTTACGAATTTTTTGGAGACCAATTTTATATTTAAGCCATGAAACTTTTTATGTGAATAGTGAAAATTTTCGAAAATGTCAAATGTTACGTGACTTGTTGACAAACGGAGACGGAAACATATGCAACCTGTAATTTATTTTTTTCTTTATTTTTTAACAAATCGTAACGTGATTGGCTGCACAGGTAAGACTCTTCGAAACATACTCTTTTCGTTTTTATATATAAGCAAAATTTATTTTTTTGATTTACTGAATAATTCGTGTATTTAGTAGTTATTCAATAAACCAAAAAAATATTTTTTGTTTATACATGAAAACAGTGGGAGTATAACAGTGCTGAAATTCTTTTACCTTTGACTGAACAGCCATTTGGGAAGCGCTTGATATTGAAACAAACAAACTTATGGTTAGGCGGCTTTGAGCACGGAGACATCAAAATGAGTTCACATTTTTCTATTATTGTTGGTACTCACTACTTACCCCTTTTAATTAAACGGAGGAAAAATGGCTCAAATTCATTGTCTCAACTTCAATGTAATTTGACTTGTTGAAAATGAGAACTGACCTTTAGTTGTGAAGCAGACTTTTTGGACAAATGCTACCCGCACCCCCCTTATTGCTAGTCGCACCCCCTGAAAAGGGGCCCCACATCAGTTGGACAAGAATACCCTTCTGCGTTTGGATTGGACTGATAGGATAAGACAAAAGCTGCCACCATTTTTTTGCATCTTTTTTTTTTTGGCCTTTTGATATGAACGAGAATTAGAATCACGTACATGCAAGTAAATTAAATTCGTCTGTCCGTGAATTGAATTCACGTAAGTTACGTAAATTAAGTTTATGGAAGGGAAAAAAATTAAACTAGTTACGTGAATTGAATTTATGTAAACTACGTAAATTGAATTCACGTAACTTACGTAAATTGAATTCACGTAATTTACGTAAATTCAATTCACGAAAGAGAAAAAAATTTAAACTAGTTACGTGAACGTAACTTACGTAAATTGAATTCACGTAATTTACGTAAATTCAATTCACGAAAGAGAAAAAAATTTAAACTAGTTACGTGAACGTAACTTACGTAAATTCAATTCACGGAAGGGAAAAAATTTTAAACTGGATACGTGAATTGAATTCACGTAACTTACGTAAATTCAATTCACGGAAGAGAAAAAATTTTAAACTCTTCACGTAAATTCAATTCACGGAAGAGAAAAATTTTTAAACTAGTTACGTAAATTTAATTCACGTAACTTATGTAAATTAAATTCACGGAAGAGAAAAAATTTTAAACCGGATACGTAAGTTACGTGAATTCAATTTACGTATCCAGTTTAAAATTTTTTCCCTTCTGTGAATTGAATTTACGTAAGTTACGTGAATTGAATTTACGTAACTAGTTTAAAATTTTTTCTCTTCCGTGAATTGAATTGACGTGAAGAGTTTAAAAAAAATTTCTTCCGTGAATTGAATTCACGTAACTTACATTCAATTCACGGAAGAGAAAAAATTTTAAACTCTTCACGTAAATTTAATTCACGGAAGAGAAAAAATTTTAAACTAGTTACGTAAATTCAATTCACGTAACTTACGTAAATGTAATTCACGTAACTTATGTAAATTCAATTCACAGAAGGGAAAAATTTTAAATTGGCTACGTAAATTGAATTCACGTAACTTACGTATCCAGTTTAAAATTTTTTCTCTTCCGTGAATTGAATTTACGTAAGTTACGTGAATTCAATTTACGTAACTAGTTTAAAATTTTTTCTCTTCCGTGAATTCAATTTACGTAAGTTACGTGAATTCAATTTACGTAATTTACGTAAATTCAATTCACATAACTAGTTTAATTTTTTTCCCTTCTGTAAACTTAATTTACGTAATTTACGTGAATTCAATTCACGGACAGACGAATTTAATTTACTTGCATGTACGTGATTCTAATTCACGTTCATATCAAAAGGCCAAAAAAAAAAAGATGCAAAAAAATAGTGGCAGCTTTTATCTTGTCCTATCAGTCCAAACGCAGAAGGGTATTCTTGTCCAAACGCAGAAGGGTATTCTTGTCCAACTGATGTGGGGCCCCTTTTCAGGGGGTGCGACTAGCAATAAGAGGGGTGCGGGTAGCATTTGCCGACTTTTTGTTGTTGAGTTGTCAGTGACAAGTCACTTGTTTCGTCAAAAAAAGTAACTTGTCAATAAAAAACTAATTTTTATTAATTTATTTTAATTACTTAAAATGTTTATTTAATACTCTATAGATTTTGAAGATATTATATAAAAATGTAAAATATTTTTATTTTTATTTCTTATTTAGTACTTATTTTTAATTCGATAGCTTGTGTGTCCTATCACTTATGGTACTTATTAACGAAATCCTTTTGAAAATTTTTACCCTAGTAAAAGATCTTATTTATTATTGCAATAGAAAAGCTAACTCAGCTATTAATAATATGTTTTGTTATAATTTTGTTAACTCGGTACACGTTATGAGAAATTTTTTTGTGAATAGTAAAATTTTCGAAAATGTCAAATGTTACGAGACTTTTATCAACGAACGGAGACGAAAACACATGGTAAACTATAATTTTTTTTTTCCTTCCATATTTTTCAACAAAATCGTAACGTGATTGCACAGGTAAGTCTCTTCAAAACATATAGCAGTGCTGAAATTCTTTTACTTCTGACTGAACGGCCATTTGGGAAGCTCTTGATATTGAAACAAACGACCTTAAGGTTAGGTGGCTTTTAGCACGGAGACATCAAAATGAGCACATTCTCTTAGGAGGGTGGGGAGAGAGATAGACACAAATATTTTAAATGATACAAAAAACTAACCCATCACACATTCACGTGTTTTTTTTTTCTCTCCTACTGAAATCATCCAATACCGGAGAAGATCTGCAAAGCATATGTTAGAATTATTTCGATAGTGCGTAAATTTCCTGATCGATTATGTCTTTGGTTTTTATAAAGCGAAATTTAATGTTGTGATCCATTGATGATCACGAGCCTGAAATATGTGATTGATTGTATTGGGCCTTTTGGACACTGATTTAGATTTATGAAAGGCGGTGTAATCAGCGCGATGGCGCATGATGGGTGGTGCAAGGGTTGTGAAAAATAAATATTTGAAGTCAGCTGCCGTCATATACCTGATTGTCTTTCGTCTCACAGTTCATGCCCCATTGAAAACCTAGAATTGGAGTGTGTGACCAGGCAAAGGAGGCGGCGCTTCGTCTTCCGGTGCTCTCGAGACAACGACAACCTCAATCATGTCTTCAACAAGTAAGTAAAGAAAATACTCGGTGTTCTAAATTCATATAATTAGATCCTGTTAAAATAACATGTGGTATCGAGCTTAATATTGTATGATTTAGAACCCTTGTGTTTTTCTTATGCACGATTTATTTTCGAGTCTATTCGATGTTCATGTTTTCCGTTTACATCGATTCGAATTTTCAATCCATGAACAACAAAGTTTTAGAATCCCAAACCATGGGGTTATTACAAATCATGCTCATACAATTGAAAGAGCGCTAGTTTCGTGTTTTAAATCAGTGTAAGAGTGAGAAATCGGTAAAATTCGATCTTGTTCAAGGGTTCCATTGTTTCACGTTTTGGTTACGGATCTCTATCCTTGTCGGTTAAAACTTGTTGTTGTGGTATTAGAATGATTGTAGCTTCATTGTGAATCGAACCCATGAAAAAATCACACGGGCGAATCAACGAAAATGGCTGCTTTGAAATCGCAACCGTATCGCGACGTAATGTAGCGTTTTCTCGTAATAACTCACGATTTAAGTACTTATAATTCAAGATTTTAAGTTCAATGATTGGAAATTTGATTGAACAAAACCTAACAAAAATCGCGTGAAAGCGGATGAGAAGCGAGAGAAAAACCGGTCAGGCCGAATGGAGCCTTGCGACGGTTCGTGACCGCGAGGTTGAAGGCGAAATCGCTCACGCCGCGAAAAATCCCACTCGCGGTGTAAGCGCGTGGTAGCGGCGTGTATAGCCCTGAGGACCCGTTTTGACAGCAGTTTTTGTCATTGCGCTCTAAATTTAATGCTTGTATTTGTTATATTTTTTCAAGAATTTTCATTGCGTTAGATATTTTTTATAAAATATAATGCATTAAATTAATTTTAATTATTTTTACTGAAATTAAACTGAAATGTTTGTTAGAAAAATAATATGATACATTCTGATTTAATGGTGATAATCACTCTCCTATAAATTTGTGTATAATTGCGTGCTATTACTTTTATATACATGCTCGTTAGTCTAGTCTATCACGTATATTGCAAAGCAGTTTGGAATGCTACTCGACTTTGTTACATGACTGATGAGGTGCTCATTTAAATGATGTACTTGCACATTGGTATGTGGGTCGTATGTATAGACAAAGAAAATTGATTCCTATGCAAGAGTTTCATGCGTTGTTATGAGCCGTTACCACCAAAGTGGGACCGTTTGTATTAATTCATGCAATTTCTTTGTAGTTTGAGGAATGCTTTTGGTCATTGCATGTGATTGCCTGCCCAAAGGGGTTGTTATGTGTTGTGATTGAAAGTTGATTGAAGATGGAGTTATTGGAGAATGCATTGGGCTGGGGACTTGTCTACCCAAAGGAGACAACTTTACGAACTCAATGTATGCTCATAGATTAACCATCGAGGGTTTTTATTGAGGTTGTGACCTTGGTATGTGCATTACGCAAAGGGGAATGTGCTGTATTATATCGGCCTCACGATGATAGCTTATTTCGTTATTATTGAGCTATATCTTGTCTTGTGATATGATCGATGCATTCATGTTTTGTTTTAACTTGGACTTTCTATGAATAATTCTTGCTTCCATTGAGATCTTGTGGATCGAACTTTGAAGAATGGAAGCAAGACTTGGAGTTTTCTCTAGGAATTGCTGATCTAGATTCAGCCTTGCGAGAATAAGCCTGTGATCCTTGCGGAGCACACGAGCAGAAAGAACTCTTGGCCAAGTGGGAGAGAGTCGATAGATTGGGTCGATCGCTATCAAAGAACTGTCTCACGAACACCTTCTCGATGATGCGTGACAAAGAAAGGAGTTCCTCCTTTGCTCTGAAACGGAGGTACAAGGTATCGACAATCTTTAGTCTGGATGTCTAATGAAAGAGTTAATGGACATGAAGTATGACAATATTGGGGAGTAAGGGAATTTATTAAGAAGATGGTTCATCCAAACCAAATTTGAAATCCCACAAAATTGAGCTGAATGAAAAATTTATTATCGGTCGTACCTTGCTCAATTGCTTGCTGCTAATTTCACACAAATTAAAAGCCCCACAATACCATTGGTGAGAATTGGAGTGTGAATGATCTTATTACCAAGTGTGTTCTTTGAGGAAGAGAAACTCAAGAATGAAAAGAGTGATGTAGCTTTGCTGTGCATCCATACCAAACCCCATTCGGGGGAAGCGGCAATTGGAAACTACAGGAATACTCCTAATGCTTCTCACAAGAATCAGGAATTAAGGAAACCAGGGTAAGGGTCAACGCTATCTGTCATGTAGGAGGTCCTAGGCAAGATGCTTTAAGAACTATTGGTGCTTACGTGTGTAAGGAAAAGGGGCATAAGAAACTTTGATTGTGCAAAGTTCAAAGCTTGGCTAGAACAAGCGAGAAATCTGGAGGTAATGCAGTTTTTGTTTGTTTTGAGTCTAATCTAGTTGATGTCCCAATTGATTCTTGGTGGCTTGATGGTGGTTCCCTGACCCGTATTCTTTGTGTCCTCATACAGGGTTCAATCGAGGGATCCCGATCTGAGGAAAGCAAGCTAAGGGTAGGAAATGATCTTGAAGAAGTATGTGGAGTCGATGGGAGGCGTCGACATAATTTTAGGATCTGGTTTGAACTTATTTTGAAGAATACTTTTTATGTACCTTCTTTTTAGGAGGAATTTAATTCGATTTCTTTATTGGATAAGCTTGGTTTAGTTTTACTTTTGGTAATGGTGAAATGAGTGCGATGTTGAACTCGGTGTTGGTTATGGATTCTTGGTTGATGGTTTATATAAATTGTCTTTAGCTTCCGATAATGTTGCTTCATCTTTAGTTGTTGAGGATTACATTTGCTAAGAGATCAAAGTTGAAGAAAAATCTTTTTGCTATGGCTAGCGCTTAGGTCACATTTCTAGGAAAGGGTTGAGAGATTGACAAGGGCAAATATCCTACCTTCCTTGAATTTTGATGATCTGGTACTTGTGTGGACTATCAGGGAAAATTCACGAAGACCAAGAAGGAGTCTGCAACTAGAAGTTACGATCTTTTAGAGATTATTCACACGGATATCGAAGGGCCTCTTACTTCTACAATCTGCGGTAATAGGTTTTTCATTACTTTCATTGATGACTTTCACGATTTGGGTATCTTTATTTGATTAAAGAAAAATCAAAACACTTGAAAAATTTAAAGTGTTTAAAGCGAAGTTGAGAAGCTTGATTTGGCAAAAGTGATCAAGGTTGTGAGGTCCAACCGTGGTGGAGAGTATTATAGTAAATATGGTGCCCGCACAGGACAACATATGGGACCATTTGCATACTTGTGGATGCCGGAATAGTTCCGCAATACACCATGCACAGGACTCTGAACAAAATGGTGTAGGCGAAAGGCGTAATAGGACTCTTAAGGATATGATGAGAAGCATGATGAGTAGATGTAACTTGCCGAATATGCATTGGGGTGAAGCCTTGAAAGCGACTCTATACATTCTTAGAGTTCCTGTAAATCTGTTCCCAAAACTCCTTTTGAACTGCAGGGCGGGAAAGAAAACTGAGCTGAACCATCTTCAGATGCTGGGGTTGCGGTGAAGTAAAAATTTATAATCCCTTGCGGAAAAGCAGATCCCAAGACCGGTCGTTGTTTTTCATTGGATATCGAGCGTGCTAAAGGATACATGTTCTTTGTCCGGAAGAGGAAAGGATAGTAAGTCCATAAATGCCAAATTCTTGGAACTTGACTTGAACCCATTGCTCCATCCGATGAGACCGATTTGCTTTCACCTGAGGCGTTACTTTTGCCTTTTACCGTTCCCATTGGTGTTGATCGATTGTACTCGATTGGGATGGTTATTCCGGCGAGGATGTAGTCGTTCCTCCAGCATCGATGATGTTGTTGACCCTCGGTGTGGTTGAGGTTGCACAACCTCTGAGCACGAAACGCAATTCCTTTGAGAAGATCATCTAGAGAAAGAAATCGCGCTATCGATTGATGATTTCATCGTCTATCTCGGTGAGGATGCATATGACATTGGAGACATTGTTGATCCAAAGAGCTATCGTAGCTATCACCGCTCCCGGTCCTGATAAGTGAGGCAAGCGATGGATGAAGAGATGCAATCTATGTCGATTAATGGTGTATGGGAGCTTGTTGAGTTGCTGTCAATTGTAAGGCAATTGGTTGTAAATGGGTCTTTAAGACAAAGAAGGATGCAAAGGGCAACATTGAGAGGTTCAAGGCTAGAACTAGTGGCAAAAGGTTATACACAAAAGGAGTATTGACTTGATAAGGACTTTTACTTGATGCTCGACAAAGGATTCCTTTAGGATCATTATGGCTCTAGTGGCTCACTTTGATTGTTGCATCAAATGGATGTGAAAATGACTTTTTCTAAATGGTGATTTGAGTGAGGAAGTATACATGCATCAACAAGGTTTCCATGTTGGTGAGTAAGAACTTGTTTGTAATTTGAAGAGATCGATTTATGGCAGAAACAAGCTTCTAAACTGATGGTATTTGAAATTTGATGAAGTGGTGACCTCATGGGGTTCGAGGAAAATAAAGTTGACCAATGTATATACCTCAGTGGAGTGGGAGCAAATTTATCTTCCTTGTGTTATCGTCGATGACATATTATTAGCTTCTAATGACCTTGGTGTCTTTGCATGAGACGAAAAGGATCTTTGACTAGATTTTTTGACATGAAAGATCTTGGTGAGAGCTTCTTTTGTGTTGGGAATCGAGATTCATAGAGCAGATCCGTCACATACTCGGATTATCTCGGAAGGCTTACATTGATAGAGTCTTGGAGATTTAATATGCAGAGTGTAAATCGGTGATGTTCAGGTTGTTAAAGGTGACAAATTCAACAAAGATCAATGTCCTAAGAATGAGGTTGGCGCGAGCAGAGATGATAAACCATTTGCGAGTGCGCGGGTAGTCTTATGTATGCCCAAGTATGCACTAGGCGACATCGCTTTCGTAGTTGGCGTTCTAGGTAGATACGGTCGAACCACAGGGAATGATCACTGGATGGCCGCCCGAAGGTGATGAGGTACTTGAAAAAGGACTAAAGTATATGCTTGCATTGAAGGGTGGACAACTTGAGATCGTGGGGTACCGCAGATTCAGATCTTGGCGGGTACCCTGATGTGAAGTCGACTGGATACATTTTTATGTTGGTACGGAGTGCGATATCTTGGAAGAGTAAGACAAACTCTTGTTGCTCTTACTATCTGGCTGAGTTCATTGCTGTTTCTTCTTCGCCACTCATCTTTGTTTGGTTGAGAATCGGTGGTGGACTTAGCATTGTGGACTCCATTTCCAAGCCACGCGAATTTTGGTAAATAATAGTCTTGCTGATGTGTTTTATCACGAAAAAATAATAAGACTTCTAGTGGATCGAAACATTTGGAGTTGAAGTACTAGTTAGAGACCTTGTGAAGAGGGTGCTATAATGGTGGAACATATTAGCCGCGGATTCCATGTTGGTGATCCTTAACCAAAGGACTCGGGCCGTTGTTTTCAATAGACATGTTGAGAACATGGGCATTGTGGGTTCTTTTGATGTGTTTGGTTAGTGGGAGCTCAGGTTTTATGTTGGTTTATGTTATTGAACATTTTATTTCAAATTATTTACTTTTAGCATATTGATGTAAACTTTGCATATGATTTTATGATTAATGATGAGATGAATTTTATTATGATTAATTTTATATGTGTATATCAAATCCAGAAAGTATTGGGCTCGGTATCTTTAGGACCCTTTATCTTGGGTGGTCGATGCCATATTGGGTGAGGGCACAAGTGCTAAAATATTAGGCTGGTCAATGGGATCACTCTGTAGGTGATGGATGCCATATTGGGTGAGGCATAATGGCTTCACATAAGCCATACAATTTCTCAGCTTTAATGCATTTGAGAGAAATTGAGGTGACAAAGAAAATAGCGGCATGGCTATTAGATCACATTAGCATGTCATTTTCTTGCTACCTCCACATAAATGACTAGTCGCGAGTTGGTGGTATTTGTAACCATGGAAGGTGTTATGTCGACATAAGATATGACTCTGCCGTGATTGACGGTATCCTTAGCTTTTGTTGGATGGAGTCTTAATTAGGGTGTTGCATCTTGGGATCATGTGTTTAGTGGTACCACGTTAGAAATAGTTTATTAGCGAGAGTCGTTTTCAAAATGTTTTCTACAAATTAAAATTACATAATTGATTTTGCCCAGTGGGAGAATGTTAGAATTATTTACGATAATCCTTGTGGCTACTGATCAGTTATGTCTTTAATTTTATAAAGCGGGCTAATGTTGTGATCGATTGATGATGCTCGAGAGCGCATGAATATGTGATTGATTGTATTGGGCCTTTTGGACACTGATTTAGATTTATGTGGAAGACATGTAAGAGCCGTCAATCCAGGCGTGATGGGTGGTCCAGGTTGGCATGAAATAAATAGGCTAGGTCCCCTGTGTCATATACTGCAGATTGTGCTCGTCTGCACGGTTTGCCCATTGAAAGCGCAGGGTGGAGTGTGTGACGAGCGAAAGGAAGACTTGTCTTCTATGATGCTCTCCGAGACAACGACAACCTCAATCATGTCTTCAACAAGTAAAGAAAATACTCGGTGTTCTAAATTCATATAATTAAATCCTGTTAAAATAACATCATAATCATCCCCATGGATGGGTCAGTCGTCTAAAGCTGTTGATCTATGAAAGAAATGCAACGGTTGGGATTTGTGAAGCATAGCCTCTTAAAAAGATGTTGGATAGTCTTAAAAATTTATTGAAAGGGTCAGTATTTCTATTAATTTATAAAAGTAGACATAAGTTGTAAATGACGCAAAAAATTGTCATAAAATCACTGGTAAGAAAAAACATTGTAATTACAAATTTTTTTTTATCACACAATGGACATGGAGTATGTTTTAAAAAACATTGTAAATAATGTTACATATATTATATCAGTGCAAGTCATTTTTTAACTAGCATTTTATTTCTGATTTGAATCCTCTAAATTGAACAATTCATTTTAGAGTGTAAAGTAAGTAATTCCAACCATTGATGAGAAAATCAATGGTAAATATTACATGTACATGAATATGAAAGCATATACTATCGCATCGCAATAACCTGAGAAACATAAATAGTAACAACAAGTGAAACATAAAATATCTGGTTGTGTAGCATTTGATAGACAGGTTGGAACAAGATAGAATAAAACATGAGTTATGTTCTATGTTTGATGTGTAGTAAAAAAATAGAACATAATAGAATGAGGTAAAAAATGTGGTAAATTTTGGTTTCACTGAAAAAGGTAGAACCAAAGAAAATAAAATAGAGCCGATTGTCCTGTTCGTATGCCAAATGTTGCCTTAAAGTCTAGCAAAATATATGCAACTACCCAAAAATATCTTAAAATATTTGACATTTTCGAAATATTTTAGAAATGCGAGCCAAAGAAAATAAAATAGAGCCGATTGTCCTGTTCAGAAGCACAAAAGCAGCATGTGAGCCAAGTTGAAGGTTCTCAAGCTGATAGAATCAACTCCATCTAATTTCCAAAAAATTGGTCGATCTACAAAACTTTCTAAGAGCACTGTCAATGAATCATTGACTCGGAAATCCTATTTTAAATAATGCGAAAGTACAGACATTTTCACTAGTTATATACATCAGCGTGTCTTAAAATACCAGATAGCAATATTTGTTGGTCTTTACCCAGTTCAGAGAACCAGCTCCTCAAAGTTTCAGCATTGTCAGAAACAGATTTAGAATATGCTGAAAGACTGGTGTTAGCATGGAAAAGGGTTTCAAGACCAACAGGAAGAAGGCCAAACAGGGTATTGGCAGTGGCAATTTGAAGAGAAATGCTTGCTTTCCCGGAAGAGATGCGGCATAAGTAAGCAAACAAATTACATCTCAAGTTCTCAACTCCTCGCTCTTCATATCCACCAACATCAACTCCAATCCTGAAATTTATAAAATTTATGACATCGTTATAACGTGAACAAAAACATGAGAGAGCATCGTTCTGTGTTAAATCAAATAATAATTTATAGTGGACAGATGTGTTCCAGATCTGTGATCAGACACGAAAGAGGCAAAAGAGTTAACAAGGAAAATAAATCAATTATCATACAAAGTTTCTGATGATAGATGCTATCAAACAAGCAGAACAGGTAGATGTAAATCTGACTCATGCTCAACTAATTGAACTGGACTACATATGCTCCACAAAAAAAGTTGGTCATGTTTCTGAAAGAGACAAAGGTACTATCAATAGAAGTTCACAGGACAGGCAAATAATCACAACATCATATATATTTTTGACTCTCAATCCTCATCACTGAGGAGATATATCATGTTAGAAATGCGGTTGTTACATTATTGGACTTTTGTATAGCTGGTCATTCAGACACCAAGTTATGTGACTTGACAAAATGGCATCACAGCTGTAAATGACTTTCAATCTTCAGCACAGATGTTCCAATGATCACGCATTGCCCCACACTTTCATGATAAGCATACCTCTACTTCATATATCCTCTATTTGTAAATACATAGTATATAGTATACATGCATGCATGCATAATTAGCCAGAACACTAACAGTATGAAAGCATACAATGATCAATTTACCTCCCAAGTTGACCGAGAAGTACAATGATAGCAACTGCAATTTTCTCCTCTACATATGAGTCAAGCATACTCAGCAGCTGAGGAACAAGTTTAACATCAGTCCAGTGCCAGCTCTGTATTAGGAAAGGAAACCAAGGAATTGAGTGCAAGTATTATGACATCAACTACATGAAGTGATAAGTTATTCCCCAAGTATGAGAACAGCATAATTTTCAACCATATAAAAACTTAGGCCTTGGTAACAAGTCACTTATTGAAGCAAATGATATTAAATACTGAGTGGCATCACTTTGGTTAACAAGAATTATGGCCAATTTCAGATTGTAGAGTTTTATTAATTTCAATATAACATCAATTCTTAAGAAAGCTAACGGCGCTTTTCATTAGAGGGGCGGCCACACTTCAAAATTAGAGCTTGAATAAAGAATTTATGAAACAGGGTCAAATCAACATGAAATGATGAGAATAATACCATTTTGTTTGCTACCAGTTCCACCAATGACAGGACATCACTAAGGTGACAGACGATGACATTCTTAAGAGTATCTGGTTGAGGAGCAGAAATCAAGCACTTTTTCAAACAACAGGGCACACCATTGTTCTTGTTAGTGGCACATTGAACTGCTTTACAATTAGACCGTTGTCCAACATTATAATTGTCTGACATGAATCTAGAATCTGACAAATCAACTTGTTTTATCCCCTGAACCCAACAGTTCTTTATCTCTTCTAAGAGCAAGCATGCAACTGCATCAATGGATTCAGCGCCTTCCAAGAATGGGCAATTATCATTTTTTGTGCAAAATTCGGTATGCAGATGATTTATTGAAGGAAGACAACAAGCGGTAACAACGGATGGGCTCCCACCCTCAAGAAACATAACTAGAGACTTCAAAACAGTCACCATCAAACCAAAATTATCCATGTCAAAAAACTTCTCCCCACCCAGATAAGCAAAAATATGAAGAATAGTCAGTAATATTAAAGAATCCCATTTGCACAATCTAAGAATATCATATGAAGCCTCGCAAATAAATCCAATATGATCAGTTGCAGCACATACTGATGCTAATATAATACTTCCTGCTACCAATTGCTCACTTGAAGCTGTGTCAGAAGATACTTTATTAACACAATCCACAAAATCATTGGTTCCCAAATCACAATCTGACAAAGTCTCAGCAGGTACTATATTGTTCGCTATAACTTTTCCTTCAATAAGAAATTCTTCAATGAGGCCAAGCAGCTCATGCAAAGAACAATTTTCTAAAAACAGGATTTTGGTCTCAGCATCGGACAAAGCTGGAGAAAAAGATGTAAAAAATGGTCAAGTTAAATTCAAGTTTCATGAAGTGCACATAATATATTAAAATATCTAATTAAAAACATTACTTTAATGCTCAGCAAAAGGAACTTAATCATAAAATATTTTAGCAAACCTGTGTGAATATGTTCAGAATAAGAATTCGAGCAGCGGGATAGATTCCCATCCTTAAGTTTCCCAAATGTCGTTGTTGCAGTCACCATGAAGTTGAAAAGCAAGAGTGTAAACAACACTGACACCTTCTCCCTGAAAGAAATTGGAAGAAACAAAACAATAAAATTAATATTATCACCATCATTTTGTCCGTGGTTTAATATTATCATGAACTGGCCTGCTAGATATGGCAACAAAAGCAGAGTATTAATACAGAAACTAGTAAGAGCTTTTAACAGCATGGACCCCATGGTATAACAAGCAGCATGAGAAACTTACTTCTGTAACAGCTTTTCTTCCATTTTAAGTGCAGTCAGAATGCCACTAACAGCCCAACCTGTTTGAGTAGCTAAATTGGACCGAGCCATACAATTCTTTGTAGCAACAAGTATCCTAGACATGATATTACTGTCCTCAATATTTGAAAGAACAATACAAAACTTAGGAAGTTGATTGTGTAAAGATCCAACTCCATCCTCCACCAAAATCCTTGAATTTTCAGGAGCGTGCATATGTGGAAATTTTACAACCTCAGTTTTTCTGGCCTGTGTAGTCTTATTCTGTGAATTTGAAGAAACACCAGAAACATCAAATGTTTGTTCATTGGAATTAATTTCAACATTAATTACATCAAAATAAGGCGAAGGAACCAAGTCTGTTCTTGAACTTAACAAGTCTTCGTGGAGTTCTTCCTCTGAAAAGGGATACATCAAATTATCCACAATAAATGTTTCATCAAACTTGATTTCAGGAAGAGATGGAGACAATGGAAAACCCACAGCTCTTTTATAGCATTCCTCATCAGCCGCATTTTCTAATTCTAACAATCTCATAAAACTTCCATCAGCCACTTCCTCAAAACTAATCATAGAATCAAAATTATTTGCAGCATCCGGGATCCTCTCCTCACTTGCTTGAGTGGTTTCTAAAGCATATGAGGTAGGGCAGAAAGTATGTCTACAGACATTTGCATCATCACGGACCTCAGCTTTAGCCTCTTCTCTGCCATTTTTCTCATCCCTGTTAATCCTAGGTATCATGTCCCCTTTTTCCCCACGAGATTTCTTTCTCTTCTTGTGGGCTCTGCTATTCTTTTCCTGTAAATTGTCCAGGTTATGAAGCATCTCTCTTCTTCCTTCTAAGCATTTGTCAACTTTTCCATACAACAAAGCATGCAAATCAGAGAGATCGCCAGAAGACAAATTTGCAATATATTCAAATGCATCACACATTTTTTTCCTCTTCCTTTGGTGCACAGTAACAGATTTTTCAGATGGGTTGCACATGCTTTGTCTTGCATTAAAGATCTCCCGAATAAATTTTGCTGATGCGGTAACTGGAAATGCAGTTGTTTCCTGTGAGCCCATCAACTGTCCATCAGAAAAAGATTGTGTACTTGAATTTACTGCAGAACTCTGTAACTTTGTTTTGTTGGATCCTCTAACAAGAGGCTCCAATTTAGAATCAATACCTGTAATGGATTCAGAGCGATTTCCACCGGATAGAGCAAGAAGTGGAGTAGGCTGTGTGTTTTTCCTCAATGGATCACATGCGTCCATTGTTGGGCAGCAAGGTTCCAGAAGCTCATTTTCGAATTGGCTATGCATCTGAGACAAATTTAGATTGCAGGCTTGTCTCATGAGATTTGAATTCTGCATGTATAGTTTATTCTCAGACTGTAAAACAATAATCTAGCTTACATAGGAATAAGATACATTTAAAACAGAACAAAAGAGTTTGGGGGGAAAAAAATTCATTATATGAATTCTGACCTAAAACCAAATCCAAAATCAGAATCAACCCAAGGATTATTGTTCCAAAAAAAAACTAAAGCCAAGTATCTATAACTACTAATTTATTAGTGCTAATATATAACTACCCAAATAATTATTTATTGCTTTCAGAAGATCCTGGAGATTCCCATTTCCCAAGGTCAAATAACCTGTTAGTGCTAGCACTAATATGTTTATAAGTCCAAAGAATCCAATAGTTTATGAGACAACCAACTTATGCATAACATAGATAACTAGTCCTATACCTTAATTATGCATATGAGAGTATGCCAGAGTGAGACACCGGCTTCAAAAGATAAGACCATGATGCCTTATTTCACGAATAGAACTGACAATTCCAGCTGTGTGTGTACTGTGTTTATGTACGTGCATGCATGTGCATGTTTTTGGCAGGAGTAGACACAAAGTTGCAAAAACAACTCAAACATTGTATATAAGTGAAAACAATTCATCAGTGAAACTAACCTTTGTTTGGTCATGTATGCTTCCAGAAACAGGCGAAAAGGATGAATCCAGTACATCAAAGCGATGTAGAAGTTGAACAAAACCAATCTTCAGATGACCTAATTCGTGCCGTAAAATGCTGTAACGATTTGCTTCTGACTTATATTTTTGCTTGGAATGTTTTGCTCGTAACTTTTCAAGCTTTAGTTGGCTTTTCAAAAGTTCCAATTTAGTACTTTGACTACTTTCAGCTTTCACACTGATGTCAGCAGCCATTTCAGTGGGTTTTCTCAGGGATGAGAGCTCATGCATCTTCCGCTTCAAATCCTCAATTGTCCTCTTATACTCTTCTAGCTGCTGATACATCTGATCAGCACGACGTTTCTCTTCCAGGAACTTGTTCCAGTTATGTTCTGCAAGCGCCTTCTGCTCCTCCAATATAACCATCTCTGCATCCACACGCCTTTTCTCTTCAATAGCCTTGTGCTTTTCAACCTCCAACTTTTCGTTAGCTTTTGCCATCCCTAGCTCAGCATTTCTTTTCTCTGCTAATATCTTGCGCTTTTCAGCTTCAAACCTTTTGGTCGCCGCTTTAAATGTAGACATCTCGGACGTCAACTTCTGTTTAGCTTCACTAACTTGTTTCCCCAATTGACCAATCCGAACCCTATACTCCTCGGCCTTCTTCGCTTCAATTCTTGCAGTCTGCATCCCCTTTTCAGTGCTCTTATCCTTCTCTTCTTCCAGTAACTTCCAAGCTCCGGCAGCGTTCTTCCTCTCAAAATCAGCCTTCCTCTTCTCGGTCTCCAGAAGCCCCTTCAATCTACAGATTTCCTCATCCCTCTCAGCTATACAAGTTTGAAAACCTTGTACCTTCTCATTCTCATTTCCATCCCGAACATCCCCGCCACATCCCTGCTGCTGAACCTTAGGTGCAGCAATATGAGACTTGAAGCTACAGAGTTCATTACTCTCCAAACGCACCCTAGCATTATTTTCTTCCAATTTTTCCCCAGTTTCTATTTTGGCCACACATGCTGCAAACAACACATAACATCACATCACATCACATCACAATACAACAAGAAGAAAATTCATAATTCATTCAACCAACCCAGTTGCATTTGCATACAGTGAGTGAACTGAACCGAATATTCATATTGAAAATACCCTAAAGCGTAGTAAAATGACAAAATATAAATAACAAAAAATGGAATGCGAGTTAAGTTAGTTACCTTTATTTTTGTGGGCCTGAATTTCGTTGACTTTGTGTTCGAGAAACTTGACAGCTTGGCGAAGAGCATTACGCGACTCTTGCGCCTTCAAGAATTTCTTTTTCCACTGCGTATCAGAGAATGGAAATGGTAAAAAATTAGTAATAATAATAAAAGGAAAGAAAAAAAATATAGAGAACTGAAAATTGAGAGAATTGAATGAAAAGGAATGGTACCTGGTCACAGCAAGTGTTTATGGAGTCGGGTTTCGATGTGTCATCTTTATCCGCTGACACTGACATGGTCGACGAGAGAAAAGAGAGGTGGTGATGGTGGCGGTGCAGTGCAGTGCATTAACCCCTGAACCTCCACTTTCTTCAATATTCAATCGGATCAATGTCTGGTTTTTTCGATTTCAAATTTCATTACTTGTTGTTTGTTGTTATTATTATTAAGAAAATTCTTTTGTCAAAAAAAAAATTATTATGAAAATTCTATTTGATTCGGAATTTTTTTTTATATAAAACTTGTGATTATAAAGTGTTAAACAAGGGATGAAGAACGGGAGTGTTTGGTTAAGGGTATATTTGGTTCAAAGGAGGGGAGAGGGGTAGAGGGATTTTAATGGAGGGAAGAAGAAAAAAAGGGAGATGAGAGATTTAATTTGATTTTGTGTTTGGTTGAGAGGGGGAAAAGTCTTTGCATGTTTGGTTTTTGAGGGAGGGATTTTAATGGAGAGGAAAATTAATTTACTTGCATATCCTTATAGTATTTTATATTAATCTTTTTTTTTTGCAAAGAAATGAAATGAGCCTTGTTAAATACAAAACCCTCCTTAAGAAAAAAAACATCTAGAAGAAAAATAAGTAATCCTCCTTTATTTTATTGATAAAAAGGGGGAAAAAGAAAAACAAAGAAACATGAGCGAACTAGGTCAAAACCCATGAAAAAAAATACAAGAAAAACATCAAGAAAAACGAAAATAAGGAAGACTAAACCGATTACGATAAAAAGTCTTCTGTGATAAACTTTGGGGTTGAATCCCACTAAGGAAAACACTGACTAGAGACCCCAAGGGAGCTAGCATATCCGCACAAGAATTTCCCTCCCAGTAGATATGGGAAATAAAAAACTGCATTTGAGCAACCAGAAGGGAGCAATTTTTCCAGCAATTTCTATATTTTCAAGGCACCAAGACATGATTTTTGAAGGTTTGCGCCATGAGCATAGAGTCACACTCTAACCACAACTTATGTCAACCTTTTTTATGAGCAAACTCTATGGCCATCATAGCCGCCACTAATTCCGCATGAAAGGAAGAAGTTACTCCCAAATAATATGCAAAGCAACCCATGAAGGCTCCACTAGAGTCCCTGAAAATAGCACCACAAGCCTCAGGACCCGGGTTCCCTCTAGAATATTTTATATTATTTTATATTATATTATATATAAGAATATTTAAGTAATTGTATTTTAAGAGTAAAGTCTCATTTTAGTCCCTGACAAAAATTGCACAACCATTTTCGTCATTGACAAAAAATAAGTCAAGAAATAGTCATTGACATTTTCAAAACAGGACCACGTTAGTCCCTCCGTTAGTCTCCTTCCAAATCTGTCACTTAACATACTGACGTGTCACGTTAAATGCTTACGTGGTCACGTTAACCTTGTACACGGTGGCGAAACAAGAACAGGTGTCTTATTTTTTTCTGTAAATCCGATTTTGACGTTTTAGTCCCTGACAAATTTGGTTTGGGACATATTAGTCCCTCTACACCATTGTTAACGGAACCAAGTTCTTCTTCTTATTCTTCTTCCCTAAACCCTAATCTGATTTGAACCTCTTTGCTACAATGAGTACCCAATCTTTTCAATCTTCTCGTGTGTAAAAAGAAAGTGGAATGCTTGATTTGGTTTCTTTTCAAAGAATGCTTCATTCCTTACAATATTTTATACGACAACCATCATACAAAAAGTATTTCAACTTAAAATATAGATGATGGAATGTTTTATTTCAGTTTCAAATATGGCAAAAAATTTGTTGTTTTGATGTTAAACAAAAAAATTGTGGTTTTAACTCTTTGTATTTCGAATTAAGCAAAAAATTAGCAACCAATGTATTAGTATTTAGTTTTGCTTGTATGTTGGATTTTATGTTAATACTGGGTTGTAATTTGATGTTTTGATGTTGGGTTATAATTAGATGCTTTGATGTTAATGAAAATTTTGGTTCAGTTTAAGACCAGTGGTGCATCTGCTTGAATCAACTTCAAATCAGATTAGGGTTTAGGGAAGAAAAAGAAGACTCGGTTCTGGTAATAATGGGGTAGAGGGACTAAAACGTCCCAAACTGGATTTGCTGAAAAAAAATAAGACACTTGTTCTTGTTTTACCACCGTGTACAGGGTTAACGTGATCACGTGAGCATTTAATGTGACACATCAGTACGTTAAGTGACGAATTTGGAAGGAGACTAACGGAGGGACTAACGTGGTCCTGTTTTGAAAATATCAGAAACTATTTCTGGACTTATTTTTTGTCAGGGACAAAAATGGGTCGCGCAATTTTTGTCAATGACTAAAATGGGACTTTACTCTTATTTTAAATGATTTAATCTGTCATCCCCTTCCCTCAAAAACCATACACTTTTAGAAGAGAGCTAAAATTGGTTTAGGAGGGATTTTACTCCCCTCCCTTTTCTTAAAAAAAAATTGAACCAAAAAAACATAATTTAAAAATTAAACCAAACAAACGTAATTTAAAAAATTAACTGACGGCTACGTAAGCAACTTGTTTATTAAATTAAGCCTAATAATATTGACTGTGACTAAATTATAAATTTATAAATAAATACAATATAATTGAGATTCTCTCCAGTCCATAAACAATGTGGCTTTTGAGACAGCAAACTAAAGCATTTTCAAAAGTTAAATTAACTCTTAATAGAGCATTTAATTAATTATTGAAAGATAAATGATACAAATTATCATCGAAGAATCAATTTGATCTAGCTTATTAATTAAAAAAAACTATGATGTCTGCAGCAGTATAATCCCATTGATCTAGCATATTTTATATTTTATTTTTTACCAAGTAACTTCTCCTCTTTTCTATGTTATATAAATCAAGTTTTTATTCCTAATACAATTCTTTTTTATTTTTAAAGAAAGTGAGATTTTGGCTGCTTCTTTACTTTTGTTTGTTAGGCTTATTTTCATAGTATTTAAAGTAATTAAAATGATACGGACACTAAAATGAACAAATAAAAGTATTAACCACATGTTTTCCGGGAGCAAAATATCTGTACGGATTTTCTGGCCAAAGAGGATGTGAAGGTGACCAGTTTCAAGCAGTGGTCATCCCCACCTGCGGGGTTGGGGGCGTTGTTAGCGAGGGACTCTCTAGGCATGTCGCCTTAAGAGGGGTGCTGTCCTTTTTTCCTTTGGTACTTTTGTGACCCACTAAAAAAAAAAAAGTATTAACCATTGAAATTTAGTCATTAAAATAATGGCAGATTTTAAAATAAATAAAAAATAAATACATTCTTACTCACTTAAAAATAAGTTCGTTTTGGAAAATGCATTGATGTCCCAAAAAAAAATTAGAAAATACCAGCTTTATCAAGGACGAGCAAATATTATCGGGACTAATCATTCATTAAAACCTTCAGCTTTTATCATTTTGAAGGAAATAACAATATATATTACCATGGCTCCTCAAGACGGTTTGAGATTTTGTTAGCACGTATTCTATAGATATCTTTTTTTTTTTGGTTGCCACGTATTCTATAGATATCTATTTGCAACTCATTACATTTTCCCCACCTAATTTACTTTTCTGGTACTCATTTTTCATAATTATTGCCTGCCTTTATTAAGTGGCCTGCATTTTCTAGTGGGCTGATGGATCGTAACGGCGGTTGATAACAGCACCCATCAACCCATATCCCACGCCCTCAAAATATGAAACCCCCAAAATACTCTTAAATAAAAATTCTTTATTCCCACTTCCTCTTCCCAATTGTCTCTATCGTAAATTACATATTTATAGTATTGTTTACAAAAAAAATTGCCTTGCAATATATATTTTCTACAAAACGAGTACCATAAATAGGCAATTTACGATAAAAGAATAAAGTGGTGTGAGGGTGTGACAAAAGAAAAGGGGATGAAGTATGGGTATTTTTGTCAAATTAGGTTTATATGGGGGTGTGGTAAATGAAGTGTTGGGTGTGAATAACAACTGCCATCGTAATTGTTCGTAAGAGGAGAAAGACCATATTATCTGATGTAAGATACTACAATTTTGAAAGGATTGAGTAGTAAACAAGATGAGTAAAGGCTGCTGATTCAAAATAAAAAGTAAAAAAAAAAAATCCAACTTCAGTTTCTTTATTCCTTATTTCCTTGGTATCATAAAAGTCAAGTGCTCCCATTACAAATTCTGTCATCCGATATATTACATACATTGATGCAAGTGAGCAACTACATATTCTGCAATGCTACAAAGAGGACAACCAGAACACACCCTTCCATTACCTAAATATTTGTATATTATTGAAGTTCCAACATGAAAGAATTATTTAAAACATGGATAAAACTTAGGTAAAGTTCTCTTGGTGTGGTTGGTGTTATTCTTCTCACAAAATAGGATAAAAATCGTTTTGATAGTAGTAATTATGAGAGGTTAGAAATAGTAGGAATGGATAGAGAGCGAAAAATTTATCTATTTTGTGAAAGGAATAACACCAACCACACCTAAAAAACTTTACCTAAGTTTTGTCCTTAAAACATTTGCTTTGGTCTTTGTCCTTGCCTAAAAGCAACATAGGAAAATTTCTCATCTTCAGAGCCGCGCAAGGCCCCACCCTTTGAACGCTGCAAAGTGACGAAATTTAGAACAGAAATAAGTCATTTGTTCTGTTAATTCTTACTGATACCAATGAAAAGAGGAAATTAGGAATGTGGGACTTTTTCCAATAAAGAAAGTAAAATCAATCCATGAGAAAAATCACACAATTATATAGAAAGATAGAAGAAGGATACAGAGCATTGG
The DNA here is from genome assembly GCA_037113605.1 of Calophaca sinica. NCBI lineage: Eukaryota > Viridiplantae > Streptophyta > Magnoliopsida > Fabales > Fabaceae > Calophaca > Calophaca sinica. The sequence continues at coordinate 121,753,067 of CM073736.1, read as the reverse complement.
TGCTATTTACTTTGTTCTTTTGGGGCAATAAGAATTTGTTTGTTACAAAGGATAGCCTTTTTGGATAATATTTTTATACCAAAAAGTATATAGAAAAGGAACATCTCATATAACCATACTCAGGCATTTGTGTTGTATAGGAAACTAATGACACATCACACTATTAAAAGTCCACAACTTTTCAAATAAAGACATATTTTCTTACTACATAAACCGAAAACATATACAAAACTTTCATATTTAAGGCACTTTAAAGTGAAGTCGTTAAATAACAGAAAATAATTATGCGACAATTCTTTGATAATGCTCCACCTGGCTCTGTAATTTCCTATAAAATTAATTAGCATGCAACTTTGTGCTTTAATATTTATTATTTCTTGTGTAATAGAATGTCCCGATAAATAGAAACATGAAATCTGAACCCTGTTTTATTTGGCCGGGGGGGGGGGGGTTAATATTCAAAATTCAAATAATACCTCTCGAACATGATATCCACGACAGAAAGGATCTGCAGATCATGACAGCAATTTACAATAGTCTCAAAAGCATTATCCTTTAGTTGAGGCTTATCTTGACGAAGGATACTTCGGAACAAGAGATAGGACCAAGGTACTCTTATTGTTGCCACACCTGAAGAGAGGAATTGCATAGTCCTGTTATTACCACATCCCATGAAATCCACAATAATGCAAAAAACATACAAGTAAAAGGAACCAAGAAAACTTCGCTTCAATTCAATCCCCAATTGGAGAAAAATAGAAAAATAGTTCTCATGGCCAACAAGTATACAGTTATACATATATAGCCTTAAGAGAGAAAGCAATATACCATGAGAGTGATAAACGGGCAAGGCCGAAGAAAATTGCAACTCCCCAGCCACGACAAACTCCAGAAGGGACAGAATTTACACAAATACAAGTTTTCATTGCTGTGACTCAACAGAAAAATTGGCAGTGACAATTTCATTGCTGCAAATATAGCACAAAGAAACAATGAATGAGAGACAGATTAGTTAAGTGTTGGAAACTAAAAATAAAAAATAAAAAAAAGGGCCAATATCATACAAATAAAGAAATACAATAGAATAATATATTAACAGCAGTCAATAACAATTTTCGGATTGTTAAGGTCTTAAGGTGTTTAATAAGTTTGAGTTAAAAAAGAGGGCCTGTCTGTATTCATTGGAAATATAAATTGCTGCTAAATGCTAATCAAGGAGGTTACTAATAATAAGTAACGAGAATTCTGTAACTTGAAAATCAAATGCAAAATAGAGAAAGGATAAAATAAAGGCAAACTCCAATTTTCAAAACAGATTCAAAGAATTTTTTTTAAAAAAATTTTGTCCTCTGTACAAAACCATTCAATCCAGCTCTGAAAATACATGATCTCATGTACATCCCAGCACCAAGTAAAAAAGCATACCATGGAAATGGTAAAGCCTTGGTGAATGAGAACAGCTAGATCAGAAATGTTTCAACAGCTCAATATCAGGCAAGGAATCGTTTGGCTACATCTGACTTGCTGTAGAAACAGCCAGCTAACTTCCCCTCTACTAAATTACATACATTAATAGTGAACGCATATGCTTCAGCCGCATAAAACTTTGATCAGTTCAATGAGATGACTCAAACTCGGTCTTCCATCACTCTGCCTGTGTGTGCAAACTCCAAAATCCAACCAATCAGCAATCACAATTCACAAATCCTAAAATTAATTTACGGTCAAACACTGGACTCCAGAGTCTTGACTTCCCATGAGAATAGTAAATTGATCAAAATTGAGATCTAACATTAGCTCAGAATCAGAATGCAACAGATAATTCAAATCAAGGGCAACATAAAGTGAGGTGGATAGAATATATAGGCTTCAAAGAGAAAAAGCTCTACATTCCTTGTACCCTGCTATGGCGGGAGCTTTATAACACCAAATTTCCCTTTTAAAGGGAAGAAGCTTTGTATTCCACCAAATCAACCCTGTAACAAGGTCTTACTCCTTTTGACACTTTTTTACAAAATAACTTATCAATATTGACCAAGTGATTTCATTAGGTATGAACCCATTATCCACACCTTTGTATAAAAGCATACATGCATCATTAAACAAACCCTCATAGCAGTACCTACTGATCAGTGTGTTAAATGTAACAGCATCAGGACTAATTCCTTCAGCTTGTAACCTGTTAAAAAGGTTCAAAGCCTCCTGAACACGATCACTCTTGCAAAGACCATTAATCAAGCAGTTATAAGTGACTATATCTGGTGTCAGACCACGATGAATCATATCCCGAAGAAATTGAAGAGCATCATTTACTTTTCCAATTCTACAAAAGGAATTGATCAGAATATTACAAGAGTTAATACTCGGAAAAATTCCTTTCCCAAGCATTTCTTCAAGCAATCCCAATCCTTTTTCTACTGCCCCAGTTTTACAGAAAGCTTTAATAAGGTCATTATAAGTAATATTGTCGAGGGGACAACCTCTAAATAGCATTTCATCAACAAGCTTAAACGCTTGTTGAATTGAATCTCTCATAAGAAATGCATGAATCAATGTGTTGTATGTTACAGTGTTGGCAATAACACCCTCCAAGAACATGTCATGATACAAACCCAAGGCTTTTTTCATCTCATCATTCTTGCACAGTCCATATATTAAAGAATTGAATGTGTAAATGTCAGGCTTACATCCTTTGCTCGACATTTCATCATACATTTGTAAGGCATCTTGAATCTTCCCATCTTTACACAGAGCACAAATCAAGCAATTGTACCCTACAGTATTCAGACTCAGACCCTTGGCTGACATGCTATTCACAACTTCAGTAGCTTCCTCTAACCGGCCCTGCTTGCAGAAACCATTTATCAATATAGTGTATGTGATCACATTGGGCTCAAAACCTTTCTTTACCATCTCATGTAAGAATTCAAGAGCAGAGAGCAAATACCCCTTCTTGCAAAGTCCATCAATCATTATGTTAAACGTGAAGGCATCGGGCTCATAGCCTGCGGTTACCATGTTATTGTACAAAAGATCCTTTGCTTCTTCAAACCGTCCACTGGCTACATAACCATCAATCAACATATTATAGAGGACGGTATTTGGGTTGGGAATTTTGTTTAGCAAGGCCCTTGCTTCATCAACTTGCCCCATCTTGCACAACCCATGCATTAAATACCCATAAATTAGAGCATCAGCGCTGAAACCTCGAAGGAGCATTCGATCAAGCAACTTTGCTGCCTCATGAATCCGGCCAGCCCTGCAGAGGCCATGGATAACATCATCAAAGGTCTGAACATCAGGTTCACAACCCATCAGAAACATTTCCTCCAGAAGCTTCATTGCTTCATTCACTCTATTGTTTTCAGAAAGAGCATGAATTAGGGTTTGGTAAATGATCGAATTTGGAACACAACCATGCTTTGTCATGTCCCTTAAAAGCGAGCAAGCCGAATCAACCTCATTAATCATACAAAATGCTTTCATAACCACCCCAAATGTATGGACAGTTGGAGAAATACCTCTACTCAACATGTCATAGAAAACATTGGGTGCCACCTTGGGACAATTTCCAGCAACAAGAATCTCCAACACAACATTATAGGATTTGAATGTGGGTTCACAAGAATAAACACCCCACATATCCAACAAAAGCCTAGTTGCTTGGCCAGGCAACCCAGCCTTGCCATAATATCTCATAATCAAAATAAAAAGTGATTCTTTAAAAACAACTCCTTCTTCTTTCATTTGCTTCAACAACTTGTCTATAATTTTGAACTCCCCAACATTCCCAAGCTTATCAATCAAAACAAAGTACACATGAATGGAGTGGCAGTACCCTCTCTGGGAACCAGCCCTTTCAAAGACTTCCATTGAAGTGGGAATGTCAAGAGGAAGCTGCAGCAATTTACAAAGCTGAGATGGGGTAATTGAGTTGAGTGACCTTTGAAGCTGTTTGAGGTCAAAAGGTTTGACCAATCTCTCCCACTCTGTGTCACTCTCAGACTCAGGTTCATTGTCATTGAATTTTTTGCCAAGTGCAGTTGAGCATAGCGGAAAAGAAGGGATTTTGAAGCAAAATAGCATAGTTCTACTAACATGGGCTGAGGGTTTCAATGTTTTCAACATCAAGACAAGAAATTTGAAGTGAAGAAACTAACCCCAACAGAGACACCACGATGTGGGTCGTTATTATCGACACAATACAGATGTGATGCAACAATCACTGTCTCTTCGGCTCTTGCTACGTTTCTAATGAGACACACCGGTGAAATGCTTTCTGAAATTTTGATTTTCCAAGGGGAATCCAGGTATGGTGGGATCCTTCACAATGAGAAAGGCAATTGGGTGGCGGGGTTTGGTGTCAATTTGGGGTTTAGCACTTCTTATGTGACAGAGCTATGGAGCATCCTACGTGGTCTTGAGATGTCTCTATTATTTTCACTGTAAGAAAGGTTCTCCGGAGAGCAAGTCTCGCAAAGCTCGAATCAAGGCTAGACGGCGAGAGTTTGAGCTGGTCAAGGTTCCACAAAGTTTTGATTTTTTGATTTTTTTTTTCTTTCTAAATTATACATTTAGTCCTCTATTTTTATTTTAGTTTTTAATTTGGTCATCTACGTTTTATTTCTTTTGTTTTGGTCCCTTACGTTTCAAACGTTACAACAAGTTGGTCCTTTCCATCACTGCACGTTATAACACTGTTTAAGTGTCTGACGTGGCACGAACGTGGCAAACGTTTACGTACGTGGTACTCACGTGGCGCTAAGACGTATAATGACAAACACGTTGAAAACAACTTCCTCATCGTTAAGCCGTAATGTAAGCTTTCCTTGGTGAACATCAATGATTGTTTTTCCTGTTGCTAAAAATGGTCTTCCCAAAAGAAGGGGTACTTCATTGTCTTCTTTCATGTCTAAAACTACGAAGTCAGCTGGAAAAATAAATTTTTCTACCTTTACCAAGACATTATCAATTATCCCTTTTGGGTGCACTACGGACCTGTCTGCCAGCTGTAATTGAAGTCTTGTGGGTCTGACTTCTTTTAAACCAAGTCACTGAAAAATAGATAAGACATTAGATTTATACTGGATCCTAAATCACAAAGAGCTTTTTCAAAATAAGAATTTCTAATTGTGCATGGTATTGTAAAACTCTCTGGATCCTGCATTTTAGGAGGTAGCTTTTTCAGGATTATGGCTGAGCACTCCTCGCTTAACCGAATAGTGGATAACTCCTCTAGCTTTTTCTTGTTGACAAGGATATCCTTCAAGAATTTAGCATATTTAGGCATCTGAGAAATAGCTTCCGCGAATGGTATGTTGATAGTTAGCTGCTTCAGGACTTCCAAAATTTTTGCAAATTGAGGGTCCTGCAAGTCATTCTTCAGTCTCTGTGGGAATGGCACAACAGGGGTTGTGTTAGGTGGATTGACAGGTACTATTGACTGTTCTTTCTCAGGCTCCTTATTTCTTGTCTCTCTTTCTTCGGTAGGGATATGTGATTTTTCTTAGGGCTGAGCGGATATGACTTTTTCCTTGTTCTTCTCAGATGGCCCCACGAGTACTATCTCTCCTCTTGTAGTTATTAAATTAGAATGCACTTCTTGGCTATATGTTTTCTCTTCTTTATTGGCTAAATGGTTTATCAAGAGAGCTAATTGATCTGCTAATTGCTTCTGTCTTTCCGCATTTATTGATACCAATTTTTCCATATGCTTAAACCTTTCATCAAGTGCCTTCATGTATCCATGAACTAATGTAGGGTGGCCTGGATATGGCTTCCTTCTCACTTGAGCCTGTAAAAATGAGTCTTGGTTTCTCCACACCAGATTGTTATTATTTGAGCAGTGATTACCATGTTTCTCGGTGCCTATAAAATTAACCTTCGCAACTTCATTCCCAATTGTTGAAGACTTCCTTGAAGTTCTGATATGAGCATGAGATGCTAACAAGGCTTCGAATTTTTCAGTGAGTGCATCTACCTTGGCTTTTAAAGATAAGGGAGTTTGCCTCCCATGGCTCCCTATTTCAGGATCAATCTGTTTCCTTTCCGAAAACTATTGAGCATCGTTCTGAACCATCTCTTTAATAATTTCTAGCATCTCAGAGGGTGCTCTTGTTCCCAGAGATCCCCCACAGGCAACGTCTATGGCAGCTCTACTATGTGCATTTAACCCATTGTAGAAAATGTGAACAAGTTGCCATGTAGTGAATTCCTTGTGAGGAAAACCTCTAAGTAGTTCTTGAAAACGCTCCCAAGCTTCGTGCATTGGTTCCAACTCAAACTGTTTGAAACTAGTTATTTTTGCTCTTATTTCTGCAAATTTCGCTAAAGATAGATATTTCTGGAGAAATTTGCCCTTCAGATCCTCCCAATTGGTGATTGAGTTTGGTACCAAAGAGTCTAGCCAAACTTGAGCTTTTCCCTGCAATGAGAATGGAAATAGTGTTAGTTTAATAGCTTTTACTGTGACTCCATTATACTTGACAGTGCTAAGTATTCTTCGGAAGCTCTTGAGATGGGTATGTGGGTCTTCCGAAGGTAGCCCCGAAAATTGTACTGCAGACACTAGCTTGATTAAAGCAGGATTATATTCAAAGTTACGCCGCCTAATGGCTGGGCCGTTTATGCTATCCTGAGTATCAACAGAAGCAGAAAAGTACTCTTCAAGAGTGAGCTATGGTTCTTCTTCCATTGTGGTGCCTGAGTAAATAGGTGTTAATTAATATAAATAAAATAGCTATAAAATAGTAAAACAGAAAATAGAATAAAAATGCTTAAAGTAACTAAGATCTCGTTGAACTAATATTGCTAAAACATTCCCCAATAACGGCGCTAAAAACTTGTTGCGGCTTAGGTAAGTGCACCTAATCGTAACTCGCAATAAAGTGGAGTATAATTAGGACTCCGAATGTCAAACCCACAGGGAATGCGCAAGTACCAGCGTAATAAAGATCCTTAATTCTTTAAACGAACAGAATAATTGGGTTGGAATTGAATAAAAAACTAAGCGGAATGAAAATAAGACTTTAAACTAAGATGATTAGAGCAAGATCAAATAAGAGAAATCTAGGGGAATCAGGTTCACTAATACTAGCTCTTGAATCTATTTCCTTACTATTATGAATTGTATTTCCTCATTGAATGCCAACCACTTACTCTAAATTACTAAGGGCTATCCTCGCGTGTAGTAGCCTTCCTCCCAACTAATTACTCTGTTTGATCCAGGAAGGTAACTAAGGGAAAGAGCATTAAGAGCAGATAAGTTTGTTAATTTAATAACTGATTGGAAGCAAGCAATAACCAATCTGGCGTATACCGCGAGCTCTGTGATCATAGAGTTCCACTAATTAATTATGACCCTGTTACCACAATTAACTAATTTTATAAGGGTTAGTTACTCCCTATGAGATTAAGCATACTAAAATCAACACATTCATAAAGATAATAAGGAATTCAAAATAACAATTAAATAGATATTAAGAACATCGTAAAAGATCCCCCATCACCCCTAGTGATGGAGTTAGCTACTCATAATGTTATGCAACAAACGAAAGTAAAACAAATCCAAACTCCTAAAAGACATGAGTTAAAGAACTGGGACACCCTTTCGGTATGACGGCAAGCCTCTCGTGTGTTCCTCACGTCTCCACGGACTCCAGCAGCAATTCTGAATTGATGGGAAGCTCCAATGATCCAAAACTTACTCCAATCGTATGGTGTTTGTGAATGATTCTCAACAACGGGGCTCTTGACTTGGGAATTTGTCAAAAGGTCTTTGTAACATGTTAAGAGCCCCTATTTATAGACTAGGCTGCGAATTAGGTTATCTGGCTTCAAATCTGCATAGATCAGGGACGGGATATATACACAGCCGTACCGAGCTTCGTTGATGACGCTGGACCGTACCCATGCGTGCTGTTGTCCTGGCATCACTTGTGTACAGTCGGACTATCTTTGGCACGACCGTACTGGACTATCACTACAAGAAAATTCGGATTTACCGACGGACTTATACCGACGGTCTGTGACCGTCGGTTAACGTGGGATTTTCCGACGGGCAAAGCCGTCGGTAAAACAAAAAATCCGTCGGTAAATCGAATCGATTCTGAAGCGGTCAATGCTCGTCGGTAATTGCACAGATTTTTCATTTTGGCGCCTATTTTTCAAATACCGACGGCCTTATACCGTCGGTAAATTAACAAACCCGTCGGTAAGGCCGAACAGTTTACCGACGGCCTACACCGTCGGTAAAAAGCCGTCGGTAATGCGCGATAATAACCAGAAACCGAGCCTTCCCTTTCTCCTCCATCTTCATCCCTCTTCTCTTTCACTTCCCTCTCTTCCTCCGCCACCACCGCCACCACCACTACGCCGCCACCACCACGACCACCACGCCCACACCACCACCAGGCTGCCACCAGCCTTTCTCCTCCATCTTCACCACTCTGTTCCCTCACTCTTTCTCTCCACCACCACGCCGCCGCCGCACCACCACGTCGCCGCCACCACCACCACGCCGCCGCCACCACCACGCCCACACCACCACCAGGCCGCCACCACCCTTTCTCCTCCATCTTCACCACTCTGTTCCCTCACTCTTTCTCTCCACCACCACGTCGCCACCACCACCACGCCGCCAATCTGTTCTCTCAGCTCCTCCTAAAAGGTTAGGTTCTATTTCACATTTCAAACTCTGTTGTTGTTGTTATTGTTATTCTTTGCCAAGTGATTGTTGCTAATGAAAATTGGTAATCTTTATATAGCTGCCAGCTTGTCATCATAATTCAGGACTTGTGTCATGGTTGATTACTTTTTCAATTTTTTAGGATGATTATTAAGGACTTTGATTTTGGTAATTTAACTCTAAAGCAGTTTTTCAAGTTATGGGCAAGTCTCCATTTATATCATCACTGCCATGTTTTGAATCACTTGATTGTTTTGTGTATGTGTTTGTGTGTGTTTCCACTTTCCATTCAAACATGGGCAAGTGTTTTTGTGTTTTTCAAGTGCATTGGGGATCTTTGGTGTGTTGCTTGCATTGGATTTGTGGAAGATTGTTGGGATATGATTGAGATGATTGAATGCTGAGCAATAAATTTGATGCTTTATTGTTGTGATTTGTGAAGTTTGTTGTCATAGTAATTCAGCTAATGCCTAATATGTTGATTATGTATCCAGGTCTGGGCAATCTGGTTGGTAGGACTTTAAGTCTTCAACTTTTTCAGTATTTTTAGTTCGAGGCCACCACATTGCTCCGAGACTGCCACTCACATCGAAGGACGTGGACACTCTCTTGTTCTGAGAATTAGGTATGCACTCTAACGAAATATCGGTTGACTCATTGGGTGGAAAAGGGTTGGCTGTTGACCCCCACACCGACATATTTATTTGATTTGCTTCATAGTTCTCTCCAGAGAGAGAATTTTGAGGTGATGTGTGTTTTGGCTAACAAAGGATGTTTTATGTTGAAGTGATGTATAGTTCTCTCCACAGAGGGAATTTTGTCTGATGTATATTTTATGTTAGAGTAAGGTAGCATGTAGATTATTCATTTAGCAAGCAACACATAAACTCAATTTCAGTAAGTGAATCTCTGATCCTATGTTCATCCATTTTTTGAATTTGTGTTGTCTTCTTCTTAAGTGAATCTGCATTATTTGTCTTTTCATGCATGTTAGCATCTGGCATATATAAATGGAAATCAAGTGGTGAAAATTTCAGTTCAGTGGAGATTTTTCACTTATATTTCATTTTTATTTTAGCATATTGGAATTAGGAAGGGGAACTACCTAAAGTGAGGGAAAGACTACCTGGGTGTTACAATATCTCGATATAATTATATGGTCTTATAAAAGACGTTCTTTTTCAACATCCTCTTTTAAATTATGTCTGGCTAGCACCTTGTAGTTTATTGGAATTTCCATTTATCAGGAGCTATCATTAAAATTAGCTTTGAAGGATGATAGAACCTGCTATATGAAATGATTGTTTGTCTTTGTAAATTATGATTGATCTGTGTGTGATGTTAATGTTCACCTGATTTTTTTGTTTACAACAATATTATGCGTAACGCAGGTTATTTTACAACAATATTATACAACAATAACAACAACAACAATCGTAAAAATATCAAATATAATAGAGGTTGGCAGTGCATTAGACAGTGTGTGATTTAAACATCGTAAAAATATCAAATATAATAGAGGTTGGCAGTTCGTTAGAAAAGTTTGACCTTGTGTGACCATCAACCGCCTTGGTTAATGTAATAGATTACGGTGCTAGGCTAGTTTTTAAGCTGAGAAGCAGAAAATGATTGTTTTTGGCCAATTAATGGATTAGGATGTATGGTAGATGTGGCCATATAGGAGCTCTAATTGCATGGCATATACCAAGCCAAACCACTATGAAAACAAAAATTGTTAAAAGGATTTATGCTTCCCTTGCCGTCGGTATGCTTGTTTAATTCTATCCTTTAAGAGGATGTCAACTTTCAACATGTTACTTTTTAATTATTGATGAAATGGATGTTTGATTGTTGTTATTAGTATCGGAGAAAAGCCTTAGCTTCCCGTTTGAGGTTCAATATATTATTGAGTGTGTGTACTCTTTTAGATACCACGTGTTCATTGTATATTGAACCTTGAATTGTCCAAGTCGGACAGTTTGGGAAAAAACTTTTTCTTTACTTGTATAATAGTTGTTGCTTGATTCTCGTATCTTGATATTTGATGAAATTTGGTGAGATTCATTTCCTTTTGTTCTCTGGGTGCATACTTGATTGCCTTGTTCCTAAGCTGCGATCATTTTGTGTACTCGAGAGACCAATGGGAAATCTTCCAAATTTTGTCAAGTATAAGATATGAGAATTACTGAATGACTATTATACGAGTTCTAAAAGTTTTTCCTCGAATGGGATAGGCTCATACCATTTAAAGAAAGAGAGCGGTTGTAAGAATGTCGTCTTCTTTGAAATTGTCATTTTTTTGACATGCGAGAAGATGGAATTTTTCCTTGAATCGTAGTTGGATGTATGATAGGTTGTATCCGGAAGAGGGGTTTGAAACAATCTTTTGCGATGGGATTGATCACTTCCGTTCAAGTCGCAATGGCACCACGAAGATTTGAAATTAATGGAGGGATTAGGTGTCCGTGCCTTAAATGCGATTGCGAAAGATCAAGAGCCCAGGAGAGGTCATCCGCACTGCGAGAGAGTTGGATTTATGCCTAATTACTGGATTTGGACTAGACATGGTGAAGAGTTACCTCGGGTTGGATTAGGGGTTGGCGATAATTGCACAGGTGCTTCAAGTAATTGCGTAGATACGGGATATGGTGAGCAGATTGAATTGATGCAAAATATGGTGTGTGATGCCTTGGGGGTCAACATATCATTCGAGGAGCCACAGTATGATGACACAGATGAACTTCCAAATGAGACTGCACAAAGATTTTATAATCTCTTGTTAGAAACAAATAAGCCGTTGTTTGAAGGGTCTGCCGACTCTAAGTTATTCTGTAGATTTATGGGTGACTCAAAACGGTCGATGAAAAATAAGGCCAGGGTTGAAGGATCTATTTGTGCAACTTACTTACACCGTGAGACAATTCATTTCTGTTCCCATTATTTTACGAACTTCATGCTGACACCAACAAATAATAGGAATGAAATAGAAATTGAAAGTGAAAGACACCCTTGGCCTTATCGGTGTTTTGCCTTCCGGTCGTCATCTTTGGAAAGGAGTGAAGTCCTGGTTAACGGGAGAAGATTGGAAGTCAAAGACACGCTCACGTGTTGATCAAGCTGTCTTAGAAGTATCACCATATCTTACGTATGTATACTTTTGACCACTTTCAATTTATTTAGTCCACATCTATTCATGATCATTTGTTTGATAATGACTTGTTCAGGGCATTCTTGTTAACTAAGCCCACAAGCGAACAAGACTCTTCTGCCTATATTCATGAATATTTCCCAACGTGGTTTAGGAGCCAGGTATGTATTTTTAGTCCTATTTCAACTATTTGTTGTTTGAAAATACAAAAGATTGTTTGCAAAAGGAACCCTAAATCACTTGTGCATGTGTATACGCAGTGTATAGCGAGTCGAATCGCCCATAATCGAACACTTGAGAAATTTATCTCATGGTCCTAAATCACGTGTAAAAGAATGGCACCGCGTATTTAAATGCTTGATTTACAAATTTCAAACTCAGTCAAAAGCGAGGGGGAAAAAGCGATTAACGGCGGAGTTTATGTAAAAGGTGCCACAGAGGGAGGTGAAGACGACTTCTACGGCGTGATTCAACATATATATGAGTGGCGTACAATACTTTAGACTATACTAAAAGAATAGTGCTATTTTATTGTAATTGGTTTGATCCAGTCAAGTAGAGGCACAAGAATGGATCGCAAATATAATATCATTGACATATGCATGAGCAGAAGATACCAAATGTTTGATCCGTTTATCATAGCACAACATGTAAGACAGATGTATTATGTCCCTTATCCGTCAACTCGAAGGGACAAACAAGGTTGGTGTGTTGCAATAAAGACAAAACCAAGGGGTCGCATTGAAGCAGATGATCCACAGGAAGAAGTGGCTTATCAAGTGGATGAGATGTCTCATGTCAACGTAGTAAACGAAGTTGAACCCATTTCTCGACTATGTGACGATCCAATCACATATGAAGATGTAAATGGAGATGAGGAATTAAATGAAGAAGTGGCAGAACCATCAAGATCTGAAGACGATGCCGAAGCAGAGTGGGCAGAATGGGCAGAATAAATTTGTTTAACTTTTTACAATTAGAGAATTTAATGTCTAACAACATATTTTATTTTGTCAGTTATTTTTATATAACTTGTTTATTTTTTGGAATTCATTTTTAATATTGTTATGTTTAAATATAATATTTCATGACTGTTATTATTGAATTGCTCTATAGACATATATGGCATCAGGAGGTTCAGGCTCCGCCCCAAACCACCCATAGTGGTCAGCGGAAGGAAGGGCATCATTTATCGACCCCCTTGTCGTCGGAGGCCGAACATTATTAGGATTGATGATGTTTGGCTATGCGATGTTGTCATCCACACGGCGTCGCATACATCTACGCCTACACAGGCTCCAGCCGAGTTCGGCCCCTACGCGACCTCGTCACATTGGGCACCTACGGCATGCGGGACCTTACGCGCCGACACCTATTTACATGATGCCCACCCCAGGGTTCCAGCAGACACTTGCTGCTTCTTCCTCTCATTTTGTGTTTGAGACGGTGCCCGACACTCATGTGTCCGATCAGGAGTATAGTGTGGGCCAGGCACCTAATCAGACCGGGGTTCAGCAGGACGAGGAGGTTGAGCAGCAGCAGGATGAGCAGGAGGTCGTTGATGATATTCAGATGATGCATGATGGCCGAGTTGCTATCAGGCCAGCTGGTAGAGGGTGAGTATGTAGGTTGAATACACATTTTTGCCCCTTATCTTTTTTTTAGTTTTCAATTTCGTCCCTTATCTTTTTTTAGTTTTCATTTAAGTCCCTTAAACTTCAAAAATCACATCAATTTCGTCTTTTCTGTGATGTTATTCATATTTTCTTAGACGAATCACCATTTGACACGTGACAGAAAAATAAAATAAAATAAAACAAACTGTCACGTGTAAGATGGTATTTCGTCTAAGACAAAAAAAGAATAATTAAAAAGAAAGGACGAAATTAAAGTAATTTTTATAACTTAATGGACTTAAATGAAAACTAAAAAAAAAAGGATAAGGGACGAAAATTACAGTTTAACCTATATTTTTTTAACTTGTTTGGTATGTTGTTATTGTTTAGGTTCCTTCCACAAAGCCACCGAAGGCTATCACAGAAGTAATTGAGCAAAATTACCACACCTATTGGCCCACCTGGGGGACGCTGACGGTGGCTGAGCGGAGGCACATGTTCAATTCTTTCAGAATAAGTTGTTTATTTTTTTTTTGTTGCGTATTATTTTTTTATTTGATGAATCTCAATTATTTTTAATAACGTATTATATTCATACAGGAGAGGGTTTCTTGGAAGGAAGAGCAGGAGGAGCAGATCAAGAAGAACTTCCATATGAAGGCTTCCCACCGCCTATCTGATATGCTTAGAGATGCCCGCCTCAATGGGCAGCCCACTTGGATAGGAGATGAGATCCGGCTGACTCTGGCGCGCTGGAACTCCCACGAGTTCAAGGCGTAAGCGAGAAGGCGAAGAAGAATAGAGCCTCACGAAAAGGGTGGGAGCTTGCATCTTTGGAGGTTCGGTCGGTCGGTAGCGACGCAGACGGCTCGACTTGTATGTTTTATATTATTATTATTATTATTATTATTATTATTATTATTATTATTATTATTATTTAGTTAAGCTTTTTTATTAAATAATTACAGCCTCTCGGTTGCAAAGGGAGGTTCGATTGCACGAGCTCCATCGTGCAACTCATATTAGGAAAGGTACCGGTGAGTTTGTCGATGAGCGGTCGAGGCGGACCCAGGTAATTATAAAACATAATGAATAGTTTTTTAACAATGTTTATATTGTTTTATTACAATAAAAATTGACTAATTTGTTTATGTTTGACAGGAGGAGTTTGAGGCGAGGATGTCTCAGGTTAGATCTCAGACATCCTCATGTTCCCCGTCTCAGAGCCTAGAGGATCCAGCTGCATCGCTGATGGTTTGGACAGATGTTGTTGGCGGCAAGAAGAAGGGTCGCCTATACGGTGCTGGTGACCTTGCCAGCAACTACAAGAAAGGGGCCCGCTGCCTCTCTGCTGGAGAGTCGTCCAGCAGTCGTGCTGCCGCGGATGAGCGGGAGATAGCAGAGTTGAAGCGGGCCATGGCCGAGCAGCAGCGATTGGCGGCCGGCGGCGGCGGATCGCGGCCGCCCAGCAGAGGAGGCCCGCCGGACGGCCGCCATGTTGGCTCAAAGTGCAAATGACAGGAGGATCTGTACCATTTGCTAGCTCGCCAACCGCCTCCTCCACCGCTCCGCCTCGCCTCCGCCTCATAAATCGGGTGATCATGTTGATGATGTAGATAGTGATCATGATCATGATTATCGTGACTATTAGTTATGTTTGTATCGATATTTTTTATATTTTCGGATATTTTTATTCTTGTTTTGTTAAATCGAATTTTTTATTTATTTGTTACGTTTCTTTTTTTTTAATTTGTTTTATAGTTATGTTATAACATTGCATTTTTAAATACAGGAATAAATTAATAATTAAGTATATTTGTATGGATATTTTTTTATATTTTTGGATATTTTTATTCTTGTTTTGTTAAATCGAATTTTTTATTTATTTGTTACGTTTCTTTTTTTTAATTTGTTTTATAGTTATGTTATCGCATTACATTTTTAAATACAGGAATAAATTAATTATTAAATGTGATAACTAGTAATCGTTAATTAAATGGATAAATAAATTAAATTGATTACAGAAATTAAAATTAAATAATTTAAAAAAGTAAATAATTTTTTAATAAAAATTTAAACAATTTTCAAAAAAAAATTAAAGTTCGGATTTACCGACGGTCATGGCCGTCGGAAATGTCATCGGAATTATCGACGGGTTAAAACCGTCGGAGAAGCCGTCGGAAACTTACCGACGGGTTAAAGCCGTCGGAAATGTCATCGGAATTATCGACGGGTTAAAACCGTCGGAGAAAACCGTCGGAAATTTACCGACGGGTTAAAGCCGTCGGTACGTATTTGCGACGCGCAGTTTACCGACGGACAAGAGTCCGTCGGTAATCCGTCGGAATTTTTTTATTACCGACGGTATTTGTGGATTACCGACGGCTTTTGGCCGTCGGTAATCCCGCTATTTCTTGTAGTGTATTTTATCGGCATCAGGTGGTACAGACTGAGGGAGTACACCCCTACTGAGGTTTTGCTCTAGGTACGGCCGTACTGTTGGTAGGTCAGGCCGTACCGCTTGTCCAGTAGTGCTAAAACTCTTCAAAACTAGCCAGTTTTAGTCATTTTTCATATATTTTGCTCCGAGTGGTGTCTTCATGATAATTCTGCATAATAAGACATAAATGAGTACCTTTGTGTATTAATTAGTGCAAAATGGTATAATTAGATACTAAAAATGCCCTATAAATATAGACAAATTGATGTGTTAACAGTGAGGTGCTATTCGGGTGGCTTGGCAAAGGGTGAATCGTGCTGTGGGAAGGGTCTGGGCAAAGCTCGAGTTGAGAAACATGGAAGACATTGTGGATGGTGGCTGAAGATGGTAACTCCAACTGATAGGCAGTGTTTCCGATGCGGTCAATGATTTTAAAAGGACCATAGAATTTGGGCAGCAATTTATGAAAAGGAGTGTTGCGCATAGAAAATTGCCAGTATGGTTGCAATTTCAAATACACAAAGTCCCCAATTGAGAAAGTCCTGTCGCTTCTGTGTTTGTTGGCTTGCTGTGACATCCTATCCTGAGCACGTAACAAGTGAAATTTGAGCAGTTTGATACCCTCCTCCCAGGCAATGAGTGACCGGTCTATAGCAGGAAGAGGAGATTCACCAGGTAAATATGGAAGATGTATCAGAGGAGCTTGGCCATACACAACCTCATAAGAAGTAGCTTGGATTGAAGTGTGAAAATTTGTGTTGTACCACCATTCGACCAATGAAAGCCATTAAGACCATGACGAAGGCTTATCAGAGCCCATGCAATGGAGGTAAGTCTCAAGGAATTTGTTCATCACCTCCGTTTGACCGTCCGATTGAGGGTGGTAAGCGGTGGACTTGTGTAATTCAACCCCTTGAAGTTGGAACAAGTCATTCCAAACTTGCTAAAAAATATTGGATCCCGATCACTTGTAAATGTAGAAGGCATGCCATGGAGTTTAAAAATGTTATCCAGAAACACTTGAGCCACATCTAGAGCAGTGTAGGGGTGAGAAAGAGGTAAGAAATGAGAATATTTGCTCAAACGATCCACAACCACCAAGATAACTTGCTTTCCCTTGGAAGGGGGTAAACCCTCAATAAAATCCAAGCTAATATCATCCCAAATTCGATTGGGAATGGGGAGAGGTTACAACAAGCCTGGGTATGCAGCCAAGTCAAGTTTGCTCTTCTGGCAAGTGTCACAATTTCTAATGTACTGCTGTATGTCTTCAAGTAAGCCCTTCCAAAAGAATAGAGATTTAATTCTAGAGGCGGTCACATCTCTTCCTGAGTGGCCACCCAAGGGAGAGTCATGAAGCCACTTGAAAATTGTGTTCCTGAGAGTGGAGTGCTCCCCAATGTCCAGTTTGCCTTTCCTTCTCAATTCATCTTTATGCCAAGTAAACTTAGAATGAGACTTAGGATTCTGCTGTAAGTCAAAAATTAACTTCTGCAATTTCGGGTCAGAATTCCAAGAGGCTCGAATCTGCTCGAGCAGGCCCTACTGCGCATTATCAAGCATTAAACGAAGCAAAGTAGCACCAGTATTGTGGGATAAGGCATCGGCTGCAGTATTGGAGTTGCCCTCTTTGTATTGGATCTCAAATTCAAAGCCCATGAGTTTGTACATCTAAACCTATTGGAAGGGTGTATTAAGCCCAAATTCCAAGAGGAATTTAATACTTTTCTGGTCAGTCTTAATGATAAAAGGAGCATGGGATAAGTACGCACCCCATTTCTGAATGGCATACAAAGCCAACAACTCACGTTCATATATCGACATAGCCTGTTCCTTGGGACCCAGAGATTTACCGATATAAGCAATTGGGTGCATATCCTACATCAAAATAGCACCAATGCCCTTCCCAAAAGCGTCAGTTTCAACCACAAAAGGTTTGGAGAAGTCGGGAAGGGCCAGAACCGGAGCAGTAATTAAAGCTTGCTTCAAAGAATTAAAAGCCAGAACATATTCTTTAGACCAATGAAACCCCTCTTTTTTAAGCATGTCAGTCAATGGTTTTGCAATTTTGCCAAAGTTGGAGACAAACCTACGGTAATAACCGGCTAGCCCCAAGAAAGCTCTTAATTGTTTGATGTTTTGCGGTTGTGGCCACTCTGCGACAGCTTGTATTTTTGTCGGGTCAATATAGACTCCCTCCTGTGAGATAAAATGACCCAAGTATTCAATCCTTGTAGAAACAAAACTGCACTTGTCCTTATTAAGAAAAAGCTTGTGGTCTCTAATTGTTTGGAACACCAGCTGCAAATGTGTAACATGTTCAGTGACGTTAGGACTATAAATCAAGATATCATCGAAGAAAATAATGACAAATCTTCATGACAAATCTTCGGAGAAAGTGATGAAACATGTGATTCATGAGGGCTTGAAAAGTAGCTAGCACATCATCACGAGGTATTCATAGTGCCTCGTATGAGTTTTAAAAGTTGTCTTATACTCCTCTCTAGTTTGCATTCGAACTTGGTGATAACCAGATCGTAAATCCAATTTAGAAAAGATTGTCGCGATGGGAAATCGGTCCTTAATGGTCAGCTGGTTAAGTATTCTGTAATTAACACACAGACGCCAAGAGCCTCCCTTCTTCCTGACTAGCACTGCAGGAGAAGCAAAGGGGATGTTGCTATGTCTTATGACACACGCAGCATGTCTTCCACAAACTTATCAACTATATCTTTCTGCAATATAAAGTAACAATAGGGTCGCATATTGAAAGGGTTAGTACCCTCCTTAAGAGGAATATAGTAGTCGAAACAAGGCCCAACAGGAGGTAATTCAGAGGGCTCTGTGAAGATATTTGCTAACTGTGATTGTAGCAGAGTAATGGCAGCAGGCAATTCGGTTGCAGAATCCTATAAAGTGTGCATTTGACAAGAAGGAATAGCCAGATGATGAGCATTATCTTCCACATAGAGGAAGCACGTTTGGGCCCCTTGTTGAACTGCTTGAGAAAAAGATCTGTTGTTGATAAGCTTGACCCCAGTATGTTTGGCCCCTCTGAGCACAAACTTTTTGCCTTTGGTTGTGAATTCCATTTGAAGTTTGGAGAAATCCCATAAGATAGGACCCAAAGATGTGTGCCATTGGATTCCCAAAATCAAATCATAGCAGCCTAAAGGTAAAACAATCATGTTTGCAGTGAATGTGGATTGTTGTAATTGCCAAGTAAAATCCTTACAAATGAAAGGAGCTTGTAATTGTGTACCCCCACCAGCCGTGACAGCCATAGGAGCAATCAACCTAGTTTCTTGGCCACCTCTAAGTCCAAAAAATTGTGGGTCTTTGCCCTTTGTCCAAGTAAGATGTGTAACATCTGCTTAATGTGCTTACCAGTGACTTTCATAGTGTGATAACTTGAAATAACTGCCATGGAATTCAAGGAAAGCTGAGGAGTATCCGAAGGAGATGTTTCAGGGGTTGTGAATTCAAAATCCACACTGGGGTTGCTCTCTTCTTCCAGTGGGTCATTCTCATCAAGTTCCATGACTAGAATATGAGAACGTTTGTGTTTGAGCTGGTGCCCTAGCGTAAAAGGCTCGTCGCAAAACATGCATAAGCCTTTTGCTCGCCTATCAGCCATTTCATTTGCATTGAAGGTTCGGGGAATTTTGTTGATAAGTGGTTTAGGGTTCAGGGAAGGTGGGCTCGGTGTGGGTGGGTATGTAGGTTTGGGGCTACTGCTAGGGAATTTGGAAGGATGGAAATTGGGTCGAGGATTAGGCTTATGAGGGTTGGATTTTGAGGCTTCGTGTAACTTAACAAGTTGGGCCGCATGAGCAATGGAAGAAGGGTTAAACATTCTAACATGCATCTGGGTCTCATGTTCCAAGCCAGCGATGAAGATGCTCAAAGAGTGTTCAGGGAGGAGTGATACCTGAGTTAAGGCGAGGTCAAACGTGTCGACATACTCTTAGGGTTTACCAGTGTGCTTTACTTTAATTAAGGCAGCAAGCAGATCCTCATACAAATCGTCGAAACGCTGGATCAGGTCGGTGATGTATTGGGACCAAGAGGGGTAAACATCAAATTTGTTGCGCATGTAATTGAGATGCCATTGAAGAGCAATCCCATCCAAGTGAATAGAGGCCAAACGGACCTTGGAATTTTCGGCCATGCCATCGAGTAAGAAAAATTGATTACACTTATAGAGTCATTCTTTCAGTTTCGATCCATCAAACTTGGGGAATTCTACCTTCGAGATCTGGGTAGAGTAAGAATGGTGGTGTTTGGCTCGCTGTTCGGGACGAGGACCGCCATTGTTGTTCAAAGAAAATCACTCAGTCCGAGAGTGAATGGCTTGTTCGCGCAACAGGCCGCGAATCTCGTCTAAACTGGCATCTAACCGATCGAATTTGGCCATGCTTGCGGAAAGTTCTTCCAAGCGAGCATTGAATTCCTCCTGCTTCTTTTCTAGTTATGTGATGGAAGCTTGGCTACATTTGACACCTGACATGTAATCCATATCGATTCATCTCTAATACCAATTGATACGGATTGAGCCTAACTCCACCTCAAAACCATCGTCGTAAGAGGAGGGTTGTCTAATCCTATATAAACCCCACACCTAGGTTCATGACTCCCGATGTGGGACTCCAAGCTGGGTTCATTACTCCCTTCGTGCAAGTGGAATCCTGTAACAGATCCGACCCCAGAAGATCCGGCGTCCACAACAGCCTACTCTTGGCTAGCCTACTCAAGTTCATTCTCCCCCTTTTTTGAGTTCATTCTTCCTTGGTCGCTCCTTTCCTAAGGTTGCCTCCTCCGCATTGCCGGCGCCCCAGAGATCGAAACTGCTTTGATACTAATTGAGATAGTGGATATTCAGGGAAGTACCAAGAATAACCCTAGCTCAGAACAGGGAAACCAATAAGAGAATGGGATCCGGTGTACAGAGTAAAAGTGTGAGTGCTAACAGAGAATAATTAGAGGTGAGAGAATTAATTATTGTAATGATGAGATATTCTTCTCATTGGCCATCAGGCTCTATTCATACTCATTGGCAATACACGTTGCTAACAGAAACAGAGAATATGCTAATGGCTCTGCACTACCACAAGCCAACTTAGCTTATCCTAACCGAAGCACATGTTCTAGCCTTCTATTACAAAGAGAGAAATAACAACATACTGAAAATAAAAGCATATAGCAAAACTATGAAATGTTTATTTATACTAAGCCTATGATCTATCATCTTCAGCTGTGACGCATTCCGACACATCAAATATTCCTGCAGCCTTTTACCATTTCAACTGCACTTATTGAATTCATTGAATAATCATAAATAAATAAATAAATAAATAAAACATATGTTTAGCAAATTGTAATTGAAGGCCTAAAACACCTTCGTAAAATTTTTCTTAAAAAACAATAATCTGGACATCTAAAATTTTGATGATAATATAAGTTTCTCTAAAACAGTACATCTTCTATAAAATACCAAAACAATTAAAAATCTCCAACATAGTCCAACAATAGTCTGCAATCTCTTGGTTACATACTAAAGAAAAACAATCAAAGCATCCACCAAGAAGGAGTGACTCATCAGCGTCTTAAAAAATCTTCCTTTAAATAACTTCGAAAACAACACCGCTAATGAGATATAAAATTCCACTGAATAATACATAATACACACTCTTCTAAAATGTTTTGACAAAAAACGTTGTTTCCAGTCGGTGCAGTAACATGAAAACTCGACCATGATACCTGCATTCTTAAAAATAGTTTATAAAATAATGAAGAGGTAGTTCAAATAATTCTCCACAAATATATCAAGATTTATAGTAATCATTCCCATTCTATCCAAACTCATCCAATCAAAATCAACAATATTTCACCTCCATATACAAAAGAATATTCAACTATTGCACAATTATTCTACAGAATAATAAATCTCAACCAATACAATGATGTCCTATTGTTTACATGGAGATGCACCCCTTCTGTGAAGTGGGTATTAGCTTGTTATATAGAGCATCAACTCATCTCATATGAGGTACAAGACTCATCTTGTGGAGCACATAGCTCAATCTCTAGATAAATAATCGTGCTGACGAGACCCAACCATATGGAGCTTGGAAATCATCTCACGTAGGGTACACGAACCAACTTGTGGAGCACTTGGCTAAATCTCTACATAAACAACTGTGGGGCATGAGACATATTCGTATGGAGCTCAAAGCTCATATCATGTGGGATAAAATAAAAGGCCCATCTTGTTGAACACATACCTTAATCTCTGGGTAAATAACTGTGGGGTATGAGACCTATCTATATGGAACTCGAAATTCATCTCAAACAACCGCATTTGTAAAAGGGGTTCAAACCAATTCTTCAAAAGCAACAACTATCCATGAACATATGTTCAACCAATAACACTAATAATACACTCTTTTTAAAAACACTTTTTTCCGTAAAAACAATCGCAAATTATATTTGACATACAAAAAATTTAAAGAACTGCTGGTTAAAGAAAATATGAAAAAACAAATAATTTTTTTTATTAAAACAAATAATTTTTTTTTATTAAAACCAATAACTTTAAGTGTTCCTCATGTATATATATTTTTTAAATTTTTAAATAAAATTACTTGTTCAACCTAAATATTTCATTAGATATCCCATTTCCTTTTTTTTTTTTTTTTGAAATTGTTCACGAAAATTTGCTAGTGGCCCAGTACCATGACCATTCTGTTTATTATGATGGAAATAACGTTGGTGAGTATACAAGAAAATGGAGCAACAAAGAAGTTCCCATATTTCAGTTGTAAGAACTAAAAGAGGGACAATAATTATAACTGCTATAAGCAACTAACCATTACAGAAATAAGGTCACCTATTATTATAATTTACAGTCATATGCTGCTGAATGTTGTGTAGACATTGCAGAAGCATTACATCTCAACCATTAATGCGTACAAGAATGATAGGCCAATCCATACAAAAGAGACGTTTAACATAAAGATTCTGCCACCATAAATTTTCAGTTAAAATTACTTGGAAGCAGAAAGTTCTAGTAGTGAAAAGACCCCATTGATGCCATGCCATTTCTAGAACTTCTCAACTCTTGTTGACTCACATAATTATCACAAGAGTTGTCAGCAGTAGGAAGTTTGTCACCTGGGTCAGAAGTACCAACACTTTTGCCCATTTGTTGCACTTCTAAAGGAGACAGTATCTTGATGCACCACACATTGTTCACAAACTCCCTGCAAGAAGGAGGAAAAAAAAACATTTTTAAATGTTTCTTTCTTCACTGAGAATCACTGAGGCCTAAATAGAAGCATTTCTTGCTTTATTATTGGTTTTTAAGTCAGCATTTTTCTTCTAGCCTTCCACTAGGATGGCATCCAAGTTACCAAATACTTCTGCATTGCCTACGATTTCTGCAGTTTCAAACCAATACATATACTCAACATCAACAAAATGAAGAAGAAAAAAAAAAAAAAGCAGAAATAATAACTGAGATTGAAAATTCTAAAAATCTGTAAAATGTCACCATATGGAAATACAGAAGAAAAATCACTGACTATTCATATAGGCTATAGCACTGATGAAGGATGCAACAAACAATAAGACATTAATGAAAACTTAATACATTAATCAATGAAACAACTAATGTGCTACAAATTGAACACGAATAACAACTGGTATATGGCAACTTACTGCCAAGGATCATCACCAAGAAGGAGAACATCATTCTCCCTGTCAACAAATACAAGCTGCCAGCCTGATCTCTGAGTCTTTGGGTCCTCTAGTTGGCCTTCAAGGCCAAACATGCGAGCGAGCTCACTGCGCAGCTCATCATAGTTGCTAAACTTAGAAATGTCCAGTGACCTCCCAAAGGACCCTGACTTGTGAACCTGTCAAAATTAAACCACTTCCGTCAAGAAATGCAACTAAACTAGTAGTACTGAACAGTAGACAACACCCATAACAAAAGAATAGGAGATATAAATAAAAACTAGAGTTTCAAGGGAAAAAAAAAATTCATCAGAAGCACTACTCAATGCTTATGTAAAAAGGGTCCCAATATTCCTGTAAAAGAGTACCGATTCAATATTAAACATAAATATCTGACATACAGATCTTAAAATTGCAGCTTGAACCTATTGCATAATTTATATAGTTATGCTTAATTTTGGTAACTGATATTTGAAAAAGGTTGCACAAGCGCGCACGCGCACACACATACACCAGCTATAATAAACAAAAAAGAAACTAGCTATATTACCTTGACAAAGGTTCCAGTTGGTGTATTTGCTTGGTCTACATTTTCAGAAGACTGCAAGAAGCCAGATTCATCCACACAACTTGAAGTTGTCATGTTTGAACTAAGGGGGAAATCAGTGCCCGGAGTACCACCACAGTTTGAAGCAGAAAATGGCAGTGACAATGAATCATTCACGTTGCATATATTTCTCAGGTTAGACATGCCATTTTGCAGCATAAGAGAAGAGGGGTCAATGTTGATCCCAAATAAAAGATTGCTCTGAGGATCAGCAGCACCATGATATGCAGAATGTTCTCTTCCAGGAAATGGAGGCAAAGCAGCAAGCTCAGACACATTTGATAGTGATGTTCCCATGTTTTCCACCTGAGGCAATACACACTGAGCAGCAGCAGATGGAAGCTGAGACTCAACAGTTACTTGCTTGGATAGTATGGCTGCAGAAGAAATAACGGAATTAGATCCATTCGTATTAAGTAACTGGGATGTTCCGTCCTGAGAGAATGAACCTAGTAGACTCTGGATGGTGGAAACATCAGAGCTGGAAATATGCTTCCTGATAGGTTCAGGAAAAGTCTGCTGCTGGCAGTGTGAAGTTGAGGTTTGCATGGAAGGAGATTGAGACTCTGTCCCTGATGCAAAATCAGACATAGGAGAAATGACATTTGGTATCTGCTGATGAATAGGCAAGTTTTTAAGTTGTTGCTGCTGCTGCTGCTGTTGTCGCTGATCACTATATGGGTGGTAACGATGCAACTGTTGTTGCAGAAGTTGTGACTGAGCAGGCACCTGGTTTTCTTGAAAATTGTGTAGAAGGGTGTTCTGAGACTGAGACTGTGGTAATAATGGCCTCTGTATCTCAGAAGTATGAGCAGAGGGAACATTTGAAGTCTGCTGAAACTTCAACAAAGATTGGGAAGAAGATATTGAAGGATCCATAGTTCTCATTTCTTGGAATGCGGCAGAGGTCATTGCTTGGTATAACTCTGGTTGGAGACCTGTTATAGAAGCATCAAGTCTTGGTTGCATCCATGGTTTAACGCCAATCCCCTGAAAGTTCAAAGATTGCATTCCTTGATCCCCAAGCCCACCTTGGAGCCACATGTATGGAGAACCAATGCCCATGTCACCATCCTTAAGACCTGACCCACAAAATGGTAGGCACAAATAAATTAACACAGGTGTACCTCACAGCGCAAAATAAAACAAAGCATAATGTCACAAATATCCTAGAGAAAGCTATAACACATTTTACTAACAAAGTAGCATACCATACAAAGAAGGTAGTCCCGATGGCCAAGGGCGCCTCAACCTCAAGGAGAATGGGGATGGATACATTGGAAATGTTGTCAAAGGTTCAATCTCCCACAAGGAAACTCTTGGCTGCCTCTCCCCTGCAGTGGACTCATCCCAGCCAACCTACACCAGTAGACAGAAGTTCAAGAACCAAGTTCTACATCATTTTTTAAGACAAGCTCAGATATTTCTATAATTGTGCTGAATCCTGCCATGGCAAATCAAACAGTATTGACAAACCTTGACAGAACGCCAGTGCGAATTTGGCCAGTGGACCGGATCTAAATCACTAATACCTGTTATAGTACCCATGTATCTGGACACGAACATATGACAATGAGTAGATGCATTGATGTCCAAAAAACCTCAAAAAAGACCAGCTTTCTGAAGGACGACTAAATATTATTGTTAGAATATGTTGTGTATATTGGGCCCAAGCCCATTAGTCTCTTGTGTATATATATACCTCACTTTGTAACCCTATTCAAATTATGAAATACATTTCTCTCATATTTCTACATGGTATCTAGAGCCAGAACATAATCAGGTGGCTGCCAACGTTTTCCGGCGAGCCTCTTCTCTTTCCGTGACCTTTGTTTCTCACGGTGGTATCTTTTGGCGACCGGATCACTTCACCTCAGCACCAGTGTTCGCACGCGCCCGGCGGAAATCGACCGCCTTGAGCCTCGCGCCTCCGCCAGACTCAGAAGCCTTGTATATGCAGCACAACTTCTCCGGCGACCATCTTACATTTTCTTAGATCTACTTCTCAGGTGCTCATCTGCTGCCCGGCTCCACCCAGTTGGACTCCTCTCATCAAGGTGAGTCCGGCCATCCAGTTTATGCCGCGCCCCTTGCGCGTATCAGCCATCTGATGCCGGAACCGGCTGGAGCCACTTTCCGGATCTGTTCGACTTATTTTTACGTGAGGACTTCGTGCTTCTTTGTTATTTTCTTACTCACATCTTGAAGATCATCTATTTGGCTTTTTCTAGTCTTCTTTGTCTTGAAACATGGCTGGTTCATCTTCTTCCTTTAGTTTGGGCTCTTTTTCTACCTTTTCATCCACTCCGGCCATTCTGTGAGAAAAAGTTAATGGGCTCTTCTAACTATATTCCTTGGTCTAAGAATTTGTTGAAAAATGGTGCATTGGTCGAGGGTAAAAAACACCTCACAACTAAGATTGATGATGTGAAAGCGGAGGAGAAGGAAAAATGGGAACAAAGCTGATGCTTTGTTGTGTACTCTGTTATGGCAATCTATTGATCCACCGCCCAGCATCTATACAAACTTTGACACTTGTTATGAGCTATGGACTCGGCCAAATCTCGTATACCAATGACATTGGTAGCTTGTATTACATTTGTTGACAAATTAATCGACCGTCAGCGAATACTACTATTGATGAATGTGTTGGTCGGATGTCTTCTATCGGTGAGTTCAATGCTCTTACCAGCTGGAAAAACTATTCTTTGAAGAGCTTTGCTCGAGAGAGAGACAAGTTCTTTATGGTATGTACCTTGGCATGCTTGAAGTCGACCATGCATCTGTGAGGGACCAAATCCTTGCCCGGCCCGATTTGTCCCACTACATTGGATGAGGTTTTCTCTGGCTTCTTCGTGTTTCCTCTGTGCTTTGGTCCTGTTGCCGGATAGCTCGACTTTAGTTTCAGCGAAATGCTCAGCGTGGTCTAAGGAGGACCAGGTGGTGATCATCGAGGAAACAATAGGGCACCTCGTCTAAATGCGCTTATTGTCATAGATGGGGGCACACTAAGGGAGAAATGCTTCAAGTTGCATGGTCGTCCTCCTCGGGCTAATCTTGCCCACAATGAGGACAACCCGCCTGAGCAACCAAGGGACCATCCAGTACAGCAGTCTGTCACACTTATTGGGACTGATTATGATGATTATTTGAGGTATCGGGCATCACAGCAGTCCTCATCATCCAGTGTACCTGTTGCTCATTCTGGTAATTCCTTTGCTTGCGTGTCCCAATCTTCTGTTGGACCATGGGTCCTTGATTCTGGCGCTTCTGATCATATCTGTGGTAATTCCCTCTTACTTTCTCATATTAATTATTCCACCGAGTGCCTTCTATTACCTTAGCTAATGGCTCTACAGCAGTTGCTACTGCTGTATGGTAGTGCCTGACCACCCTCTATTCCTTTGAACTATGTACTGTGCTGTGCTCAAATGTCAAAGTTCAATCTTGTTTCTATTAGTAGTCGACTCGTAACTTAAATTACCTTGTCTCATTTTCTCTAATTACATTTGTTATTCGAGGATCGTAGTGCGGGACGGGTGATTAGCGCGAGACATGAGTCACGAGTGCGTACTATCTTTCATCACCATCGGTTGCACCTTCTACTTCATCTCGAGCTTCTCCCACAATAGTTTGGGACATCAGTCTATCTAGCTTGAGAAAATGGTTCCTGGTGCTTTCCTCTTTGTCCAGTCTTAATTGTGAGTCGTGACTAGGTAAGCGATCTAGAGTGTCTTTCCTAAGCGTGTCAATAATCGGGTTCGTCCCACTTTGCTTTAGTTCACTCGATATTTGGGGTCTAGTGTTGTTTACGTACGGATTTGTATTTGTAACCTTCATTGTGATTATTCTCGTTGTACTTGGTTTATATTTAATGAAAAAATCGGTCTGAAGTTTTATCCATTTTGAGATCTTTTGTCTTGAAATTAAAAATCAATTTCATACAAATATTAAAGTCCTACGGAGTGATAATGCACTGAGTATTTTCCCGGCTTTCACTCAATTCATATGTCTTCGAGGGAATTATACATCGATCTCTTGTGCTTATACACCTGTGAGATGGGGTTCTTTGAGCCTTGAGAATAGACATTTGATTGAGACAACTCGCACTCTTTTACTCCATGTAATGTTCCCATTCGTTTTTGGGGGGATCTTTGTCATTCTTTGCATGTTACCTTATTGTCGCATGCCATCTTACGTTTTTCGCGACCTGAAAGCCCCTTCATTCCATACTTTTTCCTAACCAGGCGTCATATTCCCTTACTCCACGCACTTTTGGGTGTGTTTGCTTTGTTCATAATATGATGCCTGGAAATGATAAGTTGTCGACCAAGTCAATCAAATGTATATTTCTTGGTTATTCTCGTGTTGAAAGGTTACAAATGTTACTCTCCAGGATACTACTTGGTATTACCTATCTGATGTCACCTTCTTTGAGTCTTCCAGTTTTATCCTTCATCTTCCACAAACCCATCTCCGTCCATGCGGAGGTTCTACCCTTTGCATTCCTCCTTTCTTGTCATTGGACTCAGCAGGCTAGAAGAACCAGCCAGAAGCGATCGTTTCTCTACGGTAGAGGTCGACCAGCCAGAGCCGCCTACGGGTTTATGCGTCGAGTTCGCCTGACCGGTGATGCTCCTTAGCTGATCCTCTTGACTCATCTCTGCTCGACACATTCCCTTCGAGGATCCTAGTAGCGATCTTCCCCCATTGTACCATTAGAAAGGTACTCGTTCCACTTGTAATCCCTCGTCATATATAACTTTCTTAGTTACCATCAGCTTGTCCACTCCATATTGTGCTTTTATATCCTCTTTGTCTGCTTTGTCTACTATTCCTAACTCTATTAGAGCATTTCACACATCGAGGATGGCGTCAGGCAATGATGGATGAAATGTACGCCGTACTAATGGCGCGGGAGTTGGTTCCTCTCCTCCAGGTAAAACTCCGGTAGCTTGTCGTTGGATTTACAGTTAAAGTTGGCCCAGGATGGTGGGGTTGATCGCCTTAAGGCTCGTCTTGTTGCTAAAGGTTATACTCGAGTTTATGGCGATTGCAAATGGTACCTTCTCTCTGTTGCCAAGATGTCATCTGTTGCGTTTATTCTTGGCTAGTTTATCCGTTCTTGGCCTTTGTTTTGACGATATTAAAAATGCTTTTGCATGGTGAACTTCATGAGGAGATCTATATGGAGCCTTTGGCTTTGTTGCTCGGGGAGTCTAATTTGGTTTGTAAACTTCATCGGTCTCTTTATGGTTTGACAATCCCTACGTGCCTGGTTTGGAAGGTTTAGCAGCTTATTTATTCGGAATTTGGAATGTCTGGGTTGTCATTCAGATCATGATTATTTATAGGCATAACTCTCGGGAAAGTGCATCTGCTTGATAGTTTATGTTGGCGATATTGTCATAACGAGGAGATGATCATGATGGCATTGAAGAGTTGAAGAAACACTTATTTCATCACTTTCCCGGACCAAGGACTTGGGCTTACTTAAATACTTTACGGGTATTGAAGTAGCTCGATCTAATTGTGGTGTTGTTGTTTCTCAAAGGAAGTATGTATTGGACATTCTAGAGGCGGTATGTCGGATTGTAAACTGTTGACTCTCCCATGGATCCTAATGTTAAACTTCTTCTGGTGAGGGAGCCATTGGCGATCCAGGCAAGTATCGGAGACTAGTTGGTAAGCTAAATTACCTTACTATCACTCGCCCAGGATATTTCATTTGTTGTTTTACGTGGTGAGTCAGTTTCTTGATCTCCTTGTGATAGTCATTGGGATGCATTTACTCGTATTTTGAGGTATGTAAAGGAACTCTGGACAAGATGCATTATCACGAAAACAAAGGTCATTCTCAGTGATTGGGTATTGAGGATGCTGATTGGTGGATCCTTGATGAGGCGTTCTACCTCGGGATCTTGTGTTCTTGTAGGAGTAACCTGGTCTCTGGAAAAGTAAGAAGCGAGGATGTTGTAGCTAGATCTAGTCTTGAGGTGAGTATCGTGCTATGGCCTTGGTCGCATGTGAGCTTATTTGGATTAAACAACTAATTCATGAGTTAAAATTTACGAGAGTCTCTCCGATGAAGTTGTTTTGTGATAATCAGTTTACTCTTCACATTGCTTCTAACCAGTCTTTCATGAGAGAACTAAACATATTGAAGTGGATTGTCATTTCATTAGAGAGAAAATTTTGTGCAGTTGTATTGTCACTAGTTACATTTGTTCTAATGATCAATTAGGTGACATTTTACTAAGTCTCTTAGGGCCCTCGAATTGGGTTTATTTGTAACAAGCTTGGTGCATATAATCTATATGCTCCGACTTGAGAGAAGTGTTAGAATATGTTGTGTATATTGGGCCCAAGCCCATTAGTCTCTTGTGTATATATATACCTCACTTTGTAACCCTATTCAAATTATGAAATACATTTCTCTCATATTTCTACAATTATCATGAGTGATTAATTCATAAAATCCTTCAGCTTTTATCATTCATAACAATCATTCACAAAAACTTGGTTTTTTATCCTTTTTGAAGTACATATAATACATCCACAGCCACATCTGCAGTTACTAAACAAATATGCACAATAAAGAATGACATTACATGGCACACAAAACTATTAATACAATATCAACCGTAACAAACTGACTCATAAGAAACATAAGATGGTGGGAGTGAATAGCACACTTACTACTAACAAAAGTGTTGAAGTCACAACTACACACATGGCCTCCCTAAATTTAAAGGGGTCCAACCAATATTTTTCCAGTCAAAAATGGAATTATGTGCAATTGTGATTGGTGAGTGCAGTGTTCTGCAAATCACTACACGCTCAAACCTAAGTATTATGTGGTTATCAACTCACCTAACAAAATGATAAAATTGAACATAAATAAAATTTGGAAAGTAAATTTGAATGTTAAAGTACTCCATAGGTCCCTATGCTTTTTGAGAAAATTCAGAAATGTCACCATAGTTTTATGCAATTAGGTTCGGTCCCTATAGTTTCTAAAACTAAAATAAAAAAACCGGGTCCTTGAATCCACCCAACCATCAGAGCACTATAGGGACCCAACTGGGGAAAAAATTGAAACTTCAAATATAAGGAGCAGACCAGACCGAACCTAGTTTTGAGCTCAGTAGAGCTAGTTTTCAGCTCAAAGTTGGGTTCATTTACCTCGTTGGCCTGTTGGGTTCATTGCAAACTTGCAACAATGGGTTTGTTCAGGTTTTCTTGTTCGTGGCTTCATTTATGGTGGGAGCTATGGGGTTGAGACAGAAACAATATCGTTTGCCTCCTTTGCAGGGTTCATGTTGGGATAACTACAACTGTGAGGTCAATGTTATTGCCCATTACGGAGCCTTATCATTCAGTTGTTGCATTTTGGGTTTTCAAAAAAACCTGTTAGTTTAGACATCTGGGGAAAATAACCATTATGTTGTAGACTCATTCAATCGCCCTCAAACTCGCAACTCTATATGAGTTTACACAAACAATTTTGTAAGCGAGTTAACAAGATTTGGATACCTAAAGTCATAAACTCCTACAATTCTATGAGTTAAGAGTTTGACAACCATGACAAGCACCATTTTTCATTTTTTCAAGAAGCATTAGGACCTAAAAAGTAATTTAACTAAATATTGCCTACCTAAGTCACAAGACAAAACATAAACTAAACACTGTATATTTGGGATAAGAACTTTTTTTAGCTTCTTTAGCAGGGATTAATGTAGCAATAAGAGAAAGGAATATTTAAGACAAGTAATACCTACCGACGGACACTTGATTCTTCTGTCTCAAAGAGCATCCTAAATCGCATGCCAACAGAAACTCGTGTATGATACACAGCTTTAACATACTTGGCCAGAGGAATGACAAATTCAGATGGGCTTGCTCTGTTAAAAAAAGTAAGTTCAGCGTGATTTGTAGTGCAATAATTCAGATCATTAGCACTAAAGTTACCAACCTAGGATTATAGAATATAGTAAAGCGGCTATTTGTGGCAGCTGCATGAGCTGCAGCAGCAAGAAGACCAATGTGCATGCTATCACTTGACAAAACCGATGATGGCATGATAGTCTGTGGACGGTTTGCTCGTCGTATGCCCAAGAGTAATTGATTTTTTTCATTCCTGATATAAAGAACAGAAAAAATGGTTACAATTATATATTAAAGTTTCCTCCCAATAGATTTTGATCACCCAACCATGGTGCAGACTGATATGCAATTACTGTTGATTTTGCTAGACAAGCAGGCTAATGAGATAATACAAATTTGTCAGGTCAAGAAGCTACTACAGACAGACATTATTTTAATATGGAGAACTTAATACAAATATAACATGATTTCTAGCCTAAGCCCTCTGCAATTTCCAACAGGTCAAGCCAATGGAAATATCAGAATTATAGGTACCAGATGAAAAGGACTGAATCACCAGCAACAAGCCTCTTAGCATTGACAAAGACACTCCACCCTGTAGTCAGAAGATGCCTTTTGGGCTGACCTACAAGTGAAAATAGAAAACTAGTAATAAGTGAAAACATTCAAGTAACAGTTCAAGCAAATTACATGATGATACGTATCATGACAGTTACTTGGTATCATTCCTTGGTTTCACTATAGACAATTTGTGAAATTTGACATAGAAAAGGCTCTTCAGAATAAGACCCAGATTAGATCAGATGTACATAATTAAGGACCATATACTGAACCGTTAAATGTGACTTAACACAGCTTTCATACTGACCAATGACCATGCAAAACAAACATTAAATTGACCGGGGATGACAAAGTTTTAACACAATTAGAACAGTAATGGTATTTAAATGTAGTAATGCTTACAGTTTAACACAAGAAACAAACTCGACAAACAAAGTAAGGCAAGTAGCCAACCTAATAAAGATAAATGAGTATGCAATAAGACAGAAGTTGAAGTAGCATAGCCATTTCTACCCAAAGAAGAAGAAGAGGTAGCACAGTCAGAATACTCATATCATAGTCCCACAAAATCAAATTACTAGCCAGAAACCTATGTACTGTTCCAAATGCTACTTTGATTGCAACGTTTTGCATGTTCAAGGAAAGTTGCAAAGTTAAGTTCATAGGATAGGATACATACATCAGAGGTGCATTCATTTATCAGTAATTAAGTGCAATAGCATACAATGAAAATAATTGAGCACATGCAAGTGCAAGGACTAAATATAATTTATACCAAACACTTTGAAAAACTAACCCCGAAATATATGTCTGAATTTCCACTCATTATCATGAAGATCTCTGGCAATTAGTTCTTGAGCAGGAGGCTGCTGTGAGTAATCCTGAGAAACAAATTAAAGAAAATTATCAATCAGGACAAGAGTTGACAAATTAATTACTGTATATCAAATATAGCATACAAAATCACCAAGTCAATATGACCTACAAGAGGAGGGAAAACTTTTTCAGCTGCCCTTCGAGGAACAGAAAATCCTCCATGAGTGCTGGTATCACTTGCGGTTAATGTCTTACAGAAGTAGTTGGTTGGTTGTTTGCTTGGAGTACCCAATTCTGCAGGCAGCAGATATACCTCCTTTTGCTCTTCCTAAAAAACGAATCATGTCAAGACGTGATAAAGAATAGAACAAAGTATCAAATAAGAGAAAAGTAAGTACTGGACTTAGAGGTTGCAGAGTCATTTGAGCATATACTTCATCTGTTTCAGCATCTGCCTGCAAATTTCATGCTTATTAGGTTCAGAGTGCAAGTCCATAAAAATATTCTCTTCTGAAGTAGGTTTAATGGGAACTATTAATTTTATTCTTACATGCATTGTCACATTGTGAAGCTGACAGATAAACTGCGGCGGCAAGTTAGGATAATTAGGAATATGTGCATCTACTTCCCCGATGGTTGAGGCAGCAACCTGTAAATACATCTAAATCTGTCAAATTTTATTAAAGACAAATTTTCTTAAAATTTAACAAAATGTTGTTTGTTTCAAGCATAAAGCAATGTCATGTGTTACTATGGACAAGGTTTATGAGGTAGAGTCGCAGCAACAACATAAAGCCTGAAATCAAAAGTTGAATATAGCAGTTTAAACATTAATCCATGAAGTCCATCCATTGACATGGTCTTAGACGGCCTCCCTCCCTCCAAACATAACAACTTAAACATTTGTCCATGACATTCACTGACATATAACTTGCAGCTCACAGCTCTCCGTATTTTCAGACTACTGCTGACCGACTAACTATGAATCCCTCCTATCAGGTCAAGTACCAAATCTAAGTTATCTAAAACTTATGAGCTTGCACTGGCGAAAGCATAACTGCTCTCCTCAGGTATAACAAAAAAGTAATAAGCTGAAGTTTACTCCACTGACTTAAATGGACAGATCAAAATAGCACAACTGACCTGCTCACCGAGATCGTATGGATATACTTGAGGTTCTAATGATCTATATGATTATGATCTCATCTCATGTGCTTTCATGGGCATAAGAGCATCACCAAATATCCATGAAAAGCCACACAAAAAAAGGTATAGTACACCAAATCCAACTTAAAGATAGAAGTAGTATTACTGACCTGCTCACTGTGACCTTGGGGAAAGTAGACTACCCGACTTCCAACATGAGGCAGAGAAACCAGAGGGCCAGCACATGCATGCCAAAGTTCCGAATTCAAACATTTTTTATCCCCTACACAATCACAGGCTATATAATATGAATATTCATGAAGTGAATCATGCACAGCCTTCCTCATGTAATTATAGAAGATAAATCAAAAGCCACCATAGTCCAGTACTCCAGTCTGCATGTCGCATATCCCTAAAAAATGTACTAAATTCACTACGTATTTTATCATTTGAAATAAAATACCATAATCCAAACTCCAAATACAGAAAACAGACAACCACAAAAAATGTATATAAATAGTAATACAAGCTCAGTCACCTCAAACTAAAAATAAAAAACCGCACATACTTGCAGACTTAGCACCGAAACATAAGTTGAAAAAAAATCAGATACGAACACAATGGTTAAGACACTAAAGTTAATCTTGACACATACTATGACACTTGAAACAAATAAAAACAGACTGGGGAACCTTGTTAA
This sequence comes from Calophaca sinica, assembly GCA_037113605.1. Taxonomy (NCBI): domain Eukaryota; kingdom Viridiplantae; phylum Streptophyta; class Magnoliopsida; order Fabales; family Fabaceae; genus Calophaca; species Calophaca sinica. The sequence continues at coordinate 121,717,723 of CM073736.1, read as the reverse complement.
ACCTCAGTTCATGCCGTATAATGCCAAAAATAGCACCTACAAACAAGTACTAGTGTATGCCTCACTACAAAACAAAAAGAACTGTCTCTTCAATCTCCACAAAAGGAACAACACACACCGATAAACAGAGGTAAAGACAAGATAAGAAATTTAAAAAGCAAACAAAGTGGGGGCAGCATATAAAGCAATTTGGAACTCAAGTTACCTTCTTCTTCAAGCTGTTGATTAAATCCAGAAGAAAGCCTCATGCTTTCAGCTACAGATGAAGTTCCAAACTAGTAAAAATCCAACCCCAACTTCAATAAAAGCATTATCCACTAACGTTTCTCATGTTCCTTCAATCACAACATCCAAATCCCCACCCTCCCACCCCACCCCACCCTCCCTCCCAATTGAAAGCAACCCAATTAGCCATACAACATCATCCAAAACCATTTGCAATGCAAAACTCATTCCTCTTGGTTTTTCTCATAGGACTAAGTAAGACCAAAGCACTACATTCAAAAGCGCTAATTGAGAAACTAAAATGCAAAACCCTAACTTCCCAGATCTCAAGAATAAAAATTGACCTAACAGGAACAGTGGAATTAGAAGGACTGAAAGAGAGGTAAATGAAGTGAGAGTGACGTTCATTTCGAGCTGATGCTGATGTTGAGGTTTTGTGGATTTCAGCAGAAGCAGAAAAGTGTGTGGGTGATGTGAGAGAAAAACAAAACGAAGAAAAAGGGGGGAGGAGAGAGAGAGAGACAGTTATGTGCAATTTGGCTAATATGCTTTCTTCTTACAGTGATTGGTAATGATTGATTGATTCTTGCTATAAATATGCTACGAAATGGTATGTGGCTGTATGTTTTTTTTTTTTTTTTTTTTTTTTGACTAGAGGCTGTATGTGTTTTGAGAATTACTACTACAGGGATAAGGATCTAAGTGAGTCTCTTTATACAAGGCACTAGTGAAAAAAATACACTGATTCCAGTTATTAATTCAAATATTAATTATTAAAATTTAAATAATTTTATATATATTTTTCATATTTGTAATCTTTATTTTTTATTAATAAAAACCACTTATCTTAGTATCTCCCCTAGTGAAGTATTCCACAGAAGAAGAATGCATCGACCTGTTTGCCTTCTTTGCAATTGAAGGCATGTCTGGTGTCCCAGCTCTACCGTGAGAAACAATGAGACACACTCTCAAGCACTCTCTTTTCAACACATTCTTTATTATTGGTTTAAATTCACAGAGTCGCACCAAATTTACGTGGCACCCACATGATTTAGTGAGACTCACTTGAATTTTAACCAATAAGATATACTATATTGGGAAAAGAGTATTAAAGAGTGTTGATAACACTCCTTGAGGAAACAATATAGCTAGCAAGGTTAGAAGTACACCAATCAAACTTTTTTTTTTAGGATAATCAAATTCTTTCATCTTGTAAATTGTTAAATTTACTTATGTTTAATGCATGAAAGAAGGATTGAAGCCACCAAAGGTTGGTCCAGTTGGCAGGATTTAGCTCACATCCCACGAATCCTGTCGTCGATGTGAGGACCTTGTTGGTTAGTAATATATAAATACCTCTGTAAGCGCTCTTTGAGCTTTGAGGCTTTCCCTGACCCTGGTAAACCCTCCAGACCTAACTCACCTAAACTTTCGTAAACCAAATTTTTTTTTTTTGAAAGTGATAGCAATATAGAGGAAATTTGAGATATTGACAAAAGAAGGAGCTTGATGATCATGTATGTTTGACTTCTTATTTTTTACGAGAATAGTAAAAAGGGTTGACTTTCTCGGTAAAGTAGATTGATTTTGTTCAGTACATCAAATTTGAGATGTGATGACATTAGACTTTGTGTTTGCTTCAACGATTTTCGAATTTTATTCCTTAAAAAAAGAATATAACATTTAAAGATGTTTGTTTGCAACAAACATACCAAAAGAAAACACACCATTCACCAGATTAGATGAAAGTTGAAAACACATAGAAGAGAAACCTTAACTATGAGATTCACAATAATTTTTCTTACCTCTCAAATCGCAAGGAAAGAAAAAAGAAAAAAAAGATAACTATCTTTTCTTTTAATACTACCCTCATTATTATTCTCTTCATTACGTTTTATTTTCATAATTTTATTTGAGGCATTTTTATAATTTTACATTTACATATTTGGCGTAGCCAAACGTTGTTAAATTTGGGCGTTTTAGTGGTTGTCAGAGAGTTAGTCAGGGATCTCCACTTTGCGTGTGTGAGTTTACGATTGGTGCTTGCCACTCTATCTACAAACCCAAAAAAATAATTAAGAAAAGTTAACTTTTTTCTTCTATTTTCTCTCCTGCCAAACAAATAAAAAAATTATCCCATTTTTCACTTTTTTTTCATTCCCTCCACTTTCTTTTCTTTTACATTATTTCCTCCCGCTTTCTTTGCAAAATCAAACTAAACCTTAAAACAAAGTTATGAAGTATACTAGCTTAAATTGTAATAAAAAAAAAATCAACCTAGTTATAGAATGTATAATTTAAATGATGAAAGAGGTTATTGAAAATTTTAATTGAAAGAAAAAGAAAAAAGAGTAAATACCAAATATTTGTATAAAGAGGACAAGAGAAAATAAGAAATAATTATTCCCTTATTTCATTTGCAATAGGAACGGCGAGAAAATAAAACTTATATATTATTTTGTCCGTATAATAATAAATATTGTATAATAAATAAAATAATTTTAATCAATATATGTAAACCATCTTAAACTTATTTTCTGCTTTCTCGAATTTTTACAATTTTATTTCATCAAAAAAATAATTACTATTTTAAAGTTGAATCAAAATTGAAAGATGAGGTATTTTGACCCGCACCCCGCCTTACAAATAATAAACTAAATATAAATAGAAATGATATTTATACACATATTTTGACACAAAATACGACACACCATATATCCGTACGTGTACGGACCGTATATCCATACATGTACAGACAACATTTTTTTCAAATTTTTTTTTTTAGATTTTTTTTAGCTGTTTAAAAAAATATTTGTCATTAACCAGATAATGAACTGTATTAACCAGATAAATGAACTTTGTTAACCAGATAAATAATTCACCAGATAATGTGAACCATTTATTTATCTGGTTAACGAAGTTCACTTATCTGGTTAATGGTTCATATTATCTGGTGAATGTCAACCCTGAAGTTCATTATTTATCCGGTTAACGGTTCATTTATCCGGTTAATGCAGCCATTATCCTGGTTAATGACAAATATTTTTAAACAGCTAAAAATCAAAAAAATTGAAAAAATATTGTATCTCAGATGCATTTGACCGTATGTCAGACAAAGACGGACTTTGTGTCCCATTTTGTGTCCAATTAACAGGACTCTAAACTAAATAAGAAAAGTTTACAAAATTTTCTATCCTGTTCTATTTATCATTTTGTCCTCAACAACTCTATGTTAATGTATACTATTTATTTAGAAAAGCTTATTTTGAATTTATATGGGTCTATCTAATAACATAGGCACTCATGTTAAGCATTTGGGAAAACTTATAAAAATAACTTACAATACACTCATTAGCTGTTTTTAGCTTCTGAAAATAGCAACACAAAAAATCTTACATTTTAAGCCCTAATTAATAATTAATCAATGTGATAAAGATGCATGAATAAGTAAACATTAAAATCAGATATTTATTATACCCTCATATTCCTTATTATAAGAAACAAAACGCTAATTCACACAGTCCAAGAAAATGTATTGAAAATAGTTTTTTCTAATTAATACTCTTAAAAATTTAATTTTTTTTTCCAAAAGTACCTCTTCTATGAACAACACACTTTGCATAAAAAATAGATTATCTCATTAATATAAGTCTCACTGTAAATAAGGTATAAATAGAAATTAAACATTTAATATATTTAAAAATTAATATTGTTTCTTATAATTAAAAAAAATATTTTATTTCTTATAAAAGGGACCAGAAAGGGTAATTATGATTGACAATATCAAACTTTTACTTCATAAACGCAGGACATAGGATTAGTAAAAAAACATAGGACATGGGACATACTACATTATTTTTCTCCCAAGACCAACATGTGTCCATCCCCTTTAATATATTATTTCTCCACCTTTTCCGTGAGTTTAAGGAATGCTTCCCAACCAAAAAAAAACAGTATCAATATCAATATAATATAATACAATAACAAAACAAAAATAAATAAAGACTTGATCAATAGTGTATTAAATATTTTATAAATGATAAAGGTTTTGTTAAATGGAGCCTAAGGTATATAATTAGGAAAATGATTTTTAATATTATTTTTTTAGAGTTACACAAATCGATTGAATGGATGTAGGTGACTCATATTTAGTTCTTTTAAATAGAGCAGTAACAGTTGTTCAGGGCAGAAATAGAGCAATTTGGAGCAGAAATAGAGCAGTTCGGAGTAGTTCAAAGCATAAATAGAGCAATTCAGAGCAGTTCGGAGCAGAAATAAAGCAGTTCGGAGCGAACCAAATAACAGTTCGGTTCAGTTCGTGACGAACTGGCATTCCAGTTCAGTTCAGTTCAGTTCAAGCGAACCGTCATGTCAGTTCGGTTCAGTTCGATTCAGTTCTCTTACAGAACAGAAACATGAACAGTTCTACAGGTGAGTGAGGATATACAAGTAATTATTTCTAAAATAATTTTTACACGAGGCACCATATGTGGCATATATTTCCGTCTTTCATACTCACCATAATTTTTTTGTACTAAATAGCATTAATTTCAAAGTTTATTTCCATTCAAAAATTAAAAAAATGAATTTCTTTAATATTTTTAAAGAAATAAATATTTTATTTATCAATAAATTTTTTCTTTGAAAAGTATTTTTAAAAAAAGAAAGAAATGTTGAGATTATACCCATCACAATTGATGTCCTTGCTTATGGTAAAGCCTATGTCAACACCACTTTGTTTGAGAAGTGAGGTAGCCAAGTCTCCCCTTATGTTAGAAAAGTGACTAGTTGCTTCTTTAAGGCCCTCACAAACGGCATATCGATCGTCCTTAGTGGTTGCTGAAGATTTCAAATCCCTAACAACATTGCAATAAGAAGACGAAGGGGAATCACCACCTGTTTTCGCACAAGGAAGCATTGATCCCTTTGCTTCTTCACAATCGAAGGCATGCCTTGGCTCCACCCTGAGGAACAAAAAGCCAGCAAAGTTAGAAATTAATACAACGATCAAGTTCTTCATCATGCACTTGTTAAGTTTACTAATGTTTTGATGTATGAAAAGAGGACTAAATAGGGTAGCAATATAGCAAGAAATTTGGGATGTCAACAAAAGGAGGAGATTGAGTGGCGTCAACAGTGGTTAGGAAAATTTGGCTCCTTATTCTTTACAAGAATAGTAAAGTCAGTTGATTTTATGATAAACTCATTTCGCTTATCGATTGATTGTGTTTGTATCAGGCGTTTCGTTGCTAAAAAAAGGGTACAAAACATTTAAAGATGACTTATCTTATGAGTTGCTTTTTCACTTGCTCAAAAAAAGGATGAACATTGTGGCAATTCTTTCCTTTAAGGAACGACAACACACCAACAACATACCAAGTGACAATGTCATCGAAAACTTAGCTTGAACGGCGAAATAAAATTACTATTTTTCATAGGTTGAATGCTATGGTGAAGCATTATTATGGGTGGTTCATAAGTAATACAACAAAATTACCTGCTATAGGTTCATAAGTGATGCATCAAAATTACCTGCTATAGCAGGCATTCACTAGTTTTATAAAGTTATAACAGTATGTGTGCCTTCGACCACATTTACATTCTCATAAAGATAATATTATCACTTCATAATACCAGTAAAAGCTTGATATAGCAGATAATTTTGATGCAACACTTACGAACCTGTTGTTGCCGGGTTGTGGCATCAATTGTCCCGTGGCGGAGACCCATGTGGGGTCAAGTCACAGTCGACACGTGACGCTTGGGCTGTTACGGTTAAGTAGAAAGAGTTGTATTCTGACTAACAGCTATAACTTTTGGCCTAGTGGTAAGCGCTTGATCCAACAATTGGTATCATAGCCAAGGTGACATGTTCGATTCCCAACGAGAGCAATTGCTGAGGGGGAGATTGTTGCCGGGTTGTGGCATCAATTGCCCTATGGCAGAGGCCCAAGTGGCGTCAAGTCACAGTCGACACGTGGCGCTTGGGCTGTTACGCAGTTAAGTAGAAAGGGTTGCACCCTAACTAACAGCTATAGCTTTTGGCCTAGTGGTAAGCGCTCGATTCAACACCTATGGCAGGTAAATTTGATGTATCACTTATGAACCACCAGTCTTGACGTTTTACTGTAACATTCACCCTATGAAAAATTAGTAATGTTGCTTCGTCATTCAAGCTAAGTGCTGTGGATTCAACAAGAAAGTGGAACAAATAACAATGGCAAACCAAACTAAACAGTCCTAGCAATCAAAGAATCAACCAAGACAAGAATAAAACAATTCTATGTGCAAGTAAACAGCCCCAATAAAATCAAACAACAAAGATAAGAGAGTAAAGGAAATAACACCGGATTGATGATGCAATTCGGTCCCAAAAAGATGACCTACATCTGCGGGAGAGAGCAGCCCTCCATTCACTATCAATTGAGTCTTTACAAATGAGAAATACAATTGTTCTTCAGAACCCCCTTCCAATTGTTCAAGATGAACAATCCCTAGAGCACTCACAATCCCAATCTCTCAAACCCTCAAATGATACACTCAAGATTCAATAGAGAAAGATTGAATCCTCCCTCTAAGAAATCATAAACCCCAAGGTATTTACAATGTGTTTCCCAACCCTAGAAATCGTACCCAAATCGCTCTGGATCGCCCAACCTTCGAAATTTCGCGTTCTGAGCAATTGACAGCAAAATCTGGTATTTACACCACTAGGTGAATCGATTCACCTTAATGATTTGAATCGATTCACATCATTAAAAAACTGCCCCTAATTGTGTGAATCGAACCTGCTTCGAGTCCCAGTGACACCAAAACACATGAATCGATTCCCAGGGTCCAAAACATGTCTGAATCGATTCCCATGAGGCTTGAATCGATTCCTAGGTGTAGAAAATCACTTCTATGCATTTCAATGATCCTCCAAACTATTTTAAGGCACCAAAAAACACTACAATTCTCTACCTTGACTTCAAATCAGTGATGATGCTCAACAATTACCCATCAACCACTTGCTGCTCTCTCCATTACCGGAATTATGTTTCAACGAAATTGATCAAGTCCAAGCAATGCTTGAACCTTGATCTAGGTAATGACTTGGTGAACACATCTGTCGGGTTGTCCTCTGATGCAACCTTCTCAACCACAATTTCTTTAGACTCAACAACATCTCTAATGAAATGCAAGCGGATGTCGATGTGTTTTGTCCTTTCATGATACACTTGTTGGAATCAAGAGGATTCAGAAACAATAACCCTTTAATTGTTTTGATGATAACAAAAGATTAAGAGAACAATTTATTCTCTAACATGGTTATAAGTGTGCAGAAAGTATTTATATTCGGAAAATTACGCTCAAGACTTAGTGAAATCTTGAATTTCACTGGAAAGCCCTGGCCTGGCTCGGTTCTTGGCACATAGAATCTGTTTGGTCAACGCCTGGTGTAAGTCAACGACTGGGTAGATCGATCTAAGAGACTACACTCGCTTGGTCAACGCCTGGTGTAAGTCAACGCCTCGTAGATCAGTCTAAGAGACTACACTGCTTAGTCAACGCCTGGTCTTCTACCAACACTCAACAGATTGTGTTATATGTGCTCCATGATAGACTTAGTGCTTTCCTACACGATTACGTCATTTGATAGCCCATTAAATTCTACACACAAGAATCTGGTGATCCGTGAAGCTCGATTCGATAGTAAAATTCAAGTACCTTGTTATACGAGGTATCTTTAGACAAGAAGAATGTCAAAGGATAAAATCATCAAGGAAACTTGTGCTTGAAGTGTCTATATTTTTGAAAAGCTCACTAAGGACAAAGTTATCGACATTGTGTATAATACTCGAGAATGCTTTTCGTCTTGAAAGCGGCGTATCCTCGCAGTGCCGAAATTCAAGGATCCGAACTTTGACTTTGGACAAAATTTGGACAAAAAGAAGCGTTGTGCGGACAAAAAGAGACGTTGTGTCACAACGGCACTTTTTCAACCCTAGCTATATATCCTACCTCATACAATCAAGTAAGATAGGAATTGAAGTTTTCAACAAACGATTTTCAACACGGTTGTACGCAATCTAGCAACTTGAATATTTTTCCGAGTAAAGGAGAGCATCAACATCTATCTTCTCAAACACTACCCAATCAAGAGACGGTGAGCAATCAAGAATTCATCCAAGTCTCTCGAGATCGTTGAACAAGGCACTTACTGCTTTATTCTTTCTTTTAAGAAAGTTATTTTGTGCTAAAAGTATTTTCATTGTAAATTCTCTCAAGAGAGTTATCTCTATATTGTTTCAAAAACTCTTATTTGAATCTGTACTTTAGCCCAAGAAGGGCTCAGTATACCTTAGAGGCTCAACTGCATCGAGTCGTTTCTAAGAAGTTGTGAGTATAGCCGGTTGGCGTAAATATACTCTCAAGTGTAATCGGTTGATTATAGTGGAGAAATCCTTCAAGTGAGTGAAGGGACTAGACGTAGCTATCGGATGATAGTGAACTAGTATAAATCACTGTGTCTCTTTCTTCTCTCTACTTTATTCCTTGCACAGCTTTATTCAATAGTTATTTTTCATAAACATTTGTATTTGCGAAAAGTTTTTTAAAACCCAATTCAAACCCCTTTCTTGTGTTTTGCCACGCTCAATTGGTACTGAGCTCGGCCTTTCCGAGCACTTAACAAAGGTGAGAGAGGAAAAGATCCTATACTATCCTATGGCAAGCAACGAACCCGGTGGTCATGTTAACCGCCTTTGTTCAATCGGATCTAACTATGACTATCGGAAAGATAAAGTGAAAAACTTTTTCAATCTCAACAGTTTGAACTTTGGGATATGGTTCTAAACAAGACATCGAACGATTGACTCCAAAAGAAATCCTATTCCTAGGAGTCTTGGACCGATGATCATAAAAAGGAATATACCTTGCACCAAAAGCAAGATACTTTCTTGTATGTGCTATCTCTGAAAAGAGTATGAGAAATGTGGCACAATAAAGATCGCCAAAGAAATTTGGGACTCACTGCTTTAGCCTATGAGGTACTTCCAAGTACAAGAAACCAAGGCTAATATCTTGGTTAGACAATATGAACTCTTCAAGATGGAAGAGGATGAAAGCATCGAAACTATGTTTGGAAGATTTCAAACATTAGTTCATGGCTTGAAGGTTCTCAAGAAAAGCTATACCATCACTGACCATGTTAAGAAAATCTTGAGAAGTCTCGCCAAAGAGATGGAGACCCAAAGTCACGGCTATTCAAGAAGCCAAGGACTTGAATGAATTACGTCTTGAAGATCTCTTGAGTTCTCTAAGAGCTCACGAGCTTGAGCTTGATGAAGAAGAACCTCCTAAGAAAGCAAAGACCATTGCTCAAAACTTCAAACAAAGCATCTACTTCCAAAGCTCTCAGCCGAGCTTGAAATCAAGAAGCTTCATCCGATGAGAGTGATGAAGATATCGATGATGAAATCTCCTTATTTCAAGGAAGATTCAGCGCATGATGAAAAGCAAAGGAAGGTTCAGAAAGAAGTTCCACAAAGGGACTCACGGAAAGACAAGATTCAAAGGAAAAGAAGGACTTCAAGGACAAGAGCCAAGTGACTTGCTATGAGTGCAAGAAGCCTGGTCACTACAAGTCCGAGTGCCCACAACTTGAGAAATCAAGGAAAGGTGGCTTCAAAGGCAAGAAGAAGAAAGGTCTCATGGCTACATGGGATGATTTAGATTCATCATCTTACGAGGATGATGAGGAACAAGCAAACATGGCTCTCATGGCTACCATAGGCTCAGGCATAAAGTGAAGAAGAAGATAAAGAGGTAGATTCTAACACATCTTCTAATATTCAAATAGCTTTTGATGAACTGTTAGATGAGTCCTCAAAGCTCAACAATGAGTACAAATCTTTGAAAAAGAAATTCTTAAAACTCTCTAAAGAATTTCAAATACTCCTTTGAGGAGAATGAGAAACTCAAACCTAAAACCACCATTTGGTGAGTAAATAGCTTTAATAAAGAAGAATAAGGTTGAATGCAACTCTTCAAAATATGAAGAGGATTTCAAAGATTTCTTCTGAATGTGTCACACGAAGCAAACAAGCATCTATGATTTGGGGAGTAAGTCAAAATGGTAAAAAGGGTCTTGGTTATAACCTCAAGAACCAACTTTTCAAAACACCAATTTGAAAACCAAAGACTCCAACAATCACTGGATCAATTTACTTTGTACTTTTCCGCAATAAGAAAGGGCACATTAGGAGTACTTGTTATGAACTAAAAACAAGAAGGACACGTCTCCTTCTAGGACTAACAAAGAGGACCCAAAAAGATTTGGGTACCTAAGGATAAAATTATATATGTTGCAGATTTGCTTAGCAACAGAGTTACTACACGATCCTGGTACTTGGGCAATGGGTCGCTCACGTCACATGACGGAGAAAGGCGTATGTTCCAAGAGCTCCATCATGAAGAAGGTGGAAATGTTGGTTTTGAGGAAATCGAAAGGTAAAATCATTGGAAGTGGAAAAGTTGGTAAGAGCTTTCTTCCTTCCATTGATAATGTATTATTAGTGGATGGCTCAAGCATAACCTACTAAGTATAAGTCAATTATGCGATAGTGGTTATGATGTTGCCTTTAATGACACATCATGTATAATCAAAAGCAAGAAAGATGGATCTATTCTTTTCAAGGCAAAGAGAAAAAATAATATTTACAAAATTAAACTTTACGAGTTGGCAAATCAAAATGTAAAATGTTTTTTGTCAATTGATGAAGAGCAATGGACTTGGCACAAAAGATTGGGTCATGCCAGCTTGAGGTTAATCTCAAAGCTTAACAAGAAAGGACTTGTTAGAGGCCTACCAAATCTTAAGTATCAATCTGATGCTCTTTGTGAAGCATGTCAAAAAGTGGAAACAAACGTAAATCTTCTTTTAATTCCAAAATATTGTTTCCACCTCAAGGCCACTTGAGCTTTACATTTAGATTTATTTGGACCAACCGTAATCGCCTCTGTCTGAAAGAAATATGGTCTAGTCATTGTCGATGACTATACTAGATGGACATGGGTAAAATTCTTAACCCACAAGGATGAGTCTTTACGGTGTTTTACGTGATTCGCAAACAAGTGCAAAATGAAAAAGGCTTTTGTATTACTACTATTAGAAGTGATCATGGTGGTGAATTTGAAAATGAATTATTTCAAAAATTCGTGGAAGAACATGGCATCTCTCACAATTTTTCATCCCCTAGGACACCACAACAAAATGGTGTTGTAGAAAGGAAAAATAGATCTCTTCAAGAAATGGCTATGATTCACGAAACTAATGTTGCAAAGCACTTTTGGGCAAGCGATTAAACATCGCATGCTATATTCAAAATAGAATCTATATTAGACCTATCTTGAATAAGACTCCTTATGAATTGTGGAAAGGAAGAAAACCCAACAATTCATCTTTTCATCAATTTGGGTGTATCGCTTTGTTCTCAATACAAAGGGCAGTCTAGGAAAATTTGATTCTAAATCACAAAGCTATCTTTTGGGATATTACAACGCTCTAAAGCATACGTAATATACAACAAAGAAACATTAATTGTTGATGAGTCAATACATGTGAAATTTGATGATAAGAAGCCTGATAATGACACGTCGAGCTAAATGAAGCTTTTGCAGATTTACAAATTTGTAAGGAAACAAAAGCGGATGTCACAGTCTTGACTCGATGATGTCTCAGTGTCGACTCGTGAAAAGGAATATCCATAACAGATGGAAGTTCAAACCTGATCACCCAAAGGACCAAATAATTGGTGAACCGAGTGATAGAGTTAGAACAAGATCTTCTCTTAGAGATCATGCTGATTTGGCACTTCTATCAGAGATAGAGCCAAAATCTATTGATGAAGCTCTAACTGATGATGGATGGATTATTGCTATGCAAGAAGAGCTCAATCAATTTCAGAGGAATGATGTGTGGAAGCTTGTGCCTCCTCCAGAGAATAAGCTAGCAATTGGAACCAAGTGGGTCTTCAGAAACAAACTTGATGAAGATGGTAAAGTGGTAAGAAACAAGGCTAGACTTGTTGCTCAAGGGTATTCACAAGAGGAAGGTATTGACTACATTGAAACTTTCGCTCCTGTAGCTAGACTTGAAGCCATTAGAATTTTGTTGTCATTTGCTGCACATCATGGCATTACTTTGTACCAAATGGATGTAAAAAGTGCATTTTTAAATGGTTTCATAAATGAGGAAGTGTTTGTGAAACAACCACCTGGTTTTGAAGATACTGAGTTTCCTGAACATGTCTTCAAACTTAAAAAGGCACTTTATGGTCTTAAACAAGCTCCTAGAGCCTGGTATGACAGATTAAGTTCCTTTTTAATGTCAAATGATTTTGAAAGAGGACAGGTGGACACTACACTATTTAGAAAATCATCTAAAAAGCATTTCATTATAGTTCAAATATATGTGGATGACATTATCTTTGGTGCTACTAATGAGTCTCTTTGTAAGGAGTTTTCTAAGCTTATGCAGAACGAATTTGAGATGAGTATGATGGGAGAATTAAAATTCTTCCTTGGTATTCAAATCAAGCAATGTTAAGATGGAACTTATATTCATCAGACTAAATATGTGAAAGAACTGCTGAAGAAGTTCAAGCTAGAGGAAACCAAACCTATGAGCACACCAATGCATCCAACATGTGCTCTTGGCAAAGATGAATCAAGTAAAAAGGTAGACCAAAAGGTATATAGAGGTATGATTGGTTCACTCCTTTATCTCACACCTCAAGGCACGATATTATGTTTAGTGTGTGCTTATGTGCAAGATTTCAATCGATCCTAGAGAATCTCACTTAAGCTGCGGTTAAAAGGATATTTAGGTATCTTAAAGGAACTACTAATCTTGCTTTGCTTTATAAGAACTCAGATAATTACAAGTTAGTAGGTTTACGTGATGCACGACTTTCTTTGGAGACAAATTGAAAGGAAAAGCACAAGTGGTGGCCGCCAATTTCTTGGAGCAAATCTTGTCTCTTGGTCCAAAGAAAAGACAAAGCACAATTGCACTATCCACGCAGGCGAGTACATATCTACGCAGTTTGTAGCTCACAACTACTTTGGATGAAGTATCAACTTGAGGACTATCGATTAAAGAGAGTAAAATCCCTATATCTTTGTGATAATACTTCGCTATATGCTTGACTAAAACCCTATTTTGCATTCTCGAGCCAAACATATTGAAATTAAACATCATTTTATTAGAGACTATGTTGAAAGGGATTCTTGAAATTAAATTTATTGATACTGACCATCAATGGGCGGACATCTTTACAAAACCCTCTTGAAGATAGATTCAACTTTATAAGAAAGAACTTGAATTTCCTTCTTATAAAGGAATATGTGTTTGATCCGAATATAGTTGACTCGCTTTGACTAAGTTGACTCTGTTTGAATTTAGTTGACTCTGTTTGACTAAGTTGACTCGCTTGAATTTAGTTGACTCTGTTTGACTAAGTTGATTCTGTTTAAATATAGTTGACTCTGTTTGACTATGTTGACTCTGTTTGAATAAAGTTGACTCTGGTTGAATAAAGTTGACTCTGTTTGATGTGTTTGACTTGTTGACTCTGCGTGAGTGTGTTGGCTATGTCGTAGTTAAATCTGTTGATTCTGTTGATTATCTTATCTCGTTATATTCTTTTCATTAACTGTTCGTATGATCATTGCATAGCTGTCTCTGGGAATCTTAAATACACGTGTCTCTCTGAGACTGGTTGATGCGTTAGTGAGTGACATTTGCTTTCTTGAGTCATAATTGATTTTATCACAAGAATGACGCTTTATCGCGCCTTTTCAATTTTGACAGTTACTCTTTTGGAAAAGACAAATTTATTTTAATTCATTTCGAAAACTGGCGTATGGTGCTTAAACTTCTCGAACACGTTTATAACCCACTCACTCACATCACTCACTACCCACTCTATCTCTCAAAGAGAAGTCTACACATTTCAGAACCCTAAACCCCTTTCATCTTTGCACTCTGTGTTTCTCCGATTTCAACAATGGCTGCTCCACAAGTAACGCTGGAAAATCTTCAAACCTCAGACCTCAAAGTGTTGGTGGAACACAGTAAGGTTCGAGGATATGGCAAATGAAGGATACGACTTGAGCTGATTTCATCGACATGGGGATAATGGATTTCTTCTACATGACCAACTCAGTCTATGAGAATCTGGTGAAGGAGTTACGGACTTATGCTTGGAGTAAAGATAAGACTATTACGAGTCATGTTCAAGGCAAAGCATTGTGGTCACTCAGGACCTAATTCTTTGAAATCACCCATTGCCCTAATGATGGAGCGGTTGAAACCGCTGGTTGGGAAAAGGATCTTTGGTGGTCGGGATGTCGTGAATGAAACCATCTATGAGAAGCTTCGGAGGGACCAAGGCGGTGGACATGAAGAACGAGGTTTCGAGAACTGTTGAGAATCATCATGAACCGCTTGGTGCCAAAACCAGCTCTGTGGATCTTGTCAAGATACCCACAAGTTCATAATGTGGAATTATGAACTCAAAGCAAAAATCAACCTTCCACAGATAATTTTTGAACATCTGCGAAGAGACTTAATGTACTCGAGAAAGGGAAATATATGAATATCCCTTATGGAAAGTCATGTTGTCAAGAATTATGGAGAACCAAGGTCTTATAAATCTTCTTCAAGGTCTCAACACCTTGGAGCGAGGGCTTGCCCTGAAAGCGATGGTGATTCCTATTCTCTCAGACAATCTAAGGAGAATGGGACTCCTTTCCAAGAAGGTTATTCTTTGCAATTGTGAAGGTGAAGAAGGAGCAAGGAAGAAAGTTGTGAAGAAGGGGAAGAAGATTGTGGTGGACTCTGGTGTCTCTCTTTGGACCAACGGAGAAGGGTCACTCGAAGCACAGGCATTCACATTGCCTCGTAATCCCCTCACTCACTCTCCTGTGAGACCTACATGCATGCCCTCTATGCTTCTGAGAGGAAGAAGAAGAGAAGAAAGCGGAGATTGATCAAATGATAAAGGAAAGGTTAGAGGAAACACGACTATATCATGAAGCAAGCTTGGCTGCAGGCCTTATGCAGCGTGAAACCTTTGCACCTCCGGTTCGTGCTCCTACCTCGACCCTAGAGTGGCTATTCTGCTTGAGCCCGCCTCTGTTGATCTGCTCGAAGCCACCCTGAAAAGGATACACAAGGTTGGAGATGCCCTGCTGCAAAGGAAGAAGGCACTTGATAAGGTAGTTGATTTATATGATACTACTTATCAACTGCAGTTACATTCTGTTGCTTCTACGATTGTTGAACCCTCCATCACAATCCTTGCCCAAACCTAAACCCCAACTGTCTCTGCACCCAAACCAACACCTACCAAAAAGCCTTTGCCGTCTTTACCCTCAGACTCATCTTCATCGATGAAGATGATGTTGCTCCCTTGAGGACTAGACAAAGACCTCAACCACAGGTTCAAATTCCCTATATTGAACCTTTAGCCTCTTTACCCCAGATTCCACTATACCTCAAACCCAAACACCTTCACCACCTAAATCACCACCCAAACCAGCTTCTCCACCTAGAACCGCTTCACCCTCACCAACAACGGACCTCAACATACCATGTGAGGCGAGTCCATTTCTGAGGAACCTGAATCTGAGTCAAGGGTTCAAGAGTCTTCATCTTTTGAATCTAGCAATATGGTTGTGTGTGAAACTCAACCTCTTCGCATGTTGCAACCTCTCCCTGACTCCTCTTTCAGACTTCCCATAATGGTACCCTTCATGTCTCAATGTTCTCTCCTCCAAATTCTCCTCTCCGGGAAGAACCAGAATCTGTTGCGAGAACTCTGGGGGATGATCTTTGATGATCTCTCTTTGAGCCTCCGCCACTTCTTCTCACCGCACCCCTGGACCCTCTCGAGCCTGGTCTTGGGAACCAAGAATTGTGCCCAACGTTCTTCCCAATTTAATTGGTAGCATTGAGTACTTCAAAGCCGAAAGATTCAGGGAATCTCGTTTCGGGTTTCCTTGGAAGCAGTGATTTGATGAAGTAATCAATGATCTTCTTTGAAGAAGATCGGTATGAGGCTGGGTGTCTGTGAACACTTGGTTTGACAAGCACAGGCAAGAGCAAGAAGAAAGAAACAAGAGATGGCATCTTTGCCTCGACATGGAGAGTTCCTCCAAGAGAAGAGGTCACCGTTGTTTGGGAACCAGAACCTGCACCTCCTCCTCGTCCTCCTACTCCTCCAAGAGAACACCAGTAACTCCACCACCGCACACAATGCTATGGTTGCATCTATACGGATCGGCTTCACATGACAGTCAATCTGTAGTTGTGCCAAAGAAGTTTTTGATAAATTTGGTTGAAGAAAGCAGTGATTGAAGATTTATGGAATCTCTTGATCAAAGGTGGAAGCCTCGAGAAAAGAAGCAAGATTTGATGACTACTCTGCTGCGGCAAATTTTGGAGAGGATGGAGCAACCCTAGAAAACCTTAGGATTTTTTACTTTTTAGTTTTCTCCTTTTGATAGATTTGCTTTGAGTTTGCTTTTGTTCACTCTGTTTTTATTTCTAATGAAATTTATGACACTTGAAGTTTTCTCTTTATCTTTCTTTATCTTGTTTTTTGTGATGTTCTTTATTTCTGTCTTAATCTTTTTGTGCGATGACAAAAGGGGAGAAAGAATATAGAGAGTATAAAGCAATTGATGAACCTAGTGTATCAACCAAGTGTCATCATGCATACATTATGTGTTACGATTAATATATTCTGTATGCTCTGAAACTTATATCTTTGTAATATCTCATGCTCTGTTACACTTAGAAATATTTATATATGCTTAATTCAGGGGGAGCCTCTGAAATCATCTGAATAAATATTTTTTATAAAGAAAAATTGTTCATCAATATATGTATTTGTCATCATCAAAAAGGGGGAGATTGTTGGAATCAAGAGGATTCAGAAACAATAACCCTTTAATTGTTTTGATGATAACAAAAGATTAAGAGAACAATTTATTCTCTAACATGGTTATAAGTGTGCAGAAAGTATTTATATTCGGAAAAATTCTGCTTCAGAAGACTTAGTGAAATCTTGAATTTCACTCTGGAAAGCCCGGCTCTGGCTCTGGTTCTTGGCACATAGAATCTGTTTGGTCAACGCTCTGGTGTAAGTCAACGACTACGGTAGATCGATCTAAGAGACTACACTCTGTTTGGTCAACGCCTGCGGTGTAAGTCAACGCTACGGTAGATCAGTCTAAGAGACTACACTCTGTTTAGTCAACGCCTGGTCTTGATCAACACTCAGCAGTTGTGTTATATGTGCTCCATGATAGACTTAGTGCTTTCCTACACGATTCTGTCATTTGATAGCCCATTAAATTCTACACACAAGAATCTGGTGATCCGTGAAGCTCGATTCGATAGTAAAATTCAAGTACCTTGTTATACGAGGTATCTTTAGACAAGAAGAATGTCAAAGGATAAAATCATCAAGGAAACTTGTGCTTGAAGTGTCTATATTTTTGAAAAGCTCACTAAGGACAAAGTTATCGACATTGTGTATAATACTCGAGAATGCTTTTAGTCTTGAAAGCGGCGTATCCTGCAAAAGCGAAATTCAAGGATCTGAACTTTGACTTTGGACAAAATTTGGACAAAAGAAGCGTTGTGCGGACAAAAAGAGACGTTGTGTCTAGCGGCACTTTTTCAACCCTAGCTATATATCCTACCTCATACACTGAAGTAAGATAGGAATTGAGATTTCAACAAACGATTTTCAACACTGTTGTACGCAATCTAGCAACTTGAATATTTATCTGAGTAGTGAGGGCATCAACATCTATCTTCTCCAACACTACCCAATCAAGAGGCGGTGAGCAATCAAGAATTCATCCAAGTCTCCGAGATCGTTGAACAAGGCACTTACTGTTTTATTCTTTCTTTTAAGAAAGTTATTTTGTGCTAAAAGTATTTTCATTGTAAATTCTCTCTGAAGAGAGTTATCTCTATATTGTTTCAAAAACTCTTATTTGAATCTGTACTTAGCCCAAGAAGTGGTGTATACCTTAGAGGCTCAACTGCATCGAGTCGTTCTAAGAAGTTGTGAGTATAGCAGGTTAGCGTAAATATACTCTCAAGTGTAATCGGTTGATTATAGTGGAGAAATCCTTCAAGTGAGTGAAGGGACTAGGCGTAGCTATCGGATGATAGTGAACTAGTATAAATCACTGTGTCTCTTTCTTCTCTCTACTCTTTATTCCTTGCAGTTTATTCAATAGTTATTTTCATAAACATTTGTATTTGCGAAAAAGTTTTTAAAACCCAATTCAAACCCCTTTCTTGTGTTTTGCCACGTTCAATTGGTACGAGCTCGGCCTCTTGGTTGAGCACTTAACAAAGTGTGAGAGGAAAGATCCTATACTATCCTATGGCAAGCAACGAACCGGTGGTCATGTTAACCGCCCCCTTTGTTCCTTTGGATCTAACTATGACTCTTTGGAAAGATAAAGTGAAAAACTTTTGAATCTCAGCAGTTTGAACTTTGGGATATGGTTGGAAGCGATTACCTGAACCAGTTGACTCCAAAAGAAATCCTATTCCTAGGGAGTCTTGGACCGATGATCATAAAAAGGAATATACCTTGCACCAAAAAGCAAGATACTTTCTTGTATGTGCTATCTCTGAAATAGAGTATGAGAAATGTGGCAATACTTGATCGCTAAAGAAATTTGGGACTCACTGGCTTTAGCCTATGAGGGTACTTCCCAAGTACAAGAAACCAAGGCTAATATCTTGGTTAGACAATATGAACTCTTCAAGATGGAAGAGGATGAAAGCATCGAAACTATGTTTGGAAGATTTCAAACATTAGTTCATGGCTTGAAGGTTCTCAAGAAAAGCTATACCACTGCTGACCATGTTAAGAAAATCTTGAGAAGTCTGCCAAAGAGATGGAGACCCAAAGTCACGGCTATTCAAGAAGCCAAGGACTTGAATGAATTACGTCTTGAAGATCTCTTGAGTTCTCTAAGAGCTCACGAGCTTGAGCTTGATGAAGAAGAACCTCCTAAGAAAGCAAAGACCATTGCTCTGAAAACTTCAAACAAAGCATCTACTTCCAAAGCTCTCAAGTGAGCTTGGCTGAAGAAGCTTCATCCGATGAGAGTGATGAAGATATCGATGATGAAATCTCCCTTATTTCAAGGAAGATTCAGGGCATGATGAAAAGCAAAGGAAGGTTCAGAAAGACGTTCCACAAAAGGGACTCACGGGAAAGACAAGATTCAAAGGAAAAGAAGGACTTCAAGGACAAGAGCCAAGTGACTTGCTATGAGTGCAAGAAGCCTGGTCACTACAAGTCCGAGTGCCCACAACTTGAGAAATCAAGGAAAGGTGGCTTCAAAGGCAAGAAGAAGAAAGGTCTCATGGCTACATGGGATGATTTAGATTCATCATCTTACGAGGATGATGAGGAACAAGCAAACATGGCTCTCATGGCTACCATAGGCTCAGACAGTGAAGAAGAAGATAAAGAGGTAGATTCTAACACATCTTCTAATATTCAAATAGCTTTTGATGAACTGTTAGATGAGTCCTCAAAGCTCAACAATGAGTACAAATCTTTGAAAAAGAAATTCTTAAAACTCTCTAAGCAATTTCAAATACTCACTGAGGAGAATGAGAAACTTAAACTGAAAACCACCATTTGGTGAGTAACAGTTTTAACAGTAAGAATAAGGTTGAATGCAACTCTTCAAAATATGAAGAGGGATTTCAAAGATTTCTTGCTGAATGTGTCACACGAAGCAAACAAGCATCTATGATCTGGGGAGTAAGTCAAAATGGTAAAAAGGGTCTTGGTTATAACCCTGAAGAACCAACTTTTCAAAACACCAATTTGAAAACCAAAGACTCCAACAATCACAGTGACTGTTTACTTTGTACTTTCTGCAATAAGAAAGGGCACATTAGGAGTACTTGTTATGAACTAAAAAACAAGAAGGACACGTCTCCTTCTAGGACTAACAAAAGAGGACCCAAAAAGATTTGGGTACCTAAGGATAAAATTATATATGTTGCAGATTTGCTTAGCAACAGAGTTACTACACCAGTCCTGGTACTTGGACAGTGGCTGCTCACGTCACATGACGGGAGAAAGGCGTATGTTCCAAGAGCTCCATCATGAAGAAGGTGGAAATGTTGGTTTCGGAGGAAATCAGAAAGGTAAAATCATTGGAAGTGGAAAAGTTGGTAAGAGCTTTCTTCCTTCCATTGATAATGTATTATTAGTGGATGGCTTGAAGCATAACCTACTAAGTATAAGTCAATTATGCGATAGTGGTTATGATGTTGCCTTTAATGACACATCATGTATAATCAAAAGCAAGAAAGATGGATCTATTCTTTTCAAGGCAAAGAGAAAAAATAATATTTACAAAATTAAACTTTCTGAGTTGGCAAATCAAAATGTAAAATGTTTTTGTCAATTGATGAAGAGCAATGGACTTGGCACAAAAGATTGGGTCATGCCACGAGGTTAATCTCAAAGCTTAACAAGAAAGGACTTGTTAGAGGCCTACCAAATCTTAAGTATCAATCGATGCTCTTTGTGAAGCATGTCAAAAAGGAAACAAACGAAATCTTCTTTTAATTCCAAAAATATTGTTTCCACCTCAAGGCCACTTGAGCTTTTACATTTAGATTTATTTGGACCAACTAAGCGCCTCTCTGCATGCGGAAAGAAATATGGTCTAGTCATTGTCGATGACTATACTAGATGGACATGGGTAAAATTCTTAACCCACAAGGATGAGTCTTTACGGTGTTTTCAGATTCGCAAACAAGTGCAAAATGAAAAAGGCTTTTGTATTACTACTATTAGAAGTGATCATGGTGGTGAATTTGAAAATGAATTATTTCAAAAATGCAGTGAAGAACATGGCATCTCTCACAATTTTTCATCCCTAGAACACCACAACAAAATGGTGTTGTAGAAAGGAAAAATAGATCTTTGCAAGAAATGGCGAACCATGATTCACTTAAACTAATGTTGCAAAGCACTTTTGGGTAGAAGCGATAAACATCTTGCATGCTATATTCAAAATAGAATCTATATTAGACCTATCTTGAATAAGACTCCTTATGAATTGAGGAAAGGAAGGAAACCCAACACTTCATATTTTCATCAATTTGGGTGTGTTGCTTTGTTCTCAATACAAAGGACAGTCTAGGAAAATTTGATTCTAAATCACAAAAGCTATCTTTTTGGGATATTACAACGCTCTAAAGCATACTGAGAATATACAACAAAGAAACATTAATTGTTGATGAGTCAATACATGTGAAATTTGATGATAAGAAGCCTGATAATGACACGTCAGAGCTAAATGAAGCTTTTGCAGATTTACAAATTTGTAAGGAAACAAAAGCAGATGTCACAGGTGCTGACTCTGATGATGTCTCTGGTGCTGACTCTGGTGAAAAAGGAATATCCATAACAGACTGGAAGTTCAAACCTGATCACCCAAAGGACCAAATAATTGGTGAACCGAGTGATAGAGTTAGAACAAGATCTTCTCTTAGAGATCATGCTGATTTGGCACTTCTATCAGAGATAGAGCCAAAATCTATTGATGAAGCTCTACCTGATGATGGATGGATTATTGCTATGCAAGAAGAGCTCAATCAATTTCAGAGGAATGATGTGTGGAAGCTTGTGCCTCCTCCAGAGAATAAGCTAGCAATTGGAACCAAGTGGGTCTTCAGAAACAAACTTGATGAAGATGGTAAAGTGGTAAGAAACAAGGCTAGACTTGTTGCTCAAGGGTATTCACAAGAGGAAGGTATTGACTATTGAAACTTTCGCTCCTGTAGCTAGACTTGAAGCCATTAGAATTTTGTTGTCATTTGTCGCACATCATGGCATTACTTTGTACCAAATGGATGTAAAAAGTATATTTTTAATTGCTTTGATAATTGAGGAAGTGTTTGTGAAACAACCACCTGGTTTTGAAGATACTGAGTTTCTGAACATGTCTTCAAACTTAAAAAGGCACTTTATGGTCTTAAACAAGCTCCTAGAGCCTGGTATGACAGATTAAGTTCCTTTTTAATGTCAAATGAGTTTGAAAGAGCACAGTGGACACTACACTATTTAGAAAATCATCTAAAAGCATTTCATTATAGTTCAAATATATGTGCATGACATTATCTTTGGTGCTACTAATGAGTCTCTTTGTAAGGAGTTTTCTAAGCTTATGCGAATCTAATTTGAGATGAGTATGATGGGAGAATTAAAATTCTTCCTTGGTATTCAAATCAAGCAATGTTAAGATGGAACTTATATTCATCGGACTAAATATGTGAAAGAAGCTGAAGAAGTTCAAGCTAGAGGAAACCAAACCTATGAGCACACCAATGCATCCAACATGTGCTCTTGGCAAAGATGAATCAAGTAAAAAGGTAGACCAAAAGGTATATAGAGGTATGATTGGTTCACTCCTTTATCTCACAAATTTCAAGGCACGATATTATGTTTAGTGTGTGCTTATGTGCAAGATTTCAATCTGATCCTAGAGAATCTCACTTAATCAAGGTTAAAAGGATATTTAGGTATCTTAAAGGAACTACTAATCTTGCTTTGCTTTATAAGAACTCAGATAATTACAAGTTAGTAGGTTTACGTGATCTTGACTTTCTTTGAGACAGAATTGAAAGGAAAAGCACAAGTGGTGGTGCCAATTTCTTGGAGCAAATCTTGTCTCTTGGTCCAAAGAAAAGACAAAGCACAATTGCACTATCCACACAGGTTTAGTACATATCTCGCTGTAAGTGTAGCTCACAACTACTTTGGATGAAGTATCAACTTGAGGACTATCAGTTAAAGAGAGTAAAATCCCTATATCTTTGTGATAATACTTCGCTATATGCTTGACTAAAAACCCTATTTTGCATTCTCGAGCCAAACATATTGAAATTAAACATCATTTTATTAGAGACTATGTTCAGAAAGGGATTCTTGAAATTAAATTTATTGATACTGACCATCAATGGGCAGACATCTTTACAAAACCCCTTGCTGAAGATAGATTCAACTTTATAAGAAAGAACTTGAATTTCCTTCTTATAAAGGAATAGGTGTTTGATCTGAATATAGTTGACTCTGTTTGACTAAGTTGACTCTGTTTGAATTTAGTTGACTCTGTTTGACTAAGTTGACTCTGTTTGAATTTAGTTGACTCTGTTTGACTAAGTTGATTGTTTAAATATAGTTGACTCTGTTTGACTATGTTGACTCTGTTTGAATAAAGTTGACTCACGGTTGAATAAAGTTGACTCTGTTTGATGTGTTTGACTTGTTGACTCTGCGTGAGTGTGTTGGCTATGTCGTAGTTAAATCTGTTGATTACATTGATTATCTTATCTCGTTATATTCTTTTCATTAACTGCATCGTATGATCATTGCATAGTCTCTCGGGAATCTTAAATACACGTGTCTCTGCGAGACTGGTTGATGCGTTAGTGAGTGACATTTGCTTTTCTTGAGTCATAATTGATTTTCTTACAAGAATGACAGTTTTACTGCGCCTTTTCAATTTTGACAGTTACTCTTTTGGAAAAGACAAATTTATTTTAATTCATTTCGAAAACTGGCGTATGGTGCTTAAACTTCTCGAACACGTTTATAACCCACTCACTCACTCACATCACTCACTACCCACTCTATCTCTCAAAGAGAAGTCTACACATTTCAGAACCCTAAACCCCTTTCATCTTCGCACTCTGTGTTTCTCCGATTTCAACAATGGCTGCTCCACAAGTAACGCTGGAAAATCTTCAAACCTCAGACCTCAAAGTGTTGGTGGAACACGAAGTAAGGTTCGAGGATATGGCAAATGAAGGATACGACTTCAGAGCTGATTTCATCGACATGGGGATAATGGATTTCTTCTACATGACCAACTCAGTCTATGAGAATCTGGTGAAGGAGTTCTGGACTTATGCTTGGAGTAAAGATAAGACCATTCTGAGTCATGTTCAAGGCAGGCGCATTGTGGTCACTCGGACCTAATTCTTTGAAATCACCCATTGCCCTAATGATGGAGCGGTTGAAACATTTGGTTGGGAAAAAGGATCTTTGGTGGTGGGATGTCGTGAATGAAACCATCTATGAGAAGCTTCGGAGGGACCAAGGCGGTGGACATGAAGAAACGAGTTTCGAGAACTGCTCGTAATCATCATGAACCGCTTGGTGCCAAAATCGCTCTGTGGATCTTGTCGTGATACTACAAGTTCATAATGTGGAATTATGAACTCAAAGCAAAAATCAACCTTCCACAGATAATTTTTGAACATCTGCGAAGAGACTTAATGTACTCCGTAAAAGGGAAATATATGAATATCCCTTATGGAAAGTCATTGTCGGCAATTATGGAGAACCAAGGTCTTATAAATCTTCTTCAAGGTCTCAACACCTTGGAAGCGTGGCTTGCCACAAAACGATGGTGATTCCTATTCTCTCTTGAGACAATCTAAGGAGAATGGGACTCCTTTCCAAGAAGGTTATTGCCGCAATTGATTGAAGGTGAAGAAGGAGCAAGGAAGAAAGTTGTGAAGAAGGGGAAGAAGATTGTGGTGGACTCACGGTGTCTCTCTTGGACCAACGGAAGGGTCACTCGAAGCAGGCATTCACATTGCCTCGTAATCCCCTCAGCTCACTCTCCCTGTGAGACCTACATGCATGCCCTCTATGCTTACAGAGGAAGAAGAAGAGAAGAAACTGGAGATTGATCAAATGATAAAGGAAAGGGTAGAGGAAACACGACTATATCATGAAGCAAGCTTGGTCAGCAGCCTTGTCTGTGAAACCTTTGCACCTCCAGTTCGTGCTCCTACCTCTGACCCTAGAGTGGCTATTCCTGCTGAGCCCGCCTCTGTTGATCCTGCTCAGAAGCCACCCCTGAAAAGGATACACAAGGTTGGAGATGCCCCTGCTGCAAAAAGGAAGAAGGCACTTGATAAGGTAGTTGATTTATATGATACTACTTATCAATCTGGTTCTGTTCCTGTTGCTTCTACAGTTGTTGAACCCCCTCCATCACAATCCTTGCCCAAACCTAAACCCCAATCTGTCTCTGCACCCAAACCAACACCTACCAAAAAGCCTTTGCCGTCTTTACCCTCAGACTCATCTTCATCTGATGAAGATGATGTTGCTCCCTTGAGGACTAGACAAAGACCTCAACCACAGGTTCAAATTCCCTATATTGAACCTTTAGCCTCTTTACCCCAGATTCCACTATACCTCAACCCCAAACACCTTCACCACCTAAATCACCACCCAAACCAGCTTCTCCACCTAGAACCGCTTCACCCTCACCAACAACCAGACCTCAACATACCATGTGAGATCGAGTCCATTTACGAGGAACCTGAATGCGAGTCAAGGGTTCAAGAGTCTTCATCTCTTGAATCTAGCAATATGGTTGTGTGTGAAACTCAACCTCTTCGCATGTTGCAACCTCTCCTCGACTCCTCTTTCGGACTTCCCATAATGGTACCCTTCATGTCTCAACTGCTTCTCCTCCAAATTCTCCTCTCCAGGAAGAACCGTAACTGTTGCGTAACTCCTGGGGATGATCTTTGATGATCTCTCACGAGCCTCTGCCACTTCTTCTCACCGCACCCCTGGACCCTCCGAGCCTGGTCTTCGGAACCAAGAATTATGCCCAACGTTCTTCCCAATTTAATTGGTAGCATTGAGTACTTCAAAGTCGAAAGATTCAGGGAATCTCGCTTCGGGTTTCCTTGGAAACGATGATTTGATGAAGTAATCAATGATCTTCACAAGAAGATCGGTATGAGAACTGGGTGTCTGTGAACACTTGGTTTGACAAGCACAGGCAAGAGCAAGAAGAAAGAAACAAGAGATGGCATCTTTGCCACGACATGGAGAGTTCCTCCAAGAGAAGAGGTCACCGTTGTTTGGGAACGAACACTGCACCTCCTCCTCGCCCTCCTACTCCTCCAAGAGAACTCAGAACTCCACCACCGCACACAATGCTATGGTTGCATCTACTACGGATCGGCTTCACATGACAGTCAATCTGTAGTTGTGCCAAAAGAAGTTTTTGATAAATTTGGTTGAAGAAAGCAGCGATTGAAGATTTATGGAATCCTCTCGATCAAAGGTGGAAGCCTCGTAAAAGAAGCAAGATTTGATGACTACTCACAAGGCGGCAAATTTTGGAGAGGATGGAGCAACCCTAGAAAACCTTAGGATTTTTTTACTTTTTAGTTTTCTCCTTTTGATAGATTTGCTTTGAGTTTGCTTTTGTTCACTGCTTTTATTTCTAATGAAATTTATGACACTTGAAGTTTTCTCTTTATCTTTCTTTATCTGTTTTGACTGTGATGTTCTTTATTTCTGTCTTAATCTTTTTGTCTCGATGACAAAAGGGGAGAAGAATATAGAGAGTATAAAGCAATTGATGAACCTAGTGTATCAACCAAGTGTCATCATGCATACATTATGTGTTACGATTAATATATTCTGTATGCTCTGAAACTTATATCTTTGTAATATCTCATGCTCGTTACACTTAGAAATATTTATATATGCTTAATTGTGGGGAGCCTCAAATCATCTGAATAAATATTTTTATAAAGAAAAATTGTTCATCAATATATGTATTTGTCATCATCAAAAAGTGGGAGATTGTTGGAATCAAGAGGATTGAAACAATAACCCTTTAATTGTTTTGATGATAACAAAGATTAAGAGAACAATTTATTCTCTAACATGGTTATAAGTGTGTGCGAAAGTATTTATATTCGGAAAATTACGTCAGAAGACTTAGTGAAATCTTGAATTTCACTCTGGAAAGCCCGACTCGGCTCTGGTTCTTGGCACATAGAATCTGTTTGGTCAACGCCTGGTGTAAGTCAGCGACTGCGGTAGATCGATCTAAGAGACTACACTGCTTTGGTCAACGCTCTGGTGTAAGTCAGCGCTCACGGTAGATCAGTCTAAGACACTACCCTCTGTTTAGTCAACGCTCTGGCCTTCAGCCACCACTCAACAGATTGTGTTATATGTGCCCCATGTTAGACTTAGTGCTTTCCTACACGATTCTGTCATTTGATAGCCCATTAAATTCTACACACAAGAATCTGGTGATCTGTGAAGCTCGATTCACGATAGTAAAATTCAAGTACCTTGTTATACGAGGTATCTTTAGACAAGAAGAATGTCAAAGGATAAAATCATCAAGGAAACTTGTGCTTGAAGTGTCTATATTTTTGAAAAGCTCACTAAGGACAAAGTTATCGACATTGTGTATAATACTCGTAATGCTTTTAGTCTTGAAAGCGACGTATCCTCGCAAAAGCCAAATTCAAGGATCCGAACTTTGACTTTGGACAAAATTTGGACAAAAAGAAGCGTTGTGCGGACAAAAAGAGACGTTGTGTCACAGCGGCACTTTTTCAACCCTAGCTATATATCCTACCTCATACAATCAAGTAAGATAGGAATTGAGTTTTCAACAAACGATTTTCAACACGGTTGTACGCAATCTAGCAACTTGAATATTTTTCCGAGTAGTGAGAGCATCAACATCTATCTTCTCAAACACTACCCAATCAAGAGAGTTGAGCAATCAAGAATTCATCCAAGTCTCTGAGATCGTTGAACAAGGCACTTACTGTTTTATTCTTTCTTTTAAGAAAGTTATTTTGTGCTAAAAGTATTTTCATTGTAAATTCTCTCTCAAGAGAGTTATCTCTATATTGTTTCAAAAACTCTTATTTGAATCTGTACTTAGCCCAGTTGTGGCTGTATACCTTAGAGGCTCAACTGCATCGAGTCGTTCTAAGAAGTTGTGAGTATAGCCAGCCGCGTAAATATACTCTCAAGTGTAATCGGTTGATTATAGTGGAGAAATCCTTCAAGTGAGTGAAGGGACTAGACGTAGCTATCAGGTGATAGTGAACTAGTATAAATCACTGTGTCTCTTTCTTCTCTCTACTCTTTATTCCTTGCACAGTTTATTCAATAGTTATTTTTCATAAACATTTGTATTTGCGAAAAAGTTTTTTAAAAACCCAATTCAAACCCCCCTTTCTTGTGTTTTGCCACGTTCAACACTTGGTGATTAGCCAAATAGATTGCACTTTGGCTATCACAATGTACCTTCACACACCCTTGTGTAATTCCTAGCTCCCCAATCATACCCTTCAACCATATGGCTTCCTTCACCCCTTCAACTAGGGCAATATACTCTACCTGAGTAGTAGATATCGCCAGCACGGATTGTTGATTTGCCTTAAAACTTATTGTCGTTCCAAACAGTGTAAATACAAAACCGGATAATGACTTCCTTGTATCCACATTTCCTGCATAATCCACATCCACAAAACCCTCCAAAGCGTCTTTCCCTTGAGCTACCCTTGTGTACTTTAAACCGCCTTTCAGTGACCTGTTCAAGTACCTCAAAAACCCAATTCAAAGCTTCCCAATGTGCTTGGCCCGGATTTGCCATAAACCGACTCATTATGCTAACCGCATATGCTAAGTCCGGCCTACTACAAACCATGCCGTACATGATGCTTCCTACCCTACTACCATATGGAGTAGTATCCATCCTCTCCTCTTCGGACTTAGGAACTTGTGTCACCGAGAGCTTTGTGTGATGACCCAAAGGAGTGCTAACCGGCTTAGCTTCGTGCATCCTAAACCGCTCCACCACTTTCTTCAAGTACCCAAACTGAGATAAGAA
Source organism: Calophaca sinica (assembly GCA_037113605.1). Classification (NCBI taxonomy): domain Eukaryota; kingdom Viridiplantae; phylum Streptophyta; class Magnoliopsida; order Fabales; family Fabaceae; genus Calophaca; species Calophaca sinica. Next base: position 121,688,689 of record CM073736.1, on the reverse strand, counting down.
CAACTCACCCTTATTTCGGTCCCTCACGATATCCATCCCAAGTATCCTTTTCTCAACCCCAAGATCCTTCATCTCAAATTTAGAATTTAGCTTCTCCTTGAGCATATCGATCTCCTCCTTGCTAGAACTTGCCATCAAGATATCATCCACATAAAGAAGTAGGTAGAGAACAACTTTCTCATCCTTTTTCAATATGTACACACAACTATCATACCCACTTATCACAAATCCCGTCTTCAAAAAAACTCATCAAACTGACGATACCATTGCCTAGGGCTTTGTTTCAACCCATACAAAGATTTCTTCAAAAGACACACCTTCGACTTGTCCTCTACAAAACCTTCCGGTTGTTGCATGTAGATTGTCTCTTCTAGGTCTCCATGTAAGAATGCAGTCTTCACATCCATTTGCTCCAACTCAAGATTGTATTGGTTAACAATCGCCATAAGGACCCTTATGGAACAATGTTTTACCACAGGTGAGAAAATCTCACTGTAGTCAATTCCCTCAACCTGTGTGAAACCCTTGGCTATAAGTCTTGCTTTATATCTTGGTTCTTCAATCCCCAGAATGCCTTCCTTCTTCTTAAAGATCCACTTGCATCCAACCACCCTTTTCTTCTTAGGTAGCTTCACAAGTTTCCAGGTCTGGTTCTTCTCCAATGAATTCATTTCCTCATTCACTACCCCTAACCACTTTTGACCCTCTTTGCTCTCAACTGCTTCCCTGAATGTCTCCGGTACCGAGTCTTGCATCTCTTTGTTAACACACCAATTTGTCTATATTTATAGGGCATTTTTAGTATCTAATTACAGTATTTTGCACTGACTATGCACAAACGTACTCATTAATATCTTATTATGCATAAATTTCATGAAGACACCACTTGGAGCCAAAGATGCGAAAAAAGACTAAAAAATGGCTAGTTTTGGAGAGTTTTAGCACTACTGGACAATCAGTACGGCCGTACCTAGAGCAGAATCCCAGTAAGGGCGTACCCCCTCAATCTGTACCACCTCACGCCGATAAAATAGTCTAGTACGGTCGTGCCAAAGGCAGTATGGTCGTACACAAGTGATGTCAGGGCAACATCACGAACGGGTACGGGTCAACGTCATCTACGAAGCTTGGTACGGTCGTGTATATACTCTGTACGGTCGTACCCCATCCCTAATCAGTGCAGATTTAAAGCCAGAAAGCCTAATTCGCAGCCTAGTCTATAAATAGGGGCTCTTAATATGTTACAAAGATCTTTTGACGAATTTCTGAGTCAAGAGCTCCCTTATTGAGAATCATTCGAAAACACCATACGATTGGAGTAAGTTTGGATCATTGGAGCTTCCCATCAATTCTGAATTGCTCCTGGAGTCCATGGAGACGTGAGGAGCACATGAGCGGATTGCCGTCATACCAAAAGGGTGTCCCAGTTCTTATACTCATGTCTTTTAGGAGTTTGGATTTGTTTTACTTTCTTTTGTTGCATGACATTGTGAGTAGCTAATTCTATCACTAGGGATAATGAGGGATCTTTTACAATGTTCTTGATATCCGTTTAATTGCTATTTTTGAATTCCTTATTATCTTTATGAATGTGTTGGTTCTAGTATGATTAATCTAATAGGGAGTAGCTAACCCTTATAAAATTAATTAGTTGTGGTAACAGGATCATAATTAATTAGTGGAACTCTAGGATCACAGAGCTCACGATATACGTCGGATAGGTTATTGCTTGTTTCCAATCAGTTATTAAGTTAACAAACTTGCCTGCTCTTAATGCTCTTTTCCTTAGTTATCTTTCTGGACCAAACAGAGTAATTAGTTGGGAGGAAGGCTACTGTACGCGAGAATAGCCATTAGTAATTTAGAGTAAGTGGTTGGCATTCAATAAGGAAATACAAATCATAATAGCAAGGAAATAGATTCAAGATCTAGTATTAGTGAACCCGGGTCCCCTAGGCTTCTCCTATTTGATCTTGCTCTAATCATTTTAGTTTAAAGTCTTACTTTCGCTTCGCTTAGTTTTCTATTCAATTTCAATCCGATTACTCTGTTCGCTTAAGGAATTAAAAGATCTTTATTACGTTGGTACTTGCGCATTCACTGTGGGTTCGACATTCGGAGTCCTAACTATACTCCACTTTATTACGAGTTACGATCAGGTGCACTTGCCTGAGACGCAACAAGTTTTTGGTGCCGTTGTCGGGGACTGTTTTAGCAATATTAGTTCAACGAGATCTTAGTTACTTTAAGCATTTTTAGTCTATTTTCTGTTTTAATATTCTATAATTATTTTACTATCATCTGTGTACTCAGGCACCACAATGGAAGGAGAGCCAGAGCTCACTCTTGAAGAGTATTTCTCTGCTTATGTGGATACTCAGGAGAGCATAAATGGCCCAGCCATTAGGCGGCATAACTTCGAATATAATCCTGCCTTAATCAAGCTAGTGTCTGCAGTACAATTTTCGGGGCTACCTTCGGAAGACCCACATGCCCATCTAAAGAGCTTCCGAAGAATACTTAGCACTGTTAAGTATAATGGAGTCCCAGCTGAAGCTATTAAACTAACACTATTTCCATTCTCATTGCAGAGAAAAGCTCAAGTTTGACTAGACTCTTTGGCACCAAACTCAATCACCACTTGGGAAGATCTGAAGGGCAAATTTCTCCAAAAAATATCTATCTTTAGCCAAATTTGCAGAAATAAGAGCAAAAATAACCAATTTCAAACAGGTTGACTTAGAGCCAATGCACGAAGCTTAGGAGCATTTTCAAGAATTGCTGAGAGGTTTTCCACACAAGGAATTTAATACATGGCAACTTGTGCACATCTTCTACAATGGGTTAAATCCACATAGTAGAGCTGCCATAGACGCTGCCTGTGGGGGATCTCTGGGAACAAGAGCACCCTCTGAGACAATAGAAATTATTAAAGAGATGGCTCAGAACGATGCTTAATGGTTTTTGGAGAGGAAACAGGTTGATCCTAAAATAGGGAGCCATGGGAGGCAATCTCCTTTATCTTTAGAAGCTAAGGTGGACGCACTTACTGAAAAATTCGAAGCCCTGCTTGTGACATCCTGATTTTTTTGAATAAGTCCTAAATATTTTTTTGGTAATGATTAATTAGCAATGTAGTGTAAAAATGTAAATAGAATTAATTTGGGCTTAAAAATGACTGATATGAGGCTTATAATAACCTACAATGGTGTAGAAAACCCTAGAAACGTATAGAGGGGCAAAAACAGAATTTCAATGGGCGGCGTTAATCGCGGCGGAGTCCAGTACAAACTGGGTCGCGACGTGATGGTTTAGTCGGTTGCTAAGTCGGTGGATGATGGCTGACACGTGTCCCACATTGCGACGCGACGAGAATCACGTGTAATCCAACCGCGACGCTATGGGCCAATTTTAGCCTATAAATAGGCCTCGACCCCCCCCCATTCAGCCCAAGTGTTTTTGAGGGCTTTTGGAGGCAGGTGAAGGGCATAGGAAGTACGGGAAGGAAAGGACGCGAGGAATGAGAGCGGCAGCGACTTTCTAAACCAGGTAAGGGGAAGATACCTTAATATCTAGGAAAATAGGTAGTAGAGTAGCCTAGTTAGCATGTGTAGGGTTCCTTATCCCGACTAGGGGTTAGTAGTAGCAATACCTTAGGAGAGGGGTTGCGATGTACAGTGGCTAAGGATAGTCACTGTAGGCCTACCAACCAACATAGGCTATTTTATGAGATTAAGTAGGCAATTGCTTATGCGACATAGGAAATATTTAATATGATGTTTAACATGATGATTTATGGTATTCTGTTTATGCCTGATATGTATGTGCTGGTTACATATAATATCTGTGCATGTGAAGATTGATATGTGGTCTGTGAGTCAAGGGTGACGCCCTTTTGTTAGAGGATAGCGAATCCCTAGACAGTAATCGTGGGTATTACTGTCGATATTCTTTGATAGTGGTGATGGCCAGATCAGTGTATCCGAGGTTGGTGTACCGAGGTACAGACGGAATGGTTATGAGATAGTCAGTGGCATTGACGGTATGTGGTCTCTGCTAAGACCTTGAGGGTATGTGGACTCGGTCTTTCTGACGAGACTCTCCATGTCTGTGGTACCAAAGGTACAGAGTAGTGTGGAGACAGTCTCTGACCTTGAGGGCATGTGGACTCAGTCAGGTGGACTATCTCCAAGACTCCACGTCTGTCGGATGGACAATCTTGGTCATTCCTGTAATGGGAATGTCGTCCTTGCATGCAGAAGGATGCCTTACTCAAGTAATTGGCTATGATAGTATGGGATACCATAACCGGTAATCAGAGATGGTAGCATATCAGGATATGTTCCCGGGACAACCAACTACTTGTGGTTATTTCTGTTCTCTGAGACTATGGTAATCGGTCTAGAGAGAAGGGCTGGTGATTAGTCGTACTCAGTACCCTAAGGCTGTGGTAATCAGTCTAGGGAAAAGGGACGGTGATCAGCCCGATCGATCAGTGACACCTAACGTGTTTATAGTATGACCGTGTGGTCGAGTTTGTCGGTACAGTATGATCTAATTTATGGTCGTTTGAGTATGCTAATTGTGATATTCGATGTGTTCTGACGATATGATATGATAACAGGTAATCCACTATGCTATTTTCCTGTTTGAGAGAGATTGATTGATATCTTACCCCTGTGTTTTCTGTGTTTTTCTGTACTGTATAATGAATAACAGATGAACAGGGGCAACCTATGAGGATTAGTTCGAAGGTTTTTGCTTAAGAAACAGGGAACACAGCCAGTGGGAGTTTTGTGTCTATCACCGTTATGGGTGTTGGATTTGGTTTTGTACTTGTGTAATAAACTTTGTATACTTTCCTTTAATAAATAAATGGGGTGTTTGCTTTAAGTATAAGTCAAAAGTACAGTTAAAAATTAGGACGTTACACTGCTAGCATCTCATACCCATATCATAACTTTAGGGAAGTCTTCAACAATTGAGAATGAAGTTGCGATGGTTAACTTCATAGGCACCGAGAAACATGGTGATCACTGCTTAAATAATAACAATCCGGTATGGAGAAACCAAGGCTCATTTTTACAGGCTCAAGCAGAAAGGAAGCCATATCCAGGTCATTCTACATTAGTACAGGGATACATGAAAAAACTTGACAAAAGATTTAAGCAACTAGAAAAATTGGTAATAACAAATGTAGAGATACAGAAACAATTAGCAGATCAATTAGCTTTCTTGCTAAACCATTTGGCCAAGAAAGAAGAGAAGGCTTATACTCAAGAAGTGCAATCTAACTTAATAACTACAAGAGGAGGGACAGTACTCGCGGGACCATTTGAGAAGAGCAAAAAAAAAGCCACACCCGCTCAGCCCCAAGAAGATTCACCTACTCCGACTGAAGAAAGAGAGACAATAAACAAAGAGCCTGAGAAAGAACAGTCAACAGTGCTTGTCAATCCACCTGACGTAACCCCTGTTGTGTCATTCCCACAGAGACTGAAAAATGACTTGCAGGACCCTCAATTTGCAAAAATTTTAGAAGTCCTGAAGCAGCTAACTATCAACATACCATTTGTGGAAGCTATTTCTCAGATGCCTAAATATGCCAAATTCTTGAAAGATATCCTTGCCAACAAGAAAAAGCTAGAGGAGCTATCAACTGTTAGGTTGAGCGAGGAGTGCTCAGCCATAATCCTGAAAAAGCTACCTCCTAAAATACAGGATCCCGGGAGTTTTACAATACCATGCATAATTGGAATTCTTATTTTGAGAAAGCTCTTTGTGATTTAGGATCTAGTAAAAATCTAATGCCTTTATCTATTTTTCAGCGACTTGGTTTAAAAGAAATCAGACCCACAAGACTTCAATTGCAGCTGGCAGATAGATCTGTAGTGCACCCAAAAGGGATAATTGATGATGTCTTGGTGAAGGTAGAAAAATTTATTTTTCCAACTGATTTCATAGTCCTAGACATGGAAGAAGATAAGGAAGTACCCCTTCTTATGGGAAGACCATTTCTAGCAACAAGAAAAACAATCATTGATGTTCACAAAGGAAAGCTTACATTACGGCTTGACAATGAGGAAGCTGTTTTCAGCGTGTTTGACTCCTTAAAAACACCAAATTCTCACTTGTGCAATTTTATTGACACTTTAACATAAACTTTTCTAATGTCTCCTGACTCGCAAGTACATTTACTTACAGACCCTCTAGAAAAAGTTTTAACTTACAGTAAGGAAGTCATCGCAGATGAAGAAGAAATAAAAAAGGAAGTCTTAGCTCTAGAAGCAGGTATGGAACCAAGGCCATGGAACGGGGTGCAGCGATTTGAAAGACTAGATAAAACCAAAAAGACTGCAATCAAGTCATATCTAGAAGAACCACTGGAGTTGGAATTAAAACCACTACTAGGTAATCTTAAATATGTATTTTTACACCTACCATCATCATTACCAGTTGTTGTTTCATCTTCTTTAACAGGTCCGATGGAGGAAAAACTTTTAAGAATCTTATGCGTAATAAGGCAAAGATTTGACGGAGCATCAATGACATAAAAGGGATAAGTTCTACAATTTGTACCCACAGAATTTACATGGAGATTGATCACAAACCCAAAGTGCAACCTCAACGAAGACTCAACCCAAATCTGAAAGAAGTTGTCAAGCAGAAAGTTATCAAATTACTTGACGCTGACATTATTTATCCTATTTCTGATAGCTCTTGGGTGATTCCTGTGCAGGTAGTTCCTAAAAGGGAGGAACCACGGTCATGGAGAACGAGCAAAAAGAGTTAATTGCAGTTAGGAAAGACTAGATGACGTATGTGCATCGACTATAGGAAACTAAATGATGCCACCAGGAAAGATCACTTCCCTCTTCCTTTTATTGACCAAATGCTTGAAAAATTATCTGGTCATGAAATTTATTGCTGCTTGGATGGTTATTCTGGTTATATGCAAATTCCTATAGCTATGGAAGACCAAGAAAAGACTACTTTTACATGCCCTTATGGGACGTTTGCATATAGAAGAATGCCATTTGGTTTATGCAATGCTCCTGCAACCTTCCAAAGATGCATGATGGCTATCTTTTCTAATATTTTAGAAAATTGCATTGAGATATTTATGGATGATTTTTCAGTTTATGGATCCACATTTGATGTTTGTTTACATAATTTAGAACTTGTGCTAAAAAGATGCATAGAAACAAATCTAGTTCTAAATTGGTAAAAGCGCCAATTATGATTTCAGAATGCATAATCTTAGGACACAAAAATTCTCAAAAAGGCATTGAGGTAGATCCAGCAAAAATTGAAGTTATTTCGAAATTAGAAGTTTCTTAGGACATGCTGGCTTTTATAGGAGATTTATGAAAGTCTTTTCAAAAATTGTAAAACCCCTTTCTAACCTTTTAGCGAAAGATGTACCATTTGAATTCTCTGAAGCATGCCTGAAAGCTTTTGAAACTTTAAAGTCTATACTAATTAATGCTCCTGTTTTGATAGCACCTGATTGGTCTATTCCTTTTGAACTAATGTGTGATGCTAGTGATGTCGCAGTTGGTGCAGTATTGGGACAGAAGAAAGACAAAATCTTTCATACTATTTACTATGCTAGTAGGACTCTGGACGAAGCGCATCGAAATTACACTACTACTGAAAAAGAGTTATTAGTTGTCATATTTATAGTTGATAAATTTCGTTCCTATCTAGTGATGTCTAAAATCATAATTTATATTGATCATGCTGCTATTAGACATTTACTTGCCAAACAGGATGCAAAACCAAGGCTAATCAGATGGATTCTATTACTTCAAGAATTCGACATCGAAATTAAAGATAAAAGGGGCGTAGACAATGTCATTGTAACGACCCGTTTCCGGACCGCTACCGAGCTCAATATACCGAGCTCGAGTTACCGAGCTCAACACACCAAGCTCAACAAAACCTATATGAGATGTGTTTTAAAAACGAAACTCTTGTGCCTTTTAAAAATACGATATATTTTTTTTTATAAAACCAACTCGTGCACATCAGAGTAATTACAGCTTTTCGAAACATGGTGCAACTAAGACACAAGACTTAAATTCAAATAAAACATACATGCATAACATACACATATATATATCACTCGAAATAATAATGTATACAAATACAGAGTAGCAAATGTGCAAAGAAAATACACCTAAGGTACGACAACTTCAAAAGAGCCATCATACCCTGGGGGTACTTCCGGCAGACTCCCACGCAGGGGTCGCCCAAAAGTAAGACCACCAGCCTACCTCAGAGCAACAAAACAACACCGCCTAAATCGGTCACGACCTCGAACATAAAAGAAAACAAGTACAGTCCTCGGAAAACAAACAACCAACAAATAAGCAATCACGACAGATAGAGGTCGCCACTCGTCCTCGCCGAGCTCCTCCTCGGCATCGTCTCATCGCCGAGTTACTGCGCCCTCGACATCGCCTGGGTAACCGCCATGGATTGAAGGCACCACGGGAAAGTGGTCAACTTCTCAACAATTCAAGATAAGCTTGACATAAAAATAGAAGCAAACAAAGAAAGTATAACAATCACCGACGTGACTCGACCATCTCACTCTAACTCGACACAACTCACAAATCCATTTTCTCTCGACTCGACAATTTTCCTAATGCACACGCTGCATCAGATGTCGGAAAGTCCAAGCCTTGGGATCCTCGCTCTCCCTAGATACTAACTCAGTCCCGTAGCGTGGCGACGTTTAGTCAATCTCCCGTAAACAAAAAGGGGACCTAGCACCCTCGCTTATCCGGTCACGGCTCAAAACGCCATACGACTCACCTAGCTCGCTTCACTCGATGAACAATTCGCCACATACGATATTCAAAGAGTTAAACACAAGATATTCAACCGCATGTCAAATAAAAGAGCAAGCTCGACATGAAGAAACGCAATTCAACATGCAATACACAATTCACGACATATATTCAATCACATATTAAATACATGCAAAAACTCAATCATATCACAACATTTCACCGACACAAATCAGTAAATCCATACACAATAACATAACCACGTAGAATATGAAATGCCCTTACGCTATCATACTACGAAAATATTAATGTGAAGCGCCCTTACCGAACTCCAAGTTAATGCTGCTCGACAACGACCTCGACATACCGCCTTCAAAGAGCTCGACAACGATTTCTCTTACTCGATCTCGACATCGTGCCTTCAACGAACTCGACAACGACTTCGACATCGCACGCTTTCAATGACCTCGACACGTCTGATCCTCGCTCGGATCTCACGCTCGCGTCCTTGGATTCGCTTTCCGCACACCTTGATTCGAATTCACTTGATCTCGAAATCGACTTCCTAAAACAAACACAACTCAGATCGATCCATGGTTCTAATACATCTAGCTCTCTCTTCCCAAACTCAACCACAACCTAAAAATATAATACTCAAGAACTGAAAGATATTTTTCCTCTAACACAAAGTTAGGGATTTCGATCAAAATTTCATGAAAAGTTATCTGATGCTTCAACAGATAGATCGACAACAACAATAACCAGAAACAACGAATGAAAAACAAGAAATCGAAACGAACCAAAAATGGAGGTTTCTGGCACCGCCGATCATAAAAAAAAGAGAAAGAAATTTTGTTTTACAAGCCCAATTAATCGGTTAAAAAGATAGGTAATATTGTGAATAAGAAAACCCATCAATTTGATATGATTTGGAAGCATAAAACTGGTTAAAAATGGAAGAAGAATTAGCGCTAAACAGTAGCACAGATGAAAGAAAATCTGTTCTTCATACCTCAACGGTGATGGTCGATCAGACGAGATATGGGTCGAGAAGTTGATGATGAACAAGATTGATGAAGAAAGCTTGTGCAGAATCTCGATGGAACTCACGGTTTCGTCGATGAAGATTTTTAAAGAAAACAACGAAACACAGAGCAGAAGGAAGGAAGAAGAAAGAAGAAAAGAGAAATGAGTGTGAGGGAATCGGTCGTGGTATACAGCTGGCGAGAAAGGGGTATAAACGTAACTCCAGCTATAAGATGTCAATCCCATCACCATCTACCCGTTAACTCGCTCCTCTCATAATTACCTCTACTGCTTTGGCCAACCCGCAGTCGACAATGCAATAATTACAAACAATATAATAATAACGCCGAGTAACGCTCAAATAATACGAGGTGTCATCTCGACACGATGTCGATAAGAGTGCTCGTGCAAACGCATAAGGTTCTAACACGAGTTCGTGAACGCGGTCTCCTCACCGACTTGCGCCCTCATCGCCAGACGCGACTTCATCAACTCGACACGCGACCTCCTCACCAAAGAGCCTAGTGCACGTGGTCTCATCACCGACAAACGATCTCGGCAAACGATCTAGTCACGGATCTCGACACAAGGTCTTGGTCGAGGTCTCGACACGTCGCCCTAATACGATGTCGATCTCGCCCTCAGGTGTTACAATCTCTCCTCTAAAAAATTTCGCCCTCGAAATTGCAAATAAGATTCTTACCTCGTAAAAGTTCAGGGTAATCGAATCTTCATCTTCCTCCAGCTCCCAAGTCGCATCTCCCGCCTTTTGATCCCACACAACCTCGACAAGTTGAATCTCTTTGTTCAAGAATCGCTTGGCTTTCCGATCAACGATTCTTGCTGGTGACGCTTCAAAAGATAGGTCGCCCTTCGCTTGAATCACATCCGCTCGATGACATGAGTATGGCTCGGAAACATACTTCCGCAATTGTGAGACGTGAAAGACGCCGTGGATGTTCGACAAGAATGGGGGTAAGGCACCGATATGCCACCGACCAATACGACGAAGAATCCGTAAGGTCCAATGAATTTAGGGTAAGTTTCTTGGATTTGATCGCCGACCAACTCCAAAGAAGGGGGGTGACTCTAAGAAATACATGTTCTCCTTCCTCGAACTCGAGTGGTCGACGCCGTTGGTCCGCATAACTCTTCTGTCGACTTTGAGATGTTCGCATCCGATCTCCGATCAAACGGATCTTCTCGTGAGTCCGCCGGATCATATCTGGTCCTACGATTCGCTCGCCGCCCTGGTACCAACAAAGAGAGGCGTCGACATTTCCGGCCCATACAGCGCTTCAAAAGGTGCCATCCCAATACTCGCATGGAAACCGCTGTTGTATGTGAACTCCACCAATGGTAAGACGTCATCCCAACTTCCTCGGTGATCTAACGCATAAGCTCGCAACAAATCTTCAAGCGATTGGATCGTTCTCTCGCCGCCGACCGTCACCAGGATGATATGCCGAAGCTAAGCTCGAGCTCTGCCTCCCATCGCCTCCTTGCAATTTCCTCCAAAATGAGACGTGAACTCGGATCTCTGGTCCGACACGATCGAAGAGGTATTCCATGAAGTCGCACTATCTCCGCGATGTAGATCTCTGGCCAGCTTTTTCCACGCTGTATGTCGACCTTACCGGTAAGAATGAGCGATTCGGTCAATCGGCCGACGATCACCCAAATCGAATCATTCTTCTTTGCGTCTTCGCAAACCTACAACGAAGTCCATGGAAATATTGTCCCATTTCCATACCGCACGCCGTTTATCAGAGCATTCCCGCAGTCGCTGGTGCTCCACCTTCGCTTCGACATCGCCAAACATGAAGCTACGACGGCCACTTGCTTCTTCATTCCCGACCACCAAAAATGCTTCTTCAAGTCTTGATACATCTTCGTAACTCTGGATGAATACTAAAGTTGCTCTTGCGCGCTTCGCCGAGAATCAACTTCCTCGGCTTCGGATACGTTAGGCACGCACACTCGGCCATTGCACCTCAAGATGTCGCCCGCCCGACCAAATTCGCCGCTTTCCTTGCGCTTATCAATCGAATCTTCTCTTGCGTAAGCTCGTCATGAACTTGCTGGTCTCGGATCTCGCCCAACAACTGCTAGAAATGGTAAGCATACCAAATCTCAGCCTTCCCTGGTGAAACTTCGACACTCAACTTCAAATCTCTGAACTTCTCGAGCATCTCCAACTCCTCGATCATCATTACCGAGGTTAAAACGCTTCTTCCCGCTCAACGATCCGCTACTACGTTAGCCTTACCGGATGGTATTCCAACGTAAAGTCGTAGTCCTTGAGAAATTCTCGCCCATCTACGCTGACGCATGTTGAGCTCCTTCCGGTCGAACAGTACTTCAAGCTCTTGTGATCGCTGAAACAGTAAGAGTGCTCCCATAAAGGTAGTGCCTCCATATCTTCGGCCAAGAAAAACCATCAGCCGCTAGCTCCAAGTCGTGAGTAGGTAGTTCCTCTCGTGGAATCTTAAGTCGCCTTGAAGCATACGCGACCACCTTCCGATGTTGCATCAAGACGCATCCCAATCCCTGGTGTGACGCATCACAATACACCTCGAAAGGCTCTTCGGTTGAGGCAAAATCAAGACAAAGCGCCGCCGCCAAAAGCTCCTTCGCCGTTGAAAATCGGCTTCACATTCCTGGCCCAAGCAAAGGTTGATCCTTCCTCGCCAATCGTAAAGAGGCGCGACAATCTTCGAGAAACCTTCAATGAATCTTCTGGTAATATCCTCGCTAAGCCGACAAAACTTCGATCTCAGAATCGCCTTCTACTGCTCCCATGCTATCACCGCCAATCTTAATCGATCCACAATATCCCTTCTCCTGGAAATCACGTGACCAAGAAAATTCACCTCTTCAAGCCAAAATTCACACTTCGACAGGTTGGCATAGAGTCGCTTATCTCGTAATATCCGTAGTACTCGACATAGGTGTTCTGCGTGCTCTTCTCGGTTCCTCGAGTAAATCAATATGTCGCCGATGAACACTACAACGAATCGATCCAAAAACGAATGGAAAATCCTGCTCATGTAGTCCATAAACACACCGGGCGATTCGCTACTCCAAACGGCATCACCAAATACTCGTAGTGACCGTGATCTAGTCCTGGAAGTCGCTTTTGGCGACATCTTCCTCCTTCACGCCGAACTGATGGTAGCCCGACTTCAAGTCTATCTTGAAAAGATCGCCGCTCCACGGTTGGTCCATCAAGTCGCCAATACGTGGGTAACGGATAACGGTTCTTCACGGTGAACCTTGTTGAGTTCGCGATAGTCCACGCACGCCTTGATCGCCCATCCTTCTTCTTAACCAACAACACCGGAGCTCCCCACGGTGACACGCCGGTCAGATGAATTGCTTCGACTCCAAGTGTTCGATCCGGGACTTCACTTCTTTCATCTCGGCAGAGACATCCTCAGACGGCGCTTTGAAATCGGCCCCGTTTCCTCGAATCAGTCGATGGAGAACTCGACCTTCAGATCGGGTGGTAATCCCGCACGCCTTCTGAAAACGCCCTCAAAATCACACACCACCGAACATTCTTCACGCCGACCGCTGGAAAACTTCCGAACTAGCTAGATACATGTATTCCCTAGTTCCTTCTTTCAAAGAAACTCCAATACGCTCGAGAAAGATAATCGAGACTCCAAGGTCCGAAAATTACAGCTTTACGGCACACCCAAAAGGACATGGTGGTGTGACAACCAATCCATCCCGAGGATAACATCTAAGCCCTTAAGAGGCAAACAAACCAAATTGACCACAAACTTTCTACTCAATAATCACTACACAATTAAGACATGCAGTGTTTGTGACTAAGGTTTTAGCAACCGGGTTGTAACTACTAATTTAAACGGTAAAGCGCCACACCAAGCTCAAAAGGTTCACACAATCGTAAGAAATAAAGGAATGGGTTGCACCAATCAAAAAGAACGGATAAGGATTTACCCTCGATCTCACATTCACCTTGGATAAGATCATCACTGCTCACTTCCTCGCCACTCATGCAGTAAAACTCGCTTTAGCCACTTGACGCTTCCTTTGGCCTTTGCCGCAAGCATAGTCTGCTCACCTTTAGGTGTAGGACAATCCTTAGCAAAATGCCCTGGCTTCTTGCAATTGAAACACACCTCCTCCTTCGAGTACGCTTACTCGCGTAATGTCCCGCTTTTCCACATCGGTAGCAAATCACCTCGACATCGGATCGACCTCCACTCCAGATTGGGTCATCTGGACGACATCGCCCCCTCGTTATCGCTCCCCGAGGCCTGGCCGTAAGGTCTCTTCGCGGTGGTTTCCTTTACGTGCAAATCTACGCCCGCACTCGGGTCTCACCGGTCCGCCCACAACAGCCTTCTTCTTGTGGCTCCTCACTCCTTCTACCTCGACACATCGATCAATCACCTGAGATTTCGATCCTCAACGACACTCATCGACTTCGAATGTCGAATCTCAATCCCCGCTGGAATCTCTCACTTAACCATCTCTGGTCAACTCGATCACGGAATGGATCAAATACCTCGCCAACGATTCGACTTGGTCGCATACTCTGACACCGCCGAAGTTGCTTTGCCGCAGCTTGAAGAAATTCCCGCTCCTTCTCGGCTCGGCAAGATCCTGGAAGTACTTGTCCAAAAACCTTTCACGAAAAGCTCCTGTGTCATCTCGCGATGTTCCGCTTATAAACGCTTGTTTACCTCTCCACCAATACTCGGCCTCCTAGCGAAGTAGGTGGCATAGTCGACCTTCACGTTGTCCCGGCAATGAAGTGCCTCAAAGATCTTCTCGATCTCTTGCATCCAAAGATCGCCTTTATCCGGATTTGGCTCACCGTAGAACTTCGTGGATCATGCTTCCTGGTCGCCAATCCTCTCGCCAAAGATTTCGCTCGCTTCGCTGTCGCTGGCCGCAAGTTCGCTGAAGTTAACGCCGCCGTCTGGCTGAGCCATCGCGTTAGCCTCGCTGAGTCAGCGGTGATTGTTGAGCCATGGTCGCCGCCATCTCGGCCATAGCTTGAATAGCCTGCTCCATGTCGACGTTTCTGCTGCGTATGTCGATTCCTACGAGGTGGCATTAGATTCCACAAAGTTCAAAACCCCGCTGAATCTCACAACAAGGATGTGTTAAAACACACCGCTTCAATCAAGAAACAGCTCAAACAATTTCTCAAGCAATAAGTGCTTCACTTAATCAAACAAAGAATCAACACAAAACAACTAGGCACTCAACACATAACCCGACACAAGGACCACCCAAATTTATGCACAAATGGCCGAATCAATCGCTCGATACCAACAAAGGTAACGACTGCTTCCGACCGCTATCGAAGCTCAATATACCGAGCTCGAGTTACCGAGCTCAACACACCAAGCTCAACAAAACCTATATGAGATGTGTTTTAAAAACGAAACTCTTGTGCCTTTAAAAATACGATATATTTTTTATAAAACCAACTCGTGCACATCGAGTAATTACTTTTTCAAAACATGGTGCAACTAAGACACAAGACTTAAATTCAAATAAAACATACATGCATAACATACACATATATATATCACCCAAATAATAATGTATACAAATACAGAGTAGCAAATGTGCAAAGAAAATACACCTAAGGAACGACAACTACAAAAGAGCCATCATACCCTGGGGTACTTCCCAGACTTCACGCAGGGGTCGCTCCAAAAGTAAGACCACCAGTCTACCCTCAGAGCAACAAAACAACATCGCCTAAACTGGTCACGACCTCGAACATAAAAGAAAACAAGTACAGTCCTCGTAAAAACAAACAACCAACAAATAAGCAATCACGACAGATAGAGGTCGCCACTGGTCCTCGCCGAGCTCCTCCTAAGCATCGCTTCATCGCCGAGTTACTGCGCGCCGACATCGCCTGGGTAACCGTCATGGATTGAAGGCACCACTGAAAGTGGTCAACTTCTCAACAATTCAAGATAAGCTCGACATAAAAATAGAAGCAAACAAAGCAAAGTATAACAATCACCGACGTGACTCGACCATCTCACTCTAACTCGACACAACTCACAAATCCATTTTCTCTCGACTCGACAATTTTCCTGAATGCACACGCTGCATCAGATGTCGGAAAGTCCAGCCAAGCCTTGGGATCCTCGCCTCCCTAGGATACTAACTCAGGTCCCGTGAGCGCATGACGCCTAGTCAATCTCCCGTAAACAAAAAGGGACCTAGCACCTCGCTTATCCGGTCACGGCCAAAAACGCCATACGACTCAATTGCTCGCCACTGATGAACAATTCACGATACGATATTCAAAGAGTTAAACACAAGATATTCAACCGCATGTCAAATAAAAGAGCAAGCTCGACATGAAGAAACGCAATTCAACATGCAATACACAATTCACGACATATATTCAATCACATATTAAATATATGCAAAACTCAATCATATCACAACATTTCAGCTCGACACAAATCAGGAAAATCCATACACAATAACATAACCACGAGAATATGAAATGCCCTTACGCTATCATACTACGAAAATATTAATGTGAAGCGCCTTTACCGAACTCCAAGTTAATGCCGCCGACAACGACCGACACAAATTGCCTTCAAAGAGCTCGACAACGATTTCTCTTACTCGATCTCGACACGCTGCCTTCAACGAACTCGACAACGACTTCGACACGCACGCTTTCACCGACCTCGACACGCATACCCTCGCTCGATTCTCACGCTCAAGGCCCTGACTCGCTTTCCCGTACACCTTGATTCGGAATTCACTCGATCTCGGAAATCAGACTTCCTAAAACAAACACAACTCAGATCGATCCATGGTTCTAATACATCTAGCTCTCTCTTCCCCAAACTCAACCACAACCCAGAAAAATATAATACTCAAGAACTGAAAGATATTTTTCCTCTAACACAAAGTTAGGGATTTCGATCAAAATTTCATGAAAAGTTATCTGATGCTTCAACAGATAGATCGACAACAACAATAACCAGAAACAACGAATGAAAAACAAGAAATCGAAACGAACCAAAAATGGAGGTTTCTGGGCACTGCCGATTGCAGAAAAACAGAGAAAGAAATTTTGTTTTACAAGCCCAATTAATCGGTTAAAAAGATAGGTAATATTGTGAATAAGAAAACCCATCAATTTGATATGATTTGGAAGCATAAAACTGGTTAAAAATGGAAGAATAATTAGCGCTAAACAGTAGCACAGATGAAAGAAAATCTGTTCTTCATACCTCAACGGTGATGGTCGATCAGACGAGATATGGGTCGAGAAGTTGATGATGAACAAGATTGATGAAGAAAGCTTGTGCAGAATCTCGATGGAACTCACGGTTTCGTCGATGAAGATTTTTAAAGAAAACAACGAAACACAGAGTAGAAGGAAGGAAGAAGAAAGAAGAAAAGAGAAATGAGTGTGAGGGAATCGGTCGTGGTATACAGCTGGCGAGAGAAAGGGTATAAACGTAACTCCAGCTATAAGATGTCAATCCCATCAGTCATCTACCCGTTAACTCGTTCCTCTCATAATTACCTCTACTGCTTGGCCAACGGCAAGTCGACAATGTAATAATTACAAACAATATAATAATAACGCTGAGTAACGCTCAAATAATACGAGGTGTCATCTCGACACGATGTCGACAAGAGTGCTCGTGGCAAACGCATAAGGTTCTAACACGAGTTCGTGAACGCGGTCTCTCACTCGACTTCAAGGCCCTCATCACCAGACGCGACTTCATCAACTCGACACGCGACCTCCTCAGCTCAGCAGCTAGTGCACGTGGTCTCATCAGCTCGACAAAAGATCTCGGCAAACGATCTAGTCACGGGATCTCGACACAAGGTCTTGGTCGAGGTCTCGATACGTCGTCCTAATACGATGTCGATCTCGTCCTCAGGTGTTACAGTCATCGCAGACCATCTTTCAAGGATAGATACAGCAGTAAGACCACCTGAGAAGTAGCAAATTCAAGAAATATTTCCAGAGGGGCATCTGTATGCTATTTCTACGGCACCATGGTATGCTGATTTTGTTAACAGGTATTCCCACCCAATTTATCATATGCACAACGTAAGAAATTCTTTTCTGATATTAAGCATTACTTCTGGGATGAACCTTATCTATTTAAAACTCAGGCCGATTGTAATAATTAGAAGATGCTCCAAATGTAATACCAATATATTTTAGAACACTGTCACTCTAGAGAAGTAGGAGGCTATTATGGACCCACACATCAGAAAATTTTACAATATGGTTTTTTCTGGCCTACCTTGTTTAAAGATGCTTATAAATTTGTCAAGGCATGTGACCCCTGCCAAAGAAGTGGAAATATCTCTAGAAGACAAGAAATGCCTCTAAATACTATTCTCTATTGTGAACTTTTCGATGTCTGGGGCAATAATTTCATGGGACCTTTTCCTAAGTCTAATAACAACATGTATATCTTAGTGGCAGTAGATTATGTCTCCAAGTGGGTGGAAGCCATAGCGTTACCAACTAATGACGCCCGAAGGGTAGTAAGATTTTTGAAAAAGAATATTTTCACTAGATTTGGAACTCCTAGAGCAATAATAAGTGATGGCGGAAGTAATTTTTGCAACAAACAATTTGACAACCTCTTAGCTAAATATGGAGTCAACCATAGAGTGGCCACACCTTATGATCCCCAGTGGCCAAGTAGAAATCTCTAACAGGGAACTCAAGAAAATCCTAGAAAACACTGTTAGTGCATCAAGAAAAGACTGGTCTCTCAAACTAGATGATGCTCTGTGGGCATACAAAACCACTTTCAAAACACCTATAGGAATGTCACATTATAGACTAGTATTTGGAAAAGCTTGTCACCTCCCTGTCGAGTTAGAGCATAAGGCTTATTGGGCTACCAAATTTTTAAATTTTGATATGCATATGGCAGGTGAGCATCGTCTATTACAGATAAATGAGATGGATGAATTTTCGATTGGAAGCCTATGAAAATGTAAAATTGTACAAGGAGCGCACTAAGAAGCTACACGATCAATGCATCCAGAAGAGAGATTTTCAAATTGGAGACAGGGTATTAATTTGCAACTCTCGACTTCGACTATTCCCAGGGAAACTCAAATCCCGTTGGTCAGGTCCCTATGAAGTAAAACAAGTCTTTCCATATGGAATAATAGAAGTGGTTGCTAAAGATGGGTCAACTTTCAAGGCGAACAGACAACGAGCAAAAATCTATGTTGCAAGAACACCTAGGGCCACATCCAAAATCTCACTGCAATCACCAACCACTTGAAGCAACACGTCAAGCTCGTGACGTTAAACAAGCGCTTCACAGGAGGCAACCTGTAGACCTTTACTTAATTTTTATCATTTATTTTTAGTAATTGTTAAGTTGTTTACTTTTGCAGTTTGTTTATCACCTCCGAGATACTCCAGGCAGCTGAAGTTGATGGCATAGAAATATCAATAACCCCATCAATTTGCTCGTGATATTTTTCAGAGAGGAGCCCCTTTTCACATTCCTTTATAGCACTTATTTTTAATTTTTATCTTATATTGTTGTGCTTGCTTTAAAATAGTCGCAGTGAGGACATTGCTAGAAATAAGTGAGGGATGGGGTTTTACATTATACTTATTACTTGGTTGTGCTTATAACTGCTTACAATTATAGAAGAACTTTAAATTTTTGCTGATTTAGGGGCTATGCAAATTTTTTTTTATGACAACTTTTGATTGAATCAATTCATTGCTAGTTTTAGAATTTGCTGAAAATTAGCATTGAAGTTCTGTGAGTTTGACTTTCTGTGTAAGCTATTAAATGTGAGCCTAAAATAAGAGGCAACATCATGCTTTTGTCTCTCTTCTTTGTTGAGTGATATTTTTCATGGAATGTGCATTCTAGAACTTGTGCCGAGACCATTACGAAACGAATATGAATTTATTTGCATGTGAATTTGGAAAGGGCAATTTTTAGGAATTCTTCACTAGTTGCCCACTTTTGAGCCTAAAAGTATTATATTTAATTCCTTTGGTACCCTTCTTGTTTTTATTGATTATCTTCTGTGAAGTCAACCTTGGAAAAATTTTATTTGAGAGCAATTTGTGGCAAAAATTTATTGAATAATGTTGCAAAGTCCCTTTTATTTGTTTACAAAAAGAGAAGGCTTATCAATTTGTTCCCCTCCTAATTCTTAAAAATGATTGATTGCTGCATAATTGCATAAAAGGAGGAAAGGAAAAAGAAAAGAAAAAACGAAAAAGGAAAGAGCATTGAAAAAGAAAAAGAAATTTTTTTTGTGATAATGCTCATGCCTTCATAAGTTGCAAAAAGAAAATATTTTGATTGAAAAATTGGGATTATTGCCTGCTCTTGAAAGTGAAAAAGAATTAGGTTGCTTGTTTTGGTTGATTTGTTTCTGACCATTTGCATGACCTTTTCTTTCTTTTCTTATACCAAACATTATTACCTTGGCCCCATTACAACCAATGAAAGACCCTTATTCCTCTTTTGCATGTCTTATAAATTCTAATAGTAGAGTTTTTAGTCAATGTACAAGCCTATGGTAATGCCTTTTCATTTGAAAAACCAGAGTGTTAATGACTATGCCTACAAACACTTTGAGATTGGTGAGAGTGTGACTTAAAAATCACAAATTGTTGGCTTACTTGAACTTACACCTCTAATTGGGCACTCTATTGACTGATATGTTTTGTGATATCATATTGTTGTCTCACTTCTTTTTCTGCCCCTATTCAGTAGAAATAGTTTTTCTTACTATAATTAACCAAGTAGTTTGCTTGAGGGCAAGCAAAGTTCAAGTATGGGGATGTGTTAACACACCAATTTTGCAATGATTAATGCACAAACGTACTCATTAATATCTTATTATGCAGAAATTTCATGAAGACACCACTTGGAGCAAAAGATGCGAAAAAAGACAAAAAATTAGCTAGTTTTGGAGAGTTTTAGCACTACTAGACAAGCGGTACGGCCTGACCTACCAACGGTACAACCGTACCTAGAGTAGAATCCCAGTAAGGGCGTACCCCCTCAGTTTGTACCACCTCACGCCGATAAAATAGTCCAGTACGGCCGTGCCAAAGGCAGTACGGTCGTACACAAGTGATGTCAGAGCAACATCACGAATGGGTACGGGTCAACGTCATCTACGAAGCTTGGTACGGTCGTGTATATACTTTGTACGGCCGTATCCCGTCCCTGATCAATGTAGATTTAAAGCCAGAAAGCCTAATTCGCAGCCTAGTCTATAAATAGGGGCTCTTAATATGTTACAAAGACCTTTTGACGAATTTCTGAGTCAAGAGCCCCCTTATTGAGAATCATTCGAAAACACCATACGATTGGAGTGAGTTTGGATCATTAGAGCTTCCCATCAATTTTGAATTGCTACTGGAGTCCGTGGAGACGTGAGGAGCATATGAGAGGATTGCCGTCATACCAAAAGGGTGTCCCGGTTCTTAAACTCATGTCTTTTAGGAGTTTGGATTTGTTTTACTTTCTTTTGTTGCATGACATTATGAGTAGCTAATTCCATCACTAAGGGTAATGGGGGATCTTTTACAATGTTCTTCATATCCGTTTAATTGCTATTTTGAATTCCTTATTATCTTTATGAATGTGTTGGTTCTAGTATGCTTAATCTAATAGGGAGTAGCTAACCCTTATAAAATTAATTAGTTTTGGTAACAAGATCATAAATAATTAGTGGAACTCTAGGATCACAGAGCTCGCGATATACGCCGGATAGGTTATTGCTTATTTCCAATCAGTTATTAAGTTAACAAACTTGTCTGCTCTTAATGCTCTTTCTCATAGTTATCTTCCTGGACCAAACAGAGTAATTAGTTGGGAGGAAGGCTACTGTACGCGAGGATAGCCATTAGTAATTTAGAGTAATTGGTTGGCATTCAATAAGGAAATACAATTCATAATAGCAAGGAAATAGATTCAAGATCTAGTATTAGTGAACCCGGGTCCCCTAGGCCTCTCCTATTTGATCTTGCTCTAATCATTTTAGTTTAAAGTCTTACTTTCACTTCGCTTAGTTTTCTATTCAATTTCAATCCGATTACTCTGTTCGCTTAAGGAATTAAAAGATCTTTATTACGCTGGTACTTGCACATTCCCTGTGGGTTCCACATTCGAAGTCCTAACTATACTCCACTTTATTACGAGTTACGATCACGTGCACTTGCCTGAGACGCAACACTCTTCAGCCACATTTAGAGCATAACAAATAAGATCTGCATAGCCGTATCTTTTCGGTGTCACAGTTTCCCTCCTTTCCCTATCTTTTGCCAACTGATAGCCAGGATCCACTGTTGGTTATCTTCCTTTAGAACCTGATGGTGGAGGACTATCCTCCTCTTCGTCATTCCCGGTCTCACTAGTGGAAGGATCCACCTCAAACTGAGTCTTCTCCACCGCTGCTTCTGAGTCACTATTCCCCAGGTCTTTGCACTTCATCCCCATGCAGGTCTCATCAAAAGTAACATCCCTACTTATTATGAATCTTGATCCTCCAGGCTCCATCTTCCACAGTTTATATCCTTTCACACCCTCTGAATATCCAATGAAGATACATTTCACGACCCAGCATCAAGCTTGTCTTGCTTGATATGCGCAAAAGCCAAAGCTCTGAAAACCTTCAAATTTGAGTAGTCTGCCGGTTTCCCACTCCAAACCTCCATAGATGTCTTGAAGTCTAACGCCGTTGATGGACATCTATTGATCAAGTATGCTGCAGTACTCACAACCTCACCCCAGAAACTTTTAGGCAGCCCAGTTGCCAAAAGCATACATCTAACCCGCTCCAAGATGATCTTGTTCATGTGTTCCACTAGGCCATTTTGTTGTGGTGTTCCTGCCACGGTCCTATGCCTCTTGATTCCATGTTTCCTGCAAAACTCATTAAATTGCTCTGAAACAAACTCCAGGCCATTGTCAGTCCTTAAAACTTTCAGTTTAGTTCCTATTTGATTTCCTATAAGAGTGTGTCATTCCTTAAACTTTTCAAATGTGTCACTTTTGCTTTTCAAAATATAGACCCACACTTTTCTAGCGAAATCATCAATCATGGTGAGAAAATAGGAACCCCCTCCATGAGTTGTCACTCTTGAAGGACCCCAAAGATCCGAGTGAACATACTCAAAGGGTTTACTAGAATGATGCATGCCACTTCCAAACTTAACCCTATGTTGTTTGCCTAGTATGCAATTATCACAAAATTCTAGCTTATCCAATTTATCACCACCTAGTAAACCTTGTTTAGCTAGTTCAATTAAACCCTTCTCACTAACATGCCCTAACCTACGATGCCATAGTTTGGTTTTAACATGCGAAGTTTGGCTAACTAATGATACATGCGCAATAATATTTGAACCATCTAATATGTACAAACCACATATTTTAGTCCCCTTAGCTATTATCAATGCACCATGCAAAATTTTAATCATACCATGCTCAATCCTAGTGCTATAGCCTAATCCATCAAACATGCATATAGATAATAAATTTCGCTTGAGTTTAGGAACATACCTCACATCTTGTAAAAGGAATTCGCGGTTGTCATACATCTTAAGACGAATTGAACCCATATCTTGAACCTTGCACGCTTTGTTGTTACCAAGGAGAACGACTCCACCTTCTTTAAGCTCCAAAGTCTCAAAATATTCCTTCTTTGGACACATGTGATAAGAACACCCGGAGTCCATGACCCAGTTCTTTTCTGTTTCCAAACCTGTTACCACTAACGTCCCCACACTCTCATAACCATCCTCCGAAGCAATCGCAACCTCCACGAAATCACCCTTGCCCCCCTTCTCGGGACAATCCTTCTTAAAGTGACCGGTCTTGTAACAATTAAAGCATTTGAACTTAGCTTTATTGTTCCCCTTTGACTTGGATTTAGACCTAGATTTCTTCCCTTTGTCATTTCCTCTACTCTCACTTCTTCCTCTTGAGACATTCAAGCCTTCCCCACTATCTTCCACCTTCAAGTCTTGGAGCTTAGTTAGCTCCTTGGTCCTAATAGATGATTAGACCTCCTCCAAGGTAACAGTAGACTCCTTCCTATAAAGGAGTGCATCCTTGAAGTGCTCAAAAGATCTAGGCAACAAACTCAATAAGAGTAGAGCTTTATCCTCGTCATCAAGTTTCACATCAATGTTTTGTAGGTCATCAATAATTTTGTTGAATTCTGTCAGTTGCTCCACAATAGGTTTCGACTCTACCATTCTAAACGAATAGAGTTGTTGTTTCAGACATAACCGATGTGCCAACGACTTGGTCATGTATAGCGATTCTAACTTTTCCCACGTTTCCGCCGCGGTCTTCTCCCTTGCGACTTCCCTCAAAACCTTGTCTCCTAGACACAAGATAATGGCACTCCTAGCCTTATCTATCATCTCCGTCTTCTCTGTTTGAGATAGGGTAGTCGGCATCCTTGCCTCACCCTTTAAGGCATCCACACATTTCTGTTGAATTAAGATCGTTTCCATCTTCACTTTCCACATACCGAAATCATTATTTTCGGAAAATTTCTCGATATCCCATTTAGTACCCATGGTGCACACTTGAAAGATTTGTTTTGTCCCCACAGACGGCTCCACTTGTTGTGGATTCAACAAGAAAGTGGAACAAATAACAATGGCAAACTAAACTAAATAGTCCAAGTAATCAAATAATCAACCAAGACAAGAATCAAACAATTCTATGTGCAAGTAAACAGCCCCAATAAAATCAAACAACAAAGATAAGAGAGTAAGGAAATAACACCGGATTGATGACTCAGTTCGGTCCCAAAAAGATGACCTACATCTGTAGGAGAGAGCAGCCCTCCATTCACTATCAATTGAGTCTTTACAAATGAAAAAATACAATTGTTCTTCAGAACCCCCTTTCAATTGTTCAAGAAGAACAATCCCTAGAGCACTCACAATCCCAATCTCTCAAACCCTCAAATGATACACTCAAGATTCAATAGAGAAAGATTGAATCCTCCCTCTAAGAAATCCTAAACCCCAAGGCGTTTACATTGTGTTTCCCAACCCTAGAAATCGCACCCAAATCGCTCTGGATCGCCCAACCTTCGAAATTTCGCGTTTTGAGCAATTGACAGCAAAATCTGGTATTTATACCACTACGTAAATCGATTCACCTTAATGATGTGAATCGATTCACATCATTAAAAAACTGCCCCTGATTGCGTGAATCGAACCTGCTTCGAGTCCTAGTGACACCAAAACACATGAATCGATTCCCAGGGTCCAAAACATGTCTGAATCGATTCCCAGGAGACTTGAATCGATTCCTAGGTGTAGAAAATCACTTCTATGCATTTCAATGATCCTCCAAACTGATTTTAAGGCACCAAAAAACACTACACTAAGTTTGAAGTGGCATTTCCAGGAAACCAACACTAAGCTTCAACCTATGTCATGTTCCAAATGCTACTTCATTTGCAATCAAATTAATATCTAGGAACCTATGTCCTGTTCCAAATGCTACTCTGATTGCAATGGTTTGCATGTTAAGATGAAAGTTGCAGATTTGAGTTCATAAAATACACAAGTACATTATGTACATCATAGGTGCATTAATTTACCGGTAATTTAGTGCAACAGCTGGCACTGAGGAAGTACAAAGATTAAATATAATTTATAATTATGCTTAACACTTTAAAAAACTAACCTGTAAATATACGCCCGATTGAATATGTATTAAAACCCACTACATATTTTATCATTTGAAATAAACACCAACGTATTCCGCACATTAAATGCAAATGACTCAACCTAGTTAAGGAATATTTATTAAAAATGGGGAGAGAGGGTATGGGAAGTTTTAACCGAAAGGAGAAGAAGAAGAAGAACAAGAGAGACAGAGAGAGTATTATGCATTTATATCAAGAGGACAAGAGAGAAGAAGAAGAGACAGAGGGAGTATTATGCATTTATATCAAGAGGACAAGAGAGAGAATGATAAATAATCCTTTCCTTATTTGACTTGCAAAGGGAGGAGAGAAATAAGAAGACTAATGCACTATTGTGCCCTTACGATGATAAATATTTTAGTCAATATACTTCAAATATTTTAAACTTATTTTATATTTTCCCCAAATTTCCGAAGTTTTAAAGGGGAGGGGAAATTTTAAATGGTTAAACCCCTCTCTTTAAAATTATAAACTAAAAGAAAATTTTACGAAAACATTTATCTCTTTCTAAATTTCATTCCTGAAATAGGGGTACAAAAAATTTAAAGACGTATTTTCAAAGACCGCACACAACATCATTCAAACTGATAACATCACTGAAAACTTAGTTTGAACGATAAATCAAAATAACTAGTTTTCATAGGGTGAATGATACAATGAAACACCAATAGGTTAGGTGTCCTCTCACTCTCTGTTGCATGCCGCTATTTCTTTCCTTTCAGAGGAAGCTAGATGTATTCGACAAAAAATAGATAAGATGTCTCTCCCAAAAGGAAGCTACATGTAACATGTTATCCTTCCCTCTGCAAAATATCCCTTTTGAATAAAATATAAGTTAGCTTTTACTACCAAGGTCAGAAATACAACAATCAAATTCTTTATCCTGCATATGTTAAATTTACTAATGTTTTAATGTATTCAAGGAGGAATTAATGGATAGCTACATATTTGGAAATCTGGTATACCAACAAAAAGGAGGAGTTTCAATGACGTCAGCAGTAGTTATGAAAATTTAGCTTCTTATTCTTAACGAAAATAGTAAAGTGAGTTGATTTTGTTCATAATCTCATTTCACTTGATCAATTTTAAATCGTGATGGTGTTAGACTTTGTGTTTTTAAAGGAATTCATAGAATTCATTCATGAAAAAACTGTTAGAAAACTACGCAAAATTTCCCCATTGTCAGATTAGTGGAAGAACGAAAAATAATTAAATGCGGAAGCACACACACAAATTGATAACGGAGTTCGGCCAATTATGCCTACGTCTCCGGGCTGCTGCAGACCTTTTACTGAAAAAGGAAATATACACTGTGTTTACAAACACTCACAATCTCTCACAAAACCCACAACCCAATTACACCCAAAGAAATATTTCTCTCTAAATATTTCTCGCAAAATTTTCCACTGGAATTTTTCTCTCTTCCTCTCTCGGATGAAACTCACTATTTGTTAGAATATATTTCCTTCACTCACAATGCCTCTATTTATAGGAGAATTAGGAAATGTGAACACCCAAAATGAAATGCTGCACAATGTCCATTTTTCTTCCTGCCAGCGCTTATTTTGCTGGACCATAGAAAAATATGAATGCACTATTCGGTGCATGTTGAAAAGCTTGTACTGCTTGAAAAATTCCTTCTTACTTTCGGTGGGTTGGTTGGGAGGTGTGCTTTTGACTAACAATCTCCCACTTGAAGACTGATTTCAATCGGTCTTCACACCTCGATCTTGCAGCAGCCTTTCCTGGTCTGTTATTCTAGCAGGCCAATCAAGTTGAGCACAACTTCGCTTTGTCGATAGTCACTACCTTTGTCAACATGTCTCGGGTTCTTACTTCCTTGGATCTTCTTCAACATTAACACCTCATCCTCAAGCTGAGATCCGATGAAGTGATAACGAAGACCAATATGCTTTGTTCTCGGGAGTGAAATGCTCAATTCTTTGCCGATGTATCCGACTGACTATCACCGTGCAAAACACTCTTCTCCTGTGTGAAACCCAACTCGTTAACAACCCTCAAGCCATATCAATTCTTTGTCAAGCCGCATCGCTACATACTCGGCCTCCGTAGTGGATAAAACAACAATCTTCTCAGATCCGCGACATCCAACTAATCGATGTAGTACCAACGGTGAATACATAACCAAAGGGTACTTCTTCGATGATCGACTTCACCTCCAAAGTCCGTGATCTACGTAGCCTTGTACTTGTAATTCTCCTTTACCAAAGTACAGACACTTCTCTGTAGTGCCTCGTAGATACCTCAAAATCCATTTCACTGCTTCCCAATGAGTTTTACCTGGATTTGACATAAACCTGCTAACTACTCCCACTGGATGGCCAATGTCCGCCTCGCATGCACTATTGGCGCATATCAAACTTCCAATGGTCAAGCATATGGAATCTTAGCCATGGATTCTCTTTCTTCTTCCGCCTGAGGTGACTGCTTCATGGATAAAGCGAAAATGATCGCCAAAGGTGTGCTAATCCGGTTTGGCGTTGCCCATGTTGAATCTTGCAAAACACGGTTGATGTACTCCGCCTGAGATAACTGCAAAATTCCTTTTTGCTTATCTCTCGTGATTTGCATTCCAAGGATCTTCTTTGCTGGACCAAAGTCCTTCATGTCAAAATCTTTTGACAGCTGCATCTTCAAGTTTCGATCTCGCCCATATCCGAACTCGCTACTAACATATCATCGACATAAAGTAACAAAATGATATAATCGGACTTATATCTCTTGAAGAAACAACAGTGGCCTGAGTTGCACTTCGAAACCTTCCTTGTGCACGGTTATCAAACTTCTTGTACCATCGTCTCTGAGCTTGTTTCGTGCCATACAAGCTCTTCTTTAATCTGCACACCATATTTTCATTGCCTTTCTCCGAGAAGCCTTCAGGTTGGTGCATGTAGATCTCCTCATCTAAGTCTCCGTGAAGGAACGCAGTCTTCACGCCTAATCGCCAAGATAGAGCTCTTCACCGCAACAATACTTAACATGCACTGATAGTATTGAAGCTTCACAACCGAGCAAAATTTCGGTGTAGTCAACTCCTTCCTTTCTTTGGAATCCTTTAACGACTAGTCGGGCTTTGTATCTCTTGGAGCCACCATTCTCCTCCTTCACCCGATACACCCATTTGTTGTGAAGTGCCTTCTTTCCTACGGTAACTCACTAGTTCCCATGTTTGATTGGAGATCAAAGACTTCATCTCGCTCTTTCATGGCAAGCTCCCACTGCTAGCATCTCGCGGCCTGACATGCTTCGCATAATCTTCGTGCTCCCTCCATCACCAACAACATGTAGTCCATGTATCTCCCGTTGGGCACAGGAACTCGAGAAGACTTTCAAAGGTCGAGCCGGGAGTAGGAGGCTCGTGCATCGATCGGCTGTTTCTATTGATTCCTCCGATTGAGGATTCTCAAACATAGGACTTTCTCGGGACATCGCCCACCTCTCGCATATACCGCCCACTCGCTCGAAGTTATCGTGTCCGTGCTATGCCTGTCCTTGTACATCACTCTTTCATTGAAGATCACATCTCTATCAAGGATCGCCTTTTTGTTTTCATCATCCCAAAGACGGTAGCCAAACTCATCTTCACCATAACCGATGAAAGTGCACTTCTTTGATTTGGGATCAAGCTTATTCTCGCCTTGATCATCGATATGCACATATGCTACACAACCGAAAACTCTAAGATGTGAGAGTTTTACCTCTTTTCGCTCCATACCTCTTCCTGGTATTCTCAGGCTCCAATGGTACCGATGGACCTCGGTTGATCAAGTAAGTCAGCCGTGTTGATTGCTTCGCCGTAATCGCCTTGAAGCCTGACCGCACCCGCAAGCTTCGGCTCTCTTTGTCAATGTTCGATTCATACGCCACTACACCATTGTGTCGAGGCGCACTGCACGCTTCTTTCCATTCCGATCCCGCGCTCATAGCGTAACTTCTTGAATCTGGTGTCTTCATATTCACCACCATTGCTTCGCTTACGAGCTTTTTGATCTTCAATCCTGTCTCATTTTCTACCATGGCTTTCCACATCTTGAAAGCCTCGAATACTTCAGACTTATGTTTCAGAAAGTATACCCATACCTTCCTAGAGTGATCATCAATAAAAGTCACGAAGTATTGCTTCCCACTAATGGATGAGACAGTCGTTGGACCCCAAACATCAGAGTGAACAAGCTCGAGTTTCTCTTTCTTTGGGGTTCTTCTACTTGTCAGAAAGCTAACTCTTTTCTGCTTTCCAAGTATGCAGTCTTCACACATGTCAATTTCTACTGACTGAAGACATGGCAATTTGCCCTTCGAGTGCATGATCTTCATCCCTTTCTCACTCATATGGCCTAGTCTCTGGTGCCATAGATTGGGATTTTCATTTGTCGCGAATCGCAATCAAATGGCATGCTCCTCTTGCCTTGTAAAGAGTACCACTCTTTCTGCCGCGAGCAATCGTCATTGCACCCTTTGAAATCTTCCAATGATCGCCGTGGAAGAATGTTGTGTAGCCGTCACTGGCCAACTGGCCTACTGAGATTAAGTTTTTCGTCAGGTTAGGAATATGTCTGACATTTTTCAATTCCCATACAGACCCATTCAACTTAATCTTCACCACACCTTTGCCGACAATCTCACAAGATTGTTCGTTACCAAGGTAAACTTTACCAAGGTTTCCGAGTACATAGTTCTCGAAGAATTCTTTCTCAAGTGGCATGAAAATGCTCCGCAGTCTAACACCCAAGACTCTTCCTTGCTCTCCAAAGAGCATATCAACGCGTCACCTCCTCCCGAGGTGGAAGCAACATTTGCCTCGCCCTTCGCTTCCTGGTTCTTCTGCACTCCTCGCACCGATTTTTGTAGTGCCCTTGCCTTCCCGCAATTCCAACACTCGATAGTCTTCGAGTTGGAGTTTTGAGAACTATGATGATTTCTCGGATTTGGACCGCCGCCTCTTTGATTTGCCACGCCCATTTCCTCTGGTTGAATTTCTTCCTCGACTCGTATGCACATCAAGAGGATGAAGATTCACCCGACTCTCTCTGTCGGATCTCTTCACTGAGAACCAGATCACGAACATCGTCAGATTTCAACTTATTGTTTACCGTTGAGCTACTCACAGCTGTGACAGTAGCATTCCAACTCTCTGGAAGAGAAGACAAAAGTATCAATGCTCGCACCTCATCATCAAATTCGATTTCTGAACTCAACTGGGTTGTGACTATGTTAAGTTCATTGAGATGTTGTGCCACCGATGCGCCTTCCGTCATCCGCAAGTTAAACAACCGCCTCATCAAATGAACTTTGTTTGAGGCCGACGGCTTTTCGTACATGTTGGAAAGAGCCTTCATAAGATCCGTCGTGGTCTTTTCTTTTGTAATGTTGAACGCAACATTACGGGATAATGTCAACCGGATAACGTCGAGGGCTTGTCTATCGAGAATGATCCATTCATCTTCCTTCATCTCCGCTGGTTTCTTTCCTGTGAGAGGTTGATACAACTTTTTCTGATACAGATAATCCTCGATCTGCATCTTCCAAAAGCCAAAGTCCGCACCGTCGAACTTTTCAATTTTCACCTTTCCTTCGTCTGCGGCCATACTCCCACTCGAGTCTGACTTCTCAAGATCGATTTTGACAATTTCTGCTAACCACCGTGCTTTAGAACACCTCCGTGGACAAATTGGTAGCACCGACCAATTTCACTATTCACGAAAAATTACTATTCACGTGAATAGTGTCTTCACCAAGATTTAGCAGAAATAACCAACTATCTCTGATACCAGTTGTTAGGAAACTACGCAAAATTTCCCCATGGTCAGATTAGTGGAAGAACGAAAAATAATTAAATGCGGAAGCACACACACAAATTGATAACGGAGTTCGGCCAATTATGCCTACGCCTCCGGTCAGACCTTTTCTTGAAAAAAGGAAATATACACTGTGTTTACAAATACTCACAATCTCTCACAAAACCCACAACTCAATTACACCCAAAGAAATATTTCTCTCTAAATATTTCTCGCAAAATTCCCCACTGGAATTTTTCTCTCTTCCTCTCTCGGATGAAACTCACTACTTGTTGGAATATATTTCCTTCACTCACAATGCCTCTATTTATAGGAGAATTAGGAAATGTGAACACCTAAAATGAAATGCTGCACAATGTCCATTTTTCTTCCTGCCAGCGCTTATTTTGCTGGACCATAGAAAAATATGAATGCACTATTCGGTGCATGTTGAAAAACTTGTACTGCTTGAAAAATTCCTTCTTACTTTCGGTGGGTTGGTTGGGAGGTGTGCTTTTGACTAACAAAAACGACACAAAATATTTAAAGATGTCCAATCCTAGGAGTTGCTTTTTTACTTACCTAAAAGAGAATGGAAATCGCGGCAATTCCATCCTTCAAGTCATGACAACATGCAACAACATACTAAGCGATAACGTCATCAAAAACTTAGCTTGACGGTGAATCAAAATAACTAATTTTCATAGGTGAATACTATGGTGAAGCAACAATATGAGTGGTCCATAAGTGATACATCAAATTACATGCTATTGCATTGCATTCTTTTAATGGTGTTATAACGTGATAATTATAAATGTCTGCCCTCGACCAAATTTGCATTTTTTTACAAGAGCCACAAAGTTGGTTGATTTTGTTTATAATCTCATTTTGCTACCAATATTTTGAACAGTTGATGGCGCTAGAATTTGTGCTTGTTTCAACCGTTTTCAGAATTCATTCCTTAAAAAGAGTATAAACCATTTATAGATTTTTTGTTTGCGACAAACATACAGGAGATGAAACACCAGAGAAAATAGATATCTCACCCACATGGACGTAAGCTGAAAACATATAGGAATGAAAACTTATCTGCTCACAATATTTTTTCTCACCTCCAATGGCGAGAAAAGAAGACAACATATAATTTTTCCCCCTCCTAATACTACTTTCGTATTCTCGGTGTATCTATTGCATCTAGTTTTTATTTGGGGTATTTATATAATTCAAAAATGTCATTTTTCTCACATTCTACACATTCAAATAAGATGAGGGGAATTTTTCAATCTTCTTTTCTTCTATTTTTTATCATACCAAATAACTAATAAAATTATTTCATGTTTTAACTCTTTTTCTTTCATTTTACCTTATTTTTATTTACTTTATTTTCTCCCACTTTCATTCCAAAACCCAACGAAACCTTAAAGCAAAGTTGTGAGGCATATTAACTTGAATTGAAATTTGGCTTCAATTGAAACAAAAAAAAACCACTCTATACATTAAATACAGTTGACTCAACCTAGTTATAGGATATTTAATATAGATAAATGATGAGAGAGAGAAAAATATAAATGAGGAGAGAAGATATGAGAAGTTTGAATTAAAAGGAGAAGAAGATAAAATATATTTTTATGAAGAGGAATAGATCTAGATAAAATAATAAATAATCATTTCCTTATTTGACTTGCAAAAGGAGGAGAGAGAAAAGAAGATCGGTGCAGTATTGTATCCTTGTAATAATAAATATTTTAGTAAATATAATTAAAATAATCTTAGCTTGTTTTGTTTTTCTCCCAAATTTCGTCAATTTATTAAAAATTAAAATATGAGGGATTTTGAACCTCTAAATTCCCCTCCGCTTTAAAAATATACACAAAAAAGTGGAACATAAAATAAAAGGAAGGAAAACGAGTTAAAATAAGAAAGCTTGAAGAATGAAAAAAGTATATATGTGAAATTTTTATAAATACCTCAAATATGGAAAAAAGAGAACAAAACATGATATTAGTATTAGGAAGGAAAAAAAACATTTTCTCCATTACTTCTTTTCTCGACATTGGAGGCGAGAAAAAATTGCGAATATGTAAGCTTTCCTTCCCATGTGTTTCCAACTTCTGTTCGTCTCGATGAACGATATCTCTTTTCTTCACTCTTTCATCTCCTTCCTTTTCTTTCTTTATATGTTCATCACAAGCAAATATCTTATAATACTGTAAACGATCTCTTTCGAGGAATGAATTCCGAAAATGCTGTAAACAAACACAAACGAGTCTAACACCATCATAATACAAAATTGATTATGCGAAATGAGATTATAAACAAAATCAACCCACTTTACCATTCACGTAAAGAATTTCATGATCATTGTTGACACCATTGTAAATCATCCTTTTATCAATATACTAGATTTTCATCCATACAGCTACCCCATTCAATCCCCCTTTCATACATCAAAACATTATTAAATTTAACAACTGTAAGATAAAGAACTTGATTATCATTAATTCTAACCTTGCTCGCTAGCTTTACTGTTGCACATGGCAGAGTCAGGACATGCCTTCAATTGCAAATTAGTAATAATCAAAGGGATTAATGCCTCCTTCTGTGGAGTAGCTCACTAGCTCGATGGTGACCCATTAACTATTTCTTCAGTGTTGTCAAGTAGGTAGGCATTTCTATGACATAAGGAAAGACTAGGTTGCCTCACTTTCCCAATGATAGAGAGATTAAATAAGGCACAAAATGTGGGAGCTTTTTTCTTTTTTTTGGGGGGGGTGGGTGTGGACTATTTTTACAAGTTAAAAATAACTTGTAGGTGGGTGTATCATATGTTATTTCTACAAGTACTTCCAAACATACTGGAAGGAAAACTTACCAACTCAGAAATACTACAATCAAAATTTTTTTATCCCACACATGCTAAGTATTAAAGGAGGAATGAATGGATAGTTGTATATCGGGAAATCCGGTATACCGACAAAAGGTGGAGTTTCAATATCGTCAACATTAGTTATGAAAATTTAGCTTCTTACTCTTTACGAAAATAGTAAAGTTGGTTGATTTTGTTCATAATCTCATTTCGCTTAATCAGTTTTGAACTATATGGCGTTAGACTTTGTGTTAGTTTAAGGCATTTCCATAATTCATTCATGAAAAATAGTGCAAAACATGTAAAGATGTCCCGTACGTCTCGGGAGTTGTTTTGTCCCTTACCAAAAAGAGGATCGAAATCATGACAATCCTCTCCTTCAAGTCATGACAACACACTAAGCGATAATGTCATCAAAAACTTAACTCGATGGTGAATCAAAATAACTAATTTTCATAGGTGAACGCTGCGGTGAAGCAACAATATGAAGGGGCCATAAATGATGCATCAATATTGCATTCTTTTGATGGTAGTATTATAATGTGATAATATTATTTGCATGCCCTCGACCACATTTGCATTCTTTACGAGAGTTGCAAAGTTGGTTGATTTTGTTCATAATCTCATTTTGCTACAAATATTTTGAACTGTGGCGGCGTTAAACTTTGTGTTTGTTTCAAGCATCTTCATAATTCATTCCCTAAAATGAGTATAAACCATTTATAAATTTTTTGTCTGCGACGAACATGCGAAGAAAGAAAAGGAGATGGACGTATGCCGAAAACATATAGGAAGGAAAACTTATCTGCTCACAGTATTTTTTCTCTCCTCCGATGGCGAGAAAGGAAGAAAACGGAGAAAACTATTTTCCTCCTAATACTACTTTCATATTTTTTTATCTATTGCATCTAGTTTTTATTTGGGCTATTTATATAATTTCAAAAATGTACTTTGTTTCATTTTTCTCACTTTCTACACATTCATATAAGATGAGGGGAATTTTTCAATTTCTTTTCTTCTATTTTCTCTCATACCAAATAACTAATAAAATTATTTCATGTTTTAACCCTTTTTCTTTCCTTTTACCTTATTTTTATTCACTTTATTTTCTCCCACTTTCATTCCAAAACCCAACGAAACCTTAAAGCAAAGTTCTGAGGCATATTATCTTGAATTGAAATTTGGCTTCAATTGAAACAGACAAACCACTCCATACATTAAATATAGATGACTCAACATACTCACGGAATATTTAATGTAAATAAATGAGGAGAGATCAACAAAATATAAATGAGGAGAGAAGATATGAAAAGTTTGAATTGCAGGGAGAAGAAGAAAGATAAAATATTACTCTTTTGTTTCTTTTTATTTGTCTTTTAAGATTAATTTAATATAGCCAAGAAAATTAATAAATTTGGTTGCTTTTCATGAAATTTTTAGTCCTTTTCTTATAATACTCTTAACTATTTATCTACTATAAATATAAGCATCTAAAGGACAAGTAAAATTACAAAACTAGGCTATTATATTTTTGCCACCTATCATTTTAAAGGGGCAAATATATCAACCCAAATAAAAATAAATCAAAATAAAAATTAAATTCACATAAAAATATTATTTTTTGATACTACTTTTAACTTTTTCTCTTTCACCTTTCACTTTTTTTTCTCTCTCTCACGTCTTTCTCTTTCTCTCTTTCTTTATTTTTTTCGTCTCTTTCTTCTTTCTATTTCTTTTTTGTCAACTTCTTTTTTTATTTCTCTTTCTTCTTTCTATTTCTCTTTCTACCTTAAATTTTCTTTTTTTTATATTTTTATATTTTATCGTTATAATTTTTTTATTATTTATAAATAATTATTTTCGCTTAAAGTCTCAATAATAAAATATTATATATTATTAATATAATTTTATCGTCTTTGATTACGTATCAAAATTTATAAATATATTTTTTATAGATGATTATTTTACTTTTGATTCTTAACGGGAGGAACATTATATATTATCGGTATAAATGATTATTTTTCTTTTGGGTCCAGACGGAGAAACATGAAATATTTATTTTTTATACGAGCGTAAAAGTCTTTATTATTTATAAATGATAATTTTGTTTCTTAGTCTTTACCGGGAAACATTACATGTTGTTGATGCAATTTTATCGTCTTTTAACACATATCAAATTAATAAAAGTTTTTATCATTTGTAAATGATTATTTTGTTTTTTAGTCCTTACGAGGAAACATTACATGCTGTGGAAGTAATTTTATCATGTTTAAACACATATCAAATTTGCAAATGTCTTTATCATTTATAAATAATTATTTTGTTTTTTAGTCCTTACAGGAAAACATTACATGCTGTCGGTGTAATTTTATTATAAATGATTATTTTGTGTTTTAGTCCCTACGGGAAACATTACATGTTCTGGTGTAATTTTTATCATCATTAAACACATATCAAATTTATAAATGTATTTATTATTTATAAATGATGATTTTGCTTATTACTCTCTACGGAGAAACATTACATGTTATCGATGTAATTTTATCGTCTTCGAACACATATCAACTTTATAAATAATTTTATTATTTATAAAAGATAATTTTATTTTTTAGCCCTTACGGGGAAACATTACACGTTATCAGCGTAAATTTACCCTCTTCGAACACATATCAATTTTATAAATATCTTTATTATTTATAAATGACAATTTTGCTTTTTAGTTTCTATAGGGAAACATTACATATTGTCGGTGTAATTTTATCGCTTTTGAACACATATCAATGTTACAATATTATTGTCTTCCTAAATACATGTAATATTTAATAGTTATATAAAGTTCTGATATGTTAATCAGTCATTTATCATGTATTTGTGTATATATTATGATTTGTTTAACTGTTTATGTTGTAAATATGGTGTATGTTTCATGATATCTTTTATGTATTGTAAAAATATCACATGGACATGTTTATGTCATGTTACTAAGGGATCAACTATTATCCTCTATGTTATATATGAAATATTTGTGATTTTGTGACATGATACACATGTATGAGATATTTGTGCTTTTGATATATTTTGCAATCCTCAAATGTTTTATTTTAAATAAGTCTTGGCATCAAATGTAAAGGAAAATTACAATCATGCATTACACATTATTGGTATAACTGTTTCATCTATCATATTAGAAGAAAAATGATAGTATAAGTATAAAATAAATCTGAAGCTAATCACAGTAAAGCTTTGATTTTTATATACCTACATTTATGGTGCAGCCTTAAAAAAAAAACACATGATTTCTTACCAACCAATGTGGTGTGACCTGTGCGTAAGCACGAGTATGTTACTAGTTACTTTATAGAACATATTTCTCTCGGCAATAAATAATTAAGGGTATAATTGATAAAAAAGTAATTATGTAACCTTAAATTTTGAGAATGACAAGTAATTAGAAATAAAATTTAGCTTAAAAACCAACATGTAAAAAAGAACAGAAGAAGTACATATTTGTATGAAAAAGACTAGAGAGAATAAAATCATCACCTTATTTGATTTGGAAAGGGAGGAGAGAGAAAAGAAGACCAATACACTATTGCGTCTTTATAATAAAAAATATTTTAGTCAATATAATTAACATATTCTTAACTTGTTTTTTTTTTCCCCAAATTTTGTAAATTTTAAAACGGAGTCAAACTAAAATATGAGGGATTTCAAACCCCAAAATTCACCTACCCTTTAGAATTAAATACAAAAAGTGAAAAATAAACTAAAAGAATGGGAAAAGTAGCTAAAAATAGGTTTTGGCTCCTCTAAAGTGAGTTTTCTCATTTTAGAGAGTAAAGTGATTACATCCACACCATTCAATTCTTTAAGTGCTGTGATTAGCTCAATTTTAAAATGTAAATTAATAATTTTCAAAATTAAAGATAATCACACACGTTCAACACCAGTTTCCCCTTTTTTCACACAACCACTCCGCAACATCGGTTACTCTATGCACATCTCTCTTTCCTCTCTAAACATGTGAATTTTGACACTTTTTGATTATTCAACCGTGTAAAATTACACCATTAATTTCTTTGCATAAGAATAACCCAATTCTTGTAAAAGAGATGAGCGAGGTCGAGATTTAGATAAGTCCTACAGAAAAACAATGATGATTTTCCAGTGACAGAGCTCAATTGGCGGAGACAGTTACCTTTTTTTTAAAATTATTAAATAAAAGTAAAAACTTATATTGATCTAAATCGTTGAAATCTCTTAACGGTGTGGATATATTCACTTTACTTCATAATTTGAGAAAACTCAGTTTAGAGGAACGGATTAAACAAAAAATAGCCAAAAAGAAAAAGAAAGCTCACACTTTATGCCTCAAATAATGAACGTAATGAATATGCATAAATACGTAAATATTGGATTTAGATATTCATTGATTATTATTGACAATATCAATTTTTCAATTCATACATATAAAACATAATACATTATTTTTTTCTCGAAGAGGAACCATGTGTCCATCCCCAAGTTATTATCATCTCCATAGCCCAAAGCTTACGGAACACTGCAAAAAAAATATATATATATCAATACCAATATATAACACAATAGGGCTTTTATTTTGGGACCTCCCCAACTTAATTTGACCAATTTCCTTCTTCTTAAAAATGTCTAAAATACCCTTTTATTTTTCCTGTACACGATGTTTCATCTCCTTTTTTTTGTTATATTTGAATTTTCCGACAATAAGAATCCGGAAACTATCGGCAATAAGAATCCGGAAGTGTTTTTGAACAACGTAACGTTGTTTCACCTCCCTTTTTGCTATATCTGAAAAATTAACACTTCCGGATTATTGTTTCCGGAATGTCCCGACAATAAGAATCCGGACGTAGTTTTTTTATATTCAACCGGAAACTTGATTTCGGGAGCTTCTGGAAACATGAATCCGGAAGTGTTAATTTTTCAGAAAAAAAAATATTAACATCAACACGTATTTTCAGTGACGCAACAGTGCAGCACCAACCAAACCCAAATAATTAAATTTCGCAAAACTCTCTGTCTCTCTCTCGCGCGCGCACCAAACCCAGTGCTTCTTCTCTGAATTTTCTGGTCAGTTTCACTTTCCCCTTCCCACTTCTCTCTTTCTTTCTTTTTTTTGGGTACATCACTTCCCTCTTTCTTTCATTCTAACCTCAATTTCGCCTCTTTTTTTCTTCTGTTGCTTCTTTTTCTTAGTGAGATTGAGTTGGGAGAGAGAGGGGGAGAGAGAGAGAGAGAGAGAGAGAGAGAGAGAGAGAAAGGCGAGAGGAGTGGGAGGTGAAGATTGAGAGAGAGTTGAGGAAGAAGAAATAGTAAAAATAGGGGTAAAATGAAAATTTTTGAGGGAGGAGAGGTGAGAAAATTAAGTGAGGGAAGTGTTAAAATCATGGGCCAACACAATACCGGGGTTTCCATACTTAGAAATGTTTCAGGCTGTTTTGTTTGTTTTCTTATTTGGCCCTGTGGCCCTCTTTTGGACCAAAAAAAAAAAGAGACTAGATTAATATTGTATTAACTATTTGATAAAATGGTAAGGATTTTGTTAAACTTTTACTGAAAAATTTCGTAAAATTTACACAAAAGATTGTGATAGATTGAATGTAGGTGTGTGGGGATATATAAGTAGTTATTTTTAAAACAATTTTTACATGAGACACCAAATATGGTTATATATTTCCTCCCTTTATAATTAGTTTCATAACATTTTTTTGCACTAAATGGCATTTTTTTTAAATTTAATTCTTTCCAAAATCAAATGTTAAATATTTTTTGCATTTTCAAACAATAAATATTTTATTTAACATGAAATATTTTTCTTTAAAAAGCATCCTTAGAAATTTTAAAAAATTGAGGACATACTCATTGCAATTGATATCCTTGCTTATGGTAAAGCCTATCTCAACACCACATCGCTTGGGAAGTGAGGCAGCCAAGTCTTCCCATATGTTAGAGAAGTTGCTAGCTGCTTCTTCAAGGCACTCACATGCGGCATGTCGATCATCCTTAGTGGGGGTTGAAGATTTCAAATCTCTAACAGCGCTGCAGCAAGAAGACAAAGGGTCAGGATCACTACCCGTGAGGTATATCGCACAAGGAATCATTGATTCCTTTGCTTCTTCACAATCAAAGGCATGCCCTGGCTCCGCCATGGGGAACAACATAACCATCAAGGTTAGAAATACAACAATCAAGTTCTTCATCCCACACTTCTAAAATTTACGAATGCTTTGATGTATGAAAGGATGATTGAATGGGGTCGCTATATAGCTGGGAATGAGGGATATTGACAAAAAGGGGAAACTGAATAGCATCAACGAGAAAGTTAAAGTCGGTGGATTTTGTTTATAATCCAATTTCACTTGATCGGTTGATTGTGTTTGTGTCAGGATTGATCGGTTGATTGTGTCTGTATCAGGCATCTACGAAATCTATTGCTGAAAAAGGGGTACAAAACATCATCTTATGAATTGCTTTCTCGCTTTCCCAAAAAGGATAAAAATCGTGGAATTCATTCCTTCAAATAACGCAAGCACAGAACAACATACTAAGCGACAACACCATCGAAAACTTAGCTTGAATGATGAAGCAAAATTACTATTTTTCATAGACTAGATGCTACATCGAAGCATCAATATGGATGGTTCAAAATATATACATCAAAATTACTTGCTATCAGTGACTCATCAAAGTTACTTGCTATAGCAGGTTTTAACTAGTATTATTATGTGTGCCCCGACCAAATTTGTATTCTTATCATTTTTCAGTAAATTTACAATTACACCATTAATTTCTTTGCATAAGGATAACCCAATTCTTGTAAAAGAGATGAGCGAGGTCGAGATTTAGATAATTCATGAAGAAGAACAATGGTGATTTTTCAGTGACAGGGCTCAATTAGCGGAGACACTTACCGTTGTTTTTTATAAATTATTAAATAAAAATAAAAATTTATTTTGATCTAAACCGTTGAAATCCTTTAACGGTGTGAATATATTCACTTTACTTCCTAAATTGAGAAGACTCACTTTAGAGGAACCGGATTAAAAATAATAGAAAAGAAATCTCACACTTTATGCCTCAATTAATGAATATGCACAAAGACATAAATATTGAATTTAGATATTCATTGATTATTATAGACAATATCAATTTTTTAGTTCATACATATAAAACAAAATTCATTATTTTTTTCTCGAAGAGGAACCATGTGTCCATCCCCTTGAAGTTATTATCATCTCCATAGCCCAAAGCTTACGGAACACTGCAAAAAAAAAAAAAAAAAAAAAAAAAAAAAAAAAAAACCAGCATCAATACCAATATATAACACAATACAATAACTAAATAAAAGTAAATAAAGACTAGACTAATATTGTACCCTCCGTTTTCATATATAAGCAACAAAACACTTTTTTAGTTCATTGAATAACTCATATATTTGGTCTATATTATTTAATGAACCAAAAAAATGATTTATTGCTTATATATGAAGACAGAAGGAGTATTAACTATTTGATAAAATGGTAAAGATTTTCTTAAACGAAAGATTGTGATATATTTACAGAACAAATTTCGTAAAATTTACACGAAAGATTGTGATAGATTGAATGTAGGTTTGTGGGGTATATATAAGTAGTTATTTTTAAAACAATTTTTACATGAGACACCAAATATGGTTATATATTTCCTCCCTTTATAATCAGTTTCATAACATTTTTTTGCACTAAATAGCATTATTTTCAAAATTTAATTCTTTCCAAAATCAAAAGTTAAACATTTTTTTGCATTTTCAAACAATAAATAGTTTATTTAACGTGAAACATTTTTCTTTAAAAAGCATCTTTAGAAAATTTTATAAAGTTGAGAACATACTCATCGCAATTGATATCCTTGCTTATGGTAAAGCCTATCTCAACACCACATCGCTTGGGAAGTGAGGCAGCCAAGTCTTCCCTTATGTTAGAGAAGTGGCTAACTGCTTCTTTAAGGCACTCACATGCGGCATGTCGATCATCCTTAGTGGGGGTTGAAGATTTCAAATCTCTAACAGCGCTGCAACAAGAAGATGAAGGGTCAGGATCACTACCTGTAAGGTATATCGCACAAGGAATCATTGATTCCTTTGCTTCTTCACAATCAAAGGCATGCCCCGGCTCTGCCATGAGGAACAACATAGCCAGCAAGGTTAGAAATACAACAATCAAGTTCTTCATCCTACACTTCTAAAATTTACGAATGCTTTGATGTATGAAAGGATGACTGAATGGGGTCGCTATATAGCTGGGAATGATGGATATTGACAAAAAGGGGAAACTGAATAGCGTCAACGAGAAGGTTAGAGTCGGTGGATTTTGTTTATAATTCAATTTCACTTGATCAGTTGATTGTGTTTGTGTCAGGCTTGATCGGTTGATTGTGTCTATATCAGGCATTTACGAAATCTATTGCTGAAAAAAGGGGTACAAAACATCATCTTATGAATTGCTTTCTCACTTTCCCAAAAAGGATGAAAATCGTGCAATTCATTCCTTCAAATAACGCAAGCACAGAACAACATACCAAGGGACAACACCATCGAAAACTTAGCTTGAATGATGAAGCAAAATTACTATTTTTCATAGACTGGATGCTACATTGAAGCATCAATATGGATGGTTCCAAAAATATATACATCGCTATCGGTTCATAAGTGACTCATCAAAGTTACTTGCTATAGCAGGTTTTAACTGGTATTATTATATGTGCCCCGACCACATTTGCACTCTCATCATTTTTCAGTAAATTTACAATTACACCATTAATTTCTTTGCATAAGAATAACCCAATTCTAGTAAGAGAGATGAGTGAGGTCGAGATTTAGATAAGTCCTATAGAAGAACAATGGTGATTTTCCAGTGACAGAGCTCAGTTGGCGGAGACAGTTACCGTTGTTTTTTTTTTAAAATTATTAAATAAAACTAGTACAAATTACCTGCTCACTGAGATCGTGTCGATATATTTGAGGTTCTAATAATGTATATGATCTTACGAGCTTTCATGGGAATAACAACATCCCCAAATATCCATGAAAAGCAACAAAAAAAAAAGGGGCATGGTGCACCAAATCCAATTTATAGATAGTACTAGTATTACTGACCTTGGGGAAAGTAGACTACACAAGGCAGAGACGCTAGTGGGCCAGCACATGCATGCCAAAGTTCAGAATTCAAACATTTTTGTCTCCTACACAAGCGCAGGCTATATAATATGAATATACATGGAGTGAATCATTCACAGCCTTGTTCATGTAATTGTAGAAGATCAGTTGAAAGGATACCAAATCTAGTCTGCAAGTCGCATATCAGTAAAAAAAATAAATAAATAAATAAATAAACAAATGTACTAAATCCAATACATACTTTATCACTTGACATAAACGCCATAATCCAAACTCCAAATACACAGAACAAGCATGCATAACAACTGCAGATATATAGTAATATATGCCAAAGTTCAGAATTCAAACATTTTTATCCCCTACACAATCACAGGCTATATGATACGAATATAAATGAAGCGAATCATTCACAGCCTTGTTAAACCTCAGTTCATGTCGTTTAAATTAATGCCAAAAACAGCACCTACAGCTGCAGGTACTAGTGTGTTCCTT
This sequence comes from Calophaca sinica, assembly GCA_037113605.1. NCBI lineage: Eukaryota > Viridiplantae > Streptophyta > Magnoliopsida > Fabales > Fabaceae > Calophaca > Calophaca sinica. The sequence goes on along the minus strand of CM073736.1, from coordinate 121,644,772 downwards.
ACAATGAGAAGAAAAAAAAGAACCGTCTCTTCATTTTCTCCACAAAAGGAACAACATGCCGATAAACACAGGTAAATACAAGACAAAAAATTTAAAAAGCAAGCAAAAGTGGGGGCAGCATGTGAAGAAATATGAAATTCAAGCTCACTTCTTTTTCAAGCAGCTGAATAGTTGATTGAATCCAGAAGAAGAAAGCCCTGAGCTTTCGGTTACAGATGAAGTTCCAAACTAGCGAAAATTCAACCCCAATCTCAATAAAAGCATCATCCACTCACGTTTCCCATGTTCCTTCAACCACAGCCCCAACCCCCCAACCACACCCCTCCCTCCCAATTGAAAGCAACCCAATTAGCTATACAATATAATCCAAAACCCAATTCTTGTGGGTTTTTTCATTTTTTCATAGAACGAAGTAACACAAAAAATTGAGGGGATGTTACCTTTCTCCCCGCCAAAGAGCATTGTCCAGTCACGTTTCCCAACCCCAATACCCCCACCCAATTGAAAGCAAGCCCCCTCCCAATTGCAACGCAAAACCCAATCCTCGTGGTTTTTCTCGAACAAACCAACTGTTCTTTGGACTTTATCTCCATCAGCAAACCAAACATCATGCACTTTACTAACACTCCTGCATCACCAATCCATCTCTCCACACCACGGATATATGATTCCTTCAATATGGTAAAATTTTGCTGAAATCCAAACAAGGATCCAAAAATCAGAAACAATTGTTATAAACTTATAATATAATCATTTGGTCTTCTTTATTTCAAATCATCCTTGCCATTTAAAAAACAAGGATCCCTCATCAGCTGTTGATGCTGCTATGAGATGATTGTAGAGGTGCTGCTCTTCCCAGGGCAGTGCCTTAGTTTGTTTGTTTCATTCCTTATATATGAGAAAAAAAATGAAGTGATCTGTGTGTATTGCGTGAATAACATGAATAATATTTCAGGATATTAATAAATTATCATCTTTCACTAAAAAATGAGGTGATATGAATTTATACCGCACGAAAGATAAAAAAGGATTTAATTGGTATACTGTCTGTAAGTATGTAACAGATGTTTTACACTGTCAACCAATCATAAATTGACACATCATTAAAAATGTTTCACTTTTATCCCAACTACCTTAAAAGTCACTCATACCATGATTTGTGATTTGTTGGTCATTTACGAGTTATTCATTAATTTAATTATTATTATTGGCACGGTTTTTCTCGTGCTGTCTATGTTATTACACTGGGCTTCTTAAATTTCCTTTTTGCCGGGGTTCTTTTCAGTTTTTAGACCCTTTAACTCCTCTGTGCTGAGTGATAGGAGATGTTTCTCGTGATCTTCAGCTCTGGATTCTGCGTTTGATTTGCTAAAAGGCCCATTTATTGACTTCTAAGGGAGCAATTTTTTACAGGTTTCAAGTAGATAAGTAACTTAGCTTCCTTTGCTGATGAGCCATGAAGGTTTTTGTTTCCTTTTTTTCTGGATTTTTTGAACATTTCCCTTTTGTTTTGCTTCTGGGTATTACTTTGGAACTGTGTCCCTCTATTGGCATGTGTGTGTTTTTTATCCATGGATTGGAAAATGATGTTTTTTCGGTCAGATTGATGGCTATTTTTTACTTGGAGATCGGTGGATTAGGTGAAAATTAATTGGGGTTTGAAATAGGATTTGATGTGCAATGGGTTCAATGATTTGATCTGGGTGGTTGTTGTTTGTGAGAAGCAATGGAAGGGAATTTGTCACAGGGAGGAATACTTCAAGGTGGGACTTCTTTGGCGGCTTTGATTTGCCAGGATCAATTCAGGTTCATCATCAAGCACATCATCCCCACACCATGCACCATCATCAAACTCATCTGCGTCAAGGGTCTTCTCTACATTCCTCAGTTCATTATGGTTTTCCTCTCACAGTGGGAACCTTACAGAACTGTGATCAAACCATTTCAAGGACAGATTACAGTAAGGGAGAATGGGAGAGAGAAGCAAAAACTCAGCAAGTGATGAAGATGAGCCTAGCCTTACTGAGGATGGTTTTGATGGTCACCACACAAAGTGGGTAGTAGAGGTGAAAAATGATCACCTTGGCAGAAGGTGAAGTGGACTGATAAAATGGTAAAGCTTCTGATAACAGCTGTTTCTTACATAGGTGAGGATATAACTTCTGCTGGTGGTGGCAGTGCCGCAGTGGAGAAGGAAATTTGCAGTTTTGCAGAAGAAGGGCAAGTGGAAATCTGTATCTAAGGTCATGGGCTCATGGCTGAAAGGCGTTATCATGTTTCACCTCATCAATGCGAGGATAATAAATTCAATGATCTTCTTAATAAATGGTATAAAAAGCTTAACGTTTAAACTAACAATTATTATTATCATTATCATTATCATGGTCAATTAAGCATATATTCCTTTCCTATCAACACTAACACGGTTTCCAAATTCATTACAAAAAAAAAAAAAAAACTTATTAGAAAGAAACCACGCATAGCTTCAAAATTAGTCCTCTCTTCACATCCACGCTTGAGTTCAAGCAAAGTCGTCCACCAAAAGAATCCAATTAACCTTTTCTTTTTTATTTCAATCTATCAGTTTATTAAGAACAGGCAACATTCCCAGCTCAGTAATAAATTGAATACAAAAATTCGCAAATTGATAGGGGGAGAAGAAGAAAATTCAGAACGTACCTCCCGGGCGACGAGAGTCAATCCAATCGGAATCGTCGGTGTCTCGAATTAATCATCGGGGTCGTAGTCGTAGTCGCTGTAGTAATCCATGCGAGCATTCAAAAGCCCTAATTGAGAAAGCTAAATGCAAAAACCCTAACTTCCCAGATCTCAACCAAATTGACCTCACAGACACAGTAGAATTAGAGGGACTGAGTCTGAGAGATAGTAAGTAGAGGAGTAAGTGAAGCGACAGTGACATGCATTTCGTGCTGATGTTGGCGTTTCGCAGATTTCAGCTGAAGCAGAAGCAGAAAAGTGTGTGTATAGAAAAACAAAACAAAAAATAAAACAGAAAGAACAAGCATAGCATCTCTGATACAGAGTCCCTTAAAAAAAAATTAGGTCTCTTGGTCCCATATGTTACATAATTTTTAAGAGACATTTGTAAATTTTGCGCTAATTGATGGTTCCTTAATAAGTATCCCTTAAGTCGTCCTTACATATCACATTATAATATATAAATTAATAATTCAAATAAAAATTAAAAAATAAAAAATTGCCAATTTTCTTAAATTATATTTTATTTAAAATGATGACAAATAGATAAAATTACACGACGATTAATAGAAAAATAATAATACGGCTCTTTTTTTTTATTTTTAATGTTTTAACATCTACCTACGTAGTTAGTCAAAAAAAAAAAAATCTACCTACATTCACTATAGGTTATTTACTTTTTTCTAAAAAAAATTGACATTGTGTCAACAAAAAAATTTGACATATTGCGCGACTTAGATAGATTTCACAAAAGTTTTTTTTAATATATTTTAAGACTTACCTACAGTTGATGACTGTCACTATAAGTTATTTCAGTTTTTAAAAAAAAAACTGACATACAGGGCCGGCAGAAGATGAGAGAAAAGTACCTATAGAGGTACCTAATCCTAACAGGTACCCAAAATTGTTTTTCCTATAATAGGAGTATCTATTAGGTATCATTTTAAATAAGTACACAGGTCATAGGTACCTAATAAATATCCCATTAGAGATGTCCCGAGGAATATAAGGATAAATCAAAAATTCAAAATGAGTGTTTTTTTTTTGGTGTATTCTTTTTTGGTATTACGGATTTCTTCATTTTAGACAGTGACAATTTGCGATTTTGCATGTCCTAACCGAAAAGAGTGGAAGATTAAAAGGTCTTATGGAATGCCGTTACATCTTTCGCGTTTCTTGTTTAAACTTTACCGGACATTGGAAAGGAAAAAATGAGTGTTTAAACAAGAGAATAGGATTTTGGTGATTTGTGAGGAGTTGTGAGGATTAGGATTAATTCTTTGTGTTTTTCTTTTTGATGTTCTTTCTTTCCCAAAGATTAAAAAAAAACAAGAGAATAGGAATGCTGGTAAAAAAAACAAGAGAATAGGAAAAAGATACACAATTTTATTTAGAGTAAACTTTCAATTTAATCCTTAAACTTATATTTTTTCTCCTATTTAGTCCCTAAAATATATAAAAATAATAAATAGTTCCTGAAGTTTTGTTAAATCCATCAAATTAGTCCTTAATTTTTTTTAGGGACTAAATTATTATTTATTATATACTTTTTTATATTTGTGATCTTTATTTTATATTAATAAATATAATAATTTGTATTATAAAAAACTTTTTTATATTTGTGATCTTTATTTTATATTAATAAATATAATAATTTGTATTATAAAAAACTATTAATCTTGCTCGGTCAAAAAAAAAATTAATCTTAGCATCTCCACGAAATCAAGTGTGTATGTCCATACAGTCGACGTTTAAATTTATTTTATTTGTTTAAATAAGGCTTCTTGTTTCCTTGCCGCAACATGTCAACACCATATCGTTTCAACATCACCAACGGTGATTATGAAAATTTGGATTTTTATTCTTTACAAGAATACTAAAGTAGATTGATTTTGTTCATACTCCCATTTTACTTAACCATTTTAAAGGTGAGATTGAGTTAGACTTTAAGTTTCTCTTAAGCGTTTTTAAATTTATTCTTAAAAAAAGGGTACAAATTTAAAGATTTCACATCATAGGAGTTACTTTTTCACTTATCCAAAAGAGGATCGAAATCGCGCCAATTCCCTTCTTCAAGTAATGACAACACACAACATTCAACCAACACCTAACGATTATGGATTACTCACATCTATTATGCCATTAAAAACTTAGGCTAGCTGGTTAATCAAAATTACTAATTTTCATGGAATGAATGTTTTGATGTACCATTGATATGAGTTATTCATAAATGATACATCAAAATTACCACCTATTGAGAGTAAAATATGAATAGTTAAAATTTCTTTCTATTTTCACGACCACAGAGACCTAGGGATTCCTTAGAGAGTTCCGAGATCATTTCCACTTATTCAAAGAATTGCAACTCTAATCCAACTCCATAGTTCGACTTCTATCTTCTCCTACTTTTGTTTTGACCGTTAGTTCACCAACTACGCTTGAGGTATGTGAGATTCTATCGAGGTTACGACTTCAACTTCGATGACCTTACATCGAGTTCCATTTAAATTATAGTTTTGATCCTAATTTTTATTTGTTTTAGGTTAACCAATGTAATCAAACCCATAGTAGTGTAAATAGCAAGAATTGAATATTACACCCATATTTCGTGTAAATTCTAAATCTAACTAAATCTGAGCTAAGAAACTAAAGCAAATTCTAACTTATTAGTAGTCGAATTCGGAGACGAGCACTTATTGAAGGGCACAGACCAGCTGCCGGTTGCGAATGCCAGGGGGTTGTTTGTGGTAGATTTGTGGTTGTTGATCTCATGTAAATACATATACTAAGTAATCATCAGGGAAGTAAGAGAAGATTAATGTATTTTAACACGGTGTAGGGGAACCTATAACCCTACGCATGATCAGTTGATTAATTGCCAAATCCTAACCTGTATTAGGGACTATGAACAGGAAATACCAATCTAACTTATGGAGTTATGGGTTTACCAACACAACCTGGTATTGCGTGATTGATTGATTGGCCCGATATGTTTGTTAGTATGATTTTCTTGATAACATGTTTTGTTGATGATACCTATGTAGTTATTTGTATGAGATGTTGTTTATTACGTGTATATGATCTAGATAACAAGATATGATGGCTGAGATTGATAACATGTTTAGTTTAAAGATGATCATGAGAACATTATGAGATATAAGTTGTATGTTTGACTGGTAATATGTTTCTTAGTATCTAGTTTGATGGTTAATGGATCGATCAAGAGATGCCCTAAAGGGGTATTAGTCATCATGTAATGGTGATGTAAGGTTGTGATACTAGTCTGGTAAGCTAGAATATATAAGTTGAATCAAGATGAATGGATAACATAGCATGTGCATTGGCCTTGCCCAGTGAATAGGTGACCGCATTTTACTTACTTTACTTTATGAGGAGGTAAATACCTTGCTTTGTGAGAAGATGATTAGACTATTTACCTTGTTAAGTGACAATGTAAACATTTTGCACTGTGAGGAGGTGACATTGCCGTATGGAAAGATGGCTTCTGAAACAAAAATTAGGATAACTGACATGCATGTATTGGTTTGAGTAACTCATATTATTATGCTTTTAAGAGAGATGAAGAGAAAACCCTAAGGTCATCTCCAATGGAGTACCGCAACGCCCCAAATTCCCTAAGTTAGTTTGAGTAAAAGTTGTATGAAGTTGTGTGGTTGTCTTTAACTTCAGTTTGTTTTAAATTGATGATTTCGATGCATAATTCTTTAGTGTTTGATTGTTGATCTTGAGATTGAGAAATGAGTTGGTATTTGGTCTTAAAAATTATTGGAAGTGTTTTGTAGGAAATTGATTGAAGTTGGTTTAGGGAGAAAATCTCAAAATTGGCTGTCAAACTTAGTTTTCCTGTTTTTAGCAGTGCATGAATTGATTCATGCAAGCCTGAATCGATTCATGAAGGTGTCCAAGAAATTCTGGAGCCTCTGTAAATCGAATTAGGAACCATGAATCGAATCACAAATTCAATTCACAAAAGGCGCTAATGCATTTTTAGCTGTGTGAATCGATTCACGCTTAACTGTGAATCGATTCACAACCTATAAAATGCTAAAAACGCTGTAGATTTTGGCAGATCTCGAAAATGGGAGTAAAGGAGAGAAAAAGAACGATGGAGAAAGGGGAAAAACACTAGGGTTTCATGATCTTGTAAGGGATTTGAGAGATTCTTGCTAGATTTCTTCAAATCCTAGCTTGAATGAGAGTTTGAGAGTTAAAATTTAATTGTTGGTGAAAGTTTGGTGGAACCCTAAAAGAGAGAAGAAGGAAAACGCGAAGAAAAAAGAAGAGGAAGGAAAAGAGGACCAGGCTCCACTACTTATAGTTCATTCTTGGTGTTGTTTGTGAGTTCTTCCTTCCTTTAGGTGATAGGCACCCGTAAGTCCCACATTAGGATTTTTCATTTCCCTAAATAGTAGGTAAATACTTAGTTCAAGTCTAGGGTTTGATTAACCTTAGAAATAGAGTTTCGTTATTACTATTGCTCTAATATTCTAGTGGGATTGGTTAAGGGTTGGATGGTTGCCCCCAACCACCCACAAATGTATGTATGATGTACTGCCCATGGCGTGCGTAATACCCCAACTTTGGGTGCTACGTATTCTACCCAACTGATGCAGACAGTGTTTATATGTTGGCTTTCTTTCGGTAATGATGTTTTAAATATCTTTCATAAGTGGAAATGCGAGCCATTTTTTTCTGAAAACTTTTTCGAAATAATACATGCGGAAATAATAATACGGAATCATGAATGCGAGCAATAAAAATATCTTGAAAGTAACAATCGAGTCATATTAAAGCCAAATACAATGAAATACGCATGCAGGCGTCCATAAGTGTCTGAGAAAATCAAAATGTAAAAAGCAGTAAAATATATCTAGCGGTGGAGTCCTACATGTCATCAAAAGTGGACTCAGCAACCAGTAATATTTCTAACACCTGCTGCCAAAATAAGTTGCTACCAAGAAGATAAAACGACCATACATCAAACTCCGAAAGGGAAAGACAACACCCTATGTTGGTCAAGATCTAAACCGTTTGCTAGGCGGAGGCCCATCATGTCTAACAACGGGCACAGAGTCAGCACTCGTGGAGCACTCCGAAGGGTCCTCGTCATCCTCCTCGTCACTCCCTAGGTCCACCACATCAACATACGACCATAGTCGCCTAGTCCTATGGGGACGGCCGGACTGTGGCCTTACTAAGGTAGAAACAATGCTAGCTTGGGAACAACTGAAGACGGTGACGGAGATTCGTAGCTTCGTTGGTTTAGCCGGATATTATCGGATATTCATCGAGGGTTTTGCAAAGATTGTAGCGCCATTGACTCAATTAACAAGAAAAGATCAACCTTTTGCATGGACCGAGAAGTGTGAAGAAAGCTTTCAGCTGATGAAGGAACGTTTGACTACATCTCCAGTCTTAATCTTACCTCAACCGGACGAGCCGTACAAATTTTACTGGATGCTTTACATCAAGGGTTAGGTTGCATGCTCATGCAACACATGAAGGTAGTGGCTTACGCTTCACGACAACTAAAGACTTATGAAAGAAACTACCCTACACACAATTTGGAACTAGCAGTCGTGGTTTTGCGCTGAAGATCTGGAGACACTACTTGTATGGATCCAAGTTCGATGTTTTCAGCGATCATAAGAGTCTGATGTACCTATTCAACCAGAAGGAGCTTAACATGAGACAAAGACGATGGATGGAATTCCTCAAAGACTACGAATTTGATCTACAGTATCACCCTAGGAAGGCAAACGTCGTAGCCGATGCGTTGAGTAGGAAGAGTATTCACATTTCAGGAATGATGATGAAGGAACTAGAAATGATAGAGAAGTTTCGCGACTTGAACCTAGCCATGGAATTGACTCCGGAGAAGATGAGTTTTGGAATGCTTGTGATATCGAGTGAGTTGATGAGCGAGATTCGAGAGCAACAAGCAACAGATGAGCACCTACAGGAAAAGAAGGAATTGATTGGACAAGGTAAAGCACCAGAATTCAGTTTAGGTACGGACGACATTCTGCGATGCAATGGAAGAGTCTGTGTACCCGACAACGAGGAAATGCAAAAGATGATCCTGGATGAAGCGCACAAGAGTGGTCTAAGTATTCACCTAGGAGCAACGAAGATGTATCAAGATTTGAAATAGGAGTTCTGGTGGCCTGGTATGAAAAAGCAAGTAGCCGAGTATGTGGCATCATGTCTAACGTGTCAGAAGGCCAAGGTAGAGCATCAGCGACCAACTGTAATGCTTCAATCATTAGACGTACCCGAGTGGAAGTGGGACAACATCTCGATGAATTTTGTGGTAGGACTGCCGAGGACTCAGAAGAAGTTTGACTCGATCTGGGTAATTGTAGATAGACTGACTAAGTCATCCCATTTCTTGCCTGTACGAGCTAACTATAAGGTAGAGCAGTTGACTGAACTCTACATCTCCGAGATCGTTCATTTGCATGGAGTAGTGTCGAGTATCGTGCCGAATCGAGACCCAAAGTTTACGTCGCATTTTTGGCAAAGTCTACAGGAAGCTTTGGGAATAAAATTGAGGTTGAGTTCTGCGTATCACCCTCAAACTGACGGACAGACGGAGAGAACAATCCAATCATTGGAAGACCTGCTAAGAGCATGTGTACTAGACAATCGTGGAAGCTAGGATGATATTCTACCATTGATCGAGTTTACCTATAACAACAGCTCCCATGCAAGTATAGGGATGGCACCTTACGAAGCCCTTTATGGACGCAAGTGTCAGACACCGTTGTGTTGGTATCTAGATGGCGAGAGCATGATCGTTGGTCCGGAGCTTGTTCAATAGATGACATAGAAGGTCAAGGAGATTCGAGAAAAGATTAGACTTCTCAGAGCCGACATAAGAGTTACGCCGACAAAAGAAGACGACCGCTCGAATTTCAAGAAGGTGAACATGTATTCTTTCGAATCACGCCTACTACTGGGGTAGGTAGGGCTATCAAATCCAAAAAGCTTATTCCAAAATTCATTGGCCCTACCAAATCATCCGTCAGATAGGCCCTGTGGCATATCAAAATGCTTTACCAATGTTCCTCTCCAACATTCATAATGTATTTCCTGTCTCGCAATTGCGAAAGTATACCCCAGATCCGTCTCACGTTATCGAGCCTGACGTAACACAACTGAAGGAGAACCTGTCCTTTGAAGTCCCTCCTGTGAGAATTGAAGATTGGAAAGTCAAATAGCTGAGGGGGCAAGCAAATCCCCCTAGTCAAGGTGATCTGGAATCAGGCGACAGGTGATGCGACGTGGGAGTTAGAAGAAAAGATGAGATCGCAATATCCGAAATTATTTCTAGGTACGGAATTTCGAGGACAAAATTATTTTTAAGGAGGATGGTAATGTGACACTCTCGTTTTTGCTGCTAATTAATTCGTCTGTTTTTCTGTTTTATGCGTATTACGCTGCTAATATGTATTTTTGTGCTGTTAATCAAGTGAGTGAATTTCACAAAAGTAAAACTATATTTGGGACTTAATATTTTTTATTAAGTCATAGTTAAAATTTCAGTTCAAAATTCCACATTTTTCGGTCGCGTTTTGAACTACCCAGGTAAGATTTTACCCGACAGAAAACTCTAATTCGACCCGAATATTTAGATATTTGGAATTTGAGTGTTTTAGATTATTTTTGATTTATTGAAATTGGTTTGGTAATTTTTAGATGAAGTTTTATAATAATGTATTTTCTACGCGGTTAAAACACGAGACGCGTAAAAACCGAACATATAACACCCTTATCCCATTTATATTATCTCATAAATACGAATAATAATAATAATAATAATAATAATAATAATAATAATAATAATAATAATAATAATAATAATAATAATAATAATAATAATAATAATAATAACAATTTCATCAGAGTACAGTGGAAGAAAATAACTTTTTATTATACATCAAAGTTTGGGTACATACAAGGGTTCTCTCCTATGAACCACTAAAAGAATAATATACATGCATACAAAAACCTAAAAGGGTATATAAAAGTACTACTATTAGTCAAAAGATACTATCATCCTACCAAGGGACCTCCTACATCTGGCTAGGAATCCTAATGCGCATACGTGGCAGAAGTCGGGAGTCCCCAGTAATAGGACGTCCCTGAACCCAGACTGGTAAGCCCTCATAGGGTCTAACTGTGGGGCAGCGTGACCATACTAAAAGAACCAGAAGATGAAGCAACAGTGTGTTGTTGATTAGGTCTAGGATCACGCCACATGCGGTAGAACGGTAACCGCTGCGCAATTCTAAAATCACCAACAAAAGAGGCCCTCGGTGAACCCAAAAGACAAAAGAAGATGCTGACGAGACCCGTGTAAATGACGATATAGCAGTTGTAATCAATCTCCCAACACTCCCCGTTCATGTCATGATAATACACCTTGAAATCACCCCATACCGGGATGCTCGGCTCCTCCATCATGGTCGGGTGAAACTAATGGGACATCTTCAGGCTCTTGAGAATCTTCAGTATCTAAATATACATAAATATAGAAAATGAAACAAACAAAACAAAGTATGAGAGATAAAAACACACTATACACCAAGAAAAAGGGAAAGTATAAGAATAAAATATGTGAAAGAATAGGTCACACATCTCCCGATCAACTATTTGGATTATCACCTAACTACCCATGCTCATGCATCTCAAGAGTGTGTATGTGTGTGTGTGTGTGTGTATATGTGGCCAGATAACTTACTTCAACCAAAGCGCCCCCACCTTAGCCTTATATTTTTCCTCCCACCGACATGTGGGTAAATTTAGTCAGCTGTCCATCCCCTATTCCGCTCATCGTATCCCTAAGAGTGCATCTTTGTTCCCCAATTTCGACGTTAGGAACAGGTGTCAAGGCACTCGGGATCGGCACTATGGACAGTGATACAACAGTACTCCGTCAGGAAGACCAGGCTACCCGACGATCCGACACAATGGCGGCCAAACCATTAGTCACCTGTGGAATAAAATCGAACCCAGACTATCCTCAAGGACCGATGTGTCCTGTACTGACTATATCGTGCCCGTACTCTGGCACCTAACCTCGTACACATCCTATGTGCATGGCAATGGATTTCAACCATACATATGATTGTTTACTACTATTCATCCAAAGCTTATCACTGTTTCTCATCTCAGTCTATCAATCTTATTCATTATTCAATCGGTATATTATAGTTTATTCGTTATCCTCCCCATACCATTAGCAGAAACATATAATACTACAACAATAACTGAAACAATTTAAACATCAACATCAATCAACATTCAACACATAAGTTAACCCTAGCGTCCATCAGGCGACCAACTACAAACATATTATCAAACATCATACACACAGTCATCAAACAATTATAAGTCTCCTACCCTAGGGTTTTCACACAATAATTATCCCTATGGTTGATGAACTAGTGACAACTATCCTTAGTAGTCATAGTCACAATACCCCTCCTAGGGTGTTGGGACATCAACCCCTAGTAGGGCTTGGGCCACCCTACTTCCCTATTCTACACTTATCTTATTCCTACCATCCCTAGTTTATAGGGTCAAGATCTCCCCTTACCTGGCTTAGAAAACCGCCGCCCACCACATCTCGTCGCGCCTCCAGAGCTCCTCCACACACTCCTAAAGGATGCCTTGGAAGAAGGTGAGGAGAATGGAGGGGGTGGATCCTATTTATGGGCGAAATTGAGAGCTCTATTTTTCACCACCGCCATGGATCGCGTCGCGATGCCAAGGCCATCGCGTCGCGATAAACACTATCTAGAACATTCTATTTTTTCTCTTGCACCGACTTAACCACCAGTGTGTGTTGCGTCGCGATGCTTCCTTCCATCGCATCGCGATGGACGTGTTCTAGAGATCTCTTGTTTTCTTTGATTTCTAGGGTTTTCCTACAGTGTTTTTTTTTGACTTCTTAAGGTCACTTTAATCCTTTTGAAATATTTCTTTGTCAGTTTTATTTTTAGGATGTCACATAACGCGTGACGAAACTTGGAGCCGAGACCCCTTGAACCGTGATCAGCAAAATCTGATAAGATTATGTTTTTTTTATTTGACAATAAAAAAAGTAGGTGGGATTACTTACCATAATTGTTAAAGTTTAGTCTTATTTATGGCTAAAGTTTGTAGCCTTTTTACTAGGCTTTTTTTTATAGGCAAATGTTAGTTGTTAGTATTTGTTAGAATTGTTTGTTTCCTGAGTTTGAACCCAGGACCTCCAGCTTGCACTCCTTCAATATCCTTTAGCTCACCAACCGAACTACCTACTTGGGACAATTCAAATTTTCTCATTGGATACAATTCAAATTTTCTCCTTCTTTCCTCTGCACTTAGCCGAATCATCCAGCCATTGGGAGTGATTATCTCAGCTCAAAAGTTGGGTCCTAGGAAGGCTAAAGTGGTGGCAATGATTAGTGACCAGTTTTAGGCTTTTTGGGCTTATACTTGGCAAATGTTTGAGAAAGCTTCTCTCTCCCTCTTTCCAGCTGCTGGTCGAGACATTAAGAGGCTTGGGGAGCTTTCATTTCAGCCTCATTTTCCTTGTGTGTGGTGCTGAAAAGTTGAGAGAAAAAATAAAGAAATAGAGAGAGAAATTGGAGAGAAAACTAGGAACACTTAGCAAGCAAAACACAAGACTTCTCCATCTTTTTTTCCCTCTTGTTTGCTGCGCTGTCCAACCCCAATATTGTGGGTAATGCACTCATCTCTTCTTGTTCTTTATTACGTTAGTAGTATGGTGCATGGTTATGAATGTTGTTTTTTTTTCTTTCAAAACAAGTTGTATCTTTCATTCTACCATGGTTTTCTTAACTTGCTCTTCCATATTTCTTTTCCTTCATTTTCCCTCTCTGATAAGTGTTTATGAGCCCATTCAAGAAATGGGGAAAGCCTCCATTTTCCACTCTCTCTTGTTGAAGAGGTGATGGACTCAAAAACCACAAAAAGAAAGGATTTATTTCATCATTTAAGTGTTAATGTTGTTGAATAGTTCGTTTCCAAAGAAGAAGAACAAATAATGTCATTCTTCTTTTCTATTTCCTTTCTTTTGAAGACATGAGACACAAGGGTTTCTTCTTCTTTCCTTTCAAAATATTTTGGGCTATGAACGATGTGTGAGCCTTGTTTGTTGGTGTCGATCTACTTGATGAAAAGATCACAGACCAAGCTGGGGTAAGATATTTAAAACATATTTAAAACATCATTACCGAAAGAAAACCAGCATATAAACATTTTCTGCATCAGTTGGGTAGAATACATAGCACCCAAAGTTGGGGTATTACAGCGTGCTCCACCGAGCTCCAATTAGGATGAGTTTTAGTTCATGAGAAACTAGAGCTCAAGAGTGATGATAAGTTTCATATGAGCTTGTGCTTGTCTTGGTCTTAAGATTAGTCAAAGATGCATGTTTTGGAAATTTAGTGTTCAAATACATGTTAAGTTTGATTGCTTGATTTTGCTGTCAATATCATTGGAGTTAACATAGAAAGTTATATAATGATATGGATTGAGAATCATGAGTTGCTAATTTACCTCGTTGTAATCATGCATTCAAATTTTTAAAATTGTGATAAAAATCACTTAAAAGACATCCAAGATTCCTCATAAGAGGAGAGAATGGTATGGTTAGTCTCGTGGGACGTCACTTGAATGGTTAATGACGTCTAACCACCATACCATAAGATATGTTAATTGGGGTCTATGGAGCAAAGCATATGACAAAACCCATTAACATAGATTCCCGGTTAAATGTCTATTTAACCATAAGGGAATAGATAAGCCGTGCTACGCACAAAGAAAAGAAGAACTACATGTTCTTAGATAAGAAGTTGCATTGCATCGTTATGTTTTACCTTTTTTCTTGGAAATTGGTATAAGTTGAGGAGAGAATGTGAGGAGTCGAGGGAAGGATTCACTGAGATTTTTTATCTCACCCCTTTCCTTTTATTATTTCAGATTCACAGGTTGAGAAAGAAGATTGAAGAGGCTTGGAGACCAAAGCCCTTTACTTTATTTTTTATTTTCTGATTATGTAATACTCTAATGTATTTAATGCAAAAAGACTAGTATTTTGTGTTAAATCTTTAGAAGGCTATGTAATTTTGAAATATGAAGTAATATCCCATTTGTGGATTTAGGAACCATGTGGTTATTTAGACTTGATGTAATATTTAAGTTTGAATTCACTTTGAAATCTCTGCATCTGATGTTAATTATCTTACTTTCAATTAAGTTAAATGTATGGTGTTACATTATAATATCAGAGTAGTTCAATCCTTTGGACTGTGAGTAGATAGATTAAGCTTCTTGAGATTGGCTTGCTAGACTTTCTAAATATCTTGTTGTGGATTATTGAGCCTGATCAACTCAATGTTTTGTACATTGTATGCATAATTATGGCTAGTGGATCCCGAGGCCGAGGAAGGGGAAGGCGAACAAGACAGCCACCACCCGAGGATATTCCTTGGAATGAAATGGTGGATGCAATACCGGAGCAAGCTCAAGCTTCCTATGCTCAAACCCAGGCGACAAATGCCTTACTCCAACAAATTCTCCAAGGAGGATTAGCACCACCCAACAATGCTGCGCAACCGGAGAGCCCCAACTGTGCATATTCCTAATTCTGGAAGAATAGCCCTCCCCCTTATAAAGGTGGTTCAGATCCTGCCGAGGTACAACATTGGCTGCAGGAGATGGAGAAGATCTTCACGATCGCTGCTTGCACTGAAGAGCAGAAGGTGGTGTTTGCCTCACACTACTTGAAGGAAGAGGCAGAGATATGGTGGAGAGGAGCCATGGGTCACATGGTTGACCTTGAGACCCCTATAGATTGGACAAATTTCAAGAGAGTGTTTCTAGAAAAGTATTTGCCAAGAAGCGTTAGAAGATAGAAAGAGCAAGAGTTTGCTCATTTAACACAGGGGAGTATGTCAGTAGGAGTAAGGGTGTTCGCAGATTGGATTGGATCGGTTTTAAGGGAAAAAACCATCCGATCCAATCCTTTCGGTTTTTACTCTAATCATCCAATCGGTTTGGTTTTAAAATCAAATCTGATCTGATCCGATCCGATTTACTTCGGTTTGGATTGGATTGGATTTCGGTTTCTCAATTATAATCTAATCTCTTGGTTTATATTTTTTCAAATGGTGAAATTACGACAATAACGATAACTTACATTTCATAACATTAAACTAATTGCAGTAGCCAACAGTAGGGCAATAACGACCATCTTTTTTTTGCTTCTTATAAACGAAACTATGAAATAATCAAAAGGAATCGTTGGCCCTAGGAATGTTTGCGGTACGACCATATCACACATTATTTTTCTGTATTGATATATCACGCATTATTGTATTAATGTGAAAGAGAATTATAAAATGGGAAAGAGAGGAGTAGATCCACAAATTAAGAAAAATATGTTTAAAATTATAAAAATAAGAATAAATAATTTATTTGCAAGCTTAAAAATGTACCCCAAAAAATGTATATTAAAAAAGTAAAATATTCTATATTATATAAAAATATACATGATTAATTTAAAAAATTAAATTTTATAATGTGTGAGAAAATATATTAAAAATAAGGTAAGTATAAGAATAATATTATGTTATGTAATAATACTTTTGATCGGTTTGGATTGGATTGGTTCCATTAGAAGGATCCGAAAACCGATCCAATCCAATCCAAAATTTTGGTTTTTTGCGGTTTTCGGTTTTTTCGGTTTGCGGTTAATTCGGTTTGCGGTTTTTCGGTTCGGTGGCTGCGGTTTGAATTGGATTGGATCGGTTTATGAACACCCTTAAGTAGGAGAATATGTAGCTAAATTTGAAGAGTTGGCCAAGTATTCCACCTACCTTCAGCATAACCAAGATGATGAGTGGAAGGCTTATCGGTTTGAGCAAGGCTTGAAACCGAAAATAAGGAACGTCGTGTGTCAATTGGAGGAATCTGATTATACAGGACTTGTAGGAAAGTGTAGAATCACTGAAGAAGCTCAAGTGGCTTTGGAAATGGATCGCCGTGATAAGATCCAAAAGAAGAAGGAAGACAAGAATGCTAAACACATGAAGCCAAAGGGGAATTTGAATAAAGGGAAGCAAGTCCAAACTCATGAGCCAAAGTCCTTTCATATGTGCTCCAAATGTGGGAGGACACATCAGGGAGAGTGTATGAAGGGAAAGAATGTTTGTTATGTCTGTCATCAGCCAGGACATGTGGCAAAGGAATGTCCTCAGTACACGAAAGGGAAGGGATCTAAACCCAATGATCTTACCTAAGCGAGAGTCTTTACTCTGGATGCCAAGAAAGCTAAGGGGTGCTGAAAATTTGATGAAAGGTACCTATTTCCTCTAAGATGAACCCTAAATTGTTTTGTATGATTCGGGTGCAACCCATTCTTTCATTTCTTGTAAATGTGTCCAAAGGTTAGGGTTGTACCTCACTTCTTTATCAATTCCTTTGCATGTGCACACACCTGCGGAAGGTAGCATTTCTACTTCCTTGATGTGCGAGAATTGTCCTCTCGTCATTCAAGGGAGAATATTTTTGGTGAGTCTGGTATGTCTACACTTGGAGAGAATGGATATAATTCTAGGTATGGATTGGCTTTCAGCTAATCAAGTTGTCCTAAATTGTTATTGTAAAATAATATAGTTTTCCAAAGTGCAACCATCCCTTGAAGAGTCTAATCCTGATGTTATGGCTAGTATTCCCTAGTTAAATCATTGTTTAATCGAGGGTCATGCAGGATACATCATGTTAATTTCCTCAACCACAAAGGTTAGCCTAGATCTGGATACTATCCCTGTAGTAAATGAGTTCTTGGATGTGTTTCCTGACGAGGTAACTACCTTACCTCTAGAAAGATAAATGGAGTTCTCAATAGACTTGGTTTCGGGAACGAGACCAATCTCTATTGCTCCATATAGAATGTCACCCTTAGAATTGAGAGAGCTTAAGACACAATTGGAGGGTTTAATTGCTAAGCAATTTGTTAGACCTAGTGTGTCACCCTGGGGCACACCTGTCCTTTTAGTGAAAAAGAGGGATGATAACATAAGGTTATGTGCTGATTACCGAAAAATCAATAAGGTTACAGTTAAGAATAAGTACCCACTTCCCAGGATAGATGATTTGTTGGATCAACTTAGGGGAGCTTCGGTTTTCTCTAAGATTGATCTGAGATCTGATTACCACTAGATTAGGGTTAAGGCAAGAGATGTTCCAAAGGCTGCATTTTAGGACTAGATACGGTCATTATGAGTATTTGGTTACGCCTTTTGGCTTGACCAATTCTCCGGTCGTATTTATGGACTACATGAATAGAATTTTTAGGCCTTTTCTTGATAAGTTCGTGGTGGTCTTTATAGACGACATCCTAGTCTATTCTAAGGATCCTGTTTGCAAAGCCCGAAAAATGTGAGTTTTGAATTAGTGAAGTTAAGTTTTTAGGGCATGTTATTTCTCAAGCTGGAGTGTCGATTGATCCCAGTAAGGTGGAGGCAGTTCTTAACTGGGAAAGACCAACCACTATCACAGAAGTCAGGAGTTTTCTAGGGCTGGCCGGTTATTACCGTAGGTTTATTCAGGGGTTTTCGCAATTGGTACTTCCCCTAACAAGGTTAACCCGAAAGGGGGAACCGTTCGTGTGGAATAAGAGCTATGAGAGTAGTTTCCTAGATCTTAAGATCCGATTGACTTCCACACCAGTCCTTGTTATCCCTGACCCAGCCCTGGGATTTGAAGTTTATAGTGATGCCTAGAAGAAAGGGTTAGGTTGTGTTCTCATGCAGAACCAACAAGTTGTGGCCTATGCCACTAGACAGCTAAGGCCTCATGACGAGAATTATCCTACTCATGATTTAGAACTTGTAGCAATAGTTTTTTCTCTAAAGATTTGGCGGCACTATTTATATGGTGCCCAGTTTGAAGTGTTTAGTGATCATAAGAGTTTGAAATATCTCTTTGATCAGAGGGAACTTAACATGAGGCAGAGAAGATAGGTGGAGTTCCTGAAAGACTATGATTTTTAATTGAAATACCATCTAGGTAAAGCGAATGTAGTCACAGATGCCTTGAGTAGGAAATCTCTTCATGTTTTATCAATGATGATTAAGGAGATGGAGCTGTTGGAATCCTTTAGGGACCTAAACTTGGGAATGTTTCCTGTGGGGAACAGTCTATTGTTATGTCACCTAGAGATTTCTTGTGATTTTAGGGACCAGATTAGACTAGCCCAGAGTCTAGATGAAGAGTTGCAACCGGGCAGACACCGGCCCCGTTTCTCTGAAGCCGATGATGGCACTATTTTGTTCCATTAAAGAATCTGTGTTCCTAGAGATGAATTTATTAAGAAACAAATCTTAGGGGAAGCCCACAAGAGTGGATTCTCAGTACATCCCGGTTCCAACAAGATGTATCATGACCTTAGACAGAGGTACTGGTGGCCAGGTATGAGAAATGACGTAGCAGAGTTTGTAGCTCAATGTTTGATTTGCCAGAAAACCAAAATAGAACACCAAAAGCCTTCTGGTCCTCTTCAGCCCTTGGAAATTCCGGAATGGAAGTGGGAAGGAAGAGCGATGGACTTTGTGGGAGGTTTACCTTACACTCAGTCAGGATATGACTCTATTTGGGTTATAGTAGATAGATTAACCAAATCTGCCCACTTTCTTCTCATTAAGTCCACATACAAGACCGCTAAGTTTGCTAAGATTTATATCAGCGAAATTGTTAGGCTCCACGGAGTGCCAACTAGCGTTGGGTGTTAACTGGCATTTTACCTTCCCCAACTTAGGGAAGTTTTCAAAAGTTTATCTCAAGGAAATTTTCTTGTCATTTTAATCTTAGGGGAATTTTCAAAAAATTTATAAATATTATACAATGATGTGAGTTTAATTTGGTTCCTTTCAATTTAATTGTAGGAATATTATAGTAGATTTTTAAATAGGTTTCTCAGTAGTAAAGCAACATTAAATCTATTTTTTCCCTTTGCTTTTAGTTGTAGGGGAATTTTGGGGAGTTTGGAATAGGTGTGACAATTGTAAAAAAAAAAATTATCAAATTTGTTGGTCAGTTTTGCTTTTAGTATTATTTCGTTGTATTTTATTGTGATATTTCTAATAATCATTATGGTATTTTGTGGTAGTCAATACCAAAATGCATGCACTTACCTTTCAAAATTAAACTTGGTAGTACTTTCATGGGTTCTTATTTTCAAACTTGAATATCAGACATAGACTGTATTAGGTTCTTTGTCCTGTGCTTATTTCAATTCTAAGACAATGGCATTAGGAATGCAAAGAATGGGAATAACAAATGCTTTCACTCCATAAAAGAAAGCTCCACCAAGTTATACTCGCTGACTGTGATTAACAAAACAACCCCATTTACAAATTTATTTTTAATACCCATGCGATGTCTACTGTGCCCCTGTGCAATAGGTGGTGCACGGTACATAAGTTTTTCTATGCATCTCCATCATTTGATTTTTGCAATCTCACCAGATTCAATGGTGGACTCTACACACCGAATTTGCCCCATCTTTTTCCCTTTCCTCACCCTATAATCTTGAAGTGTTGATACCGACGAAAACACCACTTCCCTCTTCACTTCTTCCTCCATAAACAATTTGTCCAGGTAGTGGATTGAATCTCCACGCATGACTCCATGAAAAGGGTCTTTGATTTGCACCCAACTGCTTGACTGACACTCACGCTCTCATACTCTAGATCAGCAGATTAATTAAATGCTTTTGATTTTGCCATGTTTTCTAGTTGTGCTGTTATCTTGTTATTGTTGATGATATACTTTATTTTGATAATGAAAATTTAAATTCCAGTGTAGATAGCTAAGTTATTAACCTTGGAGGCTAATTTTTTATATTGAATAATCGCATGTGTGTGTTTGGAAAATCATTCACAAGCAACAAAATGGAGTTTTAATCACACTAGAAACATGTTTGTTTTGGATCTTTGATGGATAGCGTGATGGTGGTGGTTTGTTGGGTGTCCTGGTGGGATTTCAGTTGGGAAGATGGTGGTGAGGTTGGTTGGAACTTGCGTGGGAGTTGGCTTTGGCGATTAGGAATAGTGGGACGATGCTAAGGAAGTGCCACGCACAGGCACGATATCGTCAAGGGTGAGCTATGGAGAAGCAAAAATAATTGATCTTTATCATTTGTGGGAATAAGATATTGTGTAAAGGGTACATGTTTAGATCCATTGAGAATCCAAAATCTAACCATAAATAAAAGTTATGTGTCGTGCACCAACTATTGCAGTGGGGCACAATAGACATCGTCTTAATACCCATTTGTAACTGTTCAACATTCGGAAAAATAGGTTATTTGGTTATAAATGTCCAATTTAAGTTTCAAATTAAGCTTTTGCTAGATGTTGAATGCAGAACGTAAGAATCTGTACAGGGCAAAATCATGTATTTGAGAGATGCACATCGTCGAATATATTTGGATGTGTAATCTAGTTACAGGTAGCAATTAATGTAGTTCCATGGTAAAAATAAATTGTTAGTATTATATGTCATTAGTATTATTATATGATTATGTTTATTGTTAGACCATCCTTGGCACCTACTGCCAGTTTTCTCCAAAATACATCAAAACAAAAGTACAACAGATAGCCAAACCAAAAGGATTATTACAATAACTAGAGACTCACCGGATGGGTTTCTAACTCCTTACATCATCTCTGATATGTATCCTCCTCCTGTAGACCGTTAAAGGAACCCTTATACACTGAGGCTCCTAGGCAAAATTGTGCGCCTACATCTAGCATTGCACATGGCATCAATAACCCACACATGATCACCTCTCAGCACAAACCCTACTCGGTTAGTTGCAAGAGAGGATCTATAACACGCATACCTCCAGTAATTTGAAAGTACGATTAAATTACATTAAAGTACATGAATTATTAAAATTTATAAACTTGTTTACAATAATCCAAGTCATAAATTAAAACTCAATATATAATCTAGTAAATAGATTACAACCCTAATGAATAAATAAAACTAAAAGCTGGATGTCAAGCCTGGAGCTTCGCCTCGTCATTCATCGATACATGCTTATCTGAAAAACATAAAAGGAACGGGGTGAGATTAAAAATCTTAGTGAGCCCTTCATGGACTCCTCACCATCCTCTCATCGACTCTTACTAGACTGAAAAGACTTACTTAGACTTTATCTGTCGAGCCTTACTTTTCTTCTCTCTTGGAAATTAACTTCAAGCATAATACTTAATAGGCACATTAAGTTTGAAACCATAGGATGCACTACCTTAAACTTAAACTTATACTTAAACCTTAAACTTTAGCTTGGAATGTTACTGGTTGTAATAATCCCAATCCACTATTCATAGTGACAACTTGTGATAAAACTAGACATAAACATATATCGCAAACACACAACATCATATGAACATTCTTTTCTATGTTGCTTTTATTGTAACGCACAGGGATTATATTATCACCACTGGCCTTGTTCAGCCACGTGGCTTACCTGCTACATCACTCATAGGACTTATGGTAACAGCAGGGACTATTCACCACTGGACTATTGACCACTGGCCTTGTGCCAAGTGGCTACCAGATGGCTATCCATACTGCCACTCAACATAACTTTGCATCATACAAATATTCTTTTCTATGTTGTCAGATTTGGTCATATGCTTAATTCCATAGACCCCGCTCAACATAGCTTTCGATATGGTGGTTAGACGTCTTAACCCTCCAAGTGGCTTCCCACGAGGCTAACCATACCGAACATCTCCTCTTATGAGGAATCTTGGTGTCTTTTAAGACTCTTTAACTTGACTTATGCTTTTATGCATGATTACAATAGCGTAAAACACACAAACTAGGATTTTAAATCCTCATAATCATTTAGCTAATCCAAAGAATTGTTCAAACAATCAAGGGATCCAACTTAACATTTATTCAAATCATACATCTTTCATAATCATCGAAAAGGAAGTTAAAATCGTTCATATGAATTCATACTTAACAAAATTGAGCTAACTACTCACTTAGTCATGAAGATCAAACAGTCAAACATAACATGTATTGGTTCTCATTTTATTCCAAAACATGCATCTTTCATGTTCATATGAACAAGACAATACAAGCTCATATGAATACAAACATCTTAACACCTAATTCAATCAATTGAAAACTCACCATTTAGGATAATAACCCAAAGCATGGACTAACCGTTCATTTAGCATTTATGACCTATACCTATTTATGTTATGATAAACTTTCATTGAACTATTCTTTCAAACATTCTTAATTTCACATAATCATTTAAACAAGTTAAATCACATATTTACATGAAACTTTACACATAATCTCAAGTTAAGAACTTGTTTCAAAACAACAACACAATCCCATTGAAGCTCTATGGAGCATCCAAGGGAGCGACACATCAAACGATAATTAGGGGGGTTGGGGACATAACCCAACCCTATTTCAGTCAAACCCCATATAATTGCATACAATAACCTTAAAATTAAACTTAAAATCAAAGGGGTTAACAAACCCTAACTTTGAACTCTTTGGGGTTCAAAGACTTCTTTGAGGAAATTTCTATGTGTGGGTCTTATTGGTTGCCCATCACTTATGGGATGAAGAACTCACCATGAATCTTCAAGACCTTGAGCTAGAAGGGTTGAACTTAGACCTTCTTGCTCTCCTTCAAGCTTTTCCCTCTTTCCTCAACATAGGGCTTCTTCAAATACTCCTCAAATCCTGATCTACAACCTTCAATCTTCTTTCTCAATCCAAGAACTTGAGCCATCCTTGCTGGAGCTTGGTCTTCTTCCCCTTCTTCTTCTCCAATTCGTGCTTCTTCTTCTTCCTCTTGGTTAGGGTTTCCCAAATCTTCAAAATACCCAAAAACTCAACCTCACAACTTTGATTCAAGCTAAGACTTAAGGAAATCTAGCAAGAATCTTTCAATCTCTCATAGGGTTTGAGAAACCCTAGCATTTCTCTCCCTTCTCTCTTCTCCCAATCGTCCGCTTCTCTCTATTTTCCCTAAAATCGCGTTCTGCTGGTTTTCTGCTGCATTTTATGCTTTTAACGGGGTGTGAATCGATTCACAGCAGACTGTGAATCGATTCATCCACTTAAAACTGCACCTGCACTTCGTGAATCGAATCTGTGAATCGATTCACAGACTCCCAATTCGATTCACAACATCATTTTGTGGTCTGGAACACAGTTGTGAATCGATTCAAGCCTGTGTGAATCGATTCACACTGTACTAAAATGTAAGAAATCATCTTTTAACATCAAATCTTCATCAATTAACTCCTAATTAACACTTCCAATCATCTTAGGATTAAATCCAACTTATTTCTCAACTCAAAGACAATAACTTACCCATTAAAACTTTGTATAATCATATTCATTCAATTTAAATCCAAATTAAGCTTGAATACAATCACACAACTCCTCATAGCTTACTCTCAACTTAGCTTAGAGAATTTGGGGTGTTACAGGATCGAGGTAAATGAGGGCCTGTTGGCGTTCCCATGGGAGTTTCCACATCATATCAAAATGGAGTCTAAGGACTACTTAATAGTCTCATAGATGACTACAACTAGGAAGAGTACCCAATTTACAGTACAAATTAACAGTCTCTGTAGATACAATTATGAACGACTTGAAGCCGATCTCTCATTCTCTGTTGTCATCATTGTGGAAGATCACTTCCACATTCACTAACATTGGCCTCCTCGTTGCAGTTCTTAGGGAGAATGTCATATTCGTCCTCCCGAGTTTCTTTTGTAATCCTTAAATCGCAACATCAGTATATTTTTTTCTTACCACGAATTCCTATCAGATTGAATCATAACATTATGAAGGTACTAAAATCTTTTTTTTTATTGCCTTCCTGGAATTCATCACTTGTCATTCCTTTAACTCTCTCCTTTTAACATTAATGTTCCATCAACATAAAATATATTGCAAATGTAGATAATAAAACTTTTTCTTTATGAATATAACTAACACATCTACGT
The DNA here is from genome assembly GCA_037113605.1 of Calophaca sinica. Classification (NCBI taxonomy): domain Eukaryota; kingdom Viridiplantae; phylum Streptophyta; class Magnoliopsida; order Fabales; family Fabaceae; genus Calophaca; species Calophaca sinica. The sequence continues at coordinate 121,619,951 of CM073736.1, read as the reverse complement.
AGAATACCCAAAACTTGAAATAGATGAAACTACAATTTGCTTCTTTTGAAATGATGTTAAAAGTCACGTAATAGTTTGATTTTTCTTTGTAAATTTCATGAAACTTGTACGTGGACACTTCAATGGAAAATCCAACTTCACTATGTTCACGATAAATATAGTTCAAGTATCCTAATTTTTTTTTCTCAATTTGCAACATGCAACAATGATGATTAACCTTTGGAAACGCCCTTGAAACTGCACGAGTGATAGCAACATCTTGTTCCGTGATAATAGTTTTTAGACAAACTCCGGACATTGCTTCTAACCAAGTACTTAACAACCAAATAAAGCTTTGTTTAATCTCATCCATAATAGACACAACTAAAAAGTAGATTTTCGATGATGATTAACTTTAGGGAATGAAGAAAAAGCCATTTTGTATTTCGTTACTAAGTGTGACACCCTATACACTGAGATACACTTCGTATGATCAATAGATAGAAGATGTTATACGATTGCAGAATTGAAATGTGGATTTTTTTAAAAAAAATTTGTAGACATCAAGAGGATGACACATCGTGCAACTTAAACTAAACAACGAATAAAAATCTTTTATAAAATATCCATGGAGTTTGATCATATAAAGGTAGCAATAATGAAGTAAACTAGATGCCCCGATGTCACATGTATCATAGTATAATAATCCCATACAATAATAAAATGACTGGAGTCTCGCGTGTTTATAAATAACAAGTCATCGAGCTATCCTACGAATCTCCAGCAGTTACTAAGTCGCCTCGTAGACGTTGCTACTTGACTATGCAAGCTTGTTTGACAATCTCAACCTTTCCTGTCACAATACTAAAAAGTGGTTACATGGGTAAGGAATCATGTCTATGCTAAATGAAGAAATATATAGAACTAATACTGGCGCATACACTCACAACATGACGAATTATCAAGACACAACCATAAGCACACAAATTCAAAACACAACACAATAATTATGCATCACCATACATTGGCTATATCTAACGAACTCCAAACATTTTGTACGCAATGCATATTCGTAATCAACTAACTCCGGAAAGAGAAGAGGGAGCTCTGTATTCTATTGGCCTGGTGAAATCCCCGTAGAGCGAGAATGATTGGAAATCAATTCCGTAAATTGAAAAACTATAAGTACGTTAAACAAAAATAAAATTGCAGAAAGATCTTGTGTCATGCAAAGTTTTTTTTTTCCTTTGTTAGATTTTGCAATAAGTCGATCACAATTTCATCCATATATATTTCTATTATTTTAATAAAATAAGCAATGGACATTTTTTTGGCAAACAAGAGAGTGAGAAATGTGTGATATACTTGCGTGGTCTATCTAATTTGTTTCATCATTATATAAAAAGGGCTAAAGTACTCTTTTGGTAATTTATCTTTCACTCAAAATGCATTTTGGTTCTTTGAGTGCGTTGGATTCGCATTGAAATACAGAACAAAAGAACAACACATAACAAATGTCTTGAGTAATAACCCAACTCTTTGTCATGTATCTTGTTTGATGGACAATGGACAAAATAAGTAAAATAATATGAAATTTACTTAAATACCCTTGATAATATATAATATTGTATAATCTTTAATATAATGAAATATAATACTATACATTTTATATATACATAACATATTATGTACAACATATATATATATATATGTACACACATATAATACTGTATTTTTTATATGTGACAATGTATGTTATTATTAAATTTTAAGTATCACTTAATGGAAATATTAAATTTAATATTATTTTTTAAATAATATTTTCAAAATAATTGAGTGACAACGTATGCTATTATACAAGAAAATTAAAACTCTCATATTAAGTGGAATGTGATTTTAAAGATTAGAACAGAGAAATGAAAACAAAACATAACATATCATAACAATGAAGTTATACAAGGCAATTAAAACTCTCATATAAGTTAAATTTATGAAGCGGCCTAGTGGTTATGTTTCTTTCATGATCCTTGCAGGATTCATGTACAAATCCCACGTAATGTATTTGTGGAACTTTAAAGACAATATTTATACAACCACTTCAGCTCCACATGGCTCCAACACATAACACCAGATGGATGATGTACCAACTCAACTATCCAAATTATCACGTAACTGTAATGTATGTTAACATTAACGAAGTCAGTAACGAAATTGTAGAAAATGACAATTTCGTATGATGCTTAATAAATAAAGGACCAAAATCTATTATCTATTATTTATATATAATAATCTATCATCTATCTATTCCATACATAAAACCCTTTAACTATTTAATCATTATATGTTGTCAAATAAATAAAATACTCATTATTATTTCTAATAATCATTTCTAATGATCATCTCATAATGAAATTTAATACTTCATCTGAAAATTAGGAAGCCTTTTAGCAATATGCATAAAAATATAAAATAAATGACATTACAATGATTTTTTATTATCAGCAATATATTTTAAAAAATTTATCTTGGAAATATGTTGGCTATATTGTATATTTATTGTGTGTATGTATTCTATTATAAAAACCATAATTAATCTCATATTAACCGACTAATTATAATGTACAATAGTAACGAGCAATTGAAAAATCGTTATTATTAAATAAAACAAATATTTTAAAATTTTTGTACATTATTTGCCATCTAAATTTTGTCAAAATTCATACATATTAAAATAAGATTGGATAGACTATCTTATATTTCTTTTGTTCCATATATTCTATTTAAAGATAGTAATTAATTAACCAGATATTTTAGCCAATTATTTATAATCGACAATAATAATTGGTAACTTAAAAATTGATATTTACGACCCATAATTAAAATAAATCAAAAATTTTATAATTATTGGTTGATAATTTTTCGTATAAAGTATTAGAAAAAAATTTATATCAAACACTGCAAACATTTTATCAAAATATTCAGATGCTAATATATATTCCATGCATGGCACTGGTTACTACTTCCTACGCTAATAAAGAGTAAAATTCAGGTCAATTTTTCTATGTCTAGTTTGTCCCGTTGCCTACCAAAAAATACTACATCAGAAACTACTCTAAGTGGTGTAATGTGAAATTATCTCATCTCATTGCTCCTATTTAATAAAAATAACTGTTTTTTTTTTTGACAAAAAAGTAACTGTTTTCTTTGTGAGTGCGATGTGTTGAAATATACCAGTGACACCGGACACGGGTTTGTCTTGCTAGTAAATATTTTAAAGGGTTAATAGTGCTTTTAGTCCCTATAATTTCAGTAAAATTCTGTTTTAGTTCCTATAATTTTTTTTTAAAATTTGCCCTTGTAATTTCAAATTTTGTTTTTTTGTCCTTGACGTCAAATCTCCATCCAAAAAGCCGACGTGGCTAACGAAGTGCCACGTGGCCTTGCTAATGTGGCCTGCCACGTGGCACTCAGATGCCACACTAGTAGTGTCACGTCATCATCCAATAGGGTGACTGCCACGTGGTAGGGACGAAAAGCAAAACAAAAATTATTTACAGGGACCAAAAGAAATATATTTATAGGGACCAAAAGCAAAAAAATATAGATATTTATAGGGACCATTGGATGATGACCTGACACTACTGACGTGTAAGGATGGCAACGGGGCGGGGCGGGCACGGGTAGTAGCCCCCCACTACCCGCCCCTGTTGGATAATTTGCCCCCCGCACCCGCCCCATACCCGCGCGGGTATCCGCGTGACGGGTTTTTAACGGATTTTTGAGAATCCGCGGGTACTCACGGGTATCCATGGATACTTAATAAATTCTTAAAAAACACTTATTTTCAAAAAAAATTATTTTTTACCTAGATTTCTAGACAAAGTTTCAAATGAGAATTTACAAAATACCACCTCATGCTCCTAAATTAAAAAGTTTATGGAAATTACAACCAAATATCCATAAAATTTAAGTAATTACATATATACGGGTACCCGCGGACACGGGTAGTATGATACCCGCCCCCGCCCCGTTTATACACGGATAATAAATACCCGTCCCGTTACACCCGCGGGTACCCGTTTAACTGTCCATTTAAAATCCGTGGCGGGTTTTACCCGCGGATACCCACGGGTACGGGTTTTTTTGCCATCCCTACTGACGTGGCACTCTGTTAGCCACGTCAGCTTTTTGGATGGAGACTTGACGTCATGGACTAAAAAAAAGAATTTGAAATTACAGGGAGAAATTTGGGTGTGTTTGGTTAGGGGTTTTGGAGATAAGGGGTTATTTTAAATTATGTTTGTTTGGTTCAATTTTTTTAAGGGGATGGGAGGGGAGTAAAATCCCTCCTAAGCTAATTTTGGCTCCCCTCCCAAAGTGGGGTTTTGGAGTGGAGGAGAGGGGAGATTATATTATTTAAAATAAAATTACTTAAATATTCTTATATATAACTAGCGGCAAGACGGGCACTTTCGTGCCCGTCTTTCCGCATTTCTACTGCGCTGTAGTATGTATTATTCTATCACATTTTGTTCTTTAGTATTTGTTTTAAAAGATTTAATTATGCATTTCAAGTATTTCATCACACGAATTTTTTAAGATGACATAACACATCGATGTGTATATGTATATATTAACCAATAAATAGTTCGTAAATTTATAATTGTCAAAAGTAACCAATGAACCATATATTAGACTCTGTTTCATGACTTCATTTTTTAGCAAGGGGATCGACATGAAAAAATCTTACATCATTGGCTCTTCCTACTTGCCTCATTACTTCATTTTTTAAAAATTAGAATTAACATTTCATATTCATGAAGTTTAAAGGCCGATTCCCTTGAACCATATGAACCTAAGAATAGAAACCAAATTCGAAAACCAAATTTCATGTATCATTGTAGCATTTTTTTTTTACTTTGTATGTTATCACCCATAAAATGTCTGTCTCTCGGCATCTAAGAACTGCAAGCACCAATCGAGAAAATAGTAATTAATCAATAAAAAGCGGTTTCATTATTGCATGAGTTATATTGTTCCTTTACAAATTAAAAGTAAATATATTAATATACATTTTTTTAATAAGCAAATTAGAATTTCATTATAAAATTGAGTACCATGGATAAGGAAAATATACAATGCAGTAGTCCTATGACAATGAGTATACTTGAAAACGTACACTTGACATCTCTTTAACACAAACACCAACTATCCTATACAGCCAAAAACATAAATCCAATTAAAATAGAACCTCAACACGCACGAAACAAATATGTTGCGTTAATAGAACCTCTTAACTGCCCCCACACTTTTGATCATAAAAAATACAGATCCAATCCATTTTAATGAGCACTGCAATGTCATTCATGTTAGATATCATACTCCAATGTTCTGCCCATAGAAACATCATCGTAGGAACCTGTAAACAAAATCAACACCATCAATAAAAAAAAGAAGAAGAAGAAGAAGAAGAAGAAGAGAGATGAGGGAGAGTAAAACATTTTCCGCAAAAAGAAATAGAAAAGTAGAGGAAAGGCCATAATTATTTCCTGAACCACAAAAAAGGGGACAATAAGGACCAAACCATAGAGATTAGCCAATGAAGCCTATTAGAAGTATCCGCACATTTATAGCAAACTAAGATGAAGAACTAATTTATAACAAACTAAGAGAAGAAGAACAGAGAAAAACAATATTGTTGAAAAAGAAAATTGCTGCTGAATAAAGTTTAAATCTTGAAAGGCTTACTGCTCTACTCATTGTCATTGAACAACGTTAGTATTTCTTCATAAATCAGTCAAAAGATTGCCCATTAACAAAAGTTAATCCTTCCTCCCTCCTCATTCCCAAAATTAGGCTTTAATGAACCATATTTCACCCCCAAGTCCCAAGTCTGAACCCCACCAATCCCACGCCCTATAACTTCCACCGCCCACTTGAGCCTTCACTTTCACTCCCCTTTATGACACCAATCCATTCCCCTCTCCCCTGTTGCCTCCCTTCAACTGACCATGATTCAGTCAAACCCACTTTAGAAATTTGAAATACAATTCCAACTTATGAGAATAACCTTAAGCACATCAAAGGAAAACAACATTTATCTTGTAGCAATCCAAGCCACGAATCTCCTTTATTTCCACCAAAAGGAATCATTCTAGATTTTTTTTTAAATATGGTCAACAATAAAATTATTCCTTTTCCATAGAAATCCGACCAATATGTGGGGGTGGGAGATAAATAGGAAGAAGTATAACACCACATAAATATCAGCAAAAAATGAAAAATACAGTAACTTCAAGTCCCTCACCTTAGAATCTTCTCTCTCAATTGCAGCTTCTGATTTTAGGGTGAGTTTGTTATATGCTTGATGCAAATTCCTATATGTGCAACCATTAAAGAATCCATAAAAATATTTTGGACAAACAGTATCCATCATTTTCCTTCGTCCATTAGAACCTGTCACAAAAAATAAATAAAGATAAAAAAATTAAAGCAAATCAATAGAAGTAAAATGTGCTTATTCCTACAAAGTGTGGTCAACAACATGGACACTAATATAATATGCCATTGGTCACAAAAAATGAATTCAGAACCAGAAAAGAAACTCAGAAAGTCGAGATGATAAATCGAAAAGAAATGTCGAAACCAATTAGTAAGAAGTTTGAAACTAAAATATGTTTCTTTGCCAAAAAAGTTCAATGAAATGCAAAAAAGTTGGTATTATTCATTAGGTCCCCGTTCTCTTGATATACAGATTTCTAAAATTCCAAATGATTAATAAACTACACTGATTTTTACAGTACTCGGATAACTAATGGGACTAACCCACTTTATATGCAAGGGATTGATAGTGGCCATAGCAGAGTAATAGAGACTCACATTCTTCAAATCTAAAAATATGATATGCTTCCAAGGGAAAGAAACAAATATGAGCAACTGGAGCATTATCATTAGTGAGAGATGCTGAAGACACATAAATGAAGTCTTGTCAACACCACCAACCTAGAGAAATAATAAAAGCAAAAGGAGAAAATAAGGCAAATGTTTGTATGTTGTGTACTATATTTGACACAAAAGCATGCTTGCTAATATTCAAGGGTGTGAAGAAAATATTCTTGAACTGCTTAGAAGGATTATATGGAATTTTCAATAAGGAAGTAGCACTCAAATTTGCGAGTGAAGATGATACCCCTTTCCACATATCTTGTCAATGTTTCATAGCTTGAGAGCCAATCCTTATGTGAATACATGGAAACAATGGCAAGAAGAGTAGCTAAGTGCTATGAAGTTATGATGTCGTCAGGTTTCACCAAGCTGAAAAGATCACGAACTGCTTAGTTGAAATAATCAGGCAGGTCAACCAAGCAATAGAATACAATAAATTCAAAAACTACATAGGTTGTAAAACAACATCCAGACCATCCAGTTTGTTTTTGGTTGAAAAGCTTTTAACTGAGTACAATTTATATTCTCTACCTATAAAATATAATAACATAGACATTATTAAGTTGTTGAATTAACTTTTGCCAATCAGAGCAGTCGGAAGAATAAGATCCCTTACCAATTTTCAAAAACAATGAAGCATTATCTTGAAGAGCTTTCTCCAAATCAGCTCGTAAAATGCACGCTTGATGAGTGAGAGCATTTTCTTCTATTCAATAATGAACATTAGCACAACAAAGCATCAAAGGAAATAATGATAAAAACATACAATCATGCATACCTGCTTTCCTCTGATAAGAAATGATAAAATCTTTGTCTTTCACAGTATACCGACATTTTGGAAAGCAATATGCTGGTCTTGTTCAAGAAAATAGAATCAAAAAATAGATTTCGGATAAAAAAGCATATAGAAGAAATAGTGGAAGACATAGGGGAGAGAGTAAGTGAAAAGAAGGTGAAAAAATTAATAGAGGGTCTGGTTCAAATGCATCTGAGTCACTTGATAAGATATGAGGTGGTTGAAGAACACAATCAGTTCCTTACATAACACTGGTCTCATAAGACAATATGCAGAACATTAAAAAATCCGAAACAAAAGTTGTTTTGGCCTTCAAAAGATAAAAACTAAACCAACTAATTGAATCTTTTTTGGAAGAAAGAAACTATGAAAATTTAATTACTCAATGATACAATAGACGGGGAATGAAAGGTCCCTGATGAAACTTTGATACCTGTAATCTATGAAAATTTAATTACCGTTCCCATTTTCTCTTAAATTTACGTCTCCCGTTTCTTGGGGGTGTGTGTGTGTGTGTGTTGTTTGATAGTCGAAATCAAGTGATGTGGGCGTGTGAGGAGGAGGAGGAGGAGGGTTGTGCAACTGCTGCCTTGTGGTTACTTAACTATTAGATATCGTGCATGTTACAGTAGAAAGAAGAACAGGAAACATCAGGTCATCGTAGTGGTGCAAGCCACTCATCTTGCGAATCACAAGATTTCTCAACAATCCCCATGATCGCCACCTTTCGTCTTTCCCTCTTCCTCTTTTTCTTCTATACACAGCAGAGGCCCAGAGGCGGAGTTCCCTTTCCCTAACGTTGTTTCCAAACAGTTTTGGTAAATGTGAACATGGAGAGTTTTAATACGTGTCGATTAACTGCGGTTAGTATAGGGTAAAATTGGAAGAGAAAAAAGGCTACACCAAAACAACATATCCCCTTTATATGTTTTATAAAATTATAAATATAATATAAAAGATTATAAAGATATACTAGTAAATTAATCTCTCTCGTCTATTAAAATCCCTCCCCTCCCCTCTTGAACTAAACAAACAAAGGCTTTCCTCCTCTTCCCTCCCCTCCTCTCAATCAAACACAAAATCAAATTAAATCCCTTCCCTCCCCTATCCTTCCCTCCATTAAAATCTCTCCTCACCCTTCCCCTCATTTAAATCAAACAAACCTAATTTTTTTTTTAAAATGATTAAAACTGAATTTCGTTAAAATTATAGGGACGAAAATCATTATTAACCCAATTTTAAAAGATAAAACAACAAAATGAGTTTTAACTTTAAAAAAAACATTTTATCCCGTAAAAAACCGTACAACACATACTTTTTCTTCCATAATATAAGAGAGAGATGGCCGGACACCGCTTTAATGCCTTTACCAACCACTTCTTGTCACACTAATATTTACACATATTCATTCATATTCACTGGTTTTTCCGAATCTGAATTGGGGAAAAAATGTTCCTCGGATTGTTAAGGTTAGCCTTGGTGTTCTGCTTAATCAACTCTTGTTGTTGGGTATGGGTGAGTGGAGAGGGTGAAGTGGTAACATGCTCCAACATAGTACCGCTGAGGCATCGCACCGACAACATTTCCTTAACGGATTTCGGTGGAGTCGGTGATGGGCGCACCCTCAACACTAAAGCCTTCAGAGAAGCCGTTTACAGGATTCACCACTTGCCAAGGGAAGGTGGCACCGTACTTTACGTCCCTCCGGGGGTATACTTAACGGAGCCCTTTAATCTCACAAGCCATATGACTCTCTACCTCGCTGCCGGTGCTGTTATCAAGGCCACACAGGTAAGCACACCGTTGAGCAATTGAGTTCATTCTGTTACGGCTGTTTTTGTTGTTGTTGATAGGGTTAGTTAGTTACGGCTGTTTTTCTTTCTTCCCCAAACTTCGTTATGAGAAAGAAAATCAGATTAGATTATTTTTTTTGATTAATTAATATAATTTTGTCTGCGCGGGCGTCATTAGTACAACAAGGACGCTGATGTGGCATCTAGTGGACTATTAATAAAAAATTGCAACTGAGTCCCTAACTTTTACTAATATTCCTTCTCCATTCTCTCCTTCAAAAGCCACGAAACCGCTGCACTATTGAAATTGTAGTATGATGATGACAGTGTACCATACACAGGTTATCGTTTTTCAAAGTAAGAGAAAAGCATAAGATGAACAAGGATTCTTTTTTATTATTGTTAAAAAAAAAATTAATTCATTTTCTCTCTTGATTCCTCAGGATTCATCAAATTGGCCTTTAATTGCACCATTGCCGTCTTATGGAAGAGGAAGGGAGCGAGCTGGAGGAAGGTATATAAGCTTTATCCATGGAGATGGAGTTGAGGATGTGGTAATCACAGGTGTGTATCTAATATTTAGTGCAAAATAAAGTACTGATCTTATTTTTGTATCTAGTTTATACTAGACCGCGTAGTATCAGAGCCGTGGCAACGGATAAATTGAAATAGATGAAATAACAGTTAATTTTACTATCTATTTATTTAAATAAATATTTTCTATTCAAATTGTTCTGTATAAAGCCCAATTTTTTTTTTTTTACTCGCTAACGGATTTTCTAAGGCCCCAAAGCTTCTTGACACGACCGTGCGTAATATCTAGAATATAATGATACTATGATAGTATAAGGTATATAAAGAACAAAATCTAACTTATTATTTTTATTCTGCATATTCATACTTGAGTGAATGTCTTTGGTCCTGCAAGTTTGTTTATTCATTGGATGGCTACAGGCTTTCATGTCAAAACTGAACCCTTTCTTATCTCTCCCTTATATTAATATTTTCATAGGTGAGAATGGGACAATTGATGGGCAAGGAGATGTATGGTGGAATATGTGGAGGCAGAGAACTCTTCAATTTACCAGACCAAATCTTGTCGAATTTGTGAATTCCAGAGATATTATTATTTCAAATGTGATTTTCAAGAATTCTCCCTTCTGGAACATACACCCAGTTTACTGCAGGTATGGGCCTTCAAATATAAGTCATGAGGAATTTTATTATTTATCCAAAGACTATTTTACTTTAACAAGTCATGACGAATTTAACATATAAAGTTTCATGTGACTTTTTCAAGTAGTCATATATATGACCTATAAGCATATTTTAATCTTAACTATATCTATGTATGGATCTAACGTCAATATTTACTTCTATCACTCTCATATAAATGTTGACCATTAAATCTTACTATGTATGGTTAAGATTTACTCCTCTTACTCTTGTATAAAAAAGTCTCCTCGCTTGATACATCCCTTGCATATACTTTGTCTTTGTTGCTTGCAAGTGGCTGTCATCCTGAAATGTGATTTCAAATTGTCTACTTCTTTGCAGCAATGTTGTTGTTCGATTTGTCACAATTTTGGCTCCACATGACTCTCCTAATACTGATGGCATTGATCCGGGTAAGTAGTAAGTACTGTCTAATTATGCCGTGTCTTGTGCAAATAGCGAAATAGACATAACAGTCAAATACTATGATAAGTTGCTAATTGATCTCGTTATTTGTTTTTATTGCTGCAAGCCTTGCATATTGGGTATTGTTCTTTTTCCCTTGTAAGACAACTTGTCCTGTTTCATACTGGAGACAAGTTCTGCTGAAGAAGTATGGGAATCACAAATATTGATTTGGAAAATGTAGTTAGTGACTTGAAATCTGACGAGTATCTTCTCAAGATCCAAGTTCTGTATATGTTGTTCCCTTGTTTTATTGTACGACCAACATTGTTATGTTGTAGTTTCTGGTTAAGCACATGGCTGAAATATTATGGCACCATTTATGTGGTGTGACAAGCTATGAAGGTCCAATACCAATATTTGCATTTTTTCACGTCGATAATTATTTGTGAAATATCCAAGTCAAATTTTTTAAAAAAATTCTAATTATGCTACTCTTAGGACACTGTAGAATACAACTTAAGAGGTTTCAATACGGCTTGAACCCTTTAATTGGAACAAGAGATTCTTCAATTTCTCTGGCATGAGATGCCAATATTAACACAACATTTTCTGTTTTCTGCTTAAGTCCATTTCAGTGCTCGATTTTGTTCCTGGCCTAAGTCCACTTCAATGCATGACTTTTTTTTTCCCATCTTCAAGTTGTTGCATATTTGTGGTTTCAAAACTTTGCTGCATATTTTTCTTTTTCACAATTATGTTCGCTGCATAATTGTAAAATCCTTTAGTAAGATTTGTATTCCAAAATTCAAATACATAACACCCAACAGAAACTACATACTAGTACTAGTTTTATAAAGTGATGTCTAAAAAGTATGTTCTTAGTTTGAATTTTTAGAATTGCATTATATATTTATTATGTTCTATGAATTTTTTATGCAAATCTTTAAATGTATCCTAGATGTATCCTTGTATATTCATTCATCTAAACAATTCATTTATGCAGATTCAAGTTCAAATGTCTGCATAGAGGACTCATACATATCAACTGGAGATGATCTTGTAGCTGTGAAGAGTGGCTGGGATGAATACGGGATTGCTTATGGTCGCCCTAGCTCCGACATCACCATCCGACGCGTGAGTGGATCATCTCCATTTGCTGGTATTGCTGTTGGCAGTGAAACCTCTGGTGGGGTGGAGAATGTACTTGCTGAACACATCAACCTTTACAACATGGGAATTGGAATCCACATTAAGACAAATATTGGAAGGGGGGGATATATAAAGAATATAAGTGTGTCTGATGTGTATATGGAGAATGCAAGGAAGGGAATAAAGATTGCAGGTGATGTTGGGGACCATCCTGATGATAAATATGACCCTAATGCTCTCCCAGTTGTAAAGGGCATCACAATTGTGAATGTATGGGGTGTGAAGGTTTTGCAGGCTGGTTTGATACAAGGAATGAGAAATTCTCCTTTCACTGATATTTGTCTATCTGATATCAACCTTCATGGAGTGACAGGAACTAGAACTCCACCTTGGAAGTGTTCTGATGTGTTTGGAGTTGCTCATCAAGTTAGTCCATGGCCTTGTTCTGAGTTGATCAGCCACCACCAGCCTGGATCATGTGCTAATTACTCCCAAGTTTGATGGAAATGAAGAAGTTGTTCATTTGTTAATGAGGAAATTCCAATAACCTCACCTGAGCTATGTCAGATATTTAAATTGATTCCATTATTGCTTAACGGCTTAATGTTTTTTAAGCATGGACTTAAACATAAAGCAACTATTGAGGTGGCCATTTTCCCCCTCAAAATTCATTAAAATATTTTATTAAGATCATTATAACTTCTTAAAATACAAAACTAATTAAATTTATGTAATAAATCTTCTTTTTCAATCAATGATAAAGTTTTTTTTTTTTTTTTGACGGGAATGATAAAGTTAATTCATTTTACTTGTTTTTGAAACGTTATTGGTTTTGGGTAAGAAAAAAACAATTTAAAATTTTGTTAATAAAGTAAATTCATTGAGTACATAATGATAAAATAAAAGAACAAAACAGAAATTTGATGATATGATTTTGAAGAATGGGAGTAGAAGATTTCAATTGCAATATGTGGAATTATTGAATAAAGGAGATTGATTTAAGATTTTTTTTCCGACAAAAGATTGATCTATATTGAAATTTGAAAAGAAAAATAAAGCATTTAGAAAATGTAATGTTAGTGTATAGGTATTAATGTTTTGATTTTAGTATGTTTCAATGTTATCAATATTAAATAATAAATTAGATAAATTTTAATTAGGATTAAATAAAAAAAAATAGAGTTTCATTTCCTGCCACCTATTTTTATAATTGGTTGTTCCTTATCGGCGTTTTAAGAAAAGATCTTTCATGATCTATTCTTTCAGAATTGGATGGAATAGTTGGGATATTCCCCATCCCCATATATTCCATTAAAAGTAGGATCCTCGAGGGTGACCGCAAAAGTAGGATCATCGTCGAATGGACAACAGCATTAACATTGAGATAAATTAATCACTTATCTGGGGGAGTTCCCCACTCCATTATTGACAAAGAATGAGATAATTAAAGTAATTAATTAAGAGAGATATATTATAGTAAAACGAGAGACCTATTTTTTAAGAGAAAGAATAATCACTATTACACAAAACGTATAAGAATTAACTATTATATCGGTTTCTTATACAACAGATATAAAATGTGAACGCGGTATCAATTTTGTAATTAATATGTGAATTAGACAATTTACGCATAATATTTTACACCAATTATTTAAACAACCGGTGTAAAATGTAAACGCGGTGGCAATTTTACAATTCACTGGTAATTTTTTTCTAAATATTTTACACTGGTTGTTTAAAAAACCGGTGTAAAAAGTTTAAAATTTAAATTTTATAATGTTTTACACCGATTTGTGTTAAAAACCAGTGTGAAAATATTGTTTCCACAAGATGGCCGGGAAATAACCAATGAGTTATTTTCTTGACACCGTCATAGAATCCAGAGAAGAACTCATTATTTTCGCCATCATCTTGTGGACAAAATGTATCAGGTTCCTCTCACTGTATCTTTCTAACTAATGCATCAACCCTAGAATTCTTACATTATGTGAAGAAGAATCATGAAACTCATATTTCTTCTTCACATAATGCAGGAAGTGATAACGGGGTTGTAGTTATCATCACATAATGTAGATATGCCATTGGTTTTTTATTTATGTGTAAAATTGACTGTTAAATTAAATTATAGTTTGAATTTTAGGCAAATTTGGTGCCAATATATTCTGTTGTCAATTCTTGTCAAATTTGATACCTATTTTAATTGTCATTTAGAGAGCATCTGGGCTGGAAGGGAAAAAAACAGAGCGATGTTAAAAAAAAGTATTGTTTACTCTGGTTATTCTTAAATCTGGTGTAAAATACAGACGTTTTACACCGGTTATCAACAAAAACTGGTGTAACAATTAAGTATTTTACACCGAGTTTAGCTTATAACAGGTGTAAAAGGCCTATTTTCTACGCCAGGTAAATAACCGGTGTAAAAATACCAACATACAATACCGGGACTATCTACACCGATACTAAAACTAGTGTAAAATGTTGATTTTAACTGGTGTTAAAACTTTTTTCTGCACTAGTGACTTATTTTAGGAAAAGAGAAGGAATACTTATCAACTAGTAATTGTTTGGCTCAATTGCGTTTTTAGTCCCCATACTATACACTCGGTGCAAATAAGCCTAATTGTTTTTTAAGGAACTTATTAAGCAGTAGTTATTAACATCTTTTGTAATTTTTTAAGGAGATAATATTTGCAATTAATATTTTTGGAGGTTAAATAAAGGCTTTACTTGTTGAACTCGAGTTGATCCCGATTTTAAGATACTATCAACTTTTATGTGAATGTCCAATGAGGTAGTATTTGATAGACAAAATTATTCAAGATGATCTTTATCTTAATTTAAAACTTTAAGTTATTTCTTTATCTTTTTCTTTGTTTCAATTCAATCCCATATGTTTTAAAACGTTAATTTAGAGGCAAATTGTTGGCTGATTTACAATGAGTAATGCATTTGTGCCACAAGCACAATCTACGTATCAATTGTACCACAAATCAAAACCCAAAAAGTTATTACAAAAAACCAAAAACAGTCAAATTTAGTCAACATTGTCAACATTTTAGAACACGTGAGACTAAACTGTAACTAAAATTAACTTTAAATAACTAACTTGACACAAAAAAAAGATAAAAAATTGAAGTGAAACTTTAAATTAAGACAAACAACTTGCCTATTTGATAAGTGAACCAAGTTGAATCAAGTAGTAAGTAGTGAATAACAGTATTATTCTCATGAGATTGTATTTCAATTAACAACCATAATCTAGAGACTATTTGAATGCTGAATTGGTAAGAATGCTTGAATTTGAATTTGAGGGAATTGAAGAGCTAAAGAATAAGTACTAAAGCAGATTCAAATGGTTCAATAATGGTTAAAATTAGAATCCTCTCAATCTTCTCCGTAAGTAATTCAATATAACTCCTTATCGGAAAAAAAAAAAGTAATTCAATATAACTCCCAATTCAAGAAATCATTAGGTGAAGATCGAAACTTGAAACAAACTTCTTGATTTTTAACACATTTCATCAAATCAATAACCATAATTCTTTAAGCACTCCTAATTCATTTTTTTGGGTGACAAATCAAGCATTCCTAATTCAAGCAAGCCTTATGCTGTGCATAAGAAATTGCAGGATCTCACAATAATCAAATATTATTCCTATGATCTCAACAATTATAGTGAATCCCGTCAATTTCCATCTCAAACACAAAAAAAGAGTAGATATCTTCTCCATTTCTCAAAAGAAATGAAAATTTATATTACTATAGTTTTGGATATATTATTGTACATAAATGCATAATTAATATCAGTATTTTAAAAATATATGCATTTATACGCAAAAAACTATAGTAATGAGAATTTCTATTTCTTTTGAGAAATGGAGAGAATCGGTACTCTAAAAAAAGGATTGATTCTTCCATTGTCTTAAATGTACATGCAACGGCTCAATAAATTTAATAAATGTATTAAAAATATCTCAATAAAACACATTAAATAAATGCATAATTAATATCAGTATTTTAAAAATATATGCATTTATACGCAAAAAAACTATAGTAATGAGAATTTCTATTTCTTTTGAGAAATGGAGAGAATCGGTACTCTAAAAAAAGGATTGATTCTTCCATTGTCTTAAATGTACATGCAACGGCTCAATAAATTTAATAAATGTATTAAAAATATCTCAATAAAACACATTAAATCTGTAATTAATGTCAGTCTCATTATTTTGGAAACGTATCATATCAAATATAAGAAACATAAGATTCATTATTGTTTAACAGAATCCACTTACATTTGAAAAAGTGTTAGAAAGAGTGTATCAAAATAATGTGTTTTTAATAATTTTAGTTAAAAAAAATAAATTAAAACCTTGTTTGGACAAAAGTTATTTTTGTACAAATGTGATTTGGAATCCGAAGGTGACTAATAGCACGTTTGTTCCCACGTTGAGATCACGGTGGATACCCTATCACTGTGGAAGCTACAATATAAAGCTTCATTTTGACCTCGCGTTGAAGACCATGTCGTGGAAACAAACATGTGCTTAGTCTTGTAATATGGTTGAGATTTTTTTTATCAATGTAGTATGCTTGATTGCAAACACAAACCACATTTTAAGATTCAAACTGCGATTTTATGAATTTTAAAGATGTTTAAAAACAAAATTTATTTTACTTTTCCGAATGTAATTTGAGGAATAAAACAATTTTATTTAGAGTTCAATTTTTCATATTTTTTTTGAAAAAATAAATATATTTTAAAAATCAAATTTTAGAATTTTCTATCAGTTTGTTCTAGTTTTAGGAATAATCAAAATCTGAAAAAATATAAAATATAATTATAATTATAATTTTTTTTACGGTAAAATATAATTATAATGAGAAGCACTTTTAGTAGCTTTTGATAAATAATATGATTTTAATGAGTATATGATAGATGAGATAGAATATTAAAACATTAATTTTTATGGATATAAACAAACACAAATCAACTTTCGACAAAAAAAAAAAACAAATCAACTTCTATTTTATATTAAGAGCACATTTGTTACATATTATTTGATAAAAAACAATTTTTTATTTTAAAAGCACATTTGTTACATATTAAGAGCACATTTGTTACATATTATTTGATAAAAAAACCTGTTTTTAATCTTAAACACCTTATTTTTTCTGCTCTGAGCAAATGACCAAATAAAATTCAAAACATAATTTTTTTAATTTTAAAATTATTTTTTACTGAAAACCAATTTTCCAAAATTAAGTTTATTGTAAACCACATCAAGACAAGGTCACGTTTTCGAAACTCTGGTCCAAACAAGCTCTAAAGTACTTCGCTCAGAAGCCGAAACACGTGTTCAGAGCTCTGCTCCGCTTCACAAACAAACACTCGTTCTATTTCTCACTCTCACTCTCACTCTTTCTTTCATAGAGAGCCCTCTTTCTCACTTTCTCAAACCATCGTCGCATCGCATCGCATCGCATCGTTGCATTCTCCTTTTCGATGTCTATTGTAGCTACTGCTGCTGCTTCTTCACTTCCCTCTGCCTCTGGTTCGTAACCTTTTCATCCTCTTCTCTTATTGCTTCCTATTCTCTTTCCAAATTACTACTTCTTAAGCCAACCACTTATTTTACCTTCATCAATTCGTAATAAAGGAAAAAAAAAAAACAAAGAACAAAAAACTGTTTTTTTTATTTTTATTTTTTTATTTTTCCTGTTTGAAAGAAGAAACAACAGTTTTTTTTTTTATAAATTTTTTTTTTGATTGTGCAGATTTTGAGAACTTGATTTGGATTGTTTGTGAACTTCATAAGAAATCATGATACATGCATAAATAATTACCAGCTTTATTCCGTTGTGAGGTTACTGTGTGGAATTTAGGGTGCATTTAGGTTCATAGTCGCCTAATTAAGCACTTACTCATAAATTATTCTGGAGAAGTTTATTGAAATAAGCTAAAAATATATCATGAAGATGACATAAGTTAATTTGATAAATGTATCCAAACGAGATAATTAGCTCTTCAAAACGTCCCTTGACAAAAAAAAATGCCATGAAAATTGAAAACTCAGTTTGTGTTTTCATCATCTCTTCTGGAGCCTAGCTCAGTTCACATACAAATTAAGTGAAAAGGTTTCGAGTCTCAACCAAATGAGGCATCAGGTCTAATTGAGTTTTGATCCTGCGCAAAATTTTAAAGGAGGTGAATGAAGACTCATTCATTTGCTTTCACAATACTAGAATAGTGGAGCCAAATAATAATAATAAAAGAGTGCTTATATTATGTATTCAGTCTTCAAATTGTGAACAAGCCCATAAGTTTTAGGGCTGAATGCAGATTTTAGGAAATGAATCCTGAGAATGGACACAATTTTAATGGAAACTGGAATTTTATTGATAAAATCTCAAGTGTATTCAGTCTTCGGATTGTGACTTATAAACTGAGATTTCAAACTCTTTCTGTTGAATGGTGTTTTTCTTTTTGTTTAACAATCTGTCCTGCAGAAGGGATATGTTACCCAATATCATATGGAATAGCTTGCAATTCAATCAAATCTCCTACTGATGGCCGAAGGGTGCATGATCTTACCAGCACGAGGTGCTTACTTGAATAAGGCTTATTTATCCTTATTCTTATTCAGAAAATAGATCGATATGTTTGAAAACTTGTTCACTTTTCTGTTCCTTATAGGGTTGTAATAGTGCTTATGGGATCTTTCAGTTTATCATCTAATTGAATTTTTTTTTGGGTCTAGTACAGATGGTTAAGGGGAGAGGGGGAAGTGGAGCGTTGCGGGTTCAAACCTGCGCTCCCAGTGTCTACACAACACTTATATATATGTTTTATCACTTGGCTGTGTCTCTCTGGACATCTAATTGGAATATAGAGATAAGGAAATTAGGGAAACACACTTCTGATGTATTTGCCTCCATGATCCATATCAATAAAATATTTATGCAATATGATTATGAGTAGTTTTTTTTTCCCTTCTTTTTACTGTGTAGAGCTTGGCTAGTGTATCCTTTGGTTAGTTACATGCACACTGTCAATCCACTTGACCTAAAAGCTCATTCTGTTAAGTGAAGTCCAAAAGTTATTTTTATAACTCTTAACACGGGAATTTTAGTTTCGTTGCAAGAATTGACTTCTGGTAACCAAACATTTATTCCATACAAAGAGAAACCACCTAGAAACCTCAAAATAAGAGTGCTATAATTTTTAAATTAAGATTTTAACTAGTAAGTAGTAACTATATCGAAACAATATTTCATTGGATCTTTATACTTCTCTTGATTCTGCAATCAAACATTCCACTTAATTACGAAATTGTTGAGCTGCATTTATTTATACCAGTTTATTCTTGTCTCTCAGTCAAATTTTATCTGGGTAATTATTCTCCATGATAAATCTAATATGCTCTGTTCACTGATAATAGTTTTGTTTATCTTTAGATGCAAAAGCCCGTGTTTTGGATCACCGCGCTTCCTTTGGCCATCCGTGGGACATGATTTGTGCCTTTCAAAGATTTTTGTTGCTGCAGACTATTCAGGTTCCATACCTGATTCATCTAGTTACATGAGTAAACAAGGTTATCATCCTCTTGAAGAACTAAAAGTTTCCAATGATATTCCACCAGCAAGACTCTCTTCTGCTGAAATAGCAAGAACTACTGTTGAGGTCTGTGTTCATCTGCTTTTGTGCATGTTAAACCAGTTAATTTGCAATATCTAGGATTACAGACCTAGTAAGCATAGTATAATATTTCTATTCACTGGACATATTTAGGTAGTATCTGTATACTTTGTAATTGTATCACCATGCCCTGTTTTGTTGGTATTAGGCTAATAAAAACGCTTTGCTAGTATTTCCTGGAACGGTACACTGTGAACCACATGAACAGATTTCATGGGCTGAGTTTCAATATCTTATTGATGATTATGGAGGTTTGTTGTCTTGTTGATAAAGCTATATTTTGTTTATGAGAAATGAATTATCAAATATCTTAAGGAATTCATGATTCAGTATTACCATTGAGAATTTTAATATATTATTTTTGTTTCATTTTTTCTGTAGATATATATTTTGAAATCTTTGATGGTGAAAACCTTTTGGAAGATCGTGGGGCACATAATCCTGTGGTAAGAATTTTGTGGCTGTTTCCAAGAGGATTTCTTTGTTAGACATGCAAAGAGATTGGCCAGCTTTGCTTAAGAGATTTTTTTTTTGTTCCTTTTTATTTTTCCTTGTCTCTGAGGAGTATTTCATATCCTTTTTCTTTTACTTCTTTGTCTTCCTTATCTGATAATAATCACTTTTATTAAAAAATGATGCCTTTATCCTCTTTATATATTGGAAATTGATGTAAGTTGCAAACAGTAAACATTTAAGCACCCCCAAATGCTTTGTGTCATGGAATCATGCGGCATGTCTTTCTGTCAACTTTTGTGTATAAAATTTCTGGTTGTAAGGCCTAGGCCTCTAATTTCTCGTGACTACCTTTTCTCTTTATGCTTTTCTTTTCTTTGTTTTAAGATTGATGTAATCTGGACTCTTCAAATTAAACTTCATGCCTTTACTCAACATAATAAGCCATAGTCACAGAAGAGATACTGCATTTCAAATTGTATGAAATTATTAATTATTAATACCGATCCAGAGATCATGTAGTAACCTCTTTTAGGCTATTCAACTATGTTTTTATGCAACTGCTAGCTAAAAGAACTATATTTGTAGTTAAGAGGTAAACTGAAGTAGTTTCC
Organism: Calophaca sinica; assembly: GCA_037113605.1. Taxonomy (NCBI): domain Eukaryota; kingdom Viridiplantae; phylum Streptophyta; class Magnoliopsida; order Fabales; family Fabaceae; genus Calophaca; species Calophaca sinica. The sequence goes on along the minus strand of CM073736.1, from coordinate 121,598,903 downwards.
TCATGGTATTTTTTGTGTTCCATCCTTATGTTTGTCATTTATGAAATTTATATTCAAGGTTTGTTTTTCTTCAGAATGCTTTGATTGGAATGGACATCCCAATGTATGATAATGGAAGGATTGTTAGTGAATACGACATTTTCAATGGTGGAAACACTGATGAACTCCCATTTGATGATGAATATATTGAGGTTTGCAGTTTCAAATGCTTAGTTTGTGGAATTTAGTTAGTTATTTTCTTTTATGCATCTAAGAAATTCAAATAACTAAAATATTTTTCTGCAAACAGGTTCCAGAAATGGAAGAGTTTAATACTCCAGTGAATTGGGGACTGTCAGATAATACCAGCTCAGTTCATCCCATTTACTTTTCGAAGTGCATGGCAAAGGTCACCCCCCGTCCTTATGACAATAACTGATAGCTAATAGGTTCAAGTGTTTCAACAGGAGAATGATTTAACGAAGTCATAAGCTCTGGAAGAAATGATATTGATTCTATGTGAATTTTCTTCTAGGCTGTCAACATCGAATGTGATAAAAGAATGAATCATCCTTCAAATGGTGTTTCTATTCTGGGGTACCTTAGACCTGCTTATGCTGATGAAGAGTCTTATATAAGAATGATATATCACACTGACGATGGTAATGGATACAGCTCTGACTGGAAAGGTATCTGGTTTCTTCTAGATTGATATTTAGCATCTAAAGATTTTTTCTTTACACCATATAACATCTTTGCGGGTTTATCTAGGAGCAACACTGTGGAAAGTTATATAAATTCCTAAAAGTAAATTGTGAAGAACTTGGTTTTTATAGAAGGTGAATATAAAGTCTTGTGTTGGGAGTTAACGATGTAATTACACCAATCTAGTTTTAACATTTATGTTACTTTCTTATTTCTTTTATATGCAAGATAAGTAGTTTATTAATATGCAGGTTACCTTATATGTGCATTTTATACAATAAATTAATGCTTTCTTGCTTTGGAACGTTTCTAAAGAAGCATGTTAAAGGGGACAGAGTGCTGTTTACTTTCTCACAATTTGTACTCCTCCTTGAATTTTATTGCAGAAGGATCTTCTTTAGTTGACGAAAGTTGTTTGCTTACCTTATTGAACGTTCGAACCTTGATGCTAGTTGTTTGGGCTTCAACTACTCTTGCTCTTTGTTTTTTTGTCTAGGAATTCAAATTTAGTGTTGCAATATACCAACAAGGCTTGTTAGTTTATCATTGCAGTTCTGCAAGCATATTGAATCTAAGTACTTGAAGAGGCAGAGCCTCCTCTTTCTAAGTAACATACAAAATCTTATTTTTTGACATAAAGTCATAGATGCATTGGGTGAAATGCCTTTTTAACATTTTTCCTCTTTAATCTTTGGATGATGAAGATATTTACTCAAATAGTATTAGTGATCAAAGAGACACTAATTTGATACTCTATCGGTTGGAGATCGAGAAAATCAAGCTACACTCTGTGTATGGATCTCAGGCATGTATCTAAAAATTCATTTTATGTGTTGAATGATATTTTCTCTATAAATTGAGGCATTATTAAAAAACCATTGAAGTTATACAGATCTATTCTAAGTTACAAATTGTGCATGTTCTACCTGTCCAAAAAATTGCAGTCTGAAATTAGTTTGCCAGAGTTTCAAGATGCTGAACCTGATATTCTTGTACATTCTACTTCGGCAATTCTGGACCGCTTCAACCGAAACTGCAAGGATGCTCTTAAAGGTTTTTGCAAAAAGAAAGGCCTTGATGCTGAGGTAGTCCAAATTTTCAACATTTGACATCTTCAAGAATTTCTTGTCGAGGTTACTGAATTTTGCTTTAAAATTAACATGCAATGCTTCAATAGTGAAACATACAAGGTTAATAAAATGTTGAATGAGATGTGTAGATATAACCTATTCATGTCTGAGTCCTTGAAACAGCTTACATGAAAATTTACAGCGTATTCCATTATTTATGAAAAGAAGTTGATTGAAGAAACAAACTTAGATAGTTTGAAGAATAAAAGAAAAAGAAACTATATTATGAAAAATTTGCTGCTGAAGGACAGATGATCGGGCTTTTGGATTTGAAGGATATAAAATGGTTCTTCTGGATAAGTTACAATGGGAGACATCTTTTACTTTCTGGATGCATACTTTTTAAATAGTTTTCCGTTGTTTTTGCCAAAAAGGCCACAATGTTTTCATTCATCCTTCAATGTACTATCACTGATGGCTTTCAGGGAGCACACTTGATTGGGGTTGACAGCCTAGGCATGGATGTTAGAGTTTTTTCAGGGGCAGAAGTAAAAACTCATCGTTTTCCATTCAAAGTCCAGGTAAGCATCTTGGGTTCAATGGAAAGTAAATTATTTTTGTAACGCCCCGACTCTAATCAGGGGATTACTTACTAATTAAACCATGATTAAAGGTATTTGCGGAAAAATTTTCTTTAAATAATAATAAGTGAAAATACAACTATTGAAATTGACCAACTTTGCCTAAATAAAACTTACTAAATTTCGTCCTAACAACTAAAGCTGTCAGGCATAGAACATAGTTCGAAGAACGGAAGTTACCTTGATTACAAATACTACATTCTATAGTAAAAAGAATGAATAAAGACTACTCAACCTTGTAATGTTAATTGCTAATTTCACTATAACATAGATGGACACATAATACAAATACAAGGACTCGTACATAAACCTTAATACATTAAAGACAGACTCGTGATCCGATATAGCCTAATGGCTGACATCATCCACTCGGGATGGACTGTTGAGCAATTTCCTGAAATTTCCAATAGTACTTGTCATCTGAAATAAATAAAGGAAAGGGGTGAGATATAAAATCTCAGTGAGTTCCCTTACCCCCATCCCATTACGTACCGCTTATGAATGACAGTTATCAGTCTAAATGAGTTATATCAAATAACTAGCATAAAGATGTAAATTTCATAATTATTCTAGTTTTAATACTTTGCTTAAAAGAAATACATTTCAACATAAGATCCTCATACAACAAGCCAACATGAGTAAGGCAAGATGCTTGAATCCTCATCAATTGAGTTTCTTCCATATTTCCTTATTCTCGCTTGTGCATTACAATGCTTAAACTTAAAGACTTACTTATCAATGATTCATAGTAATTCAATTGGCATAACTCTTGAAGTTATCATGAGGTGAAAGTAATTTACCCAACGTAATCTTTGATTTTATAATGCTAATTGAGGGTGATATCTCCTTCAATCAAACAATAGCACTAACAAGATCATGACATACTTAAATCTAAACATTCTTGAAATTCAAAACTCAAGACCATGAGCCTTACATGCCAAAACTTAGAAATTTAATAGTCAATTATTCAAAGTGATAACTTAACATGATTCTTGATTTTTATCATGAATTGAAGATGATATTCTCAACCATCCAGCAAGGGCCATAACAACAATGATAACCTACTTAATTGTAGGCATTCTTGAAGAATCTTAACCATGCCCATGAGCCTTTGAATTGGCTCATGGTCCCTATTACATAATTTGTAAGAAAACTCATTGAAGACATATACCAAGCACCTTAAGTGCATACAAGTAAACCCAAGGCAACATAAATGGGTGTTATATCCACAACCCCAAAATTATTTAAACACATCAAGAACAACACACTCAAACCAACAAAAGCTCAATCAACATAAAGTTACTCAACACATGCCATAAAGCCCTTTAAGGACATATTACAAACACTTGGTGTGTATACTAAGTATTCCATTGTAAGACATTTGGGGGTTCTTTCAAAAACCCCAAAATTCCATAAAACATCAAACAACAACCCAAAACATACAATAATTTCAATTAACTTAGTAATGGATTTTTCAACTCCTAAATGTAAAGAACCCCTAAAGAGAACTCACATTGGGTGTTTGGAGAGCAAAACCCTAACTTGAGAATTTAATGGAGATGGAGATGGTTGTTGGTGGAATGGAAGAAGATGGTTGATGAACCCTTGATCCTTTTCTTTCTCTCCCTGAATCTCTCTCTCGATCTCATGATCTCTCCCTCAACTCGAGCTCCCTTTCTCTCTCGGCCTCATCCTCTGTGTCCCGAAGATAGGTGGTGCACCACCACCTCCATGGTGGTCGTGTGGCCACGCCGGAGCTGGGCGGGCTGCCCTCCTGCCTCTACTTCCACGCCAGCCCCTCCCCCTCCCTTCTTCTCTTCTTCCTTCTTTCTTTCCTTTCTTTCCTTTCTTATTTTTCTTCTTTTTTTTCTTTGAGTTCTGATCGAGAAGGAGGGAATAAGTGAAAGAGTGAGGGTTGCTAAGGTGAGAATAAGTGAGGTGAGGTGTATGGTGGGGTAATGGGTGTATATTTTCTAAAAGAATTGCTCAATGATCCTTCCTAATTTATTCTTTGGTCCCTAATTAAACCTTAGGTAAATTTAATAAATTAAACTTACACTTGAATGATTAGTCTCACATTTCCTAAATTCTTGGGTAAAATTACTATTTTACCCTTGAGTTCAAGCCTTACTTAAAATAACTCAAATAAAAGGCTATAAACCTATTTAATCCTTAGGGATTAAATCCCCTTATTAACTTAGGATCTCTAATTACTAGGCTTAGGAAAGTTGGGATGTTACAATTTTGGTTGATGCTGTCATGGATATCCTGCTGAACATGTGTTTAGTTATGAAAATAATCTAGTTCCTGTCAATTTCTTATGGAAAATATGAGAATTGATTGTGTGAGAAGCCGATGAGATCTGATCTATGCCATCTGGTGTTTGATGTGAAACATGATAATATTAAAAAATGTCAATCGAAACAAAAAATTATATTTGTATAATAGCACTGAGAAATATTTTACTGGCCTGATTTTGTAACTAAAACTTGAGCAGTATTGTTTGATGAATTTATTTTTGATAATATTTTTTGGGATTTGAGAGGGGCATAAATTATCAATAAAATTTGAAGCAGAACTAAAAGTCTGAGGCTGTAAAGTCAACCAATTTGTCAGACATTTACCACGTGCTTACCTAACACATGGTAAGAGGATTTGAACAAGATCTCCAGAAGGAATGAAAGTAAACAAACCTGTAGAATGAAAATGGAAAGGGAAGGGACAAGTACAACTGTCTAGGGCCAACATTGCGTCAAACACAATGAATGCACATAGTCATTTGGGGAGGGGGCAGGGGGAAAATGACGTACATGTGAAGAGAGGGGAACACTGTTGTGTTTGTGACTGTAATTGACCACACGTGAGAGAAGCCTTTACAGTTCACAACCATTCGTTAGGCATCTTTCTCTAGTGGTTGACAAGCCTGCCATATAGGCTTGGTGCATTCAATCATGGTAGTAAGTATCGCACGACACAACCGATACGAATCGCGATTCGATACAAAAAGGGTCCTAGCGATCTAGATCGTATGGTGAATCGGAAATGATCCTGAATCGCCGCCGTATCGCTGAATCGTGATCCGCTTGCAGAATCGCACTGATTCGCGAGGAAGAAGACGCGATACTGCGTCGGGTCGCGCGGCCCGTCACGTTTTTAAGCATTTTTTTTAAATGAGACAGAGGTGGCCAAAACACCTCATTTTGCCCGACCCAAATATATAAATCATGTTTTAGGGTTTTTTTACGTCAATCAGTGCTGTAAAACGGGAGAGAGGGGTTTCAGACTCTGTTTCTTCTGCCTCCTATTTTCTATTGCTAATGCAGTCTTTTATCACTCATTGAGCTTATCTCCTCTATTCTGGTCCCCCACTTTCTATTTTATTGTCTCAACTCTCACATCTCTGTTTTCTTTAGTCTACCCCACGTGTTCCGCTTTGTCTTTTTCTACTGTTTTATTGGTTACTCTTTTTTCTATTGTTTTATTTGATCATGGGTCAGCCAAAAACAAAAAGGGAGATTGATATTACATGGAAACACTGTGAGGATGCTTAGATTATGCATTTTTAGGGTTGAAAACACATTTTTTTGGCTAATGACTTGAACCTTGAATTGTTTTGAAGTTCACATATGATATATTAGCTCATGTTTTTTTGCTTATGTTATTTTTTTTTACTAAAAAATGTCATTTTTATTGATCATATATCTTACGATTCATAAAACGATACGATACATGATTCAGAAAATAGGTCTAATGATTCACGATACAATACACGATTCAATAACCATGCATTCAATAGACTTGGCCCCTTTTTCATATAAGCATTTTTGTGGAGTAATAGGTATAAATTCAGTTAAAGAAAAATGTTATGGTACCTCTTCAAACTCATAATGGATTTTTTCTTTGCATTTGCAGGCCAACTCAGGATATATGGCTGAAAAGAAGATTTTGCAACTTTTGTTTCCCCGATCTCAGCGTAAAAAGTATATGCAGTCATGGCTCAAAATCAAGCATGAGTTGCGTATCCCTGGGTGATGGTCCTTATATTTTGATTTTATCCTTTTCAAACTGCCCTTAGAGCCTGATCTGGAGCTATAGATAGTTCTATAATCTGTACATTATATCCGGGTGAGTCTATACAACATTTTTTTATGCATACAAGTTTTGGCAAAGGGGATCTGTGGTTGCAAGAATTAAACTTGAGCTTCACTAGGAAAGTGTTTTGATTCTTACTAGATAAATCAATCTCCCTTTGGCCCCTTACATAATTTGTTCGGGTTGAAAAAGGGTCATGGTGGTTGCCTTCTTTTTCCTCCTCTACTTTCTTCTGACATGTCGAAGTGATACCTTTTTGTCTTTGCTGACAATAATAAATGGTGCCGACCAACGGTATTAATAGATAGAACTGTTTTCTCAAGATACTTCTGCACACGATTTTTTAGTATGCATTTATTTAATATTATCAATGCATTATTTATATAGTTTTGGAGTTTGCAATTATTTATACAACATATAAAAATGTTACCCCGCTCCCTACATTGTTTATCTTCCAACCGATTAGCACAAGATGCTAGAGCTAGAGCAGAAATTTGTCGGGTGACTACTGCACTGGTATTCTTCATGTCCTACTCCTTGGTTGTGCAGACTCTTCACCATGAAAATACTTTGATGTAGCTAAAGTATGGTTGTCGCATAGCTTTCCAGGTTTAGGCTTCTTTTGCCTCCTGCCATTTGTGCTGGTTGTTACCCTAGTTCTACTTTCTGAGCAAAGTGTTAAATTTAATTTGTTAATTAGTATGTTCTGATCTTCTTGGAAGGCCTAATTGTAAAATGTAAAAATTTGGTTTCTGAGGCTATTTTTCTTCCCTGAAAAAATTGGAAAATAAGAAAGAAAGAACAGCTATTTGTTAACAAGTTTTGAGATCCGTTTTCCAAATGTCAAAAGGTGTAGCTCACTTTGAAGTTTGGTCTGTTTACTAATTTTCTTGCGTTTAGTTCCTTCTTGTTGGTCAGCTTCTCTTTGACATTAGTGGAAGCTACCTACTTCCCCCCCTCCCAACACCCCAAAAAAGAACGAAAGGCAAATTAAAGCAAATTTACCATCATATAAATCAGACATTTTCTTCAAACATAAAAGCGATTGAAGTAATAAATTGATAATAACTTTTTCTTAGTTTTGCACTTATTAATTGTCCTAAAAGGCTAAAACCTGTTTTGTGTTGATTTCGATTTATTGTATCTAATTATATATATATTTTTTGTTTAGTCCTTACACTTAAGTTGTATCCCTTGAATGAAATCATTATGTTGGCATCGTAGTTGGATAATAATGGTTCTAATAAGAGATATATATGCAAATGATGAGACGCCTCACAGAATAGTGGTCATATACTATACTTTATATGATGCCTGATATAAGCATGTCATACTTGTGTGGTGCCTAAACATGACATATTTGAAGCTAATGCAAACAAAATTATGAATTTCAAGAACCATTTTTTATGCCTTTGGTGTCCCCCGGGGGGGGGGGTGTTATTATGCCAGTAAACTTTTCTCTAAATTATGATTGCCAAAATTTTGTCAATGTGAAGTCAGATGATGATGTAATTGTATAAGTATGAAATATAATCTTTGTTCCTTTAAAACAATTTTTGTATTTTAGAGATGCAAACAAAATCATGAGCTTCTGATTATAAGAACAAGAGCTTCTCAATATGAACAAAAAAATGTTATAAGTAGAAATCAGTTTGTGCAGAAAGTACAGATAAGGAAAGAGAGTATTGGACAAAAGGTTTTTATATTTTATTTAACCACCATCCATGAGCTACATCCAATCCTCACTATTTTACCAACTAATACGAGTATTCTTCACAAGCTACTTCTGGCCTACACAATTTTAAATAGCCTCTGCAGGCTTCTAACACTTCTGTATTCTTTCGCATAGTTTCTGCAGGCTTCAATCACAGTTTTCCTTAATCAACACCAATCCAACCCAACTAGTTTGGAAGGAATATAGTGTACAGATGTAAAATTTGTCAAAGTGTTTTTCTGCTATGTGCATGTACTTCATAAGCTTCTCAACTCGAGGCTTCTGAATCTGTTGATGAAGTATCTGAAGCTTTTTTGTGGTATTTAGAACTTGAGATTTTCTCAAGAATAAGGCCTTTGGCAGTGTGAGAATACTTTTGAGTGACAGAAGTAACTCTTGGCATAATTCTTCTACTTAATAATTCAATGCAGACATTGAATTTTACCAATACAATCGTTGAGTGTCATTATATTATATTATATTAACAATCATGCACATCAAATTTCAAATAAATTGAATATTCGTAGCTATGTAATCTTAAAGTCAACATTTACTTATATTTTTAGAAAAATGTATCTTATGTTTAATTGAAGTTATTCGATGAAGTATCAAATAGTTTTGAAATTCTTCACAAAAAAATAGTTTTGAAATTTTATGAAAATTTGGGGAATTGGTTTACCCAATAAAACTTCTAATTTGATGGTTGGATTGTTGAAGTTCAATATCGATAATGAGTTGTTAAACAGAAAAAATATGTCAAGAGTTATTCATGGAGTAAGTGGATCCTTCATCATCTGTTAATATGTATTTATATAGTATTATATAATTTTACAATAATACATTTATTATAATAAATATAGTATATTTATTATGATTTATATAAAATAAATTTATATTTATTATGATTTATATAAAATAAATTTGTATATATGTTATGAAAACTTCCTATAGTTTAATTGTTGGTGTGCTTACATGTGTCCTTTGGGTTGTGAGTTCAAATCTTGGGTATTGTGATTTTGTTTTACATTTTATGCCTCGACCACATCAACATTGGATGAGAAGTTATCAGTAGGTTCAGAATTGCAACATTTAGAAAATATGGAGACTCAATACCCAAAAAAAAGAAAATATAGGGATAAAAATCGCACGATTGTAAATAAAGGGACCAAAATCGCCCAAGTATTATAATATGAGACCGAAAGTACAATTATGGCTAAAAAAAATTGTGAATTTGATTATGAAGTATATAAATAACATAAGTAAACAATTATATCAGCAATTGATAATAACAACGAAGATAATTAAGGTAAAGTGTGTTTAAAGTGAAACAAAGAAAAACACTTGAATATATTTTTGCCCGTGTAATGTACCCTTTTTTCATTTTAGTTCTTTTATTTTTTCCCGAACCCGCCATTGTTATGTTCTTTTTATGCGTTTTGGTCCGTGTCATTAGCATTATGTTATTAACCGTTGATGTGACTCACAAAAGGCCAGTTATGGCACATGGCTAATAAGTCATAACACGCCTCTTTATGTCGTTTTTATTTTGGTCCCTTTAAATGTACTAGTTTTCATTTTAGTCCTTGTCTCCCTTTCTCCCTCCCTCTTCCCCTTTTGGCAGCTCCACCATCCTCTTCCCTTCCCCACAAACTCGTTCACTTTTGTTTTTCTTCCTTTTCGGTTCTTCTCTTCAAACCTGATAGAGATCATTTCCCCTCTTGCCAGCAAACCAGTGTCGCAAGACCATTCCTCCACCTCCATATCAGCCACAGAAACAGAAGTATTAGTTGAGGAACAAGGTTCACCTCTTGCTGATTTTGTATATCAAAGTAGTTGCTAAAATCTTTACCAAACTTTTATCAAACAATGCTAACTTTTGAAGCATAATTTTTTTTCTTTTAATTAAAGAGGTAATTGTTGAAAACCACAATATTTGGTTCAATGTTGGCATCCTTCATTTAAGACAAACCAGATGCGACAACAACAGCTATAGTTAACAATAATCTTGTTGCATAACATTTCACCGTTGCACTTTGCTGAGGCTGCTTCATTGGTTTAAGGTTCAATAGTGGCGATGCAGTTGTTTCGTGGTCCTTACGGGTGGAGGAATTGGTTTCTACAAAAGGAGAAAACTTATATACAGTAGCAAATTATGACCCACAAATCAATATAATTCTTACGAGGTGACGTGGAATGAAAAAGAGACGTGTTACGTTTTAATTGGAGAATAGTACCAACCGTATGTGTGGTATTGTACGTAAGTTTTATCCTTATATACATAATCATGAGATACACATTATAACAATATTTTTATTTTATTTTTCATGAGATACACATTACTAATATTTAAACGATACTGAAGGATAAATACAAATATTCAAACATAATCATGACACCATTATAACAATAATTAATTTTTTTAAAAACTTTAAATTTATTATTTAATATGTACAAAAATATTTTATTTTTAAGTAAATTTATCATAATTCGTTTATCAAAAAAAAATTATTATAATTGACCTACCCTTATACATTTTAACTAATAATTTAAGCGATTATAACCAATAGTGAATAAACAGAAAATGTTTCCAGGTAAATTAGAAGTATTTAGCCGTAACCCGGTAGCTGATTCGGGTATTTATAGGTCCCTTTTTTCTACATCAGAAACTAGGAAAAGTCTCTTCTTTAATCTGGGTTTGCTTGTGCAGCCAAAAAAAAAAAATCCACTTTCTCTCTCTTCCTGTTCTGGTTTGGTTTTGCAGCAGAAGATATCAAATCGGAAGAAAGGACAAGGAGTGAGAGAGTGGTTGTTGCAGAGTGGCCGTCCAAGTTGGAAACTTGGGCATATTTACGGAACACCCATTTAATTAAAATTCAAAATTTCATTGTCCTCTTCTCCTTGTTCTCATTCTCCCTATCCTTGTCCTTTTCTTGCCGTCAACGTTGATCTTTCTCTTCAAATTTCAAATAAATAGTGGCTGATGATGCCGGAGCAAGAGAAGGAGAAGGAGAAGCAGGAGGAACTGGTGGTTCTTGATGCAGAGATGAAGAGGTATAGGAATGGTGAAATTTGGGAATTTGAAGATGATTTGGCTGTCTCAGATGGTGGAACTGGTGTGTTATTGGGTTTGGATGGTGGAACAACTTCCACTGTCTGCATTTGCATGCCAATGATTCCTTTTTCTCATTCTCAGCTTCAATCTCTTCCTATCCTTGCAAGGGCTGTTGCTGGTTGCTCTAATCACAATAGTGTTGGAGGTAATTGACTGACACTCTTCTCTCCTGTAGTTATTTGTGCATTTGATTTTAATTTATGGGTCAATTTCAAAATTTGATTTTTTTTTATTGGGTTTGTTTGGGTGTTTTTGTTTGCTTGTTATGTAGTCTTCCTTGTTGTTTTTTTGGGGGGGGGGTTGCGCATTTTGAATGATTTGGTCGTTTTGCATTAATACCTTGTTTGGTTTAGAGATGACTTTCTTCAATTCCCCTTCTTTGTGGGTTGGGGATAATGGGGAGAATTTGAGAGGATGTTGGTTTTGTGGCTTAGGCAATTTGGTTTTTTTTTTGGTTTGGGGGGGGGGGACAAAAACATTTTTGTACTGGAGAAAGTGGTTCTTTTGTTGTGAAGTAAATATTTTATTGATGTAAGGTAGTCATGGGTGACTACCACCTACAATAAAGCTGTTGGAAATTCATCATTTAGGAAAAACTGCAATCTTATGGTACCTTATGTGTTTTGACTTTGTGATAGGATTATCTGTCCATTTGGCATTCTGAAGAAGTTCTGACAACAGTAAAAAAAAACTTTGTGCTTTTTCCGTTATTTCATTAATGATTAATGGATTTCTTATTGTAACCATATCCCTGTCCCAAAAAAAAAAAAAAAAAAAAAAAGAAGCTGCTGGCAACTTAATATTTTCTTGCCATGTACACATATAGCATCGTCATAGGCTTGTTTTTGTAAGTAAAATCATGTAGATGTCTTCAGTAGTTTTAAAAGAATTATATTTGTGATAATAAATGAAAATCACACATTGCTAGGATAGTCATATTGTTAGTTGTTACCATTAATCACTTTTTCTACAGAAATTGCTGCAAGGGAAACATTAGAGCAAGTTATGGCAGATGCCCTTTCAAAGTGTGGTTCAAAACGATCTTCTGTCCGAGCTGTTTGTTTGGCTGTATCTGGTGTTAACCATCCAACAGATCAACAAAGAGTTCTCAGTTGGCTTAGGTTGCTCTATATTAGTGTATCTTGCTTCTTTTATTTTGGATTCAAAAAGTATATCTTGCTAATATTACTCTTTTGCTGTGAGAAAAATTATTTATTTCATTTATCTGTTAGTTTTTTAATATACTTTGTAATTGTTGGTTTGTTTCATTTGTATCTAATGAGATAGATGATCTGTCTGTTAATTTTTGTTTTGTATTAACTTATGGAAGGTGAGGAAATGCCTTTGTTGATAATTCAATGTTATTGATAATTCGTAGTCATACAACTGAGACTATGTTATTCATCATAATATCAGGAAAGCAAATTTTCTTCCTAAATGCAACAATATAGATGATAAACTGGGCAAATCTTGTCATGAGTAGTAGGTTATTGCAGCACTCAACTTTTATATGGCGATAATGTCACCTCTGCTGCTTTTCGCTTTCCTGTATAGATTAAATGATACTGAATTTGTTCACTTTTTTAACTTGCAAAAGCAGTATGTGTAAAGAACTGGAGGACCACAATATAATTAGGGAACTTATCTCTAAAGAATTGAAACTTCAGTTAAATTGTGACTTATTTGTGCATTTTTATGGTTCAGTTCTTTAAAGATGTGTCCTATAATCTCCATTATTGTTTATCTGCTACTTTGGAGACTGACGTATGTTGTGGCCTGATATTAACAGGGATATATTCCCAAGCCACGTGAGGTTATATGTTCGGAATGATGCTGTGGCTGCTCTCGCAAGTGGAACAACGGGTAAACTTCGTGGATGTGTATTAATTGCTGGCACAGGGACCATTGCATATGGATTTACTGAAGATGGAAAAGAAGCAAGGGCTGCAGGTGCAGGACCTGTCTTAGGTGACTGGGGCAGGTTATCTGTCGCAACTATTTCTTTGTCTTTCCCGATTTCTCTTCCTCTACATCTCTTTACACTTCCCTCTTGTACGCCCTCTCTAAACTTTTTTAACCATGAAAATGAGCTTTCGGTGAAGAAAGGTGTTGTAGGCAGACCAAGAATTCAATTAGCTGGAAAAGGCTTTTAAGTTTATAAGTTGGTCTGACCTTTTCTTCAAATCTCTTTTGTTATCATATGGCATCACTCATAATATGATTAGGAGAGTTATATATATATAAAAAAATAAAAAAAAAGCCTTTGGGGGGAATGTCTTTCGTGTGATGTCCGACTTGATTCCATCTACTGTTTGGTTGAGATTTTCGCATTTTATTTGCAGTGGATATGGAATAGCTGCACAGGCATTAACAGCGGTAATAAAAGCACATGATGGTCGTGGTCCAAGTACAATGCTGACAAATAATATTTTACAAACGCTCGGTCTTTCTTCTGCAGAAGAATTAATTGGGTATACATTCTAGTTATGTAATTGTTCACATGATATATATTTATGATGTAAATAACTAGTATTTTGAAATCTTACAATTTGAAGTCATTTTGTGGAATTTATAGAGAAAAAATGATGAAGTCTGCTCTAGGAATCAGTTTGTTCAGTATGTGTTAGTCCCCTGTCTATCCATACATTAAATGCAAGTGAGTTTTTTGGCATTTTATATTTCAAAAATGAAAAATTCTAAGTTGAAAAAAATTTTGTGAATGTAAATACTAAATTGATTTGATTTTATTTTGTTACTTTTTTCATGCTATGTTCAGCTTTTGGTATTTTCTCATTGATATTGCATTGCGATGCATGTTACTTGTTTTATGTTTGTGGAACGGATTCAAAAGTCTAAAGAATATATGATTTTTTTTATTGATTGTTGTCTTTTGTTGATAAAATTTATAAGGGCTTAAATGAATGTGAATGGCAAACCCTCCCACCAACCCCCTGGTCCCCCAAAACCTTACCGGTCGGGATGTGTTTAAAAATCCTTAAAAAATAACGTTATACCAATTGGCAATTTTTGGAATCTTGATTGACAGGTGCAAGCAAGAGACACAAATATAATAGCCATATTATTGAGCAGGATATAGGGTCTCAATCTTTTGTTTGTCTCATTGAAAATCAGGTGGACCTATGCAGATCCATCTTGGGCCCGCATTGCAGCACTTGTTCCAGTTGTAGTGTTCTGTGCAGAGGCCGGGGATGGGGTTGCAAATAAGATCTTGCTACAATCTGTTCAAGAGTTGGCTTCAAGTGTTAAAGCTGTTGTAGAGAGACTTGGATTGTGTGGTCAAGGTTAGGTGTCATTTTGATCAATCTTATTTTATAACACACACACACACACTCACACTACCAAGGCTTCCCAGAATTTGTCAAACTATTGACATAGAAAGAAGTAATTTCTCTGGCACATTCTTTTAAAATACAAAACAAATTGATGGTTTTTCTCTGTCTGTTATGAATATTTGCATGACCTATAAGATGATGATTCATATTCATGTGTCTATGACAGTTAGTCTGTGTTTTGGCAGATGGAAAGGATGCTTTTCCCCTTGTCATGGTTGGTGGTGTTCTTGAAGCAAATAGGAGGTGGGATATAGGAAAAGAAGTAACAAACTGCATTTCCAAACACTTTCCTGGGGTACTTCCCATTAGACCCAAGGTCAGCATATTTTGTCATTTATTTTAGTTGGTACCCTTTTATATCTCTAGTACAGGCTCTTTTATTTTTATTTTTTATGGTTCACTTACCTTGGTTAGAGGTTGGTTACCATATTTGAAAACAATTGCATTGAAGTTATATCTCATTTCCTTGCAATTTAGATGGGATTTCATGCATTATGGTTACTAGGTAGTATGTTGTCAAAAGCGTGCTATTGCGTAGCGGCCGGTGGCTGCTATTGAAAGTCTGTAGCGTAGCAGTGTGCTTTAGTGCCCACTATAGTGACCAAAATTGTGGCTGTTCACTGCCGTAGCAGCCGCTAAATACTTCAGGGGAAAAAAAAACTTTATTTTATTAGCCATTTTTTTTAATTTGAATTTGAGTTTTAATGTTTAGTTACTTTAAGCCTTAGATGCTTAAACTTGTTTGTTTTCATGACTTTTTTTTTTGGTATTTACTTTTATATTTTTGCTTAAGACCTATGACTTTTTATTGTTATTTATAAATATTTCATGGATTTTGAGTATTATTTTAATTTTTCAGCATTTATATATATAGTATTAATTATTTAATATGTATAATAAAATTCAGAATAGCAGTCATCCTGCTATACGCTATCCCGCTATAGCGTTTTCGAGGTCGGCTGTTACACACTGGTATCTAGAATTGTTAACTGGTAGTTACAAAGGGCAATGATTTTTCCTCCTTGTTTTTCATCCCTTGATTATTATGTGACAAACAAAAGGAAAAACCAGAGGAAATTTGTTGATATAATAATTCTTTCTGCAGAGCATCCACTTATAAAAGTTTAAGAATCAACTCATGGCTTTAAAATCAAGGAGCTTCGGTGCATTGAATCAAATTTTAACTTTGGTTTATTGCACAACAGGTAGAGCCTGCTGTTGGGGCGGCATGGTTAGCTTGGAATTTTTTCATGAAAGAATATCACAAAGAATTATGCGGCCGCTGACAATTGATGGAGTGGAATAAGAGTGAAATAAAAAAGGGTATAGAAAAAAAGGAAGTACAATTCCAATTCTTGGTAATTGAAAGTGTAGAATATTACACCATGCCGAAACTGTGAAGCTATGAAGTAAACTTGATATATAGTTTATGCACAAACCAAAGTTTATATTATAATAGCTAATGGCACATTGGTTGGTTTTAGTTCCTCTCTCTCTCCTTGCTTATTACCTGAGGTACTGCTGCCCCAATTATTTTTCTCATGAACTTAGAATCATATTATGCTTGTGTAAATAGTTACTGGTGGTGTAATCACAATAGAGCTGTGTCTTTATTGTCGCGTAAACTACTATTGTTTTTACTATTAGTGCATGTTTGGATTCATTTTGTGAGAGGCAAGAGTGATTATTAAGACGAAATTGATTTTAGGGTGTTCGCAAGTAGAATTGATTTTGTCTCTGGAATGAAATTTAATTTGAAGCTGAGATTTGTAGCTTTTGACTCCAAACATGATTTTTAACTTCAAATTTATTGTTTAACTCACTTATACCGGAATATATTTAAATATAAATTATTTTATATTTAATTCACTTTTAAACAAATTCAATTTATAAAATCAATTTACGCTAATGTAGAACCAAACACACACAATCGTTGTTAGATAATCAAGTTCGGCAATTTAGCACAGATAGCGGTAGATACAATGTTTACACGTGTCTCTTGTGGTTCCACCAGGGTCAAATGTAGCTAGCTTTATATGAATATGAAATTGTTATTTTTACATGCCTGCTGTTTAAGATTCACCTACTTGGTAATATCACAATAATATGGGGTTCTATACAAGGTATGTAAGACATTACTACAACATAAGGGACACTTGGTTATTTTTAAAATTGGTTTAGTATCTCTTTGAACTAAATCAGTATTATGAATTCATTGTTTTGAAACTAGTTTTAATTTAGATTTAGATTAGGTTTATAACAATTAAAACCTTTTTTTCAATAGGTTGGAATAGATACATGGATAAAATGACGTTCATAGTTATTTTTAGTCCTTTTTACTTTTAATTAATGGATTATCTTCCATTTACTCAGCCCTCTTGCTCCAATGAGTCTTATCCACACATGTTCAAATTATGTAAGTGGGATTTTACCAATTTTTTTTCTATAATAGGAGCTACATTTACATTCTTATCTTCGCAACACTAATTTTCTTATTTCATACAATATCAAGTTTTATAGTTGTGAGTAAATTTTTCCTTAAAACTAGTTCACAAATTATATCTGAAGCAGTCATTTCATCAACTCTTTTAGGATCTTGCGGTTGACATAGCTACATTTACATTCTTATCTTCGCAACACTAATTTTCTTATTTCATACAATATCAAGTTTTATAGTTGTGAGTAAATTTTTCCTTAAAACTTGTTCACAAATTATATCTGAAGCAGTCATTTCATCAACTCTTTTAGGATCTTGCGGTTGACATCCCTCCTTTTTCTCTCCATATACGATGGACACCTAATACTTAAACAGTGAGATTATGGTATAGTATATTCTTCAATTTTCACCTCTTAAGGCTTCATCTGATAGCCACATGGTAGAGCAGCTTTCAAAAGGCAAATCAAGTGCGCAAAGACAATATAGCTTCCGAAAATTAACTTCCAAACAAGCATTTTAGGGGGGTAAATAATGAGTAACTCTGTGAGAGTGTATAAGAAAAAATAGTGCAAATAGCAACCCTCTTCTCTAACCTCTGCTTGCATTTGCCTCAAGCCCCCTCGACCTTTGAGCTCATCTATCCTCTTTAGGACAAGATAAAAAGGAAATGAGGATTCTGACCAAGGGACCAATTTGAATCCTTTTAAACTTAGTATATGGTCATTTTACTTTTACCCTAAGAAAGAGTTGTCCAAGGATAAATAACAAGTACCTTACGTGACGTTTAATATACCACGAGCCAATCCGCTAACATTAAATAACTGGCATTAATGTAAAAACCAAATCGACAAATTGCACTTTCCAAAATTTTCAATTTTTCCTTTTTTCAGATACTATACCTGACTTTTTTTTTTCCTGAAACATTTCATATCACTTCCTTGTCCCTAGTGATTCAATGCAACCCAACAGAAGTGTCTACATAAAATGCAAATAGCAGGGATGATAGAATTAAATCAACACGATTCTGTCAATTATTTTATCAAGTCCTAGAAAAAAACCCAGGGTAAGGGGACTAAAAACAAATTACTAATAGGTAACATAACATAATAGATGAGATTTTTCTTTTAACAAAAATTTAGTATAAAATAAAACAGTAGAACACCCTACAGCTTTCTAAGAAAGTTTTCTGCCCATTTCTTGAATAACCCTTCATAAAGTGCGCCTCTTCAAAACTGGCACGATATACACGCATTTTCAGAATCATGATGCAAAATATAGCCCGCCCTTTCTTTTTCTTTTTCATAGATGGAAGCATATTACAGTAGTGCTGAGGCTGAGCCAAAAGTCCCGGAAAAGAAAAATTCTATGCCCATAGAACTTGTGATTCTTGTGGAATAACCTTCTCCAATCTATAGTGATACGAGCATTAGCCTACATGCCTTTCAAGTTTTAGAGGAAATGAAAGAACCAAACTTTACAAGAACTAAACCATCAAGAAATAAAGATGGTGACTTTATGATACTTCATTAAGATAAAATGGTTTTCTATCGTTCTGGTTACTTCCACGAGGATCACCAAGTGTACTAGATTGACCTGAGCCAAAATATCAAAAACCACCAGAGCGATCTGAACCACCAAATCCCCCAAAACCACCTGGCTTACTAAAGTTAAATCCACTGGATGATCCACCAGATCTGCTTCCTGAATTACCTGAACCAGAGTCACCAAAGGAGCCAAAACGGCCAGAGCTTGATCCACCATATCTATTGTTTTCACCAGATGAATTGCCAGAAAAACCCCCTCCAGATTGTCTCAAACCAGGGCCACCAAAACGATTATTACTTGGCCCACCGAACCTTTCACCAGAATTTCCATAACTTGAGCGGCCAGATCCAGAGTTACTGTAGCCCCCAGAACGGCCAGATCCAGGACCACGGCCAAAACCTGAATCACCAAATCGACGATCCTTCATACCTCCAAAAGAACCAAATCGCCCACCACCCATGCCACTAAATGTGTCCATTGATCCACTATCAACAGCAATCTTTGGTAGCTGTTAAAAATGAATATTGGAAAAAAAGAGTAATCATTTAATAATAACACAAATGAAATAACCTATATAAAGTAACTGGCATGGGAAGAGAATCCATCACAGTATCAATAAATTAACAATAATAATAACTCAAGGATAGTAATGCATCAGCTGCATAGATATACAAGGGCCATATTGGTTTCAGAATCATTTTATGTTTACATTTCTTATTTTCAGTTTTAATTACTAAAGTGCTACCCTAAACAACATCTTATTGTTTTCACTGTTTCTGGGACAAAACTTCAAAAACAAAATTTAATGTGAAAACAAGGTGGCATTTTTGTAATTAAAATTGAAAACAAGAAATCGAATGGAAACTAAAGAGACCCTAAGAGTACTTGACACAACTAAGATTTTCAGTAACTTAGTTTTATCAGTAATTGACGCAACCTTGCTTACCAACTGATTATAAACTTCTAGGAAGCAAAGTTGTGAAACACGTAACTCGGACTAGGTACGGGAGGAGGGTTAAAACTCGTAACTCGAAGGATCGTAACACGACTCGTAAGATTC
Organism: Calophaca sinica; assembly: GCA_037113605.1. NCBI lineage: Eukaryota > Viridiplantae > Streptophyta > Magnoliopsida > Fabales > Fabaceae > Calophaca > Calophaca sinica. Next base: position 121,579,195 of record CM073736.1, on the reverse strand, counting down.
TAGCAAATTCTGGGATTGTGACTCGGACTAGAATCGTAATGTAGAATCGTAGAATCGTAATCTCTAAAGTCCCAACATTTAACTAAATCAAGTAATATTTAAAAAATAATACTTATTCTCATAAATTATTTTAAACTTTTCTTTTATGTTTTATTTTTTTCATCTGTATAATATATGCCAATTGTATTTTTTTTTTATGAAGCCAATATTATTTATTGTACTGTTTATTACTTTATTTACAATTATTCTCATAGTACTTCTATAGTTTATGAGACCACGATGTGTGCTAGCTGTAGTACTTCTATAGTACAATACAATTAGTTTATGAAGCCAATATCTTTTCACTTTATGAAACCACGATATGTGCCATACAGCTGGCATTGAACTTGACTTGATGAGGTTTTTTTTTTCCCTCTTCTATGCTGACGGGGACCCACCAGGTTCTGTCTTCTTCCCCCTTTCTCTCTCCCCTCACCTTCTTCGTCGTCTTCTATCTGCCTCGCACACGAAATCTGTTACAGTATTACTCTGAAATTTTTCTTTTTCCCTCAAAATGGATCACGAAACCCGTCACCACCAGACTCAAAATGAAGCGTCGATCCTACGATCCTACGAGTCGGTGCGACAATTCTACTGCAAGCCTACACAGCGGCGATTCTAGGTCCGAGTTGGCTCGCTTAGGGGAGGAAAACTCGTAGAATCGTACGTCGGCGCGCGATTCTAAAAACATTGCTAGGAAGAACTCTATATGGGAACCCTAATTGTTCAAGCTCTAAATTGGTGTTTCACAGGTTCAGATCCCATTGAGTGCAGGCAGGGTTGGATTTAAGGCAGGAGGATATGCTACCCTTTTAATGTGGCCTAATTTCTACAACCAGAAAATTAGTAATAAACAAGGTACAACTTCAAGTAAAAAAGATTGACAGATGGAAATGGATAGGACACAAGGAAGATACCTCTTTAAATTTACAGCCTACATCACGCTCAATAGTCCTAAGAGCCCTGGATTGATCTTCTGTATAAATGAGAATAGCAGTTCCTTTCTTACCAGCACGACCTGTTCGTCCTGATCGATGAACAAATATCTCTGAAGAATTGGGAAGCTCATAATGTATAACCTATATGACGAAAAAAAAAGTTCAAACTTCACACACATAAAATAAAATAACATAATAACAGCAATGTATGCGTTGAAGTACCAAGTATTCACATATTAGAGCAAATGAGGCATAAAACATTTACAAAGAGAGACGCAAGAATACACATAAATGAGAAATACTTCCAGATTATTTATGATGCATGTTGGTTTTTGATTCCATGATTTCCCTTACATCCAAGATGCTAATTTCAACTTTTGAAAACAAAAAGCATTAATTCTCTGATTTCCCTTGCATCCGAGATGTTAAAAAGCAAGAACTGAGCGACTGTTGCAAAAATTTTCCATTTAATAAAGCTCAGATAGTACAGAAGAATGAAGGAACGGATGTTCAAATAATTTGTGCCATCAATATGGTAACAGAATACCTAATAATATTATCAAAGCACAGAAGTAGTGCAATGCAATTTTTGAAGATACATTACATGTTCTGAAAAGCACACTTTCTCTCGATAAGTCCTGTCTGCATATGCACAATCACCTGAGATGAGACTACTATTTTTCTACAATAGATGCTACCTCAACTTTCTCACAAATACATGGAATGAAATAGATTAGAAAACTTGACTATTTCAATGGGGGGGAAAAGGCAAAACAAAACTCACAAGATCAACATTAGGTATATCGAGCCCACGTGAAGCAACATCAGTAGCCACTAAAACGTTAAAATGGCCATTTCTGAAGCCAGCAAGAGTTCTTTCCCTCTGAGCTTGTGATATATCTCCATGCAAGGCCTCACATTTAAGACTTTTTGACATGGAATATGATAATCGATCAGCATCCCGTTTTGTTTGAGTGAAAACAATACACTTTCCTCCTTTTGCATGATCCTACAAGAGGATATATTTTTCAAATAGACAACAAAAATCAAGTTAGATAGGGTTCTTTAACTTATTATTTTCATTAAAAATATTTATATGTTGTAGCAAAATGTAATAAAATAACATAATAAACTTTAAAATAACTACATCTAGTAAAACAGCAATGAACATAACAATCATTAATCAGAACTAACACAAGTCAAGAAATGATAGTATTAGAAGGCATACTGTTATTAGAGGAGCAATGAACATAACAATCATTAATCAGAACTAACACAAGTCAAGAAATGATAGTATTAGAAGGCATACTGTTATTAGAGGAGCAAGAATTCCTGGTTTAACATATGAATCAGATGCAATTGACAACAGCGAAATTCCATCTGCCAGCTTCTGATCAGAATCACCAACCTACGTACCAATAAGTTCACAATTAAACAATAATCAATAAACCAAAATAGCTAACTGTGTTGATCTGAGCCCAAACAGTATGACTTCCTCTTACTTCTTAATGACCATATCTTAGTAAAAAAGTTTCATAAACTTAAATATAAAAACTTACAATTTCTCATGAAGGATGAAAACAAATCCATCAAAACCCACTCTTTTCGGGTGTAATTGACACACACACACACACACAATGCTCATAGATTTGCACATACAAACTTATTTCTCAAAAGTTACAATATCCACATTCAATGCAGTTCAGGTGCCTTACGCCTTAATAGGTTTGTTTTCAATAATTTAATTATGGAAGGAGGCTATTCCAGTAAACTAAACAAAATTCCAGCAATGCATAGCCTTGATGCCTAAAGGCGTTTTCCCAGTGACAAAAATAGAACCACATACTTACAAGATCAATGGTTAGGGGATTATTTAGGTAATTGCGTGTAATCTGCTTTATCCAAGATGGCATTGTTGCAGAGAACATAAGAGTCTGTCGCTTTGGGGGTAACCTCTCCAAGATCTTCTCCACCTCTTCCTGAAAGCCTACTTGAAGCATCTGATCAGCTTCGTCAAGAACAACATACTGAACCTCCTTCAAATTTAGAGCACCTCTATTAAGAAGATCAATAATTCGACCGGGTGTGCCAACTGCAATATCAACACCATAGTCAAGCTGCCTCATCTGTTGGGAGATGGGTGTACCCCCATAAACACAGATTGTATCCAAGTTTGGCGCTGTCTCAGAGAATTCCTTTTCAACCTGCTTCGCAAGTTCTCTAGTTGGAGCCAAAACCAAAGCCAGAGGATCCCTTCCTCGCCTGCCACATCAACCACAAAAAAAGATAAACTTGTAAAGTTAAAGACACCGATCAATATTTTCTAGCCACACCAACACCAAAAACCTTATCCACCTTCAATTCAAACAGGAAATAAAATTACAAATTCAAGTAAGAGTAAGACATATTAGTCATAAAAAATAAACGAATAACCAAGACCAACCCATGCTTAGCATTAAACTGAATGATCTTATCGATGATGGGTATCCCAAAAGCAAGAGTTTTCCCAGTTCCTGTTCTAGCTCGACCAATCATATCACGACCTTGCATAGCAGGTTCCAGAACAGCCCTCTACATTTCAACAAATAAATAACAAAAAAAATAAAAAAGTCAAATTAACAACAGCTTTAAATTATCAATTATTAATTATTAATCATAAATTTCATCAACGAAAAGTTATAAAACCCTAGGAAGCTTACCTGAATGGGGAAGAGTTTGGTGATGCCTTTCTTGGCCAAAGCAGCGACAATATCCTGAGAAATCCCAAGCTTCGCGATCTCGAGGCCTTCATCGTTGTTAACTTTGGACCCTTCTTCGTATGGGACATCAGCTACGGCATACCCCGCTTGAGAGGCCAAAGAGGCGCGGAAGAGCGAGGGTTCTGGTTTCGAGTGAAAGGGTCTCGCTTCAAAGACGGAGAGCTGCCGGAGTTCGCCGGCGGCGGTGGAGATGGGAAGATGGTTGGCGGTTGAGATGAAGGCGGCGGGGATTCCCCGCCTTGAGAGCGTGGAAGAAGCTCTTCTGAGGATTGCGGTTATCATGGTGTGATGCTGATTGGGGAAATGGGAACAGAAACCCTACACTGCACTTTCGAGGGTTTAGGGTTTTGGTAAGAATTGAAAATGGTGAACTAAATAAGAATATATTTAGAGGAGGGACGATCCTGTGTGTGCAAGTCTTCTCTTGGATATCATGCGCCCTGCATTGCAGTCTTGACAGCAACCGTAAGACTTTGCTAATTGACTAATGATAAAACTTATAACAAGTTTTATAGTTCAAATTCAATCATTTTCTCTTACAAAAAATTAATTATTTTTTTAAAAGATATATTATGTAACTGTTCTTGCATCTTTTCATAAAAAAATAATCATTTTTTTATAGAGGAAATGGTTGAACTTGACTTATAAAACTTGGTGTAAGTTTTATTCATTGACTAATTGGTAAAATTGAAGGACTTTTTATATTTTATATTTTATTTTTTATTTTAAGACAGGGCAATATGAATAATTGTGTAAACATATTTCATCGGATGTCTCCAAGGGACTGGTTATGGGGGTAACGGTTGGTTTGGTTTGGATTTATTTATGGAGAAAAAAAAGTCCAAATCAATAAAAAATGATTGATTCGGTTTGGTTCGGTTTTGGCCAAAAAAATTCACAAAATCCGAACCAAACGAACTAATGAAGAACGAGCTGATTCGTTTCGGTTCAATCGGATCGACTATTTTCTAATATTAAGAAATTTGTAAAAATTCTTAAATTTTTTAGAAGTTTTCCAACTTTATAGATTTAATATATACTATAAAAATAAATACACAAACTAGAATGGAAAACAACAAATAATGACCAAAAAATAGATACATACAATACATTATTTAAGATAACATTACTAATAAAGTGATAAACAAAAATAAAAATAAAAATTATATTTATTTGGTTCGGGTCACAGGTGATCGGTTTTGAATATCATCAAATCGATACATGAACCAATAAAGATAGGGTTTGTTCGGTTTGGATCCAAACATAGAAAGGAAAAAAAAACCAAACCAATTTTATTGGTTTGGATTGAATTTTTAGGTTCATCAGGTCATTGGTTCGGGTCTTACACCCCTAGGATCAGTGACTAGTGTAAACATATTAACATATTTTGCTCAAATGTTTAGTCAGAGGGTCTTGCTAACGAATGTCTTAACAACATTAGTTAAAGAATTAATAAAATGAAAATTTGTCTTAACAATACAAGTTAAACATTTTCAATGTAATAATTACACAATTTTCTCATACAAATTTACCTCTTTTGATTACTTAGTCAATAGCTTAAGGGCACTCGTTAGCATTCTCTTTTACCATATTTTTATTGTTTAAATGGGTCTTTTTTTAGAGAAGTTTAAACAGGTCTTAACACTATGATGTATCAACGTATACCTCTCTATATAAAACTTGTTTAAAGTGTTAATATATAATTATTAAACTCTAATATTAATCAATGAAGAATTAATCGTGAAAAATAGATTTAAAATATTCAAATTTACTATATTTTTAATTGAGTAAATTGTGTTCTCTTCCTTTATGATGTGGTTGGTAGGCAAGAAATAAAGAAGAGAGAGGGAAAAGGAGAGAAGTTTGGGAGAAACAGTAAAGTTACCTTTTTTTTTATCAATACAGTAAAGGTACCTTATTTAGTAGGAAAATAACGTTGAAAAGAGACAAAAAATATGTGAGTCGCACATAATAATCTTTCTCGTCTGGTCTGCGAAGAAATGGAATTGAAAGGTGCAATTTTGCTATGAATTATACACCAAATAATTTAATAATTTAATTACATTAGTTAGATAATTTAACCAAAGAGTTTAATAATTTATTTAAATAAGTTTAGTAGTTTAATAAAATTAAATTAATAAATTAATTCTATTAAACTAATTTAATTTATTTTTTGGGAGAAAAAAAGTGATGTAATTTATTAATTAAATCAACTTAAATCAATTCAAATAATTTAATTATTTGAATTAAATCAATTACCTTAATTAAAATAATTTAAACAACATATTTTTTAAGTGATTTAATTTTTTCACTAAATTAAAATAACAAATAAATTAATTTTGATAAGTAATTAAATTCAAATACTATAGAATTGTATATTGGTTTTTTTAGTTTAAGGATTTTTTTTTCCTTTCAACATTTAAACACACTTTTTTTTTCTTTCATTTCTCTCATCTTTCCTCTTAAACCAAATAATACATCAAATAAAATCTACTATTTTTCTCACATATTTCTCTCTTCTCACACTCTTTCTCATCTATTCCTCCCTTTCCACTTTCTTCTCACAACACACGCTAAGAGAAGTTCAAATTACTATCTCTTCCCTTTTATATTAAAATTTATACTCTTCTCCTATGAAAAGTAAATATGTATTACATTTTAGTCTATTTTTACATAAAAGAGGGTTTTAATGATAATGAATGACTTTGAATGTTCATGTCGAGAATTTTTTTTAATATAACTTTTAACATCACTGTAACTAATTTTGAACACTTTATTATTGATTTTATGACTTTAGAATATAAAATAAAGTTTTGAATACCTTTATTTTTAATCTTTTTTTCATCTTTGATTGTTTTGGAGTTAATAGTAGGGTTTAAAACTATATGTTAATAATACTCAAAAGATGAGTGTTAGCAAAGCACTCTCAAATACTCTCTCTTGGACACAGAATTTCTTATTAGAACCAAGTAGGGCCCATATGATTTGGTGGAACCCATTAAGTGGTTGAAATCAAGTGTGGCCCACTTGAAATTCAACTAGTGGGAAAATGTGTTTTCAAAAGAGAGTGTTATAGAGTGTGTTGCTAGCATTTCTCATACTATGAATCAAAAATAGAGAAAATTTGGACGGTGGCTAGAAAGCAGTAGCCCGCTCGGCTTGTGGTGGTCTAAGATGCTTTAGGGTACCGTGTGGAAGGGGTTGAAACAGTGGTGGTCCGGGATTCTCTGGGGCAGAGTCGTTGGACTCAAGATGATAAGGGATGAAGGCGTCTTCTATAGTTATTGCAACTTATAGTGGTTCGAGTGGAGGTGCGGCGAGTCAATGGGTGGAGCGACGTTGGGTGGAGGAGTGGTACAGTTAAGGTTGCCCTATGGTAAATGGATCTAAAGGAAGTTAAAATTGAATGTTAGGTTGAAGATGAAAGAGGAAGTAGGTGACACAGTTTCAGTTCGATTTGAAATGATTGAACGATGAGGCTGAAGGTTTGGGGCATAAAAAATTAATAAAAAAAATAAAAGTGTGTTTTAGAAAATTAGTTTTCAGAACGCAATTAAATTCCATAAACTAATTTTCAGAACACAATAAAAGTATTCTCGAAACTAGTTTCTGAAACGTTCTCAATTCATACGAAAACTATTCCGAAAACTTAATTTTGAAACACAATAAAAGTATTCCCTCAATTCCTATAAAAACCATTCCGAAAATTAGTTTTCGGAATGCATTTGGAATATGTAAATCGTTTATACACTTTGACAAATGATTTTAAAAAATGGGTACTTTAAGAAAAAAAATTAAAAACAAAAAGGGGTGTAAGAAGTAAAATGGAAAGTGTAGAAAGCAAGCCCTATTTGGTAATCTAATTTAATTTAGGTCTCTAACGTGATTGGCCCATTACTGGCTTAAAGCTGGCCTAAAACATACAAATCAATAATTGAACAAAGGGAAATGTTATTAACACCTCCCTCAATTCATTTGCCACCTCCCTTTAACTGTAAAAAGACAAAGATAGCCCTACCCGTAAAAACCCCAAAAATTCATCTGATTCCCTTCCATTCCCCAGTCTTCCCCACCACTTTCTGCTCCCCATTATTTCCCACCCCACCACCCCAATCCCCTCCCCACCATGTTTCAGACTCATGACAACCCTCTCTCTCATCTCCACTCCTTAATTTCTCGTTTTTGAACTCATATAATTTTTTCCTGTGTTTACAGGCGATCAGGAAATGTGTTTCCGAAATTTTCCAGAAACAATGTTTCAAATGTGTTAATTTGCGTGTGTGAGGTGTGACAAACTGGAAATAAGGAAATTCTGAAAACAAGTTTACGGTTTTTTTTTAATTCCTTTATTTTTTAATTTTTTTAAACTTCATATTTAAAATAAATATAAAATTTTTAAAACAATAAGACATTGTTATTAATTATAGAAAAATATATAAAATTTGTAATAAATATACTGTTTAAACAAGTTTTTAAAAAACAAGGGAAGCTTTGTCAGGGAAAAAAAGGGAAAAAGGTCCGAAAACTTGTTTTTGGAATTTTATGAAAACAAGTTTCCAATTTGTCACACCTCACACACACCAATTAACATATCCGAATCGCCTGTAAATACGAAAAAAAATAGGAGTTTGCGAATGAGAAACTGATATTTGGAAATGGGAGAAAGGGTCGTCATGAGTCTGAAACATGGTGGAGAGGGGGTTGGAAGTGGCGTGGTGGGGTGGGGAATAATGAGGAGGATAAGGGGTGTGGAGGGGAAGGCGTGGTGGGGAAGAGAAGATCATGAATTTTAGGATTCTTAAGAATAGGGATATTTTTGTTTGTTTTTTTTTACGTTTAAATTGAAGTCCAATATCAATATATCTACTATCAATATAAGAATACAAATGGATGACAAAATTAGTAAACTAGACTATCATATTTTTGTCACCTATCATTTTAAAGGGGCAAATATGTCAATCTAAATAAAAAACTATCAAAATAAAAATTAAATTCACATAAAAAAATTAATTTTTCTATCTATTTTTACATTTTTCTCTCTTACCTTTCACTTTTTTCCCTCTCTCTTTTCTTTCTTTTCTTTTTCACGTGACATTTTTTCTCTTTCTCTCTTTTCTTTCTTCTTTCTATTTTTTTTTGTCGACTTCTTCTTTCTATTTCTTTCTATTTATCTTTTCCTATATTTTTATATTTTATCATTATAATTTTTTTATTATTTATAGATAATTATTTTCGTTTAAAGTCTCAATAAGAAAATATTACATATTGTCAATATAATTTTATCGTCTTTGATCACATATCAAAATTTATAAATATATTTATAAAATAAATTTTATAGATGATTATTTTACTTTCGACTTTTAACGGGAAGAAACATTACATACTATCGGTATAAATATTTTTTTTTTGGTCCAGACGGAGAAACATAAAATGTTTATTTTTATATGAGCGTAAACGTCTTTATTATTTGTAAATGATAATTTTGCTTCTTAGTTTCTACAAGAAAATATTGCATGTTGTGGGTATAATTTTATCGCCTTTTAACATATATCAAATTAATAAATATTTTTATCATTTGTAAATGATTATTTTGTTTTGTAGTCCTTACGGGGAAGCATTAAATGACGTGGGTGTAATTTTATCGTGTTTGAACACATATCAAATTTACAAATGTCTTTATCATTTATAATAATTATTTTGCTTTTTAATCCTTACAGAGAAACATTACATGTTATCAGTATAATTTTATTATAAATAATTATTTTGCTTTTTAGTCCTTATGGGGAAACTTACATGTTGTCGGTGCAATTTTATTATAAATGATTATTTTGTTTTTTAATCCATACGGGAAAACATTACACATTCTGGTGTAATTTTATCATCATTAAACACATATCAAATTTATAAATGTATTTATTATTTATAAATATATTTAATTTATCTTTGACATTGTTTTGTGACTATTAATGCATAGAGGTGTTTCAGAAAGATGCTATTAAAATTGGTATAAGGACCACTGTATTAAAATATTTGTCAGTCAAAAGACATATCAACTGATATTCAATTTTAATTGATGTATGTAAATATTTTAAAAAATTCATTTCAACCGACACGACACGACCCGTGAGGATGTACGGACATTCTACTAGTGATAAAATGAATTGGCGGAGGATTATTAACAATTGCTTTCAACGAAAGAAAGAAACCTACAAATCGAAACGCGATCTGCTGCGATCACTGCAGCTACAGTCGTGCGATCTCGGGATCAGACGGCTCAAAAAAACCACATGTTTTTAGATTTTTAAAAAACAAAAAATTTCAATCTTAAATCTGAGCCGTCCGATACGTCACTGAATGCAGGAAGCCAGTGACTCCGGTGGATTGGGATCCCTACAAATCGGCTAAGATGTGAACTTCACCTTCAGACTTCGGCATGACTTCAGCTTCCGTAGCGGCATTACCGCATTGGTGAAGGTTGTCACGGGTATTAGTATTACATTAGCATCCCTTGTCCATTGTCACGTGCATTATTTACCAGTAGTCAAACCATCACTCCTTACTAATAATTAAAAGAATAAAATTAAGAAAACTAAAGTGTTTGGTCATTCGTATACACAGATTTATTGTGGAAATTTACAGATAAACAGTCTCACTTCTTAATTTTGAACACGAGCATAAAGAAGGTTTGAAATCAGAAAATCAAATCAAATTAAATCAAATGTTACTGAACAAAAAACTTAAGTATAATAGTACTAACAAGTTCCACTATCTTTCCATGCAGTACATATCTATTATCTATTTAAGAAACTTAAGTATACTAACGATAACGATACATTACAAAAGCTCATTTAACCGTTTTTCCGTTTAAAACTATTTTTTCACAAAAAACTTAACTAAACCGTAAGTTCCTTTTTTTTTTTACCACTCGTACAGGTTCTCTCAGCTAATTAGGCACTAAATATTTGCATCATAAAATAGGCTAAATGCTAATCTTGTTTTTTTACAAAAAATGCAAAATGCAAATATTGTTAAATATATGTATATCATAGTACCGATAATCGATCATATCATATGACATGCACAAATAACTAATTGGATTGAAAATTTGTAATAATCCTTTTTTATTTTTTATTTTGTGTAATTTTAAATTTTTTATACAATTATATAAAAGAAACGATATATTAAATATATGAAATTATAATTGTTAATAATTTTGTTAACTGATTATTATTATTATTTTTTGGGTACATTAAGTGATTATTTATTCTCTCTTAAAATGACTAACAATTAGAATCAGGGAATTAAAAATATATTTATGAATGTCTATTGAAATATGGCATGCAATTTTAAAATACGATATGTATTTTTTAAAACATAAATTTTGCTAATCACACATTTTTAATTTTATATTGTATATCAATTCCACTAATAACTCACTAATTGGGCTATTGACTCATTCAACGTGACCAAATGAATCATGTATTCCACTTTCATGACATTGCCATATATACCCACAATATGTACTGGTGTTACATAAAATGGTATCATCATCGCTACCTATATAAAGGAGGCCCACAAACTAGGAATCTCGGATAGGACATAGTACTACTCCACATGATTTCTCCGCATTTATATATCGCTGCCATATTTTTAGTTTCAGCTGCCAACGTGCCAGTGCCACTACCTCTTGTTCAGTGGGAGGCACCAGATAGATAAACACGGGGTGTGTAAAGTGACGAAGCTCTATCAAAATCTCTTGTCTCACTTTTTTGTCACATTTTTTATCCCTCACTAATAATAATTTGTTACATAATAAAATAATATTATAATTTATTAACACATATGTATATTCCCAACCTTTAATTGGTGGGAGACAGAGAGACACTATTTTTTGAGACAACAGATATTTGTTCTATAATATAACGTCATTTTTTCAATTTAGACCCGTACGGGATGCTGTTTTTAATTTGGTCCTTATAATGTATTATCTCATTGTTCATGCCACTTTGAAATTTATATACTAGTCTATTAACCCGTGCGATACACGAATAAGATTTAAGAATTATCCAGTTACATAAAAAATAAGTAGTCAAAAATAATTTCAAAAAAAATATAGATAGGGTTCTAATATAATAACAAATAGTAATATGATTTAATGTGAATTCATAGTATGAATTAATAATAAAAACTAAATGATCGAATTCATGTTGCTTGTATTTATTCCCACATCAAAATTGAATAAAAAATACAAAAATAAAAGAAAAATAGGACAACAATTGCTTTTTTTAAAAAGTGAAAATAAAGACAAAAAATAACAATAGTATGATACTTTTAGTCGAATTCATGTTGCTTGTATTTTTTTTTAAACTTAAGTTAAATCATACTTTTGGTCCCTTATGTTTATTTTAGTTTTCAGGTTAGTCCCTTACGTATTAAAAGTTTCGACTTGGTCCCTTACGTGTAAAAGTTATACCAATGTGGTCCCTCTTATTTTTTTTTGTTCCAAAAAGGTCCCTTTTATTATAAAAATTATACCAATATAGTCCTTTTTTTTTTGCAAAATAAGAGACAAAAAAGGACTACATTGGTATAATTTTTGTAACATAAGAAATCAGTTCGAAACAAAAAAATGGACCACATTGATATAACTTTTATACATAAGAGACCAATTCTGAACTTTTAATACATAAGAGACTAAATTAAAACCTAAAATAAACTTAAGGAACCAAAAATATAATTTAGCCTAAACCTTAAAACTCGTACGTTATAATAAAATGGGCTTCCATTTTATGAATTGAAACAACAACACTTCATTCGTCATATTTGAACGGGAACGGGCACATACACCCCCACTTTTTACATTCATACACCTCTCAAAATATGTTTTTCTTCCCAAAAATATCCCCACCCCTCCTTCTCCTCTCCCATAAAGATATTTTATGGGGGTTTGAACGGAAAAAAATGTAGAGTGCATGTAGCACACTTCTACATGAATAGACCAAACTATTGGGCTTTAAACCTAGCCAAACTCAAATCCATTACTCATAAGCCTAGTAGCTCCTACTCTGGGCAGGAGCCTATGTTTTCCGTTCGCAAAACAAAAAGAGAGTTGCTTCTAGTACACATTTTTTTGCTTACAACACCCCACCCCTTTTAGTTGCTGGAAGCAAAATTGGCTTCAAACAGCTAATGTAAAAAAAAAAAGCGAAGTCTTGTAGAGGCGAAAAAGTGGGGTCTTTGGAAGCTACTCCCAACAAAAAAAAAGTGAGGTTTACCAATTAGAGTAGTGCTATTTATAGAAAATAAAAAGGTGCTACTTGTAGTAGATCGCCGAATATTCTTTTTAATCCATTTTTTGGTCATTTTCAATTGTCAAAAAAGGTGCTACCGGCCTTATCAATCTAGGTTAAACTGCATTAGGTACAACTGTAGAAGTATCCATATGCATGAAACCTCGTTGAAAAGAAAGCAAACTAAAAAGGATTTTGTTGGCGTGAAACAAAAAAGTGTATGCTTCTTTGTATTTCAAAGAGGTTAATGCAAACTTTGGAAGGAAAAAAAAACCAATCACATCAACCTTTTTTAAGAAGTAGCTTAAAGCACACAAATGTTGCTTGAAGACTAATAGTCGATCTGTGCAAAATATGGTCGTCATGCCCACCATGTGTCACATGCGGATGGAAGTTTTTTGCACCACTAGAATAAAATTAAGATCAATGAAGAAAGGATGAATAACAAAAATTACTGAATTAATCAATAGGCATCATCATCATCATCATCATATATAATATATAATATATAATATAAATTTCACATATAGAAGAACTGTTATCTAATTTGCTTGAAGCCCTTAATGAGCAAACAAAATAAAATAAAATAAAATAAACCTATGGAGAAAAGAAACCCAAATATCAAAGAAGGAATACGCTCATAGATTATATCTATGTATATACAAATATACAAATAGGAAACAGAAGCATAATTTGATAAGAAAACGGTGGCTTTTATAGAGAGGTTTCCAAGGCTGCTTCTAAGCTAGGGCTAACCGTATGTGCCGCTGCACCGCTTCAGCTTTCAACTTGCATATAGGGTTGGGAGCAATGGGCAACATGGTGTCTAGAAAGGGTTTGTTACGGGCATCGTTAATTTAGCTGACCGCAAAATCAAAATGGGGAAGTTGGCCTGGGGTGAGATCTCAGTTTTAATAACATTATTATATACATTTAAAATTTTATTCATTTGAGTTTAATTTTATTCTAACGTTGATTTAATTTTATTTTATTTTGAAAGGGTCATTCTTTCACACAAAAAAAGGTTGCCTTTCACCAGAAAGGAATCATTGATTTTTAGTTCAGCATTAAATATATTTTTTGATAAAATAATTTATTTAAATAATTTATTTAGATATTGGTCCATTATAAACACAACCTTAAAATTATAAAGTTATATTAACTTATATTTGACAAAAAAGGAAGGTATCAAGAACCCGGAAATTGATAGTGATTCGATTAAAAATTTATAATTTAATGATAATAATAATTTGTTTATATTATTATTTTTGTTTTTGGATATAATAAACCCGGAAATTGATAAAGTATCAATTCATGTATCAAATCAAAATAGGATCACAAATTTGATTTATTGTTGCATTCTAATTAGTAATTAATGAACCAATCAAAAAATATTAATTAAATTAAAATTAATTTAAAATAAAATAAAAAATATATTTTGGTTGGAATTGGAATGATGATGTTTTGACGGGTCACATGGGCCCACATGACAAAACTCCATTTTATATAATATAGTTTATAGTTGATTGATATAGTTGAAGTTGGTAATATAGTTGATTTGTAATAGGGTATTTGAGAATCAAATATGTTTTCTATTTTTTTAGATTATATTTTTAGGTGGCATCTAAGGCGGACTAGCAGACAGGTGGTTCATGGGTGAACCATGACTAATAACTGTTGATTAAAAAATTCTACTAAATCTTATTATACACCTTACATATAGTATACTTTTTCCCCCTATTTTTCTCTCTCTCCTCTTACCTTCTGCGTTCATATCTGTCTTTATGAATTTTTTTTCTTCTTCTTCTTTCTCTCTCTTTCCTTCGTTCTTTTCCATTGACATTGTCTAAGCTGCCATAAATAAGCGTATATCAAAATCAAAGTTTCGCTCAAAAAAATCACAACAAACACAAATTGGCACAAAAACTGTGTCGCTCCAGATCCAGGCAAAAGATGATGAAATTAATAGCAATTCGAAAAGGAACTACTTAAATGTTCCAAAATCAAAGGGATAATGATTAGTGAAACTGATGCAGTGAGGACCATCAAGGTGAGAAAATTTCATAAAATCGACAAAAATTGAGTAGAGGAGCTCCTAATGAAAAGATGAAGGATGAAAGAAAAGACACTATGAAGCTTGTTCCATGTCAGAGATGCGATGTATGTATGATATGTTATTACTGAAAATGTTGTTCCACTATATTATGAACTCAGATCTGAAGCTTGTTCCAATAGATCTATCCTAAAAACCGCATATCCGCCATCACCATTTGAAAAAAGAAAAAGCAAAAAAAACTCTTTCTTTCTTGCCATCTTGTTGACAGCAAACACAAACCATTGTGCGTCGTTATTTTTTTTCTTTCTGTCTTCATCAAACTAGCTTTTTCCATTTGGTTCCCCCAAAGTAGTTTCTGATAAATTCGTTTGAATCATAACTCTTTTAATCTCATTATTCACATTTTAAGGTTGGGCTTGTAAAAATTTCTATCTTGGCGTCACAAAGTAGGAATAGTTAGACAAATGAGAAAGAGGAGAGGAGGGTCACAGTGACATAGGCACCAACAACATTAACAGGAGGGACGAGGACCGGTAGAGGCGAGAGGATAGATAATAGAGTTATTGGGGGCATGATCTGGTGGAACTAGTGCACGATAAGATTTGGTGAGTTATCCGATCAAACGACTCTTGATGATGGTTCACCCATATTTTGAGCGAACCACATGTCATGATGTCCACGGCTTTTATATAATTTTTTTATGAATAATTTGTAATAGGATATTGAAGATGGTGGCTTCTAGGGTGAACTTTTTTATCAAGTGGTTCACCGATGAACCATTTATAATATACCGTCGGATTTAATCAATGGCTCAGATGGCTTGAAAAAAATGAGTAACACCTACATCTTCTTCCACCCAATCTCTTTCAATAAATGCTGAAATCTATCTTCATAATTGCAAAAAAAAAAGTTGATTCGTTAATTAAAGTTTTTTATGGATTAAAAAAAACTAAGGGTCGTTTGTTATAGATTAAAAAAAGTGATTTTGATATAAAATAATGTAGAGATTATTTTTTTAGAAATTTTTAAGAATAGAAAAAGATAAATTGTGTTTATTTTCAACCAAAAAATCCTTTTTTTAAAAAAATTGATTTTATCTTATTAGGATACAACCATCTAGAAGTAAGTTTATCCAAACAAGAAATAAATCATTTTTTAAAAAGTGATTTTTTATGTTTGTGAACAAACACAATTTAGAGATTTTTATGAAAACAAGAATCTATTTTATATTTGTTTACCATCATAAAAATCATATTTTTTTTAAAAATGATTCTTACCCCCCAAAAGCTAACACGAATAGCTTTTTATTTTACTCATAAAAATGATTTTTTTTTTAAAAAACGATATCCTTGAAAAGCTTAAACAAACACAATTAATAACATTATAAAAGAGAGAGAGAGAGAGAGAAAGGAAAAAAAATTAATGTGTGTAGTGCATTATAAGATTTGATAGACCTTCAAAATCTAATCGTTAATCAACTTGTCCACCCATGAACCATTTATTACATGATCCACCCTAGATGTCACCATTGAAGATTTGAATCGATGGAATATTTCCGGTAAAAAAAAATTGATAGGATATTGAAGATTGCAGATTTCAATCGATAATCAATAGAATATATAATCTGATATGAAAAAAGGTTATATATTCCATCGATAGAATATATAATCTAATAGATAGAAGTTTACTAATCTGAAATCAATATATATATATATATATATATATATATATATATATATATATATATATATATATATATATATATATTATCGTCGATAGAAGTTTACTAATCTGATCAATATATAATCGATATATATCCAGTCAAAAAAAAATCAATAGAATATATAATCTGATCAATGAAACTAACGTATCAATACAGTAAATTTTTTTTGATGGAATACATAAATTAAATCAAAAAATCGATAAAATTAATTGATGTATCAAATCAAAATAAAATCACAAGTCTGATTTATTGGAGCTTTTTAATTAGTAATTAATATATCAATAAAAAAATATAAATTAAATTAAAATTAAAATAAAATAATTGTTGAATTTGACGGGAATTAAAATGATAAGGTTTTGACATGTGGCATGGGCCCACATGTCAAAACTCGTCTTTATATAATATAGTTGATATGATATGATTTTGGACACTCATCTTTCAAATCTTCATTTGAAGCAGTTAACGGTTGACACAGATAGTCAGACCTTCATGATCACACTAGTTCTGACTTGAGTTCGATTCATGAATTTTCTCGTTGATACGCTATACGCAAATTTTATTGTAAACTTCCACCGAGATTGACGATACTCTCTGGTCTTGCATGTGTGTTATCCTAATCTAATTTTTTTTTTCATCAACAAAAAAATCTCCCTGTGAAGCATAAAAGCGTACCTAAACTAAAGTACTTGTTTTTAGTGGCTTAATGCTAGAAATGGGCCCTAACACCACCACCAGAAAACAAAACAAAGGAATTCCCAGAATGGGACCAGCATGTTTTCCAATCAGTACTCTTTTAGACCCCAATCATGCCTTGAATTGAAGCAAAGACTAGCTTACTGCCATTGACCGATTTCAATTGGTAATAATAAAACTTAAGGCAAAAAGAAAGGAAAGAAGGAAAGATTCAAACTGGTCCACATTTTGGAGAGAGATTAATATGATGGATCCCAACATGCTCTTAAAAGATGAAGAATCAATGGACTTTACTTTTTCTTTTGATTCACGTTAAAGTGAGATGGTTAAAAGAGGCAGTGAGGGCTCCTCCAAAAGAGCTCTGTTTTTTAATTTTTTGGAGGGTATATCACATAGTATTGTACTTTATTATTATGAAATGAAACTAACTACAAAGAAAGATAAAGGGTTCAGGGGACCAAAGGTATCTACCTAAAAGAAATTAAACTGTTGGAGTTTATGAGCTGACCTAGGTTGATTTCATCCTTATTTCCTCATTATTCAACCATAAAGATTGTCTCTTCCATTACATTACGTCTATTAGTCAGAGTTGGCTGCCACTCGTAATTCATATATAGGATTTCTTTTTCTATTTTCTATTTTATTCTCCCCGAAGAAAAGAGGTTATTGAGCAAAGGCGAAGAAAAAATGTCAACAATAAACTCCTTAATACACTTTTTTAACATATTCTTTATTATTAGATATAATTTATGTACCAAATCATGGGATCGGAATTCTCCACCGTCAGGGAATCTTGCATTCACGCGGTCGGCACAATGATGATCATTTGATTAAAAATCAGACAAATCGATAAATCAAATTTGAATTTTTTTTAAAAATAAGCGATTCTTTAAGTTGGCTAATCAAAATTGTATGGTGATGATCACTTAACTGTCTGATCAAAATTCTATAACTGTGATGATCAAAATTGTATGGCGATTCTTTAAGTTGTCTGACCAAAATTGTATGGTGATGATCAAAATTCTCGACGGTGGGGAATCCAAATCCCAAATCATGTGAATCTTATTATTTATTCATACCCACTACTTATTTATTGGGACCTATATATATATATATATTAGTTTCACCTAAAAATAATGGATCCAACTGAGAGTGATAGAGAGTTGATAGTACCATGACTTCTCAATGTTCTCATTGAGAATTATATATTGATTGGTTTGATGATGGGTATATCTCAAATTCTATGTCTTTTGAAATTGGAGTACATTTTTTTAAGGTAAGTAAAATCTGGCCTCAAGTTGTTCCAACGCCACAGATCGAACCCGGTTACTAGCCGAGCTCATCCCTTTAAATGGAATACGTTAACCACTCGCACTCAACCTTAGGGTTAAGAAATTGGAGTACTGGATCTACCCCATATTTTAAATTTCATTCCTCTTATTGTTTGTTTGTTTGTTTTTTTTTTTTTATAACCAGTCGTGACGTAATTTGCGGAGAAGGTTGATCTAATAAAAAAGAGGACTTGTTTCCTTCATCTTGTGATTCACCAACTTGTAAGCAACTTCTTTTTATGATTCCTTGATTTAAATGAATGATTCGCCAATCAATCTTTTGAACATGTTAAAGTTAACACGTGCTTCTTTAGTGTGTTTTCATTACCAACATGAATTAACAACCCAATAATAATTTTCTTTTTTTTTTATAAATAAAACTTTAGATTAGACGAGACATACCTCATGTAAGACCGGAAAGAACCATCAATCTTAACAATGATTTAAACAGAATTTACGTATAACCTAGAAACAATAATTTTCTCTGTGAACTGTTATCAAGGATTATTGGCCGAAAGACATGAATGAGGTATTCAAAAATACCTCTCAGTGTCACACATAATTGTCGTAAAAATCTTTCACGATCCGCTTATGTATAAACTTAATATTATCTTACATATGCAATGTTTTACTAGATATGATCCTAATCCTTTCATTAGATAATTATTATAAAATTATTAATGCTTAATAATTTAAGCTTTTTGACAAGATAATGACATAGCATGAAAACTTTTATATTAATTATGTAAATATATAGAATTAATATCCTTGCTATTTCTTATTCTTCTAAGTAATAAGAAAGCAACATCTCCTCCTCTAATTTAGAAGCAAAGAAATAAAAAAAATGAAGGTACAATCAGCATGCATATTGATGTCAATTTATTATTACCCATGATTGGTATATCTGTGATATGGTCTATTATATGCTCTTGAAATGAAGATTCCAAATCTGATTCAGCTTCCCTGGTTTACTCGGTTTCTGAATCAAAAAAAGAAAAGCTTCACAACACAACCGGGCTCAAAAACCAACAGAATATAAAGGAAAAAAAAATAAAAAATAAAAAATTAATAATTGGGTTATGAAACGGTCCTTGTTGGTCATTCATGCATTTCTATCCAAACACTGCTTTTGCTTTTGCTTTTTAAAAGCTAAAGATGACATCAAAGTAATGTGTATCTATGTATGTCATGTGTGTGAGAAAAGAATAGAGTGAAGAAAGAAAAAGGAAAGAGAAGAAGAAGAAGAAGAAGAAGAAGAAAACATAGGATGCTGTTAGTGTTATGTTACTTCTTCCCTTAATTTCATTACACAACAACTCTCTTCACTTCACCCTCTCTGCATCTACTAGTGCATATTCAGTATAAATAAACTCTATGATATTCTAATTGCACTTTCACAGTTTCATTCTCCTAAGTATATTTGTTTCCCTTAGATTCCTACAAATGGATACTCCTACTTTCATCTTTGTACTGTGTTATAGTCTCTTTCTTTTGTGCCTCAATAGTACTACTGCTTCTTCTGTTTCTTCACTTCCTTTGTCTCTAAGAAGACAAGCTTCTATCTTGGTTTCTCTCAAACAAGATTTTGAAGCTAACACTTCTTTGAAAAGCTGGGACATGTCTAACTACAAGTCTCTTTGCACTTGGTATGGTATTCAGTGTGACCAAAAGAATATCTCTGTGGTGTCTTTAGATATATCCAACTTGAATGTTTCTGGAACACTTTCACTTTCCATCACAGGACTAAGGAGCCTTGTGAGTCTTTCACTTGCAGGGAATGGCTTTTCTGGGGAGTTTCCAGCTCATATTCACAAGCTAGAAGGGTTGAGATTTCTCAACATATCCAACAATTTGTTCAGTGGAAACATGAGTTGGGAATTCTCTAAGTTGAAAGAGCTTGAAATGCTTGATGCTTACAACAATGAGTTCAATTGCACACTCCCTCTTGGTGTCACTATGTTACCTATGCTTAAGTACTTGAATTTTGGCGGGAATTATTTCTATGGAGAAATTCCTTCAAGCTATGGAAACATGGTTCAGCTTGAGTACTTGTCTCTTGCAGGAAATGATTTGAGAGGTTTCATACCTTCTGAACTTGGAAACCTCACTAACCTGAAACAGCTTTTTTTGGGTTATTACAATCAGTTTGATGGTGGAATGCCACTTCATTTTGGTAAGCTTGTTAATTTAGCTCATCTTGATCTTGCAAATTGTGGCTTGAAAGGTCCAATTCCAGCTGAATTGGGGAATCTCAACAAACTAGACACTCTTTTTTTGCAAACTAATCAGCTGAATGGTTCAATCCCTCCTCAACTAGGCAATCTCAGTAGCTTGAAATCTCTTGATATGTCCAACAATGAGTTAACAGGAGACATTCCAAATGAGTTCTCAAACCTTCATGAGCTTACACTCTTGAACCTATTCATTAACAGGTTGCATGGAGAAATTCCAAGTTTCATTGCTGAGCTACCAAACTTGGAAGTGTTGAAGCTTTGGCATAACAACTTCACAGGAGCTATTCCTTCAAGGCTTGGTCAGAATGGTAAGTTGACTGAGCTTGACTTGTCAACAAATAAACTCACTGGATTGGTGCCAAAATCTTTATGCCTTGGAAAGAGGCTGAAGATTTTGATCTTGCTCAACAATTTTCTCTTTGGATCTTTGCCTTCTGAGTTTGGTCATTGCTACACACTCCAAAGAGTTCGTTTGGGACAGAACTATTTAACAGGTTCAATACCAAAAGGCTTTCTTTATTTGCCTCAGCTTTCACTTCTGGAACTACAGAACAATTATCTCAGTGGTTGGCTTCCAAATGAAACAACAACTTCACCTTCTAAACTTGGACAACTGAATCTATCAAACAATCGTTTATATGGATCTCTACCCACTTCCATTGGAAACTTCCCCAACTTGCAAATTCTTCTGCTTCATGGAAATAGATTTTCCGGTGAAATCCCTCCAGATATAGGAAGGTTGAAGAATATTCTCAGGTTGGATATGAGTGTCAACAACTTTTCAGGAAGTATTCCTATTGAGATTGGTAACTGTTTTTTGCTCACCTATTTAGATTTGAGCCAGAACCAACTTTCAGGCCCTATTCCAATTCAGGTTTCTCAAATTCACATACTCAACTATCTTAATGTTTCATGGAACCACCTAAACCAAAGTCTTCCAAAGGAACTTGGGACTATTAAGGGATTAACTTCAGCAGATTTCTCTCATAATAACTTCTCTGGTTCAATTCCTGAGGTGGGACAATTCTCAGTATTTAATTCTTCATCCTTTGTTGGTAATCCTCGGCTATGTGGATATGACTTGAATCCATGCAACCATTCTACAACAGAAATATTGGAGTCTAAGGACAATGGAAGTGCAAAACCTGGAGTTCTTAAAAAGTATAAGCTTCTATTTGCATTGGCTTTGTTAGGTTGTTCATTGGTGTTTGCAACCTTAGCCATTGTGAAGAGCAGAAAGGGAAGGAGGCCTTCTAATTCATGGAAGCTCACAACATTTCAGAAGCTGGAATATGGAAGTGAAGACATTTTAGGATGTGTAAAAGAAAGCAATGTCATAGGAAGAGGAGGAGCTGGTGTTGTATATGGAGGAACAATGCCAAATGGAGAGCAAGTAGCTGTGAAGAAGCTATTGGGAATAAACAAAGGTTGTTCTCATGATAATGGTCTCTCTGCTGAAATAAGGACACTTGGTAGAATCAGGCACAGGTACATTGTGAGGTTGCTAGCATTTTGTTCAAATAGAGAAACCAATTTACTTGTTTATGAGTACATGACAAATGGTAGCTTGGGTGAAGTGTTGCATGGGAAGAGGGGAGAGTTTCTTATGTGGGATACTAGGCTGAAAATAGCAATAGAAGCTGCTAAAGGACTTTGCTATTTGCACCATGATTGTTCCCCTTTGATAATCCATAGAGATGTCAAGTCAAACAACATATTGTTGAACTCTGAATTTGAGGCTCATGTTGCTGATTTTGGCCTTGCCAAGTTCTTGCAAGATACTGGTACTTCTGAGTGCATGTCTTCCATTGCTGGTTCTTATGGCTACATAGCTCCAGGTACTTAATTTTTAATATTTAATATTTAAATAGATAGATAAATCAGTTAGTCTGAAAAATGACAACTACTTCAACTAGATATATGCAAGGTTTTAAATCGTGATCATAGTAATAGTCGTAGTCGCGATTCTTGATATTGGGAAAAATCGCTATTAGATGTGGCTGATACGGCCCATTGCGGCGTGACAACATCAAAAACCATGTCGTCGCGGCCCATATCACACTCGCGGACTCTTTTCTTTTCCTTTTTTTTTCTTTTTTTTAAACCTTGGATAGATTAGTGTATTGATTTGACCAATTGAATTGAGTAGAAGTTCTAGCATGCATTAATAGGGATGATTATTTCTGGACCATTTAATAATCAAATAAATATTCATAGTAAAAAAAGTCAATGTGAAGGGGATGAATAATTGAATATACTTTTCTGTTATTTTTTGATTGGCACAAAACATTCTCTTTTTTTTTTTTTACCACTGTAGCAGCATATACTATGCTTTTTTCTGGGACCACAATATGTCGAGCATTTACGTGAATTCCAAGACTGGGTAAAGGCTCCACTTACAAAGGAAAATTCTTTCAATCTTTTGCTTTTCCTATCCCCCAGCTTGGTTTGTTCTTTTGCATGCCTTGAAACCATAAACCCAGATTCAAACCCTAACAAATCACAACCATCCTTTTCTGACCAAAACCCATTATCATATCTATATATATATAGCAGCCACCAAAAGCATATGTTTTCTTCCATGAAGGCTCCAGATTGGGATCTAATATTTACTTTCTCAAAACCCCAGAAAAAGGCATATGAACAAATTTTCTTTTCTTTTTACAAATTTAATTTGTTACTTGAAAATTAAAATGAAGCACTTCCCTTGTTTTTCTATATAACTAATAGTGGACCAATGTCCTCATTATTACATTACACGTACATTATACATACATATGAACATACTGACTGTATAAAAGAATTTTATACATGCGCGCAATCATATTTCACCATGATGTCACTTTATTTCATTATTTTTTAAAACGTCTCCACAAATATCTACATAGTGAAATATGATTGGATGTTTGTTTACACTTTTTGTAGTTATTAAATTCTTAAAAGTTATAACCGACTAACAAACTTCTTTTAACAAACAGTTGGAAGACCATTAGCATACACGCACATACATATTCCAATATTATATGAAGTTTACTGTACCATCATTACTAGTGTCATAGGTAGTTTAAAATGTGAAAGCCTACAATTATGGTTTACTGATTTTGGTTTATGTTACAGAATATGCATACACATTGAAAGTTGATGAGAAAAGTGATGTCTATAGCTTTGGAGTGGTACTACTAGAACTATTAACAGGGCGAAGACCGGTGGGGGATTTTGGGGAAGAAGGAATAGACATTGTTCAATGGACTAAGTCACAAACCAATTGGAGCAATGAAAGAGTGGTGAAGATCCTTGATGGGAGGCTGCGTCACATTCCCTTAGATGAAGCAAAGCAACTATTCTTCGTGGCAATGCTATGTGTTCAGGAGCAAAGTGTGGAGCGACCAACAATGAGGGAAGTGGTTGAAATGCTTGCACAAGCAAAGCAACCAAATACTTTTCAAATGCAGTGAGTCATCAAAAAAAATAAAAAATAAATAAATAAATAATAAGTTGTGTCTTGCATGTTAATCATGTTCAGTTGGTAAAGGTGTCAATTTTTCCTCACTAGTTTTGTCATTTGAGTTTTGAAGATTTTGTTTTTCCTCTTTATTGATACTTAATTAGCTCAGCAGTGGGACTGGGAGCAAGAGTGAACCGAAGAGACTTGCATATGTTGTAGCCATATTGCAAAATTAACCATAGTTGGATAATTATGATGCATTGAAAAGGGGGAAGGGATTAATGTTAATAACTACTACTACCGTAGAGTTTGTACAATATACATTGGGACTGGGATTGAAGTCAAATGAATGACTTGGTTGGCTTCCCTTTACTGTTTCTCTGTAGTTTTGCACAAATATTTATGAGTTTAAACGGTTTTTACATATACATCTAATCATATTTCACTATCATACTGTTATTGTGAAAAATTCAAGTCCCTCATTGACTACATTGACCAGAGATAAGGTCTCACAAGAATTTATAAGCAAGGGACACCCCTCACTGTACAAGTTGATTTTGTAAGGATGAGATAGGTCCAAAATCATAATATGGTATCAAATCCAATCCTAGATCCATTAGGCCACCCACCACATTAAGGACATTCCTCACCTTATAAGCCTGTTTTGTAAGGATGAGTTAGGCTCAAAATCTTAATATGTATTAAAACCTATCCTAGATCTATTGGGTCATCCACCACATTGACTAGAGGCAAAGTCCCACAAGAGCTTATATGTAAGAAGCACTCCTTTAAGAATGAGCTAGACTCAAAATCCTAATAACTGTACCGTAGGTTACTTTTTTAAAGTCTATTTGCACCTATAAAACAGTGAAATATAATTAAATGGCTGGATAGTACAAATTTTGCCCTTTATTTAGCATAATTCAAGTGGCTTATTTGTGGTAGAGGATAATTTTGCTAGTGTAATTTGGTGGCAAGTGTAACTCCCTGCCTAGGAGATATTTTATGTGATGAAATTGTGTTGTGCATGGCTCATATTTATTTATGAGGAAAGGCTGACAGATGCTGGAGCGGAGCGAGCGAGCGCACGAAGCCCGCGATACAGTACGGGGGTAATTTTGTAAGCTGTATCATAGTATAAATACTTAAAGTTGTAACCATGATTTTCATAATAAGAAAATGAGCCACTCTGTTCCGGAGATGTAGGCACAATTGGTTGAACTCCGTTATCAAGTCGTGTGTTTCTTTTCTCGTTTCTTTTATCTGTTTAGACTTCAGTGATTGTTGTTTCTCAACAGCTTGTTTTTTCCCCCTCCACAAGACAATAGAAGATTGTATTCAGAAACCTCTATTTGGAAAGACCAACAAGGCAACAAATACGTAGATAATGTCACACTCACTCACCATTTCCTTTTCGTACTCCTTTTCTGCAAAGTTGGTGACTAACCTGTTGTTATCACACTACGGAACTTGTGAATTGTGAGGTTGGTTATTAATGGCTGCAACTTGCATAGCCAACCTTGCCAAGGTACATAGTATATAATAGCATTTGAAGTTAATTGTCAAACTGGTTTACAGAAGATATAAATTCGGTGGAAATTGTTTAAAAGGTCATTGAAAGTATAATCCATTAGTTAAATTAATTACATGTTAGTTAAGTGTTAGTTAACATTAGCATACACAAATGTGTCTCGTTGAATATATAGTTATATATGTGATAAGGACACTCTCCTCCACATTGACATGCAATTATGTAAAAATATGTTCATGCAATATAATGATAAAGCCAGTTAGAAATCAAATGGCTGGACAATGTGTCCATACAGTTGCTGTCTATATATACCTCGAGTAATCGAGTTGTTATTTTTTTGGTCAAAGAGTAATCGAGTTGTTAAGTGCTCCAATACGTTCGAACTGGCTCGTTTTGTTGGGCTCGGCATGATTAAAAACGGGGTGACTGTTAACACCTCCATTTTTCTTACCCTGCACCCCTCACAGCATTTTTCGTATTTCTTTTTCCAATTTAACCTCCTCCGAAAGTTTATATCTGGATGTAAATTAGTCTGAAACTTTATATTCGGACGGTCTCGAAATCTGGTTTTTTAAAAACCTCACATTCCATCTCCCTCTTGATGTGTTCAAATTAGCATATAGTTTAGTGTTAGTTTTGCATCGTATCTTAGTTATTTTAGCCATTTTAATCCATGTTATTTATGCATTTTGCTTGATTTGAATAATGAACTTGGTTTTGTTCAATTATGCAGAAAGGAAGGTAATTTGCCTAGGAAAACGGAGAAAAATCACTTGGACAGACGTTGGGACCAACTCGGAGGCCAAAACACTAAAATAGGGCAAGATTTGAAGGAGCACGGCCTGCCCATGTCAGGTGGCATGGTCGTGCCTTGGTTGCTAGTCAAAAATCATATTTCCTCGTCAGGCAGAGCGTTCCACGGCCAGGCCGTGCCTTGACTCTTTTGTTACGCACGCATGATCTCAGTGCAGCACGGCCAAGCCGTGCCAGGCTCCACGGCCGTGCTGCGAGGCGCTCAGACTTTGTAATTTCACGTTTTTTACCCGTTTTGACTTAATCTTTCACTCCTTTTTAACCTAGCTATAAATAGACTTTTAAAACTCTTAGCTAGGGGTTCAGACATTTTGACGGATTGATTGTTTGCCATCTCCAAAGAGGATTCAACCTTGGGAACAAGAATTGAAGAATCAACGGAGTCTCTTTCAACCTTCTCATCTTTATGGATTAGTTTCTCTTCCTTCATGAGGAACTAAACCTCTTAGACTAGGGTAAGATGAATTTTGCTGATATCTTTATGTAACCGGATTCAGAATTTCAATGCAAGTTTAATTTATGTTATTTGATCCTTTATGCCTTTTCTTAATGCATTTTGATAGTTGATCACTATTGAATTGAACTAGGGTCTTAACGTCAATTGGAAAATTGGGGTTTTAGACTTGCTTTGGGATCATTGGATATGCTTAATGGGGTTGTAGGAATATAATTCTTGTAGTATGAGTTTGTATGAATCCTTAATTTTTGTGCTTGATTTAATTAATTTGCACCTAAAGAATTAGGGCTTGTTAATTCAATCAAAGGGATTAATAGGAAAGGAATCTTCATTAATCTAAACTTGTGGATTTAAACTTCAAATATTTCGTAAGTTATTTGTATTGAATTTAAATTCAAAAACATAAAGGTGAAAACAAAAGGACTCTATCCCTAGTCGTTTTTAATTTACTGAAATTCAATTACTGTGTTATCTTTATCGTCATTGTTACATATATCTGTATTCCAAATACCAAGAATTTGTTCTCATTCGAAATAGATACCAAGTTTGTTAAGTTAAATAATTAATCATAATCCTCGTGGAGACAATACTCTACTTTTCACTGTATTACTTGTACGATTTGGTACACTTGCCAAAATCTTAACAAGTTTTTGGCGCCATTGTCGGAAATTGTTGAATTGATTTTTAACAAGGCAAACGAGTATTATTTTGAACAATTTTATTTTCTGCTTAAAAAAATTATAATTGTTGCTTTGCTACTTACCTTTTCCTTTAGTTTTTGTTGCGAGGTAAACAAACAGGTGAACTGTTGTTTGACCCAGAAATCGAAAAGACAACAAAGGCTAATAGGAAGAAGACAAAGGAAGCATGACAACGACAACAACAATCCTCTGTTTCTACTTCTCAAGTCATAACTCAAGAAGTGATGGGAGATCAACCACCACCACCACACACCTTGGGTGATTTTGGGAGAAGGAACAACCATCAGAGGACTGTCATTGCCTATCAGTAAGTGGAGGCAAATGCTTTTGAGATCAGAACATCTCTTCTAAATACTCTCAAGCAGAATTAATTCACTAGGGCTGAAGTTGAAGACCCAAATCAGCACTTAGTAAATTTCTATGAAATCTGTGGCACCTTGAAGCTAGAAGGAGTGACAAAAGGGGCTAAGAAATTAAGGCTTTTTCATTTCACCCTGCGAGGTAGAGCAAAAGATTGGCTGCATACTTTGCCTCAAGGAAGCATCACTACTTGGGATGATTTGGAGGATAAATTCATGAACAAATTTTTTTCACCCTCCAAGTTCATCAAAAGAAGAGGAGAAATTCATGGGTTCCAGCAGAACCAGAGCGAAAATTTGTATGAGGCATGGGAGAAATTCAAACTTCTTCTGAAGAGGTGTCCTGTCCATGAGTATGATGAGTTTAATCAGATGCAGATGGTTTGGAATGGGTTGAGGCCAAATACAAGAATGATGTTGGATGCCTCAGCTGGAGGTACAATTAACAACAAAACAACTGAAGAAGCAACAACTTTAGTAGAACAAATGGCTTCAAATGAGCAGTTGTGTCAGAATGATCGAGGAACGCAGGGTAGAAGAGGAATCCTTGAGCTAGAAACATAAGATGTACTCTTGGCTCAAAATAAATTAGTATCTCAACAATTAGAAGCACTTACAAAAGAGCTTAAGAAGCTGAAAACGGGAGCCTCTACTCCCACTCAAGTGAACCAGTTGAATCAGAACTTGAGATATGATTTTTGTCAAGGGCCTCATGAGAATGGAGGTTGTGATGCAAAGGAAAATTCGAATGAGCAAGCTAATTACATGGGTAACTTTCAAAAGCAAGGAGGGAATCCTTATTCTAACACCTATAATCCAGGGTGGAAGAATCATCCCAACTTCTCTTGGAAGCAGCAAGATAACCCATCATCCAACAGACCTCCTCAACCTCAACAGCAAGAGAAGCCAAGTGCCTTAGAAGAAGCTCTTACCCAGTTCATGAAGATGACGCAATCCAACTTCCAGAATCATGAGTCTCATTTCAAATACCAAGAGGCTTCTATCAAAAATCTGGAGAATCAAATTGGGCAACTCTCAAAGCAACTTGCGGAGCAATCCAAAGGTAAGTTTTCTGCTAACACAGTAGATAATTCCAAGAATGAAAATTGTAGGGCTGTTACTTTGAGAAGTGGAAAGATGTTGTCTGAAGTAGAGGGGAAGAAAAAGAACGAAAAAGTGAGTTGGATGGAGTTGAAAAAGAGAGAGTGGAAGTAGAAAAAGAAGTAGAGAGAGAAAAAGACGGAGTTGAAAATGAGAGTAGAGAAAATATTGAAAAATAAGAGAAAAAAAGAGGGTGAGGAAGACATAATTATAACTGAAAAGTTGCATGTGGGAGAGAAGCCCAAAGTGACTCCTCCATATATGAAGCTCCTTTGTCCTCATCTGAGCAAGAAGAACCAGAAGGATGAACAGTTTGCTAAGTTAATGGATATATTCAAGCGCCTACAGATCAACATTCCTTTCGCAGAAGTTCTTGAGCAAATGCCCACATATGCCAAGTTTATGAAGGAATTATTGACCAAGAAGAGAAGATTCAGAGAAGATGAGACGATAACTTTGACCGAAGAGTGCAGTGCTATAATTCAAAGAAAGCTTCCTCCAAAGATGAAGGATCCTGGAAGCTTCACAATTCCTTGCACCATTGGGAATTTGCATATTGGCAAAGCTCTGTGTGACTTGGGAGCTAGTATCAATTGATGCCCCTATCCATGTTGAAAAGGTTGGGAGGAGGTGAAGTCAAGCCTACAAGAATGTCTTTGCAACTGGCGGATCATTCAGTTAAGTTCCCATATGGGATATTGGAGGATGTTTTGGTTAGAGTTGACAAATTCCTTTTTCCAGCTGATTTTGTGATTCTTGATATGGAGGAGGACAAGGAAGTCCCTCCTCTTCTTGGGAGACCTTTCCTAGCTACAGGAAGAGTCTTGATTGATGTCGAACAAGGTAAATTAATTTTGAGGTTTCAAGATAAGAAGGTGACTTTTAATGTGTTTGAAGCTATGCGACATCCTGATGATACTGAAAAGTGCTCTAGAGTTTATTTGATTGATGATTCAATTGGAGAATTTCTTAAGCAAAACCAACCTTCCCACCCCTTGGAAAAGGTGATAGTGAATTCTATTGAGGAGCTGGATGAAGATATGGAAGATGAGATAAAAAGATGTCTTCCACAACTTGAAGCTCTACAAGTTGAAAACGCTATTGTTAAAAAGAAAGAAGACTTGTAGGGTGGAGAGATAGAGAAGAAAGCTAGCCCGGAATTGAAGCAATTGCCCCCACATTTGAAGTATGTTTTTCTTGGGGATGATGCTTTTAATCCGGTGATCATTAGCAGCTCCTTATTGAAGCTAGAAGAGGAGAAACTTGTGAGAGTGCTTAGAGCGCACAAAGAGGCAATTGGATGGACTATCTCAAATTTAAAAAGCATTAGTCCAGCTTTTTGCAAGCATATGATCATGTTAGACTAGGAGTTTAAGCTAGTGGTTCAACCGCAGAGAAGGCTCAATCCAACTATGAAAGAAGTTGTGAGGAAGGAGGTATTGAAACTTCTAGAGGCGGGAACGATTTATCCCATTTCTGACAGTGCATGGGTGAGTCTAGTACATGTAGTTCCGAAGAAAGGAGGAATGACAGTGGTGAAAAATGAAAAAAATGAGTTGATTCCTACTAGAACTGTCACCGGATGGCGGATGTGCAGTGACTACCGGAAGCTTAACCAAGTCACTCGCAAGGACAACTTCCTTCTTCCATTTATGGATCAGATGCTTGAGAGATTAGCCGGGCAAGCTTACTATTGTTTTCTTGATGGCTACTCCGGTTATAATCAGATTTCTGTCAACCCAAAGGACCAAGAGAAAACTGCATTCACTTGCCCATTTGGAGTTTTTGCTTATAGACGAATGTCTTTCGGTCTTTGCAATGCTCTTGCAACCTTTCAGAGATGTATGCTTTCTATTTTTGCTGATATGATTGAAAAGTCTATTGAGGTTTTCATGGATGATTTTTCTGTTTTTGGCACCTCCTTTGATGCTTGCTTGGCTAACCTTGAGGATGTTCTTAAAAGATGCATGGAGACCAATTTAGTTTTGAATTGGGAAAAATGTCATTTCATGGTGAAAGAAGGAATTGTGTTTGGTCATAAAATCTCATCCGAGGGTATAGAATTGGATACGGCAAAAATTGATGTGATAGAGAAGTTTCCTCCTCCGTTGATTGTGAAAGGAGTGAGGAGTTTCGTTGGGCATACCGGTTTTTATAGACGTTTTATCAAGGACTTCTCCAAGGTTGCAAAGCCACTTTGCAATCTCCTTATCAAAGATACCTCATTTGAATTTGATCATGAATGCTTGAAGGCCTTTGAGTTGCTAAAAAAGAAACTTGTTTCAGCTCTTGTAATAATTGCACCAGATTGGGATTCACCCTTCGAGCTAATGTGTGATGCTAGTGACTATGCAGTGGGGGCTGTCTTGGGGCAGAGAAGAGACAAATTCTTTCATGCCATTTAATACGCTAGCAAGGTCCTTACTAAGAACCAAGTCAACTATGCGACCACAAAGAAGGAGTTGCTTGCTATAGTTTTGGCTTTAGAAAAATTCCGCTCCTATTTGATTGGTTCTAAAGTCATTGTATTCACTGATTACTCGGCAATTAAGTATCTCGTGACCAAGGTTGAATCCAAGCCAAGACTCATTCAGTGGATTTTATTGTTGCAAGAAATTGACCTTGAGATTAAAGACAAGAAGGGGAGTGAAAATGTGGTAGCTGACCATTTATCTAGGATGGAAAGTGATGCAATAACAGCTAAAGAGTTGGACATTCTAGAGGAGTACCCAGATGAGAAACTTTTGGCTGTGCTTGAGAGGCCATGGTTTGCAGATATAGCAAATTTTAAAGCTGCGGGTGTGATACCAGAAGAACTCACTTGGTAACAAAAGAAGAAATTTTTCAAGGATGCCAACTATTTCATTTTGGATGACCCCTATCTTTTCAGGCAATGCCCAAATGGACTACTCCAAAGGTGTGTTGCACATGGTGAAGCTCGGAAGATTTTATGGCATTGTCACAATTCACCATATGGAGGTCATTTCAATGGTGAACACAATTGCAAAAGTGCTTCAATCAGGATTCTATTGGCCTTCAATTTTTAAAGATGCTTATGATCATGTGAAGAGTTGTGACAAGTGCCAGAGGACGGGAAGCATTTCCAAGCGGAATGAGATGCCCTTGAACTCCATTTTGGAGGTAGAGCTCTTTGATTGTTGGGGAATTGATTTCATGGGGCCATTTCCCTCCTCATTTTCTAACCAATATATATTGGTGGCTGTTGACTATGTTTCAAAATGGGTAGAGGCAGTGGCAACTTAGGCAAGTGATTCCCAGACTGTGGTGAAATTCATTAAGAAGAACATCTTTTCCCGGTTTGGAGTCCCTAGAGTGTTAATTAGTGATGGTGGATCACATTTTTGCAATTCCAAATTGGAAGTTGTGCTGAAAAAGTATGATGTGAAACACAAAGTTGCTACTCCTTACCACCCTCAAAGCATGGGCAAGCTGAAGTGTCAAACCGGGAGATTAAGAAGATCATTTAGAAAACAGTGAGTGCATCAAGGAAAGATTGGACCCAGAAGCTTGATGATGCTCTCTAGGCATACAGGACAGCTTATAAATCTCCAATGGGGTTGTCTCCATACCAGCTAGTTTATGGCAAAGCATGTCACTTGCCAGTTGAGCTTGAGCATAAGGCATTATGGGCCTTGAAGTTCTTGAATTTTGATTCAGCCTTGGCTGGAGAGAAAAGAATTCAGCAGCTGCATGAGTTGGATGAGATGCGTTTGCATGCCTATGAGAATGCTTCCATTTACAAGAAAAAGGTTAAAGCTTATCATGATAAGCACATTGTGCAAAGAACCTTCTATCCTGGGCAGCAAGTGTTACTCTTCAACTCTCATTTGAAGTTATTCCCGGGCAAACTCAAGTCTAAGTGGTCGGGACCATTTGTTGTTAAAGAAGTGATGCTTCATGGAGCAGTAGAGGTGGAAGATCCTTCATCTCAAAGATCTTTCAAGGTCAATAGTCAACGACTGAAGCCTTATTTAGGAGGAGAACTTGACTGGGCAAAGGTTGCTCTAGTCTTGCACGAGCCTTGAGCAAACCATCATGCGTCAAGCTAGTGACGTTAAAGAAGCACTTCTTGGGAGGCAACCCAAGTTGAAGAAGAGTGAATTTTGCAATGGTCTAGTTAAACAAAAAAAAAAGTGTTGTGCAACACGGCCTGGCCGTGTTCTGTGGCACGGTCGTGTTGCGTGAAGAAAAAAAGGCACAAACAGAGGATAACACGGGCAAGTCGTGCCTCATGGCACGCCCGTGTCGGCCTTCTTCAGCCCACATCCTCACACTTCCTCCTATGCACTAGCCCATAACCAATCTTCTCCCCAACCAATCACAGCCACCTATTCCCACTTACCTCAAATCAATGACCATCATGCAACACCACCATACCTGCCATAGACCCTGCCACACTACATCAAAACCCAAATTCAAATAAACCCTTCCTCTTTCTCTCCCACGAACATGTTCTCTGAACTTTTCTTTTCCTTCAAACCCTCATTCTCCCTCAACTGGTTCCTCCAGTCTGTCGCGCCTCCACCATCTTCCTCACCTCTACTAAACCAGCCGTGCCAGCCCATCGCCAGCACCGTCTTAGGCGCACCCAACCCTATTCTAAATCACCCACATTTCCTTTTTCCCTAACCTAAACCGCAACACCACCACTTGTCCCAGCCACCACCATCACCCACATTTCCTCCTACCTGCACCAACCACCAGCCTTCTCACCAAAATAGCCTCAACCGCACCTCCCCTGACCAAATCACCACCATCCCCTTCACATTTTTCTTTTTCTTTTTCTTTTATTTTTCTTTTTGTTGTTGTGTGTTCTAGTTGTAGGGACCTCTTGTAGTATAGTATGGCTTCAAAAAGGCAGCGGAGTCAGCCCTCGGGGTCCAAAGAACCAATTCTGTCAAAAGGAAAGGGAAAGGGCAAGAAGAAGACGTCCTCTAATCCATATGGAATTCAATTTCGGGACGACATTCAAGAGGCAAGGTATAATTCTCTTGCCGCCAGAATAATTGTTCCCACTCGATATATGGATGAGCCCACTCTGATAACTCTAAGACTGCTAGAGGATGTCAATTTATTATTTGAGAATGTGGGCTGGGCAAAATTTGTGAGAATGAAGCATTTCACTTACGAAATAATCACCCTTGAATTCCTTTCCTTTGTAAATACAAATGTTCTATACGGAGAACACTCGCCAGAGGATCATGCTATCAACTCGATAACCTTTCGGTTATTCAATACTAAGCATAGCCTCTCCTTGAGTCAATTCAATGCCATTTACGGACTTCCATATGGTGGTGACCGGAGGATCCACAAAGATTTTTCCGTGAGAGAGTTTTGGGCTCTCCTTACAGAGACTGACTCCTCTAATTCTGGCTCCTATGATTCTTCTTCTTCGAAGTCTTCCAAGTTGCGAAACCCTTGTTTTCGCTATGTCCACTGGGTCATGTTTAATACTTTGTTTGGACGTGGAGATAGCGATGGAGTTGTTCATCAGACTGAACTCCTATTTTTATGGAAATGTTGCACCCTGAGTTTGACCTAGATGCAGGTTCCCATCTTATTACCCACATGGTTAAAGTGGGGAAAGCTTCAGCTGAAAAAATTGTTATCGGTGGTTTGATTACCCCTATTACTGAAACTCTTGGTTATCGCACCTCTGGTCTTTGGATGGTTCGTGGGAGCACCCGTTTCGATATAGAGGCCTGCCTTGCAATGAAACTGGTAGTCAAGAAAGGCGAATGCTACTGTTTAGTGCTCCCTGACGCTTCGGAAACCCATCCTCTGCCCGACCCTAAGCACACTTATATCAGAAACCCAAGGAATTGGAATTTCCCTGGAGGCCCCAACCTGATTCCCTTCAAGAAGAGATCCCCGAGGCACCCCCTGCCAGTCCACCACATCCACATTTTTCCCCGCCTCATTGATAACTCTTAGAAATAAGAGTTATTTATGCTTTATTAACTATGAATCAAGTGAGTTCAAGAGTAATTTAGGGCATTTAATTATTAGAATAGTGTAAATAATGTGATTTCCCTTGCTTGGTGCTGTTTAAGGCACTTTGGTGCTTTTATGAGCATTTTAATGTGTATGCTTTATTAACTATGAATCAAGTGAGTTCAAGAGTAATTTAGGGCATTTAATTATTAGAATAGTGTAAATAATGTGATTTCCCTTGCTTGGTGCTGTTTAAGGCACTCTGGTGCTTTTATGAGCATTTTAATGTGTTTTGCTAGTGTGCAGGATTTTATGGAAGAAATGTTCAGTGCCAAATTTGGTGCCATGGCACCGGGTCCTAATGTTAGCAGCATTGACCTTAGTGCATCAACGTGTCTCAGTGATTTAAGATGAAGAAAAGGTCATTGTCCTTTATTTTAAAGACTGCAGCATGTGCACTTGGTGGTCCCCTCTGCAAAGCATTTTCTCTCAGCTAGCTAAAGGACAAAAGCCTTTATTTTTGGGCCAAAAAGACAACATCTTTCTTGGGATCAGCATTGGCTAGCCCATTTAAGGAGATGCTATATAAGGACAATGACCTAATCAAGCAAGGGGGCTGATTCTGATACATTCTGCTAGGGCAGTACTTGTCCCATTTGAGAGAAGTAGCCGCATTCTGTCTCCTTCTTTTCAAACACCATTAACTCATGCTCTTAGCTTTTTCCATGGAGAGAAAGAACTTGTTCAGTGCAGAGTGAAGCAAATTCAGTGAGACATTGCTATTTAAGGAGTGGTTCTCGAGCTCACAAAGCTGGGAGCAATTATGTTTACTGTTTCATTCCATATCTGTAATAGTTTCCAAACTCTTACTCTAGTGCCATGGATTCTGTTTTTGGCACCAGTTTCTGTTGTTTTATTTTTAGACTCATTATGAGCTAACTTTCTTAAGTTAGGATGAAGTGATTTTGTATTGAAACCTGGTTGGTGAACGTCTATTTGTCTTTGCCTTTGTACCTTTGTCTCATGCAATTTTATTGCTTACATATTTAACTTGAGCCTCATCAACTTTAGTTAGGTACTTGTATGTTAGATGCTCAAAGGTGATAACATGTTGATTTCATGAGGCAATATAAGGGGTATCAATTTAAAGGACACTTTAATTGATTTTGATTAAACTAGACATAGGAAATCTATCTTGTAGGGTGTTCTTGGCCACATTAACTAGACAAGGGGGAACATAATGGGGCTTACACATAAGGTACCCTTTACTTAACCTTGGTGAAAATGCTGAAAGACACACACATTAGTGCCATGCGCCCAGGTGCCAAATGGCACTGAAACTAACTTGGTGGAAATATGAATGAACTGATTCCTAGCTGTCTTTATCCAAATTTTACTCAAATCACTTGCTTAATTTTGTTTTGTTCAGTTATTAAAATCACAAAAACTTGATATTTATTTTCTGTTTTTATTATTTGCTCACTAACTCACTTGCTATTGGAAAAACTTGTGAAAGCAATTAATCAATCCTCGTGGGAACGATCTTGATTTACTCTTTACTACTTGTTGCGATTGTGTATACTTGCACAACTGTTATTATTTCACACAACAAGTTTTTGGCGCCGCTATTGGGGATTGAATTGGTTAAATTCACATAGTTTTGAATTTAGTAGATTTGTTAGTTGAGATATTCTAATTCTTTTGGTGTTTGTGTCAATTTGTTAGTGCTCGATCGAACATGCGAGCTGCTACCGCACTGAATATCAGTTGGACCCTGAGATTGACAGAACTTTCAGAAGGTTGTTAAGGGAGAGGCAAGCTTTTACTGCATTAGGTGCTGCTGTAAATATGGCAGACACTGGTCCCCATACTGAAGAATCAATTCCTGATGTAGAAAAAGAAGGCAGTGTTCAGTTCTAACATAGTGTTCACAGCCAGTACCAAGCTTTGGTGCTGAATGCTGATATCATAGGCATGACCAATGATAGGGACGGGCCAATGAGGGACTATGCTGTTTTTTATCCTCAAACTATGCACACTGGCATAATAAGGCCTGACATCACTGCAAATCACTTTGAATTTAAGCCTATGATGTTCCAAATGCTGCAAACTGTGGGACAATTTGGTGGCACACCTCAAGAAGATCCTCATTTGCACTTGAAACAATTCCTTGAAGTGTGCAGTAATTTCAAAATTCACGGAGTTCTGAGATGATGCTTTCAGACTTAGGCTATTCCCATATTCCTTGAAGGATAGAGCCAAGGCTTGGCTAAATTCCTTGGAGCCTAACTCTATCACTGATTGGAATGGAATGGCAGAAAAATTCCTTACCAAGTAATTCCTTCCAATCAAGAATGCTAGAATGAGGAATGAAATTACATCTTTCAGGCAAAATGAAGAGGAATCACTGTTTGAAGCTTGGGAAAGATTTAAGGAGATGCTCAGAAAATGCCCTCACCATGGCATACCTATTTGCATTCAAATGGAAACATTTTATAATGGTCTTTCAGGAAGAATAAGAGACATGCTTGATGCTTCTTCTGGTGGTGCCCTCTTGGCACAGTCTTACAATGATGCATATGAGAAAATTGAGACCATTGTTACAAATAGTTATCAGTGGCCCACTGCCAGATTGAGTGCTGCAAAGAAGGCTGCTGGAGTCCATGAAGTGAGTGAAATGACAGCCTTGTCTGCACAGGTGGCTGCAATTGCAAACATGTTGAAAAATCTGAATACTGCTGGTGCCAACACAGCACCAGCCACAACACCTGTTAATTCTGCAGAATCTGCACATGCGCAGGCCAAGGCTATTTCTTGTGTGTATTGTGGAGGAGGTCATCTATATGAGGAATGCCCTAGCAACCCTGTATCTATCAATTATGTAGGGAATTTCAACAAAAACAATAATCCTTACTCCAACACCTATAACCCTGGGTGGAAAAATCACCCAAAATTTTCATGGAGTAGCAATAATCCTGCAGCACGTGTTGTTGTGTCTGCAAAGCCCACACATGCCCCTGGTTTCCCTGCTCAACCAGCTCAAAAAGCTGCTGCTCCTGTTATTGACAACTCAATGGAGGCTATGCTGAAGGCTTTTATGAATGAAACTAAGGCCCAGTACCAAAGTCAGGGGGCAGCAATTAAAAACTTGGAGAATCAATTGGGGCAGATTGCAACAGCTATGAACCAAAGACCAAGTGGTTC
This sequence comes from Calophaca sinica, assembly GCA_037113605.1. Classification (NCBI taxonomy): domain Eukaryota; kingdom Viridiplantae; phylum Streptophyta; class Magnoliopsida; order Fabales; family Fabaceae; genus Calophaca; species Calophaca sinica. The sequence continues at coordinate 121,540,566 of CM073736.1, read as the reverse complement.
ACTGCCTGCTACAACTGAACCTGCCAAGCCAGCAGGGGGAGAGCAAATAAAAGCCATATATTTGAGGAGTGGTACTGAATTACCAGGTCCTTCCCAAAGGCCTGATGTTACCACTAGCCAGCCCTCAAAAGAAAAAGAAAAAGAACCTGAAGTGCCAAAAACTACAGAGCAGAATTCTGGTGCCATCCCAGCACCAATTCTGGCACCTGCACCTGCTGAGAAAGCTACACCAGCAACTACAAGCAACAGATTAATTCCTGAATTTCCACCTCCACCATTCCCTCAGAGACTTGAGAAAGCCCATCAAGACAAGCAATTTGACAAGTTCATTGATGTACTGAAATAGTAGCACATCAACCTTCCATTAGTTGATGCCTTGCAACAAATGCCAAACTACACAAAGTTCATGAAGGATGTTCTAACCAAGAAGAGGAGGTTGGGAGAATTTGAGACAGTTGCTATGACTCAGGAGTGCAGTATGCTGATGCAAAGCAAGATCCCACAAAAGGTAAAAGATCCTGGCTGTTTTACCATTCCTTGCACTATTGGTGACACTTATTGTGGGAGAGCTCTATGTGACTTAGAGGCACACATTAATCTAATGCCTAAGTCCATCTTCCAACATCTTGGAATTGGTAAGGCCAGGCCTACAACACTGACTCTGCAACTGGCAGACAGAACTCTAGCTTATCCAGAAGGAAAAATCGAAGATGTGCTTGTTAAAGTTGACAAATTGGTATTTCCTGCTGACTTTATTATTCTTGATTTTGAAGCTGATGTTGAGGTGCCTATTATTTTAGGAAGACCTTTCCTTGCCACAAGGAAAACACTGATTGATGTGCAGAAGGGTGAACTCACTATGAGAGTCAATGATCAAGAAATCAAATTTAATGTTCTTAATGCTCTCAAATATCCTGCAGAAAATGTGGAAGAATGTTCCTTTGTTAGAACCATTGATTCCTTGGTTTAACATCAATTCTTGAGGGACAAAGATGTCTTTGAAAGCGAGGCGAATGCTTACGATTGTGAATTTGAGCAGCAGAAAAAGACAGAAGAGAAGGCCTCAATAAATCAATTGTGGTCCAGAAAGTATGAGTCACTGGAACTCAGTGACAAGAGCTCCAAATCCAATATTCCCTCTGTTGAAAAACCTCCTGAGCTGGAATTGAAAGTGTTGCATCCACACCTGAAGTATGCTTACTTGGGTGAGAATAACATTCTTCCTGTTATTATTGCTTCTGATTTGAGCTTGCAGCAGGAAGGGGAACTGATCAATGTTTTGAAGAAACATAAGAAGGCTATAGGGTGGCAAATGGCTGACATTAAAGGCATAAGTCCTACTCTTTGTATGCACATAATTTTTCTGGAGGAAAATGCCAAGAACAACATTGAAGCACAAAGAATCCAGTGATGAAGGAGGTAGTTAAGAAGGAGATCATTAAATGGTTGGATGCTGGAATTATTTATCCAATCTCAGAAAGCTCTTGGGTTAGTCCAGTGCAATGTGTTCCAAAGAAAGGGGGAGTGACTGTTATAGCTAATGACAAAAATGAATTAATTCTCACCAGAACTGTGACTGGTTAGAGAATTTGTATGGATTACAGAAAGCTCAATAAGACAACAAGGAAAGATCATTTTCCATTGCCTTTTATTAACCATATGATTGATAAATTAGCAGGGAATGAGTTTTACTGTTTCCTTGATGGGTATTCAGGCTACAATCGAATTGCCATAACACCTGAAGATCAAGACAAGACCACTTTCACATGCCCTTATGGCACCTTTGCTTTTAGAAGGATGGCATTTGGGTTGTGCAATGCACCAACAACTTTCCAAAGGTGCATGATGGCAATATTCTCAGATTTTATTGAGAAATCCATGGAAATCTTCATGGATGACTTTTCTGTTTTTGGGGAAACATTTCAAGCTTGCCTTGATAATTTGGAACAAGTGCTATCTAGGTGTGAGGAGACTAATTTGGTACTGAATTGGGAGAAATGCCACTTCATGGTGCAAGAGGGCATTGTTTTGGGCCACAAAGTCTCCAAGAAAGGCATTGAAGTGGATAAGGCAAAGATTAAGGTTATTGAGAAATTACCTCCACCAACTAGTGTGAAGGGGGTAAGAAGTCTTTTGGGGCATGTTGGTTTCTATAGACGGTTCATTAAGGATTTTTCAAAAATCTCAAAGCCCCTTTGCCAACTCTTACAGCATGAGACTGCCTTTGATTTTGATGAACACTACATGACAGCATTCAAGACACTGAAGAAAGGCTTAACCACAGCATCTATCATTGTTGCCCTCAACTGGGACAAGCCATTTGAGTTAATGTGTGATGCAAGTGATTTTGTTATAGGTGTTGTTCTAGGTCAAAGACATGACAGGGTGTTTCATTCAATTTACTATGCAAGCAAGACATTGGTGGATGCTCAGTTGAACTACACCACCACTGAGAAAGAATTGCTTACAGTGGTGTTTGCTTTTGACAAATTCAGAGCCTATTTGGTTGGTGCAAAAGTAATGGTGTACACTGACCACTCAGCAATCAACTATTTGATTGCCAAGAAAGATGCAAAACCAAGATTGATAAGATGAGTGCTGTTACTTCAAGAATTCGATTTAGAGATCAGAGATAAAAAATGAGTGGAGAATCATGTAGCTAACCACCTGTCCAGAATTGCAAATGACATTGTTGAACAACAGGGAGGTGAAATTAAAGAAAGTTTTCCAGATGAGCAATTATTGACAGTAACAGGTGCCAAAGATGATGCCATCACAGCACCTTGGTATGCTGATATAGTGAATTTCCTGGTTTGTAAAATCATTCCAGCTGAGATGGATTACTAACAAAAGAGGAGGTTCTTCCAGCAAGTGAAGCAATATTACTGGGATGAACCTTTTCTATACAAGAAGGGTGTTGATCAATTATTCAGAAGGTGTGTGGCAGAAGAAGTAGTTGGAAGCATCCTGCAACATTGTCACTCTGCACCTTGTGGAGGACACTTTGGAGGAGCCAGAACTGCTGCCAAAGTTCGGCAATCTGGTTATTTCTGGCCCTCTCTATTTAAAGATTCTCATGATTTTGTTAAACATTGTGATAGATGCCAAAAGGTAGGAAATATTTCAAGCAAACAAGAGATGCCTCTCAATAGCATCCTTGAAATTGAACTCTTTGATGTATGGGGCATGGATTTCATGGGCCTTTTCCTCCTTCCTTTGGAAATCTATACATTTTAGTGGTTGGGGACTATGTGTCCAAGTGGATTGAAGCAGTAGCTCTCCCTACCAATGATATCAAGGCAGTGAGCAAGTTTTTGCAAAAGAATATTTTCACAAGGTTCGGTGTCCCTAGAGCAATTATAAGTGATAAGGGCACCCATTTTTGTAACAAACTAATTGAAAAGCTGCTGCTCAAGTATGGGGTGAAGCACAAGATAGCCACTGCATACCATCCACAAACAAGTGGCCAAGCTGAGCTATCAAATAGGGAAATTAAGAGGATTCTTGAGAAGGTTGTCAATCCTTCTTGGAAAGATTGGTCCTTATATCTTGATGATGCCCTGTGGGCCTACAGAACAGCATATAAGACACCACTGGGGACATCTCCCTACAGATTTGTGTTTGGTAAGGCATGCCATTTGCTTATTGAGTTGCAGCACAAAGTTTTTTTGGCTATAAAGAAGCTGGATTTTGATCTGCAGAGTGCTGGTGCAGCAAGGTTGCTGCAACTCCATGAACTAGAAGAACATAGGCTCTTTGCCTATGAGACTGTTGAGTTGTACAAAGCCAAAACTAAGGCTTGGCATGATAAGAAAATTCAACCCAGGGAATTGAAAGAAGGATCTCAAGTGATGTTGTTCAATTCAAGATTGAAATTATTCCCTGGGAAGCTCAAATCAAGGTGGTCTGGCCCTTTCAAGCTAATCAAGTTATATCCATATGGGGCAGTGGACTTACTGGATGAGGCCACGGGTTCAACATTTAAAGTCAATGGCCAGAGGGTAAAGCAATATTGGGGTGACCCTGATGAAAGAACAAGGGTCACCACTAAATTCAAGGATAGTTGAAGGGAAAAATAAGTCTGGCTGAGGACTTTTATAAACCAAGCGTTACTGGGAGGCAGCCCAGATCTTTTTAACTTTGTTTTAATTTTGTTTTGTAGGAATAAATTGAATTATTGGTGCTGGAAGTGTGGTGAATTTGTGGTGGCTGGTGTGAAGTTCTGAGTGTTTTGCGTTTGGTGCCATGGCACCACGGGTGGCACCAAATTGGGAGTTGAGTTTTTAAGGAAGCAAGTGTGAAAGGGCAGGTACGCAGTAACAATCAAAAGCAATCCACCTGGGCAATAAATGACTTGGCACATCACAAGTGCACTTTTTACTGCGTGGACCAATGGCAGTATGCCACCTAGCATCTCCACACTCTTAATTTCTGATTTAGAAAATCACCCTCTCCTTCCTCAATTAAGTTCCAATGGGAAAAACCATTGAATACCCTAACCTCCACCCCATTTTCCTAAACAGTAACCTTTGCCACACCCAAGCACCCCCACGACCCTCATCATCGCCCAACCTCCAGAAACCTCCCCAATATCTCCACTCACCTAAACCTCCATTCATCGTGAAAGCCCACCTTATAACCCTAACCCCATTCATCAGACTCACTCCCATATTCTCACTCATTTTGAAACCCCCAATTCTCAAATCTATGAAATCTAGCCTCCCCTTTGCCCATAAATCATTGAGACACGAGCTTTAGAACGTTGGAAACAATTGCTGACAACCATGAGAACCAAGCACATAGCTCAGAGAACAAAATCGAGGGTGCCAAATCTGGCACCAGAGGATAGATTCCATGACGAGGAGTCGAAGAAGAGATACAAAGAATGCATGGAGAAAAGACCTTTGCACCCTGAGAGGGGCTTCAATTTGCAAAAGGCTTCCCCTGAAATCATGATGCTGATTGAACAATACAAATGGGAATATTTTTTATCGCACCCTAGGAGCCCTGTCACAGCCATTGTGAGGGAGTTTTATGCTGGAATACCCCCTCAGGAAGAAGGTCAACCTGAGACCAACTACTCCAACATAAGAGGAATCATTGTCCCTTTTTCTCCAAAAGGAGTCAATGAATATGTCTCCCTGCCGGAGAAAGGAGATGCCTTTGAAAAGAGAATGAAGGCCATGAAGGATAAGCAGATGAATGAGATAATGCATCAACTGACAATTGAAGGCACCAAGTGGGAAAGGAGACATGGGGATGACTACTGGATTAAGAGAAATACCATAATCCCTGTAGCTAAAACATGGTACAACTTTATGGTTACTAGCCTACTTCCTACCACACACAATCAAACCATAGATAAGAAAAGGATTGTGCTGCTGCATCACATTTTGGAAGGGAAACATGTTGATGTGGGTAGGTTAATTCATATGGAAATTGTTGTTTATGCTAAGAGGACTAGGGGTAGTCTTTTCTTCCCTTGTTTGATTACTGCCCTATGTAAGCATGAAGGAGTGCCTATTTTTGACAGTGATGTCATATGGCCTGTTCCAAAACCCTGGAATGCAACAAGTGGTGCCCCCAGTCCTGCTGTTTTTGATCACCACAATGAAGAAGACAGTGAGGAACTTGCTGAAGTTGTGAGCCAATTATTGAAGAAATAGCAAACATATTGGAGGTTTGCTCAGGAGCAATACATGTGGCAAAAGAGAATCTTCAACTTCAATTTCTCCAAGAAATTGGGCAATGCACCTCCTGAGTTCCCTGAATGGATTTTAGGAGACCAGGAGGATGTTGAAGACGAACATGCTGAGCCTGCCTCCAGCGAAATGAAACAGAAAAAGAAGAAGGGTTCTAAAAAGGGGAAGGAGCCTGTGGTAGTTGAAGAAGTTCCTCAGGAAAAAGAAAAGGGGGTTGAAGAAGAGGGTGAAAGGGTTGACACTGGGAGTGCGGATGAGTTCTTTGATACACAGGAAGGAACACCAGCCACCACCCCACAGACAGAAGAGGATGCTGCAGCGTTGGATGCTGCAGTGGCCAGTGCCATGGCTGGTGCAAGCTTGGCACCACAGAAAGAGAAAGAAAAAGAAGCAGGCTGAATCGGCCCAATGAAGATCGTGGTTCTGCTGCACTGGCTGAGCACCCACTTTAAGAGCCAAATTGCCAGTTAAAAGGCCACTCAGAAGCAAGCCTCACCTCAGCGAGGCGGTGCCAATCGCGATCTTTGAAGATGATTGGCAGCCACCACCACCTCCTGCTGACACCCCAAAGAAGAAGGACTCCCCCGCTGAAGGGAGTAAGAAAAGAGAAAAAAAGAGAGCTACTGAAGAGGTTGTGATCACCATCACAGGTGATGAGGAGGATGAGTCCTTTGCTAGCTTGCTGCGGACACCAAAGAGAAAGAGCTCAAGGCTCCAAGCAGGGATTTCTAAAACCTAATTTTTTTTGTAGTAAATATGTAGTATGTTGTTACTATTTGTTGTTGTTTGTTGTTTTTAGTTGTTTTAAGTTGCTTAATTTGTTGTTTTGTATGAACCCTTCATCTAACATAGAATTTTTGCAGTAGGGACACTGCAAGGTTTTGTGTTGGGGGGGGACAGTTTAGGGTTAGTGTTGTTGTTATTGTAGTAGTGCTGTCCTATTTTGCTGTTAAAAAAAATTGGTTGACACATGGGTTGAACTTAATGAGGAAATTGTGCTTGATTGTGTTGGAACTTTGTGCTGATTACAAATTGATAGGAACACTGACCTTTGACACAAAACCCTTAGCTTAAGAGAAAAGAATAGGTAGCTTGTTAACTAGTTGAAGTTGAACCCCTTTTGTGAACTAACCTTGTTGCCAAATTTGACCAATAAGGGGGATAGGCAATTAGATAAGTTTGGGGGTAAATTCATTGTAAATATCTAAAGAATAGGCCAATGTACACACACTAGCAAATAGAAAAAGCCAAAAAAAATGTGGAATGAGCCTCTTTGTTGAGTAACTGGGTAACTTCATTACAATTGTTGTTATTCGCGTCAAAAGTTAAGGAGGTAAATTCTAGTAAAAGGCAAAAAATAGTTAAAATTGAATAAGTGTGCATTGAGCCTTGAATATTCAAGTTATGTTTGCATATGTTGTTTGTATTCAACCCCTAGTATCCATCATGTAAGCCTATTCCCTTTTGTTTGATTGGGAGGTGCAAATTAGGAACACTTTAGGGGGGAAACTGAGATGAAATTGATAAGACTATACTAGCTTTTTGATTAAGCATAAGGAGTGCACACACACACTTGAGGTTGGTGAAACAATTCAAGGAAGTATGATGCACAAAGGGATTGCTTGACAAAGTGTTAGTCTGAAAGTAAAGCCATGTGAAGACCATCCAAAATGAAAATTTTGCTGTTTAAACTCATTTGTTTAATGCTGCTGCAATTCTTACAATTTGCTGTTTTCTATTTTTGTTTTAGTGTCATTACTTGAGGACAAGCAATGGTTCAAGTTTGGGGGTGTGATAAATCTTAGAAATAAGAGTTATTTATGCTTTATTAACTATGAATCAAGTGAGTTCAAGAGTAATTTAGGGCATTTAATTATTAGAATAGTGTAAATAATGTGATTTCCCTTGCTTGGTGCTGTTTAAGGTACTTTAGTGCTTTTATGAGCATTTTAATGTGTTTTGCTAATGTGCAGGATTTTATGGAAGAAATGTTCAGTGCCAAATTTGGTGTCATGGCACCGGGTCCTAATGTTAGCAGCCTTGACCTTAGTGCAGCAGCGTGTCTCAGTGATTTAAGATGAAGAAAAGGTCCCTGTCCTTTATTTTAAAGACTGCAGCATGTGCACTTGGTGGTCCCCTCTGCAAAGCATTTTCTCTTAGCTAGCTAAAGGATAAAAGCCTTTATTTTTGGGCCAAAAAGACAACATCTTTCTTGGGATCAGCATTGGCTAGCCCATTTAAGGAGAGGCTATATAAGGACAATGACCTAATCAAGCAAGGGAGGCTGATTCTGATACATTCTGCTAGGGCAGTACTTGTCCCATTTGAGAGAAGTAGCCGCATTCTATCTCCTTCTTTTCAAACACCATTAACTCATGCTCTTAGCTTTTTCCATGGAGAGAAGGAACTTGTTCAGTGCAGAGTGAAGCAAATTCAGTGAGACATTGTTATTTAAGGAGTGGTTCTCGAGCTCACAAAGCTGGGAGCAATTCTGTTTACTGTTTCATTCCATATCTGTAATAGTTTCCAAACTCTTACTCTAGTGCCATGGATTCTGTTTTTGGCACCAGTTTCTGTTGTTTTATTTTTAGGCTCATTATGAGCTAACTTTCTTAAGTTAGGATGAAGTGATTTTGTATTGAAACCTGGTTGGTGAAAGTCTATTTGTCTTTGCCTTTGTACCTTTGTCTCATGCGATTTTATTGCTTACATATTTAACTTGAGGCTGATCAACTTTAGTTAGGTACTTGTATGTTAGATGCTCAAAGGTGATAACATGCTGATTTCATGAGGCAATATAAGGGGTATCAATTTAAAGGACACTTTAATTGATTTTGATTAAACTAGACATAGGAAATCTGTCTTGTAGGGTGTTCTTGGCCACATTAACTAGACAAGGGGGAACATAATGGGGCTTACACATAAGGTACCCTTTACTTAACCCTGGTGAAAATGCTGAAAGGCACACACATTAGTGTCATGCGCCCAGATGCCAAATGGCACTGACTTATGGCACTGAAACTAACTTGGTGGAAATATGAATGAATTGTTTCCTAGCTGTCTTTATCCAAATTTTACTCAAATCACTTGCTTAATTTTGTTTTGTTCAGTTATTAAAATCACAAAACTGTTTTTATTATTTGCTCACTAACTCACTTGCTATTGGAAAAACTTGTGAAAGCAATTAATCAATCCTCGTGGGAACGATCTTGATTTACTCTTTACTACTTGTTGCGATTGTGTATACTTGCACAACTGTTATTATTTCACATAACACTCATCACCCACCTCCTGCCTCTTATGCTGCATTACAAGCAGATGTGGCTGCCTCTTATGTGAGATTTGGGCGTGTATCGGGGCTTTTACTTCATCATGTTTTTTATGCCCCTTTCTCCTTGTATGAGTGTGTTCCTCTTGATTGTGCTCTCTAGAATTTGATTTGAAACCTTTTTCAAAACTTGAAACTTTTTGTCTACACACTTGAAAATGATTAAGGCATTTTAGGCAATTTGTTTCAAGCCTCTGATTTTTTAATGAAAGCTTTCTCTAGTTCCCTCTTTTGAGCCTTGACTGAAATAAATTTTCTTGGTACCCATGCCAGTGTCAAATGTTTGTGACACCTTTTGGAGCATGTTTAAGGGAGCAATTGGATGATAAATCTCGTTGGAATTGTTTTGATGCTTGAACTTGTTGTTTAGTTCCTCCAAAATGCTGATTGCAAAATCTCAAATGAGGGAGAATTAAAAAAAAAACAAAAGAGGAGCAAAATAAAAAGGTTTTGAAAGCAAAAAGGGAAAAATGGATTGCTCCTCTTATTCTGCTTTAAAATGGTTGCTTTAATTGTTCATGTTGATAGCCCTTGAATTTCCCCTTTCTTGTTTTTATCCCACCTTATTAGTCAAATCCCTTGGCCACGTTACAACCTTTTGAAAGACCTTTTGATTCTTGTATGTTTTCATTAATTCTTTGATGAGATTTGGTTAATCGTCAAGCCTATGGTAGAACACTTTGAAGAGTGGTAAGGAGAGTGCCCCTATCAATGAGAGACATGATTTCACGGAGCCTAAGTTTCTAATTGGACTTGATTTTGATTGTCTCTATTGTGTTTGATAGTTTTTTAGCCTATTGCTTGATCTTGCTTTTATCTCGGGTTCCTTATCTGTTGCATCTCCATTTCCCATTCAATCTTTGGCCACAGTAATTGCTTGAGGACAAGCAAAATCCTAAGCTTGGGGTAATTTGATGTGTTCAAATTAGCATATAGTTTAGTGTTAGTTTTGCATCGTATCTTAGTCATTTTAGCTATTTTAATCCATGTTATTTATGCATTTTGCTTGATTTCAATAATGCACTTGGTTTTGGTTCAATTATGCAGAAAGGAAGGTAATTGGCCTAGGAAAACGGAGCAAAATCACTTGGACGGACGTTGGGACCAACTCAGAGGCCAAAACACTAAAATAGGGCAAGATTTGAAGGAGCACGGCTAGCCCATGTCAGGTGGCACGGACGTGCCTTGGTTGCTGGTCAAAAATCACATTTCCTCGTCAGGCAGAGCGTTCCACGGCCAGGCCGTGCCACCAGGCATAGACGTGCCTCGACTCTTTTGTTGCACGCGCATGATCTCAGTGCAGCACGGCCAGGCCGTGCCAGGCTCCACGGTCGTGCTGCGAGGAGCTCAGACTTTGTAATTTTGCATTTTTTTACCCGTTTTGACTTAATCTTTCACTCCTTTTTAACCTAGCTATAAATAGGCTTTTAAAACTCTTAGCTAGGGGTTTAGACTTTTTGACGGATTGATTGTTTACCATCTCCAAAGAGGATTCAACCTTGGGAACGAGAATTGAAGAATCAATTGAGTCTCTTTCAACCTTCTCATATCAATGGATTAGTTTCTCTTCCTTCATGAGGAACTAAACCTCTTAGACTAGGGTAAGATGAATTTTGCGGATATATTTATGTAACTGGATTCAGAATTTCAATGCAAGTTTAATTTATGTTATTTGATCCTTTATCCCTTTTCTTAATGCATTTCGATAATTGATCAATATTGAATTGAACTAGGGTCTTAACATCAATTGGAAAATTGGGGTGTTAGACTTGCTTTGGGATCATTGGACATGCTTAATAGGGTTGTAGGAATATAATTCTTGTAGTATGAGTTTGTATGAATCCTTAATCTGTGTGCTTGATTTAATTAACTTGCACCTAAAGAATTAAGGCTTGTTAATTCAATCAAAGGGATTAATAGGAAAGGAATTTACATTAATCTATACTTGTGGATTTAAACTTCAAATATTTCATAAGTTACTTGCATTGGATTTGAATTAAAAAACATAAAGGTGGAAACAAAAGGACTCTATCCCTAGTCGTTTTTAATTTACTGAAATTCAATTAATTTGTTATCTTTATTGTCATTGTTACATATATCCGTATTCCAAATACCATGAATTTGTTCTCGTTCAAAATAGATACCAAGTTTGTTAAGTTAAATAATTAATCACAATCCTCGTGGAGACGATACTCTACTTTTCACTGTATTATTTGTACGATTCGGTACACTTGCCGAAATCTTAACACCTCTCCATTTCCCTCTCCTCTCTTCTCTTATCCCTCCTCAAAATTTCTCCAAATCCAATATCCCCAACCCTCGTAACACCAAAATCATCAAATCATCTCCTTCATCTCCCTATTCGGCGTCTTTTGCGTCAAGATATTAGTATTACCCTAAACCCTTCTCATTTCACTTTTTTTGCATACTTGTTATGTCCAGATATAGGTTTCCGGACCGGATCTAGAAATGTATTTTCGGGCTTGTAACATACGAGTCTGAAATTATAATATTTCAGAAACCTAATGTTCCAAACTCTAAAAGCAAACCCCATTTTTCTTCAAACCATGCGTAACCCACTTTCATTCTAAAATCGTCATGAAAACGCAAATTCACACCACGGGAAAGGTTTTAAGGGTTGTCAATGTCGCCTTAGAGGATTTGAGGGAATAAAGAACCCTAAGCTTGGTCTTGATCTTTCTTTTCCAAAATGAGTAGTCCTAACTCCTTCTTCCTCCATTGAAGTCCCTTCTCCCTCTTCCTTGGCTTCTCCTCTTCTTCCTCTCGAGTTCTCCTTCTCATGAACCTTCTCTTCCTTTTCATCTTTCTTCTTCTCTTCTCCTCTTTCTCTTTCTTCTTTCCTTTTCTTTTGTTTCTTCTTTTTTCCTTTCTACAACTACCTTCTCCTTCTTATCTTTCTCTCTTTCTATTTTTCCTTTTCCTTTTCTTTTATTTCATATCCCAAACTTACTAACTACATCACCTCTAACTACTTACTGCACCCACTTCCATAATCTAAATATTTCTTCCTAACAACTCTTAACTAATAAGCTCCTTTTATTTATTGGTAAATTCAGTTACTTAGCCTAGGAAAATCAGGATGTCACAAGGAGGTTGGTGTCGAAGGATAAGGCCATGCTTGAAGTCATTGTCACTGATCGGGATATTGAGTAATGGATGCAGTTGAAACCGAATTTTTGAGGTTTACTCTTCCATTATATCAGTTTCATATCGCCAAGAATGTGAGGGTCAAATGTAAATTGGCTGTGAATCAGACAGAGTTCTGGGACCAGTGATGGTTGCACGGGAGAGTCTCGTAAATTCTTCTAACGAGGGCGTGTATGAGGAGCGTTTGAGGAAATTACAATACGTGTGTTCAAAATTCCCTATTTTTCTTTAATATGTGAACACTAAACCCCATACAAGGAGAAATTTGTCAAGACTTGGACAAATTGAGTGATGCACCTTGTGTGTACAACAACTAACAGGTACACTCATCTTTACTCATTATTTACAATAGTGAACCTAACCTACACTATTCCCCATCTATCATTGTTAATAGGGTTGAATATGCTTATAGGAGGTTAAAGAAGTTGCTTCGAGATAGTAGATAGACTTGTATAGTTGTTAGGATGCAATGAACAACATGATCATATTGCAACATACTGAGATAAGGGTGTCGTTTCAGCAAAGCATGATTACAGTGGAACACAGGTTCAATAATCGATTATACTTCAAGTCGTGATGTTTTGTGTCCATGAGTACAAAAAGTCGTATTTCTGTTAAAGTTGATCGAGTAAAAATTATTGGTGTTGACAACTCTCTTTGTGGTTGCACAATTATAACTACACATGAACTATTTTGTGCATGCAAACTTGCTAGGTATAGTATGACGGGTACCTCTGTTCCACATGTAGAAATTTGTACTCATTGGAAAAGCTTAAGCTTTGAGGCTAATAAGATGAATGTGTCATTCACATAGTTATCCATACAGCTAGAATTTGATGCGATACACAAGTATTTTCAGGAACTCGATGTATTCGGGAAGATTACCATCGTTATACATTTTTCTTGGACCTTGTTTATAACATTTTTCTTATGGTGTGCTTACATTTTTTTTATTTCATTTAAGAAACAGAAAAGCCAACCCATGACTCACTCAAAGCACAAGGTATGGACATTGGGGTTGGGTTTTTTCGGCAATAATATTGTTGCCACATCTAGACCTTCAAGAATATATCCAACAAGAGTTTCTTAATGGGGTCTTAAAGATAAGAATTGATTCTTATGAGGTTTTATTGTTGGAATAAGTACTCGTGGCAACCATGTGTAAGAATCGTCCTTACATAAGGAACAATTGCTTATTTGAAAACAAAGACCTTTTAACTCAATTTTGCATTAGACATAACAAACGAGAAAGAGGAAAATTATTCCACCGCATAGCATTGTATTATTTACTATTGGAAACTACCTAGCAATGCATTCTATCGCCTAGCAAATTCTTTACCATAGCAAACCAAAAGTGAGTAACATGCGGGGCCTATTTTAAGTTCATAAATAGCGGTACCATTGAAGGAGAAAGTTGTTCGGGTTCTTCAACTTGATGTGGTGTGGTAGAGTGCACAAAAAAACTAGTCAAGCAACTCCACTTTGATTCCATTAATGGAGATGCCATCAGACCATGCATTTTACAAATAAAAACTTTTTTTACCAAACAAAAAACACATTTTTTTAAGTATCCATAGAAAACACAATATTCACAATCTCTTTGTATTCAAGGAAAATGCTGCGATGAGTGACATCAGTGAGAGAACAATATTAACTAGGTGTAGTGGGTTTACGGTATCTTCCTAAAATTAAAATCTTCGTCCTGAACCGAAAACAGTTTGCAATTTTTACTCTTGAGAGGCGTCATTGTAAAAATAAAATAATTCCAAAAGGGGGAATTTCAAATCCTAAGAGCTCCGGAGACATATCATGTGGTGGCAGAACATCCATAGTAATGAGTCAACACCGGTGTGTGCATGGATGTTGGGGATTTTAGGGAACTTCAGATGATTCACAATGGTGGGTCAACAATCTAACTCGTTTTTCGGCAATATGGGTCAGTCCTGGAGGCGAGTAACATCACAAGTTCTTGGTTCTAAGAGATGGACATACGACATCAGAAAGTTGTGAGTCTTCATGGAGGAACGACACATTTTCCCAATTATCCACTTGGTGGCACAACAGTTTTCGGTACACAATAGAGTAACAAATAATGTCTTTATACTCTACATCCCTACACAAGCTAAAACCATGCAGTAAAGCCATGATTTCATAGTACAAAACATTAGTTACTCCTGCACTACCACAAAACCCTGCAAGAAAAAACCATCAGTGTTTTGCATCAAACCACCCAATTCTGCTTTTCCTGGATTATTGATTCCACTACCATCAACATCGAGTCATTTATTTCATATGTATTTGAGGTAATGTGAGAAGCTACATGTGTTTCTTAAGATTGAAGATGTACATCGATGTTTATAATTAATGACAAGTTGAGCTTATCTGTTGGTGACGCATTTATCACAACTTTAGTTTGTTATTATTTGTTTTTTGTGTTGTACATGTTCGCTATGTTGAGAGGGAAATGTCAATTTGAATTGAAACATACTCATAAATTCATGAAGTTCATAGTATTTTGATGAGGTACAAAAAATAACTTAATTGTCAACAGTCGTTACAAAAAAAATGTTCGAATAACTAAAAACTTGTGTAACATTGTGATTTAACTAATATGTAACGCCATTTCCTCTCTCCCTTGTGAGGAGAATCTCTCTCTCTCCCACGTGAGAAGAACGCGAGTTTTCTTTACGTTCATAGAATCCTATCTTTCCTAACAAATAATGTCTGTCATGGAGCATCTGTCATTAGAGGAAGAAGAACAAGAATTGGAGTTTCAGATTGCAGGTGATAAAAGTGACGATCAACATAAGTGTTTATGCCTAGTGGGGCGTTTTCTTACAGATCGGCCAATAAGAGTCCACATTATGAAAGAGAGAATGGCGGGGGTATGGCACCCTATTCGTGGGGTACCGATCAAAGAAGTCTTTGTTTTCTAGTTTTTTCAACACAGAGACATTCAAAGGGTTTTGAACTAGGGTTCGTGGTCGTTGACGGTCATCTTCTGATTCATGGGATTCTTCAACATGGGGGGATACCTACTCAAGTCTCCCTATGTGAGGTTCCCTATTGGGTTCAGATACACCACATTCCGCACGGCTTCATGACAGAGGAGGTAGGAAGGCAACTCGAAAATTTCACTGGAGAATTCTTGGAGTATGATGCCAAGAATAAATCAAACTTTTCGAAGACCTATATGCGAATTAGGGTCATGATCGATGTCAGAAAACCATTAAGGAGAATGAAGAAAATTAAGAGGGTAGGAGGTGAGGCAACAAAGGTTTATTTCAAGTATGAGAAGCTGGGAAATTTTTGCTATTATTATGGCTTTCTGGGCCATATTGAAGACTATTGTGACAAGCTCTTCTCTGCTAACAATGATGATGGGAAACGACTGTGGAGTTCTAACTTACGAGCTGAATCACGAAGTAACGGTGGAGGCAGCGTCCTAGGTGCCTCCGAGAGGAAGGTCAGGAGTCATGAATTGCACCATCCAAGGGGCAAGCTGGTAATTCTGAACAACAATTTAATGCACAATCAAAGTTGACAGGAAAAAACCAGTAACTGATGAAGGGAATTCGAAATTATCGTTATCAGATTATTTCAAGAATCCTCAATTATTTTTCCCTAAAATAATGCCACAACAATCAAATCTCGGTGAAGAAAATAATGGCATGAATGATGATGAGACAAGCGAAGAGGCAATATTGATTGGTGGAAAGAAAAGACCACGTGATGATAAAAAAAAAGGAAGGTGAGGCAAGTGGAATAAATTCGAATAATATTGTGTCAGAAAATGAAGGTGGATGTGATCCTGTAGATAATCCATTGCATGCAAATGACGAGCCTAATCAATGTGTTCCAATGGATGGAGTTAGGCAAGAAACTTCAACAACAACAACAACCAGAGATGAAAACACCTTTTCATTTTTTATCGGCAGAGCCTGGCTCCCAGGCCTGCCGGGCACCATGAGGATTTTAAGTTGGAACTGTCGAGGCCTGAGTGATCTGCGTGCAGTTCCTGATCTCCGTCACCTAGTCCGATGCTATAGACCAGATGTAATTTTTTTGTTTAAAACTTTGGCTCATTCTACTAAAGTGGATGATCTTCGTCGAAGATTGGGTTTTGAAAATTAATTTTCTGTTGATAGGGAAGGGCGGGGAGGAGGTGTAGCTATTTTATGGAAAGATTCCTTTAAATGCATTATTACAAGCTATTCGTCTAATTTTATTAATGTTGAAGTGAATGATTCAGAGAGGGGCCTGTGGAGTCTAACAGGTTTTTATGGCTACCCGGACAGCGGTAAAAGAAGGGATTCTCGGTACATGCTTCGAAATCTTGCAGACCATATGCTTACTCCCTGGTGTGTTCTTGGGGATTTCAATGATATTCTCTCAAATGAAGATAAAAAGGGTCGATCTGAGCATCCTCACTGGCGTGTCCGTGGTTTTAGAGAGGCGGTCTTGGATGCAAGACTTATTGATATTCATATGGAGGTTTATCCATTTACTTGGTGGAAAAGTAAAGGAAAGGATACAGAAGTAGAAGAAAGACTTGATAAGGCAATGGCTACTCAAGAGTGGCTCAATATGTTTTCAGAGGTGCGACTAGAAAATTTAATAGCCACTATTTCAGACCACTCGCCCATATTGTTGAAGTGCAAATCAACTCAGAGAATTCTAATCCGCAACAGGTTTAAATTTGAAAACTCATGGTTGATGGAACCAAGTCTGAATGAAGTTGTTCGTGATAATTGGGCTAGCCGTGGTAATGCTTCAATTGAAGAGAGAATTCATTCTTGTGCCATCCAATTGGATCAATGGGGGAAATCAATAAAGCCCAACTTCAAAAAGGATATTGCGGCCTGTTTGAAATAATTAGAGGAAGCTAGAAATACAGGAACAAATCCTGATCCACATTCCTTTGATTTGATGAGAAATAAATTAAGTAAACTTTTGGCCCAAGAGGAGAGGTACTAGAGTCAGCGAGCAAAAGTCCATTGGATGAGAGAGGGAGATAAAAACACAGCCTTCTTTCATGCGTCAGCCTCTGTTCATCGAAAAAGAAATACAATTTCCAAACTGAATGGGCCTAACGGTCAGCTAGTGGAGGCCCAAGATGAAATAGAGCATGCAATGAAAGCCTACTTTGATGATCTTTTTCAGCCCATTCCAAGCATCTATGATCTAGTAACTATGGCATTGGATCAGCGCATAACACAAGAAGACAATGACATGCTTCTGGTGCCCCTTACAATGATAGGATTTACGGATGCTCTAGCCCAATTCAGCCCAAGAAAATCACTAGGCCCAGATGGCCCCAACTCAGGTTTTTATTCTCAATTTTGGGATTTATATGGACCTTAAATCTTTGAAGCTTGTAATGTTTGGCTTGACCGTGGTTTTATGGAAGAATCTATTAATGACACTCATATTGCTCTTATTCCACAAAAAAGAGGCCCCTATTACAATGCAAGATTGACGACCCATTTTGTAACATCCCAACTTCCCTAAGCCTAGTAATTAGAGATCCTAAGTTAATAAAGGGATTTAATCCATAAGGATTAAATAGGTTTATAGCCTTTATTTTAGTTATTTTAAGTCAGGTTTGAACTCAAGGGTAAAATAGTAATTTTATCCAAGAATTTAGGAAATGTGAGACTAATCATTCAGGTGTAAGTTTAATTTATTAAATTTACCCAAGGTTTAATTAGGGACCAAAGAATAAATTAGGAAGGATCATTGAGCAATTCTTTTAGAAAAATATACACCCATTACCCCATCATACACCTCACTCCACTTATTCTCACCTTAGCAACCCTCACTCTTTCACTTACTCCCTCTTTCACGATCAGAACTCAAAGAAGAAAGAGGAAAAATAAGAAAGGAAAGAAATAAGAGAGAAGAAGAAGGGTGCCGAGGAAGAAGGACGAAGGAGGAGCCACGATGGCCCCAACCCATCATCCACAACGGCGACGAGGGTGGTGGCGGCGCGCCACCCCTCACGGTGGGCAGAGAACGAGAGAGTCAGGGGCGAGGTGGAGAGAGAGAAAGAAAAAAAAACGAGAGAGAGGAAGAGAACTCTTGGAAGATGAAGAAGAATGGAAATATAAAGATCCTATCTCAGAAGCAAGAAGAAGAGTAGAATCAAGACTCATCAACCATTTCTTCATCTCCAACAATTTTCCAACTTAGGGCTTCTCCTTTAAGAAAGCAATGTGAGTTCTCTTTAGGGGATATTTACATTTAGAGGTTAGGAACTTTGAAAAACTCATTAATAGGATGATTAATCTTATTTGTATGTGTTGAGTACTTGGTTGACTTGTATGTGATGGTATTGTTGCATGTATTGTAATTTTGGGGTTGTTGAAAGAACCCCCAAATGCCTTACAAAGTGTTAATTTGTGTGCACACCAAGTGTTTGTAGTATGTTGTAACACCTTACTTTCAATAACTTGAAAATAGGATAATTATCATTAGGTACTGTCCTCCCAATATTAATTCAAACTTAAGGTCCAACATTAAGTCCAAATATCACAAAAGACTAAAACTCAAATACATAAGTTTCATGACGGTACAACACCAATACATAACTCTAGAAATTACATATTCAAGGTGTTACTTAAGACTACTACAAAATAAACAAGATTCCAAGAGCTAGCAGCTGTCAGTCTTCCTTTGAAACCTGTGCATCTGTAAAAATAATTAAATAAAGGAGCGGGGTGAGATAATAATCTCAGTGAATCCTCCCTCCGACTCCTCACCATCAACTCATATAAAGAACTATCAGTCAAGACTTAATATCACACATTTATGCAATGCATATTCTTACTATGAATTTCTAATTCATCTTTAGCTCGTATTCATGGGTAGCGTTGTATGCTTACGTCCATACAACCCCATAAATACGCTTTCGATATGGTGGTTAGACATCTTAACCGTCCGAGGGCGTCCCACACGGCTAACCATATCGATCACCCCCTTTTTGAGGCATCTTAGTGTCTTTTAGGGAATTTAATTCACAAACTATATCCTTAAATGCATGCCTTATTCAAAAATAGGAATACAATTAGGTGCTCCTCTAATTTCACATGCAACTGAACATATCCATGTAAAAAGATACATTTCATATTCAAATGGAAACATATATCATGCTCAGTCAAGGAAAATATATCAAGACAAGACACACTTCCATTAGAGCTCCATGGAGTTCCCAATGGTCAAACATTAATCTCACAATTTATGGGGGTTTTGGGTACAACATTAACCCCCTTAATCAGTCTCAATAACACATGCATAGCTATTTAACACTAAAAACTGTAAAAATAAGAGGGATTTGAGAAATTCTAGGTTCAAGGGTTTTCTTCAAGAGAACCCTAATGTGGGACTTATGGGTGCCCATCACCTAAGAGAAGGAAGAACTCACCATCAATGTAATATTTCGAGCTCCCAAAGTTAGAGTTCAGCTCCTTCCTCTTCTTCTCCTTCAAGCTTTCCTTCTAGGGATTCCTTCCAACTTTCCAAACCAAGAGTGAATACTCCCCAACTTGGATTCAAGCTAAGATTGATGAAAAATCTAACATGAATCCATGCTTTCCCCTTAAAATGTTAACCCTAGGTGTTTGATCCCCTCTCCTCCTTCTCTCTATCGCATTCTCTCTCTAACCCTCTCTCAAAATCGTGTTCTGTCCTTTTTCTGCTGAGTTTTTCTGTTTTAATGCAGCTGTGAATCGATTCATGACCTAAGTGAATCGATTCACTCGGTGTAAAAATGACAGAATCGCAGCTTTTAAGTGAATGAATCGATTCCTGCGGCTCCCAGATTCGATTCACGAGGAATCGACTTTACGTGAATCGATTCACACTTCGATTCATAGAGAGCCAACTTCTGTGAATCGATTCATACTTCGATTCACAACAAGCCTAATCGAGTCCCAGCAAACCCAACAGCCCTGAATCGATTCACAGGGCCTGGGAATCGATTCACACTGGGCAAAAATCACCAAACACAATATTCACATATTCAATTATAACAATCAATGAAAAAAATCACTTAAAGTTCATCATTAAGTCATACTAAGCTTATGCACACACATCAAACCAAGCTTGAGGAATTGGGGTGTTACATATGTTCTCAAAGGGTTTTATTGTATGTGTTGTGTAATAATTCTCCATTTTAGTGTTTGACAACTATAAGACCAAGTTTAGGGTACTTTCTTTTATCTTTGAGATTATTGAGTAATATTATGTGTTGAGTCATTTGGTGGGTTGTATGTGATGCTTTGATGTATTTTTTATGATTTTGGATGGTTGAAGGCACCCTTAGGTATGTACATTGGGCTAGCTTTATGTGCCCATAAAATGCTTGATATATTTCCCCAAAAAGAGGATTCTTGCAAATTTTGGTAAATTGGGGTTGTTGATATAACCCCATTTATGTTGTCTTGGTTTGGCTTGGGTGTGCCCTCAAGTTGTTTGTGATAAATCCCTAAAGAGTAATTTTGTCAGATTAGTACTAAGAACTATGAGCCAATGTAAAGGCTCATGGACATAATTTTAATTCATCAAGAATGCTTAGACTCACCCATGTGTGATTATTGTTAGTATGTAATCAAAGTTGAATGAAAATCATATCATCTCCCATTATGATAAAATTTAAGAATTAGTGTGCATGAATTTTGTATGGAATTTGATAGATCTTGCTATGTGAACTCCACTTTTGATTAATGTCGTTGGGATGAATACGTGATATGATGAGTTGTGTTGTATAACTATCATGCATTAAAGGTATGTCCTGGGACGGGGCTAAGGGAACTCACTGAGATTTTATATCTCACTCCTTTCCTTAATCTATTTCAGATGATAGGTACACCACTAGCAGAGGATGTCCGTCTATATTCGATACCGGATCACGAGTCGTTGTATTGAGTATTAAGTTAGGTCTAAGTGATGTTGGCAACTAAATTGTAAATTTAATTAGCTTATTCGTTCATATTACCTAAAAGTACTGTATATGTGTTTATATGTACTTCCATCATACTTCCCGCTTTTGAAACTCTGATGTACGCATTATAGCATGAGTATATTGAAAAAGGAATTTCGATAGGGTCCTTAGAAGCAAATTTAACTATTACTCTTTATGTATTTCTAAAGCTTTTATTTAATCAAAGTTTGGTATTTCTATAGTTGTAAATTGTTATTTCTTATTATTATTATTCCTCATTAATGGAGAAAAATGTTTTCCGCAATTACCTTTAATCCTGGTTTAATTAGTAAGTAATCCCCTGATTAGAGTTGGGGTGTTACACATTTCTCTTTGTAATGTTATTTATAAACTCCTCTCTAAAGTCCTAACAAATAGACTAAAGAAGGTCCTCCCTAATCCTGTGATTGGTTGAGGGTGAATTGGTGTGAAAGAGTGAAAGGATGACAGAAAGAGCAACGAGAGAATGATTTTCCACTGATTGGTACACATGCGAAATAGAGAAGAGAGAGTAAAATCGAGTGGGTCCCACGTTATTTTATTTCTCCACAAAAGTGCAGAGAAAGGGGAGAGAAGTCACTGTAGAATTGTTTCTTCCATTGTTGCCTTTTTATCTTCTTACTTGCTGAGACTATTACTTGATGTCTTTTATGTTCCACGTTTCACGTTGCTTTTTTTATTTTTTTATTTTGGACAAGACGTTTCACATTGCCATTTTTGTTGTTTACACTGAAGAGTTGATTTATGTATTGAATAATGTAATTGAATTAATTAATTAATTAATTAAATTAATCTCATAATTTAAATTATTTTTTATGAAAGTTTTTAACTTAGGGGCATTATTGTACTTTTAAAAACAATTAACACTTATCTCTTCTCTATTTCTCTTCTCTTTCTTTTATACCAATCAATACCTTAAATCTATACTATTTCTCACTTTTTTCTCTCTTCTCACACTCTCTCTCACCTATTTCTCTCTTCATAATTTCTCTTCGGAACCAAACACACCCTAAGTGTATATCTGAAAATCAATCTGCTTTTGTTTCTGGTCGCTCTATTATTGATAATGCTTTGATTGCTTTTGAAGTAATTCATTACATGAAGAATAAAACCTGGGGAAACATCGGAGATGTGGCGTTAAAAATTGATATTAGTAAGGCTTATGATCGCCTAGATTAGGGCTATCTTGGAGAGGTAATGCGTAAAATGGGGTTTGCTGAAAAATGGATTGGATGGGTGATGATGTATGTTTAATCTATCTCATATATGGTATTAGTTAATCAAGAACATGTTGGCCCAATTACACCTGGCAGGGGTCTAAGGCAAGGGTGTTGGAATCAAGTGGATTCAGAAACAATAACCCTTAATTGTTTTGATGATAACAAAAGATTAAGAGAACAATTTATTCTCTAACATGGTTATAAGTGTGCAGAAAGTATTTATATTCGGAAAAATTCTGCTTCAGAAGACTTAGTGAAATCTTGAATTTCACTCTGGAAAACTCCGACTCTGGCTCACGGTTCTTAGCACATACACTCTGTTTGGTCAACGCTCTGGTGTAAGTCAACGCTCTGGTAGATCAGTCTAAGAGACTACACTCTGTTTGGTCAACGCTCTGGTGTAAGTCAACGCTCTGGTAGATCAGTCTAAGAGACTACACTCTGTTTGGTCAACGCTCTGGTGTAAGTCAACGCTCTGGTAGATCAGTCTAAGAGACTACACTCTGTTTAGTCAACGCTCTGGTCTTCAGTCAACACTCAACAGATTGTGTTATATGTGCTCTATGACAGACTTAGTTCTTTCCTACACGATTCTGTCATTTGATAGCCCATTAAATTCTACACACAAGAATCTGGTGATCTGTGAAGCTCAGTTCTGATAGTAAAATTCAAATACCTTGTTATACGAGGTATCTTTAGACAAGAAGAATGTCAAAGGATAATATCATCAAGGAAACTTGTGCTTGAAGTGTCTATATTTTTGAAAAGCTCACTAAGGACAAAGTTACTGACATTGTGTATAATACTCAGAATGCTTTTCGTCTTGAAAGCGACGTATCCTGCAAAAGCCGAAATTCAAGGATCTGAACTTTGACTTTGGACAAAATTTGGACAAAAAGAAACGTTGTGCGGACAAAAAGAGACGTTGTGTCACAACGGCACTTTTTCAACCCTAGCTATATATCCTACCTCATACACTGAAGTAATATATGAATTGAGATTTCAACAAACGATTTTCAACACAGTTGTACGCAATCTAGCAACTTGAATATTTTCCTGAGTAGTGAGAGCATCAACATCTATCTTCTCAAACACTACCCAATCAAGAGACAGTGAGCAATCAAGAATTCATCCAAGTCTCTGAGATCGTTGAACAAGGCACTTACTGTTTTATTCTTTCTTTTAAGAAAGTCATTTTGTGCTAAAAGTATTCTCATTGTAAATTCTCTCTTAAGAGAGTTATCTCTATATTGTTTCAAAAAACTCTTATTTGAATCTGTACTTAGCCCAGTAGTGGCTGTATACCTTAGAGGCTCAACTGTACTGAGTCGTTCTAAGAAGTTGTGAGTATAGCCAGTTGGCAGAAATATACTCTCAAGTGTAATCGGTTGATTATAGTGGAGAAATCCTTCAAGTGAGTGAAGGGACTAGACGTAGCTATCAGGTGATAGTGAACTAGTATAAATCTCTGTGTCTCTTTCTTCTCTCTACTCTTTATTCCTTGCACAGTTTATTCAATAGTTATTTTTCATAAACATTTGTATTTGCGAAAAAGTTTTTAAAAACCCAATTCAAACCCCCTTTCTTGTGTTTTGCCACGTTCAATTGGTACCGAGCTCGGCCTCTTGGTTGAGCACTTAATGATGTGAGAGGAAAAGATCCTATACTATCCTATGGCAAGCAACGAACCGGTGGTCATGTTAACCGCCCCCTTTGTTCAATGGATCTAACTATGACTCTTTGGAAAGATAAAGTGAAAAACTTTTGAATCTCAACAGTTTGAACTTTGGGATATGGTTGGAAACAATGCAGAACGATTGACTCAAAGAAATCCTATTCCTAGGAGTCTTGGACCGATGATCATAAAAAGGAATATACCTTGCACCAAAAAGCAAGATACTTTCTTGTATGTGCTATCTCTGAAAAAGAGTATGAGAAATGTGGCAATAACAGCACTGCCAAAGAAATTTGGGACTCACTGGCTTTAGCCTATGAAGGTACTTCCCAAGTACAAGAAACCAAGGCTAATATCTTGGTTAGACAATATGAACTCTTCAAGATGGAAGAGGATGAAAGCATCGAAACTATGTTTGGAAGATTTAAAACTTTAGTTCATGGCTTGAAGGTTCTCAAGAAAAGCTATACCATTGCTGACCATGTTAAGAAAATCTTGAGAAGTCTGCCAAAGAGATGGAGACCCAAAGTCACGGCTATTCAAGAAGCCAAGGACTTGAATGAATTACGTCTTGAAGATCTCTTGAGTTCTCTAAGAGCTCACGAGCTTGAGCTTGATGAAGAAGAACCTCCCAAGAAAGCAAAGACCATTGCTCAAAACTTCAAACAAAGCATCTACTTCCAAAGCTCTCAGTGAGCTTGAAGCTGAAGAAGCTTCATCCGATGAGAGTGATGAAGATATCGATGATGAAATCTCCCTTATTTCAAGGAAGATTCAGCGCATGATGAAAAGCAAAGGAAGGTTCAGAAAGAAGTTCCACAAAGGGACTCACGGGAAAGACAAGATTCAAAGGAAAAGAAGGACTTCAAGGACAAGAGCCAAGTGACTTGCTATGAGTGCAAGAAGCCTGGTCACTACAAGTCTGAGTGCCCACAACTTGAGAAATCAAGGAAAGGTGGCTTCAAAGGCAAGAAGAAGAAAGGTCTCATGGCTACATGGGATGGATCAGAGTCACCATCTTCTGAGGATGATGAGGAACAAGCAAACATGGCTCTCATGGCTACCATAGGCTCAGACAGTGAAGAAGAAGATAAAGAGGTAGATTCTAACACATCTTCTAATATTCAAATAGCTTTTGATGAACTGTTAGATGAGTCCTCAAAGCTCAACAATGAGTACAAATCTTTGAAAAAGAAATTCTTAAAACTCTCTAAAGAATTTCAAATACTCACTGAGGAGAATGAGAAACTCAAAACTGAAAACCACCATTTGGTGAGTAGTTGATTTTAAAGAAGAATAAGGTTGAATGCAACTCTTCAAAATATGAAGAGGGATTTCAAAGATTTCTTCTGAATGTGTCACAAAGCAAACAAGCATCTATGATCCGGGAGTAAGTCAAAATGGTAAAAAGGGTCTTGGTTATAACCCTGAAGAACCAACTTTTCAAAACACCACTTTGAAAACCAAAGACTCCAACAATCACAGTGACTGTTTACTTTGTACTTTCTGCAATAAGAAAGGGCACATTAGGAGTACTTGTTATGAACTAAAAACAAGAAGGACACGTCTCCTTCTAGGACTAACAAAGAGGACCCAAAAGATTTGGGTACCTAAGGATAAAATTATATATGTTGCAGATTTGCTTAGCAACAGAGTTACTACACCAGTCTGGTACTTGGGCGATGGTCGCTCACGTCACATGACGGGAGAAAGGCGTATGTTCCAAGAACTCCATCATGAAGAAGGTGGAAATGTTGGTTTCGGAGGAAATCAGAAAGGTAAAATCATTGGAAGTGGAAAAGTTGGTAAGAGCTTTCTTCCTTCCATTGATAATGTATTATTAGTGGATGGCTCGAAGCATAACCTACTAAGTATAAGTCAATTATGCGATAGTGGTTATGATGTTGCCTTTAATGACACATCATGTATAGTCAAAAGCAAGAAAGATGGATCTATTCTTTTCAAGGCAAAGAGAAAAAATAATATTTACAAAATTAAACTTTACGAGTTGGCAAATCAAAATGTAAAATGTTTTTGTCAATTGATGAAGAGCAATGGACTTGGCACAAAAGATTGGGTCATGCGGCTTGAGGTTAATCTCAAAGCTTAACAAGAAAGGACTTGTTAGAGGCCTACCAAATCTTAAGTATCAATCGATGCTCTTTGTGAAGCATGTCAAAAAGGAAACAAACGAAATCTTCTTTTAATTCCAAAAATATTGTTTCCACCTCAAGGCCACTTGAGCTTTTACATTTAGATTTATTTGGACCGACCGAGCGCCTCTGCATGCGGAAAGAAATATGGTCTAGTCATTGTCGATGACTATACTAGATGGACATGGGTAAAATTCTTAACCCACAAGGATGAGTCTTTACGGTGTTTTTACGTGATTCGCAAACAAGTGCAAAATGAAAAAGGCTTTTGTATTACTACTATTAGAAGTGATCATGGTGGGGAATTTGAAAATGAAATATTTCAAAAATTTTGTGAAGAACATGGCATCTCTCACAATTTTTCATCCCTAGAACACCACAACAAAATGGTGTTGTAGAAAGGAAAAATAGATCTTTGCAAGAAATGGCGAACCATGATTCACGAAACTAATGTTGCAAAGCACTTTTGGCGAAGCGATAAACATCGCATGCTATATTCAAAATAGAATCTATATTAGACCTATCTTGAATAAGACTTCTTATGAATTGTGGAAAGGAAGAAAACCCAACATTTCATATTTTCATCAATTTAGGTGTGATTGCTTTGTTCTCAATACAAAGGGCAGTCTAGGAAAATTTGATTCTAAATCACAAAGCTATCTTTTTGGGATATTCAACGCTCTAAAGCATACTGAGAATATACAACAAAGAAACATTAGTTGTTGATGAATCTATGCATGTAAGATTTGATGATAAAAAGTGACAATGATACGTCGAGCTAGATGAAGTTTTTGCAGATTCTGAGATAAACAAGGAAACAAGAGTTGATATCACAAGTCTTGACTCTGGTGATGTTTACAGTGTGATCTCTGGTGAAGTCTCTGGCTGATTACGGTGATAAGGAAATAATCATATCGGTGGAAGTTCAAACCCCATCACCCAAAGGACCAAATCATTGGTGAACCTAGTGATAAAGTCGAACAAGATCCTCTGCGAGAGAACACTCGACCTGGCCTTACTCTGCGAGATAGAGCCAAAAACAATTGATGAAGCCCTTCATCGATGATGGTTGGATCATTACTATGCAAGAAGAGCTAAATCAATTTCAAAGGAACGATGTGTGGAAGCTTGTGCCTCCTCCAGGAGGACAAGTTAGCCATTGGAACCAAGTGGGTTTTGAAACAAACTTGATGAAGATGGAAAAGTGGTAAGGAACAAGGCTAGACTTGTTGCACAAGGTTACTCACAAGAGGAAGGTATTGATTATCTTGAAACCTTTGCTCCTGTAGCTAGACTTGAAGCTATTAGAATATTACTATCTTATCTTTGCACATCATGGCATTACTTTGTACCAAATGGATGTAAAAAGTGCATTTTTAAATGGTTTCATAAATGAGGAAGTGTTTGTGAAACAACCACCTGGTTTTGAAGATCTTGAGTTTCTGAACATGTCTTCAAACTTAAAAAGGCACTTTATGGTCTCAAACAAGCTCCTAGAGCCTGGTATGATGATTAAGTTCCTTCTTAATGTCAAATGATTTTGAAAGAGGACAGTGGACACTACACTATTTAGAAAATCATCTAAAAAGCATTTCATTATAGTTCAAATATATGTGGATGACATTATCTTTGGTGCTACTAATGAGTCTCTTTGTAAGGAGTTTTCTAAGCTTATGCGAGCTAATTTGAGATGAGTATGATGGGAGAATTAAAATTCTTCCTTGGTATTCAAATCAAGCAATGTCAAGATGGAACTTATATTCATCGGACTAAATATGTGAAAGAAGCTGCTGAAGAAGTTCAAGCTAGAGGAAACCAAACCCATGAGCACACCAATGCATCCAACATGTGCTCTTGGCGAGAGATGAATCAAGTAAAAAGGTAGACCAAAAGGTATATAGAGGTATGATTGGTTCACTCCTTTATCTCACACCTCAAGGCACGATATTATGTTTAGTGTGTGCTTATGTGCAAGATTTCAATCGATCCTAGAGAATCTCACTTAGCTGCGGTTAAAAGGATATTTAGGTATCTTAAAGGAACTACTAATCTTGCTTTGCTTTATAAGAACTCGGATAATTACAAGTTAGTAGGTTTACGTGATCTGACTTTCTTTGGAGATGAATTGAAAGGAAAAGCACAAGTGGTGTTGCCAATTTCTTGGAGCAAATCTTGTCTCTTGGTCCAAAGAAAAGACAAAGCACAATTGCACTATCCACAGCAGGTCGAGTACATATCTGCCGCAAGTCGTAGCTCACAACTACTTTGGATGAAGTATCAACTTGAGGACTATCAGTTAAAGAGAGTAAAATCACATATCTTTGTGATAATACTTACGCTATATGCTTGACTAAAAACCCTATTTTGCATTCTCGAGCCAAACATATTGAAATTAAACATCATTTTATTAGAGACTATGTTTAGAAAGGGATTCTTGAAATTAAATTTATTGATACTGACCATCAATGGGCAAACATCTTTACAAAACCCCTTGCTGAAGATAGATTCAACTTTATAAGAAAGAACTTGAATTTCCTTCTTATAAAGGAATAGGTGTTTGATCTGAATATAGTTGACTCTGTTTGACTATGTTGACTCTGTTTGAATAAAGTTGACTCTGGTTGAATAAAGTCGACTCTGTTTGATGTGTTTGACTTGTTGACTCTGCGTGAGTGTGTTGGCTGTGTCGTGGTTAAATCTGTTGATTCTGTTGATTATCTTATCTCGTTATATTCTTTTCATTAACTGTTCGTATGATCATTGCATAGCTGTCTCTGGGAATCTTAAGTACACGTGTCTCTCTGAGACTGGTTGATGCGTTAGTGATTGACATTTGCTTTTACTGAGTCATAATTGCTTTTCTGGGAAAGCGACAATTT
Source organism: Calophaca sinica (assembly GCA_037113605.1). NCBI lineage: Eukaryota > Viridiplantae > Streptophyta > Magnoliopsida > Fabales > Fabaceae > Calophaca > Calophaca sinica. The sequence continues at coordinate 121,511,461 of CM073736.1, read as the reverse complement.
CTTTGCGCCTCTTTAATTTTGTGACTACGTTCTGAAAAAGACAAATATTTGTTCAAAAATTCATTTCGAAATCTGGCGCATAACGCTTAATCTTCTCGAACACGTTTATAACTCACTCACTCACTCACATCACCCACTACCCACTCTATCTCTCAAAAAGAAGTCTACACTTTTCTGAACCCTAAACCCCAATCATCCTCGCACTCTGTGTTTCTCAGATTTCAAAATGGTCGCTCCACAACAACCTTTGAAAGTTCAAGTTCCTGAAGAAGAGCGTAGGGTAGCTTTGGAAAATCTTCAACCCTCGACCTCAAGGTGTTGGTGGAACACAAAGTAAGGTTTGAGGATATGGCAAATGAAGGATACGACTTGAGTGATTTCATCGACATGGGGATAATGGATTTCTTCTACATGACCAACTCGGTCTATGAGAATCTGGTGAAGGAGTTACGGACTTATGCTTGGAGTAAAGATAAGACCATTACGAGTCATGTTCAAGGCGGCGCATTGTGGTCACTCAGGACCTAATTCTGAAATCACCCATTGCCCTAATGATGGAGCGGTTGAAACCATTGGTTGGGAAAAAGGATCTTTGGTGGTGGGATGTCGTGAATGAAACCATCTATGAGAAGCCGGAGGGACCAAGGCGATGGACATGAAGAAACGAGGTTTCGAGCACCTTCGGAATCATCATGAACCGCTTGGTGCCAAAATCGCTCTGTGGATCTTGTCGTGATACCTGAGTTCATAATGTGGAATTATGAACTCAAAGCTAAAATCAACCTTCCACAGATAATTTTTGAACATCTGCGAAGAGACTTAATGTACTCGAGAAAGGGAAATATATGAATATCCCTTATGGAAAATTTGTTGTCGGCAATTATGGAGAACTAAGGTCTTATAAATCTTCTTCAAGGTCTCAACACCTTGGAAGCGGGGCTTGCCACAAAGCGATGGTGATTCCTATTCTCTCTTGACAATCTAAGGAGAATGGGACTCGCTTTCCAAGAAGGTTATTCTTTGCAATTCAGCAAGGTGAAGAAGGAGCAAGGAAGAAAGTTGTGAAGAAGGGGAAGAAGATTGTGGTGGACTCTGGTGTCTCTCTTTGGACCAACCGGAAGGGTCACTCGAAACTGAGCATTCACATTGCCTCGAGAATCCCCTCAGCTCACTCTCCTGTGAGACCTACATGCATGCCTCTATGCTTACTGAGAGGAAGAATAAGAGAAGAAAGCGGAGATTGATCAAATGATAAAGGAAAGGTTAGAGGAAACACGACTATATCATGAAGCAAGCTTGGGCTGCAGGCCTTATGCAGCGTGAAACCTTTGCACCTCGGTTCGTGCTCCTACCTCACGACCCTAGAGTGGCTATTCTCTTGAGCCCGCCTCTGTTGATCCTGCTCAGAAGCCACCCCTGAAAAGGATACACAAGGTTGGAGATGCCCCTGCTGCAAAAAGGAAGAAGGCACTTGATAAGGTAGTTGATTTATATGATACTACTTATCAATCTGGTTCTGTTCCTGTTGCTTCTACAGTTGTTGAACCTCCTCCATCACAATCCTTGCCCAAACCTAAACCCCAATCGGTCTCTGCACCCAAACCAACACCTACCAAAAAGCCTTTGCCGTCTTTACCCTCAGACTCATCTTCATCTGATGAAGATGATGTTGCTCCCTTGAGGACTAGACAAAGACCTCAACCACAGGTTCAAATTCCCTATATTGAACCTTTAGCCTCTTTACCCCAGATTCCACTATACCTCAACCCCAAACACCTTCACCACCTAAATCACCACCCAAACCAACTTCTCCACGTAGAACCGCGTTCACCCCTCACCAACAACCAGGACCTCAACATACCATGTGAGCCGAGTCCATTTCGAGGAACCTGAATGAGTCAAGGGTTCAAGAGTCTTCATCTCTTGAATCTGGCAATATGGTTGTGTGTGAAACTCAACCTCTTCGCATGTTGCAACCTCTCCCTGACTCCTCTTTCAGACTTCCCATAATGGTACCCTTCATGTCTCAACTGTTCTCTCCTCCAAATTCTCCTCTCCAGGAAGAACCAGAATCTGTTGCAGAACTCCTGGGGGATGATGCTGATGATATCTCTGCTGAGCCTCTGCCACTTCTTCTCACTGCACCCCCTGGACCCTCTGAGCCTGGTCTTCGGGAACCAAGAATTGTGCCCAACGTTCTTCCCAATTTAATTGGTAGCATTGAGTACTTCAAAGCTGAAAGATTCAGGGAATCTCGTTTACGGGGTTTCCTTGGAGGCAGATTTGATGAAGTAATCAATGATCTTGCTGAAGAAGATCGGTATGAGATCTGGGTGTCTGTGAACACTTGGTTTGACAAGCATAAGCAAGAGCAAGAAGAAAGAAAGCGAGGAGATGGCATCTTTGCTCGACATGGAGAGTTCCTCCAAGAGAAGAGGTCAGTGTTGTTTGGGAACCAGAACCTGCACCTCCTCCTCGTCCTCCTACTCCTCCAAGAGAACCTGTAACTCCACCACCCGCACACAATGCGATGGTTGCATCTACGGATCGGCTTCACATGATAGTCAATCTGTAGTTGTGCCAAAAGAAGTTTTTGATAAATTTGGTTGAAGAAAAGCAGCGATTCGAAGATTTATGGAATCTACTGATCAAAGGCTGGAAGCCTCAGAAAAGAAGCAAGATTTGATGACTACTCTGCTGCGGCAAATTTTGGAGAGGATGGAGCAACCCTAGAAAACCTTAGGATTTTTTTTGCCTTTTTAGTTTTCTCCCTTTTGATAATTGAGTTTGTTTTTGTTCACTCTGTTTTTATTTCTAATAAAATTTATTTATGACACTTGAAGTTTTTCTCTTTATCTTTCTTTATACTGTTTTGACTGTGATGTTCTTTATTTCTGTCTTAATCTTTTTGTCTGATGACAAAAGGGGGAGAAGAATATAGAGAGTATAAAGCAATTGATGAACCTAGTGTATCAACCAAGTGTCATCATGCATACATTATGTGTTACGATTAATATATTCTGTATGCTCTGAAACTTATATCTTTGTAATATCTCATGCTCATTACACTTAGAAATATTTATATATGCTTAATTCAGGGGAGCCTCTGAAATCATCTGAATAAATTTTTTATAAAGAAAAATTGTTCATCAATATATGTATTTGTCATCATCAAAAAGGGGAGATTGTTGGAATCAAGTGGATTGAAACAATAACCCTTAATTGTTTTGATGATAACAAAAGATTAAGAGAACAATTTATTCTCTAACATGGTTATAAGTGTGCGTAAAGTATTTATATTCGGAAAAATTCGCTTGAAGACTTAGTGAAATCTTGAATTTCACTCTGGAAAGCCCGGCCTGGCTCTGGTTCTTGCACATACACTCTGTTTGGTCAACGCCTGGTGTAAGTCAACGCCTGGTAGATCAGTCTAAGAGACTACACTCTGTTTGGTCAACGCCCGTGTAAGTCAACGCTCTGGTAGATCGATCTAAGAGACTACACTCTGTTTGGTCAACGCCTGGTGTAAGTCAACGCCTCGGTAGATCAGTCTAAGAGACTACACTCTGTTTAGTCAACGCCTGGTCTTGACCAACACTCAACAGATTGTGTTATATGTGCTCTATGAGACTTAGTTCTTTCCTACACGATTCTGTCATTTGATAGCCCATTAAATTCTACACACAAGAATCGGTGATCTGTGAAGCTCGATTCGATAGTAAAATTCAAATACCTTGTTATACGAGGTATCTTTAGACAAGAAGAATGTCAAAGGATAATATCATCAAGGAAACTTGTGCTTGAAGTGTCTATATTTTTGAAAAGCTCACTAAGGACAAAGTTCTTGACATTGTGTATAATACTCGTAATGCTTTTCGTCTTGAAAGCGGCGTATCCTGCAAAAGCGAAATTCAAGGATCTGAACTTTGACTTTGGACAAAATTTGGACAAAAAGAAGCGTTGTGCGGACAAAAAGAGACGTTGTGTCACAACGGCACTTTTTCAACCCTAGCTATATATCCTACCTCATACATCAAGTAATATATGAATTGAGATTTCAACAAACGATTTTCAACACAGTTGTACGCAATCTAGCAACTTGAATATTTTCCTGAGTAGTGAGAGCATCAACATCTATCTTCTCAAACACTACCCAATCAAGAGACAGTGAGCAATCAAGAATTCATCCAAGTCTCTGAGATCGTTGAACAAGGCACTTACTGTTTTATTCCTTCTTTTAAGAAAGTCATTTTGTGCTAAAAGTATTCTCATTGTAAATTCTCTCTTAAGAGAGTTATCTCTATATTGTTTCAAAAAAACTCTTATTTGAATCTGTACTTAGCCCAGTAGTGGCTGTATACCTTAGAGGCTCAACTGTACTGAGTCGTTCTAAGAAGTTGTGAGTATAGCCAGTTGGCAGAAATATACTCTCAAGTGTAATCGGTTGATTATAGTGGAGAAATCCTTCAAGTGAGTGAAGGGACTAGACGTAGCTATCAGGTGATAGTGAACTAGTATAAATCTCTGTGTCTCTTTCTTCTCTCTACTCTTTATTCCTTGCACAGTTTATTCAATAGTTATTTTTCATAAACATTTGTATTTGCGAAAAAGTTTTTAAAAACCCAATTCAAACCCCCCCTTTCTTGTGTTTTGCCACGTTCAAAGGGGACCCCCTGTCTCCTTATCTATTTATCCTTGGGGCTGAAGGTCTTTCAGCTATTATCAGGAAAGCAGAGAGACAAGGAAACTTACATGGAGCAAAAATTTGTAAAGGATCATTCTCTGTTTCTCATCTCTTGTCTGCACATAACTGTTTTTTGTTTTTCAGGGCTAATACCATGGAGGCACATACTATGAAGAATATTCTCACCACTTATGAGCAAGCTTCAGGACAGATGATAAATTACCAGAAATCTGAGATTTTCTTCAGCAAGAATGTGGACCAAAATTGCAAGTCTAATCTTGCTTCTTCCTTTGTTGTTCAAGCTTGCTTAGGGACGGGTAAATATCTTGGGCTTTTGTCCATGATAGGGAGGAGTAAAAAATAAATCTTCAACTTCATCAAAGACTGTGTTTGGAAAAAAATAAATTCTTGGATTGGAAGATCTTTATAAGAGCATGCAAAGAAGTTCTCATCAAATCAGCTCTCAAATCTATCCTAACTTATGTCATGAGTATCTTCATGATCCCAGAATCACTAGGGGATGAGATTCAGAGAATGATGAATTCCTTTTGGTGTGGCAAAGGAATTAAGTGGCTATCTTGGGACAAACTTTCCATGAGCAAAAATGATGGAGGAATGGGGTTCCGTAATCTCTATGCTTTTAACTTATCTATGCTGGCCAAACAAGGATGGCGACTAATGACCAATGCAGATTCACTCACCTCTAGAATCCTCAAAGCTAAATATTTTCCTAGAAGTGATTTTTTGAATGCCTCCTTGGGTGGTAACCCAAGCTTCTCTTGGCGTAGTATATGGAACTCAAAAGTGCTATTGAAAGAAGGAGTACGGTGGAATATAGGAACAGGAGATCAAATTCGGATTTAGGACGATTTATGGGTGAGAGATGGACATGTGCGTTTGGCAAGGCCTCACAATGCAGCAGCGTCGCAATTCCATTTGGTAAAGGAACTGATCGTACCAGATACAAAACAATGGAATCAAGCAATTCTTCAACAACTGTTCAGCACTGCGGACATCAATAGAATTTTGCGAACTCCCCTTCTACAATCGGTGAACCAAGACCATGTGCAGTGGACGCCCGACAGAAAAGGATACTACTCGGTCAAGTCTGCATACCACCTTTGCATCAACAGATTAGTGGATTCTGAATATCTTAAAATTCACGATAATTGGACGAAAATCTGGGCTCTGAAAATACCTCCGCATATTAGAACTTTTATCTGGCAAATTGTGAGAGACTGTCTCCCAAACCGTGATGCGTTGCAGAACAGAGGGATCCCTATACCTGAAGCTTGTGTGCACTATGAAGTTCAATCTGAGACAAATTGACATTGCTTTATTAATTGCCCGTTTACTGTTAATTGCTGGCAGGAATCGGGTTACCTGCAAGATGTCAATCTTTGGGCACAACGAGCAAGCAATATGAAAGAGTTCATTTTTCTAATGCTAGATCATTTGGATTCTGTGCGTTTAAACCAGTGGTATCTAATTCTCTGGAGTATCTGGTTGAGTAGGAACCAAAAACCTGGGAAAATAAAGAGGAACAAGTTCAGCAGGTGATATGCAGAGTTGATGGTCTACTTAACAGTTATAACAGAGCGAAAGATTTATTGATGCGGCCAAATCTAAACATTCACCATGAACATCATTGGAGAAAACCGCCAACATGTATGATTAAATGCAACATTGATGCTGCTTTCAAGAACCAACAAAATTTAATAGGAGTGGGGATTTGTCTTCGTGATGATGAAGGTTCATTCTTAAAGACAAAGACAATTACCTTTCCCTTTTGCCTAAAGGTCCATGAAGGGGAAGCTCTCGATCTACTCTCCGCAATTCATTGGGTTCGAGATCTTGGTTACACCAATGTTATTTTTGAGCTCGGTGCAAAGACAGTGGTGGATAATATCAACACAGTTCATCATGATTTATCTGAATTTGGAGCTATCATAAAGGATTGCAGACAAGTTTTATCCTTATTTTTACCCAACTCTTTGGTAGAGTTTGCTAGGAGAGGGGATAATGTAGTTGCTCACACTTTAGTGGGGGTGGCTACATCCATGACTAGCTCTCAAACTTTTAATGACATCCCAGTTGTATTGAGGTCTTTATTTTAAGAGAAATGACATAATTTTGTTTCCTTAAAAAAAGACCAAAATAAATTATGTAAATAAGATAAAAGACTAAACCAATTCTGAAAATGAAGTTGGATAACATATCGACGTTTCTGTCACTAAATTTAACGGGAGTAAAAGAAATGATGTATTTGTGTAATGTTTGAAAGATAAACGTTGAAAATGAATCTTTTAAAAAATAAAAGACAAGTTAACCAAAAAAAAAACATATTACACATTAGAAAGCATAACTTCCGCAGTAGCTCACCTGGCTAAATTCTGAAGTTGAATTTCTGGGGTCGAATCCCGGCCGCGGAATTCTCATTTTTCAAAAAAAAAATAAAAAAATAAAATCAAACACACAGTTGAACACCGTGGAACATCATCACCACGTGGATCAATTTAGTTGGTTATACTCAAGCGAAAGCCATGAGGTCGTGGGAATTAAAATTAAAATTAAAAGTAGTTAAAAAAATGTTTCTTCAAATGAAAAAAAAAAAAGAAAAAGAAAATATTCCTCTCATTATTAATATTTTTTCCCCGTGTCTCTCTCTCTCTCTCTTCTCCTTTCATCTGCACATCGCCGTCGATTAATCCAAATCACCGCGTCGTTTTTCACTCTCCAAATCAAACGATACCCTCGCCGCCGCCGCCGCCGCCGTCGCAACTTGCGAATCTCGCCGTCGCTGCTCCATCATTTGGAGTCTCGCTTGCCGCTTTACCTTCAACAACAACAACCGATTTTGTGTCCTCTTTTTTTTTTTCGTTAGATATTCGCCGCCGGCTATTCAGTTTCCGGCGATTCCTTGTCGGAGAAGGAGGTGTGCACGATTATTGGCCCGCGCACCGTCGGTCGTCGCCGTTCCTTCCGTTCGAACCAAAATTGGCGGAACTTCGTTTGGCTTCGTGTAGTTTGAAAGGTGAGAGAGCCGCCAGCTTTTCCATCATCGCCGCATGGATTCGATCGTTGCATAGTCATTCGTTTTCGGAATTGTCTTTCCGATTTTGGATTTAGGTCGGTCTTCGGGTTTGGTAGGAAGCGTTCTCCAATCCTTGGGGGGTTTTAGTGATGACCTTCGCTGAGTTTGCTTGTTGATCCGTTTCGATTCAATTTTGCTGTTGCTTTTGGGAAATTAACTTGTTTTTGATTCGGTGTTGATGGTTTTGTGCACTGCACGGTTGTTGCAATTCGAATTTGGCAAAACAAGGGTTTTAATTGAATTCAATTTTGACCGTTATACTAGTCACTCTTTTGAACCGGTGCCTACACTTCTTGATCAATGTAGCTGGTTCGTGAACTTGGTTTAATGCAGATATGAGTGTTCTTAACCTAGAATTTGAAGTTAAAATTGAATTCACCTTACTATTGCCAAGTTCTACTCGAAATTCAACCACAAACACCGGTTTTTGAGTTCATTTAGTCATCTCCACTTTCCGGTTACCTGGTTGCCACAAAATGTGTGGAAATAAGATTGCTTGGGAATTTTGACACACATGATTAAGCAATGTTGTCACTGATTGTTGAACCCGGTAATTTGATCATTAACAGTTGAGCATGTTTGGTGGTTTTGTATGTACATATTTACAAATATAGTGTAAGTTGTAGATTGGTTTACCTGCGTTTCTTCTATGTCCTTTTTATGTTGTTGTCTGGTTGTAATACAGGGGTTTCCATTTTGTTGTTTAATTTAATTCAGCTTCGTTCAGTAGTATATTTACCTTATTAATGTGCGATTATTTGCATGAGCAGAGCATAATATATGATCCTACTGACCATTTATCACTCTTTGTTGTTCAGGTTTTGTGGAGACAGTAGATAACAGAAGCAGCAAGTGATACATGTCACTTTTTTACTATTATGATGATTAATGATTAATCACTCTTATAGAAAGGAGATTGGAGTAAGGATAACTATAAGTTAGTCATACATTACAGGATGGCTTTCTTTAGGAAATCTTTAAATGATACAGTTTCACATGGTGTCATGGAAGATAAAGACCTAGGACAGAATGCTAATAATGTCCATAGATCAGTAGGTAATGAATGTACTGATGCGACTTCTAGTGAGAAAGAATTTGATATGAACATGGAGGCACAATATGAGAGTGATGGTGAACCAGATGGCGCCTCTAGACTGCAAAACGAGGGAACAGCTGATGATGGAGATGCTTTGAAAGAACCTAACTTACAGACTTCTGGTAGTAAAACATCTATGGTGGGAGGGTGGGGTTCAACATTTTGGAAGGACTGCCAACCAATGTGCCCTCAAAATGGTTCTGAATCCGGGCAGGAATCAAAAAGTGGATCAGACTATAGAAATGAAGATGGATCTGAAGATAGGTCATTGGATGGAGGAATAGGAAGGCTAGACTCAGAAGATGATGATGGACAAAAGGAGGCAGGTAAAGGTCCAAGAAGCCACTCTGATGTTCCTGCAGAGGAGATGTTGTCTGATGAATATTATGAGCAGGATGGGGAAGATCAAAGTGACTCGGTGCATTATAGTAGGATTCACAAGCACAATGGACCAAATTCATGGCCTCGACAGATGTCTACTGCTGTGAATAGAACTTTGCATAGGAAATCTAGGATTTCAGATGACGACGATGATGTTGATGCTGATTATGAAGAAGAGGATGGAGTAGATGGTATGTTAAGCATTGAATTTATATAAAGATTGTTTCTTAAGCATGAAGTATTACTCTTAAAATTAACTAATAATGTTTAGGCCTTGTTACCTAGTGCTGATTAGTGATGAACACCCATGATGCATTTTTTTTTAAACCTTGCAGAAGATGATCCCGATGATGCAGATTTTGAGCCTGCCACGACTGGTCATACTGCAAACAAGGTTGTTTATTTGTGGTTATTGTTGTTATATAGTTCTATATTATGTGCAATGATGGTCTTTTATATGGTAAGGGGTTGCATATGTTTGCTAGAAGTCAAAGGTTGCTTTACTGTTAGTTTTGAAGTTAATATGCATTTATTTTCCGGTGGATGTTTCTGAATATTAAACGGCTTAACTGTTGTTCCAGGATAAAGATTGGGAAGGTGAAGGATCGGATGAAAATGATGATAGTGACGAAAGTCTAGATGCCTCTGATGATGACGAATCTTTCTATGCTAAAAAACCCAAGGGAAGGCAACGAGGTAAGGTTAAACAAAGCATAAAATCTACCAGAGATCGCAAGACATGTGCTGCATCTAGTAGACAAAGAAGATTCAAATCATCTTTCGAAGACAATGAGTCAACAACAGAGGATTCTGGCTGTGATAGTGATGAGGATTTCAAAAACACAAAAAAGAGAAGTTTTCATGTCCGCAAGAATAACAGTCGCTCTTCTGTAACCACAAGTTTTTCTATGCACAACAGTGAGGTTCGTACTTCTAGTAGGGCGGTTAGGAAGGTATCATATGTTGAAAGTGACGAAAGTGAAGAAGCTGATGAAGGAAAGAAGAAAAAGTCCCAAAAGGTAAAGCCTTCAGTAGTTTCTACTTTCTGTCTCTTTGGATGTCTGTATTTTGGTGTAAATATTTTGGGGTTTATTTGTCTACTAAAACTCATAAAATTTTATTTGTCAATTCTCACATGTAAGACTCAAATCATCATGTCACTGTGATAACATGATACCCAAAGGCTGTTTTAGATTTCATATTAAAGGACTACTGATTAGACATTTTTTTTGGGTAAAAATTCTGGTAGTATATTATGAGGAAGTTATGGGTTTCTTTGAAAAGGATGTTGTTTACATACATTTGTTATTTTATGGAAAAAGATTTTATTAGAAAGAAGAGGGGAAAGACACAGCTACATTGAAACAGTCGTTAGTAGATCAAGTAGAGGGGCTAAAAATACAATCCTATGTGAAATGAAGTTGAGAGATAGAGAGATGCCCCTAGATAGAGACATACATTTGTTATTTTATGGAAAAAGATTTTATTAGAAAGAAGAGGGGAAAGACACAGCTACATTGAAACAGTCATTAGTAGATCAAGTAGAGGGGCTGAAGATACAATCCATGTATTTGACTCCAGTCAAATGCAGAGTTATCAAATGCGAATTTTTTGCCAATTGCTATGGCCAATTTGTGAAGGATGGCGGTGCCATGGCGTTTTATGGCGGAAATAGCGGCTTAAAATAGCGGAATTATGGCCTTCCGCTATGGTTCACCATCCGCAATCGATAACATTGATCAAATGCACAATTGGGCAGCATAAAGCCATAAACTATACATTACCGAAAAACTTTCTCCCACCTTTTGCCATTGCCTTTAAACCTAAGTTACCTAAGCAGTAAAAGCTGTTCCAAATTAGGAGGACACACCAAGGACTACAAACAAGTTGTTCCAATTCTTCTTCTTCTTCTTCCTTTTTTTTTTTTTTTCCAGAACTATTATCTTCTGACCACCCCTTCGTAGTTGGCCCTCCTGAGACTTGTTTACTCTTTTTGTGATGGGTGGATGAGGAATTGCTTAATTTATAGTTCATGTTAATATATTTTGTAGGTATTGAATGGTCTGATTGAATGCACTTGAAATCTTAGAAAGTGTATTTTCCGTTCAGTTGTTTCAGCTTCAATGTGATGGAAAAATATTAGGAGGGAAGAGAAAGAATAAAGACTTCGAATTGTGATTATGGTTTGATACAAAAGACTAAGCAGTTAAGCACTAACCCTTATTTATACTAATACTAGACTTCTATTTCTAAATAAATAAGGAAACTAATGACTCTTAATCCTATTTAATTAAATATGGCAACAAATCATGAAATATTAATAAATATGGAAACCAATCCTAAGAGATAGTGTGATATATCCTAAATTACTCTAAGATACAACCCAAATATTATGAGATATTTTTACATAAGCTTGTTACTAATGAAGCCTTGAAAAGGAAAATATAATATGGGATCCACAAAACATTGTGATAGAGACCACAAAACAGAATTGCAGGAAACATAGATAACAGAAGATAAATGAGAGAATGCTTTGCTTATTATTGATGGTAAAAAGGAATCTAGTAGAGGAATGAATATTCCATTACTCCCATAGCAAAGCTCAGTACAGAGAATAATTCCTCTCTGCCACTAACAAAATGATACCCGATACCCTCACCTCACACAACCCTCTTTCCTTACAACAGAATCGGTTCACGCCTTCTACCCCATTCTCTCTCTCACTGCCACATCAGCCTTACTCCCCTGCTGCCCCTTGTTTTTCCTCACATACACCCTCCATACTTTGGGCTTGTCTTGCTGGTGAACCAACACCCCATTTGGACCCATGGTAGGATCCACGGCCCTATCACATTGCTAGAAAGGCAACTCAGGGATGTTGGAGATGCCAGCGAGATGAACATTGCTGAAAAGTGAAAAGATAACTCAGCAAGATTGCTCGGCTGATCATTAACCTGAAGAGATGGTTGGAATGTTGCATAACCAAGGAGGAAAAGACTCTCCGGAATGATCATCAACAAAAGTTTTCTAGTAAGCAATTATACCCAGCAAGAACTAAAACTTCTTCAAATACACGAAGAACAACATTTGGAAGCTTTAACCTACAAGAAAATTTAGGATGCCACAAAAATAAAGTAAATAAAAATTGATATTGAAAATTTGAAATGGAGGCTGGTGTGCATCATTGTTATGAATCATTCATCATGACATGACTCATTAATGGGATAGGAGAAATCACCGTTGGTATGATTCATGCTGGGAGTCCAGCATGAATCTTGGTTAATTCATCACGAATCTGGAATAGTCGAGGCTGAATTGCATTCGGGATAGCGAGGGCTAGATTGAATTAGGGATAGTCAGGGTCAACCATCATCTGCAATAGCCGAGGCCAAACTTCATTTGGGATAGATGGAGCAAACTACATTTGGGATAGCTGGGGTCAAGCTTCAAATGAGAATGCCAAAGGTCGTCAGAAGGAAATGATAGTGAGACAAACTGATCTAAGGCATTTGAGATAGATTGCGGAAGAGGTGGGCAAAAAAATCCACTAACGAAGAGAGAACTTGAGAGAAAAGGGTGGTAAAATTTGTGCACGTCTGACAGGAAGAAAAAATCATGGAGATAATGATATTATAGTAGATGTCTAGACTTTAGGGAACTCGGAAGTAGAATAGTAATGGTGAAGGTCAAGGTGGATGGTACTGCTCTGTTACCATATTGAAGTTATAGGGTTTTAGAAAAGGAAGGAGGGAAAAGAAAGAATAAAGACTATGAAATGTGATTATGGTTTTTCTTGATACAAAAGACTAAGTGGTGGAACTAACTCTTATTTATACTAATACTAGACCTCTAATCCTAGTTAAATAAGGAAATTAATCATGATAATTACTAGACTCCTAGTCCTATTCAAATAAGGAAAAAATCATGAAATATGGAAACCTATCCTAAGAGATAATGTAATATATTCCAAATTAATCTAAGATACAACCAAAATTTAATAAGATATTTTTCATATATCTTGCTAGATGAATGGTTGTATTTTTAGCATGAAAATATGTCCAAAAAATCAACATAGGATTATTAAATTTATATGGCGATTTAATTAGGAGCATTGGAAGTTTGGAACAAATCCACTAGTGGCTTGTTTTGAATTGATATACAGAAGATTGAGAATTTTTAAGGATGTTGATAACTTTTATGCTATGTATATTGCCTTTGAGTGAGAGATCAGAGAATGAATACTAGCATGAAGAAAGGCTTATGAATTCAAACATTTTGTTTTAAGAGATAGTATATGGCCACTTGCTTGGTGAAAGACCATAAGCTTTTTTTTGTAATTAGAGAAAGTTTTTTATTTTTTATTTTTGGTGTGATGGTGGTGAGATCTCAGTCATGAAATTTGTTGATTACTTGACAGACCTTATGTTAAGAGGGTAACTTGAGTAGCACTATAGAATTGTTTGTGTACGGAGTGAATATATGTCATCTTTTTGTAGGTGCCTTTTTCAAATTTAGTCTTTTGTAATTATCAAAGGATCAGCATAATCTGATCTGGCAATGATGATTGTTGTATGCAGTAAGATATTTTGGTTCCTGAGCTAAGTTATTATTATTTTTGTTTATATGGGTGGTGGGAATGTGGAATTCTACTTAAATTGCTATGATGACACCTATTTTCTTAATGTACACTTTTTATTCATCTCTAATGATGTGATTCTTTTAAATGTCCTTCAGGAAGAAATGGAAGAGGAAGATGGTGATTCTATTGAAAAGGTTCTTTGGCATCAGCCGAAGGGCACATCTGAAGATGCTCAAAGGAATAATAGATCAACAGAGCCTGTTTTAATGAGTCACTTATTTGATTCTGAGTTTGATTGGAATGAGACAGAGTTTTTGATAAAATGGAAGGGGCAGTCTCATTTGCACTGTCAATGGAAGTCTTTTGCGGAGCTACAAAACGTATGATACATTCTTAATGTTTATTAAGCATTAATCAGAGTTATGCTGTTACTATTGTCTGTTTCTCTCTCTTCTTTTGTTATAATAATCTTTCTTCTTATTGTTTTGATTATTTTAATCTTTCATGTTTTCTGGAGGTTTTTCCTCATTTCTTTCTGGCTGAAGTGTAATACATCCTGTCTATGTGAGATTGCAGCTCAGTGGTTTTAAGAAGGTTTTGAATTATACAAAGAAAATAATGGAGGACATCAGGTACCGGAAGACGATCTCAAGAGAGGAGGTAAATATCTGAGTTCAGCTATTAAAAGACTCTGTTTTAGATGCTCTAGTTCATTTTAATAGATCTTAATACAAGAACATGAAGAGTTTTTCACTTTTGCAGAAATTTATTTGGAGGAGACAGTTTTCCACTCAACTCCACTTGTTGTTGGAAGTTTGCTTATAAGAAGCAAACTGCCTAACCCGACTTTATTTTTTATAATAATACCACTATTTGCATGTTATACGTTCTAGTGTAATCCACCTTTGGATAAATGTCTAATTAATTGGGCCATACATTGTGCAGGATGGCCCATTGGTCTGTCATCCTCACTTTCTGAGACATTTTCTACCTCTTCATGTTCTTGTTTTGATTTCTTTCACCTTTACTCTTTCTAGCTTCATCATGAAAGAAAATGTATATGGATGTACCCTGTTTTGTTGAAACATATGCATATTCTTTTTTGTACGTTTTCCATGTATTTCCTCAATAATGTTATGTATCACTCTTGTACCATGATAATTTCATTTAAATAAAAGATAACTTTTGCATTATATCTTAATATCATTTATTAGTGTTTAGTTTTTAATCATTTTTTATTCCTGTATGCAGATTGAGGTCTACGATGTGAGTAAGGAGATGGATTTGGAAATTATCAAGCAGAACAGTCAGGTTTCTTTCCTGCATTTCATAATTTTTATTACTTTGGTCTTTCCTTTTTCCTGAAATCTTTTAATATATTCCTAATTGAATTGTTATTTGCACATTCAGGTTGAAAGAATAATTGCAGATAGGATCAGCAAAGATAATTCTGGCAATGTTATTCCAGAATACCTAGTCAAGTGGCAAGGGCTATCTTATGCTGAAGCGACTTGGTACAATACGCTAAAAATTCAGTGATGATTTATTCTTTCTTCATTTTCTGTGCATCCATTGTCTAAATATTAGAAAGGAGGACGGGTAGATCATCTATGCATTGTCTTTGCACTGTGCTTTAGACTTTTAGGTCCTTATTTAGTAAGTACTTTTTGCAGTTATTAGATGTTTTATTAATACTATACTTTGCTGTTATTAGATGTTTTATTAATACTATGTAATTCTCACTCTCCAAGTTTGTTCATATATTGTACTAGGGAAAAGGACATTGATATTGCTTTTGCTCAACATGCAATCGATGAGTATAAGGTAGCTCTCTATTTCATTCTATTTATTCTCATTCTCATTATATTGCTGGTTTTGGGAAGTCTCTTCTTTGTTTGACTGGATTGTATACCGTAGTCACATTCTTATGGAAGTTATTATCAACTATTTGGCATGTATTTTGCACGTGAAAGATGGAATGGCTACAAGGAGATAGAGATTTGTATTGAACCTAGGAAGCACAAATATGATTGAGTATAATGGCCTAATAGGCATGATACAATGGATATGACTTATGAGGACATGATGATTTTAAAAAAATTGGGATACTATATGGCAAGGATACAACTATCCGAATAATTAGATGCTCCTGCAGTAATCTATTACAGAAGTTTTAATTCCTGCTAGTTTTCCACACTTTGGATTTTATATTTGACTGTTTGCTTTTCTGTTCTTTCTGTGTCTTCGTCTGTGTTGAGCTGTATCTATGCTCATTTATCTGAGTTTCACTGTATCTTAGCTGAGTTTCACTGTATCTTAGCCCAATGTTCAGCATGCTTGGGTGAAATGAGTGGTGTCCCGGAGTTTCACATCTATGCCCCAGGACTAGGCTTTGCAGTGGTTGTCGTATTTGTTTTTCAGTAGTGTGCAATGTATGCACACAGGGAAGATTTATATATGATAATTGGGATATTATTTTATACTTAAGTTTTTGTTCTGCCGTATTTGAACAGGCTCGAGAGGCTGCAATGTCAGTTCAAGGAAAGATGGTGGATTCCCAGCGTAAGAAGAGCAAAGGTAGGTAACTTTTAGGTACTATTAGGTTTGTGTATGGTAACTTTTTCCCAATAAAATTCAGAACATTTTCACATATTTCTTGTGGATACAGTTGACATGGTTGTTGGTGCAGTATTGTTTATGCTTTCGGAATTTATCTACAATGGATAAGTTCTTTTGTTAATTTACTAAATAGAAGACCTATAACATTTTAGACGATTCTACCTATTGTGCTGTATCACTGAATAGCTCTTAATAGAATATATGAAATATATCTCATAATATTGGGGTTGTATCTTTGAATAATTTAGAATATCTTAGATTATCTCCAAAGTAGATTGGTTTCCGTATTTCTTGATATTTCATGATTTGTTTTCTTATTTAATTGGGATTAGGGGTCTAGTTTTAGTAAAAAAGGGTTAGTGTTTATTCTTTTTATCAAACATAAATCACAATATGAAGTATTTTTCTTTCCTACTTCCTCTTCTAAAAACCTATAACGTAAACACCCCCTCATGTCCAGTACTAGGCATCTGGAGCATGGACAAATACTGGTGGAATAATAGGGATTTGAACACCCCCTTCACACTTAGGACTGGACATCTGGAGCATGGACAAATGTAGGTGGAATAATAGAGATCGTGGTCATTAGATCTAGGATAAACTTTGATACAATCTTAGAATTTAAGCTTCAGGCGTAACTCAACCCCAAAAGTTAGCTCAAGAAGCGAGGGTTGTCTAAGCCTTATAAGGACTACTTTGGCCATATCTATAGTTGATGTGGAATAAAAGTTTTGAGTGAATCTGGGTATCTCAATTACAAACTGAAGTATGTTGTATATAAAGTCATTAAAATACAAGGATTTAAAATTCCCTAATTGCTGCAATTACCCTGTTCACATTATTCTAACACTCCCTCAAGATGGAGCATATAAATCATATGCACCAAGCTTGTAACATATATAATCAATCCAAGGACCTCTCAATGATTCAGTGAATACATCTACCAATTGGTCATTTGAATTTATGAAGCTCATCGTAATGTCTCCCGCTACGATCTTTTCCTTAGGAAATGACAGTCTATCAAAATGTGTTTGGTCTGCTCATCGAATACTGGATGTGAGGCAATATGCAAGTCCTCTTATTGGGGGGAATGGGATAGAACAAGTCTTTTTATTTATTCTATTACTATTATTAATTAAAATATCCAAACAATGGAAGAGTAACTCCATTTCATTCCGTTTCACTTCACTCCGTTCCACCCATTCCATTCCCTACCACTCTCTATTAGATATCCTAACACCGCCTTAGAGAAATTAACTTTCTTTTTCATTTCTTTTTCTATTTTTAGGCAAAACTGACATGTCTTAGCTTTTAATTATAAATTGGATTAGCAGCAATTAACTTTGATGTATCCATTCAAAAATTGTCTTTTGATAGAATTGATTTAGATGCTTATGATTACTCTGGCTCACATTTGAGAAAGTAGCAGCAATTTTTGTACGCACAGGGGGGAGGGTTGAGCATTTTCTGATTCTACCATTTGCTTGTGGTTCCCTTGTCTTCTGAAGCCTATTTCCTTTTCCTGGTTATTTGTTTTTTTTAATACAGTATGAAGAATATTCTAGTTTCATCATTTCACGTATTTCATATCATATAATGTTATCTACGTAAACTCTGATCTTAATCTGTGGTTGTGATGTTTAGCAAGTTTGCGGAAGCTTGAGGAACAACCTGAATGGTTGAAGGGTGGAAAGCTCCGTGATTATCAACTTGAGGGTTTGAATTTTCTTGTTAACAGGTATGCATGTATTTTGTATTAAGGTATGTTTTTCATTTTTTGATCTTCTAAATCTTTGTCTGTTGCACGTGAAGCTGGAGAAATGATACAAATGTCATTTTAGCTGATGAAATGGGTCTTGGGAAAACTGTTCAGTCAGTATCGATGCTTGGTTTTCTACAGGTATAGTATCAATTGTCTGTTTCGTTACAAATGCCCTGCAATGTACTAAAAACACGTATTTCTGTTGCTTATGCAGAATGCCCAGCAAATCCATGGCCCTTTTCTTGTAGTTGTGCCGTTGTCTACTTTATCAAACTGGGCCAAAGAATTCAGGAAGTGGCTTCCTGATATGAATATTATTGTGTATGTTGGTGCTCGTGCAAGTCGAGAGGTGAGACATATCTTTTAATGAGCTTTTGGTTTATGTGGAAATGAAGTTATGTAATCTGTCAGATACGTAATATATTTCAGAAACTTGTATTTATTGGGCCGCAAATATGTATGCTGAACGAGATAACATCGAAAAGGTGCACAATGCAATCCCTTACGACATAAATCCCTAAAATAATAACTCAGCTACTATGTTTAACATCTCTTTAGTCTTTTTGTGCTGATGGGAGCATGATCCTTCTATATTGTTTAAGAACATGTACTGTACAATTAAAAAAATAGGTGAACAAATGAATTTATCCTTCTATATTGTTTAAGAACATGTACTGTACAATTAAAAAAATAGGTGAACAAATGAATTTAGAAATGGGGAGAGGGTATTTTAGTGGGGGAGTGGGATTTTGTGCCATAGAAAGCTCTCACTGAATCCTACTTGTTCTACATTGTTTACTTGTTTTCGTCTTGTCTTTTTTTGACCTATTTTTTTGTTGTGGGAGAGGATGGGGATAATATCAGTTTTGAATAGGGATTTTGATCCCCATTCTTGTTGTTGGATCATTATTCAATGCCGTCAAGCATAATTTCGTGGGTTTTCATTCACGCCTGTTTCTTTCCTGTCAAACCACCTTTTCTCTTGATGGATTTTGTAGCTTCTTTCCTGCTGTTTTTCAATATCTCATCAAGCTCATTTTGTTTAGGTATATTCTCTAGGTTTACTTTATTCAGGAAAGCATATTTTATTTTTTGTTTGGCACACTTTGTATGCTGTGTCTTGCATAATTAATATATGAACTTGCTTCTTTAAACAAATCCTGGGGAAATAGGATTGTTTACATGCAGTTAGTAGCTATAACATGAATGTTGATTTTCCTGAAGTTCTCAAACTTTTATATGTATGTAAATTTATTCTACACTAGTTTAGCTGTGAAAAACAAGATGTAGCTTTGGTTATGAATTTTGTTGAGTTGAGTATTCTTTTTCTCTTATAGTGTTTAATCATTCTGATGCTACAATGCCATGGGTTAACTCGTCTTTACTATGCTTTGTTATTTCTTTCCACTAGGAAAAGAAATTTAAGGTTTTGCATCTGACATTTCTTTGATATCTAGTTAGTTTTTTATTTGACTTTGGAGAAGATAAAATGGCTACTATTGTATTTTCCCAGCTCAGTAAGTGGTTGTGGTTTTGATACATGTCTTTCAATTGAAATGATCTTTTTGCTTCTACTTTTGAATAGTTGAAATCTTAATAAGCATTGAATCATACTGGTATTTATGGTGATCTGCAAGCAGATGGCGTGATTTGTAATGAAAGCTAGTAATTGGTAGTTTTTTTTGTGTCTAATCCTTTTATGGTTTTTTGTTTCTGTTTTTGAATCTTTATGGCAGGTTTGTCAACAGTATGAATTTTATAATGATAAAAAGCCTGGAAAACCAATAAAATTCAATGCGCTGTTGACTACATATGAAGTAGTTTTGAAAGATAAGGCCGTTCTCTCCAAGATCAAATGGAGTTATCTGATGGTAGATGAGGCTCATAGACTAAAAAATAGCGAGGCACAGTTGTATACAGCGCTTTTAGTATGTAACTTTCCTCAATTTAATGTTGAGCTATTATTTATGCTGTTGTGATCAACCTTTTTTTAATGTTGGTTTTTGTGCCAATCTTTTAGGAATTTAGCACCAAGAACAAGTTGCTTATCACTGGTACTCCTTTACAGAATAGTGTTGAAGAGCTATGGTATTGTTAACTTTTCCCTTTTATATTAAACTTGTCAAAAGGAAACTTGCATCTTTTGTGGATTTGTTAGATTTCTTAATAATTCTTGTATGCATAAATGTAATAAATGCTTTTTACATACAAGATTCTCTCTCTATTGGTAGCAGCTGAACATACATATAATTACCTGCTTGAAGCGTGCCTGAGTTACTTATGAGTTATTTGTATATCTTTTATATCAATCCATTTAAAGCAGCTTACAGCATGGTTAACTGTTACATTCTTCAAGGGTGCTACTGCATGCTTGTTCATATCACCGTGATCATTACTGTGTATATTATGCATCCTCGTACATGCTCACTGAGTCGGTGTTAAAGTTTGATCGCCAAAGAGAAATTGAGAGCAAGTGATAGAAAGAGAAGGAACATTTGCAAGAGAAGATAAGAGAGATATTGCATATTCTGAAACTGAAACTTCAACAATATTCTTGATGTACTGAATCTGTTAAGAGTGAATATACTTATCTCTAACTGATCCTAACTAACACTATCTGAACTGACCACAGTCAGTTCAGAAAACTAACTGAACACGTGCTCAGCTGTGAGCCTAGCATAATACAACTCAGCGTACTCTAACATTTCCCCGTCTAACTCTAGGTAGGCGAATCAAGGAGAAAAATCAACCATTCTGAGTTGTCTTACAGTTCATACTCACAAATATGGAGTCTTGTTGTTCTTCTTGTTGTTTTAAGAAATTTACTTTGATTAGTGGTTCATTATTATATGTGCACTGTATTTTTTTTAAATAGGTTATGTGTATGCTATCTGTTATTTTATTTGCTTTGTTTTTTCTTGTTTGTATAACATTCCCGCCCCTCCCCTCTCCCTGTTTTGCAGGGCTTTGCTCCACTTCCTTGATCCTGACAAGTTCAAGAGCAAGGATGATTTTGTTCAAAACTATAAGAACCTGAGTTCTTTCAATGAGAATGAGGTATAAATTGTCACTGGTGCTCATGTTGATTGTAATCATAATTAGTATTTATTCGTTCTTTCTGTTATTATTCTTTGATATTTTCTCTTATTTCTTGATAGACTTTCATACTTACCATAGATAGCATAGTCTGATTGATTTGATCCCTAAATTCAGGGATCTCGATACTGTTTCTTTTTATATTTTTACAATTCTTCGTAGACAATACATGAAATATCCAGATTCAATTCATGTGCCCTTTACTTATTTCCCTGTTACTTGATTTTCCTTGGTCTATATTTTTGCCTTTCGTGCTATTTGATGTGCATATATTATATTATGTTAGCTTGCGAATCTTCATATGGAATTGAGGCCTCACATACTTCGAAGAGTTATTAAAGATGTGGAGAAATCATTACCTCCCAAAATTGAGCGTATCCTTAGGGTTGAAATGTCTCCTCTTCAGAAACAGTAAGTGGAATTTTTCTCTCTCCGAAAAGAGCTATTCTTGTATGTCCACATTCTATATTCCTGCTGCTGATTTCTTTCATGTAGGTATTATAAGTGGATTTTGGAACGTAACTTCCATAATTTGAACAAAGGAGTTCGTGGGAATCAGGTTACATATCTATCTTGTGTTTCTAGCATTCATTTGTACATAACATACATGGATACCATGTGCTTTCTTCATGATGATGGTTAATGGAACAGTAAATGCCAATACTGGTTCTTGACTGCATAATTTCTATTTTTTTACCCGTGCTTTGCTTATAAATATTAAGTAATTTATTACTCTAATAGCAATACTTGGCTTATGTTTGGTTTCTTTTCGCCATGTTAACTTCATTGATTCTTAAAAGGAGGCTACAGTTAGTGCAGTTTATTGTTATTGTTTAAAGTTTTCAAATTTTTATTATTTGAATGAAAAATAAAAGTCGGATCTATGTGTATTTCAAGAAGCTATTTGAGTTTTTTTAAAACTGTGGTAATAAGCAACTAGAAGACGGAGTTAACATAAAATGTTGCCTATGTTTATTGTCAGCTGGACTGACAAAACTTTGATGAGTTTGATTTCATATGATATGTATATTCTAAATTTTTTCCTCTTAAAAAACCATCACTAATTTCAAATGTACTCTTTGTGCCTAATTTCAGGTTTCTCTTCTAAATATTGTGGTGGAATTGAAAAAGTGTTGCAATCATCCCTTCCTGTTTGAAAGTGCTGACCATGGCTATGGTGGGGACTCTGGAGCTGGTGACAACAGTAAACTTGAGAGAATTGTCTTTAGCAGTGGCAAGCTTGTCATACTTGATAAGTTGCTTGTTAGATTGCATGAAACCAAGCATCGTGTTCTGATTTTCTCTCAGGTTTGTTGTTGAAAGTTGAAATTGAAGTCCTGGATGTTCTCTTAGATAGCTATCTTAGTGGAAGCTTTTAGCTAAACAATGTCCCATCACACTTTTTCTGAATAGTTTAGTTTATTGTTTTGTGGTTACACATTTTTCTATTGAGGACCCTTTGTCCTGTGAACTATGTGTTTTAGTTTAGTTGCAACAATTGTAAAATGTTAATTTAGTTTTGAAGATGATCGATTGTTTCTTGTGTACTCATGCAACTTGTGTTAACATCATCATTTTGGTATTTTGTGCATCTGTGGAAAGTTTGTGAGATCACACTTTTTAGACTTACATTTAGGGAGGTCGGATGAATTTTGAAGACATCATATTAAACACATTATTTTTGGATCTTTTTGGTGGTGTTATTAAGTATGCTCATTCGCTAGCAGGGAAATTAAAAGGATAAGTTGCTCTCAGCCATCTAATTGACCAAGTAGAATTTGTGATGGAAATTAAAATATTACAGACTTTCAACCGTTATTACCCTCCAGTTTTTTATACTTGGTTAGCTAGGTCATTCCTCGAGATATCTTACAGCAGACGTGCTCTAGTGAATCAACTTTGGTGTCTAGGGTAGCATTTAGCATGAGAAAAAAACGAAATGGAACACCCTATTCTGCTCTGTTCTCTTTGGTTCCACCCTTTTAACTGGAACCAAAATGTATCACTTTTCCTACCTATGTCCTGTTCTGTTCTGCATTTAATATGCACCAAACATAGAATAGAACTCGTACGTTTTACTCTGTCGAATTCTAACCTGTTCACTGTTTTAAGTTTTTTCCTCCCATTTGGCTGAACATTGTTAATGTGCATATGTTATAGGGATGATGGTTGAATGATTTTTTGATCCTTATCTGATTTTTAGCTTTTTATTTGAACTGGTTCTTGACTTGTTACTAAAGCTACTTTGGCCAGGTTATCCATCAGTCAAATTGTCTTTTCATAGTTAATTTTTTTTTTTCCAGTTTCAACACATGATTGTGTTTATAAGTGTGTGTTGCCTGATAGGCTGCTTCTGTATGGTAAATGGGTTGTAGATTGTTTATTGAAGCAAATTTGTGATTATGTAATAGAGACATTGATTGTTATTTTCTACCTTAGACTTGGTGTATAAGGTTTAGGTCTTTAACATATTTCAATTTTCAACATCACCCCAAAAAACCCTATTAAAAAATAATAGCACATTCTGTGAATCACTCAAGCCAGCAGACTCAGCATATGGTCAGGTTGGGCTTGACCATGTATATTAATACTTTCGTTTTGTTTTAAAAAAATACGGATTTTAGTGGGATGGAGATTAAAGATTGTGTTGGCAGGAAAACTGTGCTAAAACAGCTCAGTAATCTTTACAATTATTGCAAAAAGAAGAAAAGAAAAGGAAAAAAAAATCAGATAAAAATTCCAAAGGATGGAATCCCTGTTTGAAAGTGGTACACATCACTTGCATATTTCCCCCCACCTGAGAAGTGACAGGACAAAAAATCATTTAATTGGTTAGGAGAAAACTAATGGTATTAAAATTGCTGATTGATCTATTACTGATTGCTGGTCAACAAAGATTATTGCTAGTCTCTTTGAACTCTTAAATCTCCCATCACTGATTTTAGGGCTTATTTCTTGTACAAAGTTCATGAAGAGGTGGCTGTGAAGATCATAAATAGCTTCTGACTATTGATGTTGCTTCTCTAAACATCCTAATCTGCTTTAATTTGAAAACATGTAATATGCTTTAAGAATTAGTTTATGATGCTAATTTATAAGAGGTGTAATGCAGATGGTCAGGATGTTGGATATATTGGGAGAGTATTTGTCACTTCGAGGGTTTCAATTTCAGAGGCTTGATGGAAGTACAAAAGCTGAGCTGCGACAGCAGGCAATGGATCATTTCAATGCACCGGGTAGTGACGATTTTTGCTTCCTTCTTTCAACACGAGCAGGAGGTCTTGGTATCAACCTTGCCACGGCAGACACTGTCATAATATTTGATTCAGACTGGAATCCTCAAAATGATCTGCAGGTATTTCTGTTGATTTGATCTCACTATTAGTCAATAAATTGTTTAGGTACTTACTAATTACTATTATTTCTATGTTTCCTGTAGGCAATGAGTAGAGCTCATAGGATTGGGCAACAAGATGTTGTTAACATATATAGATTTGTGACAAGCAAAAGTGTTGAAGAAGATATTCTGGAACGTGCTAAGAAGAAGATGGTATGTTCAGATCTATTGGATATCCAATGGCTGTGTTGGTTTTATTCTCGTTTGTCTTTGATGTATCTTTTTTGTTACGTTTAATATTTATATTTTCCTATAAGATAGATTCAGTTGCTTGTTGACATGCCTTGAGGTCAATAGTTTTACATCATGTTTCATGTGAATATGTTCTACAGGTGCTGGACCACTTGGTGATTCAAAAACTAAATGCAGAGGGTAAACTGGAGAAAAAAGAAGCCAAAAAAGGAGGAAGTTATTTCGATAAAGTAAGAACATTTGTGAAACTGTATATTTGTTAGCTTGTGTACATTGTACTATATGATGTCTTTGTAGATAACAAAATCCCAAACTACTAAGGTGATATCGTCTTCTATTTGTATTTTATAAATTGCATTGAGTCATTAAATTTACAGTCATGGTGTTTTATTTTTTATTCTTTTTCATAATTACTGTATCAAACATTTTCTTCTTAAATGACAGAATGAGCTGTCCAAAATCTTACGATTTGGAGCAGAAGAGCTTTTTAAGGAAGAAAGAAATGATGAAGAAAGCAAGAAACGACTCTTAAGTATGGATATAGATGAGATTCTTGAAAGAGCTGAGAAGGTTGAAGAGAAGACAGCTGAGGGAGAACAAGAACACGAGTTATTAGGTGCATTTAAGGTATGGACAGTACCATGAATTTGTTGTGTGTTGTTCAAATTATGAG
Organism: Calophaca sinica; assembly: GCA_037113605.1. Classification (NCBI taxonomy): domain Eukaryota; kingdom Viridiplantae; phylum Streptophyta; class Magnoliopsida; order Fabales; family Fabaceae; genus Calophaca; species Calophaca sinica. The sequence goes on along the minus strand of CM073736.1, from coordinate 121,485,888 downwards.
TTCTTTGTAATGATTTTTTTTTTTTAATTTCTCAGGTGATAGGTTTGTATAGGATGAGAGATTTACTAAGTTGTTTCTCCTTTTTACTTTTCAATCTGCAGGTTGCCAATTTTTGTAATGATGAAGATGATGCAAGTTTCTGGAGTCGTTGGATAAAGCCTGATGCTGTATTCCAAGCAGAGGTTTGATCCTGTTCTTTTTATAGATATACTCTGACAAAAAGCCTGTATCGATGTTGTTGAATTTCTAAGAATTACATGTGTATGTAATGTTTGTTTTTGTAAATGCTTAGCATGATATTCTTTTACTTTATCGTCTATTTTTGTTTCTTTTAGGAAGCTCTTGCTCCACGTTCTGCAAGAAATATTAAAAGCTATGCTGAGGCTGATCCATCTGAAAGGAGTATTAAAAGAAAAAAGAAGGAACCTGAACCACCCGAACGAGTTCAGAAACGCCGGAAAGTAGAGTATTCAGCTCCTGCAGTACCAATGATTGAGGGAGCCTCTGTCCAAGTGAGAAGTTGGTCATATGGGAATTTATCTAAAAGAGATGCACTCCGTTTTTCTCGTGCAGTAAGATTCTATTACTTCCCGAAATTTTCGGTGTTATCTTCCTATAAAGCTTTTGGCAGGGCCTAATAAGACCTTTAAGCATTTTGTTGATTGGTATGTTGTTGACAATCTTCATCCCAGTAAGTGTCGTGCTTTTTTTCCCCTGCCATCTGGGAAAGAAGTAGCTGGTTATTTAAATTAAACTTTAAAAGTGAGTTATAAAGACCGAAGGGTGTAAGTGAGCAGAAGAGAAACTGGATTATAGAATGTTTGTTTTCTACCTGGCCTCTTGGATGTGAGGCTCAATTTTTGGCTTAAGCTTGAATCAGCAGAGCTTCTGAGACATGAGCTTGAGCCTTGAGGTGGAACTGAATTTCAAACTTATGTCAGAGTTTGTTTGGTTACTATAATATTTAACATAAACATATATTTCATCTCCATTTATGTTAGTCTGAAACAATTAATGCTTGGTGTTTCTTTTCTTCAAAAATTGTATAACAAACTCATATGGACATATGTGCACATGATGGTCTCAGGCTTGGCTTGACTATGAATTAAGAAAGCTCAAAATGGATTGCATGTCACCTGGAATGTGTCTTCCTTTTCTGTGCGGGTTTTCTGTGTTTATCAGATATGACATGGATTTTTTGGTCACATGCATGTTCTTTAATTTCTATTTTAGTAGAGAGTGATCTTCATCTTGTCAACATCTAAGATGTCTCTCCCGCTCCTTTTATTTTTGGACAGTTAATTGTTGTGCCTCCATGTGGGTCATAGCCAATGTTTGTGTTGATGTTCCATTTACTGCTCCTTTGAGTTAATGATACCCTTTTCTTTTTCTTGCTCTCTTGGCTCTTTGAGGATGATGATTTGTCTTATTAGCTTGTGCTCGCTGTTTGTGTATGTGTCATATGTGTGCTTCTTATATGCTGCATTTTTGTTATTATCTTTGGTAGTAAATAATTTGCTCTTGTATGTTCATCTCCAATTAAATGATCAGGTTATGAAATTCGGGAATGAGAACCAAATCGACTTAATAGTTGCTGAGGTTGGTGGTGCAATTGGGGCAGCTCCATCTGAAGCACAAATTGAACTTTTCAATGCTCTAATAGATGGCTGTTCAGAAGCAGTGGAACTTGGAAATCTGGATCTTAAGGTTTGTATATAATTGAGTTCTGTTAAAGCTGGTATGGAATTGATTATTTGTATTCTTAGTATTTCTTTAGATGCTTATAACATGTAATATTTTATCCAGGGGCCTGTGCTGGATTTTTTTGGTGTCCCAGTGAAAGCAAACGATTTACTTAACCGTGTCCAAGAACTTCAACTCCTTGCAAAGCGCATTAGTCGGTATGAAGATCCCATTTCACAATTCCGTGTTTTATCATATCTCAAACCTTCAAACTGGTCGAAAGGTTGTGGGTGGAATCAAAGTAAGTGTACCTTTTATGTAGTTTGTATAATGTATGCCATTTAGTGACTTAATTGCTGCTTTTGCTAATAATATTTTACTTTTTTACAGTTGATGATGCAAGATTGCTTCTTGGAATACATTACCATGGATTTGGTAATTGGGAAAAGATTAGATTAGATGAAAGGCTTGGCCTCATGAAAAAAATTGCACCTGTGGAACTCCAACACCATGAAACTTTCTTGCCACGGGCTCCAAATTTGAGAGACCGTGCTAATGCCCTTTTGGAGCAAGTATGCCTATTACATGAGTTCTAATTTTAGTGTTGTTTTTTTTTTTTTGTTTCTTCTGTATTTACAATTTACAAATCTGCCAAGGGGAACTTTAATTCCTTCCTTTCTCTTTCTTTCTTTCTAATGCCTATACATAACTTCCGATTCTTCTGCTAGACTTCGTACTTACTTCTCATGACGTTGTTTGGTACACAATGACCTCCTCCTCACTACAGTGGCTACTAAAAAGAAGAGAATAGGAAGCACAGAAGCAACACACATGAGCAGGGAGGTCATACTATGAGTTGAGGGCAATAAACATTAGTAGTCTGTATTAGAGTATAATGTTGATAAATTGTACAGTAGCTTAGATATTTCTAGAATCTTCTGTAATGAGTGTGTGTTAGTCACTGTTAGGACAGTTATAACTTAAACGAACTAAAATTGATCTGTAACAGATCAGCAGGTTCATCCTCACTTTAAAATCATAAACATAGTCACATTTTCAGATTCCAGAACACTCTTCTCTCTATTCCTCTTATAACAGAATTTTGATCTGGCAAAAAGTAGTGTGAAGAGAAGGGAATTTGGTTGATTGGAACAAGAATATATGGGGGGAAAGAAAGGGAAGGGTGAGGCAGGCATGGATTGAGTGAGGACTTGGAATCTCCAATTGACTGGGCTATCTTTATAATTTTGTTCCCATGTTTTTATCCTTTAGTGTAATATCTCTCTGAGACTGATTCATGAATATTTTTCAGATTTTTCTAATACAATACAATAGATTTCTGGTCCAGTTTTCTATCGTGTCTACATGATTATATGCATGCTTATCTCTTTTTGTTTCAATGTTTAAGTCTTTTCGGACTTTAAATTCCAGGCTAATGTCCTGCATTACTCTGATTTTTTTAGACTTGCATCCATACAAAGTATATTTACCATGCATATTAAGCTTTTGTTCTCCAATTTGTTGGTTTTTAGTCTACCAAGGGAAATGTGAAGGTTGCTGTTTATGAACACTTATTTTGTGTATTCCAGTAATAAAAAACAGTACATATGGGTAAATTGGGACAGTGATTTGAATTAATGCTAGTCCTCACAACAATCATACTGGTGGCCTTTTCTTGTATGTGTAAGTTAAGATTCCCCCACCATACAATTTATGATCTGCTTCCTACTGAACTTTTTTAGTTCTTTCTTTGGTCCTTCATTTGTTGATTGATGCTATGTTCTTTGTTGAATCGATCTTTATTGCTTGTCATTAGCCATAATGTCTTTATTTTTCTTGTTGTCTAGGAACTTGCTGTTCTTGGTGTAAAAAATGTGAATAGCAGAGTTGGACGGAAGCCTTCCAATAAAGAGAGAGAACATATGATGAATATCTCACTGTTGCATGGGCAGGAGAAGAAGAAAAAAATGGGTTCTGTTCGTGTCCAAATGAGAAAGGATAGTTTTCAGAAACCCCAGAAGGTTGAACCTATTGTAAAAGAGGAGGGTGAAATGTCCGACGATGAGGAAGTATATGAGCAGTTTAAGGAGGTAAAATGGATGGAATGGTGTCAAGATGTGATGGTTGAAGAAATGAAAACTTTGAAACGTCTTCACCGGTTGCAGACAACTAGTGCCAATCTTCCAAAGGAAAAGGTACCCTGTAGGCTTCTTTTCTTTTATCATGTCTATTTAGAATATGCTTACCCTATTTACTTTCCCCCTTGTCTCTTTTAGGTTCTTTCAAAAATACGCAACTATTTACAACTTCTTGGGCGAAAGATAGATCAAACTGTGTTAGAAAATGAAGAAGAACCCTATAAGCAAGATAGTAAGTGCTTTTTTCCATTTCGAATATTTCTCAGTGTTTTCCTCACGGGAAGGTTTCTGCTTTGTTCATATGTCAGGGGTTCTTTTATTTTTGTTGTTGGTCTCCTATTTCCTCATAGAGGACAGGAGTTGGCCTTTGTTTTTTAGGGTTCTCTAAGTCTCTATTACACTATTGAATTTTTTTTTTTCTTTGCTTATTTGCAGGAATGACAGTACGACTGTGGAAATATGTATCCACCTTTTCACATCTTTCAGGGGAGAGGCTTCATCAAATATATTCCAAACTTAAACAGGAACAAGACGATGAGGCTGGGGTTGGCCCCTCTCATGTCAATGGGTCAATATCTGTTTCATTTAGCAGAAATGGAAACCCATTCCGTCGCAACACGGAGAGGCAAAGAGGATTAAAAAATATGACTACCTACCAAATGCCAGAACCAGTTAATAACACAGGAAAATCTGAGGCATGGAAACGGAGAAGAAGAGCTGAAAGTGATGATCATTTCCAGGGTCAGCCGCCACCTCAAAGAACCATGAGTAATGGAAACCGGATCACTGATCCTAACTCACTTGGGATCCTTGGTGCCGGACCGTCTGACAAACGTTTTGTTAGGGAGAAACCTTATGGGACACAACCTGGTGGGTTTCCTTCCAAACAAGGCTTTTCTTCAGGAATAAACTAGCCAGCTTTGTGGGATCTGAGCGGCGGATTACTAGTGTTGGCGGCCGGCTTTCACTCTGCATTTACACAGCTTCAGCTACTGTATATTCTCTGGAATTTTTTTTTCCGCCACCCATGAGAATAAGAACTGCAGATCCTTTTTTAGTGTCCTGAAGTGGATCTGAAAAATATCTCTACACTGGGATTTACATCCTTGAACGAGGTAGCTGAAGCCAATGAAGATTTGGTGCAAGATGAAACCGAGTTTTGCAATTATTTCTTTTTGTCCTTCTGATTTCTACCTTCCTTGAAGATGAGCCAAGCGAAGTGTTCACATACTAAAAACTTTGAAACGAGAGTTTTCCCACTTGCTATAGACATACTTAGGAAAGTGTACATGGTCGGTTCTGCAATTTTACTGGACTTAACTGCTCACTCCATAAAGTTAGTTGATGCAGCCAGAATTGTATTTGATTTTGTGATAATTATAGCTATAATCTCCAAGATATTGTAACTCTTGAAGTTAGTTTCATTAGTTATTAGTGAATGAAAAATGAATTCTCGGCTTCTTGCCCCAAGCTTTTCCTGCATTTGGTTAAAGCTTGATACGTTTCCAGTATTTCATAGAATGCCTGTGCCCAAGTGACTCTTTGAAACGTTGTTCTGACGTCTTTAAGATTTTTTCTTCTTCTAAAGAAGCATTCCCCTTCCTTTATATTTCAAGTTTAAGTATTATTCTTTCTTTGACAATCATAAGTAGTGATATCGTTGATTTGTGGATCTGGTTTTATCTATTTGGTATGACCATCTATCTTGAAATTAAGATAATGATTCTGATAAATAATTCATGCATGCACGCCTTTTGTTTTACTCCTCGATGTTGTGGTCATCACAAAAGTTTATATATTTTTTACGTAAAATATACTTTAAGATTGTTTTTAAAATAACTGTCACATTTTTTTGATAGAAAAAAATAGTTGGTGTCTAAGCATTTAAGTGGTTGATCATAAACCATGATTATGAGTCGTTCGATCGCACGGTTCTATCGAATCTTATAATGCACCACTTGCACCGAATAATTTTTTCTTCTTTTCTAATTTCTCCCCCCTTTCTCCTCCTCTCTCAAATGGTGGAAATGAATTAAGGTGCCATAGCTGTACTACTACTGTGGACATCGCGGTTATTCTATGATGGAACAATGGTGGAGTTGCGAGCCTGGCGGCAACAAAAATCATTAACACTGCATTTGAACTGGAAAAAAAAACACATTTGCAACACAAAATGGATTTATGGATTGCAACACCCAAAAACTGGATTCACGAAGAAGATTTACGGATTCTGCAACACAAACGTTTACAAATTGCAACACAAAGTGAATACACTAGTAATTTCTTAAAGAGAAATGATATACAGATAACCGATTTGCGACAACCATACGCGACACCATATGTCACCGTTCATGCGTTGTTACGTGGTTAATGACTTGTAAATACTTGGTTAATTCAGTTTATTACGTGGTTAATGAGTTATTATTTTTTTTGACAGAATTAATCTCTTTTTTCACAACCCACTAAAAAATACATTGTTAATGACTTGCAAATATTTGGTTAGTTCAGTTCATTACGTGGGTAATGGTTATTATTATTATTTTGAACATATTTAATTTCATTTTTTTACAATTCACCAAAAAATTCATGGTTAATGACTTGTAAATACTTGGTTAATACATTTTATTACGTGGTTATTGGGTTAATCATACTTCACATGTATTTTTTAGTGGGTTGTGAAAAATGTAATATCAAAATGACCCATTAAGTCATTAACCATGTAATAAAGTGAAATAACCAAGTATTTACAAATCATTGATCATGTTCATTTTAGTGGTTTGAAAAATGTAGTATCAAAGTAACTTATTAACCATGTAGTGTCAAAGTAACTCATTAACCACGTAATGAACTGCATTAACCAAGCATTTACAAGTTATTAACCATGTATTTTTTACTGGGTTGTGAAAAATAAAATTATGTAAAATAAATGATAACCCATTAACCACGTAATAAACTGAATTAACCAAGTATTTTTAGGTCATTAACTACGTATTTTTAAGTGGGTTGTAAAAAATGAAATTAATTCTGTACAAAAAAATAATAATAACATATTAACCACGTAATGAACTGAATTAACCAAATATTTACAAGTCGTTAACCATGTACTTTTTAGTGGGTGTGAAAAAGAAATTAATTCTGTAAAAAAAATGATAATCAATTAACCATGTAATGAACTGAATTAACTAAGTATTTATAAGTCATTAACCACGCAATAACGCATGGACAGGGATATACGGCGTCGCATACGATTGTCACAAATCGATTGCCTATATAAGATTTCTCTTTCTTAAATATCTCGTCAGGTCAATACACTAGTTTTTTTTTTTTGAGGATAGGTCAATACACTAGTTAATTACGTAAAAGTGAAGTGATTTGTAATTACTTATATATTATATTAAATAGAAGATAGATATATAGATGAGTCCCTAAATAAACAGATATATAGATGAGTCACGTGTGACGGGACTAGGTCCTATCATGTTCTTCATTAATTAATTAATACATTTGGAAATAATGAATAGATTAAACTTTCAATTTAGTCTATAAACTTACACTCTATTTTTTTTTAGTCTCTAAAACATATAAAAATAATAAGTACTCTCAAGTTTGTGAAATCTATCAAATTAGTCCATAAAATTTTATAAGTAATCCGTTACTTTAGGGACTAATTTGATGAATTTTACAAATTTTAGAGACTACTTATTATTTTTATATATTTTTTTAAACAATATTTTCATATATTTTAATAACTAAATAGAAAACAGAGCGTAAGTTTAAAGAAATTGGGGGGTTTTACTCAAAAGAAAATTTATTACATAACGTATCATATCGTGCTGGCTCCAAATATCGATAAATATGAGTTTTCTCATTTGCATGAAACTGGATTGGCGCAGTCTTTGATTTGATTTGTCCAAAAATATGAAGGAAAAGAAAAAAAAAAATACTAGTACAACTAAAGAGAGATAGAGAAGGGTGATTGCAGGTAATCTGCATCCGTAATACATATCAGCCACGTACGTGTGACGTGAGTGGATCCTATCCGTTCATACTCTTCAATTCATCAACAAATTTGAAATTTGAAAATAAATAAAATTTATTGCATGATAACGTATCCTATCTTGCTCGATCACTCCATAAACACGCGTCTTCTCATTTGCACCTTAACACACATAAGGGTGATCTCTTCCTCATAATTGTCACTGAAGATTCAATTCTCTCATCAAGGTACTAACTAGAATCTGAACATTGTCTCATATATTTGCATGTATTTTAGTCATCTATGTTTGGTTCTTTCAAGTGAATGAATTCTATAAGCAATTTTGCTCTGTCTCTAGCTATATCTGTATTTCTACATTGTGTCCAATTTTCATTATTTTCTAATGAAAATGGTTTTGGAAGTGGAAAAATCAAGTTTTTTTTGGGGGGGGGGGGTAGCAAGTTCATATTCGTACAATAAATTGTCATGTGTTAGATCAACTATTCTATTTCTATGTTGTTCTGGTCACCATATTTGTTTTTTTTTTTTCAATGTAAAATTGAGGTGGGGTCCAAAAAAAGTTTTTCCAACAAAGAATGATCATTTTCAGAAATCCTAAAAATGTTCTTATAGAGTAACAATGATAATACTCAACCTTGTAATATCATGATATAAATGAGTCAATTTCACTTTCAAGCAGTTTTTTGTTGTTGTTGATTTTACACAGGTGGTTCATTGAAAGGAGTCAAATAATTAAGTGGTTGAATTCAGAGAGGTTGAGATTTGAAGGAAGGAAATTAAGATGGATTATGTTAATGGACCCGGAAGACACCATCTCTTTGTTCCAGGGCCTACCAACATCCCAGAACCGGTTATTCGAGCAATGAACCGTAACAATGAGAACCACCGTACTCCAGCAATACCACCATTGACAAAATCTCTGCTTGAGGATGTCAAGAAGATTTTCAAGACTACTATTGGAATCCCATTTCTCATCCCCTCAACTGGTATATATTGATCACAAGTGCATGCATGTTGGATATTTTGAGTAATTCAAAGATTTTTAATCATATATTTTTGTTATGTGAGAAATATTGAAAAATGTTTTATAAATTTATTTATTTTTATTTGTGATAAATTTTGACTTGATTTTAAATCAATATTTATACATGTTGATTGATTAGTGTTCATTCTAATTTATGACTATTTAATGGTAGATTAATTTCTGAAACAGAAATTTTAAATTGAATTGAAATTTATTAATTGCATTGTCTCCCCCATTTAAATTAAAACATTTACACTTAATTGTGTTTAAATTCTTTTATTTTATTTTTTTTGGTATTGTTTAAATTCTTTTATTACATGTCTTTTGATTTGTTAGATAATTTCTATAGAACACTAGAAGCACAATCTGTGTCGAAGTTTTGTTGCCTTTCCTCTTTTATGGTTTTTTTCGTTTTTATTTATTGGGTTGCTCTATTCTCTTGTATTATCCCTGTTGTACTGATACCTCAGTCCTATCTGGGAAGAACCTGTTTCGTCTTGGGCGAATAAATCCTTGAGGACAGTGTGTCTTCACGTGGCTCAGGTTATGTTACTATGTTTGTGGTACATGATTAATGGTTCTATGTTTGATGCTACATTGTGTGTGGGTTCATGGTCATGAGATCGCGACTTACTGTGTTGCTGACCATATTTTTTAATGGTGGACATGTCAAATTGTTCATTGTATAATTTGTATTTTTATTATTTGGTATAGTTTTGGTGATGCTAATCTATATCGGCTTAGTCATCCAAATGGCGTACAACAAGATTTTAGATTGCAGTTGTATCGCATTAATTCTTGATGCTGCGGAGAATTGCATTCAAATACTGATGATACACCTCAATCGCGGCTGCAGTCGCATATACCACCATAAAAAACAATGATATCACAGCCGCAATCGCGGTCGATGTCGTGGAAGTTGACTAGATTTGTTACGTTGTTTACATTGATGACTCAAATGCATCCCAGTAATCAACAATCTTGATCATTCAAGCTCAATATACTCCTTAGACTATATCACTCTTGGAACATGATTTTGTAGACTGGAAAATTTTGAACAAAAGCTGAATTCTAATTAAGATGATATTATAGAATACTAGTTGTATTTACTTTTCTTTTATATCTTTCTTGTTCCTTGGTTTTGTGTGTTTGTTAATTTAAACAATGATGGTAAGGTTAGTACATGAATAAATATTAATTATTTTTTTTAGTTGGTTGGTATACTGGAAAAAGTGTTGGTCGACTCACTTGCCTATCTTAATATGTTATCTCCTAATTGAGTGATGCTCCTGCATTTGTTTCAGGTACTGGTGCATGGGAGAGTGCACTGACAAATACATTGTCTCCTGGGGATCGCATTGTATCTTTCCTAATTGGTCAATTCAGCTTGCTTTGGATTAATCAGCAGAAACGCCTCAACTTTAAAGTTGATGTTGTAGAGAGTGAATGGGGTCAGGGTGCCAATCTTGATATTCTGGAATCAAAACTTGCTTCAGATACAACTCACACCATTAAGGCAATTTGCATTGTTCACAATGAGACATCAACTGGGGTCACAAATGACTTGGCCAAACCGAGAAAAATTCTTGGTGAGTATTATGCTTTCTAATATTGATGCTTCTTATTATATATATATATCTTCTGGTCATCATCATAACTTTGCATGCTGATGTCTTGATATATGCATCTAGCGTGTATCATTCATTTCCAATCACTAGTTTTTCAAGCCTTCAGGATTTTACTATTCTTGTCTATTCTATAGAAGTTTATGGGTTTTAGATAAAAAATGAGAAGATAAAAGAACATATACCTTTGAAATCTAATAATGGTGTCATATGATTGATAATGACTAGATACTAACTTGATAAAAACTCGATAATAGTTTGATACAAAAACTAAGCATTAACCCCCTATTTATAGAGATACATGACTACTAATCCTAAATAAATTGAGAAATCAGGAAACAAAACCATGATTATAATAACATTTTTTACTTTCGTTGTTTTTGATCTGTTTTCATTTCTAAAATAAATAGTAACAATAAAAATATGTTTGTCGGGTTGTTCCCATTCTAAATTTTAGAAAATAAAATCAGTATTTTTGAAAATTTTGACAATGTTAAAAGGTTTTCTCCGTTTCCGAAAATGAATATTAAAAGCAGTAACCGAACATTAGAAAATTTTGAAAACTAGACATAAACAATTTAAATATCCCTCTTCTCCAAACCTCTACCCTCATCAAATCAAAAATGAAAACCGAAAACATTTTGAGGAAGTAAACAAGTCCTAAGTAGTATGGAAACACTAATTTCAAGAGATATTCTAAGATATATTAAAAGAAAATTAATCCTACGAGATCAACTAGTACGATATTTTCTTATATTGTAACATGTATAATTATGTATTTATTTTCCTTAAACGGATCTCCTATTCACATTGTATTTTGACTCATGCAGATGAGTATCAGCACCCAGCCCTTGTTATTGTTGATGCAATATCTTCCATTGGTGCCATTGATTTTCGTATGGATGAATGGGGAGTTGATGTAGCAGTGACTAGTTCCCAGAAAGCTCTTTCCCTTCCCACTGGCATGGGCATTGTCTGTGCAGGTCCTAAGGCCATTGAGGCTTCAAAATCTGCTAAATCACTTAGAGCTTACTTTGACTGGAATGATTACTTGAAATTCTACAAATTGGGAACCGATTGGCCTTACACTCCTTCCATTCAGTTGCTTTATGGTCTGAGAGCAGCCCTTGACCTTATTTTTGAGGAAGGTCTTGAAAATGTGATTTTAAGGCACAAACGTTTAGCCACAGCAGCCAGGTTTGTTAGTTTTAGATTTTGATATAATTGATTTAAAAAGAATTGGTATTACTTATTTATTTTGACAAAATCCATTCCATAACTTAGTTATTTAGAGTTCTGAAGGGTTATGAGGGTTGGAACTCGAGCAACCCCTAGGTAGGTTAGAATCCTACCTGACGATAGGCCCTGGTTTCCGTGTCTATCGAGAAAGGCTTTTTCCGGTATACCGCTCTCCGAAGAGAGCCTATGATATCTTTGGTCTTTTTCCCGTGCATCCTTTCTGTTTGTTGGTCAACAACCAACCACATATAGTTTTTTTAAGTCTCTTCTTCTTCTTTGGAGCTTGTTCGTCTTGTTTTAGATTGTAACATAATTGATTTTAAAGAAATTGAGATTAAACAAAGTTATTTGTGTTTAGTAATGACATTTTAAAAGTGAGTTTAAAAAAAATGATTTTGTTTGGATAATAAAGCAGAATTACGTTTTATATGTATATATAAAAAATATTGTGGGTCTCACATCCAAAATAGTTTTTACTCAACGATAAAGTTAGAAATCACATTTCCATAAAAATCAATTCTACTCATCCCAAAATCGATTTTAGACACCACGTTTTTGCTATCCAAACATGTGTGTTTATCATTTCTACTTGATTCGTTTTTGCTACCAAAATTGATTATGGGTAGTTGGAATCTAAATCAAACATGCATTTAGCCATTGTTTGGTTTCACGTTGACCTATCTTAAATGCACGGTGTCAGAGCAAAAAGCCATTTAAGTATGATAAAAATGTGTTTGGGTCTTCTATAGAGAATCAATTTTGGTGTTCAAAATTGATTCTACTTGAAGCAACAAATAGTAGCTTTCACGGTCACTGTAAATTGATTCTGCCTATTGCATGTTTGCTATTCCACAATTGCCCTTGTTATTTTTTTTTGAATTTTTTTTCACTTGATTGAATATTTTTTTTTTTAAACGTGGTGTGCTTTTCTATTTGATAACATTATGGCTGTGCTTAGCAGATCAGTGCAGCAATATGTCAACTTTTTTCTAAATTTAAGTTACGTCTTTATTAACGTCGGTATTTATTATTTAAAAAATATTATAACATAACTTTTTGAAAACAAATTAAAAAATCGTTATTTTTAAAAATTAAAGAGTCTCTTTAAATAAATTATACTAACATAATGTTATGCTAATTTAGTATTTATGTTGTCTATTTGAAGTTTCTAATATAATTTTAAGTTAGGACCCATTTTGGTAATTGCACACTAAAAAACAATTTTGATTCAACCTATCCAAACAACGAGAATTGATAAGAATCACTTTTTTTTTAAATGTATCCAAACAGAAATTACTTTACGTTCAACTTACTTTTAACCAAAATCAATTCTACAAAATTAATTCTATCAAAATCAATTTTGGTCACCGCAGAACCAAACACACGCTTAGTCGATGTTTGGATTCACTTTTAGGAGAGACAAAAGTGATTCTAAAGACATAAAATTGATTTTGACATGTTTGAGTATTCTCGAGTATAATTGATTTTACCTCTAGAATTGATTCTGACTTGAAGCAAAGATTTGAAGCTTTTGTCTCCAAACATGATTTTTACCCCCAAATTTTTTGTTCAACTCACTTTTACGTGTATGTATCTAAACATAAATCGTTTTACATTCAACTCACTTTTAACTAAAATCAATTCATTCAAAATCAATTTTTGCCACCGTAGAACCAAATACACACTTACTTTATCATGGGCAATCCCTACTCCCCTTAAACATCACTAACTAATTAAAAGAATCATTATTTAGAGTTCTTGCTTTTGAGCAATGATTTATCAAAAATATTAAGAGTTTTAAAGTTTTTGGTACATGTTTAAAGACACGGTCTCATAAGTTCTCAATATGCAGGCTTGCAGTAGAGGCATGGGGTTTGAAGAATTGCTGCCAAAAGAAGGAGTTGTACAGTGACAGTGTGACTGCTGTTCTTGTTCCTCCTAACATTGATGGTAATGAAATAGTTAGTAGGGCATGGAAGAGATACAACTTGAGCTTAGGACTTGGATTAAACAAAGTTTCTGGGAAGCTTTTCAGAATAGGACATCTTGGCCATATCAATGAGGTATATATTAATTAATTTCTCAAACACTCATCATCTGCAAATATTGCAAGGATATTATTCACAGGGATTGCTGCAATTCCTTCCCTTCCATAACTATTAATATTTTATAGCTTTTTATTTTTATTTTTAAACTATGAAATCTTTATAAATCTAAAATTTAATTATTTTTTTTCTCCAGCTACTACATTTATTTAATAATTACATGAATAATTATTTAAGATAAAATAAAGAGGAAAATAGATAAATTGATAACTTTTGATTTTTCACAAACTATAGTGAATTATTAATAGGGATTGAATAAGGGTATTGTAGTTTAGATATAATAATATTTTGTATCAATTAAATATTTTTTAATTTGTGTACACTAACTTTAAATATAACTAGTTATGGAATGGAGGAAATAAGTAGGATCCTATCAAAATTAGTTAATACTTATAAGGCTTAATTGCACTTTTGGTCCCTGAGGTATCGCTATTGTGTAGTTCTGGTCCTTTAGGTTTTAATTGAGCGAATTGGATACTCCAAGTATCGTGATTGTATGATTTTGGTCTCACAAATTCTAATTGAGTGAATTGAGTCATCTAGGGTATCATAATTGTGTGATTTTGATCTCTTCCTTCAATTTTTATTAAATCTATAACCAAAAAATGACGTAAGAGTTTTAAATTTTTAAGCCAACCAACAAGCCACTAAGACCAAGTTATGTGATGGGTTATACTCACATGTGACACATGAGCATTTGCAATTAGAAATTAAACAGCAAAATGGACCAAAATCACAATAATTGGAAGACCCAATTCGCGCAGTTAGAACCTGAGGGACCAAAGTCGCACCGTCACAATACCTTGATGACCCATGTCACATAATTGCAACCCAAGAGACCAAAATCACACAATTACGATACTTTAAAAACTAAAAATGTAATTAAGCCTACTCATAAAAAGAGTGACATCTTTCTCAAAATAGTAGTAGATGTTTCACCCATTGCTCTTCTTTTCTGTTAGCTGTCTCAGATAGCTCAGTGAAGTGTGTTAGAAATAGCAGCAAGGTTTAGTTCTTTCTATTTTGTTAGATAATGTTTAATACGCATGTAATAAATTATATTAATGTTAAAAAAATTTCATTTATTAAATTACTACAAAGTTGCTACTTGTTTAGTAATTTTTCATATGTATGTATATTTGCAGTTGCAACTTTTGGGTTGTCTTGCTGGTGTGGAGATGATACTCAAAGACGTGGGTTACCCTGTAAAGCTTGGAAGTGGAGTTGCTGCTGCTAGTGCATACTTACATAACCATATTCCTTTGATCCCTTCTAGAATTTGAGTCACGAGGCATTCTTGTGATTCCTTTTTTTTTTTTTTTTGTACTCTTCTTTCATGGTTTTCGCTTTAAGTAATCATGGTTTTTTGCAATGTACGGAGATTAATCGTGACATTTTTTTTCGTTTCAGCACATTCTGTTACTGGTATTTGAATTTGAATTACCATGGAATTGTCTTACAACGGTTACCACTCTTATCAGGAATGCTTATGGGAATAATAGTGACATGAGTCAAAAAGAATAATACTTTTACATTTTGTTATAATTTTGAAAAGAGATAATAATTTTACATTTTTGTTATAATTTAAGCAGAAAATATAAAAAAAATATTTCTTATATTCAATGATACAAATCAATTGTTATATATGAAGATCCATTTTGTTTTAACTATAAAAATACACACAAGGGCTAACAAATTGACATCATATAACTTTGGTATGCTGGCTTCTTCGGTTGTAGGGATTACTACCGGAAGAGCCGTGCTCCTACCAAGGTCGTCTCTAATATTTCGGATGTCCCGTGCGAACCGAAAAATTGTGCCCTATTTTTTTATAAGTCAAATATATGTTGATTATCAAAAGTATGTAGCTTTCAACACACAAGAGGTGTAAAAAGCTAGCCATTAATTGGGTGAACAGTCACTTTGGTCCCTAAATATGTTAGGCGTTATCACATTAGTCCCTGATTATATCAAAATTACAGATTAATCCTCAAATGTGTCTTTTGTCAGTCAGTTTGGTCTCTGAGAGAGCAAATTTGTATGTTAATTCAGGGACCAAACCGATAATAAGTAGTCACTTTAAGGGACTAAGGTGACTAAAGAATTAGTATTTGGGGATTAATTTGTAATTTCAATACAATCGGAGGTTAGTGTGACGGTGCCTAACACTTTTAGGAACCAAAGTGGTTGTTTACCCATCATTAATTGTTTTAATACAACCTCAATGAAATAAAATATTGCAAAAGAAAAGTTAAAGATTACTGCAACATTGAAAAGTTCAAACTAAACCAACAAATTACAATAGAATTATTAATTATAGCAAAAGTAGTTAATGTGTTTTATCAACCCGAACATGTAGTAACATCCGTAAGTAAATTTTTTTTTTGATGCCCCCTAAAAAATGGGGCCCTATGCGGTCGCACACCCCATTCACCCTCAGGGCCATCACTGGCTCCTACCAAAGTAATTGTATTTTCCCGACAATTGATGTTGTGCAGGCGAAGGGTGATTATGGATGGTAATGCTATACTATATTACTGTGTATATTATGTGCAGGGCATCAAGAAACGTGGGTACATTTGTTTGCCTTTTGCGATTTCTCATTTTTTGTTTGATATGTTATTTGTAGGTGATTAGGGGTAGAATTGGTTATGCCGATTGATTTACCTAATCTTTTTTTTTTCTTTATCTTTTTGGGGGAGGTCGGTTTTTATAGGAAGGCTTTGACTTTGATTTGATATGTAGTGTTGTGGGTTATCTAAGTAATGAGTGTATTTTCTATAATAGGGTGGATGATGTTTTGGTTATTGTGCAATTACTCATTTCGTTAATGTATATAAGGAAAGAGAGTAAGGCTTTATCTTGGAAATGATTTTTGGCTATATAGGTCAAAGTGAAGTCATTGCTTCTTTTATGAATGGTATGGACAACTACTTTTAGGCTTTTTCTATCCACACCCCCCATTGGACTAGCCACACCCCCTGTCAGCTTTTTTGTTGATGAAAAGACTAAAAAACCCTACCCCCAAACCAAATCTCCAGCCACAGCCCTGAACTCCATCCTCACAGCCTGACCTCACAGCCTGAACTCCATCCTCATTCACTACCAATTTCGTTTTTTAATATCTCTCTCTCTCCCACGCTCTCTCCCATCCATTGTGACCCAGGTCCGATTCTCACCTCCACCATTTTCGTTGGTGGCGCAACCCACTCCTACGACAGTGGACGGTGAGCCGTCTGTTTTTTTTTCTTCACCTGCGAATCGTCCGTGAATTGAATTCACGTACTCACACGTGAATTCAATTCACGTAATAGTTGTTTTTTACATTCGTCTAACTTCACGTAAATTAAATTCACGGAAGGATAATTGGTAAACTGGTTACGTAAATTCAATTTACGGAACATCCGTAAATTCAATTCACGGAAGTAACGTAAATTCAATTCACGGAAGAATATAATTTGTAAACTGGTTACGTAAATTAAATTCACAGAACATCCGTAAATTCAATTTACGGAACATCCGTAAATTCAATTCACGGAAGAATATAATTTGTAAACCTGTTACGTAAATTAAATTCACGGAACATCCGTAAATTAAATTCACGGAAGAATATAATTTGTAAACCTGTTACGTAAATTCAATTAACAGAACGCACGTAAATTAAATTTACGGAACGTACGTAAATTCAATTCACGGACGGTTATAATTTTTAAACTACTCTCGTAAATTCAAATAACGTATGTTTTGTAAATTCAATTTACGGATATTCCGTAAATTCAATTTGCGGAACATACGTAAATTCAATTTACGAATGCTGAAATATTTGATTTCAATTTTGTATGACTTTAAAACAGTTCTAAAATATTGTGAATGCTTTCCATGCAGTAAATGGAGGTCGATCAAGATAATTTTGATGAAGTGGATGACGGTGTGGAATACGAAAATACTGAATTCGAAGTGGATTGTACTGAAAAATTTACCACGGACAATGTAATTAATTTTTGCCTCTAGCCTTTAGCAAATTTACATTGTTGCAAGTATTTGTTTCAACTTTGTCATTTTTTTCTTTATAGGTGTTTGCCACGCGAAGTGATTTGTTACAATGGGCTAGAAATGTTGGGAAGGAAAATGGAATAGTTGTGGTGACTATTAGGTCTGAAACAGCAACAGGACGTTCAGGAACAAAGACAAAATTAGTCCTTGGTTGTGAAAGAAGCGGCAAATACAGACATGGGAAGAACCTTGAACTGGCGATGAGTACGGGCACCAAAAAATGTGATTGTCCCTTTAGATTGAAAGGGAGACCCACGAGTGGCGGTGAAGGATGGATCCTGATTGTATCATGTGGGTTGCACAACCACGAGTTGGCTGAAACATTTGTTGGCCATTCTTTTGTTGGTCGTTTGTCATGTGAAGAAAAGACTTTACTAGAAGGCATGACAAAGAATATGGTTAAACCGAGAAACATTTTGCTAACAATGAAGAATAATAATGCTGAGAATATGACTACTATGAAGCAGATTTACAATGCACGATAAGCATATCGGTCATCCATTAGAGGTAATAGAACTGAAATGCAGCAACTACTGAAGTTGATGAACTGCGATCGTTATGTCTATCGATATAGGTTGGTGGAAGGTTCTAATGAACTCAGAGACATTTTCTGGACACATCCAGATGCCATCACCCTTGTCAATACCTTCCACCTTGTGTTGATTATTGACAGCACATACAAGACTTGTCGATACCGCTTGCTACTACTTGAGATTGTCGGAGTTACATCGACTGGATTGACATTTTCAGTGGCCTTCGCATATTTACAGAACGAGCACACTGATAACTTTGCATGGGCACTCTTCATGTTGAAAGAACATATTACAAGCGGTGATGTCGAGGTCATCGTTACTGATAGAGACCTTGGCTTGATGAACGCATTGTGTCTTGTTTTTCCCTACGCGTACAACTTATTATGCTTGTTTCATGTGTGCAAGAATGTGAGGGCCAAGTGCAAGACTCTTGTTGCCCCGAAGAAGAAACAGGAAGAGGTCATGGACGCATGGGATGCTCTTGTGAGGTGTTCTGACGCAGCTGAGTATATAAAGCAGTTAGGTGTGTTTGAACGTATTTGTCATGATTCTCCTTATTTCTATGATTATGTGATACAGCAGTGGTTGAAATCTCACAAGGAAAAATTTGTTGAGGCATGGACAAACCAGGTGATGCACTTAGGGAACACGACGACAAATAGGTATAATGATATATCTTGTGCAATCAAACAAACAATTATGCAACCATCACTTATTTTGTGTTATTGTCTTTGTTGTTTCTTAATAGGGTCGAGTCTGCACACTGGAGTTTGAAGAGGTTGTTGCAAGATAGTATGGGTGACCTTTGCAGTGTTTGGGATGCTGTTTCAAGCAAGATCATACTACAGCACACTGAAATAAAGGCATCGTTCCAGAAAAGCATAGTTGTACAAGAACATCGACATAGTAGCAGATTGTATGCCCATTTGCGTGGCGTTGTGTCAAGGAGTGCATTGATGCACATTGCCAATGAATTTGACCGTGTTAAGTATGTTGGTATTGATAAGTCCTTATGTGGTTGCATCATTAGGAAGACACATGGATTGCCATGTGCTTGGGAGCTTGCCATTTACAGTATGATGCCTGCCGCCATTCCTTTG
The DNA here is from genome assembly GCA_037113605.1 of Calophaca sinica. Lineage (NCBI taxonomy): Eukaryota > Viridiplantae > Streptophyta > Magnoliopsida > Fabales > Fabaceae > Calophaca > Calophaca sinica. The sequence continues at coordinate 121,466,391 of CM073736.1, read as the reverse complement.
GACATGGTTCATATTTTTTGGAGGAGCTTAAATTTTGTTGATGAAGGTTTTAGTAAGTCCTCAGTTTTGTCTTTAAAATCAGAGTTAGAAGTCTTAGAACAAACATTTGATAGGCTTGATGTATCTGGTAAAATTGCACTCAAGGGTAGGGTGCTCGAGCTAGTATTCCCAAAGAACCACCTCAATGTATCCACCTCCCGCAAAGGTAAAAACAAAGGGTGCAATCAAAAGGGGAAAGGTAAGTTGTCGCGCTTACGAAAGTGAGAAAAAGAGAAATCAACAAGGCGTGACCTATCATATTGGGAACGTGTGGATGATTATTTTGGATGTAGTGGAGTAAAGGCATGCGATACTCAGTCATTGATCCATAAAGTTATCCGACCTACTGTTGCTTCCAGTCATAAACCACCTAGTGTTGAATCGGTCCCTAGTGTTGAGCAACCTAGGGTGTTCCCCTATATGGAGTGGTTACCTGTGGAGATCCATCCTTTTATTTCTAATGTCGTGGATGTCGGTGACGACGGAAATTGTGGGTATCATTGTGTTGGTGCCTTGCTAGGTAGGGGTGAGGAATCTTGGCCTGAAATCCGTCACGAGTTGATCATGGAACTTCAGCAGTGGGCCGGTGATTATTCGAGGCTTTTTGGCGGTGAGTCCTGGGTGTACCACCTTATTGACTCTTTATATGTTCATGATGTTGTAAGATATGATAACTGGATGACCCTTTGAAATGGGACATGTAATTGCTTCAACATATAACGTTGTCCTGGTCAGTTTATCGCTAGGCCAACCGTTGACTTTTCTTCCACTTAGACGTGGACCGTCTACATCGTGTATTCCCGTCATCGCGATTGCTTTTGTTAAGCAGTGTCACTTTGTGCAGGTACTAAAACCTTTATGTATCACACAAGTTGCTATAATTATTTGTTTTTTCAAATAAATTAATTTATACAATTGTCCCATCATGGCGAGTTCATTTGCGGCGTGATGCGCCAATACCTCCTCCAACAAGCCTATGGAGACAGTGTGCCTATGAAGATGCCTGCACATGGGAGGGTCTTTGCGTTGCACACATACAACACTCTGTGCGAATATTTCCACTTACCGAGACGCCTCATATAAACCTTGCAGATGACTGATATTACTTAATAGCCTTTTTTACATTATTGTAATTACTTCTACCGACACTTTTGTGTTTTTTTGCGTATTGTATCGTTTCGTTTAAGTATCTGTGACTAGTCCACAAATCTGTAATTTTTCTTAAGTACCTGTTATCAATTTACTCTAAATATACTCCAAAATATAAAGCCGCTACAGGCAAATATACAATACGCCATAGGTCCACAGATCACTGGGAATACGCCAAAGGTACCAAAACATAAAGCCGCTACAGGCAAATATACAATACGCCATAGGTCCATAGATCACTGGGAATACGCCAAAGGTACCAAAATATAAAGTCACTACAGACAAATATACAATACAGGCAATCACTAGGAATCTCGACCTCTCTTCCTGTTCCTCACATATGTCCTACTCCAACGTCCACCACCCGGTCCGCCATTGCGTCGCAGAGGCATCCCCCTGATCATGGTCACTGTGGATCAAATGCATCAACTCCCTGGCGATTGGCATCCCATCGGGTGAGATGTGCAAGTCCATAAGAGTCTGCATGAGCTCAACCATCCTCATATGTCTCAACTGCAATAAATAACAATGACCATAGATATATAAAGTATAATGTCGCTTTTATAAGCTAACAATGTAAGTTATAAACGCACTTTGTATCTGGTGATGGATGCGAAATTTGGACCCGAGCACTGGATCTGCTGCAGGTGGAGCATGTCGTGGGATTATGAAGGGGTGAGAGATCCTGCAAAACCAGTCCATATAATCAGCAACGCACTGTCCCGGGTGCACTACAGGATGACCGTGAATCACGTGAATTGTAACACCCGCACCTCAACATAATTGAAAATACGACAAATTACATTAAGGCACAGGAATTACTAAACATTTACAAACTTGATTACAATAATCCAAGTCGTAAATTAACTTAATCTATCAATCTAATAAATAGATTACAACTTGTACATAACTTGGAATATAAAATTCCCATTACAATCTACGACTAGCTTATGCGTCCCAAGTCAAGCTTTCATTTCACTGCCTTCAAAGACTGCTTATCTGAAAGACAACAAAAAGAAAAAGGGTGAGATTATAAAATCTCAGTGAGCCCTTCACGGACTCCTCACCATTCTCTCCTCGGAACCTTCTAGGGTGAGAAGACTAACTTATGCATTTCAAACCTAGACATACTCTCCCTATGTACCATAAGGACTTGACTTGCAACTTCTCGATATCCCTAAGCTAAGACACTTTAGAACGCGCTAGCTTGAATTAAAACTTAGCATATTATACCATAGGGTAATCCTAGGACTAATATGCCACTTATCAACTTGTGATTAACTAAACACATAAATGTATAGCAATCCACATCAATCCTACAAATGTCCATTCTTTAACCTTTGTTTAGCTCAACTAACCTTAATACAATACAAATTGCAACCTTATTAACTAAGAACATATTGTTCTTACTTACTCACTTTGTGCTTAACATATCTTTGCTTTCTCTTATGCTATTGGGCTTTGCCTTATGCTCTATACCACAAATCCCAATCAATCTAGCTTGCTTATCCTTTAAGTGATCTAATCACCATGCTCAGTACTATTAAGCGACTATGGGTGTGCTATCCAAGATTTCATACAACTAACTAAGCTAATTCTTAATACATATATATAAAATACATACAAGGAATTCATTATCATTCATAAACTTAACTTCACTTCACACATTATACCATTCATAAGAGATGTATAATATGATGCTTTGCATGTAATGCATTTTGTGTTATTGGGTAGTGTCGTAGGCTTAGGTCCCTAGACCCCAATTACACACTTTCGGAATGGTGGTTAGACGTCATAACCCTCCAAGGGCGTCCCTCTTGGCTAACCAAACCGATCTTACTCCTATAAATAGAGGAGTCTTGCCATGGACTTTAGCTTATGCATATGCTTATGCTTATGATTGTATGCATGTTCATAGAAACACAATCATCCACATTACTTAACTATTCAAGGAAACTACAATCATTTCAATGAATCGAGCTTACACTAATAGTACCCTTTTTACCTAATGACTCCCAATCATGAACACTAATACATACATTCATTCTATCACATCCTTTTCCTAGGGTCCTTCCTTGACCTCTAAGACTTAAACTTGTGGCTCTTAGACAAGCCTCACAATTCGCCAAATTAATGGACAACACATACATTAACTAATCCCTTGAAACTCTATGGAGTTCTCAAGAGAGAAAACATCAAGCATACATAATCTCATTGAAGCTCTTTGGAGCATTCAAGGATTCAAGCATCACATAATAATTAGGGGGGGTGGTGGCAGCATCCAACCCTATTTCAGTCAAACCCCATATAATTTCATCACAATCATCACAATCATAACAATCATAACTCAATCTCTTATAGGTATATAAGACCTAACTTGAACCTAAGGTTCATATGTTACTAAAGGAAGAGAAATTCCTATATGTGGGACTTATGGGTGCCCATCACCTAGGGGTTGAAGAACTCACCTCTATTCTTCAAGACATTGAGCTAGGAAGGTTGAACTTGGACCCTTTGCTCCTCTTCAAGCTTTTCCCTCTTTGCTCAACTTAGGGCTTCTCCAAATACTCCTCAAATCTTGATCTTCAACCTTCAATCTTCCTTCTCCATCCAAGAACTTGAATCATCCTTGCTGGAGCTTGGTCTTCTCCCCCTTCTTCTTCTCCAATTCGTGCTTCTTCTTCTCCTCTCTAGGGTTCAAACCCAAATCTTCCAAATACTCCGATCTCAACTCTCAAACTCTCCATTTAGGCAAGTGATTGAAGAAATCCAACATGAATCTCTTCAATCCTTCTCAAAAGTGAAACCCTAGCTCTCCTCTTCCTTTTCTCCTTTCTCTTTCTCTTCTTTTCCTTTTTCTCTCTTACAGTTACGCTCGTGAAGCTGCGTTTTTAAACACTCGCAAATTGTGAATCGATTCACAGCATAGTGTGAATCGATTCACACAGTGCAAAAAGTGCCTAAATCGCAGATTTAATGAGTGAATCGATTCTCATGAGTCCCAAAGACTGCTTTTATGTGAATCGATTCACGCCTTCGTGAATCGATTCCCCTTTGCTAGAATTCGATGCCAATGGAGTTTAATCTTTGTGAATCGATTCCCGTGCTAGGTGAATCGATTCACACCTGAAAAACCAGGAAAACTCAGTTCTAGCACCAAACCTTGAGACTTTCTTCTCAATCAACTTCCATAGCTACAAATCAACACCTTAAACCATCTTAGGATTAAATCCGACTTATTCCTCAACTCAAACCCATTAACCTTCTTATCAAAACCTTGTGTAATTATATCCACTCACCTTGAAATCAAATTAAGCTTGGATACAATCACACCATTCTCCTCATAACTTCTTCTCAACTTAGCTTAGAAATTCGGGGTGTTACACTACTACCCACCTTTTAAAAATTTTCGTCCTCGAAAATTACTGCATCCTTCTTTGGAACTTCTTAACGTTGACAGCATGGGGTGAGGACAGAGATTTACCTCCATGGAATCTCGTCCCTAAACCACGCCTCTCTTTCTTACCTCATCCTTCTGTACAATCGATTGGCTTTTGGTGCTTCCGCTGCGTTATCTAATCTTACGTCTTTTCAAATGATTGAACTCCTTTCGTCTTATTTCCATCAGATGGAATACTTTACTTGTAGTCTGAGAGTTTAACTCTGGTGCTGTTCTATCTTTCAGTTGCTCTTGACTGTTGGAAATTGTTACGCTTGCTTTTCATCGTCTGCCACTCACCTAGACATTCTGCCATAAGATAACCGGTGCTTCCTTTCTAATTCTGTAGTAACCCACAGTCTCACACAGCCATCCCCATGAACTTGCCACACGACATTTCTTACTCGGTTTGGGTTTTCAACCCAACTGATGAGCCGCTTACTCATCATTCTACACAATTTCCTGCAGACGTGCCTTTTGGTGTCACACGAGTGAATCATTGCTCCTTCTATCTCTTCAGGCTCCTTGGAAGTTTACCCAAAACAGCATCCAATGCTATCGTTGGTGGTTTCATAACCCTTCGTTGGGCAACTATCCTATCAGAATAGAATCGTCGCCTAGAGTTAGCTAATACATACCTGGAACAAACTTTTCCCATTCGTAACGTTCACTCTTATGTTACCAATGGAAATCCTTTCTTAGAGACCTCTTCCGAAACTACGGAGTTGCTACCCATATTTAACTCACTATACTTGGTCTAGAAAACTTGAAACTCTAGGGTTGCTCAACTCTTGGGAGGTATCCGTTGGTTAAACTGACTTGATTTTCATTAGTTGGTTGCAAACTTTGTCTCACACGAGATCTAAGCCTCACTTGGTCGGAGACTTAGCTTGCAAGTGGCTAATTAGAATCACATCAGACTCAACCTAACGACTTGACTCACCGTAACTTATAGTCTCAGATGTCCACCATCTTTACCCTTAAATAAACTTTACTACTGCTCTCCTTCGCTTGATGGTGTAACTCCCTTTCTTGACGCTACTGGAATTAAACCAGAACCCACACTTCTCTATCTGACAGCGGTGTAGATCGACGCGTTTAATAACCAATGGACCAACAAGTATCCAGAAAATAAATCCTTGATATTCTTGGGAACAATCTACCTTATTGGTCCTGTCTTATCCTCCTTACCCAATCTGAATCATTAGAAACCCTGGAAGGGATTAATCTCTATAGAGGAACTAATTGCTCAGGAAATTAAGTGATCTCATTACCCAATTGCAGACTAAGTCTTATTCCAACTAATATTCTTACTTGGCTAAGGCAAAGTCTATAATCGGTCAATTGAATTCACTTTATGCACTGGACAATTAGATCGAAAGTAGACATCAATAACTTTAGGTTTCCGATGACTTGGCTTTTCTTGAAACTTCTATAGTCTGAAGACTACATCTCATACGATCCTCTGAAGTTCGTTGTTCCACTAAGGACACCGTTCCTTGAAGACTTAAGAGTTTCCTTTCTGCTTCACTAGGGCAGGATCACCCTTAAGGACCCATACTACCATTTGGGCGTTGTAGCATATCGCCTAACTCCATCTTGTTCCTTACCCTTACCGTTACCATTCGGAACGCTAAGGTTCTCTCAGGGATTAGCATAGGATTTCTATCGACCTAGGATCCACTTATAATCGGCTAAGTTAACCAATCCTACTGAGACAACAAGTGTTGAGACCCTAACCGATTATAACCGACCATCCTACTCGATTGAAATCCTACAACTAAGAGCACTTACTGTTAACCACGAAGGGCACTTGAATTAACTCGGGATCATCATAAGATCTCAATCATTCTAGGATCCATTCATAATGGATTAGGCGAAACAACTTGATAGCATAACCAGTGTTGTAACCCTAACCGATTACGAATGCCCATCCTAAGTTGATTTGAAACCTCACAATTAAGACCCCTTACTTGCTCGTCATATCCAATCACTTCCATAGCATCTCGGTTGACGGTGCCTGAATTACACGCTTGCCTAGCCGAACCCTCACCACTATGGTTCCGACCACTCTTGAAACATCCTTTAACTCTTGGTTCCGGAAAGGTGGGAACTTGTTTCCCTTTTTCCGTATTCCGAAGGTTCTCACTTAATGAGAGTTCCTGCATCCGCTCATTCCTTGTCTGCATCATCCCTATCCATCAAACTTCATCAGAGTTCACGCTCCTATTCGGTCTCCTCCCTCATCCGCCAGCTCCATCTACTACATTCTTCGTACACGGTATGGAGTATTAAGTTGATCAGGCTTAATATCCCATACTAAGCACAAGAATATAGAGAGAAGTTTTCGAACAGAGGAAAATCCCGGCTAACTAACTACAGTCCAACAAGGACTAAACTGACACTTCCTAAGCTGAGTCATTACTAAACTAGTGACTCACGGTCCGATAAGATCGAACTGCTCTGATACCATAATGTAACACCCGCACCTCAACATAATTGAAAATACGACAAATTACATTAAGGCACAGGAATTACTAAACATTTACAAACTTGATTACAATAATCCAAGTCGTAAATTAACTTAATCTATCAATCTAATAAATAGATTACAACTTGTACATAACTTGGAATATAAAATTCCCATTACAATCTACGACTAGCTTATGCGTCCCAAGCTTGAAGCTTATTTCGCCGTCTTGAAGACCTTATCCGAAAGACAACAAAAAGAAAAGGGTGAGATTATAAAATCTCAGTGCGCCCTTCCCGGACTCCCCACCATTCTCTCCTCGGAACCTTCTAGGCTGAGAAGACTAACTTATGCATTTCAAACCTAGACATACTCTCCCTATGTACCATAAGGACTTGACTTGCAACTTCTCGATATCCCTAAGCTAAGACACTTTAGAACGCGCTAGCTTGAATTAAAACTTAGCATATTATACCATAGGGTAATCCTAGGACTAATATGCCACTTATCAACTTGTGATTAACTAAACACATAAATGTATAGCAATCCACATCAATCCTACAAATGTCCATTCTTTAACCTTTGTTTAGCTCAACTAACCTTAATACAATACAAATTGCAACCTTATTAACTAAGAACATATTGTTCTTACTTACTCACTTTGTGCTTAACATATCTTTGCTTTCTCTTATGCTATTGGGCTTTGCCTTATGCTCTATACCACAAATCCCAATCAATCTAGCTTGCTTATCCTTTAAGTGATCTAATCACCATGCTCAGTACTATTAAGCGACTATGGGTGTGCTATCCAAGATTTCATACAACTAACTAAGCTAATTCTTAATACATATATATAAAATACATACAAGGAATTCATTATCATTCATAAACTTAACTTCACTTCACACATTATACCATTCATAAGAGATGTATAATATGATGCTTTGCATGTAATGCATTTTGTGTTATTGGGTAGTGTCGTAGGCTTAGGTCCCTAGACCCCAATTACACACTTTCGGAATGGTGGTTAGACGTCATAACCCTCCAAGGGCGTCCCTCTTGGCTAACCAAACCGATCTTACTCCTATAAATAGAGGAGTCTTGCCATGGACTTTAGCTTATGCATATGCTTATGCTTATGATTGTATGCATGTTCATAGAAACACAATCATCCACATTACTTAACTATTCAAGGAAACTACAATCATTTCAATGAATCGAGCTTACACTAATAGTACCCTTTTTACCTAATGACTCCCAATCATGAACACTAATACATACATTCATTCTATCACATCCTTTTCCTAGGGTCCTTCCTTGACCTCTAAGACTTAAACTTGTGGCTCTTAGACAAGCCTCACAATTCGCCAAATTAATGGACAACACATACATTAACTAATCCCTTGAAACTCTATTGAGTTCTCAAGAGAAACCATCAAGCATACATAATCTCATTGAAGCTCTTTGGAGCATTCAAGGATTCAAGCATCACATAATAATTAGGGGGGGTGGTGGCAGCATCCAACCCTATTTCAGTCAAACCCCATATAATTTCATCACAATCATCACAATCATAACAATCATAACTCAATCTCTTATAGGTATATAAGACCTAACTTGAACCTAAGGTTCATATGTTACTAAAGGAAGAGAAATTCCTATATGTGGGACTTATGGGTGCCCATCACCTAGGGGTTGAAGAACTCACCTCTATTCTTCAAGACATTGAGCTAGGAAGGTTGAACTTGGACCCTTTGCTCCTCTTCAAGCTTTTCCCTCTTTGCTCAACTTAGGGCTTCTCCAAATACTCCTCAAATCTTGATCTTCAACCTTCAATCTTCCTTCTCCATCCAAGAACTTGAATCATCCTTGCTGGAGCTTGGTCTTCTCCCCCTTCTTCTTCTCCAATTCGTGCTTCTTCTTCTCCTCTCTAGGGTTCAAACCCAAATCTTCCAAATACTCAGATCTCAACTCTCAAACTCTCCATTTAGGCAAGTGATTGAAGAAATCCAACATGAATCTCTTCAATCCTTCTCAAAGGTGAAACCCTAGCTCTCCTCTTCCTTTTCTCCTTTCTCTTTCTCTTCTTTTCCTTTTTCTCTCTTCTGCGTTCGCTCATTTGAAGCTGCGTTTTTAAACAATCTGCGTTTGTGAATCGATTCACGAGATAGTGTGAATCGATTCACACGGTGCAAAAGTGCCTGAATCGCAGATTTAATGAGTGAATCGATTCACGCCATGAGTCCCAAAGACCTATTTTATGTGAATCGATTCCTGCCTTCTGTGAATCGATTCCCACTGCTAGAATTCGATGCCAATGGAGTTTTAATGCTGTGAATCGATTCCCAGGCTAGGTGAATCGATTCACACTGCAGAAAAACCAGGAAAACTCAGTTCTAGCACCAAACCTTGAGACTTTCTTCTCAATCAACTTCCATAGCTACAAATCAACACCTTAAACCATCTTAGGATTAAATCCGACTTATTCCTCAACTCAAACCCATTAACCTTCTTATCAAAACCTTGTGTAATTATATCCACTCACCTTGAAATCAAATTAAGCTTGGATACAATCACACCATTCTCCTCATAACTTCTTCTCAACTTAGCTTAGAAATTCGGGGTGTTACATGAATACCCCACTGCGTGAACATGATGTCCATCTCCTCCGGCGTGGTCGTATGAACTGTGATGTCGCTCGGTGAGGGCGGAATGGTCTGAATAAACCCGTACTGGCGCAGGACCCTATCAGGGAGATGTGCAGACATATGCGGACCCCATCTGATCCATCCTCTGTATAGCGATGCCTCCTGAAAAGGCCATAAGGCTCTATGGCCGTCGTATGGGGTCTAGCACACTGACTCGTCTGTCAGCAGATCCAACTGCCTCCTAAAAGGAAGTACAAGCCCCCTAAGCCTCTTCGGTTGCCATCGAAGAGCCTGTGGTTGGGCCTCATTATAACCTGGGTGCTCCTTCTTGAAGTCGTCACATAGATAAGGAAAATGAGCATATATACAAGCCTGTAGAAACACAAACAACATGTTGCTTCAAACGCAACCAACATGTTACTCTAATGAGCATATAACTGAAAAAAGGTTCACAGAAAACACAACAAAATAAATACCTGCAGGAGAGTCAGATAACCGACAATAGTCTTTGTGTGGTGAAGACTGGACTCGCATAAGTTGTCATACAAGTGTGCAAGGCCTGCAGCGCCCCAAGCATATCCTCCATACCGCCCAAGTCCTAAAACACTCCCGGAAAAGCAACGTTGATCGCAAATGCACTCTTGTCGCTAAGCGGTGTGCATGACTATGCACAACAACAAAGCCCTGGCAGCCTCCTCCCATCGCTCCTGGTCACAACGTCGTGCAGATATGTCAAGGAGCTCAAGATAGCGAATAATTGCTTGCTTGGTAGTGCGGAACTCGAGCATTGCTTCGATGCTGGTGACTCCCAGCGGCTCCTCATGACCCTGCGGCTGATCCTGCCAAACACGGTCCGCGATGAAGAATGCCCCCGTGATCGGTATGTGCAGCAGTGACCACACGTCTTCCAGAGTAATGGTCATCTCCCCAACCGGGAGATGAAAACTGTTGGTGTCCCGGTGCCATCTCTCGACAAAAGTAGACACCAGCCCCTTGTCAACAAGGCCATAACTGCACTCCAACAGGGGTAGGAGCTGTGACCCCTGCACATATCGCATAACCCCGGCATGTACAACCACGTCCTTCAGCTTCTTCCCATTGCTGAACAGTCTCAGCTCTCCACGATCCTGAAATCACAACAGATTTTATCAAAACAAATTTTATTTTGTTAGTTAATCAGCAATTCAATCTGACAACAAATAAATGTCTTTTGGGACACATTACCTCTCCACTCCACAGTCGAGTGGCCACATGGTCTGCATATGTCATGAGGACAGATGTGTCAACAGGACCACCAGGAAATCCTTCAGTCGGGAGATCGACATCATCATGTAATTGGTGCTCCTGAGGCTGTGACTCTTCAGCGGACTCCTCATGGGGTTGTGCCTGATACTGCTCCTCCTGTGCAGGTGGCTCATCTTGTGCAGGTGCCTCATCCTGAACCATTGGCTCATCCTGAGAGGTGAGGGCGGGCCTCCCGGGTTGGCGTCGGGGCGCGGTTTCTTCTTCTTTGCTACTCGGTCACGGACCCTACGTGCGAAGCATGAAGCATAACACGGCGACCCTCGCCATCAATCATCATAGTCTTAACCATGCCTGCACATAGTTCAACAAGCATAACTGAACTTTTCTTCAAAAATGATAAAAACATAAAACCAATGATAAAAACATAAAACCAAAAATGTCATACTTTTAACTCAGCTTCTTTAATACAAGTTGAAATTTTAAACCAATAGATCAGCTATTACATTTTTAGAGACAATAATTAGTAACCATAGTTTATAGAGTCATGTCCATTTCGTGAACTGAGTTCACGTCTATTACGTGAACTGAAAATACGGGAAGACAAAAAATAGCCCATTACGTAAACTGAATTTACATAGGCCACGTGAACTCAATTCACGAGTGATACGTAATTTCAGTTTACGTAATGGGGTATTTTTTGTCTTCCCGTATTTTCAATTCACGTAATATACGTAAACTGAATTTACGTAGGACACGTGAACTGAGTTCACGTATATTACGTGAACTGAAAATACGGGAAGACAAAACATACCCCATTACGTAAACTAAAATTACGTAGGCCACGTGAACTGATACGTAATTTCAGTTTACGTAATGGGGTATTTTTTGTCTTCCCGTATTTTCAATTCACGTAATATACGTGAACTCAGTTCACGAAAAGTTTAAATTTTTGGGTAAACAGGTGCAGCAAAACCGCGACTGAAACCATCTAAATCTATACTCAAAACAACATGTAAATCACTATAATCAAGTATCAATGCCCAAATGTGGAAACAATCAATGCCCTAAACGAACAGAAGTTGCCCTAAACGAACATAAATCATATAAAGGAGGGGAAAAAAAAAGAACAGAAGCTGCCTTACATGTGCGATGGGGGTGGTGAGGCGCGACGTGAGCTTCTCCGGCGTGGGCTCGTGAGGGAGGGGAGGCGCTCGTGAGGGTGAGGGAGGAGAGGCGCTCGTGAGGGAGGGGAGGGAGCACAGGAAGTATGGCTGATTTAGGATATTAGGTGGGGTAGGGGTTTTTGGGTCATTTCACCTGACAGGGGGGTGTGGCTAGTCTAATAGGGGGTGTGGATAGAAAAAGCCCTACTTTGATGCATGCGTAGGAGGTATATGATGTTTTTTGTCTTGAGGGCTTTTTTGTGATGATTGTGTAAGTATAATACTATTTGGTTTGAACAACAATTTGAAGCCAACAAAATTAGACTAATGGGAAGAGTTCCGATAATTTGCATGATTAAATCTAGTTTCAAAGGTGGGGAAAAGGCAAAAGCAATTTGCATTTTTTAAAAAAATTGATTGACGACATTGTGCTAGGATTGGTCAGGTTAGAGGCCCACGTGTGTGTGAACGACCAAGACAAAGCTACCTCATACACGTATAGGACAAATCATCAACATCAACATCAACATCAACATCAACCATTAAAACAAACCACGCGTAGCTGGGATGTAAAAGCTATAATATTGACCCCACGTTACATTTCGCTTCCATCGAATGATCCCAAATGCTTCTTCTTTCCGTTGTATCGGTTTTAAGGTACGTGCTTAGTATAAGTGATAAAGAAAAATTAAATTTATAATATAGTTAAGTTTTTATAGTATGGTTAATTTTTTTATATGAAAATAGTTTTTAGCAAAAAATATAAATAATGAATAAGTTTTTGATATATGTCTATTACCGTGTATTGTAGATAAGCTTTTAGATTGACCGGTTCAGAAAAGTGACACGTGTTCAATTTCCTGCACTGCTCCACGTGGGAAGCTTCCTATGTACCAGCACTTGTGGCAGCCATACGATACACTTCATCACGTTCTCATAACTTTCTTCTGACAACGATGTTGAGCAATTTCCGGTACTAATTTTTATTAAATAAAAATGTGACGGGTTGCATTTTTAATTTTTTATTTAATTTTTCTTCCGTGCACTCAAACTAATCAATCAATGGAGAACCACCGGGTAATTGTTTAAGGGGGAAATGGTTCAAGATTTTTGCTTCTAAAATTGAGATAAATGTTTAATTTCTTAAATTAGGAAAAAATCTTAAAATATTATGGGTGTTAAGTGAAAGAGCTTTTTAAAATAAATTGAGGTATAAAAATTAATTTTAATTCATGTGAAAAGTTATTATTTAAAAAACTCGTACTCTTTGTATAATATCATCTCATTTTTTTATTGAGTGCTAATTGAAAAGTTTATTCAATTTGGTTGGGGTATTTATCACTTAGCATGTCCTATTGACTCAACCCAGATCTAGTTATCCGTGAGTGAATCTAATCTTATCTCACAAGAAAGAACAAAAGGGATAAAGGCAAGTCTTATTTTACCTTTTATAAATTAGCATTGGGTTAGAGAACAAATTTGGTTCAACTTTTGAGTTACCCCTAGTTTTTTTTATTGAGTTACCTAAGTTGATCCCTATACATATTTATATTTTTCAATTAATCTTTGTGTCCGCTGCAACGAGGCTTTGGAAAGCAATTGGCATTTGGTTTTACAATGTTCTATAAGTGTGTTGCTGACTTAGGCTTTAGCCAAGTTATTTTTGAGACTGATTGCAAATCTTTGGCTGGGCAATTTTCTTCTCGCAGTAGTGTTATTTCTGAATTAGGCATGATTATTAGAGATTGTATTCATATCTTACATTCCCATCCTTACTTTTCGGTAAAGTCCATTAGGTGATTAGTGAATGGTGCTGCCCACAACTTGTCTAGAGCGGCTCTATTCACCCCTAGTCCCACTTTATTTATGTACTTATTTAGTTGCTTACGTACTTACAATATGTGTGTGTGAGAGAGATTAATCTAAATCTAGTATTGATCAACACTTGCAAGTTTTTATGAATTTATTAATCTAAAAATTTATATATAATTACAATATTAAATTAAAAAATTATAATTAATCTAAACCTATTATTAATCAAGACTTGCTAGTTTTTATGAATTTATTATAACATATATTTGATGTTCAAACATGGTATTATGAGTTATATTTGATAAATTTATTATGCTGTATTTTAATTTGGTTAAACAATTTTGTTTGTATTATTTTATATATGAATGAGTTTGAAAGATTTTACATAATTTTTCAATTGAGTTACAACAGTACTATTTTTTTTTATCAAGTTATGACTATACTTTGTGTCAACATTTATTTTTTCATTTTTGATAATTAATTAAATAGTGGGTAACATGCACAGTAGAGGTGAACATAGGTCAGTTTTGACCAAACTCGATGCCCGGACCAATCAATTTTTCTCGGTTTAGGTTGGGTCGAAATCCCGTAATTTTTTTTGTAAAATCCGAACCAAACCAACTCGGTTATGAGCGGGTTGGGCTTGCGGGTCATGAGACACGAAACCAATTTTTAAAACTCAAAAACGAAAAAAAAAGGTTAAATATATTTTAGTCCTTACTACCTCCGGTCCTATTTATAATAAACAAATGGGTCTTTTTTTTGGTCTAAATATAAGAAACAAACTCTCATTTTCAACCACATTAATTGTATTTTTTCATATTTGCCCTTATTTACTATAAGACCAATTTACAATGTTTGCCAACTTGCCATTAATTATCTCTCTTTCTCTCTCATTTATCACAAGGGGTAATTTTGAAAAAAAAATTAAAAATATAGCATCATTAATTGAGATTTACCCATTCCAATATATCTCCTTCGTCCTTGTGATTTTGTCATATGTTTCTTATATATATATATATAGGACCGGATGTAGTATTAAATTACGACTTTTTCAAGTTTAGTCTCTATAAAAATTTTATCCATTTTTAGTCTCCACCTTTTACAAAATTGCATTCTTTTTAGTCCCTCTCCAGGGACTAAAATCATACAGTTTTGTAAAAAGTAGGGATTAAAAAAATATATAGGGACTAAACTAGAAAAATCATAACTTAATAGGAAAAAAATATTTAACCCAAAAAGTATAAAATAACTTAACTCCAAATGAATTTTATTTTTGGTGCAGACCGCTAAGTGTATGTGATATTGAGATAACGTGTATTAAAAAATATTAAAATATTAAATATCACGTCAACGGGTTGGGCTTGCGGGTTTGCAGGTTCAAAATAAATAAAAAACCCGTTATCTGAACCAAACCACTCTGGGTTTGATTGGATTCGTTCGGGTTTGACCCATACTAACGCGGGTTTGAGCAAAAAAATGTTTTGGATTGGGTTAGGCCACTGGGTTGATCGGGTCGGCCTGAACCCCTGTACACCCCTATGTACAGGTATGAGTACTTATAGATACCCACCGGTTAATGACACGAGTATTAAAGTTACTACCCATGTGGGTATGGGTCCAGGTACGAGTACTTTTTTTAAAGTGAGGGTATAGGGATGAGTACTATTGTACCCTACCCATTGCAATCTCTACACTGGTATAAATTTTGACCTTATCGCGTTTTTAAACATGAACCTAATCTTAGACCCCAAAAAATATAATGTTGTATGGGTCTAATTAAGACTGGATCCAAGTAGGACGAGATCGGTTGACCCAAAGTACAAGCAAAATAAAATTATGAAATGATTATAAAGTAATATCCTAAAGAGGAAAAAAAAAAACTTACACAAAAACATGTCACATCCATTAGGATTTCTCTTAATATATGATGTGTCGTAATGCTTCATTGTAATTTTAGGACTAGTAGCGGAGCTTCACTAAATGTTTGGTGGGGCCAAATAATAAACAAATATATATTAATATTTCACAAGAATTATTACAATTATTAGGTGGTGCAGTGGCTTGGCATGCTGATTTTAACCACGAGTATGAGGTTCGAATCTCATCTAGGACAATTTTGGGGTCATTTTTGCTCATAGAAATACATTCAACATGCAAAAAAGCTAAAATGTGCTTTGATAGGACTCGAAATCTTCTCCCTGGAGTCTCAAAAACTTACCTTACTGCTACGCCATTATAAAATTTCAAATTATACATGCGAGCTACTTATATATATTGAATGAAATAAAAATGTATGGGGAAGCCACTGCTCCCCTATGTCCCAACGTAGGTCCACCCCTGTTTAGGACATTGCTATAAGAAAATAAATATAATATATCACTTTACACATAGATATATTTTTAAATAGATGAAAATATGTGTTCATTCAAAAATTAGATTGTGTGTATGTATGTATGTATGCATGCGTAAATAAAAAGGATATCACTTTAAATAGTAAAGTGAGAGCATGTATTGGGTAAGCCAAAGGTTAACCTGAACTCGTCCCTAATGTGATACTAGTAATGAAATAGGACCCACATTTGTTCTTGTTAAGTGCCTCTGGTTCACGCACTGTCTTGATGTTTTAGAAGGCGAGGCTATGGGTTTGCTTGAAGCTCTTAATCAGGTTGTTGAATTAGGCCTCAGCAGTGTGGAATCTGAGTCTGACTACAAAGCCATTGGTGATAGGTTGAAGACCTCCAATGAGGGTATTTCTGAGCTAGGTTTTTTCCTTAATGACTGTAATCAAATCCTTAACTCATATACTGATTTTATGATTAAGTCCATTAAGATATTAGCTAATATGGTAGCACATAATCTTGTTAGAGTTGCCTTGTATTGTCTGGTCTCTATGAATCTACGATGAGATTCGAAGTTGTATTAATACCTTAATTGCTAATGATATGTGATAATTTTTCTCTCTTGTCAAAAAAAAAACTTACAGAAAATGTTCGATATTGCTTTCGTTTTTTATGGAAATGAATCTAGAGAAATTTTTAAAAGTATCTAATTTATCTTGACATCTTTTTAAAATTTATAAAAAAAATATATATAATTTCTATACAATATATAAAAATTTAATGTAAATAATTCATTTTCCTTTTAAAAATTAGTCTCCCACTCTCTCCTGTGTTAAGTAAGAGGTACTTTTTGAAAAAAAAAAAAAAGTTGACAGTCAAAGTACAAACGAATTTAATAAAGGTTGCATTAAAAGATATACTTTTTTGCATTCATTTATTTATGCCCCCAATAAATGCAGATCATATGGAAGAATGGCTATTAAAAATATAAAAAAAATGTACCCAAAAAAAAATGGTTATTAAAAATATAAAGTGGGGCCCATAATTGTGCTCACGAATAATTAGGTTGTGGTCGTTTGTACCCTATCATTTCCAGCTTTCATTCCATTGGGACAATGATGAAACGAACAATGATGATGAGCTGAGGAACCGTGTTTGCCTCGGAGCTTATTATCGATGAAGAAAGAAGAAGAAGAAGAGATCCAAAATCAGAAGAAAGCAACGATTTTTCGACATGGGTTTGTCGAAGGAGAATGTAAAAGGTCTCATTCTAGCGTTGGTGTCAAGTGGGTTCATTGGGGGAAGTTTCATTATTAAGAAACAAGGCCTTAGAAGAGCAGCTGCTGTTTTTGGTGTCAGGGCCAGTGAGTCTTTTATTTTATTTTATTTTATTTTCAATATTCTTGTGATTTTTTTTTCCTTTTCTGAATTTCTAATTGAGAGGAGCTTGTTTGTGTTGTTTATGCATTGTTTTGTATTGTTCTTTTATCATTTTGCAGGTGTTGGTGGTTATTATTATCTCTTGGAGCCACTTTGGTGGGTGGGGATGATCACAAGTAAGCCTTTAATGCTCTTCTCTATCTGTTTTTGTTTTTGTTTTTGTTTTTTCTTTCAATTTTTATGCTTGCCTTGTGAAGCCTTTTTTTTTTATTGGGGGTGGGGTGGGGGGCTAGATTTTGTGGTACTTCCATGGATTTTGTTTGAAATTAATTGGATTTGGTTTTTGGTATGGATTTTTGAATCCTATTAAGTAAGGTCTGAATTAGTTTTGTTTTGCATTGTTTAATGGAATAGTGGAATCTAGATTTAATGCTTCAGAATATATGCTTTATTGTAATATTATTGATTATTACTTAGAATCTGCAAATTTTAGTTTATCAAGGGCTTTTTTTTTTGTTGTTGTTGTGTTCTATCTGATTTTTCGCAGAATTTGTTTCTGTATGGTATCTTGTTCAGTGATTGTAGGAGAGATTGCCAACTTTGTTGCATATGCTTTTGCTCCTGCAGTTCTAGTTACCCCTCTTGGTGCATTAAGTATTATTGTGAGGTATTATTCCTCTTAATTTCCTATCATAATTGAAATAAGACGGTATTAACTTTGGTAACATGGTTGCTTCTTCAATGATGTTTGCATGGGATCCTCTAGTGCTGTTCTGGCTGACCTTATTCTGAAGGAGAAGCTACACAAACTTGGGATATTGGGCTGTGTAATGTGCATTGCTGGTTCTATCATTATTGTTATTCACGCTCCTAAGGAGAAACCTATCACATCTGTTCTGGAGATATGGAATATGGCTACTCAACCCGGTTAGAATACATTACCTTTTTCGAAATGCAATATATTGTGGTTCCTTGTAACAGAGGTATTCGCTCTGCATGCAGCATTTCTCGCATATGTGGCCTCTGTAATGGTATTGGTTTTCATCCTGGTTTTCCATTTTGCACCAAGATGTGGCCATACCAATGTGCTAGTTTATACTGGCATTTGTTCATTGATGGGTTCCCTCTCTGTAAGTAAACTAACTGTTATCTTTCATGCTCAGTCTTTTGTTTGATAATTGATCTAAACTTCAGAGATTTCTTTACTCAGAGTTGTTTAGATTCAAATCATATATGACCTGAGGAATATGATTTCTTGTTGAAAGTAATTGGGTCTTCACTATTCACTAACATTATCTTGCAATATTTGTGTTCTTCTAACCTCTAATAGTGAATTTCATGAATGGAGTTTTGGATTCCATGTAACTTCATATATGTTTAATTTATATGTATACCCAATTATATTGATAACTATTTCTAACCAAGTAACTGAAAAATGTTTTCTTTTGGCAACATTGCAATAATATGGCGACTTATCTATATCAAATTACTATTGTTTTGCAGGTGATGAGTGTTAAAGCCCTTGGAACTTCTTTGAAATTAACTTTTGAAGGGAAAAATCAGTTAATATACCCAGAGACATGGTTTTTTATGTTAGTTGTGGCCATATGTGTCATCATGCAAATGAATTTTCTTAATAAGGTTTGTTACTTGATAACTCTTAATATTAGCATACCGGCCTCATCCTTCCTACATTTTTGCTAATGACTTATTGGTATAAGTTGAAAATTGAAATACACCTTCCATTCGTAATTTGTTAGTATATAAGTAGAAAATTATTTCTTCCCCTTATTTTTTTCATGTTTTGCATCTATTCTATCATGATCCATACATTCCATTAGAACTCCAATTTTGTGGGTAGAAGAAAGGTTATTGAAGAGAGGAGGGGAAAACAAGGGAAGATGATATCAGTGAGCCCAAGAGGCTAAAAAATAAAATCAAAGCAAGATCATGGATACAATCCCATCCCATAACACATGTAAGGAAGTTAGGACAGAGAAACCCTTTGAGAAATATTAAACTGATTAGCATGGTGATAGAGATTGGCCGTATGTAACGCATGGCTCAAATCACCTCTGATCGGTCTGTTTGTTAAGAGACTTAGTTAGTTAGAGGGAGATGGTTAGAAGAAATAAGTAAGAAATGTTGCCTATAAAATATAAATAGGAATAGGGGTTGAGTGAGTTGGTCATTTGGTGAGAATTAGAATTGGGATTAGGGAAAATTCGGGATCTCTCAAATATCCAGAGAATTTGCATAATTTTCTACATTCTTTCTCTGCATTCAATAAAAAAGCATTTTTACATTCTTAATCTGAACCAGTTCCTATCGACCTCCCATTGACTTAGTGGTCTATTGTATTCTGTGATGTGGTGTGTGTGCACGTGCATATCTTTTAAATTTATGCCTCAATTATATTCAACGGAAAAAGAAAACAAGGTTCTTATTTCATACTTGTGCATTATATACGAATATTTGAAATTCCGAATCAATTATGCTTCACTAACATGATTATGATATTTCAGGCTCTTGACACCTTCAACACAGCAATTGTGTCTCCTATATACTATGTCATGTTTACAACACTTACAATACTAGCCAGTGTAATAATGTTCAAGGTATCGCCAACTAGTTTTGGCGTTTAATGTAGGATGCATAAGATGTTTATGTTGTCTATGAATTGTACGGGAGACTAATTAAATTTCAAATAATGCTTACAGGATTGGGATGGCCAAAGTGGTGCAACTATTGTGTCAGAAATATGTGGCTTTATTGTAGTGCTCTCTGGCACAATAATGTTACATGCGACCAAGGACTTTGAGAGAAGCCATTCTTTTAGAGGTGTGGTAAAATCATACTAATTAATTCAGCTGCTACTGACTGACCAGATTAATGTTTTAAAAACCGAACCTGAGAGACCTCCGGTTCATGGTTCAATTGTTTTAAACCGCTCGAAGCGGCATGAACCGAAGTCGAACCGACCAAATAACTGAACAGTAGACATGTCCGGTTCCTGATGAACGGTCCGATTCGGTTCTTAAAACACTGGGCCAAACTATTGTATGGAACCATAATTGATATTGTCCTTCGTATTGCATGTATGTTGAAACAATTGCAGGTGGCGCACCTTCATCGCCTACATTATCTGTCCGGCTATATCCCGGAAATGGGGACTTGTTACTTAAGCAAGATGAAGAAAATGAATCTCCTGAGAGTATGTGCTCAAGAAGGCAAGAACTATGTTAGATGGTTTTATATGACACAACAAAAGGTCTAAGTTCATTTAATGTAAGGGGAAGGTGAACCTTTCCCTGGAGAACTGAATGAGAACCCATTATATGATACCATGGAGCTGCAGATAGCAATGATGGGAGATTTCTGAAGTCATTCTTTTAGTTTGGACTTTGCAAGATGGTTGTGGGAACTAATTGTTGCAAGGTACATAATGTACAGTGTGTCCTCGTTTGGTTGTGTCAGATAAATGGTTAATATGCTTCAACCGGTCATTGGATTGAGATTAGTTCTCTGTGCGAGGCTCTTTTTACATGAACGAAGAAAGTGAGTATAGAGATTAGCTTGTCAGAATCAGAAACATCTGCATGGTGATTTTTTGTTTTGTCTTTTATAATATTTATTTATTTATTTTTTTTTTTTTTTGGGTTGGAAATTTGGCTTAGCATAGAGGATTCATTTGTGGCTTGTAAGTAGTGAGATGTACAGGGAAAACTAAGCAATTTCTGTTCAAAATTGAAGTTTCCTATGAATAAGAAATATTTTCTCATTTGTAAACATGTTCCTGTTCTTACATGCTCAAACATCCTATGGCTTTTGAAGGGCAATGATTTTACATTTTGCACAAGTAGATATATGTTATGAACCATAAAGGGGACCTTCAAAGCTTCAACTTCTTTGAAGAATCCAAGAAGGGAACCTCTCCTTAAAAAGGGTGGTCATGATGGTTAGGCATCGTGCAATTTCCTTACTCCTTCCCTAGTTGTCTCTTTTGCCCTTGTCTCACTTTGTCCTAATCATAATCTTGTCTTGAGAGAAGACAAATATAACGTTGATTTGTTATAGATGTTAAATGTTGCGTAGATTTCTTTTTACTAATTATTTTACGAAGTGTGTTAATTCAATAATTCTACTATGAAATAGGGCGGAGGGATTTTTTATTTTTTTATCCCCTTTTTATTTATTATTATCCAAAATATCCCACTTTTTTCATTATTTCCCTAATTGCCCTACTTTTTGGGCAAGGTGAGAAATCGGTTTTGATCATGTTTTTTTTTCTTTTTTTTTGTTTTTAAACATAAAATAATTTTAAAAACGTAAAAAAAAAATTACAGTTGAGAAATCGGTGTTTGCACACCCGATTTCCCATGATTAAAAAAAAATAACTATAGGTGAGAAATCGGTGTTGCTAAACCCGATTTCTCACCTGAAAACTTAAAAAAATAAAAAAATAAACATAGGTGAGAAATCGGGTTTAGCAAAACCGATTTCTCACCTTGCCCAAAAAGTAGGGCAATTAGGGAAATAATGAAAAAAGTGGGATATTTTGGGTAATAATTATTAAAAAAGGGATAAAAAAATAAAAAATCCTAGCGCGGAGTATATTATTTTACTCCTTTTTTTTTTCTTTCGATCAATTTATTACTTACATGATGTAATAACAATAACAATCAATATTAAAAAATATGAATAATGTGAACATGAATTTTAGTCGAGCTTGTGAAATACAACAATTAACTCAAAAAAATCCCTTTAAAATATCATCATGAAAACAACTAAATACTATGACCCTTCAACAAGTATTTCCCTTTCTTCGTGTCAATTTTTCAGATGATATTTTTTTGGTAGTATTAACCATATTATTAAGGAATATATATATTTAACACATTTTGTAATATATTTTTAATTATAAGAAAAATAAACATTAAATTATTTTTTATATGTTTAATGTCATAAATTCTATTCTTTTTCATAAATATTTTTTATTTTAAACTCCTTTGTCAGTCCATTAAGGTAGTCGTTAACATATACCGAAAGGAACTAGCCAAATATGCACAGGTCACTTCATTTTTACATATTTTTGAAATACACCTGTTTATAAAATTAAAGTTATATATTGTGACAAATATAATTAGTTATTTTAGTTCTAAAAAATTGAAAAAGTGAGAGTAAACAACATATAATGTTTTTCCGTCAGGACTCAAGAATAAAATAACCATTTACAAATGATAATAACATTTATAAAACTATTATGTGACAAAAAAATAATGAAATTATACTGCTAATATGTAATGTTTCTCCGTCAGGACTCAAGAGTAAAATAATCATTTACAAATAATAATGACATTTATAAAATTATTATGTGATGAAAAAATAATGAAATTATACTGCTAATATGTGATAAAAAAAATAATGAAATTATACTGTTAATATGTAATGTTTCTCCGTTGGAATTCAAGATTAAATGAAAAATTTAAAAGTAAAAAATTTCTGGGATTCAAAAGTAAATAATCATTTATAAATAGTAAAATATTTATAAAATTTGATATGTGCTAAAAAATAATGGTATTATAACGACAACATGTAATTTCCCGTTAGGATTTAAATGAAAAATAATCATTTACTATTTATAATTAATAAAGACATTTATAAAGATGAGATATAAAAATAAAGAAATAAAAACATTAAGAAAAAAGGAAAAATTAATAATATAAATAAAATAATCATTTATAAATAATAGAGATATTTATATATTTTAATATGTGGTAAAAGACGATGAAATTATACCGACAATATGTAATGCTTCCCGTCGGGACGCAAAAGAAAAGTAATCATTTATACCGACATGTAATGTTTTCCCGTAGAAAATCAAAAGTAAAATAATCATTTATAGATAATAAAGACATTTATAGATTTTGATATATGATCAAAGATGATGAAAGTATACCGACAACATTTAATGTTTCCCGTTGAGATTTAAAAGAAAAATAATCATTTATCATTTATAAATAATAATAATAATGACATTTGTAAAGATAAAATTAAAAAAAATAAAAATTTAAAAACTAAAGAAATAAAAAAAATTAAGTAAAAATGAAAAGAAAAGGCCTAAATATCATTTGTGAATTTTTTCTTTATTTTTTTACATTAGTAATAGATTCTTATTTGTTAAACGTTAAAATTGAGAGAATAAAAATTGTTAAATTGAGAGAACAAATGAAAAAATGAGCGCTTTAAAAAAAAAGAAGAAAGGGCGCAGAAGTGAGAGCAGAGAAAGACACAAAAATTGGTATTTTTAATTTTTTAGAGATTAAATTTGTCTATGTAATTTTTGTTGTGGGCCAATTTGAGAAATTTTTTTCTATGAAAAGTATCAATTTACTTCTTAAAAGCTTCAAATATGGGTCAAATTACTCATTTTTAGGGATATTGTAGTCCCTATCAGGGACTAATTTGACCCATATTTGAGATTTTTAAAAACTAAATTTGTATTTTTTTATTTTTTAGGGACTAAATTAGTCTCCGTAATTTTTATTGAAAACTAATTTGAGCATAAAAGAGAAAGGGAGCGCTTTTAAAAAAAAGGGTTCAGAAGGAGAAGGGGATTGCTTTTGAAAAAAAAGTAAGTAGAAGTGAGAGCGAGAGCGTTTTTTAAAAATAAAAAGAGAAAGGGAGCAAAAGGGAGAGAGGGAAAGAGACAAGATTGAGTTTGAGTGGGAAATTTTTTTACCAAAAGTTGACACGTGGATAAAATGTAATTGATTTTTATGGATCGATAATAGATAGATAGATCACCAAAAAAAATAAAAAATAAAATCATATTTATTGAATAAAACTCTTATAAAATATATTTAACTCTAAAATGAATAAGCAAAATTATATTTTCTAGCTGAAAGTGTCAGTTTGCATTTTCATTAGAGGAGGAAAAAAACTGCTTTTGTGAAAATTATTGTTGTGTGAAAACGTAGCTCAGGAAAAAATTAAAATCAAAGATAAAATGGGGAAAAAAATAAACATTATATATATTACTATTAAAATACTGTAATCTTAGACCATAAATATTTAAAAGGTAATAGAGACCCCAGTTTAGAGACCAAAAAATAATAATAATAATTGGACGTTAGAAGAGATAATATTTCCGTATTGAATTGAATGGAATGGCTTAACGACTAAGAAACCGTGTCCGTGTCTTGCCCGAGTCGGCGACTCGGCGTCACAACAAAAATAAACGAAGTGTGCTCTTAAATTTATCGTAATATATTAAGAGGAGAAAAAGTTAGTATATCGACGAGTCATTTTGGATATTTGAGCGATCTCTGAACTCAACTCAACTCAGTTAAATGGCGAAACTGGAAGCAAAGCTAGGGATGATCGTGGACTCGGTCGGTCAATTCTTCTCCGGCAAAGACCATCTTCCCTCCTGCGACTCCGACATCGTCGCTGTACTCTCTCTCCCTCTCTCTCTCTCTCTCTTAACAATGATGAAAATCACCGTTTCCAGTTGTTAGGTTTCTGCTATTTCTATGCTCTGAATCTGAAAATTCCTCAATTCAATTTCGCATCAGTATCTGTTCAATTATATTCTCTGTTTCATCCAAGGTTACACAATTCATTTAGGATAGTTCTATGTGCTTGCCTTCTTCTGTGGATGGCTGCAGTTATCAACTTGTGATTTGATTTTGATAAACTAAAAAAAAAAAAAAGCCAAAATTTGAAGTTGGAGCATGACATGTTTCTTAGAATTGTTGAGCACCATTGAAACCTCCTTTTTCTTTTGGATTTGGATCCTCGTGTGGTCCTACTAGAGAAAGAAAGAAAACGACACAATTTTCATCATACAAAAAATCTATTTGTAAGCTCCACTAGTTATATCCTTTTTTTTATCATAAAAAAAGAAGAGAAGTATCTTGCTTGCTTAAGAGTGAGGATTTTTTTAGGTCTAATTTGGATTATTTTCTAGCTTATTGAAATTTCTTAATTAAAATAAGTTTATCTTTCTTGTTAGTAGATGTTTATAGACAAGTTAATTGAAGAGAAGCTAAATGAGAGAACTTCTGAAAATATTGAGATGAGTTAATTTCAATTTTTACTATTAACTATTGTTTAAAGAACTATTGTTGTTATCAGATTTTTTTTTTTTTTTTTGATACGTTCCTTTGCTTTGGTGCTTTTTAACTTGATGTATGTCTGTAGGGATGTGAAAGAGATGTTGCCGAGGCCGAGAAACAATCCTCTGATGAGGCTATGCAAGAATCTCTCTTGCGTTTATCATGGGCTCTTGTTCACTCTAAACGACCACAAGATGTGCAGCGTGGGATAGCAATGCTTCAAGGTACCTCATATAGCAGAACCTTTCCCTCTCTCTCTATCTCTCCCTTAACAATAACATGCAAGCGTATATATATTCAGCTGAGTAACACTTTTATCTGTGCTTTGTTCATTCATATATTTATGTTGATAGTAAAATGACATGTGTATGGCAGCATCTTTACCCAGTACAATCGACCCACTGCAGCAAAGGGAGAAGCTTTATCTTCTGGCTGTTGGATACTATAGAAGTGGTGACTATTCAAGGAGTAGGGATCTTGTGGATGACTGCCTATCTGTATGTTTTTTTTCCTCTTTGGGCTTACTCTTACTTGGTTATCTAGGGAAATATCAGAACAGATCCTTCCACCGTTCTTATTTTTTAACATAGTAGACTTTAACCCCTTTAATTATAGCTTAATGATTTCGCCATTTCTTTTTATAGAAAAAATCGCAATTGTGTGTTTTCTGCCGACATTTTAAATTTTGTTTCTGTAATCAGTGGCAGAGAAACTCAGGTGTACCATTTTACGCATAAAGGTGTTGTTTGCATCCCGAGCACAACACTTGATTATATTTGTGAATGTTTTATCTTAAATTTCTGTGTATAACTAGTTGCCATGTCTATCTTGCATTATATAGTCTTCATAACATATCATATCTTTGGAGAGAATCTGAATTCCGTAAATGCATTTTCTATACATTTTACTGTAACATTTTGTCAACAAAAGGAATAAATTATGATTTAGTAGACTTTATTGTCGGTTGGAACTTTTTTGACCTGGTATCTCAACATAATTCAAAATTGAGTGAACCAACTTGAACACTTCCATTGGTTGTTGACACTGGGTCAAACTCTGAGAAATAGGGTAGCTTATCACAAGAATCATGTGCATCGTTCTACTTCCTTTTCATGTACTCGAATCTTTGATGCACTGTTTCTTTGAAATTTATCGAGGAAAAATGTACGGATTCACCGACAAATTTTTCCTTCCAACCCATCCATTAACGCCAATACAGCATTATGTTTGATGTGATATCATTACATTTTTTCTTCTGCAGCTTGCACCCGACTGGAGGCAGGCATTGACACTTAAGAAGGCGATTGAGGATCGGATCACAAAAGGTTGTCATCAATTATTGATGTTCCCCCAAACATTTTGGCCCCACTTATCTTGTTGAGAGCAATAGGGAAGGGGATTGATTTTGGCTAATAAAGCACTGACATTGTTTCTTTTCCTCCATTGTAGATGGTGTCATTGGCCTAGGCATTGCTGCAACTGCTGTTGGACTGATTGCAGGTGGGATTGCTGCAGCTGTGTCTCGAAAAAAGTGACTATCCTTTCTATCAAACATATGATAGCAGCTGATATGTAAGAGGCAAACGTATATGGTACTGTGAATTTGCTGCATCTTACTGCTTTTAAAGGAGGGAGTGAACTATAATGTGTACAAAGTGGAGACAATATCCAAGTACTAGAGAAGAGATATATTGCGTGTTTTCATGTTTTAAAATAATTCTATATTTGTCTTCTTTGTTGTCTCCATCAATCCTCCCCCCCCCCCAAAAAAAAAATCTAGACGAAATACGAATTCGGTTGGCATACATGTATTGAATTGAATCTCTGAGATATGTTATCTAAGCCAAGCGTACTGCATGCCTGTAAACTCATTGAGTGGTGAAGATTTCACTGACAATTAACACATTAATGTGAGGGTTGAATCTTAAACTTTATTTAGATTAACATGAAGGATTATACCTATAGGATAAAATCAAGTCTGAGAGATATTACAATAATTTGGCATCTGAGACTGTCATCTGTCATCACCAGGAAATCTTCCTCCAGCAAAATTGACAACTGAGAGAATATTTTTTTCGTTTAATAGTTTTGATTAGGACTGGAGGAACGACTGGTGTTCATTTTTGTCTCAGCAGGACACTCTTCCTTATGGGTGGAGATAGCACAGCTAACATTGGTGACTGCTCTCGTATAATTGACCATAAATGGAAGTAATATCTTCACCGTGGATCTCTTAGGAGTGAGGAGTTGAATGGCAAGTGTTGTTGTCTCCAGAGACTTCTAGTTGTTGGGTTATGTATATCAAATGTTTGCGCAAGAGTTTTACATCTGCCAATTCAAGATCAATTAACAAGTGTGAAAGTGAAAGACTCTTGCTCTTGCCGCCAATTTCTACCTCATACTATATTTTAACCTTATGATTTAAAATTGCTCAATTTAGTAAAGAAAAAAATTCGCAAGTTTTTAAAACCATGGCATTGAAGGAAACTACTCACCCAAAGGATTGTGATGCCAGGGTTAATGCCAATATACCTTCCCTGCGACCAAGCTATGACCGTCACTCAAGAAGACGCTCTTAGGAAATTCCTTAAGAATCGATAGGAAAGGAGAAATTGAACGCCGTCAAAGTACATCTGTACATGGCCATGATAAACCATGGTAGGAAACTATTATTTGTGTGTCAAGCAATTGTTTGAATAAACCTAAAGGCTCTATTATTATATAATAAAAAAAGTGAATAGGACAAGAAAAAGGGACATTTTTTGTGCGATATTGACATTATATTTTCTTTAGTATTGTTCTAAATTAGTTCCCTTTGGGTAACCTTTTTCATACGGGATAGAATGAGACAAAACATAACATATGAATGCTGATCTTTATTCTATACATATTAAAAATAAAACATAAAAATATAAAATTAAAATATTACATTCTGCACCACGACCCGCACTATGGATTGAGATTCATTGTAGTAACATGTTTCTATCTCTTTGTACTAGTATTTTTTTACTTTACTTTTTTAGACGAACCAAATGTAAGACTGAGATTGAGAGAAAAGCATATCTAATGGCTCACTTGGCATAGTGACTACAGTCAATCCAAGTCTCCCGCACTATATGATTACAAGGCTTGAGAGAATGTTACATCTAATCTAACCCCTCCTCCTCGTGGGGAAATTGCCAGCCCACCAAATGATGCTGTTAACGAGGGAAATTGATTCTCTGCAGTCACTTTTTGACTGCAGTGACTGCAGGGAGATCTTGACCATTAATAATAATATAATGTTTGAAATTGATTTGCCAAATTTACATACAAGTCGTCCGATTTTGCATAAATGGCAGTGGTTCACTCAACTGCATGATTGTAGGGGATTGCGACTACAAACAATCCATGTCCAGTAAGGAAAGGCAATATGATGCACGGGATGTGGGTTGTTCACATTCACATAGCATTTTTTTGGGGTGAAATTTCACGTAACATTTTTTTATACAAAGAAAACAAAAAACTGACTAACTAGATCAGAAGAACACCCTCCCCTGATGTCACCACTAAGGAGTGAATCTAATAAAGGAAATGGGCAATCAAATTTATATGATTCTAAATTTTTTTGGTGAAATTTCACGTAGCATTTCGTAAGTACTAAATTTTGAACTAAATTATGTAATAATTTTTTAATTATTAACTTAACTATATGATTCTGAAGTAATAATTTTTCAGAACTATCAATTCTTCGTCCACTGCTTTGGAGTGTTGGACATTAATATCGCCTGTACTTTTGTTAGGTTATGGCTAACCCCAAAAAAAAGCATAACATATACCAAACCTGAATAATATTGGCATTAGACCATATGTCAGTTTATACAATTGGAAATAATAATACTGCATGTTTGTTTTGAGACTTCTGAAAATTGGTCATAATTGAAAGACTGCAATGGGAGTTGCTGCCGCTTTATTTTTTTTTTATTTTTTTTTTTGGGTGTTGGAAGCTTAAAATGTTGTGGGAATAATATAGAGCTTATAGGCACGTTGCTGCGGGATAACAAAAATCAGTAGAATAACCTGCTCCACTTTGCTCATGCACTAGATATAGATTTTGAAAATAGCTTTAAGTTCATTCTACTAATTGGATTATGCAATATGCAGCGGTAGAGAGGAAAAAGTGAAAAAACGAGTTGCTTGGTAATTTCAAACTTTAGAATCCACTTGTTCTATTACACAACAGAAGAAATAGCAGGTTACACTCTTAACACAGTTACACTTCGGCATCAACATCTTCCTTCAGAACAAATTCAACTGCTTCATCTTGCCATGCAAAGGGGGGTGATAGAGAATCACATGATAAAGGAGAAAGTGGAGGAGAGCTCCACTGCATTGGATGGTCCAACCAATCAGAAAATTCAGACATTGACAATTCTACTGGTTCTGGGTAGCATTGAGGGGAACGAGGAACCTAAAACCAGAGAAGGAAAAAAAAAAAAAAAAAAGGAAAATACAAGATATAACAAATGTTGGACAAATGGAAGAAACAGTAAAAAGTATATGATCAAATGAATGTTGCTTTATAATGATTCTAGTGGCTACTGGCTAATTAAAAGCTTCAATCAAGATTTAAGCAACCAAAAAAAGCAGTTATTTTTATTTGTATATGACAAAATGAAATAGTATATGATCAATGGTTGTTCCCAGAATCCCAAAGCATTATTTAGCTTCAAAGACTCGTAACCAAAACAAAACTAAAAGTAAAAAAGGCATCACAGAACACAATACCTTTATCTGCTCTAGAATAGGTATGTGATCTGCAGAGATAAAATGTGGTTACTGGTTAGAGTTTTATCAACATAATGTAGTAATGGCAAGAAGAAAAATGAAAAAATAGGGACAACTAAATATAACTCACCGAGAGAGAGAATAGAAGTACTCTCGTAGTCGCATATGTTTCAATTTTCAATCAACTCAATTCACAAGAATTTTTTTAAATTTTTTTTCCCAACAATTTCTAATTCACAATATATACACAATTACATCACGAGATTCAAGACCACATTTTGCATGTAATTTTAAAGCTAAAAGCTAAAACATTGATTCAGTTGATGTCAGAGTTAATAATCTTAGAAGTAAGCAGTTAATAATCTTCTGAAGAACATATCACAACAAACACTAATACATTGATTACCGAAGAAAAAGCCAGGTAGGTTTACCATCTTGTGGAAGAACGGTCTCAAGATTGAAACTCCTCATTGCAGCTTTCTGTTCTTTGATGCACTTCCTGTGATCATGCGAGGGCATTTCCTCCTTTATATTAATATCTTCCTTGGGTAAATTCTTTTTCCTAGATGAGGCTTCGGGTTGAAGTGATGTTTTGTTTGTTATATCATTTAGTGCTTTTCGACCTGCAATCCCCGCACCACCTTTCTTTCCATCTGTCTTGGAATTCTTCAACTTGGCATTCAAGCCAGCCTCTATTCCAAGCAAAGAAAAGGGACAAAAGAATACAGAAGGAAACCAATTTAGTAAGAGAAGAGTGCTGTTAAATGCAAATAGAGTCAATTTGGATAAACTTCTCAAGTAGCACTTGCTAAAAATAAATATCAAAAGAATCTTGCAATAATTATAAATTTTTTAAACAACAGCTTCCTACCAAATTTTTTTTAAACAACAGCTTCTAATATAACTTGAAATTAGTTTTACACATCAATTTTTTCAGGGACTCTCTAATTTAACTTCTCCGTAAAAATCTGAGTTCATAAGGACTTTTGTATGAATGAAGAACCAGAAATTTATTATAATTAAGAAGCTTTCATAAGCTAGAAGTAATCCAAACTGGAACTATAATGAACGATCCATAGATAACGTTACAGAATTCAAAGTCAATTCCTAAACCAGTTGTTTCTCTGAAAACATTACAACATATATTTTTCATTACTAGTTGTTATTATTAGGTGATAATATTGATAATGATACCCCACCAACAAATCCACGAAATTGGTGCTATAAGCAACATAATGTTAGGCTTACTTTTGGGGTGAAGACCCAAGTTTTCATCTTTGATCTTCAGGTGTCCAGGAGCAACAAATTTAGCCATTATCTTATTTCACTTTATTCAGAGAGCAAAGACTCGGATACTGAACAACTCTGCAACACAAATTACAAAATTGTATAAATAAAAAAAATTTACTTATAAATAAATAAAAAAATTTACAGAGTCCCTGATGAAGGTTAACAATGGGTTTGGATCCTCTCTTTGTTAGTAATTAACAAGACATGTTCCTAATTATTGATTACAAAGTCCCTAATTTTTATTTTTTTTTATAAAAATAATAATATTGTGCGTTTCTCAATCTCTCTCCAACGGAACTGTTTGTTATTCAAGAAGAAGATTCAAAGCAAGTTATGAACACCGTTAGGGTATAAGAATCTGGTGACTCATATTCATGCGGCATCAACTAGTTCTACGCATAAAATGAAAATTACTAGCATGCATTTGAATGAAACAGGTCATGCATCTCTAGTTTGCACCAATGATTACCGATTGATCGAACTAGAAGCAGT
Source organism: Calophaca sinica (assembly GCA_037113605.1). Classification (NCBI taxonomy): domain Eukaryota; kingdom Viridiplantae; phylum Streptophyta; class Magnoliopsida; order Fabales; family Fabaceae; genus Calophaca; species Calophaca sinica. The sequence goes on along the minus strand of CM073736.1, from coordinate 121,434,035 downwards.
TTTAAAATTCAAAGGATTTCATGATGAACCAAACAAGAAGAACTAGGAACGAGTAATCAACAAAAGATGAAAACCTTCGATTTCTAGGGTTTGTTTGATAAGAGAATAGAACAGGATGAAGCGGTACTGTACCGGTGAGGATGAAGAAGAAGAAGAAGAAGAGCAAAACGTCGCCGTTGGATTTTGAATTTTCGCTTCGAGCCCGCTATAACGTAACGATATCGTCTAGAATGATTTTGAGACTTATAGACGAAACAACCCCCGAGGAGATACGGATTTCCCGTTTTACCCCTTTAGCTTTTGTGTATCTCATATCTACATCTTGCCCCTTTTCCGTTTTGCCCCTCGATGAGAAGGCATGCTTACCATCAAAATGTGGAGATTAATGATAATCATTACCCGGAGGACGAAAAATATGAAATCTCCTATGTAATGTCATCATTTTCTAGAATTTGTTCCCCATTTTTTGAAATGTGATTAGGCCTTTCACCATGTGCGTATTCTGGACGTAGAGATTTTAGTAAGGATTAATGACAAAATACTCATCCCCCAATAGAAGAAATTGTTACGACTGTGTGCGTGCGTAGCCCGTCAACCCAACTAATCATTTCCAATTTTTAAGAATTAAAAGTTTTTCCTAGTTAACCTAAATGGGGCAATGATTTCTTCAGGTAATAGAACCAGGTTCATGTGTTACTTATTTATTTTAAAATACATTTGAATTGGATGCTAACATTTTTGTTTTGCTAATCCTTCAATTCAATTAGGAGGATAGAAAACTACGTCTCATCCTCCTTTCAACAATGCTAACTCAAAATCAATTTTTGTCATCGCAGAACAAATTAAACACAGTAAAAAGCACATCTCAATCGTTTGGTGCCCACAACCCTAACCCATAAAGGCAACAATGCCATAAATATTCCACATTGAATATTAAAACACATTTTGGTTTGTTCCCCACCATTCAAAATCTATGAAAGCAACATACATTCACTTATAGTGCGCCCATACACTGTCGAATATACAAATTGAGCCCTTTGATGAATTCTTCATCGTTCGTATTACTTCAATGACCCAAATACACGTTCTACCTCAAACTCTGTCTTCTTCGATGACCCTAGAGAGAGCCCTAATTAGTGACACAATCTAGTGGTTGGACATGTTTACTGCTTTTGCCACATCACTACACGTGTCATGGTCCATTGAGTGTCTCTAATTTGACTTAGAAGTGCTAATCAAGATCTTCGTTTACCATATCAAATTCTTTGTAGATGAGACTAGCAACAATGAAATAAAAAGATAAATGTTATTTGGACGTCAAAATTCGACAACAAATTTCTTGGTTAATGTAGTTAAAAACGTGATTAATGAAATGTTGAGTTTGGTTAATAGAATATCAAGGTGTCATAACTCATTAACCCTTAACTGAAGTTCATTAACCATGATTTTGAAAGTTATTAACCACAATTTTCATGTGTTCAAATATATATATATTAGATTATATTTTAACACCAAAAAATCATGGTTAATAATATTCAAAATCGGGGTTAATAAAATTTATTTGATACTTAATGAGTTACAATACCTTGATATATCTATTAAACAACTCAACACTTTATTAGCCACTTTTTTTTTTTATTCCATTAACCACTTTTTTACGTCGATTTTTTATAAACAATGGGATTAATATAAAAATGTTAGATTGCCGATATTAAAAACCCAAAATAAATTTTGGACTAAAACCAAATTTCTTGTATTTGTTGGGACAACATAAAATTAGCAATTTTATTTCATCCAATCAAGGGCATCCTTGTAATTCCAATCCACCACGGAAGAAGAAGAAGAAGAAGAAGAATTGCAGAAGAGAAGCATAGAAGAAAAACGAGCAGTATAGTATTGATAGAATGTTGAGAAACTTTTCTGCGACACTCGAATCTTCCAGAAAGATCCTAACTTCACTGTCTTCATCTCCTTCCAAATGGTGGAGAGTACCTTCTCTCTATTCCACCACCTCCAACTCCAACTCGAGTTCTGATCCCGCACTTGAGAACCCTCCGAAGCTTCTAGTGGTTCAACCCCGTCTCCGCCCCGAGAAGCTGTTGCAGGCGAAGCTCAACGAAGCACTGTGCCTCGCCAATTCCCTCGAAGAACAGCGTGATGGCTATTTCCACACCGATTTCTTCGATAAGCCCTTACCCCCTCATCTCCTTGTTCAGAACCCTTCCCTCAAAGGCCATAAACCTCGCGCAGGTTTCGTTTTTCTCTAAAAGGATTTCTTTTTCTGCACCCCATTTTCTCTATTTGATTTTTTTGTGTGTTTTTCAGACACCTATTTTGGACCTGGAACGGTTGATACCATCAAATGCCATCTAAATGCTGCAGAATCAAAGGCAAGTACAAGAGAAAATAAAAAATTAAATGAAATAAATGAATAAAAAAAACTTTGCTTTTGGTGGTTTTTCATGTGATTGGTTATTTGGGGTATTGTTTTTGTTTCAATTCAGTTTAGTTGTAGTTTAGATTTTGAGTTGTGTGTGTAACAGGGTGGAGTGGATGCTGTTTTTGTTAATGCTATACTGTCTGGTATTCAGCTACGAAACCTTGAGGCAAGTTCTGCTTGTGTAATTTTTGTCCCTTATTTTGGGAATGGCAAATTGTGTAATTTTGCAAATGATGTGTTATCATTGTTGCCAGAGGGCTTGGGATAAACCTGTGCTGGATCGTGTTGGCCTAATCATTGAGATATTCAATGCTCATGCATTCACCAAGGAAGCTAAGCTGCAGGTATGTTCTGTGGTTTAATTGAGCTGTTTGATGGTGTTGTCTCTTGAATTGAATCTCATGTTGCATTGCAACTGTGAGTGAGCTTTGCCATTTGTGTAGGCTGAACTTGCAGCTCTATCGTACAAGAAGACAAGACTTGTTCGTGTTCGTGACTCCAGTGGTCGCTATACATTCGGTGCTTCTGGAGAAGCTGAAGTTGTTAGTGCCCGAGGGTTGGTTCCCCCCCCCCTGGTTTTCTGATATTTGATGCCATTTTTGGGTTGGAAGGAATTTTTTTTTTTTAATGCTCATGTCTTCAATTGCTTAGTGGGTTAAATTGCAATCTAGGAAATTTGAATCTCTGACAGTTTTTGATATATTTGATAATTTTAATGTAGATTATTGACAACACTTTCTAAAATTGTGTTAATTTGTTTGTGATTCCTTGAGTGGGTCAGTTGACAAGAGTAACCAAGCAGTCAAGCACAGACATAGTATTTCAGTGAAATAAGCTTGATTCTTGCGTATTGCATGTCCAATTTGTGTGGTTAAACTCTTTTCTTACATAAATTGTCCATGGGAATCTATTACTTTTTTGCTTGGGCATATTGTTTGGATCATCAAATATTAATAGTTGTCAGTTTACATTGTTGTTATGAAGTACGAATGTGGTTGAAACTGAATACAATTTCTATCACTTTTCTTCACCCTCTCTTTCTCATGTGCACATATTTCTGCATGCATATTTCTGCATGCATGTCTAATTCTGTGAGTTTATATATCTATCCTAATCTATTGTTGATTAGAGTAACAGCATCTTACCTTAATACCTGTCAATATCAGGAGAGGAAGTGGGGGCCAAGGTTTTATGAGTGGTGCTGGAGAAACTGAACTCCAGCTTCAGCGACGAAGGTATAACTGTGATACGTAATTTTTAAGATACAAACATTTATTCGCAAGCCATCTATTCTTGCTTTTCTTGGCATATCTTATGGTTTACTTGTAAAATATTGTTATTTTGAAAGCTGATTTTTTACTTCCTCATTGCATCAAGTCGTTGCCAATATTCACTGTAATTGTGCTTGTGGCAATAGTGGAATGTGTGCATGTTAAGAAAAATATGTTTTAGGCTATGTAATTTAAATCTGCTCTGAATTAAGGTTTGATCCCACTGAGCATGATAGGTAACCCCTGGTTGGTTGGTTTATTAATTAGTTGGTTAGTGGGTGAGTTAGGGAGATAATTAGGAGAAATAAGGCTTATTGCTTATAAACAAGAGGAGGGATTGGGAGAGAGGTATCACTTGTCATTTTGAGGGAGTTAGGGTTAGGGCCTTTGGGTGGGAGGTGCATACCCTCGAAGTTCTACAATCTATAATGTAATAAGGGGAATTCTTCTAATAAAGATACTTTTTCCTATCAAAGCACTGGTCCTGATTGATTGTCATTAGCTATAATGATCTCAAGCATGTATTGTTACAAGGTTTGTGCTGATTTCAAACATCAATCCATGCAGCATTATTTGAGATAAATCTGTTTTTGGCATTTATAATGTAGTCTTGCAGGATATTTTTGTCCAGTCTATGATGTATGAACTGCTCATTGATGTGCAGTTACAACATTTTTTATGATGATTTCTTATTACACAATTTGGTCACTGAATTGTGAATCTCCCTTAGAATCTTAGAAAGGAGAAGATATCTATTAACACAAATTGAAGAGGTTCGCCGTACCAGGGCTTTGCAACGTGCTGGTCGGAAGAGGCATGGAGGTTCATTTGGACAAGGCTTAGCCACCGTTGCTGTTGTTGGGTATACAAATGCTGTAAGTGGTCTAAGTTTATATGTGTTTGCTATTTATTGTAATTATACATCATCACTGATATGCCTTTCTGTGTGTTTTTATTAGGGAAAATCTACATTAGTTAGCAAGCTATCGGACAGCGATCTATATAGCGATTGTCGGTAAAACCACCTTTACTTTACCTGTATGCATTTACTTCCTCAAATTCTAATACATTTGCTTTTTAATGTCAATTTTTTGCGTTGTTACATGTATTGCAGACTGTTTGCAACTGTTGATCCTAGATTAAGAAGTGCTGTTCTTCCTTCGGGGTAATTGTGACCAGTAACTTACTTCTAATCTCTGTTTCAGCACTCTCTATTTTGTACATTGGTTGATTGGTTGATAGCATTATGTATATATGCTTCACTGTTCCAATTTTATTTATAGGAGGAAAGTGCTTTTTAGCGACACAGTAGGATTTATATCTGATTTGCCAATACAGGTAATAAGAAAGGCATGAGCAAATTGCCATGTCAGCATGTCTGTTTATTGATCTTGTCAATATTATTCTTCAACAATGACACAGTCGTTCTTTCTCTCTTTTAATTTTTGAAGTTGGTGGAAGCATTTCATGCAACTTTAGAAGAAGTGGTGGAAGCAGACCTGCTTGTGGTATGATTTTGCATCTCCTTTCAGTTGCTGGAAAATATGTTAGGACCTCAGTCTCGAATACTAGAGAAAGGGCTTTATTCGTCCCTAATTTTATTGTTAACCAAATATTAGGAAAGAAGAATACACGATGAGAACTCTATCCTACTCCTTTGGAAATTCTGTCCAGTAAAACTACTTAGCAATTCTCTACCCTTCTCTAAAACAAAGAGGCCCTATTTATAACTAGGAACCCAAACAAATCTAATCTAAACAAATCCAATCCAATCTAATCAAATCCAATCTAAACAAATCCAATCCAATCTACTTAATCTTATCTAACAAATCAATCTAAACAAATCAAAGCAGATAGAATAACAAATAAATCTAAGCGAATAATAAATCAAATCCAGTGACTAAGCTAATCCTTTCTAAACCCTCTTCCTCACATTACACCTTGAGCGTCTTGGTGGTAAATTATCCTCTTGTCTAACAATACTCTCCCCTCGGAAACAACCTTGTCTCGAGGTTGAAGTCGAGATGAGAGTTTGTATGTTGGTATCTCTTCCCGTGCTTCTTAACCAGGGTTCTTTCCCTTGCACGATGAACCAAGACTTGAGAATCTTGTCACCAATGCTGCGTGATTATCTGCTGCCCGATTAGAAAGGTTGATCTTCTTTGTCCATCGATATCCTATGACCTTGTGTAACGTGTCCTCCTTGGATGATCTCGACGCCTTTTGAGTTGAGAAATGTAGCGGGATGTATCCTTGCCTCCTCTGGTAGTTGTAACCTTATGTACTCTCGCCCCACCATTTAGAATTAAGTAAGGTCCATAATACCTTCTTTGACAATTTCGGAGTGTAATTTAGTGGGCATGGGAAGCACTGCCGATGCGGCTGATCTTCAAATAAACATACTCTCGGTTGGAAGCCGAACTGCTTCTATGTGCATTAGCATATTGTGTCATTTGATCTTGAGCTCTCCTTAAATGGAACTTGAATTGAATCAAAAATCCACTGTCCATGAGGTCTGCCCACGGCCTCTGCAAAGTTTCTCTGGTATAAGCAAGAGACAAAAAGAAGGAGGAGGCGCTTTGCATAAACAATTTCAAAAAGAGTTGGGTGGCGCTGAAAACAATATTGTACCAATACTCGCCCGAGGAACAAAATCGGCCATTACCTTAGGTTGCTCGGTGAGCTCACCAGGAGATAAGTCTCAAGAGTTCTGTTTAAAACTTGATTTGCCCGTTGGTCTCGGGGTGATATCGATGAACATTTAAGTTGTGTCCGCCTTAAAGCGAAACAATTCTTGCCAAAAGTGGCTCATGGTAGGAGTCTCTATCAGCGTAATCGAAATGGGAACACCATGCAATCTAATAACTTATTGGCAAACAATTCAGCCACATTCACGTTCTGGTGAATATGGGTGTTCATCAAGATAAAATGGCCGTATTTGCTTAATCTATCTACCATACTAAAACAACATCATATCCTTTTGATTTAGGCAACTCCACAATGAAATCCATGCTAATTTCTTCCATGTTGCATTAGGAATGGGCAAAGGCTGAGTAAGCCATTGGAGAGGATGTGATACTTGCTTTCGCACATGACGAGCCGCCACATGTTGAGTGATGGCGACCTTCATTCAGATCGATCAAAGGATTGTGCTATCCTTACGTATGTTCTATAAATCCAGAGTGGCCTCCCGTAGGGAGGAGTGGAATTCTTCTTGATGGTTGGGAATCCAGTGAAGTGGTGAAATAACTTTGCACTTTATAGTGCGGTCTCCACTTGCTAAAGTGAAATGTTGCTTTGCGAATCGGAGTCTTTGATAAAAATTTGTCTTGATATTGTGTGTAGGATCCCTCTTGACTTCTTCATCAATTTAATATATGTCGTGCCAAAATGGTCTAGAAATGCCTTGACTCTTTGTCTTCGTCCTCTGAAACAAAGCTTGTCATCCGCGACTGCTGTTGGAAGCCCCGTCTTGTAGACAATATCAAACTCATTACCTAAAAGTTTGCTTGAATTTTGTTGATTTTGGGTGGTAATTATCTGCTCTGGCAACAAATATCTGAGGCTTTTTGATCTGTGGCAGAAAGATAAATTTACTGCCCCGAGATAGAGCGCCATGATGTTGAATAGCGACAAAGTGCCATCGACTCTTTTTCATAAATGGACTTTGTAAGATTGAATCCATAAGCTTTCTTTGAAATAGGCTATGGGCTTTTATCTTGAGTCGTACTTCTTACTCTCTTGAAGCATCACACTCAATTGCAAAGGGTTTTGAGAAGTGTGAGAGAGATAAAGCAGTTTGTAGTCACGGCCCTGCGATAATTCAAAGGCTGTTGTCTTTGTCTCTTGCTCCACAAAATTCCCTTTCAACAAGTCAGTTAAAGGGTCGAGCAATCTTCACAGTAGTTGCAAATGAACGCTTCTATAATATCCGTGAGCCCAAAATCCTCAAAGCCTTAATGTTTTTAGGGAGAGGCCATTCTGCAAAATAGACTCTGCTTTTTGCGGATCCATGGAAACCCTTCTCTAGATATGATGTGACCCAAGTAGGCCGCCTCTGTTTGTCAAAACAACATTTCTTTTGTTGGCAAATAAACTATGCTTTTGAAGTTTAGTCAAAACTTCCACTTAAATGAGTTAAGTGCATTTCCCGGAGCTCTTATAAATCGGAATATCGTCAAAAAAACCAAGGCGAGACCTCACGGAGGAAAGGCTTCAACGTGGAGTTCATCACATTGAAAAATGATTGGGGCATTGGTTACTTAGAATGGCATGACGAGAGTCGTAATGCCCATGAGTGAGTTCGGAAAGGCTGTTTTTTTGGTATATCGGGTTCATGCATCCTTATCTGGTGATACCCCTTTTAAATCAATTTTGGAAAAATATCTTGGCCCCGAGGTTCATTAAGCAACTCTTATCATGGGGATAGGGAATTTATCTGGGATTGTTGCTTTATTTAGAAACCGGTAGTCTACCACGGAACCTCGACTCCACGTCTTTTTCTTAACGAGAATCAGGGACTTGAGAAAGAGTTGCTTGGTCCCTGTCAGGCCCGAATCCAACATTTCATTCCACTGTGTCTCTATTTCATTTTCTGCACGTAGGGAGTATACGTAAGGGCCTAACATGCAGGATCCACCGCTTCTTTGGTGAGATTTTGTGATCAACATCCGCTTTGGGGTAGTAGACCGAGAACTCTCAAAAATCTGTTGAGCTTCGGCGAAAACATGTTGCGATTGCCTCTTTGTTCTTTGGTAATTTAGGAGTACCTCCTGTTTTCTCTCCCGTCCACACCATTGTGTATAACCCAACTATGTACGGATCCAATTTCCACACAAAGCGGCTGTAATTCTTGACTTAGATAAACTTGGTGCTGGATTTCAACATTCTGCTCTTGATGCTTGAAAGTCATCTTGAAAAGTCCTCGATTGACCTTGACCTCACACTAGAGTCATTACGAAGCCCGCTCCCGGGGATGATATCTACTCCTCCTAGATCAAGAGGAAAAATTCTCCGCCAGCATAATTTCCGAAGCACCTCTATATTCTTGCGTTTGCCTTGAGAGTGCGTTTTGGTTTCCATCTCCCGATCTCACATAATATGGTTTCCCACGATTGGTATTGGTGCTAATCATACGCGAGGTATTAGAAAGGAAGTTATGGTTGGCCCCTTATCGATCAAAACAATTACCTCTGCCTTGCGGTTTTCCAGGAGTTTCATGGTTTGGTACATGTCAGCCCTGCGAGCACATTGACAAATCCAACGATTGCGGTTCACGGTGGACCGCCTTCCCGCTCCTTCTTGAACTTCTTCACTTTCGACCTTGCACCTGATCGTCTTCTTCCTGCGCATTATCAATGCGCGAATTACCGCGCCAGGTTCTTGTACGGGCATCGATGCCCTGGTCCATCCCGAATCCACATTGGAAACATCTTTTCTCCTGTAGATGTTTGATGTAGTCATTATCTGGCCAAATTTCCTTCCTCCTTGTCCAGCCGTTTCCGCCCGATTTTCGCGAGTAGAATAGCAGCCGTAGCTCTGTTTCCGCCACGGAAACGCGGTTTCCTCCATTAACGGGTGGTATGTTGGTGCTATTTCCTCCCACTGTCGCGAGACTATCCCCTTTGCCACCTTGATACAGCAGCTGGCTTGCCAGCGTTCCTTACTGGTTGTTCAGAATATCGGATCTCCTTTGCCTCCTCGATGTCTCGCGCGATTTCCGTAGCCACGGTTTATGTCGCCGGGTCATGGGTCACTTTGTCCACGATGTCGGATCGCGGCCGCGAAAATACCCGAATCTGTTCCTCAGGCGCTTGGGTTGGCTGCGCTACCAACGGCTCGAACTCTTGCCACGTAGTCTTCAACACTCCTATGTTGCTTGAGGGCCTTGAATCTCTCAGCAGTCCCACGGCCAGTTCCGCCGTATAAGCTTCATAGGCGGTGTGAAGTTCTCCCAGAATGGGTTCTTTGCTTTATCTACTTGAGTGGAACCCGATGGCGGCGTTCACTCATCTTGATGAAGCGACTGCCAATCTCTCGAGCTTTTACTCGATGCACCTCGAAAAATTTCTCCGCCACTTGGCGGTGACCCAGGGTGTTGCCTTCAAAAGTGGGTAGCACCACTTTGCTTGACCCAGCTGAAGCGTGGCGTCTTCTTCTTCATCGTCTTCCTCGGCGGCTCCACGATTTGGATTGAGCCTCGTCCTCGATGTCGGATGGTTTTTTGTTAGGCATTCCATGATCATCGGCTCGTAGTTGTGTCGCATCTGGTAAGTTGAGGTGTTCTTTAATGTGGGTCATGTCTTTTTGCAATTCGGTGGTCTTCTTTTGTAACTCGTTGTGCGATTTCTCTAGTCACGGTCATTATTGATCCATTGTGCCCAGGTATCGTGGTCGGACCAAACTTGTTAGGACCTCAGTCTCGAATACTAGAGAAAGGGCTTTATTCGTCCCTAATTTTATTGTTAACCAAAGATTAGGAAGAAAAAGAATACCTTGAGGAACTCTATCCCTACTCATTGAAGTTACTGTCATTAAAACTATAGCAATTCTCTGCCCTTCTCTAAAACAAAGAGGCCCTATTTATAACTAGGAACCCAAACAAATCTAATCTAAACAAATCCAATCCAATCTAATCAAATCCAATCTAAACAAATCCAATCCAATCTAATTAATCTTATCCTAACAAATCCAATCTAAACAAATCAAAACAGATAGAATAACAAATAAATCTAAACAGAATAATAAATCAAATCCAACTGACTAAGCTAATCCTTTCTAACCCTCTTCCTCACATACACCTTCAGCGTCTTAGGTGGTAAATTATCCTCTTGTCTAACAATATAAGTGGTCTTTTAGTATAATTTGCATCTTCTCTCATTCTAATTCTTAGACCAGTTTCAAAAACTCACAAATCCCTGCTTTCACTCACCCCTTAACCAAAAAATGAAGAGTGCGAGGAAGCATCAAAGTAAAGGGTCATATAAAGATGATCATTGCAATTAATGTTTCCATACAAGGGCTTTCTTTTGCTACAAACATCTGGTTTCTCTTCCTCAAACATAACAGTTTTTATAGAGTATGAATCAGTATGCGCATAAGACTCATTTCTGGCATTTTGTAGTTACTTTTGTTCAAAAATTTATAAAAGATTATCCACTTGGAATTTGGTCTTTTAATGTGGCATAATACAACTTAACTGACAAATCTATCTCTTTCGAAGCATGTGGTGGATTCAAGTGCTCCCAATCTTGAGGAGCATCGCTCAACAGTGTTGCAAGTTCTTCAACAAATAGGGGTGTCACAAGAGAAGCTTCAGAATATGATTGAAGTTTGGAACAAGGTAAAACAACTCATCTGCCCTTCTACCAAAATGCAAGAAAATTGACTATATATCCACTCAATCTCCAAAAATGTTCATCAGATTGATGTTGAAGAAGAGTGCATGGATGGTAATGAATATCTTGATGAAGATGAAGAGGCTGATGAAAGTAGCAGCTTTGATGAAGAGGAGGATGTGAATACCGAGACATTAATGGAAACAGAAAGAGACTTTTCCGGCAATATTTCCGGTGCAGAAAATGAAGGCATCAAGGAGGTTGACAATGATAATATCAGTTATGTCTCTGACAAGTCACTAGGTGACACCGAGTCCATGGAAGAAAAAGAAGACTATTCTGATGGTTGGTTGTATGAGGAGGATACTTTGGTTAATGAAGTTGATTTTTGTTCGCCTTCATCTGCGGCTGACCAACAAAATGAGTCCTCTAATAAGGACAATGGTGTGGAAAAAGAAAACACATTGGGACAGTCTGGTCCACATGTGAAAACATCTGCCATCACAGGAGTTGGTTTGCAAGAGTTGATGGAACTAATAGATAAAAAACTAAGTAGCCAGGATGAGAAACTGAAGGCTGCACATGTGGTTGAAAGAAATTTCTTTGATAGAAAATGGAGGCCCTCTCATACACAGGATTCTAGCATTGCAGTTGAACAATAGCTTGTTCTATGGACATACTTTTTTTCCTTACTTTCCTATGCTATCATAAAAAATTAGCAGATATACTTATGGTTTAAATGGTGAACCGTGTTACAGTTATTAAATTGGTATACATTTTTCTTTAATTTCAAATGAAAAAAAATCATATCAATCTAATGACTGTAACATATGATGTGCATCGGTGTGTCCAATTTTCAATTGGTTCACCAATGGATGCAACATAAGTGCTGGGAATATCATGGGGCAAAACATGGCCTCTAGATTCCCAACCAAGTGTTTCAGAGCTGCTCATGTTTGTGGCATTCATTTTTGTCTCTACCTTCAAGTTATAAGCCATTCACAAAACTTAGTTTTGGTGTTTTTCTAATTAATAAAAGTTGACATGTTTTCCTTCGTAGTGTGTTGCATAGCGTAGACATTTTTTTCGTCAATGGGTCCATCATTGTATAATTAGAATGATAATTGTTGCAGAATGCAGTGATGTATAAATAACTATACAGACACATTTTTTTAAAATAGAATATTGAGTTATTTTGTGCAGAGTCCATTATATTGTGACAATTGGAGGCATTTTTATGGACACTAAAATACAATACAATCAACGATCCAAATATCATTCACACTTCCCCTGCCAACGCAGCGAGCCAATCAAGTACCCAAATTTTGTTTCTTCACATTTCAATTGCGTTTAGCATGAAAATAAAAAAAAAATCCGAAAAGTAAAAGAATTCCGTTGCCGGGAATCGAACCCGGGTCTCCTGGGTGAAAGCCAGATATCCTAACCGCTGGACGACAACGGAGATGTTGGTTGTAGCTTACATTTAATTTTACATAAACTATAACTTAACACGGCGTCCAAACACAATAGACGTGAAAATTAAATCAAAACGAAAATCCAATTCTGAGATCTTGAGCTGCGCAATAATTACAGAAGATCCAATTCTTGTTCAATAAAATAAAATTACACCGTTTTCCAGATTTAAAAACGAAAAATTACAGTGCGGAAATAACGAAAACAAACAACATAAAGTGAAAATAATTGTTAATGTAAAATAGGCCGATAAGGTATTATCAAAAGTCACATTCTTTAGGTTTTTAAATCAATGATGTACTTTATCTTTTTCAATAAAAGTTACATTTTTTTACTTTCAACCAGAGTAAATACTTAAAACCATTTATGTCTCCGTTTAAACCAATGCTTAACTTTTTTATTTTATTGAACAGAGTAGTTAACAAATAGTCATCCAAGACAAAAACTTTTATACAACAAACGCTTTGTCAAGTTTTCAACTACCACAGAGAAAAGTGTTTCAGCAATTAAAGCCATTCTTGAAGTGAAAAGGGGTTTCGAAAACCTAAGCCAATCGATAAACGATATAAATAAATAAGGCTAAATTACAAAATTAGTCATCTATGTTTATTTTAGGTTTTAATTTGGTTTTTCTATATTTTATTTGTTTCGTTTTGGTCCCTTACGTTTTAAAAGTTACAACAGATTAGTCCTTTTCATCACTAAAAGCCAACTATGTTTTATTTGTTTCGTTTTAGTCCTTTACGTTTTAAAAGTTACAACAAGTTGGTCCTTTTCATCACTAAAAACCAACTATCCTCCATAGCTAAAAGCCAAATTCTAGCTACGAATAATTAACTTTTAATGACAAAAATGACCAAATTAAAAACTAAAATAAAACGTATAAGACCAAAACAAAACATAAAAGACCAAATTGAAACCTAAAATAAACTTAAAAAAACCAATTTTGTAATTTAGTCGACAAATAACCATCAAACTAACAAATACTAAAATAGTTGAACTGTAACAGAGAAGGTTCCGCGCGAACGCAGAACCCTCACTACCAGAAATTATGACGTAGGTACCACCACATGGGCAGACCTTAGACCAACACACTTCCTATCATGTGCAATGGAAGTCATTAGCCTAAGCCATGAGCCTTCTTGATCGCTCATAGACTCCGTCCAGGTATGTAACTTCTTCATCTCCGCTCACTTCCCTTTTATATCCCCTCCTTTACACTCCTTCTTCTAATCTCTTCAATGTGGGACCTTTAAAACACGAGTCGCATCGCAAGACACACTACTACTTCACTTCTTCACTGTTGTGCATTTTTGCTATACTCAAAGGTGAGTCTCAATTGTCTACAATAATAAATAGCTTGAAGAAGCAACGATTCCTGCATCTTCAATCCTCGGTAAGATTTGTTCTTATTCCAGGAGGAAATTCCTCTCACTCAATGATTAAATTTCTCTCTCTCTCCTTTTACTTCTTCAAGTAACGGCTGAAATGTTCCATTGAGGAATGGTTTTTGTCTTCTATAGGAATAAGAAAGAAACGCCTCTACCTATAATAAGAAAATAAAAGGGAAGCTTAATATGGTGACCAAAAAAGAGGGTTACAACACACCTCTTTTTTTATCAATTGATAATGAGGAGACATAACCAGATACTCCCCAATGTTGAAATTAGACGCTGTGTTACTTGTGGTTATCATCACGGGTTGGGTTAGGTTAGGTTAACTAGCAAGAAAGAATGACTGAAACGGAAAAGTGCAGGAGGCAGGACTGGCCGGACATGCCCTGCTTGGCTTAATTTGGCTATTTCATTCCATGTTTTATGTATTGACCTCGCAAGTTAAGTTAAAATAATGATGATTAGATTAAAAATTGTTTTTTTTACGCAATTAATAAATGATTTTTACAGCACCAAAAAACATGTTTTTTTTATTTTAATTTTAAAAAGGTAAATACACGACCCCGTATTTTAGACAAACCAAGTTTGTTGAGTCAGAAAAAAAAAAAAAGAAGTTTGCTGAGACAAGGATTTAACCTTCGATTGGTTCAAGAGAAGTAGAGAAGAAAGATAAAAAAAAAATAAAAAAAATAGCAAGTCTTGTGGTTTTTACATTTCTCCCCACTTGAGCAAAGAAAGAGGGGACAAACGCGATGAGAGAGCGTCGGGTGTAAAAAGTCGCCTATGCAGATCACACAAAAAAAAAAAAGTCGTCACATTAGTTTAAGGATTTAATTTATATAAACGGTCAGTGTAAAAATATTTTACACATACATCAAATAATGTGTTGTCACATCATTTAATGAGTATGACAAATCATCTTTTTTTTTTGTAACACTAATCTTCACCAGCATGGTTGTGCGATCGAGATTAGTGGGTACGCCATGTATGTGCGCACGAGACTTGTCATTTATATTTGTAATAGATAAAAGGAACAAATTCGCTTGGACTATCTAGGAAAATGGTCATATTACACAAAATAATCCATTTTCATCACTTAATGCACTGCTAGGAAAAATTAAATTAGCGATGAAAAAATATGAAGTTCGTTTATAAATCTATTATCTATTTAAGAAAATTAACTATACTTAATTTGGTTATCTGGTATTATGTCACATGTCAGTATCTCTATCTTTTTATATAGAAAAATTATTTTTGGCTCATTTTTTTTTGCACTTGTGGTGAGCATGGCTCCCATCCGCTAGTTCCATTATTAAATTTAGTGACGCGTAAATTAGAAACATAATTTATTTTTTCTCCTCCAATTTTAGTCTTAATTTAATTTTTTCTAGTAACAATGAAAGATATAAAAGAGTGTGACCACGAGAACGGATAAAAATCTTCTGTCTTAATTTTCTGTCACATTTTCTGTCCCCCACTAATGACAATTTGCCACATAATAAAATAAAATCATAACTTATTAACACATATGAATATCCACAATCTTTGATTAGTAAGAGACAGAGAGACACCAATTTTTAGGACAACATATGTTTGTTCCATGAGAACACCAAAGTTTCAGCCAAGACAACATAAAGATCAGATATGCATAATCCATTCTGACCTAATTAATTACTTACATCAAACTAATTAATTAAATTGTTTAGGCGCTTAATTTAATTAAAATGAAAAATTAATGTACTTTTGATATAAATTAAATTTAATTAATTAAAAATTGTATATTGATTTAGTTCAAGAGTATTTTTATCCTTTAAAAAATAATATTTTTTTCTTCTCACTTTCTATCTAACCAAACAAAGAGAAAGAAAAGAAAGCATTTTTTCTTTCTCTTTAATTTCTCTCATCTTTCTCTTATACTAAACAGTACTAAACAATACATCAAATATATTTTATTTCTCACATCTTTCTCTTCTCAATACATCAAATATACTTTATTTCTCACATCTTCTTTTCTCAGTTTCTTCTCACAACCAAGCACAATCTTAATGTAATAGTGACAAATAAATCTAAATTATCAAATCTTACATAAATAGTTAAAATCATGTATCATTTATGCTGTGATTGGTTCACGAGAGAAATTGTGAAGAAAAAGTATGAAAAAAGAGAAAAATGTGAGAAATATGGTAGATTTGGAATATTGATCGTAATAAGAGAAAGAGAAGAGAAAAAGAGAAGAGAGAAGTATTGATTATTTTTTAAAAGACATCAATGTCCTTGACTAAAAATTTAAATAATTTAAGATATAAGGAGAGAATTAATGGTAGAAATGGAAAACACCACAAAAAGCGCTGGCTCTCCCGTTTTCTTCGCACTTCAGCGAAGAAAATAAAAGTAAGCGAGCTCCAACTTTTTTATTTCTCTCGTCTCAAATTCTACGACAAACAATCAGGCGAAATTCTCAATTTCTGCTCGTTCTCTCTCATGCATTCTCTCTAGTCGCATTTCATGCTCAAACAATCTGGCCTTAAAGTACTTTTAATTTTAACCAACTATTTATGGTTATCCCATAAAAAAACTGTTTGTGTTATGTAAATTACTCAGCTCACGTATATAATAAATTACTCCTCTCGTTGGAAGATATCATCCCTACTAGATAGTATTGCAATTTGCAAGAGCAAGAAAAACTGAACGGCGCATTTGCCATCGCTATCTATCTCAACTACTAGTTAGTTAGTACCACTCCCCATGGATGGAGATTTATGATCCGTGTAGAAGAAAAATGTGTAAATGCATTCGCTTATGAAATTTACACTGCCGCTCCTTTCAACCAGAGCCTGCAACCTACTAAGAATTTACATTTCTCACCCTCAACCCCCACACAAGGTACATATAGGGAAAAAAATGGAAAATGAAATCAAAAGATGAAAAAGGAAGAGGAATTACACAAAATCACAATCAATCCCTATTCTCTCCTACTATGCCAGTCCACTGCTTCCCTCAATGCTTTGTATTAGATGGAAGCTGAATGTAATTGATCAGTACGATCTTCCTCTAAATTCCAGCCAAAATGTGGAAAAACATCTCATTTACAGGTTGTCACGTCAATGAGCCAGGTCCTCACTCCCAACACCAACACTGGACTTGTCAATCATGCGTACATTGTACTGTTCATATACTCTTGCGCGATTCTCAGCCCACCATTGCTCTGCTTGTTTCTCACTGAACCGCTTCCGACTGCATTCACCAAACTTGAAGTTAAAACTCGGATTATAAAATGGCTAATCATGAAATACTGTATAATTATCTGACTTGTCCCACCAGATACCAAATTACAGAATAAAACATTACGGTTTTCTAGAAGTAAATATGCAACTGACCAAGACATGAAACATAACAAAAACATTACTGTTTAAGTGCTCTTGGCAATAACTCCCTTTGCTAAGGCAAACAGTGAGGGGCTGAGCGAAGCAGCACAATCATGTTGCTCCAAAAATGGCAAAATGAAGCTTTTGCCATGCGGGGGAGCAATCATGATTCTCACTCCTCAAACGGAGCAAACGACACAGTTGCTTGACAGCTAAAAGGAACAGAAGCCAGTAAAGAACTGTATAACCCACTCATCTATGTAACAAGTAAAGCACTCAATTGCATCAAAATGTTTCATGGCCTAAAAAAGAATAAATCACCAACAGAACCAAAGTTTGTGATTGACCTGGGAATAATTATTGTTAATTCCTTACCACCGTGAATATCATATTCTCATATTCTATCTTTTTTCTTTTTCCTTAAAAGTACATCATTTTCTACAGTACCATATTTCAAAGATGAAGTTCTGTAAGTTGATGAAAAGCAATGTCTACAAGGCATTCCATACCTGAAACGAACTCTCTTGAGATCTATTACACCTCCTGGTAGGGAGGTGAGTGTAATATATACACCAGGTTCATCTTGCTCAACCCATTCAGGCTCATTACGGGATTCAGTATCCTTTGTTCTGCTCCCATTTCTATTAGTTGAATCTGACTGGCTCTGTTTATTGTGACCTGCACTGCGATTACTGACGGTGCTTGATCCATTTGAAAGTATCTGGTTATTTGATCCAGTTAAGTCTGCTTCTGGGCTTGTTGCTTGAATATTTAATCGATCAATGGAAGCAATGCTAACTTCATTGGAACCAAAAGAAGCAAGAGAAGGTGATTTGACATTCTTAGCTGCTCCTACAGGCAGCCTCTCAGCCATGTCCTTCAACTATTCAGCGCAAAATACAAAAATGCTGGATCAGCTAGCCACAAATAAATCAATCACAAATCTAGAAAAGAGTAGAAACACATGCTTAAATATTAAAAATTCCACTGTTTTGGCTTAAAATTGATATCGGGCCTGACCGTAACATAACATCTCATAATCTGATGGCTTTGCAATTTAATTTCAGGGTCAACTGGCATTAACTCGGTGAATCTTGAATACATATTGCTTTTGCTAAGAAAAGTTTCTAACAGCTGATTTGTTTCCAAAAGAAAAAAAAACAAGGTTCCCGGTTTCCACCTATTACATGTAAAGCTTTTTGATCTCTTTTCTTTTTTTTTACTTCATGAGTGTGTAAGAGTTTTTGGCTGCTATAGCAGTCTAATATGTTAGAGTGGTTTAAGGGATTAAAATTTCTACCTGGGCAGTTAGTGACTTTATCACTTCCTTTGCTGCTTTACATTTGGCAGTTTCTTCCCCAGCAATTGCTATTGCATCTTTTAGCTGTTTAGTTGTTCTTTCCAACTCGATTTCTTGAAGTTGGGCTTTCCGAGTCAGGTTTTCCACCTAAAAATGGAAAAACAATTATCAGGCTCACTACAAATAGATAACCAAGTGAATTTAACATCCTTGTTGCAGGTTTAGAAAAATAAAGGGCGAAGGGAAGGACAAACAAATTGTTTCCAGCCTATGAAAGTAAATTATAGATATTAGGCATCCTCTGAATCCAACAGTCAACTATTTATGAAAAAAAATAAATTATGGACAGGTGATGAGAAGAAGCTCTCTAAAATTTATTAACTGAACCCCTCCAAAAACACAAAGGTAAGAAAAAAGCACACGGTTAAAATCAAAAGCAACTCACTGTTAATTTTTTTATTTATTTTAGTTATGATATAAAAGATTGAACCACAGAAGTGTCTACCTTCAACAGTGATATTGCCACATATTCTGCATTGTAATTAATATATTATAATTTACATGGAAATATGGCATCTCTAGCATGTACATTGCAATTGAACATTGACCTGAATTATAAATTGCAATTCATTTTTTTAGTATTTTCAAGTGAATTACTTGCTTGCAATTAACATGCATCTTGGTACCAAGCACAATAGCATGAATTAGCATTAATTCCCTTCTTGCTCTTGTTTCCGCATGCTGTCTGGTCATTTTATCAGACATAATTCACATAAATAAATGTCATATAAATTGACTGGTAGAATTACAAAATAGGGTGCCACTTATAAGTCCATTTTTGTTAAAATTCAAACATTTATAGCAAGACAGTGAATGCTGTCAGAATGCATAAAACAAGATACCTGTGATCTTAATTTAATAACCTCCTGACTGAGGCTATCATTAGCCTTCTTAGCATCATCCACAACTATCTTTGGGGATGTAAGACCTCCAAGTGTTGGCGTTGGAGTAGTTGAACGAGGTGGACTAGGCCGTCTAGATATTGGGGATGTTGCCCGGGAAACAATTCTAGATCCGGGAACAGAAGCCGAGAAAAATTTCTTCGATGATCCAAAAACAGGATTAAAAGATTTAGAAATATTCAGAGCTCCCCACTGCGAACCCCCATTTGGAACAGGAGAGACACGGCTACTGTTGAATTCCAATTTCTTGTTTTTCTTTGAAGATCTGCTTTCCACTTGTTTCAAGGATTCCATTGAAGAAAACCTGGCAAGTTGATTACGAGATCTGGAATCCAATTTATCATCCTTATCAATTAGCTCAAGAGACCCCTGGTTGATACTTCCCCTTCTGCTAACCGAAGAATGAGACGAAGAATCAGTTTCTAAAGCTTTCCTAAGTTTATTAAAACAACCATCACATACACGATAAGGTTTGTTAGGGTTTGGTGCCATTGAAGCCTTAAGAGACTTCTTACTGCTACATGAATGACAAAAAACAAGTCCACAATTATAACAATTGTGACGCTTCCTTTTGAAATTAAATGGCAGACGACAGCCAGAACACATAGACTGGTCAACACCAGATACCCACTTATGCAGACAGATAGCTGCAGTGAAATTAGTTCCGCAAGCAATACTTTTGACATGTTTGTCTTTCAGAGCTTCTACTAATGCTGGAGTATTTCTATCATCCGTATCCCCATGGCCTAAACGGCCATTTGCACCCTTCCCCCAAGTGTAAACTTCATTCCTTAAAGTTAAAACCGCAACATGATATGCACCACAAGCTATCTCCTCCACGAAACTCTTTGACAGTTTTCCTTCAATGCGGGTTGGTAGCTTCCCATCAGCTTGAGGATTTCCTAACTGGCCATAGACAGGACTTCCCATCGCATAGACATGGCCTGAAGTGGTAAGTGCAACCGTGAGACTGTGTCCACAAGCAACTTGACAAAAGTTGTGTTCAACAAGCGCAACACAGGTTGGAACAAGTTTTGTTTCCTTATCACCATGCCCAAGTCGACCTTTGTCTCCATCCCCCCAAGTAAACAGCTTCCCTGAAGAGCAGTTGCTGGAACTTGAATTTCCAACCATGACTTCGACAACTGCAGCAGTATGCCAAACACCACAAGCAGCCCGCATAGTGCGAAGACCTTTGAGGGACTCTACTTCCCTTGGTAACGAAACACTTTTTCGGTCTCCATGACCCAAAGCACCAAATGTACCATCACCAAAAGTAAATAACTGCCCAGCAGATGTTACAACAGCAGTATGCCATGGTCCACATGAAATATATGAAACATGTATGCCTTCCAAGGGGCCATTGACTCTTTTTGGGACCCAGTGGCTCACTTGATTTCCATGTCCCAGAAGACCATAGTTGTATGTGCCATTACCCCATGTATAAAGATCACCTGAAAGTGTCACTGCACACGTATGGTACTCCCCACAAGCTACGAGTTCAATATTTGTATTACTTAGAGATTCTATAAGTTTTGGATGGGGAACATCAGAGTCAACACCATGTCCAAGCCTGCCTCCTGATTCCTCCCCCCAGGAGAAAATTTCACCTTGCTTGGTCACTAAGGCTGCATGTCGTCCACCACAAGCAATATTCTGTACATCAAGAACTACCGCAGATTCCAAGGCTTTGGGAAATAGAGAATCCATTTTTACACCAATACAACTCCCAACTCGATGATTACCACCACCCAGAACACCATCACCTGTGCCTTCTCCCCAAATGAAAACATCCCCTAAAGCATCACCATCATCATGACCAGAACCTTGGCTAGATGAGCTGACAGCACTTGATAGACTAACTCTAAAAGCATCCATACCCATTGTCTTCATGTGACCATGCATACTATCTGATCCTCCGGATGATACAGAATGGACTGAAGCACTGGCAGAATCCGGAGGGAAAAATCCCTTCTGAGGAACTGCATACAAGACCACATCTAATGCTTTATCCAAACCATTTTTAGGAGGACTCTCATATGGGCTATGAAGGCGAAGGTGATCCCCACTATCCTGGATAGGATAAACAAAAATCCTCTTAACAAACATCTTCAACTGCAATGGAGTGAAGCAAGACAAAAATAAAATGGATGTAGATAATATGTCAATACCTTTTGCAAACTCTCATTACTACCAAACGGAGAATTTAAGGGAGAACTTCTTCTAGTGTATGTTCGAGGACTATTAGCCTCAGATGGAATACCATCACTTCTTGACTCTGTTCTCCACTTACGATGATGGCTACGCGAAATTAATGCTTTCAAACCACTGAACCAAACCTCAGCTTCATCTTTATCCTTGCAGATCTAGTCAAGGAGAATAAGATCACTATATTGTGTTAAGACCGAAACTGTTTGCAATATCAATGATGTGTACAAGCAAAGCAATAGGCCAACTGCAGCCAGAAACCCAAAGGGAGAGAAATAAAGAAATTCATACCAAGTCCAACGACCTATCATTGTAGATAAGAGAAAATGACTGGTATTCCTTCTCAGGTCGCGGATATCTTTGAAAAATAGGCTGAAAAAGGTAGGAGCAATGTTTTATAAATCATGACAGAGAACCTTATCACTTGAAAATGAAGTCACAGTAGATGCTCAAAGTCAAGAAAGAACTACAGAAATATTTATAATTATGAAACACATCCGTGCACATGCTTACCAGAAAATCTCGATTTCATGCAGGAATAATGTCTTTTTACAAAAATATTAAGTTATTAGAATAGGACACTGGAACAATACAAAGCATCAGGACATTCCTTAAAGCAAAACACAACCCAATATCTGCCATAAACAAACATATTGGAAAATATTCATAATACAAGAAAAACAAAGTCTTCTACTATTAGATGGATAATAAAAGATATCATATTTATATACCTTGACTACAAGCAAATGGAGGTCACAAGATTGCATAGAGACAAGTATCAAATGTGTCAATCATATTAACATAAAATAGAACAGAACTATCTTACGACAAATAATCATCAAAACAAGCATGACACTGTTGGCTAAATCTGAAGAAGCAAGCAGCATCATGATTTCACTACAATTTAAAAACTTACTGTGCGTTGTCCAGATATAATTCTTGAGACATGACTCAGTTTAAGGTGTTTCTCTTCTTTCCCTGAGAACCATATCAACACAGATTCATCCTGAAAAGAAGAATAGCAAAACAAAATACTTTCAATTTTAGGCCACTGGAAAATGTCTAAGAACAAACTTCAATGTAATCAAAACAAATAATTTATGAAGAATCTGCAAAATAAACCACGAGCACTTATATGGCAATAACAAAATTCATATGGCTTTCAAGTTTCAAGCCATGAAATGGCATGAAGACGATTCTAATGCATTGCCACCAAATACAGAAAAGTTTGATATATGATGTGGGGGTCAATAAGATAACATATGTGCTTGCCTTCAAATTAACATTCTAGTTATGTGGATTAAAGCGCTTGCCTTGACAACATTTGGCAAGTTTTTGGAAGGAAAGCTTTCCATTTTTTAATATTGGTATAAAGGGTGTCTTAAGCAGATCAAATCAACCTCACGAGGGAGAGAAGTTGTAACCAATCATATACTGATAAAGTTGCCCAGTAAACTAGTCAGGGCTGCCCACTCCCCATGGTTTGGTAAAAGCAATTTCAAGTTCACACATTTTCAAGTTGTGCTGAAAATTCATGCAGTGATAGGCCAGTGATAAGTTTTACTGTAATATTTTCTTGTTAAATTTGTTACTTTGCATTTTCCCTCCTCTCTTCTACAAATTATTCACACTGTTTGTCTTTCTAGTTTCAACTTCAAGGGCCCTTATTATCTGTCTCCCGAATGCTTTCAGAAGATATATTTTCACCATTATTTATAGAATACATAAATACAAAATGAAAAGTAGAAAGACGGAGACTCTGAGCTTGGTTTTGCAAAATATACAGGAACAAACAAAGGTACTAATGTTAAATGCAATTCTTTAAGAGAAACAAAAATGAGACACACTTGAACAAGGATCAAATTAAATCTGTGGAAAAGGAATACAAAACTCACATTAGAAAGCCGAAAGGGGCAAAACTTGGGCTTTCCCCTTCTTCCATACTTGAGCAAGCAAGCCCCTTTCTTTAAAGCAGTAATGGCCTGTCATTAAGATCAACAAAGGACTTCAGTCAGCATAAGAATTCTAATAACATAGAGGAAACACTGAATAAGCTTAGCACGTGGATAACATTTGACTGACAAGCGCCAAGACTGTCCTACTGAAGTCCAAAATTTTCTAAAACACTAAAAGAATAGACTGAATGCACACTAACTCAGGTGAAAAGAAAAATTTATCAAGATTTACAGCAATGAGACCACGTATAAAGAGAATATCTAACAGAATAACACTCTTATCTATTAAGCCAAAACAGTAGTAACAGTACATTACATTCATCTTGTATTTCTGTAACAGAACATGGTATTAAAAACTTGAATGATCCAAAAAGAGAATGATAATCAAATATAACGATTCACAAATTATCATATTAGTGAAACATAAATACGGGGTGAAAAATAATTTAATATTCACACAGATAAATCTCTAAAATAAGCAGCCAAATCTTTGAAAAACACTAGGAAGCCCTAACACATACTTAAGTACACATCGACACACCCATTAAATAAAAAGGAATGGTATGGTCACACCCTTTCACACACACTCTCGGACACACTTATTTATTGGGCCACGTCACCCCTTTCTTCCAACCCCTTGCTTGGTTACCGCTTCTTTACCTTTAACAATTTTTTATTTTTTGGGTTTTTAAACCGTCATCCCCCTTTCACCAAAAAATCGGCATCCCCTACAAGTCACAAATGCACTCTACTGCCAGCATCCCCTAACCATTGTCACCCTTTTTCAGATGGTCTTGCCAGCTCCCCTTTGCCTATTTAGTTCTGATATTGTAATGCTAACAAATATTCTAGAAGATAATGTCTTTTTATATGAACCTGTTTTGCCGTTTTGATATGGTAATGCTTTTAGTTTTTTTTTTTTTTTTTGAATTGTCATGTCAGAAATCGTAAACAGAGGGTTGGAACAACACCACGACGCCTATGTACAGATCACAAAAACGCCGTCAAGCCATCTTGACACTTCTGCTCTCCCCAAACTTACCTTCTGCAACACCACACCGTCCCCCGCCAACACAACGACAAGGGCTGCGTTTTGCTTCTCGCCATTCGCCAAGGATCCAAGATCCACCGCGACCGTGACACTGCATTTTCCGTCGGAAGATGTGGGAACCGTAAGTGCTTTATGTCTCTCAAAACTGTGGTGAGTGGTGACCAATAATCAAAAAATAAAGAAAAAATAAAAACAGCCTGACTGGTAGAACTGGATAACAGGTAATGGGTAGGAAAAAATGAGTGACGTGGCCCAATAAATGAGAGTGTGTCTAAGAGAGTGTGTTAGAGGGTGTGACCATAGCATTACTCTTAAGTAAATTTGAATTAAAAGAAAACTTTCCAAGCAGCAGATCATAATCATTGAGATTATTCACTGTCAATCATAAAACCATTAGTTCTGTCTAAACTGGCTGGAGCTGATAATCACACCTAGCTGGCAGTCAAGCAAATTATGGAATCAAACTTATTGTAACTAACTTCCATTGACAGCTCAGAATTTTACAGCAAAACTAAGCCAATTACCAGTTTCCTCCTCTCTCATCCCAAACTTGTATCACAACAACGGTTAACAGCAAATAAAAACATTACTAACACTGTACACTACACAGATACATAAAATCCACAGCCAAACAGTATTCTATCATCAAATGCAAACAGAAAATGAAAATTAAAGTCCGATGCTAACATAGAACTTGAGAAAAAGATTCAAAGAAATGGACAAAACAAAAGATATACCTGCTCAATGTCTCTTTCCACAGCACCAGTTCTGCTAAGATCCGAAGTCATTCTAGTCACCGGAAACAGAAAGAAAAATTCAAAAGAAAAAAAAAGCACTAATCAGAAACTTTTTGTTCTCAAATATTAACAACACCAATCTAATACATTCACTACATTTTCATACCCGAACCCTTCCATTCATTAATTCAACCGAAGAATCCACTCAAACCCTCACTACACTCCAAATTGGCGCGCTCCAACAGCTCAGAGCCTTCACCGGCGCTCAAATCCACCATGACTACAGCTCCATCGCGCACTCGCCGGAACCAGAACACTGCTCCCGAACTTCATGCGGCACAGCAACAACGACTCAAGCGTGCTCGGAAGGTAACTCCGGCACCGATTAGCACCGGAAGAAGGTAATAGGTTGCGGAGGAAGGAAGCGATCGAGAAGCGGAAGCGATAGTGCACGGATTCCGGTGATCGAGAGGTCAGTGAGGTCAGGTCAGTGCGGCGGAGAAGAAAATCGAGGCGAGAAAGTGCGGGAAAAACAGAATGGGGAGAATCTAGGAAACTATGATCTGGAAAATCAGTTGCAGAAGAGAGAGAAAGTGAGTTTTAGAGAGAGAAAGCAGAGTGGAATGGAATTATAAAAAAAGCGTAAAAAAGAAAAAAAAATAGAAAGAAAGAAAGAAACACAGTGTCGTCTATGGCTGTGGCTGAGAAGTGTGTGCGCTCAGAAAAACAGAACCCAAGCTAAATGAAAATTAAAGCAAAAGTGAAATCGGTGGAAAATATGCCCATAACGTTGTAAACATTTTCAATTTTGCCACTGGGAATTAAAAAGTCTTTACTCCAATTTTTGTCATAATGTTGTTTCATAGTAGCAAAATTTTTCAATTTATTTTATTAAAATAATCTATTTGCAAATGATCTGGTTGAATTTTTTTTTTCTTTTCTTCTAGCAAATGGTCTGATCGATAAGAATATGAAAACATGAAGATCAAAAAAGCTTTTTAAAAAAAAAAAAGGAACCAAGAGATTAGATTAATAAATGATAAATAATATTTTAGAAAAGAGAATAATTATACTTTCTGGTCACCATTGAGTCAATACGAGTATTATTGTTAACCAAATACAGGACACAATTTCTTTTTAAACAAAAGAGGGGTGGTTTTGGAAGCCGATTTTATTCTTGTGAAGGATAAGGGCACTGCCGAAAATGTCGGAATCGCTTTTTCCTGGTTGGCTGGCAGTGACAAAAGGAGAATAAGGGCCTGTTTCTATTTTGCCCGTGCTCATAAATTTTTGAAATAAAAAAAAAATAAGATCATGTTTTGTAATTATTATTAATTTTTAATATTAATTATTAATATTAATAAAGAATAAATTTTTTACGAGAATAAAAAATACAGTAAATTAAACAAGCCTTTATGTTGAAATTTATTTTTCTTCTTCCGACTGATATTTTCCGAATTTTTTCTTTATTTAGACCGGACAATAACATGGAGATAATTTTATTTTATTTTTTATATATGTAAAGGATTAAATTAGTTTTTATTCCCTACAATTTACTTATTTATCATTTTTTATTTATAAAAAAATATTTATTTTTGTAATGCTAAGATTTTTATTTTTTATTTTTGTCCTTGTCGTTAAAATTTCTTTGTAAAGTAATGAGGTAGCTGACAAAAATCTACATAGATGGTAAACGTGTCATAATTTATGCATGTGACATGGCATCTCATCTACTTTTGTTAAGGTGATCGAGTTACCTCACCACTAATCCTAAGAGCATCTTTAACGGCGTGTTTTACGTGCGTGCCTTATTTCAGTTGCCGGCAATTACAAGAAATCTCCGTTGGAGGAGTCTTACATGGCGTGAGTGATTAACTAAAACTAGTTGCCGTCAACAATAGAAATGATGCTCTCTGTACGTTGCTTAACAATAAATAACAATTCTTTCTCTCACTGTCTCAGCAGAAATCATCTTCAAATAAGAGGGAAATAAACTGATTCTTCTTCAATGAAAACTGATTCTTCACAATCCAGTACCAGAAATTGTAACAAAATCACAAAAAAATTATACAAAATCACAAACCCTAAAATGCTAAAAAAATTTAAAACCAACAACAGAAATAAAAAAAAAGATGTAACTCGCCATCACTGTGAGCAGAAGAGAGGGAGATCTGGCCGTGAGAGTGAGACGAGTTGGCCATCGCGGTGAGCAGAAGAAGGAGATCTGGCCGTGAGAGGGAGATCTGGCCGTGAGAATGGCGTGGTAGTGGTGAGATCTGGCCGTGAGAGAAGGACCGAGGATGAAGGAAAACCAGAGTGAGGTGAGTGTGAGATGACGGTCTGGGTGGGATCCGAAGCGGGATCCGAAGCGGTGGCTCTGTGGGTGGTGGTGGTGAGGCTATCTGAGAAGAAGATCTGAGGGGAAGGGAGAGGGGAAGGTGAAGCGAGACGAGGCAGAAAAGGGAGAGGATCTAGATGAGAAGAGGGAGGAGACGCGGCACTGAGAAGAGGGAGAAGAGGTGTGAGGAGGCGGAGGAATCATCAGAGAGAGAAGAAAATGAAAAAGGGAGGAGGAAGTTGTTGGGGGAGGCAGTGGACCACGTGGGTTTCTTGGAGTTTACCTGCGTTGGAGTAAATGAAGAGAAATGTGGGTTTTTATTTCTAAACCCACATGGTCATTACGTGCCCACGAAAAATGGGTTAAGAAACCCAATAAACCACTCACCACTATTGTTGCTCTAAGTCTCTCTTCCACTTCCCCTTTCCTGAACATCCGCCTCTCCCTTTCGCTCGCTTTACTCAATGTATCATTGCATGGTTCCTCACAACATGGGGCAACAACTGCCACAGTAGTATTTGCAATTGTTGCAACTCTAGCATGTCTTGCCCATCATGGCTTTAACCGTCCTAGTGTGGTAGGGGCTTTACCTTGTTCTGTTTTTTTATTCTCTCTATCCTTTATTCCTCCTCTTTTTCCCTTCTCTCTTTACTCTTTCCTTCACTATTCTCTCCCTCTTTATTATTTCGATTCTACTTATTCTCTTTTTTGGTTGTTTGGTTTTTTTTGTAAGGGTGCATATGACAATGGGAAAGAGGACAGTGATATGTTCTCGAGGCGAGAAGAACGTCAGTGATGGAGGTCATGTACGATAGCGACGATTGAAGGAGGGTCTTCTCCTATTTGCTTATTTTGTTTTTCTTATTCCTATTTGGGTTTGGTTATTTTGTGAGCAAGTAATGTTGTTAAAGGTAATAAATGTTTGGAAATGATTGAGAATGATTTGTTCTTGCTATTGTGCTCTTCTATGAAACCATATCTTACTATTGATTGCACTGCTTTTGTATATACATATATGTGTAAGTATATTAACATTTAAAGAATCAATCGACGTGCTTGCATGGTGGTCACATAGTGGCACAATGGTTTTAAGGGAGGGAAAAGAGGAAGAGAAATAGAGGGTTAGGGTTAAGCATGGGTTGACATGCTTACCTAGAACAAAAAGACAAGACAACATATCACCTAGACAAATTATGATACATGCCGCTGTCTTTATGAATATTTGTCAAGCACCTCACTACTTAATAACAAAGACGAAACATGAAAAAAAATATCTTAGTAGGACTAAAACAGGAAAAATTTATAAGAATCAAAACAATAAAAATGGATGTATTATAGGGACTAAAAACTTATTTAAGCTATATTTAAATTTGAGGACAAAAAAAAATGGCAAACAATCATTCTCACAATTCGAGGTCAGATGGTGGTTAAGTAAAACGCTTTATGATAAAAATAATTTAATGCTCCACCTTTTATGTATACATTATTTATAAACATAACAATTTCATTAAAAATATAACATTTTATTATAGAAAAACAATATGATGTTAATTATTTTAAAACGCTTTATGATAAAAATAATTTAATGCTCCACCTTTTATGTATACATTATTTATAAACATAACAATTTCATTAAAAATATAACATTTTATTATAGAAAAACAATATGATGTTAATTATTTAAATTACTGACCATCCCATTCTTATTAAATTAGGTGGTGATCGATATGGCCCTTTTAATTTATCTCTTTCTAATGGGAGGTAAACCACTTACATAATAGCCTGAAAATGTTCTTTAACTAAAAAAAAAAAGAAAATTCATAATTAGGAAATTTTGACTTTTTTACACTCGCGGTATCCAAAATTTATCTTAGATGCTTATAAATTTAAGTCCAAATGTATGGAAATTTTTTATAGAGAAAAACTCTTCTTGCACTTATTTATTTAAGTTACAAAATTCAAACCCAAAAATTTACCTAACAAAATGAAACTCATTGTATGTAATCAATGTTAGGTATCTTTCACACTTCAAACATCATAGTTGATTGAATTATTTTATTATTATCGTTAAGTTATTCTTATTAATGGTACAATTTGTTTATTTTCATTCTTCGAAAGATTTTTAACTGTCATTTGTTTGAACAAAATATTGTCTTTCTTTTATTAATTTTTTTTTCGGTAGTCTTTGACCCCGCTCTGATGTCCAGGGTAAAATGGCCCTAACTAATCCAAAGTTCGACCGAGAGACAAGTAAAGCTTGACACTAAGTTGTTTTATCGCCAGAAATCGAACTCAAGTATTAGCCGAACTCATCACTTTAGATTGAGTGTGTTAACCACTCGCACCCAGTCTTAAGGTTAAAAACAGAAAAAAGATGTGTAACACGAGAACTTCCTAATAAATCACTTACTTTTATTGATTTATGTCTTGAACACGTGTCTACATTGAATAAAATCATAAAAATGGACTTTAAAAGTAAAACTTTGTAACTGTTTATCTGTACTTTTAAAAATATGACTTGGGCAAATTATAGCATGGACCACCAATGGTGGTGGTCCATGATGGACAGCTTGGTTTTAAATATCGGTTGCTAGATCGCGTAGGTGCATAAGATATTACTATGGTCTATCCACATATTATTGCCATCCACTCTCTATCTCTGCTTCTCAGTTATCCCCTTCCTCTGCCCTTTCAACAATTTCTCAAGCAACTCCCGCAACATAAAATGCTCACCATGCGGCGAAGACCACCGACAAATGATGTGGTCACAAAATACGCCTAAACACATCATTCTCTGCTGCAAGACCCTTTGCCACAGCCAAAACTCCCGAACCCTCGAAAATGAGAATCAACAAGTGACTTCCTCGGCAAACCCTCGTCCATGTGGGCTTAGCGTAGCAAGAATTTCTTGTCTTGAATCTTGATTGGTTTAGGGGTTTTTCTTCAGTAAACCCTCGCCCATCAACAAACAATTCCAACACTATTCTTTGATCCATTTCTCATCGAGATGTCTAACTCATGATGCCATTTTGGTCTATTTCCCAACGAGGTCATTCCTTGCTTCGATGCTGAACTTGGCTTAGGAGGGGGAGGCTACCAATAGAGCAGTTATGGTCGAGGAATGCAAGGGGTATTCCAACCTATATACAGTAAGTGCTAAAAAAGGAGATAACAACTCAGAATCCGAAAACGCACTAAATGAACCTACTTCATAAAGATACATTCCATAAGATCAACACACCATGAACAAATATTGATGAGAATTCGAATGAGCTGGGAACCATTTCCAGGAAAGAACCTTAATGTTTTCCACCATCTTAGACCTACCACCACTCTGTTAGAAAAAATACATCCATTTCTCACACTCCCAAAACCACCTACAACACAAAATGCTAAATCAAACTCAGACCATGTCTAACCCTCCCACGAGCCCTAAACACTGCAAGAAAACACGCAGATACTGACGACCTCCGTCTGTCACAAAAAATACGCATTTTTTGACGGCTTTGGCCGTTGGTAATGTCACTCCAAGAATTCTCGCCGTTACCGACGACCAGGTCGTCGGTAAGGCCGTCAGTAATGAGCAAAAAATAATTAAATTTTTCGACTTCCCTTTCCCTCTGATTCTCAAACCATTCCCCTATTCTCTCTCAAATCACTCCCACTAACTTCAAAGCGACAGACCTTTGTTCGTTGCACTGCTTTCTCTTCTTCCTCCTGCACTGCTTTCTCTTCTTCTTCCTCGAGAAGATCATAGTGAATTCGCTCCAAACTCCGTTCGCGTTTCTCCCCCTTCTCTCAGAAACGCGAAGCCCTAATCAGAGTTATTCCTCTTTGAAACCACATCTCTGAAACGAGCGCTAATCAGAGTTCTCTCCACATTTTCGTGTCCGGATCTATGATTTTACGGTAGTTCTGGCTCGTCCTTGCTCTGCGTTGACAGTCAGAATCAACTGCAGCTGCATATTCGCCCACCATAATTGCATCAACCAATCGGCACATTTTCCTCATCGTGGTAATCACTGCATCCTCTAAAACTCTTGTGTCATGCGGTTTTGAGTTCTATTCCAATGTTAGGGTTCAGGAACAAGTGGATTTTGGCACAGTCTGAATGTGAATGTTTGAATTTCTGATTTATCTATCTTGCACACTTACTGCTGATAGGTGTTTTTGCGATTGTCATTGGGTTACCAATTCTGCTTCAACTCTGAGTTGTTACTGTGTGTTTCCCTTGTTTATCATGATTTGTTCACTTGTTTGATTCTGCAATGTTCACTTGCTTGTTCTAATATTTGTTTGATTCCGCTAGTTGTCTCAATGCCATAATTTTGCACGAGAATCAGTTTTTGCATCGGAGGTTATGATCACTATCACCACTTAGTGGATCTGTGAGTGCTCCCTCTCTCAACCACTTAGTGGTTCTGTTAGTGCTTATTTTCTCTCTCTCTCTCTTTCTCTTTTTTGTTTTGCGTTTCAGGTGTTTAACAAATTTCTTTGGTAGCATTGTGTTCATCAGTCACCTGATAAATGTACACACCTTGTGTTTAATCATTAATTTTATGTCCATTTATATTATTATTTGCTTATCAATTCTATCATATTTTAATCTATTAAATGGTTCTACTACTCATTACCTGTTTGTGAACTCAACCAGTGTTTGTTTTCTTTGGTTTATGAAAGTTTGTAATTGTACCTGATTTTTGAGAAATATTAATTAATCTCAATTGGCCTTTAGAATCACATACATTTGTCAGCTTTTAGATGAATATTTCAATTATTTTAGCTCATCCCAGGCTTTGCAGTACAGATAAAATCTAATTTATATTGAGCATGCTGAAGATCTTATGAATATTAAGGTGGCACATAATTTAATGCGGTTGATTGCTGAAGGATTTGGAGAGGACAATGACGTTGCATATAGTCAGTTGAGATCGTCTGTTGTATGTTATTTTAATAACAATACCTATTTATTTGGTATGTCTCTACAGAATTAGTCATATGCATATTAATGAGTGGAACCTGTTCTCTGAGATGTAGGTTGAGTCATATTTGTGCATAATTGGAGAGCCAAAGCTTCCATCAGTGTTTCTTCAAGTACTTTCTATCCCACTTAAGTTTTATATTTACCCACTTGCTTTACTTTTCAAGAAATTAGATCTGGTTTGTAGCATAATGTTTAGTACTGATTACAGGTCATCTGTTGGGTTCTTGGGGAATATGGCACAACTGATGGAAAGCATTCTGCTTCCTATATCACTGGGAAGTTATGTGATATGGCAGAGGCTTATCCTAATGATGAAACTGTTAAGGTATTTATCTAATGCTAATTATTTTGTTTTACTGTAGTGAAAGAGAGTATTTTACTGATAAGGAGAGAGTGGAAATGTCACTATGATTATTTTATTGAGAGACTTTGATTATCTGTTTGCTTTTGATATGAATATCAAGTTATCAACATCACTTTGAAATTAAGAATCTGATTGCTTGTGTTTGAAGCATATTCTTTCTTTCCATTCTACCTAAAAACTTCTAGTTTTACTGAGAAGTTTTCATCAGGATTATTTTGTATTTTTGTCCTGTCTTTGTCCTTCTGCTTTGCTGGATCTATTATCTCTCTCCCCAATCCAATTAGTTTACATTCTTAAGAATCAAGCATTATAATGCACTTTGATAGCTAGAATGTTTCTGGTACAAGTTTGCAATGTGGTCTATGTTAATAGCTGGCATGTTGATAGCATAATTATTTAACATTAAAAATTAGAAGAGCATGATATTAGCTTTTCCTTGGGCTTACTGACATGACAGTTATCTTTATTGAATATTATAGGTAGTTGTTCTTGCTGTTTCATTGCTATATTGATTTCATTGGTGAGATTCCAGTAGTTCTCCTTTTCCATGCAAATGTGTGGATATGTTAGAACAAAAAATACAATGCATTTGTAATGGAATCTGATCATTGTAATGGTACTCCATCTTTGTAATCTTATTTCCTAGTTAAGGGAGTGATGTGATGTGTTGCAATTGGTGTTGGATGTTTCTAAATTGGAAGTCTATTGAGTATGATCAATCCTAGCAATATTGCGTTGTTTTTGTTATTGTTTCTGTTGGGTTGCTGAGTGTTGATGATATATTTTCTGCATAGCTTTGGTTATATCATTCAATCATTGATGTTTATCTTAGCTCTATTCTATGATTCCTCAATAACCCTATTCCTCTGTGATGCTCTAGTATGGAAATTTTAAATTGTATATAATTTTGCAAGTTGACTACCTTTTCTCTCAATTATAGCTTTTTGGTATTTGGAAAGATTTGTTGAAAGTGTAAGTATGGAGTTGTTTTTGTTTTGCTTCAATTACTATTTGCTTTGGTTAATGGTGGAGAAGAAACTGTGAGATTTTTTGTTGTTTTAATTTCTAGATTACTGTGGGCTTAGCCGTCGGTAATTTCTGATATGTGTTTTTTTGTTTTAATTTGTAGTTTACCGACAGATTAGCCGTTGATAATTCCGTGTTTTTTGTTTTATTTTGTAGTTTACAGTTGGCTTAGCCGTCGGTACAGGACAACACAAAAATTTCTATTTTCGTGATTTTTACAGACGGTCATGAGGCGATTTTTCAACGGAAAAGCCATCGGTAACTACTGACGACTTTATTTTGGCCTTCGGTAAATTTAACGACGAATGATTTAACGACGGCCCCATGGCCGTCGGTAGTCCGTCGGTAATCTCGAATTACCAACGACTTTTTTGTTAGCCGTCGGTAATCCCGCGTTTTCTTGTAGTGAAAGGAGCATAAATGAGAGTATCATAAAAAAAAATAGTTGTGGGCATTGGCATCACTACCCTTAACCACCTAAAAATGTAACATAATACACGTCAAGAAAAGTCAAACCAGGCAAACAAACGTAAACTAAACTCCACATGAGCCCCACATAAAACATAGAAAGTAGCAGAAGCATCGGATATCACCCTCATATGGAGCAAATTAACTCTAGTAGAAACTCTATCCAGTAATAATTGCCAAGATAAATCAATTTGACAGTGCCAAGTTCCTCCACTTGTGATCCAAGGTACTGAGCTCCCAATATGAAATCTGAGGCTACTGAAAACATTTCCTCGATAGGATAGCATAAGAGGAATCGCCACAAACCGAGAAATCACCACAAACCCCACCCTCCCACCACTACCTATCTTCTTCGTGTGAAAGAGAGACTTATGACAACAACTCCAGGAGCCGATCTAACAATATTTGCTCCCAAACGAAGAACTACCTCCTCCACCTGAGATCCTAGACCCAGGAACCATTCTCCCACCTCCCAAAATCCTGAACAACATCTCTCCTATGAATAGATATACATGCACTTTCAATATTTAATACCACAACATTTCAGTCAAAAAAATCACGTGAAATAGGATTAAATATGTCTTCGGTCTCTTAAAATATAATATTTTATTATTTAGTTTTTTAAATTTTGTTTGTTTTTAGTCCTTATCTTTTAAAAATAATGTGCTTTTAGTCTCTTGTTAAGAACCACAAGTACATATTTTTTGTATTCTATTAGAATCAAATATAAATAAAATTTGAATAAAGATTAATTATAAAAAAAATCATATTTTCAGATAATAAAACATATTTATGAGTGGTTTCTTGATAAAATTTAGCAGATAAAACAAATTTGTGGTGGGAGGCAACGTGGGGTAGCAGCATCTTTGGAACATTGCAAAGTGTTTTTTTTTTTTTTTGATAAATTTTATTGCAAAGTTTTACATTGCCGATGAATTTCCCTATCACTGGAATACGACTTTCTCTATGAAGAACTCACTTTGTTTGCTTCATTTTGTTCTTTTGTTTGGGGCGGGTTGTACCGTGAACAAGTATAATAGGTAGTACTACGGTGTACAAGTAAATTTTACTATTATATCAAGTAGTATATCAAATCTTACCATGATCCATCCATACCATATCACTCACTCTCTCTCCTTCTTCCTCGCTTCGTCGTTTTTCACCCTCGAATGTGTTGGATTTTCTTTTTTTTTTTAGAAAATACTCAAATTGGTCCCCAACAAAAATCACGAAGATCAATTTAATTCCTAAAAAATGAAAAATATCAATTTGGTTCTTAGTAATATCTAATGTGGATCAAATTAGTCTCTGATAGGGACTAAAATATCCGTATAAATTATCCTAAAAATGACTAATTTGATCTGCATTTGAAGTTTTTAAGTACTAAATTGATATTTTTTATTTCTCAAAGACTAAATTGGTCTCCGTACTTTTTGTTGGGACCAATTTGAGTATTTATATTTTTTTTTTTAAAAAGGCAAACTGTGATGTGATTAAGATTGATATTCAATGTTGTACAAGGAGATGTGGTCTTGGAGTGTGTCCATTTGGATTTGGATCCAGAGAGGGAAGTGATGATGTTTCGTGTGATGTTCAATACGGTGTTTTTTCGATCGAACATCCTGATGCTGAACACTGAAAACTTGGACATTCTTTTGGATTCGAAGGAGCGGTATCCAAAAGGCTTCTGGGCTGAGGTGAGTGTGTATTTTAGCATTGTATGGAAAGTTAAAGCTTTTGACTACTTGTGATGGTTGTGATTTTTCTTTAGGTGATGAAAATTGTGTGCTAGAATTTTCAGGTAACCTAACTTGATTTAGTTCTTTCCCATTTTGAGATGTTGGATTGGTTGACAAGGGAGGAGAGAAGGGGAGAAGAAAAAGGGGGCGACAGTGAAGGGGGTGGGAGCAACAGGGAATTGCTCAATGGAAAGGAGAAAGAGAGTAAGGGACATGGAAGACGATACATTGGTGAGGGTCTATCCTAAGGATGTGAGGAAGATCTAATTCAATGGTAAAGATTACTTGTGCACCGTAGTACTACCTATTATACTTGTTCACTATAGAACCTACCTTGTTTGCGTTAACTGTTAGCCCATTTGCCCCCTCAAAAAATGGAGTCACTTTTACACTTTTCTCTGTTATTATAGTTGTTGCTCCAAATGCAAAATAATAATATATTTAATTTAAAGAATAATATAATAATCTATATAAAATATGCTAACAAAAATTTTCCATCACAAACACCGCCTTATAAAAATAATTTATTATATAAGATAGTATTTTATGTGATATCAATACATCGGATTTTAATAATATAATTATGTCAACCACACTAGTAGGTACTTATCACAAGCACCCTAACTTGATTCACTTTGTATCATTTATTTTTCAATTAACTATGGGTTGCTTTCACCCTCGTTTGATGAGGTTGATATCTCTTTCAAGTTATATAAAACTCAACACATGCAAATAAAGTGAAGTATAAGTAACAAAATTGAAAGACCTGGCAATGGGGACATGCAAAAACCTACCATTGGCTGAGTAGATCAAACTAACTGAAATCCATGCATGTGCACCATGGTTGGAGTTCACAAACACCCATGATGCCCTTGGCAATGGCACTTTGTCTTTCCAACCCTTGTTAGTGATTGAGACCAACACCACTGTCCGCTGGTGTGATACACTTTTTAGAAAAGTTTGAACTTAGCCACAATTCAAGAGAATTTATGGTCCCCCTTTTGCTTAAGTGGTCCTTAAATTTCCCCAGACTTTCAAGTTCTCCAGTCCCACACACACAAAATTTATACTGTGGGGGTGAAGTACCTATGGCTATGAGACCTCAATTTCAAAACACCCACATGATGAAAAGGCTTTGGTCTTGAAACCCCTCAGAATTCATAATAGTGATGTTACTTTCATATCTTTCATATCATGTGGGATGTGTGTGTGTGTGTGTTTGTTGGAGATAAATTAAATTTTGACACCTAGAGCATATTTGAGTTCACAACAATATTTTAATTAAGATGGTGCTTCCCATGGTGACTTTTCAATATGTCACTGAAAAATTATACACAAAGTTCGTGACCTACTAATTGTATCTTTGTGCTTTTTATATGTTGTTTGAATGCTTAATAAGGGAAGAACAAAATGAAAATAAACTAAATGTGACTGTTGAGATTAATTATAAAAATAAAAATAAATCTCAATACCCGGTTTTTTGTTTATATAAAGAAGTTAAAGATAATTAATTATAATAAAAGTTATTACCATATAATTACATGAATTAGGCTATATATATATACACACACATATATGGGTCAGAATCAAATGACACCAGGTGTCAAACTTAGCATAATGACACCTTTAATAACTTTGTGTATAACGTAAATTTTATTGATCCAACCCGTTGAATCATATTATATTAACTAGATAACCATATATACAAATTTTTAGATAATTTGGACATTTGTAGTTATGTAATTTAATAATGCATATTTACGTATATTTTAAATATCATATTATACATCAAAATAAAATGATTCGACGGGGTATCAAATAATTTTAGAATTTTATGAATTTTGATAGGTTTAATCTATTTACCAATGTTTTGAAAACCGGACTGGTTATCGAACAGGTGAAAGTACTGGTTCACGGTTTAATGGTTTGACGTGGTTGAACCGTGGTCGAACGGGGGTAAATAAATAAATATTTTTAATATTATAAAATTTATTAAATAACATATCAATATAAATATTAAAAAATATGATAAATCAAATTATAAATGAACATAAATTGATCATATTATATATTTTAAAAGATTAAAAATAAATAATAAAATGCTAAATAATAAATTTTAATGAGTATGAATATTTATTACTTCTTATTGGACATTTATTTGGCTAAAAAATGCATATTTTTTTAGTTTAAAATTAAATAATACAAAAAATCGGAAAAATATGAAACAACCGGTTCAACCTGGTTTTTATCACCGGTTTTTGGACGGCCGGTTCGGTTTGATTTTCAGAACAGTGTAAAACACTCATTATTTTGAAACAAAAAAAGATTGCTAAAACTATCAAAGTTATGGAATGGCGTAATTAGGAATGGCAATGGGTACTCTCTGGACATGGTACTATAGTACCCGTCCCTGTACCTGCAATTGAAAAAAGTGCCCGCACCCGAGCTCATACCAGTGCGGGCAGCAACTGTAGTGCCCATCCCTTTGCGGGCTGGGTACCTAAGTGCTCGTACCCGCACCCGCTACCCGCACTTTAACCATGAAAAACCAATAAATAACAAAAAGAACATCATTACTTAATTAAAATACGATCCAAAAGTTTTTCAAATCAATTCTAAAATATTACAAATTATAGTATTTAGCCAAATATTGAACCATCCTATATTTAGTCTATGCTTCTTACTATTGCTTCTTTGGGTTGTTCAATACAGATCAAAATAAAAAATTCAAATTCAACTAGCAATAGTCAATTAATGAAAAACCCCAATAATAGAAGACAATATATATACCATCCAAAAAAATATTACCACAAAAACTGCAACAAGCATATATTCAGTTTAAGGTATCATGTAAACTTTTAACTACTCATCAGCTAGAGAACAACACTTGCATAGATAACAATAATAATATCAAAACAGCAACATCAACGCTAGATGAACTGCAACATTTGACTCGAAGAAATCATGCAGAATCATTCAGTGACTTGGCTACTTTTGTGTGCAATGTAAACATACGATCCAAAAATCTTCCAAATCAACTCTAAAACATTACAAATCATAGTATTTTTAGCCAAATATAAAACATCTAAACTATCAAAAACAAGTACGTATTACAACAAACATTCAAATGAATAAAATCACAAAGTTGTAACTCCTGAGCCGATGTTCTCCATATCCTGGAAAAATAAGATACTTTACATCAGTTATATATTATAAAGTTGTAAAGTCATAATAATAAATTGTTAATAAATTTGTTATATTATATTACCTCATCCTCATAATCAGAGTCTTGAAAAGATTGCAAACGCTTGTCTTTCACATGTAAATATTGCTTTGGTCTAATTATACCAATAGAAACTAAAACAAAAAACAAAATTAATAGTTAGACTAAACACAAATTTCATTGAACAAATAGATAAATGCAACATTAATTACCTTCCTTTTGATGCTTCATCCAGCTTTGTGCACACATAAGCGCCTCCAAAGTATCCTCATGAAGCCTAGAACGATGAGGACTCAATAGCCTACCGCCTGTGCTAAAAGCAGATTCTGAAGCAACAGTTGAAATTGGGATGACCAAAATATCCTTAGCAATATGTTGCAATGTTAGATACTTAATCCCATTTGTTTTCCACCATCCAAGTATATCAAATGTAGCACTCCTAGGCAATACATTCTCTTCCAAGTAGAGATCTAGCTCAGTCTTTGATATAATCTCATTGGTATCATTGACAAATGAGTCATAACCAGCAAGATAATTGCTACTAGGAACAGAATCTAAATTTTGGATCCTTGTCATTGGACTTTTTAGTTGAACCTTAAACCATCCCATTGAGTTTAGTTTGATAATCTTCAAACAATGAGAAGCATAATTGCTTGATGTAGCTAATTTCATCTGAAGATGTACTTCCATAAAACAAAGGAAAGAAGTACTCTAATAACCTCATTTTATATCTTGGATCTAAAATTGTGGCAATTCCCATGATTCCATGAATAACAGACCAATATTTGTCAAGTTTATCAATCATTTTTTAAGCCATTTTTAATAGCCCCCAATTGAGCAAGTCTCCCACTGCTTCAAAGACAACTTTATTTCACAAACTAAAAGGAAGAATATGTTTGTTGTGGGATACTGTGTACCTGAAAACATCTCAGTTACACGATTAAAGACTTTCAGCCTACTACAGATTTCTTTTGCAGTTTCCCACTCACTCGCTGTAGGCAAAGTTGTATACAAAAGCTCTCTTGTTTTCAGACGAGTAAAAACATCTTTATAAGCCAATGCAACAACAAGCATGTGATAAGTAGAATTTCATCTAGTTTTGCAATCAAGAATGAGTTTCTTTGTGATTGAAACTTTTATTTGACGTGCTGCTTCCCTAAAACCTTGGTCTCTCTTAGGTGTGGCTGTCCAAAAAGCAACACTATTCCTAACCTTTTCTATGCCATCTCCAAGTACACTCAAACCATCTTGAGCAATTAAATTTAGAATATGTGCACAACACCTCATGTGAAATAATTGATCATCAAGCATAAGAGTAGAGCAATCAAGCTTGTTTAACAACATACCAACGACACAATCATTAGTGTTACAATTATCCAAAGTGATGGTTGACAATTTTCTATCAATATTCCAATCTACTATGCATTCAAGCAACTTGTCTGAAATAATTTCAGTTGTATGTGGACATTCTACATACACAAACCTATTATGCAATATAATTTTTTAGGTATTAATACAACGCAAATAATCATTGTAAACAAATTTCATGTAAATATCATACCTTAATATGCGACTTTGAATATCCCAGTTACATTGATGTAGTGAGCTGTAACAGTCATATACCCTTTTGTAGTACCCTAATTTTGTCCGACCTTTTTATTTTATTAATAGTAATAGTTGTAGTAGTAATAAATAATAATAATATTTTTTGGTCTTGCAATGAAAAAGAAAAGAGGAAAAGAAATGAATAAAAGAAAATGAGAAAGGGTTGCAAATAGTAATACAGGGTGGTGCAATTAACGGTTTGCTAATGAGCAACATGTCAGCCTGGCCTAGCGCGTCCTGCACCTGTAGCTCAATCCCTGCTACGCGCACCCCTATTTCATCCACATGCCCCCCTGCGCACCTCTCTCCTTTCAAGGAACCCTACGGATTTACACATCCACTCCCAATTTTATTTTTTTTTCATGCTGACTCACCCCCAAACTTTTTAATAAAAGGATTAACAATAAAACCTTTCTCTACAATACTAAATTACAACTAACATAAAATCATTGGAACTTAAGTTAGAAAAATTTGAAATCCAACCTCTCACGTATTTACATGGTCATGCGTTCATGCCCCCAAATTAACACTAAACATTTTAATCTTCACTTCAACACCACATACACATAAACTTGGTTTTTCAACAAAACAAGATCAAAAACATTTTTTTTCCAACATCAACCTTCTCAACACAATTCTGACAAAAGATCTTTTAAGGAAAACCTAAAATCATTAGCCCCTTTTTTTTTATATATAACCAAAAGATTAGAGCTTTGAAGCAAATAAAGTTCTCTCATTTGCCCTCATGAGGTCACAGCCTCTAGGCTAGAAAATGAGAAAGAAACTTCATTTTCTTCAAACCAAAATCATCCACAAAATTATCAA
This sequence comes from Calophaca sinica, assembly GCA_037113605.1. Lineage (NCBI taxonomy): Eukaryota > Viridiplantae > Streptophyta > Magnoliopsida > Fabales > Fabaceae > Calophaca > Calophaca sinica. Next base: position 121,391,970 of record CM073736.1, on the reverse strand, counting down.
AGCATCAATAAAAGAAAAGGGAAAGACATAGCAAAATAAACTCACCCACAACCTCTAGTAACTCCCGGTTCTAAGGTCTTCTAAGAACCCATGGTCGGTAGACAAAGAGACAAAGAAGAATCTCCACGATCACCAAACATAAAATCACCCACAACATCAACCCGCATAAATGCCAAATGGTATCTTCCTCTAAAACCATCTTAAGGTTTACGGTTCAAACTATAGAAATAAATGAGGATAACAACTCCAAATCTCTCCCTCAAACTCACGGCTCAACTCAAGAAAATGGAAGGAAATACAACTCTTAAAACTACTCCAGCTTCTTAAGATCTCTCACATACAACCCACTATTACACCGTTTAGCCTCACCTAAGGGAGGATTGAAGAAAAATGGAGGTTTCTTGGACAGGACTCGGTCGCGGCGCACAAGAACAAAAGAAGAGGAAGACTAGGTTTTCTCTCTCTCTCTCCCTCTCCCTCCCTCCCTCTCTCTCTGTCGCTACTAACACTATACCAAAAAGCCAAATTTATCTCAACTCCTCCTCTTTTTATGTGTGACCGACAAAATAGTAAAAACCCACTTCTACTTTTTTCTTTTCTTTTCTAAGTAGCTGGTTAGAGAATAAAGAGAGTAAGGAGCAGTCTCGCAAAAAGGTTGGTCCAAGTCCTCAATACCAATTAACACTAAGACCCCTACCTACAGCTCCCACTAAATGTTTAGATTCCATTTAGCCGAGTCAAATGAATCTCGCGTAAATTAAATTGTCACGAGACATTTAATTAACGCTTGCTAGAAAATAATTACGTATAATATTTTCAATGGAAAATATTAATACGCTTACAATAAATAAACAATCACACAAATAGTCACAATAATATTATAAAATATACTATTGCGAAAACACAGATGTTAGTGGCAAACATGTCACATTCTCAAAATCAGGAAATAGTTTTGATTTTTAAATCTAGTACATATCAAAATAATTCAAACATCAAACATTGTGGTTTATATCTAGAACCATTAATACGCCAAAGATCATATTAAATAATAACAACAACAACAACAACAACAACAACAATAATAATAATAATAATAATAACACGTCTCCTGCCAATAATCCCGGAAGCTCATCTCTTATTTCCCAAGGGACTTAAAAGTCTCAAGGTGACAAAAGTCAACCAATCCTTTAGCATCTGCAGCTTTCTTCTTTCCCTGCTATCCTAGCAGTTCACCTTGCTTCTCCGTAGTATCCTGTTGAGCAACAATGACTACAGTCCCTGCTGCTACAGCTTGGCCTATCTGAGTCCTCGGATCCATCTCTCGAACTATCAGTTCCAACAGAAGAAATTACTCGTTTCGGAAATATTGAATTCTCACGAGGTCTCACAACCTTGTCGGAACCCCACAACAATTTTCTGTCTCAGGACACATTGTTTCAATTAAGAAATAATTTCAAACAATTTCAAGTCGAGTTACTCCACTTGAGAAACAAGCAAAACACAGTTGGACCCCTCACAAACTGTTCTCTACACCACCCGACACTTGACCAGCTATAGTTTCCCAACTCACAGTCCGGTTAGAACCGAACGGCTCTGATACCACTTTTGTAACACCCCGTTTCCGGAGCGCTACTGTTCTAATAAACCTTTTGAAAGTGGAACACGCTGCTTGCATGGTTTCAAAAATAGGGACCTTTTTTTTCTTTTTAAAACTTCCTTTAAGAAAATAGAAATCAGAGTATTGCGACATTTTCGAAAGGCGGTGAATAATTAAAGACAACAAAATCAATAGTAGCAACCATGCAGATAACTTTGTTAAATCGTCTCACATAACAATCCAAGTCTGGAAAACATAATACGATTATTACAACATTGTAATTAGAAAGAGTACACGCCCTATAGCTGGTCTACATGTTACAACTTTTACTAGTCCTCTAGTAAATTCAGACTGACACACAAGTCAGATAGCCAGATAGGACTATCCTCAGCTACGTTTGACAGCAACCTCGAACATTCTGCAGTCCTCGTCATCTGGGTTACATTCATTGATTGAAATAACCACGGGCAAGGGTCAACTTCTTAAAAAAAATAGATACAAATGCGACAACATGAACAACAACAAGCATGTTACATAGACATTATATAACATGAAACCACATACTCTTGCACATATAAACAATCATGTCAACAACATTCAGAACAATCAATCAGGATGCACCCAATCCTATTGACTCGACTATATGCCAGTGCAGTTTTAATTCCGGAATCCATACGCTATGGTCAGTCGTTCTGTACGTACCAGAACTAAACCTTTTCCATGCGATGGTTAATTTAACGACATTCCTTGAATTCCTTTGGCCATGGGCAATCCATCACCCAGGATATTCAGGTCGACGTTACCAACAAGACACGACAATGCCTTCCACCAATCCCAACGAACATATCAATCATATGATATTTTAACAAGGCATAAAACAATAAATATTTAACTATCCAACATTAAATACTATTGCATTATCCAAAACATCAACGACATATCTCTTCAATGATCAAGCATATATCCACAAAACAATCTGATAATTCCAATCATCATATAGTCACAACAAATCACCACATAAGCAACAAATACATTTCATCTCTTGAGGTTCGATGGAACCAACAAAGAGGCAACACACAAGTGTAAGGGGTTGGGGGCAGTCGCCAACCTCTTGTAGACAAACCCACTAAATATTCATATATAAATCTTTAAACAGTAAAATCGAAGGGGTATGAGACCCTCACTTCGAACCCTGGGGTCCTCAGACTTCTTCGATATACAAAATAAAATTTAAAGTCCTAAGCTTGTCTAGAAGTAGCCCTTACCAAAAGAGCTCTCAACCCACGCTATCGTCAATGAAACGTCACGAACTCTTTCACAAGTGTGCTCACGACCTCAATGACCCTAAGACAAAACCACTAAGTCTTAGAAAAAAATCTCTAAATATCTTAAAAGTAACCCCTAGGTCATGGTTTGCAACAACCCCTAAGGTACAAAACCTAAAATTCTTTTAATAAAACACAAACTGTAAAACACTAAAACAACGTTAAAAATAATATTCTAAATACTTTACAACTTACTCAAAATAACTAATCTTTTAACTTTAAAAAACACTAGAAAATCATTTTCTTTCAAAATCAAAGTAAAGATTAAACTACTAAAATATTTAATTATTAACTAATAGTATATCAATTAAGTAAAAATTTCATAACAACATTAAAACATAAAATGCTCCCTCGGTTTTTACAACCAAACAATACCTAAAATTTTCTAACTTCCAAATCCTTTCCAACAACAAAATTAACATTAAAAATTAAAGGTTTTTAAACACCAAAATTTCAAGACTCCACCTTGTTCAAGAAACACAAGATTTCTTTAAAACCTTAGGTGTTTCATAGTCTTTCTCAACTCAATCAACACTCAACAACAATTATACTAAAGCCTTTTCTTACAACTTTAAATAAGTTGACCCAAAACTTTAAATCCCTAAAAATGCTTTTCTATCATAACTTGATTCAAGTTCAAGGAGTACAAAAATCAATTCTTTTTCTTAATCAACACAAGGCAACAATACTAAATCAAATACTTTTTAATGCTAAATTGTCAAGACTCCACTTTAGTTTAGGAACACAAGGATTCCCTTTTACCTAAGTGTTTCATTGTCTTAAAATACCTAATCAACTACTAAAACTCAATTTAAACTTTTCCAAAAATCTTTAAAACTTTAACAACAACTAATTTCACATAATTCAAGTCCAAAACACAAAAATTTGTTTCTTCCCAACCCTTTAGGGCTAGGGATGGCAAAATGGGCCGCCTGACCCAACCCGGCCCGACCCATCATGAGCCCGCGTAAAAACGGGCTTACCCAACCCGGCCCGTCAAGGGATTATGGGTTGAGATGCTGAGCCCGGCCCGATCTATAACGGGTTGGGCGGGCTTGGGCTGGACCATCAAAAAATAAAAATAACAAAAATAAAATAAAAAATAAATAAATAAAAATATAAAATTTAGACTAAAACTGGCCAAAACAAGCCAACCTATCTGGCCGACCCTCAAGAATCCGCCCAAAACAGGCCACAATAGTGGGTTGGCTAGCAAGCCGCTTGGAAATGTAAAAAAAGAAAGAAAAAATTGTTCAAAAATAGGGGAAAAAATAAAAAATTATATATATACTGGCCCGATGGGTTGGCCCGGCCCGCTCGTGGCCCGCAGAATTGGCGGGCTAGATGGGTTAGGCTAAATGGGCTTGTGGGTTGATGAACCCCAACCCGGCTCGGCCCATTTGATGCGCCCGATAGGCCCGCCCGATGGGCCAAGCCCGTTTTGCCACCCCTATTTAGGGCTCTCAGCCACACCCTAAATTTTAGGGAAAAATTGCAAAACTTTCAAATCAAGAAAACTAAAATGCACAACACCTAATTCTTTTTCCAAACTTCCCAAGTTTTCAAATGAAAACCATTACACTAAATACTTTGCTGCTATCATAGCCTTTCAAGCATTGCCTTTCAAGCATCAAGGAGTCTCAAAACATAATTTTCTTTGATCAAACTCAAATTAACAATAACAACAACCAATTCAAGTATCAAATCACAATAACCCCAAACTAATTTAAGGATTCACATGAGCAATCACACTTTCCCCTTTTTCCCTTAGGGCAATTCAACCTAGGGTTCCAAAAATTTGGGGAACATTGATCCTTTTGCTCCATGATCATAATCAAGACATAACAGAAACATTAAACAATAAATTAGAACCACAATCAAAAGGAATCTCACCCAATTCTCTAGGGACCTCTCGGTTTTTGGGGCTAAAAACAAAGGGGAAAGAAGTTGATCTCATACTTACTCACTTACCCAAAATCCAGCACCAAAATGAAGAAAGAAATTGGAAGAAATGATGGTGTTCACACTTACTATCTTTGATCAAGAAGTTAACACCAAATTGTAGAAGAAAATGAAAGTGAAGGATGGTTTTTGGAGGGGTGGAAATCACGGCCAGTAGCAAGGAAAAGAAGAAAGGGATGAGACTTAGCCTTTTTCTCACCTTCACCCACATGTAGTAGCTAAAAGAAAAAAAATGAAGATGAGAGTGTGAAATGGGGGTTTGAGTCTCGGCCTGATCATGAGAAATAGGGAGGGTAAAAATTTATTTTAATCAAGCTAATTTTACTTGGCCAAGAATGGCCTAGAGTAGATAGTTGTTTTAGAACAAATAGATGGGTGACACCTTACATACACAAACTTGGAGACCAAGCTAAAAAAAAATGAATAGATGAGTGAGAGTGGGAGGGTCGCACCTGATCTTAAAGATTAGGGGAGGAAATAATAAATTAATGTGAGTAATTTCACTTGGCTGGGATTAACTTTGGAAGATACTTTCTAATTAACTAAGGTAAACTTGACACATAGGCACTATAAAGTAAGATTCTAATCTAATCACCAAATTTAAACATCTAATCTCTCTTCTCATGATTACCCCCTAATCCTAGAGACTTGAGTGTCCTAAAAATACGGTGTCGAGTAATCGCGTTACCGATTAATTCTTTCGCCGATTAATCGCGAAAATTAATTTACTTAAAAAATTAATTAACCGTGTGATAAATAAATTATATATAAATATAAACAACTAAAAACACTCAAGAATCATCATAATAAGTTACGTTTCGATTTTCATAGAAATCGAAGTTCGTTTTAAATTTTTATTGCGGATAAAGATTACCCGGCATTCAAAATACGGCGAATATTCATAAGAATTATTCAACGAATTTTGAACCATGAATTAATATTAAATATTAATTCTTAAATTAAATTTTATCTTGATTTAATTCAATCATTTTCTTAGTCAACAAAAATACGCGTTACGCATCAAACAGAAAACTTAGAATAAGTTTAATTGATGAATTCACCTTAAAAACAGCATACGTCTACGCTGTCTATTAATTTGAATTGACATCATGAATAATAATTATGTATAATAAATAATTTATTTAAAATAAGTCAAAATAATTTTTCGTACCCTTAGTAAATCATTGAAGTGATCAATCTCTATGACTTACTTTCAAGTATTTAGGACTTTATTGCTAAAATATTTTTTCTTAAAAATCGGGGTGTTACAGCAGGCAGGGAGGAGAGAGAGCAATTTTTGAAAAAAAGACTGAAGAATAGAAGAAAAAAAAGAAAAAAAGAGATCTGAAAATATAAACACTTTTTTTTCTTTTCCAGAGTTTCAGTTTCTTTTCTGTGTAATTCCGATCTGGTTGCTGAGATAACTATAACCAAGTTTTTATCTTTCTTTTTTTTTTCTTCGCTCCAAGTTGCTACCATTCCTATTTCTGTACGATTGTGTATGTAAAAGATTGAATCTTGAGATCTAATACACCATTATCTTCATTATCTGTGCTTCTTTTTTATTTTGTATTTTATTTTTAATTTTTTTATTGCTGATGTATGATAGGGATAATTTTGGTTTGTATTTTTTTTTTACATAGTTTTATTCAAAATCTATATATTCCTCTAAATTCTACGCCAATATTTTCTGTTCAGTAAAAGGGGTAAATAAAAAAAGGTTATTTCTTTTGATCCTTGTAAACTTGTTTTTTTACCTATTATTGTTATTGTTATTAAATTTAGTGGCAAAAATGCTTCCTTTTATTTCTTAATGAATTATAGGAGAAAGAGTATTTAACATGAGTATTTAAATTAATTACTATCATTACTATAACTAATAAAGAAAGTTCGATTTTTTTTCCTTATAAAGGAGACATTTTTAAATCTGATTCAAATTAACAATTTTGGCATTAGATCGATTATAGCTTTAAGGTAAAATAAAGGTTAATCTTTCTCATTTACGATCTGTTTGTAGAAACCTTAGACTCATGCTTTTCTTTATGAAATAATTCTTGATAAGGCAAACATGTTTTTTTAAACAATTAAAGGTACCATTTTTATGGACGTTTTAGGGGTGCTAATACCTTCCCTATGCGTAACCAACTCCCGAGCTCAAAACCTGGTTCAAAGACCTTTTTTTTTCATTAAATTAAAAAATATTCAAAAAATAGGTTTTCCAATGTTTCCTATAAAAATAAAATATTGGTGGCGGCTCCATTTAAATTTTGGCGTGGTTGCCACAGTTGGCGACTCCCACTGTGGTCGCCAGCTGCCCCTCCTTAATTACATTTTACTTGAAGGTCTTCGTGCATTCGTTGTAAAAGGTAATTAAGGATAAATGACTCTGATTTTGTCCGCAATAAGTGGTTTGAGATTGCGAGATTGGATCCCGACTTTGGTGGTTTAGGATTGCAGGATTGGCTCCCGACTCTTATAAAATTTGTGAGAGATTCTAGGTTCGATTCCTAGTGAATTCTCTGTAAGGCGTAGGTCCGATTCCTGGCTCTTACGAAATTAGTGAGAGATTCTAGGTTCGACTCCTAGTGAATTCTAGATAAGGCATAGGTCTAGTTCCTAGCTCTTACAAAATTGGTGAGAGATTCTAGGTTCGATTCCTAGTGAATTCTCTGTAAGGCGTAGGTCTGAGTCCTAGCTCTTACAAAGTTGGTGAGAGATTCTAGGTTCGATTCCTAGTGAATTCTCGGTAAGGCATAGGTCTGATTCCTAACCCTCACATCTTTGGTATTGATTACTTCCCTACTTAGGGTAAGTCTGGGGTGCGAGCTTCTTCGTCACTCGACACAAGTTTGGGTCAAATTCCCAAGGTGGTGGGTCAGATTCCCAACAAGGTATAGGACAGGTTCCTAACTCTTGCTAAAAGGTACGGATTGGTTTTCCTATTGCAGGTGAACGTCCAGTGTACGAGCTTCTCTGTCACTCGAAACAGTTCGGGTCAGATTCCCGACAAGGTGTGGGTTGATTTCCCTGAATTGAGGAAGATTCGAGACGCGGGTCAGGTTCCCGACTAAAGCCTTGGGTCAGATTCCCAACAAGGTATAGGACAGGTTCCTAAGTCTTGCTAATAAAGAGATTGGGTAGGCTGAGTACTAGTTCTTACTGAGTAACAACAGACCAACTGTATGTAATGAGAGGGTGGGACCCAAAAACTTCGACAGTCATGCAGGATGCAATGAATGGTATGCCATGCATGAAATGAAAATTTTTATTTTTAGAGAAATGTTTTTTTTAGGTGGGTGGGTCGTGGACCCAAAAGTATTGATGATCATGCAGGATACAATAAATGGTATGCCATGCATGAGAATTATTTTGCTTTGGAAGATTTTTTGAATTCCCTTTGAGGACTCTGCCCCTAGACTCGTGGGATGATAACTTTCTGTCGGATTGCTTGTCCGAATGGCTGACTTTGTACTGCACCAGGTTTGCGTACTTGCCCCTTGGTAAATCATTTTATGGATCTTCAAACTTTCATCTTCATGCTTTGAATGCCTTTTGGAAGGGTTAGATTGACAATTTTGATCCATAGAGGCTTTTCAGTGTCTCTTTGGATTTCGTCCAGCCATGACATGAAAGATCTATATTGAGAGACAGATCATCTTGTGTAGTTCTGAAACTAGAACGAAATCTTAAATGCGAAACTGGTAGATGATGGGCATAGCTTTTGCCCCTAGCTTCTTAGTTTCTGTTTAGATCTGTGAGATACAATCCGGGCTAACATGTTTGACATTTGACCCTAACTTCTGCCTAGGCCGCTCTTTGCGAGTTTTCAACCTAGCGGATCGTTCTAATTTCTGCCTAGACCGCCCTTTCGGGTTTTCAGCCTAGCGAGCATTTTATTTTATATTCTTCTTCTCTTTTTTTTTAGGTAAAGCAACTGCGCTGAGAAGTTTATATGGATCTCTTCTTTCAAAAATCAAGTTTTAAGAAAATATGAGCAATTTGACTTTGATCAGAATGGGCTTTATTAGGGTTGTAACGTGGCCCGGGGTTAAGCGTTATGAAAGAAAGGATATTTTAGGCCCAAAAAGTATTTAATGGTTTATAAAAACAAGGATCTTTAGAGTAAAGATGCACTTCATTTTTCGCTAGCACATTTGTTTCACCTTTGCGGTTTCCTCTTTGATCTTCGCAGGTGTCTTTCACATGTTTTTGACATTTCTTTGAATTGTCTTTGATACCTTATTGCTTACTCTGCTCTTCTTCTTTCTGAGAAGACAAAGTTGATTGAAGACTTGTGCTATTCTTCATTGTATGAACGATCCTTATTCAGGGTATTTGAAAGAAAATTTCGTTTTAGGCTCAAAAGGGGTAGCAAGGGATAAGTATTTTTTATATTTTTTGGATAGAGAAAAACGGCCAAACTTCATCTCAAAATCCTAATGCTCAAATTTTCACAAAACTTAATTTTTGATGATTTGTGCATTTGCTTTACCATTTTATTTTATATTTTCCTTAACTGTTTTTTTTTATCCCAGATTGAACATGCACCAAGAAGGGAAAAAAATTCAAATTGCATTTCCATTGATGTATTGAAAAGATGGAAATAAAGTGGGCCCTTTACAAGATATGTCCCAGGGCTCTGGGCAAAGCGTAAAAACAAAAACAGGGCTATTCCTTGAAGTTTCACCATTTCGTGTTGATCAGAGCCCAACAATCCTTAATGGAGTGGACCATTGCCTCAGTGTATGTCGTGATGAGCATCATTAGTATCTTCTTCCATCTCTTGACCTGCACTGCGCAATGGCTGTTGAGCTGTGAGGTTGCCAATCCTTCCGCTTGTTATCCCGGCTTCCACTCTTTCTCCGACAACAACTAGGTCTAAGAAGCTTAAAGAGACATTTATCATCATCAGATCATAGAAGGGTTGTTGAAGTGTGTCAATGAACGTGGTAACCATCTCTTTCTCAGATAGCGGAGGTTCCACTTGGGCTGCAATCCCTCTCCATCTTTGGGCATACTCTTTGAAGCTTTCATTGCCCCCTTTTACCATGGTTTGCAACTGGGAACGGCTAGGAGCCATGTCCATATTATACTTATACTGTTTGATGAAAGCTTTGGCCAAATCATTCCAGGAGTTGAGTTTGCCCCGCTCTAACTGCATATACCAGTGCAGGGATGCCCCTGTAAGACTCTCTTGGAAGAAGTGGATTAAGAGCTTATCATTACTGGAGCAGGGGGGCATCTTCCGGCAGTACATGATGAGGTGGCTTTTTGGACAAGTTAAGCCTTCATACTTGACGAACTCAGGAACTTTGAATTTTGGAGGAATCACCACGTCCAGGACCAAACATACTTCTGAAGCTTTGAACCCAATATGATTTGCCCCTTCAATGGCTTTCAGCCTATCTTCCATAATTTGGAGTCTCTTTTGATCTAAGGGGCCTCCTAATGGGCCATTGGAAGCCTCTCGATACTCATTAGTGCTGATGGAATGGTTTTTATCAGTGGTCAATTTTGGATCCAAGTTCTGCAGAAGGTCAAATAACTTGTCTATCTTACCATTGATTTGGTCGAGCTCTTCTCTCATCGCTTGCTGATTCTGTTCCAACAAATCCATGAGTCTAGATTGGGCTCGAGTCCGGTAGGGATGCAGGGAAAGCTTATTTGTATCTATTTTCTGTTGGGAAAAAAATGAGTTATGTTATGTAGGTGCCATGTTTATGCATGTCATGAATGTTTTTTTTTGTACATTTTATGCAAAATAATATGATGGATAATGGAGAAATATTTTTCTATTTTTTGTTTTGTTTTTTTTATTTTACAAAAAATAAAATGAATGCAATGATGTTGCTAAAAAAGAGAAAATGTTTTTTATTGAAAATTTATTTTTTTATTTAGAGGGAAAAAGGAATGAGAAGGGAAAGTATTTTTTTGAAACTATGTTTTTTTGTTGCAAAGAAGAATAACAAATAATTTTTTTTTGGAGAAAAATATCCTTTATTATTTTTCACAATTTTGAAATGTGAATGAAAAATAAATGGATGATGGAAAAACAGGTGGAGGGTGCCCCTTGTGATGTAGGCCGGTATTTCCTAAGATCTTAAGTCATACGACTTTTGTCACGTGAGAAATGGGATAAGGTATGCTCCTTTCGTGATATGGGCCGGTAACTCCTTAAAAGGATCTAGGGTTTATGTTAAGTGCCTTTTCATTGGGTGGATTTAAGATATCAATCTAAAAAGGTCCCTAGAGCCAAGGGTCCTATTTGAAAATGTTTCCACCAATAATAAGTATATTATTAAAGGATGGTTTTTTTTCAAATAGAGCCAAACTCTAGGTGAGGCTTTCATAGGAACCCACTGGCCGTACGTCCAGCAGAGCACCCATTACGCAGCCTCTCCTAACTTAAGGTTCACTCGGGCCCGGGTATAGGGCACCCACTCTTAGTGTGTGAATAAAGTGTATAAAGTGAAGTGTGTGAAGGAGCAAACTTAAAACTACCCGCTGTAAAATAAATAAAAAATACAATATATATACATGTCTTCTACCCTAAGGTTTCAAATGCATAAACATACACAATATTTACAAGAAAAAGAAAAGAAATGAAAGAGAATGAATCACAAATGAAAAATAGAAATTTTTTTATGCAAATTTTCTATCCTAGGATTCACGTATACAAACATATACACAAATGAATAAATAGGAATAAAAATAAAAAGGGAATAATTCATTTAGTAAGGCAAACAAATCACATAAACAATCATAGGGCCTAACTCTCAAAAGTCCCCAGTGGAGTCGCCAGCTGTGACAACCACCCTTAAAATTTTAAATGGAGCCGCCACCAATATTTTATTTTTATAGGAAACATTGGAAAACCTATTTTTTTTAATTTAATGAAAAAAAAGAAAGTCTTTGAACCAGATTTGGGTTCGGGAGTTGGTTACGCGCAAGGAATGATTAGCACCCATACACGCCCATTTAAAAAAATGGTACCCGTTAATTGTTTAGAGAAATTTGTTTGCCTTAGAAGAGTTAACTTTCCCAAAAAAAACTTGAAAATAAAATACGAATTTGTTTGTCACCGTTTTATTTAAAAGTAACACAGAATATTAATTGCTCAGATTTAAACTCATGCAAAACAAAAAAACGAATTAAATTTCAATATGTGAAAACGCCCAGAAGCAATTTTTTGGTTTTTATTATTATTAAATAATGTAAAAAAATTAAAGAAAAGAAATAATAAGCTTTTCTCTGCATTTATCATTATTCTAAATTTTAAATAAAACAAGGACATATTTATTTATTGTATTAACTTGTTTATTTCTACTTTTATTATTTTTTCTTAAAAAAACGCGTAATTTAGAAAAGAACTTCAGAAACTCGTAGTTTATTTTTATACCCTCCTTAATAGGAAATTTGCACGTTGGTCCCTATTAAGGGTTTGGCCCCATTGGAAGGCCAAACCCTAACCCTAATCTCTTTAAGGATCTAACAACAACAACAACAACAACAGCAGCAACACGGCAACAACAATAGCAGCAAACTACCACAAAAAAAAAATAGAAGAACAACACCAGAAAGTTTCTATTACATAATCATATGAAGAACAGAAACATCAAATAATAAATAAAAAAGAGAAGATGAAACCTGGGCACAAGCTCTCCCAGAAAAATTATACAGAACGAGGATGGGGGAAGAAACTTAGAACTAAAAGAAAAAGGGGTATTTTTGGTTCTAAAAGGGGGGGTCTTATAGGTTCATGGCTGCGGCCTCCTTCTTCCGCCTCAGCCTTCTCCGTCGTTTCCTCTGCTTCACTATGCTACTACTTCTCTCTATTCTCTGGATCCTTTTCTTTTTAGGGTTCGGCCTCTGGGTCTCTCCCTCGGGTTCCCTTTTCTGCTTCTGCTTTGTGTCTTTTTATAGCCTCTCCTCCACACCAAATCCTGCGAAAAATAAGGAAAAGCAGTCAGTTTAAAAATGAGAATAAAAATGGGACCTTTAAATGAAAATACGAATGTGAATCCTTCCCTTTTGAAAGTTGACACCGAATCTGGAACTCAAAGTGCGAATCATGGGTTGAAAGAAATCTGGCCGTGGAAAGTGTGAATCGGTCAGGTTAGGGGTTGGTTTTTGGGGTTTTGAACAGAAAAGAAGAAGAAAGAAGATGAGGAGAGATAGAGTGAGACAAAAGGAGAGAAATCGGGGAGAAAGGGAGGCCGCAACGGCCATATTAGGGTTTGTGGATAAGTTGAGATGAAAGAGGGAGAGGAGATAAGCCATAGGGAAGTGGGGAGATTAGGGGAGAAGAATGAGGGATGGGGTTGGTGCCGCGGCTAGGTAATTAGGGTTAGGGTGAGGAGGATGAAGAAGGAAGAGGAGATGGGGGGTGAGAGGGCGTGAATGGTGGAGGAGAAGGAGGATGATGAAGAGAGAGATGGAGAGATAGAAGGGGACGAAGAGCCTGACGGCTGAGTGAAGGAATTGAGAGAATGAGATGGTCATAGGGTGTTTTAGGTTAGGTTAAAATGGGTTGGGCAGCGTGGGCCAAGAGTCGAAGGCGTGGAGCTTGGGGGTGTGCGAGGAAGGAAATGGGTGCAGCAAAGAAGTAATAGAGGGTGGCTTAAAAAGGGGTGCACGTAGAAATGATGTGTCATTGACTGGGGTTGCTATTAGCACCTCCCTAATTTATAAAATGCACCCTTTTCTTCAAAAAATAAAATATTTTCTTTCCTCTTTTATTCTTTATTATAAAACCAAAAATATTATTTTATTTATTATTAATACTATTACTACTAATAAAAGTTTAAAATAAAAAATAAAATAAAATAAAATAAATAATAAAAAAAGGCCAGACAAAATTAGGGTACTACACCTTTCTTTTGGTTTGTCCACATATCTGATATTAAAGCAATCTTACTCCCAATCTTGTCTAAGAGTCCCATGGTCTTCAACTTTTTGTTTTCAAAGATTTTGATAATATCACTTTTAACTGTGTTTCGACTAGGAACCTTGAACAAAGATTGAAAACTTTCTGAATATGCTTTAAACCCCAAATGATCCACTATTGACAGTGGATACTCGTGAATTATTATCATATTAGCAAGGTCTTTCCTTGATTTCTATGGATCAAAGTGATAGTTACTCAAATAACTAGATGATCCATCTGCTTTCTTCTGTTCTCTCAACAAGATTGATTGTCTTATATCCCTATATGGTCTTCTTTTACAAGTCTGAAAATTTCTCTGCAAATGACTAGTTCCATCAGATCTTTTACATGCCAAAGGTTTGCTGCAATAATTGCATACAGCTTTTTCTTCTCCTTTAATTGTTTTTTTCTCGAAGTGGTTCCAAACAAATGACAGACTTCTTCTCTTACCATCTCTAGTCAATTCATAAGCATCAGCATCAACAATAACAGGAGGAACAATATCTGTTGGGGATTGAGATTGATCTTTGTCAGAAGTGGCCACATTATCACTAGGAGTACTTTCAGGTTGTGTGGGAGAAGAGCTACTTTCAGATTCCTTTGATTGAAATATTCCACGCGGATTTTCCATATAGAAATAAAAAAAGAACAAACAAACGAACAATCTATACAAAAAAAAGTAATGAATTAAGAAGCTAGAATGACCAAACACCGATCAATATCAATTAAGAAACTAGAAATCATAAAACTATGTTTCCAAACACTTGGTAAATGTCAAGATTTAAAATTTGGATATGCCACAAGACCATGTTTTACCTAAATTACCATTTTTGAATTTTTTAGATGCCACACAGAAAGATTCAGGTCACGCATTTTTGAAGAGAGGACAGATAAAAAATTATGCATAGGCCAATTTCATCACAGATCAAATATATTTCCAATTTTGCAAAGATAGAAATGTCACACGGTTAAGGTAAACTTAATCATACAAAAAAAAAACATGATGAATTGCATCATCAAATCAAAAATTTAACAAAACAACACGGAAGAGAACAACAATCACATGAATCAAAAGTATAACCCAACAATCACAGAGAACAACTGGTGACAATTGGGATAACAACAACAAGAATCACAATCAACAAAAGTATAACCCAATGCACATAGTTTGAACGCACTAGGCTGTGACGAAACAGAACGACAGAAGCAGCGGCGTGAACGGCAGAAGCAGAAGCAACGACGACGGAGTGAACCGCAGAAGCAGCGGTGACTTCGTGCAGAACAAAAGAAGCAGTGTTGCGCAATGGAAGAAGAACAGAAGCAGCAGCGGAAGAACAGAAGAAGCAGCGCCGCGCAGTGGAAGAAGAACGACAGAAGGAGTAAGCAGCAGCGGAAAAATAGAAGTAGCAGCGACGAGGGAAGGAATAGGAATGCAAGCCAAGCCTGAAAGGGAGTGAGACACTGAGACAGTGAGAGGCACAACTTCAGATTAGGAAATTTCTAGGTTTAGAAATAAAGCAGCAGTGACGCAGTTAGTATAAATTCCACTGGAAAAAAAATTGATAACCATATATATATATATATATATATATATATATATATATATATATATATATGCGGGTTGCGAGGCAGGCTGGGCACTAGAGTGCCCGTACCTGCACTCATACCTACTCAAATTTGCGGATAATTACCCAGGCCCAGGCCCAAGCCCATAAAGTGGGTAATTACCCTGCCTATTGTGAGTTTTTTTAGGGGTACCCCGTGGGTCTGGGTCCAATTACCATCCCGAGGGGTAATGTAGAGATACCCTTCACAATTATTTTCAAAAGTCGACCAAACCTTTTTAAAGCTCATTTGTCAATTTTAACCTATATGGGAGAGAGAACCTATCATTCACCCAACGTTTGTCATAGTGCTCATCTAAATTTTAAGCCGGACTCGCGCGAGGGATTATTCTTTCCCACGCATTTTTTTTTTTTTGTTGTTGTTGTTGTGTGTTGGTAAACTTTCACTCGCATTCTGCGTGGCTAGTTGTGGTCCTGACATTATTAAAGGGAAACTAAACTAATTATCTTTTGGGGTAATTTCATACTCAACTATGATGATTCATATATCTTGTCAAAAAAAAAAACTATGATTTTTTTGATTAATTAAAAAATCCCCATTCCTCTATCAAAAATTAGCGTGTACTAATTATCTAGAGTCTTTTATTAATTAGAGTAACACTCAAAAAAAAATTATATAAAACACCTTTACAAAAAATACTGATCTAGAGATTTATATCCACACGTATAAGAGGCATTGATTAATTTATAAAACTTCCCAAAACTCAATGCAACACAAGATTTTATGTACACCTATATATGTTTTTCCCTAGCTACATTTTCAAATCGTTTTTTGACTGGTTAAAAATTACTCCCTCCATTCCATGACTTTGATAGTTTTTGCAATTTTTTTTTTCAAAACAATGAATGTTTTATACTGTTTTGAAAATCGGATCGAACCGGCCGGTTCGACCGATTGAACCCGGAACCGGTCATGTGTCTGATTCATACAAGCCACAAAATCGACAGAGCATAGAACCGGTGAGAACTGGCTAGGAATCGGTCAAACCGGTACAAAACCGTCCAAAAACTGGTGATGAAAACCTGGTTAAACTAGTTGTTTCATATTTTTCCTATTTTTTTGTATTTTTTATTTTTAAACTAAAAAAATATGCATTTTTTAGCCAAATAAAGGTCCAATAAGAAGTAATAAATATTCATACTCATAAATTTTTATTGTTTATCATTTTATTATTTATTTTTAGTCTTTTAAAATATATAATATGATCAATTTATGTTCATTTATAATTTGTTTTATAATATTTTTTTAATATTTATATTGATATGTTACTTAATAAATTTTATAATATTAAAAATATTTATTTATTTACCCCCGGTTCGACCACGGCTCAACAACGATCAAACCATTAAACCATAAACTAATATCTTCACCGGTCCGGTTTTCAAACATTGGTGTTTTAGAAACCCAAGATACAACTCACATTTTTCCCCAAGTATGTCCTTCATGTATTTATTGTCTTTATATTGAAAATTGACACAACCCCACAAATACTTTTTTTTTCCCGATAATTGAGATCTTTTATATATAATTCTAGTCATAGCATCACTATGGAATCCCACCCACCTTCTAGGAAGGGTTGAGGGAAGCCACACTAACATTTGCTCAAGACTAGAATGTCAAAAAACAAACACCATATAAAAGTCAATATAAAGAGATAAGCACCCTTTACAAGATTTAAAACCCTCTCATGTGATACTTTAACAAAGCAAAAGCCAACAGACTCACCCCACGCTCACACCACCTAAACATAATACAGCTCCCAAAGAAACAAAAAACTAAAGACAATAAAACAAAGACACACCAGAGAAAATAACACTAGCTTTCAAAAGATCAATAGCAACAAGTCGGCCAATAACTCCTACTGATGCACCTCTGTAGACTCTGTTGAAGGATTTGAGGTACCACCTTTGCTGCTGCAATCATGCCTTGACCCCCATAGAATGGTTTCCACGCACCTGAATAACAGATCTAATCCAGAAATAAAGCAAACTAAAATCACACGTTAGTAACACAAAATTACATGATTTCTAGTTCTTTGTGTAAAGGGGACAAAGAACTAGAAATCATGATTTTTACACAATTAATAAGGCTATTTTGGTAAAAATATACTTCAATTAAATGATTTCTAGTTCTTTGTGTAAAAAATTTAAACCACCAAAGTTATGGAATAGAGAGAGTATCTAATAATCTAACACTTAAGAAGGGCTGAACACACTTTAAATGCTGAATTTAAGATCAACAGAAATTAAATCCACAAAGTTTAACTTCTACACCAAACTTGTGATGTGTGAACCCTATAGAAAGCATCCATAATAGTAACTTTATTGCTTCTAATATATATATATATATATAGATTGATGAACACCCTCTTGGGTATATATCCAACTCCACGCCTCATGGGTAAATATAGAACATGCACGTACTACTTAAAAAACATCCATTATTCAATAGCTCCTAGCAAATTGCCCATTGTGCTAAGATTTTGCTGTTGATGAAAAGAAAATCTGAAAGGTAAGAACCAACTCGCTTAAAGATACACTAAACAAGTTGCATAATAATTAGCAGCATTCAGCCTCCGTTCTAGCCAAGCAGAGTTGCTAACTAGAAGTGTCAATCAATAACCATAAAAAACTGACCTCTATATAGATCACACTAATTCAGGAAGTAAATTAAGGGAGATTTCGAGGCACCAACCAATCTTAGCAGTGGAACCACCACAAACATTATTTGCTTGGGCTGCCACCCCAACAATGAGTTTTATGATGGAACATATGCTTTTGTGATGGACAAAATGACACCCAAACTCACAAATGCAAGGGCCTACTTGCTATTCAATTTTGGGGCTGCTTCCAAACACCCCCTTTTTCTCCGACAGCACTCCCACCTCCTTTTCTCAAAATACCCCTATCCCAACTCACTCTTTTTCTCTCTCCCCACCCTCTGTAACCCCCTCTTCCACTCCCCCCTCCCACACGTGAATCCTTTTCACACTCTCGCCTCCCACCCCAACCTCCATTGCCCCAATATATTCTTTTGTTTTTTATATTATGGAAATTCATTTTATGGTAGCTAGGTTTGGAAACTTTTTTCTATTTTGAAAACATGCAAAAAAAAAAATTTCGGAAACTTGGAGTTTTGAGGGGGAAAATCGCATGTTCGGAAATATGTTTTTGCAATAGAAGAAACAAAGGAAAAAATAGATTTAGGGGCTGGGGGTCACACAGGTAGGGGGTTTAAGGGGGACGGGGTTCGTGGGAGAGGGGGTAAAAGGGGGAGGGAGTTGAGGGAGAAAATATTTTTTTGCTATTTTTTATAATTTTTCCCATTATATTGTGGAATTTTTTTCCTATTTTCTGTTATATAAATAATCTTTCTCTATTTTTCATTGTGTAGATATCTCATTCATTTCTTAATTTTCTTGTTTTCATGTATATATTTTCTGATTTTATTTTAATTAGTGATATAGTAAATTAAGAAAATTGTTTTCCTGATTCTATTTTGATTTGTGCCGGGAAATATGTTTCCCTGTATATTTATTTGTTGATTCTATTAATGTACTCGTACCCTAGTTTTATGCAAAATTTTGTATCCCGTACCCATACCTGCATCGTACTTGGTTGGGTATCGTACCCGTATTCGTGTAACATAGGTTCCAATTCAACTTCATCAATGGCGAGTCCTCTTCTAACTTTCTCTCAAACCATGATTTTCGTCATGATCTAGTTGACCATTAGGACCATAGGGGTGGTGACGATAGTGGTGCTGACATGGCTGGGAATATTCAACGACTGAATCCATGTGACCATTATGACCATTGTGACTGTTACGTTTGCAGTCCTGACATGGCTGGGAATATTCGACGACTACGTCCAGTGGACCATTATTACCGTAGTGGTAGCACCAGTGGAACTGGCATTGCTGGTGGTTGTCTACCTCTTCAAATCGCAATTGTGTTTAACTTCAACATCGCCACTGGCGGCGAATGCGAAGGTTCAAAGGTAATGGAACCGACAGCGACGGCGCCAGAGCCTCTCGCATAAGGGTTATGCTTTGCAATTGCATCTTTACATTTTCAGAATATTTTTCTTAGGCTCTGTTTGGCTTTGGAATTTGGAATGTATATACCAAGCTTGCTTATCTATCTAGTTGTCCCCTTTTTAAGGAATAGCGATTTGTGTTGTTCTTTCACAATGCTTATATAATCTTTCTCTTTTTCAATTTTCCTCAGGAATGGGACTTTTTTTTAAGCCAACTAATAATTATTAAAAAGAAAAAAGAAAAAAGAAAACAGAATCATGGGGACATAAACTAAAACCCATACAAAATAAATGGGAATCAAGTGAACATAGAATTAGGAAGCCCTGCTGGCTGCTGTTATATATATATATTCAGTCAATTGTTGACTTTTTTTTCTTCTTCAAAATGAGTTGCAAAAGGACTTTTAGCTGACCTTTTATTATGTTAATTATAACATATTAATTATACTCCCTCTAGAATGATTTATAAGAAAAAAAAGTTATTTCCACATTCGTTAAAAAATATGTGTATATGTTTCAAAATTTGGATCAGATACATACATTTTTTAACAAATCTTGAAAGAACTTTTTTTTTACAAATCATTCCGGAATAGTATGTGTTAAACCCGGTGTGTTGTGTCTTATAGCGATGGCATGAAGAAGCTTTAGGATGGTTATTGCATTTTATTCTGTTTAATTTGAAAATGCTTGATAATACAAGAGAAATCATGTCAATATTGCGCAAGGCAAAATGACAAAAAAAGGAACTTAAAAAATATGTTGCTCTCAAATAAATCTAACTTATAATTATTTTATAATCTAACTTTTTGATACTATTATATATAACATGAATAGTATGTATGTAAACTAACTCATAATTATTTTATCAGAAATGTTATTCAGACACCCACATTTGATAACATACGGCCGACACCGTATATGTGTAGGGGCAAAATCGTAATTTGATGTGCCAGTTTCTTTCTCTCTTCCCGCTCGCTCTTTCTTCTTTTTCTCTAATTTTCTTTCTCTGAACCACAGCTTTCCCTCTTTCACTCTACTCTTTCACTTTGCCATTCACGACAGAGGAGCCACTGGTAACCATCACTGACAACCATTTTCCTTGCCGCCAGTACAAAGGGAGCTGGCACCCATATTTGCTTGTTTCAATTTTCCCTCTTTCACTCTTTACTCTTTGACGCCGCATTTTGTAGCGTAACACAGGGAGCCACAGGCAACTATTCTCCTTGTTGCCGCTATAGAGGGAACCTGCACCCATCCTCGCCGTCGAGTCTCGTCCGCCGTAGATAACCGTTGCACCATCACCAAGTAACAAACTCTTGTGTATACTCTTGTGTATATATACACCGATGCAAAACAGAAATAATAATTTGAATTTTGCACTCAAACATACTCTCTATACGTAACATCGGAACCAACTGATGAAGATACTACTCAAAATAGAACATTGCGGAGTCATAAAGCTTGCATGATAGCCATTGGCCCATGAACAAAAGTAGAAATACTATAATTGTACTGTTGATCCGTTCAGCATTTTTCAACGTTCAAATCCCCAACTAGTTTTGATCCATACACAAAAGAGATAAATAAGAGAGAGGAATTAGAGAGAAAAGTTCTCTCTCGCTGGTACCCTCTGGCTAGGGTTTTGGTGCGGTCGTCGCTGCCTAGATGCAGTGCCGCCGCGACGACAATACTCCTTTCTCATTCTTTCTGCTTCTTCCTCCCGTAGACCTCCCGCCCATGAGCCTTTGTTGTCTGCGCTGTTAGTTTTGATCCAGCTCAGGTGAAGTTCCTCATCGTCTTGGTCGTGCGCTCTTTCAACTTGCCGGTTCATAACTCCTTGGTCAAGATCCGGAGGGTTTTGGGGAAGAAAAGGAAGTTTTAATATTCATATGTAAGGAATATTTTGGTTATGGTGGCTGCTGTTTTTGTTTATGTTGTTTTGTTTGTGTTGCTTTTCTGTACTTGCGCTCCCCCAAAACCCTCTGCCATCGTCTCCCCAGATTGCTACCGCTGGATTCCCAGTCCCTCTGTAATTTTTCCTGTGAGCCCTATGTTGTAGCTTTGGGTCAAGAAAAGGGGAACGCTATGGCTGACTGGCCATCAAATACGGGAAAATTTTTGGACTTTCCGTCTTTCCCCCTACGAAATACAAGTGGTTCTTCTGTCTTTTTCCTTTGGTGCCTCTTCTCTAGGCTTAGTGTGGAAGCTAATAATAATAATAATAATAATAATAATAATAATAATAATAATAATAATAATTTATGAAAATTATATTTATAATAACTCATAACATTCAAACTTTGACCAAAAAAAAAAGTAATGATGGACTAAGGGGATTTCTACCCGCAACCCCATTTTTCTTTTGGCACCCCTCCCCCAAAAATACATATATCCTATTATCTCCTTCCCTTCCAACACCCCCCATCCCACCCCTGCCCCCTCTCCTCTGCCACGCAACCCTACCCCCACTCCCCAACCTTCTCCGACGGCACACAGGTTTGTATATTCCAAAAATGTATTTCCGAAAGCCATTTCAAAATTCAAAAAAGAAAATATTGTTTCCGAAAATAAACTTCCACAAAAAAGGGGTATTCAAGGAGAAAAAAGGTTGCACAAGGAGAAGAATGTATTGGAGATAAGGGGGGCAAAAAGCAACTCCCTTTATTCTTGTCAAGCGAAAAGGTCTAAACCCACCACCAACGTACTTATCAAAGTATGGGCCATAGACATTATTAGACCGGTTGGTAAGTTAAAATCCCACCTACAAGTCAATACTGTCCTTTAGACAAACAAAAAGGTCAATAATGTCCTCACTAGATCAACAAAAATGGATTTGAATCCCCTGCAGATGAGTGTGTCACTCTCTCTCCACTTCAATTTTTTCTTTATTTTTTTAAGCAAAATAAATCAAGAGTTGGGATTGTTCAAAAATAAGATCTAATGGCTTACATTCCCTTGACTGCTGGGACTGCAGTCTGCAGGAGAAAACAAATGCAGTGGATCTTGGTCCAACAAAAATACAAGGGGTAATCAATCAATATAAAGCTAGTGAAAATAATTATTCATTTGTTGAAGCATAAAGTAGAAGTAGCTAACTCTTCCAACCATGGATTAAATTGGACCAAATCAGGGTGCCAAAAGCACAGCCATAATTAAACTATAAGATAGAAGACGTGTATATTTGAAACACCTACCTACCACAAGCAGCCGCATGAAATGAGATATTACATCCGAAAAAATAAGACCCAGGGGATAGGGGGTTTACTCTTCTCTGTTTTTTTTTTTTTTCATTTTTTTACAAATGCAAAGGCAATAGGTGAGCACAACACAACAAATAGCAAATGGAGTAATGTAATGTAACTACTTTTGCTGCTAAAAACAGTGCTTCCAAATGTTACTAACTACTGCCTTGCTAGTAAAAATGCATGTGTCTTTTTAAAATTGTACATTCCCAATGAACATGGCACACACTTATCATCATCTTCTATTAACAAAACACTTAATCCAGTGAGGAACTGGTTTCAGCAGTTTCATCCTCGCTAAAGCTTGATGGCATCTCTGCAGCAGATCTACATCATCATCATCATAAACATAATGTTGTTAGAAGAAAGAAAGGCTACATTCACTAACAACTTGGATAAAAACTTTCTAAGGAAAAATATAAAACTTTTTTAAGTTTTACCAGATAAAAATTAAAGAGATAAGAAAAGTGGTTTTTAAGAATGGATTAGCTTATTTTTTACTCTAAGAAAGCTTTTAGCCAAAAGCTTACTATTACGCATTTTGAATATAAGATTTTCTAAAAGCAAAATAAGCATATAAACACACAATAAAGCTTTACTATTACGCATTTTGAATATAAGATTTTCTAAAAGCAAAATAAGCATATAAACACACAATAAATATATTACTAGAGATAAACACTATATACTTAATCTTTACATAGATTTTTCAAAAAAAAAATAAAAAAAAATGATATGAACCTCCAAAAAATTTTGCTGTCTACTGCCCTCGTCATTATTACTGTTAGGAGATGTGCAAAAGATGAACCCTTATCCTATTTTCATAAGGCAAGCAACATTCATCCAAAACCTTAAAATCTAAATCATGAAAATAAATGCTGCTAAATAATCTATAGGAAAATTATTGATCAAGTTACACTGCAAAAAACAAGTACAAACATGCACATAAGCTCAAAAATTTCTGAGGACCTGGGTGAACATGTTACAAACAGATATAAATGCCCACCTCTGATTTTTCCTTTGTTCTGTCTCAGCAACAGGTGATTGTTTCACATTGTATTGTTGAAACGTATTGGCTTTAACTCGTTTCGCAACCTATACACATAGCAAAGGGAAACATCATGTACGCATGCATGGAAGGAGGGAAGCGAGCTCGATAGAAAATCAAATAATCACATTGTAGAGAGAGATAGGAAAGTGCAAACACCTAAAACTCACCATAATTTCATTAGAAAGCATCCCTGCTCCGTCTGCATCGCGATATTGTTTTTTTGCCTTCCTGTCCCCCTTAAACATCTCTTCCTGCACATATGCAGCAAATTATTATCATCTTAAACAATCTGTGAGAAGAATTAATTGATCATTACATATAGAACACACAGTGAAACTGCAAATATGTTAATGAACCTTAGCCATCCTAGCAGATAGCCCTCTTTCTTCAGCATCCACAGAAACTCGGGAATTACGGATTGAATTTGAAGGTTTAGATTTTACATGTTCACCCCTTTGCACATTCTTTGGATTGATGTTATCATAGCCATGTGGCAGAAAGTCTGTGTGTTTAACTGCAAGGTTTTCTTCATGGCGATCACTATGGTTAGAAGCAGGATCGGATCTCATCCTCTCAACACCACGCTCGGTGCCCATCCTATGATTCTTAGTGTTATTATAAGCAAATGCTTCCCCAATAGAGTCTTCATACAAATCCAGGGAAGAGTTCCTGCCAGGAAAATGAGTAAAACTTTGCCTATGCTTTGTATCCTGGCGGACTTTCTTATCTTGTTTATCCTTGACATCAGAATCATGCAAGGAACCAAAGTCAACTCCTCCCATATGAGAATCTTGGGAACTATATTTAGTATAATATGAATCATATCTCTGCATACACAAGTAAAAAAGAGTGAGAGAGCAGGAATATTGGCATCATAGTAACATGGTTGTTACATTTACAAACATTTGAGAGTAACAATGAATAGATTTTTCAGGAGGATTGAGCAGGCTCAAGTATTAAATTACCATTAGTAATTACAAAGAAAAGCACAATTTCTAATCCATTAAAAAGTTTCACTTGCAGTTAAATGACTTGAAACAATGGAATAGTTGCACCAATACAATTTCTTTTACTTTTTCTTTCCCCTTAAGCAAAGGTAAGAAGTAAAAGGGCTACATTTAGTTTGCTAAAGTAATCATTCCATTTTAGCCGCATTTCATTTGTCATTCCTTGGAAATCATCATTAATTTGTTTTACGATAGAAATCTCATTCCAAGGAAAAACTCATTCCACTTGATTCATTCACCCCCCTAAGAAGGGGGGGGGGGGGAAAGGAATGTGTTGATATTACAATGCGAGATTCACAATTCTTAAAGAAATTATCATTGGACCAAATTAACCCTCCCATTCTCATGCATAATTATTCTATAACCAATAAGAATCGTGAGATGATCTATCCCCTCTCCCTGCCACTTTTGACGAAATGCATAACTTAAAATTTAAAAACAAGAGAGAGAGAGAGAGAGAGAGATCTTAGGTTTGGCAACAAAGAGAGATATTTATAATGCTATCAAATGTTGGATAAGGGTATGGACACAATTGAAAGCCATTGTTTCAGAGAAAAAGGGTATAAAAGCGTGTCATACAAATTTCAACAATTGATATGTTGAAGCTAGTTTTTTTTGGGGTACATTGTCAGTGCAGGTTTTAATTAAATCATCTCTTCCTCATCATAAGCTTTTGACACAAATAATCAGGTGGGCTATCCAATCTTTCAAACACATTAAGTATAATTTAAAGAGGCCATGTTCAATTACTAGGCTCATCAAAATACAAGAATGCACTAAAAAGGTCCAAAGGGCCACTTACAGAGCTAAGACCAGGTCGCCTTTTTACTGTAGAGATTTCTGGAGAATTCGGAGGATCTGCAACACAGTATGGTGCTGGCATAGCATTCATTAGATTACAAAGTTAAGAATCTCAGAAGACTAAATGCAGTTAGACATAAGTTCAAGAGAGTTCAAGTAAATACTAATGCATTGGCCAAAATAAATAAATTGAGCTACATGAAGGAAACAATTCATCCTTACAATTTGGAAAACTTAAATTCTTGAAATAACTTGGTGCTGACACTAAAAGCTCATATGCAAGGCTTCAAATCATAAAATCACTGACTTATAATGACATTAAGGCCTACATACTAGATCATATGTGAACAGCAATCTTCTGACAAATATTATTAATGATGATTGAGATCTAACCTCGTCAAATTAATAGTCATTGAACTTGTTAGTATTAATACTAAGTAGGCATATATTCAAATTCCTCAAAAGCATCTCAATCATCCCAAAGCATAGCACATAAACATGATGCATGATAGCTGGAAAGCATTTATTGGCACTAGAAATAACTTACCCCATAGCACACCCAGTTCAGTCTTTAAGCATTCAATATGACAGAAAATAATGTCAAATCTATCTTCTTTTTTTTCCCACAATGTGATGAGCACAACATATTCCTTTAACCCAAAAGGTCAGCTATATTGTTCAAGTTTCAACCCTAAACAACCTTTTAGTCTCACAAAACTAATAGAATGAGAATTAGAAAAAAAAGGGGAAAGCAGAGTACGAGACAGCCTACCATGAACTGGATCTTCAGTTTGGCATTCAAATGCCCCTGGAGGAAGTGGATCAAATTCTATACCAAGTAGTGGACCATCTTCCTGATAATGCCTTCCTAATTGCTTCTTAACGGCAGTTATAGCAGCATGTTCTATCTCACCCTTCACTTTCAAATATCCCGATGGTTTATATCCCATATTAATTGCACCCTTGCGATTTAGGGGTGGAAGAGCTTTGCTAGGTGGTGTTAGATATCTAGAAGGCTCCGTCTCATATGGATCCTGGCCTTGAGGAAACAACCGATCTTGCAAAAAAGAGCTACTCTCAGATGACGTGTCATCCATTCCACTAACATTTTCTGAATAATGATTCCTACGTCCATAGGTCATATCTGCAACTGACAAGTCATGATTGTAGAGTCCATGGCTCTCAACCTCTTTAGGATCCAAATGCCTATAATCACCATGTTTACTGCTTCCACATGAATCTTGCCCAAGTCCACTACCACGATCCTGGATGACGCCACTTGAACGATCTTGTCGTCCATTAGCAGCTGCTTCATCTCTCAACAATCTTTTATCTTTTAACCTTCTATGACAAAACCATCCAGATACTTGCTTTTCTGTCAACCCTATCTCCTCAGCAATTTCTGATTTCAGTTCCTCTGTTGGATATTTGTGCTCTGGATACAAAGGTAAAAAAAATTATTCCACAAAAATTATCACTTTGGATAAGATGCATTAACACCAATATGACAAAAAGGTATTCCTACCATTATAAAATTTCTCCAGGGCCATAACCTGAGCAGGTGTTTTGAGCTTTCTTTTCTTATTTTTCTCCATGGAGACTTTATTTTCTTCTGATTGCAATTCACCCGATTCTAAACACCAACCGAGAAGCAGGAAGTTTAGTTCATGCGTTAGAATGCAAAATTAATTACAGTATGCAAGAAGATATACAACAATCAGGAAGCATCTTATGCCATATCATCAACTCAAATTGATCCACAAATATTACGAAATCACATATATATGATTATTTGCTGAACAGATATGACAATAAGAAAAAGGATGCTTACATGAAATACTGAAGTTAAGTTACTCATGGGAAATGCTCATTAGAACTATAGAGCTTCTTTCTTTAAATATTGAATCAGGAAACTACTTGCTTTGAGCAAATTATTATAAGAAAACTATTTTGCAATAAAAAAATTAAACAGGTTTTAAAGGAGAAAACATAATTTTGGAGATGCTTCAATAATATAGATCCTTCAGTGCTAAGCCTTATCCCACACAATGACACAAAAAGTAGATCCAACCATAGGCACCGATTTAAGGTCAATGACAGAACCCCCCCCCCCCAAAAAAACAAAAAAACAAAAAAAAAGCTGCTCCAAATTGAGTTTTCAGAAGAAAAAATGTGGAAGAGAAAAATGTATGAAGACATGAAATATATAAATACTAATTTCAATTATGATCAAAATCAATCAAACCCCATTTATACCCTTCAGTTTGACTCACTTTCCCAGAACCCGAAGAGCCTAAATTGAAGTCTTCGGTGTCATACCCACCATTGCAAAAACCTCCCCAGCATTGCAAACAATCTATATTCTGGGTTCCAACCAAACCATTCATTCAATTTCAATGCATTAAAAATTGAAGTAATCTGACAAAATCAACCACCAAATCAAAGACCCAAATCGCCGATGAGAACAAAGATTAAGATTAGAACACGATACCTTCCATGGGTGTGAAGAATTCCGGTGAAAACCGCTCCTCTGTTCAAGTTTTGGGGGTCAAAGGTGCAAGATTTTTCAGTGGCTTCTGGGAAAAGCGAGACCCGTTTACGCCAAAAACAAAAGAGAATGCAACAATAACAATAAATAGGACACTGTTGTTCTTATATGGGTTTTCAATTTGACCCCTTTGTTCCGCTTAGGAACAGAGAAAGGAGCCTTCTGGTGAAGATGGAAAGACAAACGGAGAAGAAACAAAACAACAACAATTCGTAGTGTGTTCTATTTTGCTTGTTCCAATCAACCTTTGCTTGCAATAGTCACAAAATAAAAATAAAATTAATAAAAAAAATAACAGTAATATTAATAGGGTTAAATCAACACTTACTTCCCAAGCAAATATGTGATTTTAGTATCTCATTTTTCAATTGTGTGAATTGGGTGTTAGTGTTTATTCTTAATTGTAATTTTGTCGTTCCCTGATTTTCCCCTCAATCTGATGCATATGAGGCAATTTTATTCCCATTTGGCACCCCCTAATGCCAACAAGGCTTTTGTGACATGACAAAAAAATTAAGAACCTGTTTACACCCAAAATATTCATCAGAACCAGCCGAAGCTAGTCCCAGTCGAATGGATCAAATAGCCGATTGGTCGTCAGCCGATGTGCCTACCAGTCGATATGGCATGGCAGCTGATAGGGTCGAAAGCAGGAAACCGAAAGCTATACATGGGCCTTGGACTTATTGGGCTTCAAGGAAGATATCTAGGCCCATGGGGATAGCATGGAGTCACGTATGGGATCAGATTCTTGCTCCACGAGCCGAATGACGTGGAAGTAATTTTGAATTAATTAAATATCCAAGGAAAAATCGGTCAAGATTGTTCTCCATGGTTTTAGGAGTGGCGAGGGAATCGAGGAGATATTTGCACAAAGAGGACCGTTGGTTGAAGTGACGTGGCCACAATGTACTAATGCGCCTAGTTTTTAGGATCGTGGTTAGTGGAGCATGGCACGACTCAGCCGAATAACTGTCAACTAGGAATGTATCAGTGTTAGCCAACTGAACGTGGCAGATAGGGGTAGTTCTTAGGTGCTACTATAAATACCCAAGTTGTACATATATTTTAGAAAAATCAATCAATCAAACAACTTATAATTTTCGCTCAAGCTTTTATTCGCATTTTATGTTTACCTTTATGTCCCAGTTTTTATCTTAGGTCATCGACTTAAACTTTTCTGGAGTGAGTTAAGGGACCCATAGCTAAGGAATAGAGTTCCTTCCTTGGCGTAATCGCTTGAAGAAAAGGGAATCACCGTTTTGAAAGTTAGTCGATCTGCGGCTATTTGATATTCAAGACAACAAAATTGGCACGCCCAGTGGGACCAAAGGTGAACGAATCAGCACGTTCGAATCCCCAGGTCAGGATTACCATTGGCGTATGCACTTGCGTTCGGGTAAAAGTTTGAACAATATGACGGCAAAGAGCAATCTCAGAAAACTGGTTGAAGGAAGCCCATCCCGTGGAAGCAATGTTCCACCAGCAGAGCAAATACAAGCGGAGATAGAGGCTGAAACTCAACCCAACGAGCCCAATGAGACCCCGGTGGTGATGACCACTTCGTTTATACGCCAACAACTCGATTTGGGAATCAATGATATCATGTACCAAGTGTCACAACAATTGGCCGATATTGTGAAACCCATGGTACATAACGAAGTGCAGCAAGCCAGGGAGATAGAGGCCAGGAGGGCTCACGCAAGTGAAGGCTCTATCAATTCTGCTATCCCAACGCAAGTGGGGTACCCTACCCAGGCAGGACTCGTCATCGGTAGAGTGCGGCTCGGCGGGACCAATTCAGGTTCAAATTAACATGACTCAGCAGTGCACAAAGAGCTCAAATTACCTACATTCAGCCTGACCTACTCAGTTCAAATTAATATAGGATGTACCTTCTAATCCAATTAATTCCCAAAGACTGGTGCTTTTGCCACGTTGAACACTGGAGGGCAACAGGTGGCGAATGACGCGAACAACCAGGCTAATCTTCATTTTGGACAGGTGCAGATGGCTAGGAGGCCACCGGATGCAGTGGGACCAATTGGTATGCCGCAAGCTATGCCATGTGCTCAGCCTTATGGTTCTGCTGTGCAGGCGACTAACCCACCGTACACTGGGGGGCAAACTCTTGGTACAGGATTGGGTGGTATAAGACCACCTGGGGGATATGCAGGTCAGCAGCCATGGAACTATGTTCCACCTGTATCGGCTAACCTTCCATTCTACCCATCCTATCCTGAAGTATCTGCAGGAGCTCAAATGGGGTCAACTCCTCCAAGGGCACCTGGTTTGATGGCAGAGCAGTCATGGGGACAGATCCCACCTCTACCATTTAACACAAGTGTGCCTGGAACTCAATACAGGGCACCTGGTGAAGGGAACATGGAGCAGTCATGGGGGGTTTACCCACCTCCATTGTTTAATCAACCAGGCTACTGATCCTCCGTAACAAGCATCTCAGGCACATCCCCCAACTTGGAGACAAAGAACCACAGGCATTGCTCCTACTTTGGGAGAAGTGAGGCCAGGGGGTTCACAGCTGCTAGACCCAGCCGTCATTGCAGACACCATCAAGAAATACTTTGGTGTGCAGCTGAAGCCTTTGGATCGTCCAATCTACAGGAAACCATACCCTGAGTGGGTGGATAGATTGGTACCTCTGCCTAAGGGATATAAGACTCAGATTTCGCTACTTTCTCAGGGAAGATGGAAAATCGACTATGGAGCATGTAGGCGGTGTTTATCGCCTAATGTGGTGAAGGGAACCAGAATGAATACCACAAATTGCAGTGCTCCCCTTGTCACTTCAGGGACAAAGATTTACATGGTATTCCTCTTTACCACCTAATTCCATACAAACATGGTCGACATGGAGAGGTGTTTTCATGACAGATTCTATCGCCCCAACAGAAGTCATCGCGGTGATCTCATGAACCCGAGACAACAGGTAGATGAATCATTTCTTGATTTTGTGGAAAGGTTCAGGAACATGGGTGAAATGTTGAAAGGCGATTCCCTGAAACAGAATATGCAGCCATGGCCATTAGCAGCATGCATCCCCAACTCAAGGAAAAGCTAGTTGGCCAAGCTTGCACTGACCTGAACCAGTTGGTCTCAAGGGCTATACGCATTGAGCAGTTTATCCAGGAGAAGAAAAAGAAGCGAGCCAGTAGAGGAAGAGGCCCTCAGTTGGTATCCATTGTAGAAGCTGAAGACTCTGATGATGATTCAGCCAATTCCACGGCAGACATCATGGCAGCTAAAATAGTGAAGGGTAAAGGCTATACTTGCCCTGCCCTAAGAGCTGCCAAAGGAAAAGAGCCAAGTTCAGGAGATGGCAAGACAGAATACTCCTTTGATATCTCTAAGGCAGACCAGATCTTTGACTACTTGCTTAAGGATAAGCAAATTCGGCTGCTGGATGGGCACAAAATCCCACTTGCTGAGGAGTTAAAGGACAAGAAATACTGCAAGTGGCACAACTCTTATAATCACGCGACTCTAAATTGCATGGTTTTCAGGAAGGCCATTCAGAAGGGGATAAAGGAGGGGAGGTTCAAGCTTGCAGACAAAGGAACCGCGGAAATGACAGTGGATACTGATCATTTCCCTGCCCTTGGGATAGGTATGGTCTCATTCTCAGGACTTGATGACGAAGGGCCCAGCCACAAGCGCAGGATATCTGTGCAACAAGTCTGGAGGCCAAAAAAGGGACCAGCCGATTCAACCCATATTGATCGACTGAGACCTCAGGCTGTTAGGGCTTCTGTCTTTGACAGATTGGGAAACCCCCAACCAGAAGCAAGACGTGGGCAGGGGGGCAAGCCACCCAAACCAGGTAGGCTCACCCAGGAATTAGTGAAACAATACATTACACATGGCCAGGCCCTAACAGGGAAGCCTGACAAAGAGAAAGGCAAGGCACCTATCGCAAAAACTGGGGGGCAAGATCGGCTAACCATTAGAGAAAGTGGTAGGCTATCTTTACTCAGGATTGATGAGGAGCCTATTCCCAGGGATAAGAAAAGGGTAGCCGAGTTCACTGTAGAAGGAGGAATGTCCTCCCTAAAGATAACAGTGAGGAATGATGAGAAGTTAAAGATACAGAGAATGCTGAAACCCCCGGCTAATGTCGCAGAAGGACATTGGTTCTTGAATAAGTATGCCAAGGACAAAAAGGCGATACCAGCCGTGCTGTCAAGAACTCAAAAGAGAAGGATGCAGAGAATGAGGTCTGTCCAGATGATGAAACAAACTCTGCAGATGATAGCCGATGTAAAGAGTAGCGAGAAGAGGGAGATCCCCTTAGAAACTGTTAATGAAGCATTGGATAAGGCTTTCCCAAAGTTAGAGGCTGAAGAGGCTGGGAAAGAAGAAGTGCCCAAAAATGTAGAGCCAATTACTGAACAGGAACCTCGTTCTCGGCGAGAGGTCCGATCGCTGATCGATGTAGATGAAGAGGCGATCACTATAGAAGGTTCAGTGATCCCAGAGATACATTGGGAACAAGATGATATCATGGAAGACTCCTTGTTGGATCTCCTGTTCAATGAAGAGGCTGATGGCCTGCTGGCTGAGATAGAGGCTATCAGCTTATTCCCAGAAGAATTCTAGGCAAACAACCCACAACCAGGAGGTATGGAGGGGGACGTGTTTGTTGAGGAGACAGAATGGGCCGCATTAGCCGATACACCGGCTGATGAGGTTACCAAGGTAGTGTTTGAGAAACCTACAGAGGAAATGGTGAAGCATCTGAAACCCCTTTATATCAAGGCCTATATCAACGGGAAGATCTTTGGAAGAGTCTTTGTGGACGGAGGGGCTGTGCTAAATGTCATGCCTGTGACAACCATGAGGAAACTTGGGAAAAGTCTTGAGGACCTAGTCCCTACCAACATGAAAATGTCCAATTTCCTGGGGGAACCTTCCAGAGCACTTGGAGTCTTGATAGCCGAAGTTCTGATGAGGCCCCAAAACCATCAAGGCAGCTTTCTTTGTGGTTGATGGCAAACCTTCCTATAGCGTAATCCTGGGAAGGGATTGGATTCACACAAGTCAGTGTGTACCTTCCACACTTCATCAGAAGCTTATGTTTTGGGTTGGAGACAACGTTGAGACAGTTGAGGCGGACAAGAATCCTTTTTCGGCTGAAGTAAAGATGCTAGAAGCCTTGTTCTATTCCCCACACCTAGGTCCTATTGCCATCCCAGAAGATTATGAAGAGGGCGCCTGGAAAGCATGCAACCTTACTAATGAGGGATTCAAGCTAAGATCTCAGGCCGAGCCACGGCCCAATGCGCAGGTAACTAATGAGTAGGGCATCTCAGGTACTCGAAGACCTTTTGGGTCGGCTAGAAATCTTTAAGGCCGAGTCCAAAGCAATGGATGCCATGATGGAAGATTATGACACTGCAGAGGAAGAGGAGGTACTACTCTCCAGGGAGGAAGGTGCGGCAACTAAGCCTGATGAGGTGTGTGCAGCCGAGCCTATGGAATTGGACTCCCCTCTTCACAAGACGGCTCCTGCGTTTGGCGGAAGGATCCTTTAATTGAGATCAATTTGGAGTGCGAGAACAACCCGTAATCGTGAAGGTGAGTGGGTTGCTTGAGGAAGACAAGCGGGTAAGATAGTCGAATTAATCCAGGTACAAAGATTGCTTTGCCTGGAATTACTTCGAAATGCCTGGTTTGGCGAGAAGGTTGGTGGAACACAGGTTGCCTATCAAAGCAGGATACAAACCGTTCAAGCAGGCGCCTCGCAGGTTCAATCCCCAACTGATGCCTCAAATTAAAGCTGAAATTGAAAGACTACTGAAGTCAGGCTTTATAAGAACGGCCAGGTATGTTGAATGGTGTTACGGACCGGTCCCGAGCCGAGTCCTAGTGTGCCCGCCGACCAGTTGCAGATCAGCTCGGTTCCTGCTTATCCGAGCTTGGCGAGTTACCACCGACCTGAGACACGCCAGACCCGACTTCCGGTACGACTCTCCCGATGATAACACCGAGCAGGGGAAGGGCGAGCTAACTCGGGACTCACGAACCCTCCAGAACGGGATGTGCCTGAGACAACGCTTGGAGCCGTTGTCACCCTAAAGATTGAAGTTCACGTAGCCGGCACGTAACGGGCTTGGCAGGCGCGAAATATCAGGAAGAGATCAGCGAATCCACGAATTGTCAGGGAGGAATTGCCGCGTGCAGAAATCGGATCAGTGGTTGCTTTCCTTCCACGCAACTCCACTATATAAAGGGGGTTGGACCCCCTAGGTTTGCATACTCTCTACTGATGCCAACCCTAATACATTTTGCGCCGCTTCTCCTCCAAAGCCCTAACTAACTTAGGCATCAGAGTGTTTTTGCAGGTACGCACCAGGAGCAGGGCGAATCACAGATCGCCACCGCGGAGTCACCACTCGGCCAGTCAGAATGAACGCCCACCACCAGACCCCGTTTTGGAGCTTCTCAGGGCAG
Source organism: Calophaca sinica (assembly GCA_037113605.1). Lineage (NCBI taxonomy): Eukaryota > Viridiplantae > Streptophyta > Magnoliopsida > Fabales > Fabaceae > Calophaca > Calophaca sinica. Next base: position 121,357,377 of record CM073736.1, on the reverse strand, counting down.
AAAACGAAGAGTTAAGACGCCAGATCACGGAAGCCCGCGATCGCGAGGAAAGACAAGGCCACGAGACGCCCTCGTGGACCAGAAGAGACGACCGGGACTCGTCCAGGTCAGACGCATCCAACGCCACGGAGAGCCCAAGGCGAGCCTGAGGTCGAGTACTGGACGCTCTACGTGGATGGCTCCTCCAATTCCAAAGGCAGCGGAGCAGGAATCATCGTAGAAAGTCCTGCTGGGATTAGCGTCAAACAGGCACTCAGGTTCCTCTTCAAAGCTAGCAACAACCAAGCCGAGTATGAGGCTTTACTACTCGGTCTCAAACTCGCATGGGAGCTGGGCGCCCAAACACTCCGAGTCAAGAGCGACTCCCAGCTGATGATCAACCAGGTCAAGGGCGAGTACCAATGTCGAGACGACATACTCGCCCAGTATGCTCAGAAAGTCAACGCCATGATTCAGAACTTCCAAGAGGTCCAACTCGAGCACATCCCTCGAGAACAAAACAACAAAGCAGATCTGCTGGCAAAGTTGGCTAGCATGAAGACCGAGGGACAGCTCCATACAGTGGTCGTCCAAACTTTACAGTCACCAAGCATCGCGACAGCCGGAAACTACGCAGTGATCAGCTCGGATTCTTGGATGAAGGACATCGTTGAATACTTGAAGCAGGGAAGACTGCCCGAGGATCAGGTAGAATCACGCAGGGTCCAACGGCAGTCCGCACATTACACTTTAATCGGAGACAGACTCTACAGAAGAGGGTTCTCACAGCCACTACTCACCTGCGTAGAAATCGGTCCAGCACGTCATGAGGGAACTACATGAGGGCATCTGCGGGAACCACTGTGGAACCCGGACCTTGGCAGCTAAAATCCTACGAGCAGGCTACTACTGGCCAACGCTCAGATCGGATTGCCTGGAATACGTAAGGAAGTGCGACAAGTGCCAAAGGTTTTCCAAACGAGACCATCTTCCACCAGAAGTCCTGCACGAAGTCATCGCCCCTTGGCCTTTCAATACCTGGGGGCTTGACATACTTGGCCCCTTTCCCCTTGCACCGGGCCAACTCAAGTTCATCGTAGTCGCCATAGACTACTTCTCCAAGTGGATAGAGGCGTGTCCGCTGGCGACCATCACTTCTGAGAGGATCAAAAAATTTGTCTGGAAAAGCCTGGTTTGCCGCCATGGCCTACCCCACACCATCATCACAGATAACGGCATTACGCTTCACCAAAGACAACGCTGCTCAAGGACTTCGCAAAGGTTCAGGAATCCGACTCGCTCACGCCTCCGCCGAGCATCCACTGCACCAATGGTCGCCGAGGCCGCAAACATGTGATCATCCTCAATGGCCTCATGGCGGCTGGAAAGGGCGAGGCGTGGCGAAAGAGCTCTGCGGGGTGCTCTGGGCATACCACACCACCCCCCAGTCAGCAACAAATGAAACACCTTTCCGGCTAACATATGGAATGGAGGCCATGGTACCAGTAGAGCTCGGTTCCACCTCAGCGAGAAGAGAGCACGCTCAGGCATTGATGCCAGAGGAGGCAAGAGTTGAGCTCGATCTCCTAGAAGAAACCCGGGAACTTGCCCGTGTGCAAAACTTCGCAACTAAACAGCGCGTCGCCAAGCACTACAACTCCAGAGTCCGACCAAGGACGTTCAAAGAAGGAGACTTGGTCTTTCGGAAAGTTGAACTGGCTCGAAAAGACGCAAGGCAGGGCAAGCTGGGGCCAACATGGGAAGGGCCATACCGTATCAGGACGGAGCACCAATACGGCGCATACGGACTAGAAGAACTATCCGGAAAGGCAATACCGAGGCCCTGGAATGCTACGCACCTCAAGCTCTACTTTAGCTAAACACTTGTAAACGGATGGCGTACTCTTTCCTTTACAAACCCTTTTTCCCACTGGGTTTTTGGTTTGGAAAGGTTTTAACGAGGCGCATCCTTCTTTCCCTTTCTTCCCCATTTAATAAAAGTCAACCCCCATTGCATTCAGAGTGTTTTAACTAAAAATCACCAAGTCCAAAGCGCGGAAGGTCTTCACCGAGCTGACCTAAACCCAAGTCAGCATAAAGGCTTGGTGGGCTCATTCGCAGCTCGACCCCCGTGGTCCTAAACCCAAGTCAGCATAAAGGCTTGGTGGGCTCGTTCGCAGCTCGACCCCTGTGGTCATAAACCCAAGTCAGCATAAAGACTTGGTGGGCTCACTCGCAGCTCGACCCCCGTGGTCCTAAACCCAAGTCAGCATAAAGACTTGGTGGGCTCGCTCGCAGCTCGACCCCCGTGGTCCTAAACCCAAGTCGGCATAAAGCCTTGGTGTGCTCATTCGCAACTTGACCCCTGTGGTCCCGAACTCGCTCGTGGCCCGAGGCTCGGAAACGTGTTACTCGACCTAAACGATACATTCAGTCTCAAACCCAGGTTAGCATAAAAACTTGGTAACCCCTTTAGAAGATCCGAGGCTCACTATCTGACCTAAAGGTTTCGTAAGAAAACTGATACTCGGCCTATACCGGTATGCGGAGAAATTGTCTCAACTTCAGTTGACACAAGTTTTGGTCGGGGGAAGCCACCCGGGGACTGCCCTAGCCGAGTAGTAGCTACCCGAAGTCCACCCCATCCAAGTACAATAATAACCAACAAATTGCAAAACAAATGGATAAAGCAGAAAACAGAGAAGACAATGTTTAAACTTAGCCAATTTCATTAGCTCGAAGCAAAAATACAAAAGAGCTCACAGAAGAGCGAGTACATCATCAAGACAAAGCAAAGCATTCTAAAAAACAAGTTACGCAAGGGCATCCCCTTGGTCTTCGACTTGGGCCCCGATGACCTCCTCGGTCGCAACGTTTGGACCAGCAGCCTCCGAGTCAGGCCCAACTCCGGTGTCCTCGCCCCCAGGCTCCTCTTGATATGCGCAGCCTTCTTCCTCGTCCTCCTCTTCCACGATCTTTCCCTCTTTCACCACCTTGGTGAAATCGAGCTCGGAGATGTCCAGATCGGGGGCGATCACCTTCAACTGCGCAACGGCATTATCAAACCCTTCCCTATACTGAAGGGCACTGTACTCGCGGTACTCCTCAACCCGAGCAGCTTCGGACGAGGACTTCTCCTTCTCCTCTCGCGATTGACGCAAAAAAGGCCATTTTGGGCCTGGAGCTCCTCTCGGCCGAGCAATGAAGCGTTGCTCTGTTCAATTCGTCCCTTGCCTCCGAGAGGCGAGCATAGTCCTCTTGCGGCTTGCTCATCTTCCTCGAGCTCGCCAAGCGGTGGCCTTGCTTTGAAACTTTCTCTTCGCCCGGCCTTTCGGCCTCGGTCGCCGTGCTTATCCGATCGAGAAAGGAATCGGGCCATAGCAAATCTGAGCCGTAGATACCCAAAGACCTTGCACAAGCCCAGCTCACCCGCCTCTTCCATACACGTAAATCGGACCACGCATAATCGATCGATCTGGTCGGAGCGATCGGCCAAGCGTTCAAAGGGAGTCTTGGCGTTCGCCTTGATCGATAAATTCTCCGAGGTGGAGGAACCACTCCGAGCCATCGAGATGTTGAGAGAATCCCCATCGAGGTCCCTCGCCTCCTTTGGAGGGGTCATTGGAACCAGGAGTCGGGAAGCTCGCGGTCGCTTAGTAGCCAGCCAGACGGCGAAGGAAGCGGGTGCACCAAAAGGAACCGGCAGGAGCTTGGGCGACCTTTTTCTTTGAGCTTTCTTAAGAAGCTCGGCCATCTCTTTCTTGCTCATCTTCGGGGCCATCGTACTTGAAAATAAAGTGAAAGTTAGTACTCATGTTCGGGCTGAAAATCATGCTAAAAGATGACAACGAGACTTCATCAAGTAATCCCTCCAGGGGCGGATCCTTTAGAGCTCGGGTGAGGAGAGGCCCACAATGCAACGTGGGCAAACGAGCAAGAAAGTTCACTATCGATTGGTCGGTGACCGACAAGGAATTAAACTCCACCTCTTTTATCGGTCGAGGATTGGGGCTCTAGTAAAAAGGAAACAAGGGCTGGATTACGAGCGGAAAAGAAAAAGGATCCTCTCCTTACCCGGATCTTAAAGAAATCAGGCTTCCAGTTTTTATAAAACTGGTCGAAAAGCTCAAGAATATAAAAACCAGGTATTTTATTGAGCGAGCACCACTTAAGCTGCTTACCAAGTCTGAGCTGGAAAAAACTGAAGAAGAGGGCAGCAGAGGGGGTAACCTCGAAATACTCTGACACGAGCTTAAAGGCTCGGATAAAAGCCCAACTGTTGGGATGTAATTGCGAAGGGGCCGCATCCAGCCATTGGAGGACCTCGCACTCGAACCTACTTAAGGGAAAACGGAGGCTGATTCGCATAAAGAAAGTTTTGTAGAAGAAACAAAAGTCGGGGGAACTAGAATCGCCCTTGTTAAAACATACTCGGTCATTGGGAGAGCAGGGGAGGCAAGTCACCTCCTCGTCTCGATCCCGGTTCGGCGTAAATGATACACTAGATCGAAGGGCGACCACCCCAGTGTCTAAAAAAATGTTGGAAGCCACCCCGAGTACATCTGGGTGCACCCAGGCGTAGGGAGACCTACTATCTCCCACTCGGCGCTCGCCTCCCTTGTGAAGTGAGTACGAGGGAACGGACACAGAAGGGGGAGAGGCTGGAACCCAGGAGGTGGGAGGAACCACTTGAAGAGGCACTGGGCCATGACCACCGTCGGACGGTAGCCCCTGGTGGCCAGAGCCTCCGGCATACGGTGGCGTAGAAAGGTCAAAAGACGTGCTCGTCGTTTCAGACGACGAGCCACTCTCAGAACTCACAGGTATGGGGGAAGGGGGACGACGAGAAGAAGAGGAGAAAGCCATTAACGAAGAACAGTAGCGGGACTTACCAGGAAACGCAAAGGAATGAGGATGATAGCCGTTCGGAGTACAGACGCAGGGAAGATAGCAGACGGAGCGTTCACGGAAAGCAAAACGAAGAAGAAGAGAGAAGGAAGGAAAAGGGACGGCTTTATAACCACCCGCGGGAGGGAGATGAAGGGGCAACTTAATCCGAGCCCTCCATCTGCGAAATCAAGTGAAGATCTAGCGGCCCGGGTTGCGTCAAATGATCGACGATGAACGGTTGAGTGAACGTCTCATCTGAGTCCCATCACGTGGCAAAATGCCGAGTAAAAGCGCGACACGTGGAGCGTGTCCCCCCAGGCAAACAAGCTTCTGGGACACGCCCCCGACCTCAGTGGCTCGACTCGGATACCGATCCAAGGACATTGGATAGACCCTCTGCCCTTTCGTGCGAAGAGTCTAGGGGGCTTGTGTTACGGACCGGTCCCGAGCCGAGTCCTAGTGTGCCCGCCGACCAGTTGCAGATCAGCTCGGTTCCTGCTTATCCGAGCTTGGCGAGTTACCACCGACCTGAGACGCGCCAGACCCGACTTTCGGTACGACTCTCCCGATGATAACACCGAGCAGGGGAAGGGCGAGCTAACTTGGGACTCACGAACCCTCCAGAACGGGACGTGCCTGAGACAACGCTTGGAGCCGTTGTCACCCTAAAGATTGAAGTTCACGTAGCCGGCACGTAACGGGCTTGGCAGGCGCGAAATATCAGGAAGAGATCAGCGAATCCCCGAATTGTCAGGGAGGAATTGCCGCGCGCAGAAATCGAATCAGTGGTTGCTTTCCTTCCACGCAACTCCACTATATAAAGGGGGTTGGACCCCCCAGGTTTGCATACTCTCTACTGATGCCAACCCTAATACATTCTGCGCCGCTTCTCCTCCAAAGCCCTAACTAACTTAGGCATCGGAGTGTTTTTACAGGTACCACCCCCCTTCGTCGGACTCTGGAAGAGAGAGCACCTAATCCCAAGGAGGAGGAGAGCCCTACCAATCCCAGCATCAACAAATGGCTATCTAATATAGTCCCTGTCGTCAAAAAGAATGGCCAGATAAGAGTATGTATAGACTACAGGAACTTGAACTTGGCCACTCCAAAGGATGAGTATGCTATGCCTGTGGCTGACATGTTAGTCGATGCGGCAGCCACACATGGTATTCTCACCTTTATGGATGGATACTCAGGGTATAACCAAGTTTTTCTAGCGAAAGAAGATACTCACAAGACAGTCTTCAGGTGCCCAGGAGCATTGGGGATTTATGAATGGGTGGTCATGCCTTTCGGGCTCAAGAACGCAAAAGGGGGTAGGTGCTGGCATCACCATTACGGACCCAGTAGGAAAAAATTGGAAATTCATGTGTCAGCTGAATCTTAGGAATTCTAATAATCAGGCAGAGTACGAAGCCTTGATTTTGGGGCTTAAGATCTTGGCAGCCATGAAAGCAAATTATGTTCAAGTTAAAGGGGATTCACAGTTGGTGATAAAACAGCTAACTGGGGAATATAGATGTAATAACCCTAACTTGAAAGAGTGCTATGAAACGGCTAGCAAGCTACTTCGCTTGTTTGCTGATGCAGTAGTACATCACATTCCTAGAGAAGAGAATGAAGAGGCTAATGATTTGGCTCAACAGGCCTCAGGGTACAAAGACATGATAGTCGAAGTAAAACATGAAGAGTACCCAATCTGGGAGTGTGCACCAATAGGAGCGATCGACTCTTGGAAACAAGAGTTAATCGACTATCTTAAAGATCCTTCAAGCAGTGCTGACTTCAAGCTCAAGCAGAAAGCACTCAAGTACGTATTGGTAGACAATGAAGTTTACAGGAGAGCCATCAATGGAGTGCTACTTAAGTGTATTGATAAAGAGGAATCCATGAAGGTCATGGGGGAAGTACATGAAGGAATCTGTGGATCTCACAGGGCTGGACCCACAATGAAATGGCTAATATACAGACATGGATATTATTGGCCTACCATTACGGCTGATTGTTATCAATATGCCAAAGGATGTGAGGCGTGTCAGCTGCATGGTCCAATTCAAAGGGTTTCAGCCGAAAACCTCCACCCAGTGATAAAGCCTTGGCCATTCAGGGGATGGGCAATGGATTTAATAGGCAAAATCTATCCACCTTCGTCCAAGAGGCATGCGTTTATCATAGTTGCGATCGACTACTTCACCAAGTGGGTAGAAGTCCGGTAGATGGTGAATGTGACTCGGGAGGAGGTGATTAGGTTTATACAATGCCAAATCATCTATAGATTTGGAATACACAAACCATCACCACAGATCAAGGCACTATGTTCCTTTGGGGGAGAAAGTGGTGGCCTTCGCACAACAATTTGGGATTAAGTTAATTCATTCATCCCCTTATTATGCTCAAGCCAATGGGCAAGCTGAGGCAACCAACAAAGTTCTTATTGATATAATCAAGAAGAACATTGAGGATAAGCCAAGGAAATGGCATGAAACATCGAATGAGGCATTGTGGTAGTGAGGAATTCCAAGTGTAGTGCATTTGGATTTACTCCGTATCGGCTAACATATGGCCAAGATGCAGTGTTACCCTTAGAAATAAATGTGACTTCACTAAGAGTAGCAAAGCAAAACCTGCTAAGCCTGGATGAATATCAACAGGCCATGTTAATGGAGTTAGATTCGGTTAACGAAGATCGACTCATGGCCTTAGATCAAATTGAGCATAGCAAGCAAAAAATGGCTAGGGCTTACAACAAACATGTGAAGCCAAAAAGGTTTGTTGAAGGAGACCTTGTTTGGAAAACCATACTACCTATTGGGATCAAGGATCCTAAGTTTGGGAAATGGTCACCAAATTGGGAAAGGCCATTCATTGTTAGCAAAGCTTATCATGGTGGTGCTTATCGGCTAGTCAACATGCAAGGCGAAGAATTAAATAGAAGCATCAATGGAAAACACCTTAAGAGATATTACCCCACTATGTGGGAAGGCATATTGGAGAATTAAAAGCAAGTGCATTAGCATAAAAGTAAAATTGTTTGTGGTGACCACAAGCTGGCCACCTAGCCAAAATTACAAAAGCTTAAATGTGAAACTAGGGAGCTGCAGCCTCAGGTGCATCACTTGATTTTTCTTCAACCTGGGTAGGACCTGGATCGGCTGACGATGCAGGAGCATCAGTCGTAGCCGAAGCTACAACTATATCTGGGGTAGGTTCTGCTGCTGGCACTTCAGCTAATGCCTCCACTGGGGGAACAACAGCACCTTCAAGATCGCCTTGCTGACTGGTTGAAGGATCGACTGCTACGACAGCTTCCTGTTTCCTAACCTCCTCTAGCTGATGCTTGAAGGAGTGTCAGGCTTGATTGGCCTCAGCTAACCCAGCGCTGCTAGTTTCTAGATCTTTTTCTAGGTCTGTCTTCTGAGCGCTTAGTACCGCCAAATCACGATCCAAAGAGGAAGATTGCTTGAACAAATCATAACGTTGTTGAGAGTTGGAGCGGAGTTTCTCAGTTAAAGCAGTCGATTGAGGGGTCAACTCTGCTATCTCCTTCTTGATCCTCTCCAGCTCAGCCAACAGAACAGCTAGCCGTTCATCTTTGTTCTGGCGCTGGCTTAGGGCTTCCTGACGCTCCTTCTCCAACAATAGGAAAGAGGTTTGGAACTGAGCCTTTTGTGCCTGGAGGTCCTTCAGTCTTTTGAGATCATGAGATGTCACGTCATGAACCTCCTTGGAGCGCCCGTATTGGTGAGACAGGTTGTTCAGTTGAAGAGCCAAGGTATTGTACACCTCTTGGCTAGCCGCAGGGATGTCAGCCGAATTAGACAGCTTGAACAAAGAAGTTCTCAGATGGGCAACCTGCTCCCTGCTGGTTGGTATTTCCCCCATTAGTGCTGCATCAACTCTCTCCAAATGATTGGAAATAGGAGAGGAGACCACTGAGAAGGGGTCAGCAGAGGTGAAATACTTCGTCAGCTCTTCTTCTGAAATAGGCACTGCGGGAGCTGTAGGAGGCGAAGGCATCTGGGGAGCTTCATAGCCAGTCTCTTCGGCTTGTGATTGGGGGTCCTATGGAAAACAATGGTTAGCCGATTGAGTAAGCAAGCAATATATGTTGAAAGGATAAGAAATCGGTTGTACCGTTGGGAAAAATTGAGAGCTAGTGCCTTCGGCAAACTCTTGGACAAAGGAGGTGGGAATTTCCACACGCGGCTTCTGAAAGTAAGGTGGTTAGGTTCAAGCTAACAAAGGATATTAAGGAAAAGGGTGATTTAACTTAAATCATTACGCCGCCCCAGCCTAAACCTAGGGTGTTACGGCTAAGACAGCGTAGGGGGCAATTGTTTACACCCAAAATATTCATCAGAACCAGTCGAAGCTAGTCCCAGTCGAATGGATCAAATAGCCGATTGGTCGTCAGCCGATGTGCCTACCAGTCGATATGGCATGGCAGCTGATAGGGTCGAAAGCAGGAAACCGAAAGCTATACATAGGCCTTGGACTTATTGGGCTTCAAGGAAGATATCTAGGCCCATGGGGATAGCATGGAGTCACGTATGGGATCAGATTCTTGCTCCACGAGCCGAATGACGTGGAAGTAATTTTGAATTAATTAAATATCCAAGGAAAAACCGGTCAAGATTGTTCTCCATGGTTTTAGGAGTTGAGCGAGGGAATCTGAGGAGATATTTGCACAAAGAGGACCGTTGGTTGAAGTGACGTGGCCACAATGTACTAATGCTCCTAGTTTTTAGGATCGTAGTTAGTGGAGCATGGCACGACTCAGCCGAATAACTGCCAACTAGGAATGTATCAGTGTTAGCCAACTGAACGTGGCAGATATGGGTAGTTCTTAGTTGCTACTATAAATACCCAAGTTGTACATACATTTTAGAAAAATCAATCAATCAAACAACTTATAATTTTCGCTCAAGCTTTTATTCGCATTTTATGTTTACCTTTATGTCCCAGTTTTTATCTTAGTTCATCGACTTAAACCTTTCTGGAGTGAGTTAAGGGACCCATAGCTAAGGAACAGAGTTCATTCCTTGGCGTAATCGCTTGAAGAAAAGGGAATCACCGTTTTGAAAGTTAGCCGATCTGCGGCTAACTGATATTCAAGACAACAGAACCCTTATGACATGACATTTAGGTTTAGTAAAAAAAATAAGACATGGTCTTGATAAATAGATAAATTACAATTTGAATCAAAATCATCGGTTTAGGAATAAAATAAAAAAATGGTAACCCTAGTTTATGGAGCATTTGATTATGGGGAGAAAATTGTCATTAATGCTCGAGCCTTATCATCATCACAAGAACCAATGGTCTGAACTCCACCATGTTGAAACTTGCACCAACACTCAGTTATGCCGCCCCATGCGAGCCATCCCGAACTCCATAACAATTCGTCTCTCCACTCCCACAGGGTTCCTCTTTTCCTTCGTTTGCACCCATAACAACCATCACTGACAAAAGCTTCCAGACTCCATCTGAATTATCGAGTTACGACAAAAAAAAGGCCATAACCAGTTGCAATGTAAAAGAGAAAGGGGGAAACAATATAGATAAGGGGAAATCCAAAATCCATGGAACTCACTTAGAAACAACAACACCATCATCAATATCTTCCTTTTTCTCCAACATCCAGCAGAACCTCCACCAGGCTTTTTCTCCAACATCTAACAGAACCTCCACCAGGCCATCGTGACCCGATAGAACAAACGTCTTCATCCACATCCTCATTCAGGAAAAAATATATATATATATATATATATATAAAAGAACACAACAAAAGCCTCCATGAACACAGACCTATAAGCCCCTTCTGAACCCACAACACCTCATATTCTGTCTCAGACATATGCTACCAAGTCGACACCCCTACATTTCTACATGTCCCAACCTATAAAGAAAAAAATGCAACATATTCAGTAGAGAGGAGAAAAGAAAAAGAAAGATGCAGATAGGAATAAGAGAGCAAGGACCACAACGAATTGTGGCGCTCTGTCGCGATTCCAACCCATCCTGTGAACTTTCGTGACCATCGGATCTGTCGTCGCCTGCGAACCGCAGTACTAGCCCCACCCACCGAATTGCGAGCGACCCTAAGACTCACGTTGTTGAATATGCCACCCATTGTCCCTTGTCACCAGAGTACCAAGCGACACCTCTTTCCACAACCAATTGTTCTCCACAACAAAGCTCTTCCCCGAGCGGATCAAGAACGTAAACATTGCCATAGGCTATCACCTCGAAGTTTAGCCTTCAGCGCCCCTTGTCTCCACTTTGTGTGAGCACCCCTGCTCTCTGAATCTCATTTTCAGGTATACACAATCCTTTTTGTGGGTGGTGGGGACAAAGGTATGGCTTGACGGGGATAGATGCAGATTTAGGGGCTGACATATTGAGAATGAGGGACTGAGGCTAGGGTTTTCAAGAAGAGGAACGTGGAATTGGGAAGAAGAATGTAGTGATGTGTAACGTGTAATTAAACTAAAGGGGATGATATTTTCAATTTTTTCAATTTTTTCAATGTCACATATGCCTTAGTGGCATTAGTGGGTGTCCACGTAGGATAATAGAGTCCCCGTATGCATCAAATTGGGGGAAATCAGGGGGACCATATTATTGCAATTGGTGATAAATACTAGGAACCAATTCACATAATTAAAAAATGGGAGATTAAAATCACATAATCGCGATACTTAGAGGACTAAAAGTGGATTTAAGCTATAATAATAATAATAATAATAATAATAATAATAATAATAATAATAATAATAATAATAATAATAATAAATGCTTGTGTTTCTCTCTAGCCTTGCATGTGGTGTATCTCCCTTAATCTAATTTTTTTGACAACCAAATTCATAAAAAAAAAGTAAAATCAAAATATATTTTCTTTCTTCTTATACGTCAGTTTTTGGGTATAAATCATGTATCTCTACACACACTTGCAGAAACTAATTTCTCGAGCCGAATAGGACCACATAGATGACAAAACTCTTCTTCAATGGTTTTAACACTATTTCATTCTTTGGGCTAGGATTCAAACATGAGACTAATGATTAAGCTGTAACAAACCCATGTCATCTCATATGAACGTTATTGGGTTATACGTCATATTTTCATTTCTAGTATGAAATAAAATGTTAATATAATTTTTTTGTGTATAACTAGTTCTAATTATTTTCCATTCCTTGTAATATTATAATATCATGAAAAATATATAATTATTTTAAAAAGAAATAAATTAAATTTATACATTTCACGGAAAAATAATGTCTTATTAAATTAAAAAAATAAAAAGCAAATGAAAAATAATATACACGCGCACGCGCACATACATACATATATATATATATATATAATGATTAAATTAAAATATAAAAAATTATATTATCAAAACTATTTTTACAATTGTTTCTTTACTACATTTACAATGAAGATTTGTTCCTCTTTTACACGTGTATGTGTGTGTTATTCCAACGCAGTTATATCTCGAAGTTTATTGTTGAATTAAAATTGTTATCTAATGTAGTATATCCATAAGATGTAATATCAAGTTAATATTGTTTAATATATAATTAATATATGATAAGATAAACCTCATATATACTTTAAAAATATATAATAATTATAGTTATTATTATTTCAGTAGCACTAATACTTATGTTACAACTGTCCCCGAGGGGATTGAACCATGTTTCTTGGGGTTACAAGGTCAAGCTCCGACCACTGAGCTAGCATCCTATAGACATATAATAATAATAATAATAATAATAATAATAATAATAATTTGACTATGGAATTATTATCATTTAAATTTTATAATATTTGACACAAATAATCAAGGTAATGAATAGTTTTAATCTAGTGGTTGAATACAAAAATCATATTTTATCTAAGATTATTAACTTGTAAGAATACCATTTTTGGGTACAAAACCGGGGGCTAAGCCCCCAGAAAAACTGAGAACCAACTAGAGACCCCTCGACAACGGAGTTCTAGCAACATCCGCCCGTTGGGCATTCAACACAATAGAGGGAGTACAACTGAAGAACTTACTATAAAAGTCTAAACTAAGATCAAACTTAGCTAACCCATCAGCCACTTGGTTTGTCTCTCGATGGACATGAAGAAGGAGCGACTCACCCATAGCACTAAGAAGCCTCTGAATGTCTGAAATCAGACTGAAATATGGATGCTGTGAATAGCACCCCGACTTAATAAGGTTGACTGATGTCAATGAGTCAGACTCAATGACTAACTTATGGTACCCCTTACGCATTGCTAAAAGAATACCGACGTGAATGGCCCAAATCTCCGCCACAGTGATGGAAGAACGCATTAGCCTGAACGTAAATCCAAAAATGAACACACCTCCATGGTTCATGAGAACACCCCCAGCCGAAGCCACGCTGCCAACATTTGTCATCACAATTTAACTTAAACCACCCCAAATCAGGAGCGGACCAACTGACCCATCGCCGACTAGCCACCGAACCCCGCATCTGTGATAAACTATTCTCCTTTAAGCTTTGTTCAATCGCCGTACTATGGAAAAGAATCCGAGCGACTAAACAGGTGGCCGAGCTCACTTTTTCATCAAAAGCAATCTCATTGTGCGATTCTCAGAACACCTGAACCGTAACTCCAAACACCGTGAACCACTTGCACCCATGAAGAGTCTCCACCGACCTAAGGTTCCCGGTGAATTTCATCATTCTAGAAAGCCGTAGGGAGGGATCCTTCAACAAGGATTAACCACACGGTCCACACCTGCTTGACTATCCCACACTCTCGCACCACATGCAAACTTGCAGGAATACTAAAGTCTTATATTAGTATAATTTGATTCCTTCTCCTTCTTCTTCTGATTAATTATAATTTGATTCATTCTTATCATCATCATCATCTTGATTATTTGTCTCACATCTTGTAGCTATTGAAAATTGGTAAGCATAATGGTCTTTTTGTCATTTATTTCATATATATATATATATATAAATAGGATTAAATTACACCGGTGTAATACTTTGGTATTGTTACACCGTTCAATAACTTTGTATCAGATATTTGCATTACCAAACTCACAATTGGATTGAAAGATATTATCTCATAAATCATATCCATTAAAAATTTCACTTTAAGGACACGTCAAATTATCTTAGATTGATAAATTTTTTTATAGATCTATGTGATAGTATCTTTTAATCCAACGGTGAGTTTTGTAATATAAGTATCGAGTACAAAGTTATTGAATAGAGAGAGTGATCAAATTACACCGGTATAATACTTGACCAATGTTACACCCTTTAATAACATCCTACCGGATAAATAATTTTCAAAATCAACTGTTGGATTGAAAGTTACTATCACATAGATCATATCTATAAATTTTTATAAAAATATATAATCATTTGCCTTGTCATTAAGATGCGTCAAGATTAACGTTATATCCAATTACACTGGTCAATGTTACTTGGTCAATGTTACACCCTTCAATAACATCCTATCGGATGGAGTAAAAAAAAAAATCTTATCGGATAAATATTTTTCAAAATCAACCGTTAGATTGAAAGTTGCTATCATATAAATCATATCTATAAATTTTTACAAAAATCTATAATCATTTGCTATGTCATCAAGACTAATCAAGATTAACGTCAACAGTGTAATTACATATAACGTTAATCTTGACACGTTTTGATGACAAGGCAAATGATTATATTTTTTTATAAAAATTTAAAAATATGATCTATATAATAGTAACTTTCAATCCAACGATTGACTTTGAAAAATATTTATCTGGTAGGATGTTATTGAAGGGTGTAACATTGGTCAAGTATTATACCGATGTAATTTGATCCCTCCTCATATATTTGGCCAATGTTACACCGGTGTAATACTTGGCCAATGTTACACCCATCAATAACATCATACCAGATAAATATTTTTCAAAATCAACTGTTGGATTGAAGTTGCTATCATATAGATCATATATATAAATTTTTACAAAAATTTATAATCATTTATCATATTATTAAGATGCATCAAGATTAACGTTATATGCAATTTTCAATCCAATGGTTGATTTTGAAAAATATTTATCCGGTAGGATGTTATTGAAAGGTGTAACATTGGTCAAGTATTATACCGGTGTAATTTGATCCCTCCTCATATACTTGGCCAATGTTACACCCATCAATAACATCCTACCAGATAAATATTTTTTCAAAATCAACCGTTGGATTGAAAGTTGCTATCATATAGATCATATATATAAATTTTTACAAAAATTTATAATCATTTATCATATCATTAAGATGTATCAAGATTAACGTTAAATGCAATTTTCAATCCAATGGTTGATTTTGAAAAATATTTATCCGGTAGGATGTTATTAAAAAGTGTAACATTGCTCAAATATATATATATATATATATATATATATATATATATATATATATATATATATATATATATATATATATATATATATACACACACATTTATTAAGGCGACACTTCAGAGCTTATTTGTTTAATGTTATTTTATGAAAAAATACCTTTTTTAATAGATTATTACTTTCAGGAATGTTGAACATGTTTGTTTTAACTTATAAAAATAATCAAAACCTTAAAAATCCAAAATATGATTATAATAAAAAGTTATTTCTAGTAGCTTTAAAAAGTTATTTCTAGTAGCTTTTGAAAAATAATCTAATTATAATAAAGAGTAAACCATAACCCAAGCCCTTGAAATTACAACGTGTTGTCAAGACTGAGAAACCTTAACTCCGGAAGAATAAGAAAATGATTCAATTAGAGGAAAAAGACATGGATTGATTTGGGCATTTTCATTTTTAACCTTCTCTATTTTTCCCAGTAATTAACGATTGGAATATACTAACAGATAGATCGATAACCGTACAATAGCCATAATATTTACAACCTTCTTTCTACGCCGTTACAACTTATTTTGCAAGCAAGCAACCATGAGTGTTTCGAGCGATGTGGGGGTTTCGTTTGCTTCACACCAGGCCCATGAGATGGACATGACAGAAGAACGATGGTATTAGAAACAAAGGATGAAGTTGAGGACCATGTAATCAAACCCTGCCCTGTAATTCACATTTCTAAAGAAAGCGTATAAAAAGTGGTGTAAACCCCGAAAATGATCCCTAGTTGTTCATTTCTTGGGAAAAAAAGTGAATGGCCGCATCATTGAAGGCAAGATATAGAAGGAATGGTCTAAGAGCGAGATCATCCGATTCATTTATCTCCTTATGCATTTCTATTTGGTTCATTTCACTTAGAAAATGATTATCGTCATGCTTTATTTGATGCCCCATGGATGATGGCCAATCATTATCTAATAGTACAGAGACAAATAACCCTCTTCTTATATGGGGGTAATCCGGTGTGCAAGATTCATAGTTTGGGTGAGAATTTTCGACCTACCAATTGAATTGTATAATGATAGATTTCTAGGAGAGTTGGATCCAAAATTGGTACCATGTTGAAGATTGATAAACTAACCTCAATCCATTTCATGGAAAGGTTTGCTAGGATATGTGTGGAGATTAATCTAGAAAAAAAAAGTTGGCTTCCGTGATCAATTTCTTGGGAATTAATCTTCCACCGGAGTATGAATGACTTCACTCAGTATGTTTTAGATTTCACAAATTTTAAAAAATACTTATTATTTTCATATCAACTATATTATATAAAATAAAGTTTTGTCACGTGAGCCCATGCCATGTGTCAAAACCTCATCATTCTATTTCTTGCCAAAATACAACTTTTATTTTATTTTAATTTAATTTTAATTGATTCATTAATTACTAATTAAAATACACCAATAAATCAGATTTGTGATCCTATTTTGATTTCAAATATATGCAAATTTGGAAAATCATTATCAAGAAATACTTTCCTCTAAAGATTATCTGCAAATTTGAAATCATTAAATGTGAAAATATGATACTTTGCTCCAACGATTGAATAGGTCAATTAATTTTTGGTGAGAACTCCCATACCCAGGAGTTTTATTGGGTATGAATACCCAATGATCAATTATGTGACGCCATATCATTTTTTAACTTTTTTAAAGTGAAATTAAATGCTTAGTTTTCATATCTGTTATTAGTGTAAGAGTATAGGAGAAATTCCCTAAAAAATTTCTATATTTATTAATAAATTTTGACTTTCTCTAAATAGTCTTTTTATTCTTTTTCTATTTCATTTTTTATTAAAATTCTTTCTCTATTTTTGTTATTTTGATCACTGCTTAAATAATATTCTAATATTTGTATAAGCTATTTAATTTCATTTCTAGCTTATTCTTCTTTTCTTATTTCATTCCTAATAATAAAATTATATTTTTGTTAATTTCTTCTATTGTTTTACTTATTTCATACACGATTTCAATTTCTTTTGATATTTCAATTTATTTTTTTATTTCGAGTTTGTTTTGTAGGTTTTATTTATTTTGTTATTTACAATTTATGTTTGAATTATAATTTTTTTATTTTTATTGAAATTACTTTTATTTGTTTAACGGATGGGTATCGATACCCACCTTTTTTTCTGGGTATGGAAGAATTTACCTTAATTTTTTTCATGGAAATCATATCTCAATAAATGCTTCCATTCTTAGCTATTAATTAATTTAGTTAT
This sequence comes from Calophaca sinica, assembly GCA_037113605.1. NCBI lineage: Eukaryota > Viridiplantae > Streptophyta > Magnoliopsida > Fabales > Fabaceae > Calophaca > Calophaca sinica. The sequence goes on along the minus strand of CM073736.1, from coordinate 121,339,828 downwards.
GTATTATCATTATTATTATTATTATTATTATTATTATTATTATTATTATTATTCATGATTAGTTTTTTTTTTAAAGTGTGGAATCTAGACCGGCTAACTTTTCCTATTTCGTTCAACTTGACGTTACCATTAAATATTCTCTCACTAGGTATCTACAAGATTTTTATTTTATTTTTAAATCTTCCTTAGCCAAGAGCCATTTGATTATTTTTTCCCTTCCTTTTTATTATTTTTTCCATTTTTCTAAAAAAATTAGTTAATTATATCAAGTAATGATATCATTTCTAATGTCACCAATGAACTGAAGATACAATATTTTATTACGATTTTTGGAAATAATAATGTGTTCCTTTCAATTAAAACATAAAATAAAAATTTTAATTTATTCAAGTAAATCACATCATTTGAAATACATCTTTAGCTATTCTATTTTTTGAATTATATTTTAAGTGACTCAGTAACTTTCGAATCTCACTTGTGCATAGCACGAGTTAATACACTAGTGTTTTCTCTAAAAAAAGAGATTAAACAAAATATTTCTATTATTCTCTAACATTTTAAAATATAAAATAAAAAACATTTTAAACTAATAAACCTTTTTATATAATAATCGTTATAATAGCAAAAATAAAGTTGTGATAAAACTGTAAAATTAAAATATAACGTGATGATGTAACAGAAATTAATACAGATTTGAATTATTATTACAAATACTAAATAAGGAATTTAAAGTGATTAGATATTTACATGAAATAACATTATTATTTAAATCACTAACCAAAAATATTTTAATAGAAATATGTTAATTTAATATTATACGTTATGAATAGCATGTGTCATGCCATCATGCTATAGATATGTTGTTATTAATATTTGATGCAATATAAATTATTAAATAAGATTTTTATTCTAAATTATTTGGATTTTTATTTGTAATCCTACGAAGACAGACTAATGTAAAAGTCATAGAAGTATAAATAAAACATAATAAATTAAGAGTAACAATATATAACATAAATACGAATATTTTACATGCATGTGGCAACCATAATCAAAATTTTTATGTATATATACATAGCAACTATTATCTACATATTAAATATTATTCAGTTCGTACAAATATATCTCATAAATTAAAATAAGCAACAATTTTATTTTGTTATTATTATTCTTTTCATGAATTTTTTTAATTTTTTTCTAAAATTTGTAAATATTCCAATATATAATTTTTTATGTGTTTATTGTTTATCATGCAGAGCAGGGGCCATCATCACTTCATAATAAATTTTCTACGATATCTTATACAAAAATTTACACGTATGTTGCAATAATTATAAATTTTTGGGTGTAAATGTATGTAACAAATATTATCCAATTTATCAATTATTATTTATTTTGTATAAAAATATATTTAAAAATAAAATAAACAACAACTAAACTATTCATCTACATCGATGAATATATGAAAAGACAATTTAACTATAACAATTTATGCAATCATAAATTAGGAATTTTTTTAATAATTTGTAATTTATTTATAACATTGAATAAATATGTTTCACTAAGTTTTGGAAATTACAAATAACTATCAGGCATGGATTGCAAAATAATACAATTTAAAAAATTGTTTTTTCACAATTTTTATAAAACTGTCATAAAAAAATTAATATTTCCATTACTATTTATTATTATTATTATTATTATTATTAGGTTAAATAATATTTTAGTCCCTATATGTGACATCAATTCTTAATTTAGTCCCTATACGAAAAAAGTTATTAAAACAGTCCATACATGTGCATAAATTCTTAATTCAGTCCCTGCCATCTAATCACGTTTTCTAACGGTGTTAACTGTTTAAAACAATTATGAGCAGTCCCTATATGTGACATAAATTCTAAATTTGGTCCCTATACGAAAAAAATTATTAAAACAGTTCATGTAAGAAACAATGACTAAAAGCTTATCAATATGGTCCCTATACGAAAAATAAACTATTAAAATAGTCCCTATACAGAAAAAACTATTAAACCAGTCCCTATACAAAAAAACTATTAAAACAGTCACTGTAGCAAAAAAAGTGACTAAAACTTGCCCATGTTGCAATCCAAATATGGTCTCTAATGTGACACTTGCTCATGTGTTAGGTACATATAAGACATATTTAATCCACAAACAAACATATAAAACATTTAATCCACAAACAAACATATTATGTTGTGGATTTATATGCACTTTTATGTAACTAATCAAAATGGTTTTATATGTTTATTTGTGGATTAAATATCTTATATGTTTGTTTTGGGATTGTTTACACCTAAAAATATTCCTTAGAATTAGCTAAAGCCAGCCACAGCCGAATGGATCAGATAGCCGATTGGGCGTCAGCCGAACTGCATGATAGTCGATCTTGCAGCTGACAGAGCCGCAGGCAGGAAATCAGAAGTGAAAAATGGGCCTTGGGTTTACTGGGCTTCAAGGAAGATATTTGGGTCCATTGGGTTAGCATGAAGTCACACATTGGATCAGATTCTTGCTCCATGAGCCGAGAGAAGTGGAAATAATTTTGATTTAATTTAAATCCAAGGTAAAACGCAGTCAAGATTTTTCTCCACGATTTTAGGAGCTAAGCGAAGGAACCTGAGATAAGGTCTACGTCGAGAAGACCGTTGAAAGGGGAGACGTGGCCATGACGTGGTAGTGCGCCTAGATTTTAGGATCATGGTTAGTGGAATATGGCACGGCTCAGCCGAATAACTGCCAACTAAGAATTTATCATTGTTAGCCAACTGAACGTGGCAAATAGGGATAGTTCTCAGTTGTTACTATAAATACCTAAGTTGTAAATAATTTTAGGAATCAATCAATCAAACAACTTATTTTTCGCTCAAGTTTTTATTCAGTCGCATTTATGTTTACCTTTATGTCCCAATTTTTATCTTAGTTCATCGACTTAAACCTTTCTGGAGTGAGTTAAGGAACCCATAGCTAAGGAACAGAGTTCCTTCCTTGGCGTAATCGCTTGAAGAAAAGGGAATCACTGTTTTGGAATTTAGCCGATTTGCGGCTAACTGGCATTCCAGACAACAAAATTGGCACGCCAGGTGGGACCAAAGGTGAACGAATCAATACGTTCGAATCCCCAGGTCAGGATTACCATTGGCATATGCACTTGCGTTCGGGCAAAATTTTGAGCAAAATGACTGCAAAAAGCAATCCCAGGAAACCGATTGAAGGAAGCCCATCCCGTGGAAGCCAGGTTCCACCAGCAGAGCAAATACAAGTGGAGATAGGAGCTGAAACTCAAACCAACGAGCCCAATGAGACCCCGGTGGTGATGACCACTTCGTTTATACGCCAACAACTCGATTTGGGAATCAATGATATCATGTACCAAGTGTCACAACAATTGGCCGATATTGTGAAACCCATGGTGCATAACGGCGCGTTGAAGCCAGGAGATAGAGGCTAAGAGGCTCACCCAAGTGAAAGCTCTATCAATTCTACTATCCCAACGCAGTGGAGTACCCTACCCAGCAGACTCGTCATCCAAAGTGAGTGCACTCAAGCAGACTAATTCAGTTCACCAACATGACTTCGAGCAAGTGCAAAGACAAGTTCAAATTTACCTACATTCAGCAGACTACACCAGGTTCAATCGAATATAATCTGCAGTACCTTTTAATCCAAGTAATCCCAAAGATGGTGCTTTTGCCACATTGAACACCGGAGGTCAACAGTGGCGAATGACATGACTAACCAGGCTAATCTTCATTTTGGACATGTGCAGATGGCTAGGAGGCCACCGGATGCGGTGGGACCAATTGGTATGCCCTGGCTATGCCATGTGCCCAAGATTATGGTCTCTTGTGCAGCGACTAACCCACAAGACACCGGGGGCAAACTCTTGGCTCAGAATGGGTGGTACAAGACCACCTGGGGATATGCGAGCCGGCAATCATGGAACAATGTTCCACTGTATCGCCTAACCTTCCATTCTATCTATCCTATCACGAAGGGTCTGCAGCGCCAAATGAGGTCAACTCCTCCAAGGGCACCTGGTTTGATGGCGGAGCAGCGATCATGGGGCAGATCCCACCTCTACCATTTAACACAGGCGTTCACGGAACCCAACATGAGGCACCTGGTGAAGGAACATGGAGCGACCATGGGGGTTTACCCACCTCCATCGTTTAATCAACCAGTCGCCCTAATCCTCCGTAACAAGTATCCCAAGCACATCCCCAACTTGGAGACAAAGAACCAAACGATCGCTCCTAACTTGGGAGAAGTGAGGCCAGGGGGTTCACAGCTGCTAGACCCAGCCATCATTGCAGACACCATCAAGAAATACTTTGGTGTGCAGCTGAAGCCTTTGGATCGTCCAATATATAGGAAACCATACCCTGAATGGGTAGATAGATTGGTACCTCTGCCCAGAGGGTATAAGACTCCGAATTTTGCTACTTTCTCCGGAGAAGATGACAAATCGACTATGGAGCATGTGGGCAGGTTTACTGCCCAATGTGGTGAAGGGAACCAGAATGAATATCACAAGTTGCAGCTGTTTCCCTTGTCACTTACCGGGACAACATTTACATGGTATTCCTCTTTACCACCTAATTCCATACAAACATGGTCAGATATGGAGAGGTGCTTTCATGACAGATTCTACTGGCCCCAACCCGAAGTCACTGCGGCTGACCTCATGAACCTTCGGCTGCTGATTTTGTCGAAAGGTTCAGGAAAATGGCTGGGAAATGTTCAGTGTAATTCCCTGAGACAGAATATGCAGCCATGGCCATTAGCAGCATGCATCCTCAACTCAAGGAAAAACTAGTATGCCAAGCTTGCACTGACCTAAACCAGTTGGTCTCAAGGGCTATACGCATTGAGCAGTTTATCCAGGAGAAAGAAAAGAGGCGAGCCAGTAGAGGGAGAGGCCCTCAGTTGGTGTCCATTGTAGAAGCTGAAGACTCCGATGATGATTCAGCCGATTCCACGGCAGACATCATGGCAGCTGAAATAGTAAAGGGTAAAGGTTATACCTGCCCTGCCCTAAGAGCTGCCAAAGGAAAGGAGCCAAGTTCAGGAGACGGCAAGACAGAATACTCCTTTGATATCTCCAAGGCAGACCAGATCTTTGACTACTTGCTTAAGGATAGGCAGATTCGGCTGCTGGATGGGCACAAGATCCCACCTGCTGAGGAGTTAAAAGATAAGAAATACTGCAAGTGGCACAACTCTTATAATCATGCGACTCTAAATTGCATGGTTTTCAGGAAGGCCATTCAGAAGGGGATAAAAGAGGGGATGTTCAAGCTTGCGGACAAAGGAATCACTGAAATGACAGTGGATACTGATCCATTCCCTGCCCTTGGGATAAGCATGGTCTCATTCTCAGGATTCAATGACGAAGGGCCCAGCCACAAGCACATGATATCTGTACAACAAGTCTGGAGGCCAAAAAAGGGATCAACCGATTCAACCTATATTGATCGACTGAAACCTCAGGCTGCCAGGGTTTCTGCCTTTGACAGATTGGGAAAACCCCAACCAGAGGTAAGACATAGGCAGGGGGCATGCCACCTAAACCAGGTAGGCTCACCCAGGAATTAGTAAAACAGTACATTACACATGGCCAGGCCTTAACAGGGAAGCCTGACAAGGAGAAGAGTAAGGCACCCATTGCTAAAACTGGGGGGCAAGATCGGCTAACCCTCAGAGAAAGTGGTAGGCTATCCTTGCCCAAGATGGATGAGGAACCTGTCCCCAAGGATAAAAGAAGGGTAGCCGAGTTCACGGTAGAAGGGGGCATGTCTTCCTTGAAGATAACAGTAAGGAATGATGAGAAGTTGAGGACTCAAAGGATGTTAAAACCCCTGGCTAACGTCAAAGAAGGGCACTGGTTCTTGAATAAGTATGCCAAAGACAAAAAGGCAATACCAGCCGTGCTATCAAGAACCCAAAAGAGAAGGATGCAGAGAATGAGGTCTATCCAGAAGATGAAACAAACTCTGCAGATGATAGCCGATGTAAAGAACAGTGAAAAGAGCGAGATCCCCTTAGAAACTGTGAATGAAGCACTGGATAAGGCTTTCCCAAAGCTGGAGGCTGAGGAAGCTGGGAAAGAGGAAGTGCCCGAAAGTATAGAGCCGATTACTGAACAGGAACCTGTTCCTGAAGCAGAGGGTCTTATCGCCTCAGTCGACATAGGCGAAGAGGCAATCACTATAGAAGGTTCAGTGATCCCAGAGAGGTATTGGGAGCAGGACGATATCATGGAAGATTCCTTGTTGGATCTCCTGTTCAATGAAGAAGCTGATGGCCTACTGGCTGAGATAGAGGCTATTAGCTTATTCCCAGAAGAGTTTTGGGCAAACAACTCACAACCAGGAGGTTTGGAGGGAGACGTGTTTGCTGAGGAGACAGAATGGGCCACGTTAGCCGATACACCGGCTGATGAGGTTACCAAGGTAGTGTTTGAGAAGCCTACAGAAGAAATGGTGAAACATCTGAAGCCCCTTTATATCAAGGCCTATATCAACGGGAAGATCTTTGGAAGAGTCTTTGTGGACGGAGGGGTTGTGCTAAATGTCATGCATGTGATGACCATGAGGAAACTTGGAAAAAGCCTAGAGGACCTAGTCCCTACCAACATGAAAATGTCCAATTTCCTGGGGGAACCTTCCAGAGCACTTGGAGTCTTGATAGCCGAAGTCACGGTAGGCCCCAAAACCATCAAAGCAGCTTTCTTTGTGGTTGATGGCAAACCCTCCTATAGCGTAATCCTAGGAAGGGATTGGATTCATACAAGTCAGTGTGTCCCTTCCACACTTCATCAGAAGCTTATGTTTTGGGTTGGAGACAATGTTGAGACAGTCGAAGCAGACAAGAATCCTTTTTCGGCTGAAGTAAAGATGCTAGAAGCCTTATTCTATTCCCCACACCTAGGTCCTATTGCCATCCCAGAGGATTATGAAGAAGGCGCCTGGAAAGCATGCAACCTTACTAATGAGGGATTCAAGCTAAGATCTCAGGCCGAGCCACGGCCTAATGCGCAGGTGACTAATGAATAGGGCACCACAGGTACTCGAAGACCTTTTGGGTCGGCTAGAAATCTTTAAGGCCGAGTCCAAAGTGATGGATGCCATGATGGAAGACTATGATACTGAAGAGGAATAAGAGGTCCTATTCTCCAAGGAGGAAGGTGCGGCAGCTGAGCTTGATAAGGCGTGTGCAGCTAAGCCTATGGAATTGGACTCCCCTCTTCACAAGACGACTCCTACTTTTGAGGCAGAGGATCCTTTAATTGAGATCAATTTGGGTACGCCAGAACAACCCAGAATCGTGAAGGTGAGTGGGTTGCTTGAGGAAGACAAACGAGGTAAGATAGTTGAATTAATCCAGCGGTACAAAGATTGCTTTGCCTGGAATTACTTCGAAATGCCTGGTTTGGCGAGGAAATTGGTGGAACACAGGTTGCCTATCAAAGCAGGATACAAACCTTTCAAGCAGGCACCTCGCAGGTTCAATCCCCAGTTGATGCCTCAAATTAAAGCTGAAATTGAAAGACTACTGAAGGCAGGCTTTATAAGAACAACCAGATATGTTGAATGGCTATCTAATATAGTCCATGTCATCAAGAAGAATGGCCAGATAAGAGTATGTATTGACTACAGAAACTTGAACTTGGCCACTCCAAAGGATGAGTACGCTATGCCTGTGGCTGACATGTTAGTCGATGCGGCAACCACACATGATATTCTCACCTTTATGGATGGATACTCAAGGTATAACCAGATCTTTCTAGCGAAAGAAGATACTCACAAGACAGCCTTCAGGTGTCCAGGAGCATTGGGGATCTATGAATGGGTGGTCATGCCTTTTGGGCTCAAGAACGCAGGAGCCACTTATCAAAGGGCCATGAACTCCATTTTTCATGACTTGATCGGCAAGACCATGGAAGTGTATATAGATGACGTGGTTGTCAAGTCTGAGGGTTTTGAGAGCCACCTAGTAGATCTAGAGCAGGCCCTAAGAATTTCTTGCTTCTACCAAACACTGGTGAAGCGATCAATGATTTTGTGATACAATTTTCTGAAAGAAGAAGAAGAGGATTAAACTTAGGGTTCAGTTTAATAATTTCAAAATTATTAAATGTTTTTAGAAATACAATGTTTTCTAAATTAATTATTTTTATTTTTTGATTTTAAAAAATGAAATGGAAATGATATTAATGCTGAGTTGAATGTTATTAGTGTCTCAATATACAAATCAGTAAGTCCACTCAGTTGCCATGTCAGCGTTTTACTTGCCACGTCACCCAAATTCTGCCTCAATTTTAGTAGGGGACCCAATTTCAGAGATTTGAAAAATGTGGGGATTAAATATCCGAAATTAGAAATCGAGGGACTAAAATAAAAAATTGAGTAAAATAGAGGGACCAAAATTACAATTTAACCAAATTAAAATAGGGCCAGGGATAATTGGGTAATTTTGGTCCTTTAAAACCTGACACGGGGTGTGGTTAGGAAACAAGGGGATGTGGCTAGCAGCGGCCATTACTCTAGTATACTACTTCCGTTTTTATACGTAAGCAATAAAACACTTTTTTTGATTTATTGGATAACACATTTATTTTGTCAATAGACGGTAGAGAATGTGTCAGTCGACGATAAAACACGATAAAACGAGGGTCGACTATTCTTGCGATCACTGGCACAAGCATTTCCTCTTATTTCAATTTAATCTCCCGAATCCCTTTTCCCCGCGTTACTATGTACCGCTTGACGCCGCCATCCCTCTGCCGCCGGCGACACCAACGCCTTCTTCTCCGATAAAACCCTAACTGAAAAACCACCACCACAGTTCTCTGAGCAGCAACACCGGCGATGCTCTCTTCTTCGCCGACGCCCTTCAAATTTCAATGGCGAAACCGTCACTGGTACTGACACAACGCGCACCTTTCACTTTCAGAACCCTCACACTCACACACCCTCTCATTTCACACATCCCTTCTTCCTCCTTTTCCTCTCTCCCTGTCGTAGAAGACCCACAACCCTCTTCCCCTTCCCTCGTAGATGCGTTTTTCATCGACAAGCTTCTCTTCCGCTTAAAGCAAGGCGATCTCACTTTTCTCCGTAACCACCTTCTCCGCTCCGACACATCATCCTTCCTCCCTCAACTCCTCCAACGATGCCACCAAAACCCTCTTTTACTTCACAATCTCATTCATGCTGTATCCTCCACGTGTCCCAATCCAACGGTCACTGCTTCCATGGTCCACTTTCTAGTCCAACACAGGAAGCTTCCAGAAGCTCAGGCACTTCTCCTCAGAATCATCAGAAGGAGCGGCGTTTCTCGCGTCGAGGTAATCGATTCTCTCGTTTCTCACGATTCCGCCTCCAACGTCGTCGTTTTCGATCTTCTTATTAGGACTTACGTTCAAGCTAGGAAATTGAGGGAAGGTTCCGAAGCGTTTCGATTGTTGAGGAACAGAGGGTTTTGCGTTTCTATTAACGCTTGTAATGCTCTTCTCGGCGCGCTCGTTAAGGTTGGGTGGGTGGATTTGGCGTGGAGTGTGTATGAGGATTTTGTGAGGAGTGGGGCCAATGTGAATGTGTATACTTTAAACATCATGGTTAATGCCTTGTGCAAAGATGGGAAATTGGATTCTGTTAGTGTTTTCTTGTCTGGGATGGAAGGTAAGGGTGTTTATCCTGATATTGTGACTTACAATACTCTTATTAATGCCTATTGTCGCCGGGGGCTTGTTTCGGAAGCTTTTGAGTTGATGGATTCTATGGCTAGGAAAGGGTTGACGCCTGGCCTTTTTACTTATAATGCTATGATTAATGGTTTGTGTAAGGAGGGAAGCTATGAGAGAGCAAAGTGTGTTTTGGATGAGATGTTGGGGGTTGGATTGAGTCCTGATGCCACAAGTTTTAACCCGCTGCTTGTGGAGAGTTGTAGGAAGGATGATGTCTGTGAGGCTGAGAAGATTTTTGATGAAATGTTGCGCTGCGGAGTAGTTCCTGATTTGATTAGCTTTAGCTCGATTGTTGGGGTGTTCTCTAGGAAGGGGGACCTAGGTCAGGCATTGGCGTATTTTGAGAAGATGAAAGGTGCTGGGTTGGTTCCTGATACTGTGATTTATACTATTCTTATAAATGGGTATTGTAGGAATGGTGATGTGTCTGGGGCTATGAAGATGCGGAATGAGATGGTGGAGCAGGGTTGTGTTATGGATGTGGTTACGTATAATACTCTGTTGAATGGATTGTGCAGGGGGAAAATGCTTGTTGATGCTGATGAACTGTTTAAGGAGATGGTGGAGAGGGGAGTTTTTCCTGATTTCTACACTCTGACCACTCTCATTCATGGCTATTGTAAGGATGGAAACATGGCTAAAGCACTTAGTTTGTTTGAGACTATGACTCAGAGGAGCCTTAAACCTGATGTTGTGACATATAATACATTAATGGATGGTTTCTGCAAAATAGGTGAAATGGAAAAAGCTAAGGAGTTGTGGCGTGATATGATAACCAGGGAAATATTTCCTAACTACATATCGTTTAGCATTTTAATAAACGGATTTTGCAGTTTAGGCCTTGTGTCTGAAGCATTCAGGTTGTGGGATGAAATGAAAGAAAAAGGTATTAAGCCCACACTAGTTACCTGCAACACCATAATAAAGGGCTATTTGCGGTCTGGCAATGTGTCAAAGGCAAATGACTTCTTGAACAAGATGATTTTGGATGGAGTTTCTCCTGATTGCATTACATATAATACTCTTATAAATGGTTTTGTAAAGGAAGAAAACTTTGACAGAGCTTTTTTCTTAATTAATAAGATGGAAGAACAAGCGCTACTACCTGATCTTATAACTTACAATGCAATTCTTAGTGGATATTGTAGGCATGGCAGAATGCAAGAGGCTGAGATGGTATTACGTAAGATGATTGACAAAGGTATCAATCCTGATAGATCAACTTACACATCATTGATAAATGGGTATGTCTCTAAAGACAACCTGAAAGAGGCATTCCGTATCCACGATGAAATGCTGCAAAGGGGATTTGTGCCAGATGACAAATTCTAGGAATTATACTGTAGCAGCTGTTAGAACATTACAGCCTTTTGCTCTGAGTTCTCGATATGAAGGTTGGACATTATATCTTTAAGTGTCATCCAAATTTGCATCATTATGTTATAAACATTGATTTTGTATCCTTGTGAAGTTGGGATGATTACTTATTCCGATGTATGTTTGTTATGTGTTAGGTCTTGGTGTCGACAATGCTTCTGCCCTTCCTGGGTTCAGGTTCTGTGTATTGGAAAAAGCACAACCGTGGTGCATGCCATTTGTGCCCTAACATGTAAGTTGAGCCTTGCTGCCTTGGTTGGTAACAGAATAAATAGGGAGGTGTTTTTTCTTATAACCTGATAGGAACAGGATCAAATCACCATAGAAGAAAAATGATGTTTATTGATAGAAAAACAGAAGTACACTCCTGAATCCACGTATTTGACAGACCTGGTTCTGTCCCACTCTAAAGTTCTTTACAAATTCAAAGATACCTCTATAATCTCTCCTTACTGTTACTTATAGCATATCTCGCACTTTCTAACTAACTATCACTGACCCACTAACTAACTAATTAATAGGGTTACCTATCATAACCATGCAATTATGAATGCCTTGGTGCCTCTTTTTTCATGCCTGTAACTATAATACGTAATTAAAGTCCCTAGGTTATCAGGCATGGTTCATATGGTTTTTTGGTATTTGATTAAACAATGAGATTCTATATCGCGACTTTGAATTTGAAAAGAAAAATCCTGCATGTTTTGGATGCTTGGAAATGCAGCCTATCCTTGTTTCTAAACTTCTAAGCATGGTTTGCAGGAGGAGGACTCCACCTTCTATCATGAACTTCAGACAAATATTTTTTGTAAGTATGTTTTAGCAGAATTTGGGATTACAAAACAGGTAGGCAATGTAATTTGGGAATCACAAGTGGGGGCTGGAGCCGTTTGTTTAAGACCTAAACTGCTTTAGTTATTATATTCGTTCTCCAATCAATTAAACAATTTGATTTGGAGTTTCACATGATGATTGCATGGAATTCAGTTTCTGCTTTGTTGAAGAGGAAGCCTTGAAGTCATTGCAATTATGAAGCATAGCATGGGAGTTAAAGCATTCTTCTTCCTTGCTCTCATATTTGAGAATGGTCTCGGTTACCACCGAATGTCTAGCTCAAGTTTATTTTTATTGCAGCGATCCCTGCCAATGAAAATGAAAGTTTATTTAGCAGTTATATGCCGAAATGATAAGGATTTAGCTGTGGCTGGTTGGACTGAATATAATCATACCCATCTCTGGAGTATACTCTACATGGATGTAGTACATACTGCCCTTTTGACGGTTAAAAAGGCATGCAACAAACTGTATAGGTATTTTTTAAGGTGATCCATTTGGAGTTCCCAATTTTGAACTCTTACCAACGCCAATTGGTCAATCATATATTGTCTCTGGTATCGTTAAAGTCCATTTGTTGGTATATCTCACTAGTTAAGAGGGATGTAAATGTTTTAGAGCATAAATTGCAGCCTGAGCTGCATCTTGTTCTTTTTCATTACTTGTCTTCTGCTCAGAATTGTGTGCATGTAATCTGTGCAGGTTTTAGTTGCTGTATGTGTAAGTATATACGCAGAGCAGTTGGCTAACCTGACAAAAAAGTGATGGGAAGTTGTGTGATCAATGGATGAACAATATGCAGTTTATTTCGTATGAGAACAGCAAAATCCTTCTGAAGCAAGCTTAATGGACTTCCAGCTTTAATTTTGGTGGTACATCAATTTTCGACCTTTTCTAAGTAGAGTCGTTGAAAAGCCGTCATATGTGGCTGACTTCGCTAGATACTGTGTTTGTTTTTGCAAAACACAGCAATAATTTGTTGCTTTGGAGGTTTTGATGCAAAAACATAAACACACTGAGTGTTTGTTTTAACATTGTACGTTCTCCCCACGGCAATAAGTTATTGCACGTTTGTTTAGATGCATTGGAGGCTGATTCTTGGGTGAACAAGTAGCATAGGTAACACCATGGTGCACAAGTATTTTCAGCCATTGGATAGATCTTACTATGCACTGCACACACTAGATCACAACTCTCTTCTTTCCCATCTCTATTCTCCCTTCCCACTGTAACACTGCAAATCTATCTCTGCCCATAATCAAAATCACAGAACTCTAGACTTGAAAAATCAAAACTACAAAAGGCTGAATCAAAACAACAAAACCACAAAAGGCATGGGTTGCAGCATGCGAGACTCTTCTACACTCGCATCAACAAAAAAATCAAACGAGGAAAGAGCTAAACCTATGAAAGAGGCAGAGGGTTTGGGGGAAGCAAATACATTAAACAGAACGTTGAAACACAAAGCAAAGAAGTAAATCAACATCATCGCAACATTGGGAATCCAGCCCCTTCTTCAAACATTCCACCTCCTTGTAAACATTAGCAACCCAAATCAATATCTCTGAGCAAAATAACAACTATTAGCAAGCATTAGGAGAGTGGGAGGAGAGAAAATTTTAGAAGGAAAACAGAAATGAGGGGGAGGGGTTTCCCCTGCCGTCGTCACATAGGGGCGGCTCTGATCCTCGACGCACCGCAGCTCGTCCCGACCTTCACGACCCTCCATCGTGACCTGTCCTTATTCCTCGCGCCATCTCGTCATCACCCTTAGTCACTAGATATGAATCGACATTGCGAGCTCGTCACACACCTCAGCCATTGTCGGTGATAAATTAGAAGTGGGCTTTGATAGAGGGAAGGGTAAGACATAGTTTAATCGGTTTAATTTTTTGGTTAGAGGGCATGTGGTGGGGAGAAATTGCAGGAGATGGTGGCTAGGGTTTAGGAGTGGAAGAGAGGAAAGGTTCCAATGGCTGTGTTGGTGGCATCGTGGTGGGAGGACAGAGACCGTACAAGTCGAAGTTATGAAAGATGGGAAGGGAGAGAATTGGTTTGATCTGGTGTGGGAGGGTGCATAATAAATCTATGAATTTCTTTGATCCAACGACAATGACAAGTTGTGCACCATGGTGTTACTTGTTTTCCTTACTCACCGTAGAACTTGCCATGCATTGGAATTCATACTAGTTACTATGTTTGTTTTTGCGCCAAAACACAACAATAATTTGTTGTTGTGGTGTGTTCGACGCCAAACAAACACAACTGAGTGTTTGTTTTGACAATGTATATTCTCCCCACATTAATAAGTTGTTGCTTATTCGTTTGGATGCGTCGGAATTCATGCTAATTTGTAAACAAACATGCATTTAAACGATGCCTTAAAAAGGATCCTTTTGAGCGAACTAATAGTCCTTGTTTCGTTTCGTCTGTTTCTCTAGGAATTGGATTCTCTGGAGTCCAGCTTTGTGCCATGAGAGAGGAGACGTAGATATAGAAGTGATCGTAATCTGTATTTTTTTTTTAAATTTTTATATAAAAAAGCACCCACAAGGGAACTGTGGGAAGGGTTTTAACCTTGCTATCTTCGATTATTAATGTCTTACATTGAAAGAAAGTGTAGTAGATATTTAGGAAACTTGCATGTCTGAATTATTTTATTCAAAGCGGTGAGTTACATGGGTGCATTGGACAAATATTGGATGTTGAACGAGCCCACGAATGCATGTGATGCTGGATTTCTGTGAGAATTTATAAGGCAATTATTAAATGCACCCCCACCTTTTGAGTACACCCCTCAAAAATTGCGAATTCTCCAAAATACTTCTGTCGAAAATCAGAAAATTGGGATGATTTCCGAAAATTCTAATTTTCGGTATATACCAATTCCAGAAATTCGAATTTCCGGAATGTGTTTCGTATACCAGAAATTAGAATTTTCGGTAGACACAATTTTTTTAGAACAAGATCCATTTTGAATCATAGTTAAGGGATTCCTTGGTTCGGGCCGAAGAAGCAATGTAACTCGATCATTATCAAACTGACTGCAATCTTTTTCTGTCCCTCGGGACCAACAAGGGGTAGTACAGGAATATTCACCTGTTGTCCATCGACTACGCCTTTCGGCTTGATCTTAGGCCCTGACTCACCCTCCGTGGACGAACCTTGCGGAGGAACCCTTAGGTTTTCGGGGCATTGGATTCTCACCAATGTTTGCGTTACTCAAGCCGACATTCTCGCTTAACCGCCCACCATCGCCGCGCAGGCCTTCGCTCTAAGGCGGAACGCTCCCTACCGATTTCTTTTTACATCCCACGGCTTGGCAGGTCGCTCCAGGCGAGCTTACTGATGGAGTTGCAGGCCCAAGGCGGTTCCTTCTGAGCGAGCGGTTCAGTTCCAATTCGAGTGATAAGGGTTGGAGTCCCGTAGAAAGATTCATCAAATAAATGGGCAATCTCCTTGGGCAAGCCCGTATATACCTCTTTGGAAAGCCAGAAAGGGCGACAGGATAAAGCGGTGGGATAGCGTGGAAGACTAGAGGATCTCAACCACTTCTTTTGAATCGAAACCACAGAAAAAGTGGTAATTCGTTAATAGCACGGATCGAATGAGAAGGATGGGATTGGGTTCAGTTAAGGTAACCTAGAAGCAAACCAAAGGAACTCCGTACCGGAGACCCCTCCAAGTAAAGTAACAGGATGAGTTAACTTACTGTTCGCAAGGATAAAACCCATATAGGACGGACCTTTCTTTGCAACCTCATCGTAAAGACGCCAGAGCAATCAAAATCGGATTTAACTCAGGGTCCTCACTCTTCACCTTCCAGTGTCGAATGAAGACAGGTGCATCGAAGAACATACATTGCAGGATTGATTATGACAGGGGCTTTTGCTCATGGAGCTATCTTTTTTATAAGAGATTACAATCCCGAGCAGAATGAGGATAATGTATTGGCAAGAATGTTAGAACACAAAGAAGCTCTCAATAGTGCATATTAGGTTAATCAGTTGACTTCCTTACTATTCTATTCTTCGCATCGAGAAAGATAACTCTTATAGTCTTCTTAGGCTCTGGTGCAAGCTTCGCTATTTAATGAATTCCTGTTGATTGATTTCACTACTTTCAAAGGATCTGGGTGAGCCTCATATGTCATTGGCATTGAGATTTACATGGATATCTTCGGATCCCTTTCTTCGGAAAGCAGGCGCATAGAGTCGTGAAAAGCAAAGACCTCCGCTGAGCTAGATTCAACTTCCCCTGAGCTTGACTGAGGAAAGAGAACCGAAGACAGTGTGTTAAGCAATGTTTTTCATTTCACTTCTTTTCTTGGCCCCACTTAAGGTAAAGCTTTCCCATCGATGATCATTCAATTAAGAATGAAGTATGTGAGTCTTTATTTAGAATAAAGATTAGAGCGAGCTCTATCAGTCCAATAAAAAGACAAGCCATAGAGGCTTCCTATTGAGTCAGATTTCGCTAATATGGGCATTTGGGGATCCCTTTCATCCTAGAGTTCCCTCTAGCAAAGTTTTGTCAAAAGACATAGACCGTGGCGTGGCATTAGTTCTAGCTCTCATTTCTTGCTTTTTTTTATAGCTAACTGCCCAGACAAAGAAGGTCAGAGAAGGCTCAGGTATGATTAAGTCTCAATCGATTCTCACTACCGAATCGATTTCTCCCAAGGCTAAAGAAAGCATTGAGCCTGCTCCGAGAGGAGGATGAATGTGAAATGAAACCTTGATTTTCTTATACAATTACGATACCACCTGCCGCACCTCCGTACTCTGATTCAAATGTGGCGGATGGAGATTCAGATAGGAATGATTCGGGTGCTGAGGACAGGAATGATTTTGTTTAAGCTTAAGATTCGGAAGACTTATTGGAAAAAAAAGGGATATTGGACAGCATTGAAAGCCTTTTCATTAGCTAAATCCATTTTGACAGGGAACTCAAAAAGTTTTTTTTGTAACAAATAAAGATGTTGGAAAGAAGTCTCATCCGAAGAAAGAAGAGATCCCAGCTAGCCTAGCTCTTGGCCTAAGGAGTAGCCCTTCCTAAGCTTGACAAAAGTCTTGCTTATGCTTCCCTCCCTTAAGAAACCTTCCAGTTTCGCTTCTAACAGGTGAGATAAAGCGAGGCTTTCCTTGGTTGCTTTCTCTTTCATTAGGCTTGAAACGAACAGGAGAAGGGGAAGAAGCGGGGTAGAGTAGTTGGTTAACTCGTCAGGCTCATGATATGAAGATTGCAGGTTCGAATCCTGCCCCCGCCATGTCTTGATTTCTAAAAGTCCGAACTTGAACCCTTGTTTCCAGAAAGCAGAAGCAAGACGGACGATTCTTTAGACGATTCTATTGATTTCTTCTCGGTGCAAAACAAAGGGGTCTATCCCTAGGACTCTTTCTCGTGAACTAGGGTAAAGTAAATAGATGGATCGCCCTTTCCTGTCCTGGAAGTGGATCCCCGTTGCCCAAAATCAACAAAGGTTCTAAGAGTCAAGTAGGTCAGTCCATTGAGGGAGGCAGAAAAGGCCAACTATTCGCCGGAAGTAGATCAGTCTTTGGCTTTGACGACCTATACACCAATGGTCCTTGATCTGCTCTTAGTTGTCTGCAAGGGTAGTTGAGTTCTCCCCTGTTGAGGTTGGTTAAAGAGCGTGCAAGAGTTTTTCCTCTTATTTGTTCTTAGCTAGGGCAAGCGGTTCATTCATTCATGGAAATCGTGCATATTCTACTACGTATTTATAAACTCTCTGTCTTTTCAACATGAGGCGATGCACCGATCATAATCATTTGCACTCGGTGCTAGAAAGAAGATTTCTCTAAAGAAGGACCGAAGGGACGATATTTTTATGAAATGCTTGCCCTAGATTATGACTCTCTCTCTTATTATGTGATGAAGGCAATGATAATTGTCGTGGGGGCTATTACTTGACTTCATGTCTACCCGGTCCCAGTTCTTTTTGGTGAATGCGTGAAGCCTTGATTTGAATGACGACCAGGAAGAGAGATCGGGATGATGGAGACTTGAAGAAGTCGAAATCAAAGAAAGAAGAGGTCGTCAGTAGATCAGCACAAAGCTATTGATCCTATCCGATCCAAGATGAGTAACCGAGTTCTTCTTTCCTATGGTTGGCACGAGAATCCCTCTCTCTCAAAGGGGATGAATCAGATTCGATCTCCGGGCTTATAACCAACCTATGAACAATGGTCTGTCTCGTCTAGTCGGTCTCCTTCTTGGCATCAAGAGTCGTCAGTACTGAAAAGGCCCTGGCATGGGCTGAAGGAGAGGGGAATCTCCCCAAAAGCCTCCGTTGGATGGATTCAACACTGTCCCCCCCTATAATCTCATTATTTTGATAGGGGTAGGGCAGAGCCCGATTAGCCCTCGCTCATCCGCTGCAACTAGTGAGGGGAGCCTGTTAAGACTAAGCAAGCAAAAAGGAGTTGCGGCACTTGCTCGAACATCCAACTCAAAACCCCATATCCCGCAAGCCGTCTAGCCCTTTTTCAATTCCGTAAGCATTCCAAACTTCCTTCCTTGGCTTCAAAGCTAAAAGCAGCCATTTAGATTATATTATATATATATTATTTAATTACCACCTTCCAAAACTGATTCAACTCAAGCAATAACAGCCTATAGTACCCTCTTCAAATTCTACTAATTCACCTGCCATTACTTCATCAAGACCATAAATACGTGAAATAGACATGTCTGTGAAGATGCGGACTACCTGCACCTGGACAGAAAGACCCTATGAAAGGTAGACCGAAGCAACTCGTCGATCAGCTATCACCACATCGTTGCCGAGAATGGCATAGCGATCAAACTAGTGCTAGTGACTGTCTACGGCTAGAAGATTTGCTCGGGGCTATTCACTTTCACTTGGTCGCCTGGTATCGGTAAGACGAATTTTTTTTTTGTATTCCGGAAATTATGCTATGTATTTAAAACATACCGGAAATTCCAAATTTCCGGAATACTTTTTTTTTTGATAAAATGTATTTATGTTTTTAACCACAAAACAACATTACATTACATGACCTACACTATTACACCGAATGCAAATTCAACACCACAATACAACATTAAAAAAACCAAACGATCTCATCAGCTAGTCACCAACAACACAACACACAACACAATGACAACACAACACACACATTACATGACTTAGTCACAAGTTCTAATCCTTGGCTATGGTTGACGACATACTGCACGGATCTCATCAACTGTTCTTGGGGCACGACATGCTGCAAGGATCTCATCAACCGATCTACCAATCACAACATACAACTCTATTGTGCCATGGCTAGAATGTGCATTGAATGCTTCCCACATGCGTTGTATGTCGCCGTTGTTTAGAAGTGTCATATTCATATCCTCAACATGCCCACTACCTACCGAAACAGGGCATCGATAGTACAGATTTGCCACTATATGTGATCTAGCTGCGAGCTTTTGCCGTATCTTTTGCTTCAGTTCTTCAATGGTGATGGATGTCTTAATCCTAAATATTTTTGGGACATCGCATTCATAAACCATGCCATCAATGGTTGTTGTGATTCTGCCATTGTGATAGACAACGGCAAGACTCGAATCCATTGAGAACTGGGTTGACTGTGTGAGTGACAAAGCTCACGAACGGTCATCTCGTGTAGGAAATATCTGGAAAAAGTATTAAACTTAATGTTTTGCTGACAAAAAAAACGACATATTCACAATATCAAATAATAATTAAATTACCTGCGTAGTAGTGAATACATCACTACAATCGAAATATTGGGAAACATTGGTCGGCTTGTCAGCTTCTTCAGAACTGAAGGCACTAAAATCATCCATTTCCAATAAAACTAAAATAAAACAAACAAACAAAATAAGATAAATCATTATGTGGGAAAAAATGTTTTAAAGAACAATAACATACCGAAAATTGTGAATTTTCGGTATAAAATAAAAAAAATCATACCGGAAATTTACAATTTATATTACACAATATTTTCTAACTTATACAAAAAATACACAATTTTCGGAATACATTATGTTCTGGAAATCGTGAATTTTCAGTACGCAATTTTCTTATTATATACCGGAAATTAACAATTTTCGGAACATACCGGAAATTCACAATTTTTGGAACATAATATGTTCCGGAAATTGTGTATTTTCGGTATAAAATAAGAAAAATGTGTACCAGAAATTGTGAATTTCCGGTAAAAAAAAAACGTACAAATTAAATCCCCCGGAAATTCCAATTTCCGGAATACAATTTGTATACTGGAAATTGGAATTTCCGAAACAATTTCAAAACGCAAAAAATATACGTACCGTAAATTCGTATTTCCGGTACGATTGGAGCTTTTTTAGACAGAAGTTTGGAATTTTCGGGAAGTGTGAGTGAAAAAAATAAAAGTTGAGTTTTTGATGGTTTGTTTAGGGGGATTTTTTTGTTATACTTTCATTTTGTTATATTTGCACATGTTTTTGTGTTTAATCATTGTTTAAGTTATATTATTTCGTTGTTAAATCATTATAAGCAAAACATGAATTATTAACATAGTTTGAAAAACATGAATTATCAACACACCTCCTACTCCCAGAGGCAGTCATAGGCTGCCGCTCTCTGAGAGGTGCACTAACAGCAGCAGAAGCTCCTCTCATCATAGACATATCTAAAAATATAAAAAGTAATTTCATAAAAAAAAACTTGTACCGTAAATACATAATTTTCGGAATACAAAAAACAAATTTGTGCATACCGAAAATTACAATTTTCGGTATACGATTTGTATACCGGAAATTAGAATTTCCGGTAAATAACAAAAAAATTGTGTCTACCGAAAATTCTAATTTTCTGTATGCAAAACACATTCTGGAAATTCGAATTTCCGGAATTGGTACATACTGGAAATTAGAATTTCCGGAAAGCATCCCAATTTTTTGATTTTTGACTGGGGTATTTTGGAGAATTCGCAATTTAGGGGTGTACACAAAAGGTGGGGGTGCATTTAATAATGACCATTTATTAGGGGGGCAACTATTAACACCCTGCACCCTCTGGAAGTTAAGTTTTGGAGTTTTATTTCGTGTGCTCATTTTGTTGCTCCGTAGTTTATTTTCGGACAAGAAGAATGCTATGGACACTCTCTCTTAAACACTCTCTTAATGATTGGGTCAGGTCACGCTTTTTTTTTCCTTCAAAAAACAACCATTGGATTGAAAGTTACTATCATATAGATCATATCTGTAAATTTTAACATCAATCTATGATCATTTGCTATGTCATCAAGATGCGTCAAGATTAACGTCAACGGTGTAATTACAAATAACGTTAATCTTGGCGTATCTTGATGACATGGCAAATGATTATAGATTGATGTTAAAATTTACAGATATGGTTTATATGATAGTAACTTTCAATCCAATGATTGATTTTGGAAGGAAAAAAAAGTGTGACGTGACCCAATCGCTGAGAGAGTGTTTAAGAGAGAGTGTCAGAGAGAGTGTCTGTAGCATGCCTCTTTCGGACAATACAGAAATAAACTTTTGAAAAGGTGGAGGTGTGTTATAAAAAACGTGGTGTCAATAGTAGCCCTTTTATGAAGAAAATTTGCTGATGTTTAGCGTTATTCATGTATAAGACCCTTGTGTGATTCATGTATAAGACCCGTTTCTGTTACTATATTGTGGGCTGGTGTTATCAAGAAGCTAGAACACTAATTTATTATGGAATTTCACTGAATAAAGATATTTATCTCTATCATTGACTTTGCTTTGATCTTTTTTTGGTACTCTTGACCGAAATAAAGTATGTTACAATATTTCTATCGGCATTAAATCTTATGGTGCCATAATGATCTGGTTGCTGTTGTATATTTTGTATGATGAAATAAATGATCAGTTAAGCTTAATGTTAACCAACAAAATGCTGGTTGTATCATTAGTCATGTAAATAAAACGAAACTCTTGAAGCAAACTTAAGATCAGTGCCATTAACCTGCTCATGTTTGAAGAAAATATAATAAATGTTATCGATCCAATATGCTATGTTTTTATTTTTTAATTTCTTTGCCTGACCAAACATGATTATAGTTTCAAGCCCAGCATAGATGCTTTTAATTTAAAGATTGGATCAATTCACCTCCACCATCAAGTTTCCATTTTAATGGAACAAATAAAAAATCATATTCCATTTCACACCACAAATACAAGCCACAAATGGATTAGTTAGCAGTGAGAGATTTGTATAATATGTAGTAAAAGATTATGAGTTAAAATATCTCTGTGTCATCATTATTTAAAGAAGAAAAACAACATATGAACAGCAACAGACAGGCAAACACGCCCAACACTCATTTGTTAAATAAAATTAGCAAAGGGAGTGTCGGCTTCTTCTCATCTTTTTTGCCCTCTTGAATGCTGAGATTCATGCACGAATTAACCATGACCATAAACATACTATATGGACCTAGTTTGTCTAATGGTAATGGGATGGGATGGGTGTTGAAATCTTCGAAAGTCTTTCAAATTAAAGCAGCAGCCACAATTTACCGAAAACAAAATGACACACAGTAACTACAAAAAAGGGTTATGACCAGAATAAGGGGTAAAGTAAAATCCATTCAAATTTAGCTAACGGTCGCATGATATTAGCACTAACACTTAATATATATGTTTAAATATTTAATGAAATTATATTAATTTATTTTTCTGTAATTTTTAAAATTTGCAAGCATGCAAACTTATAAGTGTCTTAAAAAAAACATTTATGTTTGGACTATTCTAAAGGAATGAAATTGAATAGAATGGAATGACATGCAATGATATTAGGTTTCAAAATTTGGATTAATTTTGTAGATCCTAACTCGTCTACTTATGTCTCAACTGCGTTGGTTCTAAGGCTATGTTTGTTTGTAAGGAAAGAAAGTGGGGGAAAGAAAAATATTTTTGGTAAATGTGAAAAATGTGCATGGATAAGTGTGACAAGCCAATCATAGTGTGACACATCAGCAATTTTACACTTTAATCAATAAACTTTCTTTCCTCCCACTTTCTTTCCCCCCATTTTCTTCGCTGTCAAATATAGCCTAAGAGATAATTTACAATACATTTTTTGAAATGACTTATATCAATAAATATATATTGACACAAATAAATATTATTATATAAATAACTTAAAGCACAAGTCCCTGACCACCCAAAAATATATTTGGTCAAATTTTAAACCCATCCCAGTTAATACTAAAATGGTAGCTAGAATCAACGATTTGGCCGCGGGGACATAAGCTAAATGTTTAACGACATCATCATTGCATTGTCTAAAAGATTGGTACACTAATTTGTTTTTAATTGACTTGTATATGCAGTAAAACAATTAGCCAAAGGAAACACTGAATGAGGACCTTAATCAAGAAATTCAAATTTGCCTGAGCAATCTAAAAAGCTTATTATTCAACCCATAAGACACTGTCTTTTCGTAAATGTGAAAAACCAAAACTGCGGCTGCAAGACGCATGTAGGTATGAGATTAACTGATGGTGGTGATGTTCAATGGTTAAGCACTGAAAGAAATATATCCAACCTGTAAATGAAAACAAAGAAGAAAATGTCAACAATTTCATTATCATTGATGGAGAACCCAATATATACAGATATGACCAACTGTGCAAATGGATAAGTATGTGGTCATATACTTACTAAGCTTATAAAATATATCATCTTTAATCGGTTGTTTAATTTCCCTTTGACTGAATAATAATCTGTTCCTTTCAATTGTATCATATAAAAATCACTCTCTAATAAAAATTGTAAAAACAGCTACTAAAATAAAGCAAGTTTCATTGTTATTAGTACTTAAAAATAAATAAAAATATATGACGGTAGCAACTATTGTGGCCTTGATAATGACTTGTTTTGAATTTTGTACATTATGTTTTGATTATGGTATTTAGTAAAGAGCTGTATATATTTTGTTGAACACTCAACAATATATGTATTAAAGAGAGTACAAGAGATACTCCAACCCAATACATTAGATAGAAGAGAGAGAAAGAAGGAGGCCTGAAGAAGGGGCAATAAAAGAAAAGAAGGAAGGAGGGGCAAGAACCCGCTCCACCACAATCTCAATACAACCAACACAAGTTAAAAGCCAAGACCGCCTAGTTTTATATAGCCCAATGAGTCAACACATCATTTAAAAAATAGACAAATCCCCTTACCTGTCCTTGATAGGAACCATTTACAAGACATCGGTTTTATGTAATCCACAATCTCTAATAGGTTAAACTCCTTACCTGAAAAAATACACTCGTATGAAAATTGAAACTTGCAACTGAAACATAATCTGAGAATACAAAACAAAACAAAAAACAGCATAAGTAGAACACATGTTGGTTTAGTGGCAAGGAGATTAGTTCTTAAGTAAAGTCACAGGTTCAAGTCTCGTTAGATGGAAAATATTGGCGACATGATAGCTTTGCTCCCTTATACTGGTGACTTGACTCAGATTAATTATACCGAGTATATAAACAAAACAAAAAAAACATAAGAAGTACCTTAATATACAACGGGCTGGCAGGGTTGTATCTAGAAATTTTGAGGTCTAAGGCAAAATTATTATAGAGACATAATATAAAATAAATTATCAACTCTCACGCGTTATTTTTCTAACTTTTTGAGATAAGTTTCGTAATCAAATAATTTTAAATGTTAATTAGTAAAAGAGAAGAAAATAGTAATAAGAGAAGTAGTAACTAACGTTGAGAACGTAAACTTGATACCTTAAGTATTGCAATTTTACATCAAAGTATAGTAACTAATAAGGATGAAAATCTCCTGTCTCACTTTCTTGTTACATTCTCTGTCCCCCACCAATGACAATTTGTCACATAATAAAATAAAATTACAACTTATTAACACATGTAAATATCTCCAACCTTTAATTAGTAGGAGATAGTGAGACACCATTTTTTGGGACAACATATATTTGTCCAACTATGAAGCGTATAGTATTCCAAATGGAGCTGCTTGCAATAATTATCAACTCAAATGATTACCAAGTACACGTATCCATAAATATTAATATGTTAATTAGAAATCATAAAGTGCAATATAATAATATTAAGTGAAAAATTGAGTAACATAACAATTAGAAATACTAAAATCCAATATAATTAGAAATCCTAAAGTGCCTTAATGAGTGAAACTAAAAACATTTTAGGGCCAAGGCAATTGCCTCAGTTAACCCATCCACGGCCTTGTGGGCTGGTTAGAATGCAAGAGTAAAAGCTTAACGGGTATATTGAATTGGGATTTTAAAAGACTTTTCTGTGATAAAAAAGTCTTGTGGATTTTAAAAGACTATACAGGAATATAATGACTTTTAAGATTTTAAAAGATTATCAGGATTTGGTAGTTTAGATTTTAATGGATTCATATCAGTAGAATTTATAAGATTTGAAATAACTTTATTAATTTATGAGATTTGAAAGGATTTCATGAATTTTTAGCAAACATTCAAAGTTATAAGAATCGATGGAAAAGATAATAAAGAACTGAAGTATTTGGTTAAAGAAAAGTAAAATGAATACATTTTTTTTCCAATACATTTGGTTAAATATTTCCATGACGATTACGATAACAACTTACATCTTGTTCTCTCACCGATGCTAGAATATGTGTATCATTAATAGCTCAAATGCAATCCTAAGATTAATCATATGTAACAATAACTATAGTCAGGGGCGGACCTGTGCACATTTCATTGTGTGTACTTGTACACCCTTAAATTTTAAAAATATCACTTATATCCCTATATAATTTTTTTTAAACCCACTCAATTTAAATTTTTGCACACCTTGACCCACTCACTTTCATCTCTCAACTCTTTCACTCAGATAATGTTTGGTTGAAGGTGAATGAAAAGGAGGAGAGGTTTTTTTTTTTTTATGTTTGGTTCAATGTTTAGGAGGGGAGGAAAACAAATCTTTCCTAACTCAATTTTTGCTCTCATCTAATGTTGGTTTTTTTTTTTGGAAGAAAGGGGAGCTTAAATCATTTAAAATAAAATAACTTAAATGATATTATATAATATAAATGATTATAAGGATATATAAGTAATATAAATAATGAATTTGTTTTTTAAGATATACAACACAAAGTTATAAACTAATGCAATTTTGCATAGCTTAATCGTTTGATAATGTTCTTATTGTTTTACTTTCCATTACCGCTGCCAGTAGTCCCTTAATTTTTTAGCAATAACTTGTTATTAGAATTTTTTAACATTAATGATTTATAATTTTAAAATTTTTTGCACCCCTGACCCAGGGTCCTAGGTCCGCCACTGACCATAGTATTTTGTTTTTGAAAGGAACAATAATCATAGTTTTTTTTATAAATTCAATAATAATAGTATGACAATACATATATTATAATAATGAAAAATATAATTACAATTTTTAAATTGTGCTCTTTTTAAAATTCTAATTACCCTGGGCAATTTCTTTTCTTTAAAAAAAAATACCAAATTAGCTAACATTGCACACACACGTTCACGTTAGAGGAAAAATAATAATGAGAATAAAACATACAGGTTGTACACACATTGACGTTATTATTATTAGAAAGAAAAATGATAGACACACATAGGGGTGAGGGAGGAGCTAAAAATTGAAAACACGGGAATGGTACTCAAAGAGAGAGAGAGAGAGAGAGAGGGAGAGGGGGGAGGGAGGGAGGGGGAGAGAGAGAGAGATTGAAGAAAGAAAAGTCATGCAAAGTCTCAAGGTTTTGGGTGGGATTGTTGGATGAGTGTGGTATGTGTAAATTATGCTGAAAAGTCTCACAAAATCCATGGTACAAAATAATCCATCGAAATCTTTATGTTTTTGAATACCAATAGACTTTTTTTAAGTTGTAAAAAATCTCAATCGAATACCACTGGATTTTGTTGCCATCTTAAAAAAATCTTAAAAGTCTTGATTGAATACCACAATACTTTTTTACCAAAAAAAAAAATCTTTTAAAATGTTCGGAAATCCCAATCCAATACACCCCTGAATATGTGAACATCACACATGAAAATTATTTATACGAGAGTAATCTATCGAAAAGTAAGTAAACTAAAACAACGTACGAAAATACATATACTAGTATTTTTCATCCTCTTCTATTTGACTAGTGCTTGTTATCTCTGCTCGGTCCCTTTCAAACTGCAAATTTTAAATCCCACTCTAACCAACTTGATCTTGATTGTTTATTTATTTAAGTAATAAAAACGAATCATACTGAGCTAGGAATGACACAAATGCTATATAACAAAGTTTCTGATAGTAGGCGCCACAATGTTGTTTTTTAATTTTGAATAATTTGAATTTTTTTGGTGTTTATATTTGAAAATTTTTATAATGCTTAAATATGTGGTGACATCTAAGGTGGACAAACAAATAGGTGGTTCATGAGTGCACCATTAATATTAGCCATAAGATATATCAACAAATTACTCAACAGTTCAGATTTAACAGGTAGTAAGTCACATTATAATTTTATTAAAATTATAAACAAACCCCTATTTTTCAGAAACTTCTCAATTGTTGGTACACTCCAAATTCCCGGAGATACAGGAGGGTCTGCAGCGATGGTTTGGGGCAGAGACAACAGTAGCACACAAGAGAACAATATCGGTAAAAAATTCACTCTCCAGTTTTGAATCTCTCACTCCAGCCGCTGGCAAGCAATTATTATCATTATCATCAATATGAAGCTTTCTTCTCACATCCATATAGTGTAAATCAAAATCAAAACCCAAAAGCATTCAAAAAAAAAAAGCAACACCAGAGTAGATCCAAAAAAAAAGCAAATCATGTAAAAAGAAAAATACAAGAGTAGTAGAGAGAAAAAGAGAGGGGGTGTTCCTCTCCGTCAATCTAACAATCCAAGCATGTGGGTGTTAAGTCTTGGGGGATATTGAGTCTCCAACTTCACTTTTTTTTTTAGGTAGTGGTTATCACTTATCAGTATCAAATCTCGTTAGTTGAACCCTGATCTTGAGGGCTAAACTCAGAAGTTACCCGTAACTCGGTGCCTTTCAGAGAGAAAAAAAAGCTTCTTCAATTGCAATGGTGTGCGCTTCAGCAAACAACACCAACAACAACAAACCAATCTTTCTTCTAGAAGGTGACGAGGACGAGAGGAAGCATCGTATGCTTCTGTTCTTGATCTTTAATTTTTAAAATGGCTTAAATAAAAAAACGTTGAATTAACCAATCTTTAGGAATCAGATTCCCTATCTAGAGAAATCAAAACCCTAATTTGATTCGATCAAAAGATTAACGACTGAGCCACCAGTCGCCACCTCCTCTTCCTCCCGTTTTAGTTTATCTAATCCTAAAATCCCTTACTTTTCCATGCCTTTTCACCTCACTCTCAGTACTCGTCAATGCATTGAGATTTCATTTCAGAAACAAGGAGGCGCGTCAGGAGTGGTTGCGACTACTGAAGGTTGGTGCAGGTGGACAAATGAGGAATGTGGGCCTATTTTGTAATTTAATAAATCGTAAAATTTTGTCCTTAAAAATTAGTATATTATAATATTGACCCCACACTTACCTGCTATAAACGATAATTTCACTAGTTCATGGGTGAACCACTTGTCATCTAGTTCACCCAAAAAGCCACCTAAATATGTCGTCTCTATAAAATTGGCAATTTTAATTTTGGTTCTCATAAAAATTTTATTCGTATTTAATTCTTGTAAAATACTAAAAGATTAGTTGTTTTTAGTTCTTGGTGATGGTAGGACTAAAAATACAATTTTTTTTATTAATTATAGGAATTAAAAATGAAAAAAAAATGTATAGAGACTAAAATTAAAATTTTTCAAATATAATAAAAAATTTTCGTTTAAAATTCTATTTTTCAATTAGATGATGATAAAGAGCTCGTGATGATAATCACTTTTGTATAATCAATTAGATGCTTGTTAAAAAAAATTTATGAAATTTGAGCCTTTTATTTAGGAATAGCATTAGTGGTTCAAACTCTATTTTTGTACCGGCTCCTTTGTGATCTTCCTGCCACTGTGGCCATGCACTGATGTTAGCTCAACTATTTTTTGTCTGATTTTGTTTGTTATTTTCTTGATTGGTGAGGTTTTCTTAACAAAGCTGATGTATAAATTATCATATCTAAATTCTTTTGTTTGAAGTTATGTCATTGATTCGACCTTAAGGGGATAAACTACTTGAAGGAGGGCATCACAAATCAACAACCAAAAGTTAGGAAATTGCGCAAATATATGACAAATTGTCAATAGTTCTTCAATACAGAAATCTATATTGTCGTTCATCTTCAAAGTTTGGATGATTGAATTTTTCAAGAGACTTTCTTGTGGGTGATATTTTTCTTTACATTTTCTTACCTATAACACTTTCCGTCTTCAATTTTTAGTTGACTGTTTTCATTGCTTTTTTTTTTTATAAGCAAATGTTAGTATGTTAGATTAGTTTTTTTTCTCATTCGACAGGATTTAGACCTTGCACCTTTAACTCCTTCACTCCTACATACCCGTAGCTCAAACCAATTGAGCTACCCATCCCCCCTGGCTGTTTTCATTGCTAATCGGGAATGCTAGAGAGGGATGTGCCATTTTGGAAAATTTTAAATCCTATTTTTTGCTGTTTTCTTAATTGTGGCAAGATGAATAAAAGGCCTATTGTATTTTGGAGTTGTCGATGTGGACAACAAATTAGTCAAATAGTTGATTGATAGATCAACAATGATTCCTATAAATCAGTCAATTATACGCTAAGAAATGAACTCTGATTCTTAGTTATGAATGGATTTAAATCCTCTCATTTTCTTCTCTCCTTTTGCCTCTCATGTTAGGTGTGAGAGAGACACATGTTGAATGTTTGATGGACCCTACAAACAAAAACAAAATTGCTCTTATGTTTCACTCTCTCCTAACATGAGAGAGAAAAAGAGAGAAGAAAAGGAGAGGATCCAAATCCGTTATGAATTCCTCAACTGCTCCAATGAGCATTAAGTAGGTGATGAAGAAAGTTATGACTAAATTTGCACAAGTAAAGATAAAGATAAAGATAAAGACAATAAAGATAAATTGGCAACAACAAATGAGTTTTTTGATTGATTGATTGTGTGTCTTCAATTGACCTGTATATTGTCGATTTATAATACAAAATTGCTCCTACCCTGTATTGCCACATTCTCCACTAATTAATTGCAGTTACAAGTGGCTAATAAGTGTAATTAACTAACCATGACCAAAATCGATTAATGAGGAACTACACACTAACCATGTCTCCTAGAATTTAGGCGCACATTTTGGTTCCCTGTGAGTTGCCGCGAAAAATTGATCTTGAACAACTCTTTTCCTCTTGTTCTTATCCAAAACCGAACCCTCCTAAATTCAAGGCACGAAGATAAATTCCTTAATTTTTAAAAGGGTTAAATATGTTTTAGATCCTCGTAAAATGAGCAAATTTTGGTTTTGGGGGTTTTAATCTCTCTAAAATATGAAAGTATTATTTTTGTTCCCTGCCGTCATGTTATGGTCGTTAACTACTTATATGTCTTATGAAAGATCATGTGACCATCCCAAGTGACACCCCATGACGTATGTGATGCTATGTTAGCATGTAACTACCTAATTTTTTTTCCTAACCTCTAAAATGAATTTTATTTATTTGTCCTGAAATGCATACAAAGGACAAAAAATAATGATTTCAGGTTCTAGAATGATGAAAATCAAAGAAAAACACTTTACATAGACCAAAATCAAATTCGCCCATTTTACAAGGACACAAAATAATACTTTTAAATTCAAATTTTGGGGGGTTGAAAACCAAAGAAATTTTTTTACAGGGACCAGAATCAAAATTCTCTCATTTTATAGGGACTAAAAACATATTTAAGTATTTTTAAAATTATCCACATAATTTCTCTCATCCTAACCACACCCAGGACCATTTAAATGATCCATCAGTTGATTGGCCCAAATGTCTTAGCCCAATTAGAAATCCTTGGCATTCGATTGGTCAACTTACAACTATTGTTATTTGGCTAACTCAAATTCGGCTAACATTATTGACTAACCCAATTCCTCGGTTGTTTACTGTATTTAGCTACAAACTAATTATTTTTAAGTGTTAACAATTGTCCCCAACATAATTCAACTGAATCATTATGAATGTTGAAGTGATGTAACCAAATTTCAGTTTCTGGAGCACCGTGCCGATCATTTCTCTTTCTGCTCCAATCGATTCGCCTTATCAACTGATCTTTTGATCTTCAGATGGCTAACTCAATTAAATCATAATTCTGTTCTGAACCTCATCATTATCTTCAACAACATCACTCTTTTGAAGTTCTTAAATGACCCATTCCGTACAAATAGGATCAATCGAACCCTATAGCTCCCACTTCGCTATTTGCTTTAAAAATCCCAAGTTTTTCAAACTTCTCAAGCTTCCTAATCTTCTTCATCGTACAGAGTAACCATGTCTTATGCTTTTGACTCCCAAAACAAATCTTAGGATTGCAATAACGAAGAATCCTTTACTTCCTTTATCAGTCGATCACCAACTTCACCTGCATAGAAAATGGTTCTAGCTTTATGCCACAATATTTTTTACCCTAAATCCTTCCACCTTCAATATAGAAGAGGGCAAAATATATTTGAATGAATATATGAGTCCTGATCATACGATCCTTTTGTCGCCTGCGTCTGGTTCACTATCAAACAATGCCCAACTGACTTACGTTCCTGGCCACACAAGACTCAACCATACATTGATTGGTTAACTCGTGTGGTCAATGAAAAGGCCGACGACTGGAAGCAATGGAACATTTATGAAATTATCATGTTATCTAGCATGATATTCTCTCTACATGAATCTTCTCTTTGGGTCTGTAAGCTTTGCGATCCCCACATTACTTGATTTGGATGCCATTACGGGACCCCATTTGCTTAGTGAGGAGGTTTCTCATCTAGTTCCATTTATGTTTTTGCACTTCTTTTCTCATCTATGTTTCTGTTTCTCATCCCTTGAATTCTAACTCTATCTTATTTCAAATATTATCTCATCCATTTCTTCAAATCCTCATATTTTTTGTCTATTTCTCAAATATTTTTGTCTAAACTTCTCACCTATACTTTCGACTTTTTTCTCATCTCCTTCTTGCTTTTCTCATCTATATTATGAAAATCTACTTCTCATCTATTGTGCCAAATCCTCATCTTATTTCTAAAAATCTACGGTTCTTTAACTTTGTTCGAGTTGTTTTCATTACTTTATGTTTGAAGTTTATGTTATTTACCAGTTTACGTGTTTGTGCTTCGAGTCTATTTTACAGTGAATACATTTGAGCAGAGTTTCTTTAAATGTTACAAATAGTGTTATGTTTGTTGTTGATGTTAGCTTTTGTAATTCATATACGTGCATGCAGGGCGTGTACTTGAGCCTGTCGAGCCAATGCCATGACAACATTTAATCAAAAACTTGTTGTTGTTAGATAAATTATTCAATCTTGTGCAATACTTTATCGAAGTTATGAGGAAAGTTAGTAGGCAATTACAGAATCTATCTACCTTTTTAGGCAACTTAGGCGTTGACCCTATTAACGAAAAAAATTAAATCTATCTACCTTTTTAGCCAGCTTAGGCATTGACCCTATTAACGAAAAAAAATAAGTTTTAATTTTAGTTCGTTCGAGTTGATGTTGAGTTGTGGTTGTTTTTGCCTGTAATCTTGTTCAAATTAGTAAATATATGTGTTGATTTCGTTATTTCATATAACATGTTAATTTGTTACAGAATAAAAAACAAATTGAAGTGTTTAAATTACCTTTGAATCAGACTAAAACGAAGCATCTTACCGTAAACATCTGCATAAGTATTTTAGAAAGGAAATCCTACACAAGTATGAATGAGGTGAATCCAATCAAGTATTCAACAATTCTTGCATTTATATTATGTTCACAGTGTAATCCATGCTCAATTTTTAAAAAAGAAAAACCATAACTTATGTTAAAACCACGTGGAACCTCCAAATATTAGGCTTGAGAGCCTTTAAATATTCAAGCATATATTTTTTTCAAAGGGATGGGAAAGATGATATATTATTATTTTAGTGACACTAATGACCATGTTACAACTATCCCCGAAGGGATTTGAACTATGTCCCTTGAGGTTACAAGGCCAAACTCCTACAATTGAGCTGACACCCCATGGACAATTCGAACATATATTTGTTTTTAGTATCTAAATTCAAATATAATCATGTGTTAGTTTAGGTTAAAATAATGTTTTAGTCCCTGTATGTGACATCAATTCTTAATTTGGTCCCTATACGAAAAAAGTTTTTAAAACAGTCCCTACATATGTAATTGTTACCCATTTAATCCCTGCCGTCCAACCACGTTTTCTAACCGTTACCCATTTGATCCCTATACGTGACATAAATTCTTAATTTCGTCCCTATACGAATTTTTTTATTAAAACAGTCCCTGTAAGAAACACTGACTAAAAACTTATTAATATGGTCCTTATACGAAAAATAAACTATTAAAACAGTTCATATACGAAAAAACTATTAAAACAGTCCCTGTAACAAAAAAATGACTAAAACCTGGCCATGTTACAATCCAAATATGGTCCCTAATGTGACAGTTGCCCATGTGTTAGGAACATATATGACATATTTAATCCCCAAACAAACATATAAGATATTTAATCCATAAACAAACATATAAAACTACTTTCATAAAAGTGCATATAAATCCACAACATAATATGTTTTTTCGTGGATTAAATGTTTTATATGTTTGTTTGTGGATTAAATATGTCTTATATGTACGAAAAAAGTCCATATACGAATATGTCCATATTAAATATGTTTTAATACGAATATGTCTTATTTGTATTAAAAAAGTCCATATACGAAAAAACTATTAAAACAGTCCCTGTAACAAAAAAGTGACTAAAACCTGCCTATGTTACAATTCAAATATGGTCCCTAATATGACATTTGCCCATGTGTTAGGAACATATATGTCATATTTAATCCCCAAACAAATATATAAGATATTTAATCCATAAACAAACATATAAAACCACTTTGATTAGGTACATAAAAGTGCATATAAATCCACAACATGATATGTTTTTTCGTGGATTAAATGTCTTATATGTTTGTTTGTGGATTAAATATGTCTTATATGTACCTAACACATGGACAGTTGTCACATTAGAGACCATATTTGAATTGCAACATGAGCAGGTTTTAGTCTTTTTTTTGTTACAAGGACTGTTTTAATAGTTATTTTCATATATGAACTGTTTTAATAGTTTATTTTTCGTATAGGGACCATATTAATAAGCCTTTAGTCATTATTTTTTACATGGACTGTTTTAATAATTTTTTTTCATATAGGGACCAAATTAAGAATTTATGTTACGTATAGAGACTGCTAATAATTATTTTAAACAGTTAACACCGTTAGAAAACGTGGTTAGACGGCAGTGACTAAATTAAGAATTTATGCACGTGTAGGGACTGTTTTAATAATTCTTTTCGTGTAGGAACCAAATTAAGTATTGATATCACATATAGGGACTAAAATATTATTTTAATCGCTAGTTTAATATATAATTGTTCATAGTTAGTTATAGACATTTATAATTAATACCGTTCATTGCGTTAATTGTAAATTAGTAATAACATCCAAACGCAAGAGAGAGAAAAAAGGAAGAAGAAAGGAGATAGGAGAGGGGGGGGGAGGGAGTGCGCCACTACGTCAGATAATTTTCGTCACGAAAAGGAAAGAAAAGTCAACATTTTGAATATTTTTTTAATATATATAAATGTCAATGTTTTAAATGTTTAAAATTAAATTAACTAATAAATTTCTTTTATTTATAAAATTCATTATTTATCATATTTGAAGCTTTCATGACGTAAGCCAATTAATTAAAAATGTATATCTACATATTATAAGAACAGAGTTTCTCAAGATTTGAGTTTTGGCCAACGAATAAGTACATCAACATTTTATTAAGCCTTGTAGAATGTCTTCGATTTCTTTGTTTGTTTTTTTGAAAGAAGAAAAGTTACGCCATATAATTAATAATCAAAATTGTAATACGCATGGCTTAGGCCCTTCTTCTAGCTTTAATGTTCCGACCTCAAGTTCGCAACATCGTTTTCTGAAGTATTATCCACTTTGGGCCACATGTGATGTACACCCTCATGGTTTTGTCTTTAAAAGACGTCTTGGTGGGTTAAAGCATGTGGGTGTTTATAAGTTCCCATTGACTTTGATTACCAAGCAATGTGAGACTTTTTGGTGTATCCGGAACAAATTGGTATCTTCATCACAATTGGTATCTTTGTTTTAGTGTTGATCACTCTTAAAAATTTAATTTGTACTAAGGTTTAATTTATATTGGGGATACAAAAATGGATTTATATCGCACAATTTAAAACATTACAATAATTAATATTTGTTTTTCCATACAAATTGATAATGAAGGATAAAGATTAAAAAAATGCTATTCTTATATATAACCTCGTTTATCATGCGATTTTATAATACTAAAATTGAAAAACACAAATTAGTTTCCATAAAAAAAACAAGTAGTAGTACACATACACACTTGTTCATGATGCATGTATTCTAACAACCCAAAACAAAAATAACTACTTGGCACTGAGTCAAGGAGGCAATTTTGTCCTAAAAAACGGTTTTGGACTTTCCCAGAATTCAATGCCCGTCCCTTACTTAACATTGATTGAATGCCCAAAAAATTTATAAATTTATCATGTGTCCAAATCATGATTTATAAAATAGCGCTTTTAATTTCTTTATTTCGAAAAAGGCCACACTCGCTAGTCTTCCCTCGTCACCCTCTGATAATAAAATAATAAAGTTCCCAACTGTCGCTTTATTTTTTGTCACGTGCACAAAACTACAAGAAAGATGAGAAAATTTCAGTCAAAATAGAAAGATGAGACAATTATTGGATATCTTTTTTTTTTGGGACACAATTATTGGATATCTTGATGTATCCTACAATAATAATTGGAAGTCTTAAAGGAACACACAAATAGAAATTCATATTGACCCTTTATGTTTAGAAACACGCTTTACCCAATTACAATTATTTAATAATTCGTAGTATTCATTCACATAAAATGTATATATATCTCAAATGGGTGCACACTATTTTATTTTGTTTCTACCAAGCATCATGGAGAGGATCCATTTCCACGTACATGAAATCAATATAATTTGTTTCTATTGATTTATTTGTTTTCTGCAATTGTATTTTTACTAGAAAAAATAATGATGATATTTGTTTAGGTTTCTTTCTCTGCTTTTAATATCAATTTTTCTCGATGTTTCTCTTCTTAATTGTCGAGTTAGTTATCTTTATACTCCCACTGTCTCTATATATAAGACTTTTTTGAAAAAATTTCTTTTCCCTTTTTATAAGACTATTTTCAAAATACAAGATGTAATATTTTTTTTTTGCAAAGGCAAAAGAAAATTTATTAATAGAGAAGGACAAAGGCTCAAGGAGAGTCAAGTGGGGGCATCAAGGAGGCTGAACATGGCTTGGGCTTCGCTAAGTTTGGTCGTTGGCTGCACCATGTTGGCTTGCCCGATCCAAGTAAAGAGTTGAGTAGTGGGGCTTGTGCGAAAGCATGGGCCTCCCTACTCAGTGGCGGATCCACACTGATGACTAGGTTGGGGGCAATTGCCCCCCAAAACATAATTATTTTTTAGTAAAATATGCTTAATAATTTTTATTTTGCCCCCGTAAAAAATTAGGTGTTGCCCTTATAAGACACATTTTTCTTTTTTGATAAGTGAAGAAAGTTATAAGAGATAAAAGAGAGAATAAATTAATACTAATTTCATCTCTTTATCCTTTTAATTTTTACCACTTCTCAAACACTAAACTCATACAAGGACAAAACACATTAGAGATTGAGAGACTCAAAGAGCAGAGATAATTTTTTGATGATTTTTTATCAAAGATCATTAGAGTAAGATACAAAAAATGATACCAGGGATGAGCATATGAGAGATGAATGGTTAAATGGTTATTTTTTTAAAAAAAAAACTTAAATGATTGTGTTGTTACATACTTAGAGGTATACTATTTTTATAGTATTGACATTGAAAAAATTATATAACATTTTCAAAATATGAAAATGCGTAAAACACAATTGTAATTTGTAGAAGTTTAGATATTTTTGGTTTTTTTAGTCATAAAGATTATGTATTTTATAAAAACTTATAATATTCTTTTATATGAAAATATTATAACTATTTCTTGCCCCCACGGGAAAAAAATTCTGGATCCGCCACTGTCCTTACTCCTAGACGGTAGGGCACCGCGTGAGGCTGGCTTACAAGATGTATTAATTATTTTTTTACAAAAATACCTCTAATTATTGTGCATTGGTAAAAAGAGTCTGACATATAGGGACGGGGGTAGTATTTTGTTTTCTTTGTTTTCTTAGTATTTAGTTACAACACAGCCAATGAAAAAAAAAGCATCAAATATAAACGTATAAGAAAATTCTTCTTCAAAACTATCTTATATACAAGGATTGTTTTTCGGTTATTCTATTGACAAACAAATTCTACAGTGCACCATATTGAGAAAAACTCAAGTCCCACATAAACTAGTGATTAAGTCATGAATTGATTTTATAAAGAATGGTCATGCCTCACCTTTTTTTTGGGGTCAAGGACATGTCTTTCATTCCCAATACAAGGCCAGATCCCAACTTAGGGGCCAACTTCATGGTAAAACACGAGATAAAATCTCAGCCACTCAATCTAGCAAGTACCTCTACTCTGAAAAGCAAAAGAAACACTAAACTACTCACTCCCTCGGTGAAACAAAGACAAGAAGTCCAAACCAATTTCACCTCTTAAGTTCCAAACCATAAGGATATGTTTCCATAAAATCATTATGCATCTAACTTTTGAAACCTTCAATAACTTTCCATCTTGTCCGTGTTCTTCAAATCAAGATCAACCGAGAAGACTAGCAGATCAAGTTCACAAGCTTTCCTCGGTTATTAGTATGCTTCTTCCGCGTTGGATCAGACGGATCTCTCATGTGAGGGTGTCGATACAAAGGCAGAGATATATATTCAGTTAGACCCAAAATCTAACATGATATCAGAGCTTATCCTAGATCTGTTAATGGGCCACAAACCATTATTATACACACATCAAGCCTAATAATGCTGAGCGTGAAGGATGTATTAGAAAAAACCCAAGTCCCACATAGACTAGCGCTAAAGTCTAAAATGAGTTTATAAAGAATGAGCAACCCTCACCTTATAAGCCGGTTTTGTGGGGTTGAGTTAGGCCTAAAATATAATAGTGTGCCTTGATAAGTGGTCCATGGTGGACTAGCTCTTGAAAATCGTGTGAAACTCCAACGACGACCAACGCCACCCCTAGAAGAAGAAGCTCATGGTCCTCTTCATCCTCGTTATTGAGGCGTGTACTATTACCTAACCATTTCAACCATCAACTAAGAGACCCTCTAGTCCCCTGTCTTCTTTGCCATATTTCCTACAACCAAACAACTTTATATATAGGCAAAACTACAACCTCCAACCACCTCTGCCAAAGCCACCTTAAGAGTGCAAGGGACAAGTTGTATTGTCTCCCACTTTCCTATTGCAACACACAACAGAGGCCAACCATTGTTGTCTCATTAGATTTCAAAAATTATATATAATCACATTCAAATCAAAAGAAAGGGGCAACAAAAAAAGTCATCAACCACATATAGTTGGAGGATCCATCTTTTAGCACTCCACTTCATAAGTTATAGAGAGAAAAGAAAGAGAGAAAGATGATATGGGTTGAAGAAGAGGGAAAAACTAAGCAGTAGCAAGAAAAAGGGGGATGAAAAGG
The DNA here is from genome assembly GCA_037113605.1 of Calophaca sinica. Classification (NCBI taxonomy): domain Eukaryota; kingdom Viridiplantae; phylum Streptophyta; class Magnoliopsida; order Fabales; family Fabaceae; genus Calophaca; species Calophaca sinica. The sequence continues at coordinate 121,300,875 of CM073736.1, read as the reverse complement.
CATAAACGAGAGAGAAAAATAGCAAAGAGCGTAAAAAGAGGTGAGTAGAAAGCATAACAGGAGAATTCATGATGTTTAACAAAGAACTGCATAGTTTTAAATTCTCATTTCATCTGGAGATACGTAGGAGAATGACCACTCCTATCAAGCCCAAAAATAAATTTTCATACATTTCTCATTATTTTGAAATTGAGATTTCTTCCTTTGTAAATAAAAATAACTAACAAATTATTTACAAAATTTATCTTTAAAAATAATCCAAGTGACAAATAAATAAACAAAACATTTCTTAATTTCTTTTTTCATGATAATTGAATTTTGATTGCATTTTAATAAGAAAGGGGAAATAAATATTTTTAAAGTTAATCCAAAATTTTGCACAATTAATTATATGTAATCGTTTTCAAACAGATGTCGTGGATTGTTAATATCTTCCCTACGTGTAATTAATTCCCGAACTCGTACCTGGTTTGAAAGACTACTTTTCCTTTAAAAAGGGTTTTCCAATATTTTCTCTAAATTAATTCATTTTGGTAGCGATTTCATTGGTGTTATTTAGAGAGTCAAGTCTGACATAATTTATTAGGCAAAACTATTAAAAAAAATTATATGTATTTCCTTGTTACTTTGTTGCCTTTTTTGTTTATTCAGGTTTCCCTTTATTTCTAGCTTTATTCCATTAACTTTTTGGAAGTTAATGGAGTTGAACCTTCTATACATTAATGATTGATAGGTTTCATGTTTACCGACTGGGAATCTTTCAAATGGGAACTTAGGAATCCATATTGGGACATCACTTGACTTGCTATCTCATAGCTGGGCAATTCCTCCATCCTTGATTCGATTCACAATCTTTTGTATATCCCTAAATCCAAACTAGGGCAGTTGCCCAATCCTTCATTCCGTCCTCACACCCCCATCACATTTCTTATGTTGGGGCAATTATTTGTTTCAAGTCTAGACTGGGAAAATTTCATGCTTACCATTTGGAGTCTAGAGTAGGGAAATCTCACATTTTCTAGGATAGGCCAAACTCATCCTTCCAAATCTGGGCAGTATCATCTTTCATGGATTAGAGCAATTGCATGGATTTCATTCGATTCATGTTTCCCCATTTTCCACCAAATACCACATACTTCTATTGAAACCCCATGTTGATAGGCTCATTCAGTCTCATTTTCCTTGTTAACTATGTTAATTAAAACAATATTTCAAAGAGAGAGAACATAAGTTCAATAACATGACCAGAAAAAATTAATGACAGTTCTCAGTTAATATCTGTTTACACCCAAAAATATTCCTAAGTATTAGCCGAATCCAACAGTAGCTAAGGCAGGGAAACTAGTCGATTGGATGTTAGCCATAGGTTAGCCGAATCTGCAACTAATGGAGCCGCAAGCAGGAAATTAAGAGCCAGACATAGGCCTTGGGTTTATTGGGTTGAATTGAAGATATTGGGTGCATTGGGCTAGCATGAAGTCACTCATTGGGTCAGGTTCTTGAAATTGCTCCATGAGCCGAATGAGGTGGAGGATAATTTTGAATTAATTTAAATTTAAAATTAAGTTAAGTCAGGGTTATCTCCTAGTTTCTAGGAGTTGAGCAAGGGAACCAAGGATAAGATCCACGCTGAGAAGAACGTTGGTTGAGGACGTGGCCATGAAGAGATAGTGCGCCTAGATTTCAGGATGTGGTTAGTGGAATGAGACACTACTTAGCCGAATAACTGTCAACTAGGAAGATTATCATTGTTAGCCAGCTGAACGTGACAAATAGGGGTAGTTCTTAGTTGTTACTATAAATACTCAAGTTGTACATAGTTTTTGGACATCAATCAATACAAACAACTTATTTTCGCTCAATTTTACTCAGTTGCACTTTATGTTTACCTTTTGTGTTTCCGTTTTTATATTAGTTCACTTACTTAACGCTTTCTGGAGATAGTTAAGGAACACATAGTTGAGTAACAAAGTTCCTTCCTTGGCGTAATCACTTGAAGAAAGGGGAATCACTATTGTGGAGTTAGCCGATCAGCGGCTACGTTATATTCCAGTCAACAAAATTGGCACGCCCGGTGGGACCAAAGGTGAACAAATCAACACATTCGAATCCCCAGGTCAGGATTACCATTGACATATGCACTTGCGTTTTGGAAAAAGCATGAGTAGTATAGAACAACCTCCGTAAAAAAAGAACAATCCTAGAAAGCCCACTGAAGGGAGCCCTTCTCACGGAGTACCTACCCCAACGGCAGAGCCAGTGCACGTGGAGGCAGAGCCTGAACCTCAACCTAATGATCAACCATTGGTGATGGCCACTTCATTTATACGCCAACAACTCGATTTGGGAATCAATGAAATCATGTACCAAGTGTCACAACAGTTGGCTGATATTGTGAAGCTCATGGTACATAATGAAGTGCAACAAACCAGGGAGATAGAGGCTAAAAGGGCTCATTCAGGCGATAACTCTATCAATTCTGCTATTCCAATGCAAGTGGGGTACACTACCTAGGCAAGGCCTGTTACCCAGCTGAATGCAGCTCCGGTAGGACAAATCCAGGTTCAGCCAAGCACAACTCCGGCAGGGATGCAACAAGTTATGCCTACCTATGTGCAGGCAGGGACTCCTCAGGTTCAGCCAAATATAGGACATGTACCTTTTAATATAATTAATTCCCAGCCTAGTACTTTTGCCACTTTGAACACTGGAGGTCAACAAGTGGTAAATGATACAACTAACCAGGCTAATCTTCATTTTGGACATGTGCAGATGGCTAGAAGGCCACCAGATGCAATGGGACAAATTAGTATGTCGCAAGTAATGCCATATGTGCAGCCCTATGGTACTGCTATGCAGGCAATTAACCCACAGTACATTGGCGGGCAAACTCTTGGTGCAGGAGGGAGTGGAATAAGACTACCTGGAGGTTATGCTGGACAGCAACCATGGAATAATTATCCACCTGTATCGACTAACCTTCCATTCTACCCACCCTATCCTGAAGTGTCTACAGGCGCTCAAATGGGGTCAACTCCTCCAAGGGTACCTGGTTTAATGATGGAGCAGTCATAGGGACAAATTCCACCTCCACCATTTAACACAAGTGTTCCTGGAACTCAATACAGGGTACCGGGTGAAGGAAGCATGGAGCAGCCATGGGGGGTTCACCCACCCGCAATGCCAGGTCAACCAGGTTACCCCAATCCTCCAGAACAAATATCCCAGGCACATCCTCCAACATGGAGACAACAACCACATGCAACAACTCCTAACTTGGGAGAAGTGAGGCGAGGGGGTTCACAGCTGCTAGACCCAGCCGTTATTGCAGATACCATCAAGAAGTATTTTGGTGTGCAGCTGAAGCCTTTGGATAGGCCAATCTACAGGAAGCCATACCCTGAGTGGGTAGATTGGTGCCTCTGCCTAGGGGATACAAGACTCCAGACTTTGCCACTTTCTCTGGAGAAGATGGCAAGTTGACTATGGAGCATGTAGGTAGGTTTACTGCTCAGTGTAGTGAAGGAAACCAGAATGAGTATCCCAAATTGTAGCTATTCACCTTATCACTCACAGGGACAACATTCACAAGGTATTCCTCTTTATCACCTAATTCTATACAAACATGGGCAGACATGGAGAGGTGCTTCCATGATAGGTTTTACTGGCCTCAACTTGAAGTCATTGCGGCTGATCTCATGAACCTAAGGCAATAGGTAGATGAGTCGGCTGCTGATTTTATGGAAAGGTTCAGAAAGGTAGCTGGAAAATGCTCAATACAGTTCCCTGAGACAGAATATGCAGCAGTGGCCATTAGTAGCATGCACCCTCAACTCAAGGAGAAACTAGTGGGCCAAGCTTGCACTAATCTGAACCCGTTGGTCTCCAGGGCTATACGCATTGAACAATTCATCTAGGAGAAAGAAAAGAGGTGAGCCAGTAGAGGGAGATGCCCTCAGTTAGTATCCCTTATAGAAGCTGAAGACTCTGATGAGGATTCAGCTAATTCCACGGCAGACATCATGGCAGCTGAGATAGTAAAGGGTAAAGTCTACTCTTGCCCTGCCCTTAGAGC